>CM065802.1:25803738-27177238 GCA_033398695.1 Orobanche coerulescens
GGGTCATGGTGTGGTTCGTCGAACACTACATGAACTGATTCCTCAATCGTCAGCTTCCTTTTGTTAAAGATTCTGAAAGCTTTGCTGACGGAGGAGTATCCTACGAATATTCCTTCATCTGATTTCTCATCAAAGGTTCTAAGTTGGTCTTCCCATTATTCAATACATAACACCTGCATCCAAAAATGTGGAAATACGAAACTAACGGAGTTTTGTTGTTCCATACCTCATATGCTGTTTTGTTGTGGTGTTTGTTGACGATACAGCGGTTTTGAGTGTAGCATGCTGTATTGGTTGCTTCACCCTTAAACTCTTGTGGCAATTTGCTTGCGGCAATCATTGTCCTTGTTGCTTCTTTCAACGTCCTATTCTTTCGCTCGGCAACACCATTTTGTTGAGGTGTACGGGCAGCTGAGTATTCATGCTGTATTCCATTCTCCGAACAATATTGCTCTATAAAGCGGTTAGTAAATTCTGTGCCTCTGTCGGAACGAATGCACACGATACTCGATGCCTTTTCATTTTGCAACTTTCTCAGGAGCTCGGGCAGCTTTGATGTTGTTTCCTTCTTCTTGCTAAGAAAGATCGTCCACGCATACCTGGAATAATCATCAACAACAACCATGCAGTATTTCTTACCTCCAAAACTTACTGGGTCTACAGGACCGTAGAGATCCATGTGTAACATTTCCAACACTCTTTGGGTTGAAAGGTATGATTTGCTCTTCAGTGTTGACTTGATTTTCTTGCCTTTCTGCCATGGTCCGCAGACGCTGTCCTTCTTGAATGACACATTTGGCAAACCTCTGACCATTCCCTGTCTTGAGAGCTTGTTGATTTTCTTGAAGTTGACGTGAGACATCCTCTTGTGCCATAACCAGCTAAGATCTGCAATGCCTTTGGCAACAAAGCATGGAATTGAGGAGCTCATAGGCTTCCAGTCAGCAATATACATATTGCCTGATCTGCTTCCTGTAAGCACAACTTCCTTGGTTTGGATGTTTTTGACTCTACAGCGATCTATATAGAACTTCACCGAGAACTGTTTATCACAGAACTGGCTAATACTAAGTAGATTATATTGTAAGCCTTCAACATATGCAACATCGGTGACTTTGAATTTTCCTACAATAAGGGTTCATTTCCCTCTTGTTCTTCCTTTTGATTTATCACTGAAGCGAACTTTTGGACCGCGACCTTCTACAAAATCTGACAGCTTGCTCCTATCTCCGGTCATGTGTCGAGAGCATCCATTATCAAAGTACCAGGTATCCTCCTCTAGAATGTCCTGTAACAAAGAAATTAAGTAGATTTAGGTCCCCTTTGATTTTTGGGTCCATGATTGTTAGTTCCTCTTGGTACCCAAGTTTTCCTGGCATCAATTGGTTTACTGTAGGACATACTCGGTACAGTGTTGCGATATTTACGGGGGGCATATCCGTAGTTGTTATAACCATGATAATTATTATGCATGAAAAATTCAGGGTTATTATTATTAATCGATCTGAGTGCCGTCTTGGAGGTGGAGCCATTTTCTTAGGCCTAACAACTTGCCTTCTGGGTCTCCGGTTGGGTTCCCAATCCGTTGTTGATCTTGACCGGCATCTCTTTGTCTCGATGGATAACGGGATTCTGTATCGATACCTCGGCGTCTTTATCGATAATGCTGCCGTGCGGGCCTTTGGTGGTTGGATCTGACATTCCTTACGAGCAGTGTTGGCGCTATTGATATGCTCGGGAGCATCTTTGTTGAGTGCGCCTCACAGGTTGGAACGGCTTATGATTCCGCTGTCTGGAATAGGATTGCGGGGGCGGAATAGCAGCCTTCGGTTTTCTCGGTACAGCAGGTTCCTTCACTGGACTAGGGGTATCTTCCGATTCTGGAACATGAGCTGTATCCTAAGCCACTTTTATCATGAGCATTTTGCCCAGTGCTCAGAATTTCTTCCATTCTTTTGGACGATTTCTCGAACGATTTCAGAGTGGTCTCAAGTTCAATTTCTCACTTTTCGAGAGTTGTGATTTTGGCTTGAAGTAGAACCAAATCATTTGTCTTGCTTTCGTTGTGAGTTTTAACCTCACTTAGTTCATGAGCAAGTTGATGATTGCTCTCCATGAGTTTTTCAAAATCGACTTTGCTGGCTTCACAGTCAAGGGACATATTTTCATAATTTATCTTCAGCAAGTCATTTTCATCTTTCAGCTCTAAATTAGATAATTGAAGCTGGATGTTCTCACTTTTCAATGTCTCATGGGCCTTTTGAATGTTTTTAAATTCAGTCATCATATTTTCAAAAGTATGAGATGCATTTGACGGAATAGCTAAGGTTGAGCTTACCTCATCGTCGCTGTCTTCACCTTCCGGAATGTCCTTGGCCATAAAGCACATATATGCTTTATCATCGAACTCATCGTCAGATGAATCACTTTCAGTGACCACCTGAAGACATTCTGCTGATTTGGATGGTGTGGGGGAGGCTTCTGATTCTCCAATCAGGGCATTGATCTTGTCTTTCCAAGCACGTCTTTTTTCATCTCTCTCTTGTTGCTCGGCCTCTGGCAACCTTTGGACTTTGGGATGAGGACATTTATTTGCATAATGCCCTGGTTTCCTGCAATTATAGCATAGGTTAGCATCACCAGATGATGTTTCGGTACTTACCTTGTGGACAGGTTTGGGCCTGTAGGGAGTCTTTCCAGACTGTTTGATGAACTTTTTGAATTTATGCATGAGAAGCGCCATTTCATCTTGAGACAGGATGTCATTGTCACTGTCAGCATTCTTGTGGCTAGGCTTCGACGAGCTGGGCATGCTGTGTCGATGGTTCGATACAACGGCTAGTGCTGTGACTTTTGAAGGAGATTCTTCAGCTTTCTCTCTTCTGTCAATATCATACTCAAAAGCTTTGAGGTCAGAGAAGAGATCAAAAGTATTTCATTAAGATTGCAAGATACACGCATAGCTGTGGTCTTAATGTCCCATCGGGCTGGGAGAGATCTGAAAATTTTTAAGTTCTTCTCCTTTTGGGTATAAATTTTGCCCAACGCTTCAAGTTCACCAACAATACCAGTGAATCTGAGGTCAAGTTCCTCAAATGTCTCAGTTGGTTTCATTTCAAAAGATTCAAATTGCTGAGTCAGTTTTGAAATCCTGTTTTTTTTTTGAGAGCTCAGTTCCCAACTTGAGTTTATCCCAAATTTCTTTGGCTGTTTTACAGCTCTTTACCTTCGAGAACGTGCCTTTGTCAAGAGTGACAAATAACGCGTTCTTAGCTACGTTGTCAAGGTTTGCTCGCTTTCTTTCATCTGTGGTCCATTGCTCGCGATCCTTCTCGAGCATCTCCGCATGGGCTTGGCCTTCAATCCTTGCGGCCGTGTTCACCTTCATGATCTTGATAGGACCATCCTGTATAACAAAAATCATCTCTTCCTGCATTGCTGCAAGATGAGCCTCCATCCTAATTCTCCAATCATCAAATTCGTTAATAGAGAACATAGGCACTTTGTTGATCATAGAAATATCCATATGATAATACAGAAATGAAAGAAACTGTTTTGAAAATAAGTGATTTTGGATCTGATTCGGTTAAAAATACGACTGATTCTTTTTAGAATCAACCGCTCCGATACCACTTGTTGGCCACTAAGTATACTGGATACAGTTTGAGAAGATAGTTTAAACAACAAACTGTACGGATTTTAAATCTGAGTGCGTAGCGGAAGTCTTAGATACGATGAGTTCTTGTGGAAACGACAACTAAATGTATAGTGTATACTTAATTAATCATGGTAATTAAAACAGTAAAAACTGAAGTTAAATAACACAGTAATTAAAGTGGTTCGAGGTAAACCCCTCTACGTCCACTGGTCCTCCACACAGGAGTAAAAAGTTTATTATAATTACTACGTACACAAATACGTAATTATAACAACACACAATCAATATATCGTTCACACAGATTGATATAAAGATCTTAGCTTCAACCGTTCACACAGATTGGTTTTGAGCTAATGCTTTGACTTGCTTCTTCACACACGTTAAGCTTCGTCTTCTTCAATGCAAATCCTTCACACGATTAGGAGAAGCCTGATTGTTCGGTCCACAGTACATTTGTTTGTTCAAAGTATAGAACAGATGGTGAACAACAACTTTGACTTTAAGAGCTTTCAGCTAATGAAGTGTTGTTCAGAATGATGAGCACTGTATATCTCTTTTGATCTGAGTTGCAGTAAGCTTTGGAGATATGTTTTGCTCTGATGATAACTTTTATAGCTTGAGTAATTGATCTTTAGCATCTTGATGTGATATATATAGTCTCTGAAATATATATCCGTTGAGATGTATCCGTTTGAGTGAGATTCCATTCCAACGGGATTATAACACGATCCGGATTTAGCGGGATTTGAAGATCTGTTGACTAATAGTATTTAAATACTTTATCCTTGAGTATTTAAATACTTCTTTATTCAACGGGACTTGACTTCTGAAGATTCCTTCTTTGTCCTGTTGTGAGCTGTATGGAAGATAACTGTTTTGGAGTTTCGAGACAGTTTCCATACTTGGTCTTTTTATAAGACTTCTTGCTGTACTGAGAGGCTTCTCTTATATGCTGATTCAAGGCAGGTCTTTGATACATGATAATGCCTTAATGCTTCGATACAGTTTCCTTTACTGTATGCGGATTGGCATATATGTCAAAACTTCTTTATCAAATACCATTCGATACAGGGATTGGATATCCCGGCTGTTTCGATACAGGGTTCTTGTTTTCCCAACAGTGTTGATAATGATGGTGAGGTTGAATTCAAAGTGCCTGATGATATTCTGATTCGGTCTATTGATGAACCAATTGCTGCAATAGTTAAGAGCACATATCCGAGCATATTAGACCATGTCGGTGATGGTCGGTACTTTCATGAAAGGACTATTCTTGCTCCCACCAATGAGATCGTCCTGGAAGTAAATGATTATATAATGTCTCTTTTACCTGGAGTTGCCACGGAATTCATGAGTTCAGATAGCATATGCCCTGACGATGATGATACCGTCAATAGAGAATATGTCTATTCTGTCGAGTTCCTGAACACTATAAGGACTTATGGGATACCAAATCATATAATTCGACTTAAGGTTGGTTGTCCTATAATGCTTCTTAGAAATATTGACCAGTCTGCCGAGCTTTGTAATGGAACTAGATTGATTGTTACTGCGATTGGCAAGCACGTTATTGAGGCTAAGACGATACATGGAAAGAACGCTGGAGTGAAGGTTTTCATACCAAGGATGGTACTTTCACCTTCTGATATTACCAAGTTTCCTATTAGATTTCAGCGAAGGCAATTTCCTATATTAGTTTGTTATGCAATGACTATCAATAAGAGTCAGGGACAGTCTTTATCTCATGTTGGGCCTACCTCCCGAAGTCTGTTTTCAGCCATGGCCAGCTCTATGTTGCATTTTCCAGAGTAACAAGCAGAAAGGGGCTCAAGGTTTTAGCATTGGATGAGGAAGGCAATCCCACCGACACGATCACCAACATTGTATACAATGAGGTGTTTTCAAAACTTTGAGGTATGTTTTTATCATACTAATACACTTTATGTCTAAAGTGGCAATATACATTTACTTGATTTTGTTATTGCTTACTGATTTGTACAGATATCGTTTTGCAGTTGGCGATTATTCAGATGTCTACTGTGATTGTATACGTTGACTTTGCATTCTCTTTCATATTTTTCGATGTACTGAACCTTTGATTCTATTTAATATTATTTATTGTTTGGATGATAATTTATTTCACGTATTACTGATTTAAAGGAAATCATGCCGTGGCAACGCCACGAGTTAGTACTAGTATGTATAATAGTCACATTGACAAACGTAAAGATATATTGTTACTAGTCCACGTCATAAAGAGAACACTCCCAATAAATTTTGCCTAAATTCTCTTCAATTTAACAAGATTATATTCAGTAAAATTAGGTTTTGATTAACAAAATTTAGTTGTGATCATTAAATATCAATTTTAATTAGTACAATTTAATTTATAAGTAAAATTCAGTTCTAATCAATAAAAATCAGCAACTTAAATAATAAATTACATTATAGATCAGTAAAAATAAACTCCAATCTATAAAATTCAGATTTAATCATTAAAAATCAATTTAATGAAATAAAAATGAATTTTAACCGAATCAAATCAATTTTATTTAATAAACAGAATAAAAAAACCACACAAAGGACAATTTTGAATACTTTAAAAGTATATTGTATACGATTTTAATTGCGAAACACGACCATCGGTTTGAGAAAATAAATAAGTGTATTTCATGTGAAATACCGTTGCCGTTTGACATCTTCGATCTTGTTGACGTCTGATTTGGTCAACGTCACGTGTGCTGATCTAGACTAATGGATCGAAGCCACATAGAAAATAATAAAACAAGATGAAAGGTGTTTGATCACTAAATTTTATTAATGACCTTAATATAGAGTAGAGCCGAGCAGGATATTTTATGCCGGTCTATCTTTCTTGCTTGCTAATTACAAGTCTTATCATTTTTCTCAATCAATCTGAATTCTCTCTTTCTTCTCTCTATCTCATAAATGCTAAAAATCCAAAGATCTGCTTTCACTGTACATTCCTTCTATATATAGACAATCTGGGCCAGTCGGGAGATGACAGCTGGCGAATGTTTGGGGAACATGCCCAAAACACTTGTCAGTCTGCCAACATGCCTTGGACACGTGGCGGCCTCTAAGGATTGCCTTGGGAAGGGGCACGACTGCATGCGTTAATCGGTATGCGGGCCTGCCTCGCCGACTTTTGGCGGTGCTTATCCGCTGGGGTCGGTCCTCGGGTCTCCCGCCGTTCAGGTCGGACTTGTTGTAATCTTGAATCGGAGCATTTTTATCTTCTCTCTGCTCGGCCCTCCCGGATCGGATACCGGGTCGGCCTTGGCGTCTCTGTCCGGTCCGGTTTTTATCGAGCCCGGGAGGAAATCGGTTTTTTTGCCCGGTCCGACTTCAGGTTCTGCTCGGCTGGTTTAGCTGTCTGGGGTGCCTACGTGGATTCCAAGTTGGATGGGCTGCCAACAAGGGCCTCCGAGTCCAGGGTCGTGCTGGGTTGGTCGGGGCTAGAGTCGTTTCATGTTGAGGCCGATCCGGCTTGTGGGAGGATAAGATCTCTCGAAGAGATGCCTCTTCGAGAGTCGTGTCGATTCGATTCCCTGGTCTTTAAGTGTCATTATGTGGGGGACGCGTGGCACAAGCTGATTGGATGGCGTGTTCACGCGCTCTAGAACTTTGTGACGGTTCAGTAGGAATCGTTACTTCACGCGCCTGGCATTTAATGCCCTTTTCCCCTATAAATATAGTCTGCCTTCTCCTTCCTTATCCCTTCGCCATTTTTGTGTTTTATAGCAGAGGAGAGAGAGAATTTTCTGGCGATTTTTTCCCGATCTTTACAGAGACTTTCCCGGTAAGCTCTTTTTCCTCTCCTTTCTTCATTTAAGATGTCGGAACTGAGGGGCGAGACAGAGGCGGAGTTGACCGTGTCTCCGGACCGCACGGGCGTGGCGGATCTGTCGGTAGGCGGAGTTCCTGTCGACTGGAGTGTCGAGGAAGAAGAAGGCGAAGTTGTGAAGTCGCCGGAATCTGGCGAGGTGGAAATGGCGGTGCCGTTGATGGCCGTCGGAGGGACTCTGGCGGAAGAAAGAGTCGAGTCGGTGGTGGCTCGGACTCACCCTCGGCCGTCCCCTATTGTGGAGGCGGAGTGGGATTCGGCCTCGATTCGCAGCACTGTTACAGAGGAGCAATTAGCGGCTTGGCGGCTGCGATTCAAGATTCCGGCGACGGTGCGGATGTACGTTCCGAATCCTGAGGAGAGGCCTCATACTCCGCCCGTCGGTTGTACGGCGGTGTACTACCGCTCTTTGCTGGCCGGACTCAGGTTTCCGCTTCCGTTAGCCTTCTCCCGGTGGCTAAGGCAGTGAGGCCTTCCTGTCCCCCAGATCCATCCGAATTCCTGGGCTCGGGTGGTGGGGCTTTTCATTCTTTTCAACCAGCACGGCTGGCCCGAGCCGAGCTTTGAGGAGTTTAACAGCCTCTATCTATGGAGGTCGGTCGGCAGATCCGGTTCTGGTTGGTTTTACCTGACGGCCCGGCATTCCATGCATAAGGACTTAGTGGATGTGCCGGAGACCATCCATAGCTGGAAGGAACAATGGTTCTTCATAGGGGGGCCGTGGAGGAGCTCGGTGGATGAGTGGGAGCCTGGTGTGATAGGCAGAGCCGGGTCCCGAGCACTTCTTGCTAAAATGAGTAAGTGTCGTGTTTCTTATTGTTGTTCCCTTTTTTGTCTAACGCTCATAATTTACTGCTTGTGCAGAACGTATCCCGGCTCAAGAGACCTCTTCCTTGTTTGGCGACCGGGTTGAACAGCTTTTGAGTTTTCCCACCGAACAGAGGAAGTCGCATCTTCTGGTTACCGAGGAAAACCTTTGGGCGGCTGGACTTCGATCAACCGATCCGAGCAGAATGTCTTCATCAGGTAGCTCCTTTTTTTTGACATGCCTTCTTTTTCCAGTTCCTGGGGCCAAGACCTCGTCCGGACGGAAAGAGACGCCCGCGCAGCGCGTGGCGAGGCTGGCTGCTGAGGCTGCCGAGCGTAGGGAGCGTGCTGGCAAGCGGAAGAGGGTGGAGGCCGAGCCGGGGGAAAGTGCGCCTAAGGCGGGGGGCTCGTGTCCCTCTGAAGTTAATATATCTGCCCCGAGCCCGGTCTGGACGGGCCATGCGGCCGGCAAGGAGCCCGCGATTGACCTGGAGGGCCACTATCTCCCGGTTAACAAGGACCGGGAGGAACCCTGTGCCCAAATGAAGGGGCGTCGGCCGCACTGGTTTCTGGATTACGTCCGGGCAGCCACTCCAACTGCTGAGATGCTGAGTCGGGTTCCCGTGGTGGTTGAAGTCGATCACGTTCTATCGAGTGGGCGCCCAGAATGGAGATGGTGACCAACGACATGAGTCCGGATGAGCAGATCCAGTTCGAGAATGCTCTGATGGGTCGTGCGTTGTGCACTTATATAAAGGCCACTGGGGAGTTGATGGCCCTAGTCGAGAAGCACAAGAAGGCGGAGGCCGACCTCAAGGCCTTGCAGGAGGAGCATCACTTTTGCCCTTCGCTGATCAAGTCTTTGGAGGAGGAGATGGCCTCCATGAAGGGCGAAATGGAGATTTTAGAGAGTCGGGCCCTCGAGGTCGATCTTTGGAAAGGAAAGGCCGAGGAGATGACCACGGCAGCCGAGCAGGCGCATAAACAATTGGTAGGCATCAGGGCCGAGCACGAGGCTTATCTGAAAGAAACCAAGGCCCAAGTTGAAAGTCTGACCGAACGTATTAGCTCCTGCGAGGCTTCGAGCTATGCCAAGGGTCTGGCCGAAGGGGCGGAGGCCTTCAAGGAGACACCTGCATTCGAGGAGCTGATCAATCTGAACTACGTCTCCACCTGTTACGAGATATTAGATCTCATGAAGGGTGGGAAGACCGTTCAGGAGATCGAGGCCTACATTGCATCCCAAGCGACCGATCTGCATGTTGACATCTCCGGAGCCGATGAGCCAAAGGTCCCTGAGGTTAAAGATGTCGGGCTGGCTCCGCAAGGCGAAGGTGAGGGGCAGTCCTTTCAGGCGGCCGGTCAAGATGGTGGGGCCGAGTAGTTTCCTTAGATTTTGCTCCTCGCATGGCCTGCATGCCAACCTTTGCTTTTCTTTTGTTTTATTTCATGTACGGCCTGCGCGCCAACCTGCCTTGGTTTTCTGTTGTCGTCATGTACTTTGCAAAAATGTGTTGAATAAAATCTTCTTTGTAATGTATGTTCTCTTTTGGATATTTGGGGCCAGTTGATTGGGTCGTTGCCTTTTTATCATGTTCCTTGTTGATCGTTCCGAGACGAGCTCGGTCTTATAGTGCCGGATGAGCCGGTCTTATGAGGTGCCGAGACGAGCTCGGTCTTATAGTGCCGGATGAGCCGGTCTTATGAGGTGCCGAGACGAGCTCGGTCTTATTGTGCCGGATGAGCCGGTCTTATGAGGTGCCGAGACGAGCTCGGTCTTATAGTATCGGATGAGCCGGTCTTATGAGGTGCCGAGACGAGCTCGGTCTTATCGTGCCGGATGAGTCGGTCTTATGAGGTGCCGAGACGAGCTCGGTCTTATAGTGCCGGATGAGCCGGTCTTATGAGGTGCCGAGGCAGGCTCGGTCTTATAGTGCCGGATGAGCCGGTCTTATGAGGTGCGAGGCAGGCTCGGTCTTATAGTGCTTAGGATGAGCCGGTCTTATGAGGTGCCAAGGCAGGCTCGGTCTTATAGTGCCGAATGAGCCGGTCTTATGAGGTGCGAGGCAGGCTCGGTCTTATAGTGCGGATGAGCCGGTCTTATGAGGTGCGAGACGAGCTCGGTTTTATCGTGCCGGATGAGCCGGTCTTATGAGGTGCGAGGCAGGCTCGGTCTTATAGTGCCGGATGATCCGGTCTTATGAGGTGCCGAGACGAGCTCGGTCTTATCGTGCCGGATGAGCCGGTCTTATGAGGTGCCGAGACGAGCTCGGTCTTATAGTGCCGGATGAGCCGGTCTTATGAGGTGCCGAGACGAGCTCGGTCTTATAGTGCCGGATGAGCCGGTCTTATGAGGTGCCGAGACGAGCTCGGTCTTATAGTGCCGGATGAGCCGGTCTTATGAGGTACCGAGACGAGCTCGGTCTTATAGTGCCGGATGAGTCGGTCTTACGAGGTGCACCAATATTAGAAAATGGAATAACGTCAAATTTTATTGATAATACCTCTTTAAATACATAGCATTCCACGGGTAAGTTAATCTTTGGCCGTTCAGATATTCCAGCCGGTAGGCTCCATTCTGAAGGACTTCACTAACTTTATATGGTCCTTCCCATTTGGGCTTGAGTGGTCCGGGATCCGGGCCCAATACCCTTTTAAGGACGAGGTCGCCGACCTGGAAGCTTCTAGGGTGAACCTTGGAGTTGTAATATTTTTCACTCCTTCGTTTGTAGACGGCATTTCGCATTTCTGCCTGAGCTCGTTTTTCGGCAAGGAGGTCCAGGTTCACTTAGAGGGCCAGGTCGTTATCTTGCTCTTCAAAATGGGCTATTCGGTAAGTCGGTGCTCCGATTTCAACCGGGATGACGGCTTCAGAGCCGAAGGCCAAGGAGAAGGGCGTTTCTCCGGTGGCGGACCGATGTGTTGTTCTGTAGGCCCATAAGGTTTCGGGGAGTTCCTCGGGCCAGGATCCCTTGAGTTCCTCGAGACGTGTCTTGAGATGTTGTTTCAGGATCTTGTTGACTGCCTCGACCTGCCCGTTGGATTGTGGATAGTAAGGCGTGGAAAAGTTATTTCGTATTTGGAGGTCGTCGCAGAAGGCCCGAAACTTCTTATTGTCAAATTGTTTGGCATTGTCAGAGACAATAGACTGAGGGATTCCGAACCGGCATATGAGTGATTTCCATATAAAATCAACTATCTTCTGTTCGGTTGCTCGTGCCATAGGCTCGGCCTCTGCCCATTTTGTAAAATAATCGACTGCGACGATGGCGTATTGTACTCCTCCCCGTCCTTTAGGTAGAGGACCGATCAAGTCAATTCCCCACTTGGTGAATGGCCGTGGGCAATATACGGAAGTGAGAGTTTCCGGCGGGGATCGGATCTGCAGAGCGAAGATTTGGCACCGGACGCACTTCCGCACGAGCGTGATGGCATCTTTTTTGAGATCGGTCCAATAATAGCCTTGCCGGATCAATTTATAGGCCAATGCCTGGCCGCCGGAATAATTACCACATATACCCTCGTGCACCTCCCTGAGGGCATATTCTGCCTCTGATTCGGACAGGCATTTCAGCAGTGGGACCGAATATCCTCTTTTGTATAAGGTTCCGTCCACGATGGTGAACCGGGCGGACTGAGTTCGTAATGATCTTGCTTGGGCTCGGTCCTCGGGTAAAATGCCGCTTTGGAGATATTGCATTATAGGCTGCATCCATCCTTGCGGCTCTGAGTGCTCGGCTACCCGGATTTCGGCCATTTCCAGGGTTGATGAAGCGTGATACCCTATGCTGACCTCATCCATATGTTCGGCTCCGAAGCTAGATGCGAGTTTGGCCAAAGAGTCGGCTTGGATGTTCTCAGTTCTGGGAATATGTTGTATTGTTCCCTGAAAATCTTGCAGCCGGGCCCGTGCCAGGTTGAGGTACTTAACCAGTTTGGGCTCTTTGGCTTCGTATTCGCCATTGATCTGGTTGACCACTAATTGAGAATCACTTAAGATGGTGATGCGGGCAAGGCCGAGGGAGGTCGCCATTTCTAGACCGGCCAAGAGAGCTTCATATTCTGCCTCATTGTTGGTGGTCAGGAAACCTAAGCGAATAGCCGAGCAGAACAGACGTTGGCCGGGACTAACGAGGACTATTCCTGCAGCTGATCGGTCAGCGGTTGAGGACCCATCTACATAGAGTGACCACTCTTCTGATCGGTCGTCGTCCTGTGCGATTGCTGGTGTGAACTCTGCAATGAAGTCCGCCAGGGCTTGTCCCTTTATGGCAGTGCGTGATTCATAAGTTATGTCAAACTGTCCGAGTTCGACTGCCCATTTGACCATCCGGCCGGAAACGTCAGGTCGGTGCATGACTTGCTTTAAAGGGTAGTTTGTTAAGACGACTACCTGATGTTCCAAAAAGTAGGGTCTTAACTTCCGGGATGCCATTACGAGCGCATAAGCCAGTTTTTTCATTGGGGCATATCTGAGCTCGGCATCGTGAAGGGCCTGACTCACATAATAGACCGGATGTTGCACTGCATTCTCCGTTCGAATTAGAGCGGCGCTGATCGCCGAGTCGGAGACCGCGAGATATAAGCTGAGTAGCTCCCCTCGGGTCGGTCTCTGAAAGGTCGGGGCTTCTGTCAGGACTTTCTTGATAGCTTCAAAGGCTCTTTGGCAGGGTTCTGTCCATTGAAAATCCTTGTTCTTTTTTATCGCCTCAAAGAAAGGTTTGCATTTATCAGTTGAGCAAGAGATAAAGCGACTCAGTGCGGCTAGTCGGCCCGTTAGGCTCTGCACCTTTTTGACCGAATTTGGAGGAACAAGCTCGGTCACTGCCGTAATTTTATCGGGCTTGGCTTTAATCCCTCTTTGGCTTACCATGTAGCCGAGGAATTTTCCAGAACCTACCCCAAATTAACATTTCTTCGGATTTAACTTCATCTTATACTCTCGCAAAATAGCAAACATTTTATTGAGGTCATGTACATGATCGGCCGAGCGCAAAGATTTTACTAACATGTCACCTACATATGTAACACCCCCAATCCACTCAGGGATATTACACGCCGTAGACCCTCTCCTCGAGGATCTACCAGGCTGGTAACAACATTTAACATCTCGACAATGCCTTCAAGGCAAAATGACCCAGTAGACCGATTTGGTCTTTCAATAAATACATACAACTTGAATACAACTCATGCCCACGCAGGGGTCAAAATACAACCACACCCGTACAACGGGAAAAATATAGCAGCGGAAAATAAAGTACAACTATACCAATACGACATCAACGGGTCCTCGTGTGATTAGTATCGTTCATCTTTCATCATCCTTCATGCCGACCCTGTGCTCTGCTCCAAAACCTGAATACAATACAGACATCCACCCCCCGAATACTCGGGGGTTAGCAAAACTCCACTGTTTTGCTAGTGCAAGTATAAAATACGAAAACGAGCCATACATATCATACTCCACGGAAACAGAATAATCGCGAATATACTTCCCGAGAAAATTCACTTGATCAAACCATTCAAAACATGAAAGGTAGGAAATAACCCAATGTCCATATTACAAAACATTTGACGATCTCGGGAGTTTAGAAAACATTTGGGATATAAGAATTCTAAAACATTTTGAAAACATTTAGGGACACATCCCAAAAGTCATTTTCCAAAATTCAAGTTCCGGTAACAATACTCAGGGTCCACAACCCATTTCACAAAACACGGGGTCCGTGACCCAAATCACAAATCACATGTTCCTAAGGATTATTCGTGTCCCGTGCTAACAAGCTACGAACCTCAGATGCTCCCGAAGAACAAACCCGAGTGAATAACCCAATAGGAAAAACATATCAAATCACATGTCTCCACGACACGAATATCACAACCAAACCACAACCATAAGTTATCCCGGCATCGCGCTAACAAGCCACGAACCTCGGAGTCCCCTCAATACATACCCGAAGATAACCCCACAAGTTATCCGGCATCGGGCCTAGCAAGCCCCGAACCTCGGAGTCCCCGCAAGACATACCCGTATTGGATAACCTTACGGTTTCGCCCGACCCATACTAGCAAGTATGGATCCGGAGATTCAACAATCCTACCGGAGGCACATCACATACATCAAGCACACAACAATAATCACTTATCAATCCAAACAACATTAAGCATCACAAACTCCTTTCAAGGAGTAACAACTAATATCACACACATTACGTTCTTAGAACAAGTACATAATAACAATACGTAATCCCGACAAAGGATTTCGGTCTATCAAACTCACTCGAAATGATCATATTATCTTTCAACATACAAAACCAACACACATATTCCGAGAATACATATTCACGAAGTATACGAATTATCGTTGAAAGACAACATTTATCGAGAACATACCGATCCCTTTTTACGTTCATTAAATATTGGATTTCGCATAAAATCATTTATCAAGAATTATATAAACGAAACATGAAATGTATGGGCAAGATACTTGCCTCAAAATCGGCACGCAAGTATCCCGACGAACACGGCTCAACCGGAAAGCTTCGAAACGCCCAATGCTATCGAAACGGAAGACGACGCCGAACGAAAGGGTTCAACACGGTTTCTTCGCAAGAAACACGACCCTAACATCATACAATCAATAAATCATCGATCATACAAGGAAGAATAATCGTAGAACGCCCGAAAACCCCTCTATAACATTTTACCGGACACCTTCAAGGCGTCGGTCAAGAACTCGACCCAAATAACGAATCGATACGATCCAACCATGGAATAACAAGGAAATGATATAATAAATATACATAATCATCAATCCATCAATATACTAAGTTAAATCTGATTAAACGGACGAAAACAACCAAAACCCCATAATTCCCCAAAACTAGATTTCTAGGAAATCGACTGGTCGGTAGATCGGAGGATGTTATAGACGGATGATTGACGATATGAACCTCCAAACTTCATGGATTCATTGTCCAACAACATCTCTAGAAGATTCACACACCCACGCCAGCGTCACGGAAGAAAAGAATGAGAAAATGGTCAAGAAAAACGCTGTCGAGGCCTTAAATAGGTGACAGACTCGGCCGTGTCCGCCCGACACGGTCGTGGCGCGCTGATTGACAGCGGGGACTCGACCGTGTCTGCCGCTTGACACGGTCGCGCGCGAGGCCTTCCGATAGTGACCCGTCCGAAGCGGCTTCGGCATGACTCGGCCGTGTCACGGAACACGGTGGGCGTGTCAGCGATCGGCTCGCTTATCCGGAAGAGTTCGCACGGGCCGTGTCGGACGACACGGTCGGGTCTGAGACGAAACTCCGGCATTTCCGGGACGAGTACGGCACGGCCGTGTCGGACGACACGGCCGAAGTTCGGCCGTGATGATCGGCCAATAACGAGTAGGTGAGCTAAAACGACCATAACTCTCTCGTCCGGACTCCGATTGACTCACCGTTTGAACCATTGGAAAGCTAACTTGATGCTCTATAATATTGCAAAGATTCAGAATTTTTTGGAGTTTCCAAGAATTAATGGTGACTTTACAAAGTCGAACTCCCACGTGAAAAAGTCGATTAAGGACACGGAACTCAACAAAACGACACCAAAACGAACTCGGATGACAAAAAGTGCAGAATTAATCATTCTCGGAATGACGAAACGGTCATGATAGAGTTGTCAAAATGAACTTCCTCCGAAAAAAGAAAATTACCGAAATTCGAAATTGCGGATATTACATTCTACCCTCCTTAAAAGAAGTTTCGTCCCGAAACTTAAAACAAGTAGGGGGAGCAATATACCTGCCAGGAAAACTCGACGAGATACACAAAAATAGAAAACTCGCGCCCAACGGCGAAACGCTGCAAGAAACGCAAAGAGACATACGGAGTGAAAACACGCTCCACGACGACCAACACAATGTCGCCGTTAGGGATACAATAAAACCAACAAATGACAAGCGTCATCAAACGGATAATATAGTCAAGTCGATTATCCGAACAATCACAAAACACAACGAACGAAAATCAATACGATTGACCAACCTGACGGTTCATCAATCTAAACGCGGGTCAAACGGCCCGAACAAATACGAATTCCACCGCCAAGGGTTGGAAGATCAGCGAGACTAATTTCCCAAACTTAAGGGAATTAGGAAGGAGCCTGAATGCTCAACGATCAAGAAACGAGGACAAAAACCGAACAAACAAACGACCGAACCACAACGGTCGAGACAACAAAAGCGAACAATCATGTTTGAATCACGAAGAACAATAGAATTCAAACAACTCCAAGGTTCACATCTCGACTCGAGACAATATATGATCCGGTGAAAACAACAACGTATGCATTCACATAAGATCCACATGAAAGGGAATAGAAATTGAAAAGTCACAACGACGAACGAGTTATTAGAAATGATGCCACACTCGTTCGATAAACAAAAACAAGGGGCAGGACAAGCTCGAAATGTCAACGAACATAAATGAGTCGACAAAGTAGAATATCTGAAGTTCAAAATCTGATCCACTTCGAATAAAAGAACTAGTAGAACCAAAAGATGTTACATCCGAACAAGGTTCACAAGTATCGAACCGGACTCGGAAAAGTCACGGCGATAAACAGAAAAACAAGATCACACTGCTCGAATGATGAAACCGAAATACGTAACAAGTTCGAAAGTGTCAACGAACACGAGCGAGTCGATAGACTGAGAAAGAGGAAATGCAGGAGTCCAAAAATAATACGGGTATTATATTCGACCCCTTCTAAAAGAAGTGTCGTTTAGAAACTCACAACACGAAATCAAGGTGACAACACAACAAGCAACCGTGAAACATCTTTCAAAGGCCTCTCAAGGTCGATTCCGATGACTGTCTGAAGCGCGAACTCCAAAAGTCTCGTAGCCAATTCGCAAAATCTAATTCGGTGTCCCTCGAGTCCACACTTGAAATGTGTTACCGACGAGAAGGACAAATTTACACGTGCATGCCCCGGCACATTACGGTTGAAACGTCTCGGCTCGGCATACCGAAAATACAATTGCTAGATACAATGGGGCATAACGTCGCAAAACAACATAGCGGAGATGCCAACTCAGCGCAACAAAGAATCATAACATATACCATATACGACGATTACCATCATAAAGTAATACACACACAAACACTACAGCAACGACGGTATCGTTCGGCGACCTCAACGGCCCGAACGATAACCAACACATAATTACAACCATCATGAAACAATCACACATGTACACAAACGTACAAACTCAAGCTTCAACAGCTCACACTCGTGCGACAACACGCAAATCACCACAAGGCGACAAACAGTAAATACCAGTTCACACCTCTCACAGAGGGCTAGTACAACAAACGCGTGGCGACGCCTCGACGTTCATGCCACCAATTCGATCACAATTCGGGGTTAACACCGTAACGAAAGTTCGAAAACCATACACGCATTTCCGGTCCGCAAACAGGAATGATAGGTTTTAAAAACGAAAACCACCTTTGAAGACAGTTTGGAAACACCAGTTGATCTTGAGTATCATTTTACAAAAAGTTGAACAAACATCATTTTCGAGACTTTGAAAATCATCTTGCGTTTGAACAAAAATGAGGACACCTTCTCGTAGTGAAAAACTTTCAGAATAATCGACACTTGGGTCTAAGCAACTGCATTTCTAAAAGTAATTGAAAATATCTCAAAATATTTTGGTCCTCAATTGGAATGATTTTGAAACATATTACGGTACTAGAAGGCACCTTGAAAGTACTGCGAGAAAATAATTCGTTTTAAAAGTACGTCTCGAATTTTAATTTTCTAAGATACTCAAGGTTTTCAAAAATAATTCAATGGGCTAGAATGCCCAAAAAATTCAGTAAATTAAACAGAAAATTATAGCGCCGTGGTCCCACGCCGGAACCCACCAGACTAAAAACCATTTACAAAAATGCCAAAAAGGCCGATGACGGTAATGTTTCAAAAATTCACAAAAGCCATTTTACAACATGCTAAATACCGTCATAAGAATTTCGCCAAAATGATCAAGGCCATAATGCCAAAAACTCGGTTAAGGGAATCGGTTTTCGAAATAAAACTCGGTCGGTAAAATACCGAAAGTCATTGCAAAAGAACTCACGCAGCGGATAAAAGAAATACGGTTCAACATACACAATCGAGCAACACTACTCCTCATATGAACGAAAAATGGGAGTCAAATAATCACGTATCACGAAATCAAAATCCATAAGAGGATTCCGTCAATTAACTCATAATAAAAAAAAATAGCTCGTGTCACATGAGGCACAACACAAAGAAGGGAGACTTACATCCACAGGTCGCACGAAGATGATGATCGCCCCACGATACTAATCACAACAAACCAACTCAGACGACGCGTCGCGACACGACTTAGTCAGACAAAATCCGACGAGACAAAAACTCAATAGACACCACTGACCCGACAACCTAGGTTTCCACAACCTAAAGCTCTGATACCATTTCTGTAACACCCCCAATCCACTCAGGGATATTACACGCCGTAGACCCTCTCCTCGAGGATCTACCAGGCTGGTAACAACATTTAACATCTCGACAATGCCTTCAAGGCAAAATGACTCAGTAGACCGATTTGGTCTTTCAATAAATACATACAACTTGAATACAACTCATGCCCACGCAGGGGTCAAAATACAACCACATCCGTACAACGGGAAAAATATAGCAGCGGAAAATAAAGTACAACTATACCAATACGACATCAACGGGTCCTCGTGTGATTAGTATCGTTCATCTTTCATCATCCTTCATGCCGACCCTATGCTCTGCTCCAAAACCTGAATGCAATACAGACATCCACCCCCCGAATACTCGGGGGTTAGCAAAACTCCACTGTTTTGCTAGTGCAAGTATAAAATACGAAAACGAGCCATACATATCATACTCCACGGAAACAGAATAATCGCGAATATACTTCCCGAGAAAATTCACTTGATCAAACCATTCAAAACGTGAAAGGTAGGAAATAACCCAATGTCCATATTACAAAACATTTGACGATCTCGGGAGTTTAGAAAACATTTGGGATATAAGAATTCTAAAACATTTTGAAAACATTTAGGGACACATCCCAAAAGTCATTTTCCAAAATTCAAGTTCCGGTAACAATACTCTGGGTCCACAACCCATTTCACAAAACACGGGGTCCGTGACCCAAATCACAAATCACATGTTCCTAAGGATTATTCGTGTCCCGTGCTAACAAGCCACGAACCTCAGATGCTCCCGAAGAACAAACCCGAGTGAATAACCCAATAGGAAAAACATATCAAATCACATGTCTCCACGACACGAATATCACAACCAAACCACAACCATAAGTTATCCGGCATCGCGCTAACAAGCCACGAACCTCGGAGTCCCCGCAAGACATACCCGATGATAACCCCACAAGTTATCCGGCATCGGGCTAGCAAGCCCCGAACCTCGGAGTCCCCGCAAGACATACCCGTATTGGATAACCTTACGGTTTCGCCGACCCATACTAGCAAGTATGGATCCGGAGATTCAACAATCCTACCGGAGGCACATCACATACATCAAGCACACAACAATAATCACTTATCAATCCAAACAACATTAAGCATCACAAACTCCTTTCAAGGAGTAACAACTAATATCACACACATTACGTTCTTACCGAACAAGTACATAATAACAATACGTAATCCCCGACAAAGGATTTCGGTCTATCAAACTCACTCGAAATGATCATATTATCTTTCAACATACAAAACCAACACACATATTCCGAGAATACATATTCACGAAGTATACGAATTATCGTTGAAAGACAACATTTATCGAGAACATACCGATCCCTTTTTACGTTCATTAAATATTGGATTTCGCATAAAATCATTTATCAAGAATTATATAAACGAAACATGAAATGTATGGGCAAGATACTTGCCTCAAAATCGGCACGCAAGTATCCCGACGAACACGGCTCAACCGGAAAGCTTCGAAACGCCCAATGCTATCGAAACGGAAGACGACGCCGAACGAAAGGGTTCAACACGGTTTCTTCGCAAGAAACACGACCCTAACATCATACAATCAATAAATCATCGATCATACGAGGAAGAATAATCGTAGAACGCCCGAAAACCCCTCTATAACATTTTACCGGACACCTTCAAGGCGTCGGTCAAGAACTCGACCCAAATAACGAATCGATACGATCCAACCATGGAATAACAAGGGAAATGATATAATACATCTAAATAATCATCAATCCATCAAAATCCTAAGTTAAATCGGATTAATCGGACGAAAACAACCAAAACCCCCAAATTCCCCAAAACTAGATTTCTAGGAAATCTGACCTGATTCGGTAGATCGGAGGATGTTATAGGACGGATGATTGACGATATGAACCTCCAAACTTCATGGATTCATTGTCCAACAACATCTCTAGAAGATTCACACACCCACAAGCAGACGGAAGAAAAGAATGAGAAAATGGTGAAGAAAACGCTGCCAAGCCTTAAATAGCCGACAGACTCGACCGTGTCCGCTCGACACGGTCGTGGCGCGCAGATTGACCGCGAGGACTCGACCGTGTCTCGCTTGACACGGTCGCGGCGCGAGGCCTTCCGATAGTGACCCGTCCGACGGCCGACTCGGCATGACTCGGCCGTGTCACGAACACGGTCGGGCGTGTCAGCGATCGGCTCGCTTATCCGGAAGAGTTCGCACGGGCCGTGTCGGACGACACGGTCGGGTCTGAGACAGAAACTCCGGCATTTCCGGACGAAATGCACGGGCCGTGTCGGACGACACGGCCGAGTTCGGCCGGCAGTGATCGGCCAATAACGAGCGGGTGAGCTAAAACGACCATAACTCTCTCGTACGGACTCCGATTGACTCACCGTTTGAACCATTGGAAAGCTAACTTGATGTTATATAATATTGCAGAGATTCAGAATTTTTTGGAGTTTCCAAGAATTAATGGTGACTTTACAAAGTCGAACTCCCACGTGAAAAAGTCGATTAAGGACACGGAACTCAACAAAACGACACCGAAACGAACTCGGATGACAAAAAGTGCAGAATTAATCATTCTCTGAATGACGAAACGGTCATGATAGAGTTGTCAAAACGAACTTCCTCCGAAAAAAGAAAATTACCGAAATTCGAAATTGCGGATATTACAACATATACCTCCATAGTATGGCCTATCAAGCTGTTGAACATTTTATTTACCAGGCGTTGATATGTCGCGCCGGCATTCTTGAGCCCGAAAGGCATCATCCGGTAATAGTATAGGCCGCGGGCCGAGTAGAAGGAGGTGTTTTCTTCATCAGCGGGATGCATTGGGATCCGGTTATATCCGGAATACGCATCCATAAAGCTCATCAGCTCGTGCCCGGCCATTGCATCCACCATGTAGTCGATATGGGGGAGGGGGTAGCTATCTTTCGGGCAGGCTTTGTTCAGGTTGGAGAAGTCAATGAAGAGCCTCCATAGCCCGGTCGGCTTTTTTACCAAGACCGGGTTGGCTACCCAAGTCGGGTATTGGGCTTCCCGAATAAATCCGTTATCGATTAGCTTTTCAACCTCCTCTTCCAGCCCCTTCTGTCGCTCCGGCCCCATTTTCCTTCTTTTCTGAATAATCGGCTTTGAACTGGGGTCGATATTTAGTCGGTGGCATGTAAGTTCCGGGTCAATCCCCGACATATCCGAATGGGTCCAGGCAAAGACATCCAGATTTTGTCTCAGATGGAAGATTAGCTTGGAGCGGATCGGCTCTTGGAGGTTATGGCCGATCTTTAGTCGTCGGGTTGGATTAGACGGGTCCATGTCGACCTGGTCCAACTCTTCTGTTGGCTCAGCGTGGCGAATTTTCCCCTTCGGGTTTTGGTATCGCGGGTCGACGGGATCTTCTTCTAGGATCGGCTCCTTCCCAGGCCTGCGGCCCCGGTCCGCTTCCTGTTCGGTTCCTATTTCGGGGGTCTGCGCAGCCCCGGGACCTTCAGTCTCCTATTCAAATAGGGTATTTCCTATCGGCTGTTCGGAGCTGGTGGCCCCCATTTCTTCCGGCAAATTTTCCGGGATGCCCTCTGCGGCGTTGATCTCGCGAGCCCGGATGCTGAGGTAGCATTCCCGGGCGGCCCTTTGATCCCCTCTATGTACCCCGACGCCGTCCGGGGTGGGAAATTTCATGCACAGGTGATAGGTGGAGTGAGTGGCCCTCAGCCTGGACATAACAGGTCGGCCTATGATGGCATTATAGTCACTGTGCACGTCGATGATCTTGAAAGTAGTGATCATCATCCTTCTGATCGGCCCCTGGCCGAATTCCAACGCGAGGTCGATTTCGCCCAGTGGTGAGGTGCGGCAGTTGGCAAATCCTCTAATGTCCTCGTTGCAGGGCCGGACATAAGATTGGTCTACATTCATCCTACGAAGGGTATGAAGGTAGATGATGCTGGCATAGGCCCCGGAGTCTACCAACACCCTGTGGACTGGGATCCCCATTATGGGCAGGGTGATGACAAGTGCGTCTGAATGGGGATGGTCCAGGCCGTCTGCATCGGATTCTTCAAAAGTGACTGCCAGCTGGGGGTTTGGGGGGGCTTCTTCGGCCACTGATAGGAACCCCTCAGCTCGGCGTTCGGTCCGTTGGTAGGAGGTGGTGGCCTCTCGAATGGGCGCATTTTTCTGCCGCTTTGACCTATGGTCATCGACCTCGGCTGTTCCCATAATGGTCAGGATCTCCCGGGGGACTTGGGGGCTGGAGGCACCCGATCATTTTTGGCTCTTGTCGGGTCGGCCCGATCCTGGCGATCCCGGGGCGGGTTCCGGGTAAATCGCCTTAAGCCTCTTTCGTCGCACACCGCGATCAGGGCGGCGATGAGGTCCCGGCACTATTCGGTGTTGTGACCCGCTGATTCATGATATTTACAAAAGCGGGTCTGGTCCATGTCCTTTTGATCTTTGTAGATCGACCGAGGGACCAGGAGCAAATTTTTGTCCTTTATTTGATCGAATATGGCCACGGCTCCGACGGAATATATCTCAACGAAATTAGCCATGAGCTCGGGCCTGCGCTCCCGATAGTTCTGAGTTGCTGGGGCTGTCGAGGAAGAGGCGGGAGCCTTGATCTCCCGGCGAGATTCTTGACGGGTCTCTTTGTAGTCATGCCTATCTTCCTTCTTTTTGTAAGACCCTTTCTGGTCGGAGGGCATGACTAAAAAGGGCGCCGACATAGCTTCCTCGGCGGCTATGTGGGAGCTGGCGCGCTCCAAGAATTCCTGGTAGGTGTGTGGGACGTTCTGGCACACCGTCCATCGGAAAAAAGAATTTTTGAGGAGGCCGACCTGGGCAATAATGGCCAGCGCATCGTCCGACATGGGTTCCGTCTCCAATATCCGTTTATTGAAACGGGATATATAATTTTTAAGGGACTCGTGCGGCCCCTGTATGACGGAAGCGATAGATGAGCGCGGGGCGACCCGCACAAGGGACCCCATGAAATGGGATCGGAACGTCGCCGAGAGCTGGGCCCATGTCTGAATAGAATGATGGGGCAGCGTCCGGTACCATCTCTGGGCCCTCTCCCCCAAAGTCAAGGAGAACATCCGGCACCGGAATGCGTCCTGAGACCCGTGCAGGTCCATCCAGGAATTATAATGTCCAAGATGGGCGTTGGGGTCGGTTTCTCCGTTGTATGGCGGAATTTGGGAAATTTTGAACTTCTCCGGGAGGGGTTCCGCCAGAACATTGGGGGCCAGGGGACTCTCCTGGCTGTTAAGCCATTCTGAACTTTGGGATGGCTGAAGTTGTTTATTTTCAAGTTCCGTAAGGCGTTTTTTAAGGAACTCGATCTCACTCGAGTTATCGCCGGGAGTGGAAGGTAACACTTGTGTTGGATTTGGGGACTGGTGGGGAGCTTTTTCCTCTTTACGGCTCTGACTCTGGATAGTGGGAGCCGGTGCTGCTTTTTTGACCTTCTTTCCCGCCCCAAGGCGATCAAAGACGGATATGGGGCGCGAAAGCTTACTTTTTCGAGAGGGATGTGAGCTTTCCCCATGGCTTTCCGCCCTTTCCACGGCGGCCCCGGAGGCTGTCCTCTTTTTGTTTCACCCCGAGGCCGCTGGGCGGGTCGTATGAGACTCCGCCTCCGCATGGTCTGCGGTATTTTGAAGGGTCCCGCCCCCTGTAACTCGTGCCATAAAGGCCGTCATGCCCTGGATAAAGGATGGGTGTTTAAAGCACTCTATCACCTTACGGAGGTTTTCCTCCTCCGTCGCGGGCTGAGTGTTTTTTGAACTGTCGTGAGACATCTCCGGTGAGTCGTAAATATAGCCCCCCTTCTTCTAGCGCCAATCTGTTGACGTCTGATTTGGTCAACGTCACGTGTGCTGATCTAGACTAATGGATCGAAGCCACGTAGAAAATAATAAAACAAGATGAAAGGTGTTTGATCACTAAATTTTATTAATGACCTTAATATAGAGTAGAGCCGAGCAGGATATTTTATGCCGGTCTATCTTTCTTGCTTGCTAATTGCAAGTCTTATCTTTTTTCTCAATCAATCTGAATTCTCTCTTTCTTCTCTCTATCTCATAAATGCTAAAAATCCAAAGATCTGCTTTCACTGTACATTCCTTCTATATATAGACAATCTGGGCCAGTCGGGAGATGACATCTGGCGAATGTTTGGGGAACATGCCCAAAACACTTGTCAGTCTGCCAACATGCCTTGGACACGTGACGACCTCTAAGGATTGCCTTGGGAAGGAGCACGAATGCATGCGTTAATCGGTATGCGGGCCTGTCTCGCCGACTTTTGGCGGTGCTTATCCGCTGGGGTCGGTCCTCGGGTCTCCCGCCGTTCAGGTCGGCCTTGTTGTAATCTTGAATTGGAGCATTTTTATCTTCTCTCTGCTTGGCCCTCCCGTATCGGATACCGGGTCGGCCTTGGCGTCTCTGTCCGGTCCGGTTTTTAACGAGCCCGGGAAAAAATTGGTTTTTTTGCTCGGTCCGACTTCAGGTTCTGCTCGGCCGGTTTAGCTGTCTGAGGTGCCTACGTGGATTCCAAGTTGGATGGGCTGCCAACAGATCTCATTTAGGAAACTAAAACTAATGTTCTTAATATTATTAATTTAAGTCTAATTCTTAATTTTTAACCATCAACAATTGTGATTTAGTTTTATGTTTTCATTTTAAGGACTAATTATTATGATTTAAAACAATCCACATACATATATAGATATGTATGGTTCAAATGAGAACGCGGATTCGTGCATATTCAATACATATTCAATACACACATAGTATGTTGTAATGCATATTTATTTCAACACAGTAAATCATGTACTATTAAAGATATGTAATGAATCGTGGGAGGTGAGAATATTTAAAAATTACGAACCAGATACACATATGTCGCAACTGGCAGTTCAGAGGTAAAGGAAAACCACATACCAAGTATATCTCGCTCAGAGCAGGGTCTGAGGAGGGTAAGATGTACGCAGGCCATGCCCCTACTTTTACTAGAGAGCTGCTTAGTGAAGACTCAAATTTTAAGCACAACAAAGTATAGAGTGGTATATATAAAACAAAGATGAGATACGAAAAGCTCACGACCATACTCCGAGCCTACATGGTATAATTCACATGAGACTTATCTAAGTGACTTTAAGAATCGCACTCTCGATTTAACGCGCTCTAACCAAGAGGTTGATCACAGATGCCTTCTCTGTAAAAAAAAAAGAAAGAAGAAAAATAAAATAAAAATACAATAGGGTCAAATATACAATAAAAGTAAAAAGTGTCATGTTCTAGGTCAAAGTTAATCGAGACCACCCAACCCTGACGCTCTCAACTAGAGCACCGATGACTACCAAAAAAAAAAAAACTCTGGTGTGCGTCTGCAAGAGAACCTATCAACGGCGAGAGGTACAGGCTTCACACCATTTAAGCTTCTCACTCTATTTTGTTCTTGATTTTTACGCAGTTTCACATCCACACCCATTTCTCCTCTGAAACCTGTTGAAGAATGATGGCTCTATCCAACTCAGTTGTGGTCTCGAAAATCCCTGCAATCTCTTTATTTTCTGGTAAATCTTACTAATCTTTCCATCCAGAGTAGTACTGAATATATAAAAAAGGAAAGAATTTCTATAGATAATTTTCTTTCTCCATATTCCACTACCTTGTTTTGGTTATTGATTATTATTTATATTATTTATCATTTTTTATTTTTTTTATGCCTGATTACTGGGAAATTTAACTGTATTTTCTTGGTGCATTTGCTGGATTAAGCGTTCTTTCTTATCCCATGTTTTTTACTCTCTCTCTCTCTCTCATTCTCTCTCTCCCCCACCCTCTCTCTCTCTCTCTCCCTCTTCCTTTTCCGTTTGAATTTATTCAGCTGTAAATGTCATGATTCGATCTTTTTGCTATCAGGGAACTCATATTTTAGAATTTAATTGGGGGTTTATGAGTGTTTGATGTTGGGCTTTATTGACATGGCTTAATGATTGTAGCTTTTATCTTGTACAAATCAAAATCTTGTCTCACTTTTTAGCTGTGTGAATTTCTCGTCTGATCTGATCAGGTGCTCTACAGCCCTATCCATATAGTTTGCGGTTAATAGTTCGATATATTTGCTTATTATGTTCGTGGGCGTCTAACTGCATCCCCAGTAACATTGTTAGGCAGTGTATATAATGAATTATCTAAGGCTATGTGTAAGTGTTTAAAGTTGGCAAAATCTCAGACCGGAAATAAATTCAAGATTATTGAAACTTTAATTAGGGAGCTCCAGAGGAATAGTATTAGGAACTGATGAGAGCTGAAAGGAGTTCGACCTTCGTTATTAGGTCTAGTGGCAACAAACAGGATTGAAATTATGTGCTTGTGAGAGAAGTCCGTTGACATACTTGAAGTAACTCCATCATCATCATCAACAGCACCTTAATCCCAACTATGTTGGGGTCGGTGGCATGAAGATTATAGTGTTGTTTAATTGTCTAAAATTAGTTAACACCATAACTCATGCAAATAACAAAGTGGCAAAGTTTTACGCCGGATGCCCTTCCTGTCGCAACCTTCATATGAAGGAGAAATAGAACGAAATTCCAAAACCGTCAACATCATAGGTTTTTTCATTTATATGGAAAATATCATGAGACGGCGATGAAGTTTCAATATAATGGCTTCATAAAGTCGATGCACTTGGTGTTTCGTTACTTACGGTTGGCTTTTTTTTTTTCATGGATTTGAAAGATATAGGTAAAAAATTATTAATTATACTGCATTCTGGAGCTCCGAAGGATTGCTATAGCAATTTCCAATAATACGCAGCTCAAAAATTATATCGCTTCCACTGTACTGAGATAAACCGCTAAGAATATTAATGAAAGGCTTTGAAAATGGCAAGGACGCAGGCTCGAGTCCTGACAGCCGCAGTGTGGGAGTTTTATCCCTCCAATGTGGGGGATAGCTCCTTGTGGTCACCAGGCACTGTTCCTCCCACCTAGTGGGCCGTTGAGTCACCATGATTTAATTCTTCCACCAATCCCTGTCGGGCCGGGGGTGGAGGCCCTGGGGGCGAGGGATTTCGCTTTTTGCTACAAAGGCTTTGAAAATGGTGGCTTATGTGACTAGTGAATCTCTTAAAGTACTATAAAGTGCTTTGAATAGCCTCATGTTTGACTTCTTGTTATTAATTTTTATTCAGTACATAAGATGATTGTCTCGTGTCTTCACTTTATTTAGTAGTATTATAGCTTTTGTTCCAATGAAAGATTACTGTGATAATAGAGCAAGTTGTATTTTTTCAAGTGCAAAATGTAGGAAATTGAATTATGAATTTAAAACTGTGTATAGTCTGCAGTTAAATTATCGTGATACCTTTTACTTTTCATGTTATGTTATTTTACAAATGAATAATGCTGAAATCTGTTACATTAATATGATTTAGATTTCTATTCTTTAAGCTTTTCCAAGTAATGTCTTTCTTCGTTGAAGTAGTTGATATCAGGAGGGATCTATGGAAAAAATTGAGACATGGGCATCCCCAGGGGCAAAGTACTAAAATTGTAACCATAATCCCCACTCTTTTTTACTTTTCTCAAATGATATTATATATTTAGCCCATTAGCTCCCAAACTCATTTTTTTTTAAGTAAGCAAAACAAACAAACATTCCATGGAGTGGCAGCCAGCGTAAAACTCGTCACATTCCATGGACATGAATCAAACATTGAAAATCGTTGGGGCGTCTCCTCAGAAGCGACGCGCTGCATTTCATAGGCTCGGGTGCAGTGATAAGTATGCGAGGGTTGCTAGGTCGTCGCCCAGAAGCGGCGCGCCACCTTTACATCTGAGGGTGGTGTCAAATGAGCAAGGATGCGCTACACTTCATAGGCCCGGGTGTAGTGGAAAATATGCAAGGGTTGCTAGGTCGTCGCCCGGAAGCGGCGCGCCACCTCGAAGTATGGGTGTGGTGTCAAATGTGCAAGAATCCTTGCAGCGTGGACGGGGACAGACAGAGAAGTTAGTTCTTGCGGCTAGTAAGGGTAGTAAGGTGCGGTTTGGAACTTCGAACGTTGGCTCTTTGTGGGAGATCAAGTGGGGAGGTTATGAAAAGGAGGAGAATTCACATAATGTGTCTACAAGAGACTAAGTGGGTTGGCGAGAAGGCAAGAGTGTTAGCTCCTTGGGGTTACAAGCTTTGGTACTCTGGAAAGGATAGAAGTAGAAATGGAGTGGGTATCGTCATTGATAAAGAATTCATTGATGATGTGGTGGGAGTGTCAAGAAAGAGCGATAGAATAATGAGTATTAAGCTTGTGATAGGGGATGAGTTTCTAACTATCATAAGTGCTTATGCACCACAAGTAGGATTGGATGCATCGATCAAACAAGAATTTTGGGAAGATTTGGAAGAGGTTGTCGAACGAATTCATATGGGTGAGAAATTGATCATTGGTGGTGACCTCAATGGGCATGTCGGTGTTAGCAGAGATGGCTTTGAGAGCATTCATGGTGGCTTTGGTTTTGGGGACAGGAATGAAGCAGGAAATGATATATTGGATTTCGCATTAGCTCATGACTTGAGTATTATGAACACTTGGTTCGAGAAAAGGGACTCTCATTTGGTGACATATAGAAACGGAGGTAATGCAAGTCAGATTGATTTCTTTTTAGTAAGGAATGTTTGGAGGAAAAGTTTTACTAATTGCAAGGTAATACCCGGTGAGAGTGCCGCAACACAAGATAGGGTTGTGGTGCTTGACTTTCGAGGTAAGAGGCACTTAAGAAAGAGAAGACCACAAGTTGACCCTCGAATTAAGTGGTGGAAGCTCCAAGGGGAGAGTCGACATACTTTTGTGGCTAAGATTGCCGATAGTGGTATTTGGTCGATTGCGGAGATGGATATAGATTCGATGTGGAACTTGTTGGAACACAACATAAAGGAAGTTGCAAAAGAAGTCCTAGGAGAATCTAAAGGAAACAGACCATCAAGTAAGGACACATCTTGGTGGAATGATGAAGTTAAGCAAGCGATAAAGACCAAACGTGAATGTTATAAGGTAATCGGGTAAATGCTCGAGCGATGAGAATTATGAGAAGTACAAGAAAGCTCGAATGAAGCTAAAAAGGCGCGAAATGCCCGATCAAAGGTCAATCAAGAATTATTTGCAAGATTAGATACTAAAGAAGGGGAAAAAGATATCTATAAACTTGCTCGAATGAGAGAGAAGAAGACGCGAGATATTGGAAAAGTTAAATGTGTAAAGATAATCGACCAAAAAGTTTTGGTTCAAGATAAAGAGATAAAAGAGAGATGGAGGTCATACTTTGATACCCTATTCAATGGCCATCAAGAACTAGATATCGGGAATTTAAACATCCCTCAAGTATGGTTAACCGAGAGTTTAAGAGAAGAATCCAAAAGGGTGAAGTGACAATCGCATTGAAGAAGATGGGGTCAAAGAAAGCGGAAGGACCGGATGGTATACCTATCAAGTTTGGAGGTGTTTGGGGGAGAGAGGGATCGAATGGGTAATTATGCTTTTCAATAAGATTTGAGAAGCAATAAGATGCCGTCGCATGGAGGAAAAGTATTCTCGTCCCTTTGTATAAGAACAAAGGTGATGTTCAAGATTGTTCTAATTATCGCGAATTAAACTAATGAGTCATACCATGAAGTTGTGGGAACGAGTGATTGAACAAAGGATCGGAAATGTGTGAAGATAACGTAAAATCGGTTTGGATTTATGCCTGGAAGATCGACCATGGAAGCAATTTATCTTATCCGTGATTGATGGAACATTATCGAGATAAAAAGAAAGATCTGCATATGGTTTTATTGATTTAGAGAAGGCATATGATAAAGTACCAAGAGAAGTACTTTGGTGGGCCTTAGCAAAGAAGGGTGTATCGCGGAAATATATTGACATTATAAAGGACATGTATGAGGGAGCTAGTACAAGTGTACGTACTAACGTTGGGAGGACAAGAATTCCCTATTACGATTGGGGTGCATCAAGGATCTGCTCTTAGTCCTTTTCTCTTTGCCATAGTCATGACGAATTGACAAGAGAAATTCAAAATGACGTTCGTGGTGTATGATGTTCGCAGATGATATTGTGTTGATTGATGAAACGAAGGTTGGAGGCTGTGAAATCGAACTTTGGAGGATACTTTGGAAGCTCGAGGCTTTAGCCGAAAGGTATAAGATCAATATATGGAGTGTAGGTTTAGCGAAACAAAGTGATAGAGAGGCGGGGATGATCACATTTGATGGGAAAGTTGTTCATGGGTCCACTTTCTTTCGGTATCTTGGATCTATTATCCAAAAGGATGGAGAGCTAGATGGCGATGTGGCTCACGAGAATAAAGGCGTGGTGGTTGAAGTGGAAGAGTGCCACAGGGTTTTATGTGATCGGCATGCCTCATAGATTAAAGGGTAAATTTTACCGCACGGCAATTAGGCCTGCGTTGTTATATGGCACCGAGTGTTGGTCAGAAACAGTGTCACGTTCAAAAGATGAATGTGGCGGAGATGCGTATGCTACGATGGATGTGTGGTCATACAAAAAGGATCGGCTCGAAATGAGGTGATCGGAGAGAGAAGGTAAGAGTTGCGTCTATAGAAGACAAGATGATGGAGAATCGATTACGATGGTTTGGTCATGTGAGAAGAAGACCTATTGATGCCCCAGTGAGGAGGCTAGAAAGTTGGGGAGCAAGTAATGTTGTGAAAGGTAGAGGAAGACCCAAGAAAACTTGGATAAAGATGATTGAAAATGATATGCGGTTTCTTGAAATTGGAGAAAGTATGGCGATGGAGAGGCAAATGTGGCGGGAAAGAATACGGATGGTGGATGGAGTCTGATTCTTTTTTTTTTTAATTCCTATTTTCTTCTCTTTTTTTTTTTTTTTTAATTCCTATTTTCTTCTATTTTTTTTTTTTTTTTAATTCCTATTTTTTTTTTTCACTCTCTTTTTTTATTTGCTTTTTTCTCTACTTTTTCCCTCTTTTTTCCTTTTATGTTATTTATGTAACGATTATTGACGGTTTCAAAGTTTGATTCATGTTAGCCGACCCCAAATCATTTTGGGACTAAGGCTTAAATGTTGTTGTTGTTGTTGTAAGCAAAACAAACAAACAAACCCAGTCTTCAATAGAATCATGTAGGCTCTTCTGCCCGTATTAATCTTCTCCACGTGTTTCTCTCTTTAAGTAGATCTTTATTAAATCTCTTAGCTTCCATGACTTCTAGCCATGTCTTCTTTGATCCCCCCGTGCTCTTTTTGAAGGCCCCAAGTCCATGGTTTCCGCTCAATTTACAGGGGCATCGATAGGTCTACGTCGTACACGCCCGAAGCATCATAAATGATGCTCTTGCATCTTGTCTTCATTGGGTGCAACACCTAACATTGAACAAATTTCTTCATTCTTCCACCTCTCCTAGTTTTACCACACATCTAACGAAGCATGAGCATCTCCGCCACACTCCTCTTGTGTATGTGATTTTTCTTTAGTGCCCAACATTTTGTCCATATGATAATGCTGATCTTATGGCAGTCCGGTAAACAATAGCCGAAGCGTCCTGCATGATGCTCTTGCAACTTGTCTTCAGTGGTAGAAATTTTCTTCTGATCGTACTTGTATATTATGAGCACATAACACTCTGGTGGCACTTCTCTACTTCAACAAACCAACTTGTATTCCATGATTGACATCACTATCTATCTATCCGTATTTCTGGATAGAGAAACCAGATATGTAAAACGACTATCCGTAGTAGGGCAGCAAACGAGCCGACTAGAGCTGAGTTTTGGCCATAACGAGCAAAGCTCACTACTGTTCGCTCGAGCTCGAGCTCCATCGAGCCGCATCTCGAGCAGCTAGCTAGCCTTTTTTTTTTGGGTTAAAAAATAAGGAAATAACTAATTATCTTCATAAATATAATTATTAATAATAAATAAATAAAATATTAAGGTTATATATATATATATTTAGGGGCGCGTTTAGATGCAGTAAGTACTTTACAGTACTAATTTATGCATGAGTTTTGTACTAATTATGCATGAAATATATGCATTTCGTGCATCAAAATTTCAATGCATCAATTCTCACAAAAATTTGATGCATATAATCTAATATTTTAATGAATCGATATTTTGATGCATATATTGCATATTTTGATCATAAACATTTTGAGCATGTTAATGATGCGTTTTTATAACCTCAATTGTTCTTTATATAGTTTTTTTTTTTTAATTCCGATAAATAAATTGTAATTTATTTTGTATGGTTGACAAACAAAGTTATGAACCTCAAACACTATAAATTATGGTATATTTAGCCCAGTAGCCCCCAAAATTATTTTTCAATTAAGATCCTTGTTCTCTCATCTTAAAACTTCTGAACATGTTAATTCTTCGTTGTTATAATTTAAATTGTATTTTAAATAAATTGTAATTTTTTTTGAAGTCCGTTAAGATAGATTGTAATTCGTTTTCTAATGTTATAAACAAAGTTTTAAACCCGATACACTAATGATATAGATAAAATACGCTCAGAAACACTTCAACCATAATCGGATGGGAAATTTTGTTGGGATTAACTTAATCTTTCCCGCACATGGTCTTATTTTCTTCGCCATTTACTCTCACCCGGACCCTTAAAGAAAATTTCTCGGATCCGCTCGTGGGTATCACACCGTTCATAGCCATTAATATGGACACTAAAGAAATACAATCCATTAGCTTCTGTAAAATTGTGGATTAAGAAACTATGAGAAATGTGACTTAATACAGAAGTCATCTTGTGTGAAAACGCCACCACTTGCTGATGCATCAGATAGAATTAGAGCCTTTTTTGGAAGATACAAATTCAAAAGAGTTTCATTAATTTTGACATGCATTTATGCTAACTTCCAAGGGGTTACTTGGAAAGGGGATAACCCCTATATTTTCATCACTTCTTACATTTTATAATTGCAAAATGTTGCCATCTAATTATGCCACTGATTTAATTATTGCTGTTGAATATTTTACCAGGTGTTGATTTGCAGCATCTTATAATTATACACTAGATAAGTATGGTTATTTGTCCTTTTGTGTTAGATTCTTCTTTCAAGTCAGGAGATCCATGTATGGGCCCGACCAGCTTGGTGTTCAGTGTTAATGGCACCAGGATATCAGCTGCTCGGAATAGGACACGCATGATTAAAGCAAGATACAGGTATTTCACATCCATTTGCTATTTATATGGGTCCGTAGATGCTCGAAAGCTGGGTTTTTTCCGTTTCTATAAATTACTCTGTGAATTAATTTTCACTTCAATGCTTATATACTAGTCCAAAGTTGCAACTTGTATTCAGTTTTATTTATTTAACACAATGTCTGGATTGTAAGAGTACAAAAGATACCGTGAAAAATGCTGCTAATATAAGTATACATCCTGCAGTAATCTGTACGAGCTTCTAACCGTGGATTGCAAGTGCTGCATTGAATTTGTAACAAAAATGTATTTTTAAATTGCACAAAATTAAAATGGAGTTAATAAAGAGAAGAAATCCCATTACACATTTGATCTCAAGTGTTTGTCAGAAGTTTTTAAATATTTCCTGTGGCTTTTATACATTTGGTGGCAGTGATGGTGGAAAGCCAAGCAGTGGAAGCATCTTTGTTGGTGGCTTAGTTTTTGGGGGATTAGTTGTGGGCACACTTGGTTGTGTTTATGCACCTCAGGTGATGAATGGTTGAAGAATAAACTTTAGATGCATTATCATTTGCATGAAATGACAACTCTAGTCTATCACTTTCTATAATTCCAACTTAGGTACATATTTAGGACTGCGAACGAGTCGAGTCGAGTAGAGTAATGAGATAGCCGACTCAACTCGAAACGATCATTTCGAGTCAGGTATTACTGAAATTAATTTCGGGTAGCAAACCGAGCTCGGAACTCGGCAGGAAATTGTTTCGAGCAGGTTTCGAGTCGCATAATTTGAATCGAGTATCGAGCGGGTACAGGGTTTCTGACCATTTTTGATGTATTTTTTTTTTTTTTTTTCCGAGTAATTTCGTGTATTACTCGAAATAATTTTGGGTTTTGGGTGAAACTCGAACCCGATTCAAAATTGTTTTGAGCGGGTTATTGACTCGGGGTTTACCGAGCGAGTTTCGAGCTACTAATTCTGTTTGCAGCCCTAGATATATTTTTGTTTTCATTTCTGATTCTTGTTGCTGCATTTTGAAAGTCGAAGCTAATTAGAAAACGACATCTGGCTGATAATTTTCCCATTCAACAGATCAACAAGGCTTTATCTGGAGCTGATAGAAAGGATCTCATGAGAAAACTGCCCAAGTTTATCTATGATGAAGAAAAGGTTTTGGAGGTAGGCGATCATTTTTTTTTAATTTTTTATATTTTTTTATAGAAGATCATCTCATTGTTCTAATGGAAATCATAGCACCTATGGATTATAATTCTTTTTCGTATTGTTTATTCAAAGGGAGTTATTTTGCATACGGAAGGTTGCAAGGTGAAGTAGTGTTGCCTTCTTACGACATTTTTATGCCGACAAGAATTATTCTACACGTCATTTCTTGATTCTGGGATTAAGGCTCAGATTGTCATTTCATGATTTGATTTACATCCATTGAACTTAAGCAGTGACACATCCGAAATGCAAATCCAACGGCTACACCGTTTTTATTTTTTGGGTTAAAACGTAACAATTTAAAGCATTGAAAACGTCTGGAAGACACTGTAGAGTACTACATTATAATTATAGCTAAGAATTGTTAAGACAAGATTCATTGAAAAAATAATTTGTGTGATAATCTTTACAGAAACAACGGAAGAAACTGGCTGAGAAGATTGAACAGCTCAATGCTGCTATTGATGATGTGTCGAATCAGCTGCGATCGGGAGAACCACCAAGCAGGGCAGCAGTGAGCTCGGATGATATTGAAGCTCTCATCTAAGATTGTTGATCAAATATACAAATTATATTGCCTGTTATCTTTATGTGTTGCCACTTTTAATCCGCCGACAATCCTGACTGATCGATGTCGGAATGTGGATATAGAACTTCTACTTGCTGCTAATTTTCTCCACTTTTTGATGTCGATGTTGAAGTTCGTACGATTAGAAGGCCGACGGATGCTCTTTGTGAAACATTTTCTTAGCATGTTATGCAGAAACTGGAATTTGCTTTTCTGATCCTTTTTCCATGGATATTTATTTCTTTTGGATTTTACCCATTTCCTTTTTCCCTGGTGAAGATTTCATTTTTTTACCCCACCATTTATATTTTAGTCATGTTTGCTTTAATTAAGAGGGTACTTTTGGAAATATAAGATTTTTAATTAAGAAATGCAGTTCAAATGTCTGAAAAGAAAATGGAGATTGTAAATTGGATTTGATGGTTCAATTTTGTACTGTGTAACTTGGTGACTTAGCGAATACGTATGAATAACAAGGATTTACGGAATAACTATGAAGAAGATGAACGATTAGTGTTCTTCATCACATAGAGAAAACCGTATTTTTTTTTTCAGATTATTCAACCGTCTAATACCTAATGATCTCCTAGTTTAAGTAGTAAATGGATAAACAAAGCCCACAATCTAAAAGGTCCAAAATAACACTAAATATATAAAGCCCAAATACAAAAACTCAAATATAAAGCTCAAATGCAAAGCAAGTTTAAGCGGTCTCGTCTTCATCATCCTCCCCGGGTTGGAAGAGATTCGCCCTCGAATCTGTACCGATCTCGTCTTCAGAAGAATTATCACCAGCAAACGGAACCAAATGCTTGACGTTGAAGACGTCAGAAGTATGAATGTGACTAGGCAACCTCAAGCGGTAAGCATTAGAATTAATCTTCTCGATCACCTCCAAAGGAAAGGACCAATTTTACGAGCAGAAAGCTTGTTATACTCATGAGCGGGAAAACGATCCTTTGTCAGAATAGCCCAAACGAAATCCACTACGTCAAATTCCACCAACCGATAACGAGCATCAACGTGTTGTTTATAATTGGTATTGGCTGCATGTAGCCGTGAGGTGGTCGTATTATGAACATGACGAAGCTCCCGAATAAGATCATCAGCACGGGCATTGGGCAGACGTGCAGTAGGAAGAGCAAGTAAATCCAACGGACCCCTCGGGACAATAACATAGACCACCTCAAAGGGACAAAAACCTGTGCTTCGATTACGCGCCGAATTATGTGCAAATTCAGCCTGGCCTAACTTCATATCCCAAGAACGCACATTATCATCCACCAGACAACGAAGTAAATTCCCTAAAGAACGATTAACGACCTCCGTCTGACCATTAGTCTGAGGATGATAAGCACTGCTGAAATCCAACTGCGTATTGGCCATACGCCACAAGCTCCTCCAAAAGTAGCTCAAGAAACGGGTGTCACGGTCTGATACAATAGATAAGGGAAGACCATGCAAACGATAAATCCCTCGAAAGAACAACTGAGCCACATGAACAACATCCGTGGCCTTCTTGCATTGTATAAAGTGACCCATCTTCGAAAAATGATCCACAACCACATAGATGGCATCACAACCTCGTTGAGTGCGAGGAAGTCCCAACACAAAATCCATACTAATAGATGCCCAAGGCTGAGAGGGGACTGGAAGAGGTTGATAGAGACCTGCATTAGAAGCTGTACCCTTCGACACCTGACAAATACGACAACGCTCCATGAAATGGGAAGCATCCCTCCGTATGGTGGGCCAAAAGAAACGCTTCTGAATAAGGGCAATAGTACGGTCCCGACCAACATGTCCAGCTCCATGCAACTCCCGAATAATCAACAGATGAAGGCTCGATTGAGGAATGCACAGCTGAACCCCACGAAATATATAACCATCAACAAGATGATATGAAGTATCAACTGAATCACCAATGTGTGATAAAATCCCAGCAAAGAAAGGATCAGTAGTATATGACTCAGGCAGCAATTCAAAACCCGGTACCATTGTACGCATATCAATCAACACTAACTGCCGTCTACTCAAAGCATCCGCCACCCGGTTTGAAGCGCCACACTTATGCTTCAAAATGAAAGTGAACTACTGTAGAAAAGCCGCCCACGACGCATGTCGAGAAGACACATTATTCTGGGTATTAAGATGCTTCAACGCGTCATGATCAGTATACACTAGTAGAAAAATGACTTTAGGTAACACCTTGCATGTAACACTTTGATAATTGAAAATTGGAGAGTGCATAGGTAACACTTAGGTAATGCTTTTTTATTAGGTAACACTTTCAAAATAGGTAACACTTTCAGGTAACACAATTGTGTGTTACTTAGTTTAGGTAACACTCACGGTAACACTTTCAAAATAGATAACACTTTCAGGTAACTTTTTTCGTTACCTAGTTTAGGTATCACTCCAAGTAACACTTTCAAAATAGGTAATACTTTCAGGTAACACTTTTGTGTGTTACATAATTTAAGTAACACTTATGCAACACTTAGAGAATATGTATAATTATTTGAAGTTATATTACCACTTTTTTTGAGTTACAATAATATTATTGTTAAATACACATTAAAAATACATAACAATAATGATATATATTAAAATTCGATTTATCTTAGGTATCACTGTTGTGTCGAGATTTATACACCTCAACTGGCGATCGGCACAAAGACCGGACGACCGAGTCATAGTCAAATAGCCAAGGCAGATTGGTCGATCGAAGGTCCCAGGTCAAGTCCCGGTGCCGAGCGATCGACATTTAAGGCGATCATCTCTTGGCACTTGGCGATTAGAGGTGGTATGTGGGCCGGTCGCAGAACAGCTCGGCACGGCCCGGCACGCTTAAAAACCGGCCCGGACCGGCCCGTTTACTATTTGGCCCGGACCGGCCCGTGTACATTTAGGTTATGTGGGCCTTAGGGGCCTTTGTTTTAGAGGCCCGGCCCGGACCGGACCGAGCCCGCCTAAAACCGCTGGCCCGGCACGGACCGGCCCGAGCCCGTGTTAGCCCGTGAACCGGGAAGGCCCGATCCGTTTAGCCCGTCTAAAGACCGTGAACTGGGAATGCCCAGTAGGGTTTTTTATTTCTTTCCTATCAATTTATAACCTGAAAAAGGTACAAAATTCAGTTTTCATTTAGTAAATCACATCCTATTATGTCCAAGAGGCATGCAGTAGTGAGAGTACATTTCAGCATTCTATGTCCACTAACATTTCACACCCGAAAATAGTCCGATGCACTATAGGAGCACTTCGCAATTAACTTGAAGATGAGTAAAATGAGAGAGAGGGGGGAGAGAGAGAGTTGTTCTTTCTTTATAATAAAGTTCAAGTTCATTTTGTTGGTCCTTGTAATAAAATTTCTGTCTTACAATGAAGAAGAAAAAATATTCAACCCGGCCCGGCCCGCCCGGCCAGGAATGACCGGCCCGGCCCATGAACACAATGGGTTGTGGGCCGGGTCGGGCCTTATGTTTGTAAAAAAAGACCGGCCCGGCTCGGCCCGCCAAAAAAGAAGGCCCGGCCCGGCCCGGCCCTTAAATAGAGCGGGCTTTAACGGCCCGGACCGGACCGGCCCGAGCCCGGCCCGAATACCACCTCTATTGGCGATCGATCCCTGGTGCCCGGCCAATGACGACCGCCTCTTGCCATGCAAAGCCAGCATGTCCAGTCGGCGAAGGACGAAGCTCGTACAGAGACCCATGTGCAGATCCGGAAAAGGCGCCACAGGACATGGATCATTGACCACAGCCTGTCACCAATCTCACCTACCGACAGACCCTCCGAAAGCTGCAAAGTGGGACCGCCCGGGACAGCGACTCAGGACGCGTGCAGACTTCTCATTGGTCCGCACAGCTGGCAGCCAGCCTATGTCGCGGACGTTAAGGCAACCAACCCACGTGCTGCAAGACGATCACCGCCTTATTATAATACAGGAAAGGCGATCGCCCAACTAAGGCCAGTCCTATAAATAGGAAGCCTCCAGCAGCGGAAAAAGGGCTCTCCACTCGGTTCAGAAGCTCAGCTCATAACTTGGCTTTCTCTCTTGGCAACGCTATACACTTCGGACATCTGTTCATCTCTCACTCTCGGAACCTCTTAATCCTAAGACGGTCGGCAGAAACGAGAACAAGAACACACAGAGCTTCGCTCAAGAGCTAGATAACTATGATCTTTTACACTCATTGTAATTGCATTCTTACATTGATATTTGTACTCAAACGTATTCTTATTAATAACATCTCGCGAGAACATTCAAGCCCGGACCTAACAAACCCGGCAAATCTTGTTTTATTCACACCCCCACGGACGTGCTCCCGCAACTTTGTTTGTTGTTCGTCCATTCCAGCAATATCTATCTCCGAATAATATTTCGGGCAACAACAATTGGCGCTAGAGGAAGGGGATCTAAACCTTCATTTTTTATTCCTACCGTCCCGAAGAACACTCACTGTTCTCGGGGCATATACTTGAAGTGACACTCACTGCGCTTCAAAGAAAGCTTTCAGAATCATGACTTCTGCCTCCACATCGAAGAAAGCCGCTGGCCGATCCTCCGGACGCCTCATTCCGTCTCAATCCGAGCACCAGCCTAGGGCGGAGGGTAGCCGCGGCGACCCGAGACTCTCGATCCCACCCCCAAGGGATGGCCCAAGCCTCTCGCTCGATCAGTTCGAAACTGCGGAGCAGATCGAAGAGGCCATGGCCATCCTACGGGAGCGACGGAGAGCATTCGACGCGTACGCTATAACCCCCTCGGCCATCCGCCGCGTGAGCAAACGGAAGTTCAAGGGGCTACTGGCCGAGCGATCGCCAGGAGGCCCCGATTCGCAAGAAGAGGCGATCGCAAGGCGGGACACCTCCGTCTTTAGCCGCCTAGGAAGCGACCCATCATGGCGACCGGGGCAGTCTGGCCCCAGCCACGAGACGACGGAGCCCGAATCCGTCACCAGGAGTTCAGCATACCCAACTCCCAGAAGGCAGGCCAACCATCTAGCTCCTCGCCAAAGAGCCAAGATCGGCGGCGACGACCTCATCGCCTACCGCGGAACCAGGAGATCGGTACACGATCACCTCGGCACCCGCTCCGAGATCCAAACCACGAGCGACCAAGCTACAGCGATGGCCGCGATGCAACGCCAGCTCGACGACATGAATGCGCTCCTAGAAACTGGGGCAGGCGCCAAAAGCAAACACCTTTGTATGAGGGGAGGTCGGACCCCGAGACTCACCTGAGCAAGTTCCGGATCTACATGACCGAGTGTGGGGCATCAGACTCGACCAGATGTCGAATGTTCCCGCTAACTCTGGGCGGTTTGGCCCATAGGTTGTACGTCTCATTGCCACCTCGTTCCATCAGTTCCTTCGAACAACTGGCAAACGACTTCACAGCGTACTTCGCCGCCAAGGTCGCTCGGCCGGAAGGTCCCCATCGCATGATGCAGATCAGGCAAGGGGAAGAAGAGTTCGACGCAGACTACAGCGACCGAGTAGATGAGATCATCCTCAACGGCAAGCCCATAAGCGACGAGATCGCCCTATACTCGGTCCTAGGGGGATTCCATGGTCTTTCGCCTATGTTCAGGCATCTTACGAAGGACCTCCCCCCGACCTACGCGATCTTCCGCGCCAAAGCCGCAGACTTCCTGGCCAGGCAAAGGTTACTTTTTAACCTATGAGCAACGCGATCGGCGACCGAACGACGATCATCAGTCTTCCAACCCGATCGCCAGAATCAAGCAACATCTCCAAAAACGTGTAACACCCCCAAATCCTATTGGGTTATTACAGTGCCGTGGACCCCACGCCAGGAGATCCACCAGGCGAACATGACTAAAATACATTAAATTAAACAACAAGGGAAAATCATAGTCCCTACCATGATATCCGACACAATATTCCGATAAGGAATTTCAACGACAAAAGTGGCCTACATGGCCAAAATGAAATACAACAAAGATCCACGAACATCTGTCTGTAATACAACACGACAACAATCGACAAGACCGGAGTACACTCCAACCGATCGACCAACAATGAACAACTCGGACTAGTATCGCTCGTATGCCTCGTCGCCATCGTCATGCCCCCGTGCCTCAACTCTCTCCTCGCAAGCACCTAAAACATGAAAACATGTTCCGCCCCACTGGTCAGTCATCCAGATAATGAACATCAAATACATGTATAACATGATATGCATCCAAAGGCGTAATGAAACGTATAATGATGATAATAATACGAGATGCTCACAAACCAAGGTAAGAACCGAGCATTCGTGAAATACTATGCCCACGGCATACTATTAATAATTGCTCGACTGGTTAGAACATAAGTGCCCAACGGCGAATAATAATCACGTAATACCACAATGAATTACACGACATGAACCAAACCGAGCAGATTAAATATGAATCACAATGCCGGAGGCTCCAATGAAATTAACAAGACAATCACAAGGCCTAAAAAGCACCAAAACGTCAAATATCACAATCACATGAAGCCAAATAAATTTCAAGTCAAGTATTGATTAGGGCCGGCCACGGCATGAAAGCCGTATCACAATTAGGGCAAGCCACGGCATGAAAGCCGTATCACAATTAGGGCCGGCCACGGCATGAAAGCCGTATCACAATTAGGGCGAAGCCACGCATGAAAGCCGTATCACAATTAGGGATGGTATCTTTGTCTTGAGTCGGCCAAAGACCATCCTCGATGATCCCAACTCAACACCTCGATTGCCTTAGAACGGCTAACCGATGACAATGATGCAGCGGATGATTCCATGAATGCTTGAGCGCTTCGATTTCCTTATAATGGCTAATCGATATGAACGATATGATGAATGATTGAATACCGCGATTGCCTTAGAACGGTCAATCGATACAATGATATAGTGAATGATTGAATATTTCGATTTGTCTGCGAACGGCAATTCGATAACAATGATATGAAGGATGCCTCGGTACCTTTAATCGGTTCACAAGCGGCGAAGGTGAGAAATGAATAAGCCAATGCCTTTAATCGGCGTATGCTTTTAATGACAATCCAAAAAGGAATAACAATAAATATTTGGCAAAATTGCCGAAAGGTATCGTATCGAGCGATCTCTTAATATCAATGAATTCATGAAGAGACTAAGTCTCGGAATGATACAACACATTTATACACATATATGATGACATTAATCTCATTGACTAGTACAAGTATAAAACTTGCCTCAAACCGAAGGCGAGAAGGTACTTCCACGATCAACGTCCTTAATGAAATTATCGGCCGCTCGAACAACCTTGAACAACATAAATACCAACAATTCTCTTAATACACGAATCAAGCATGATCACAACCAACTCAAAAGTCGATACAACAATACCCGAAACTCATTGGGGCATTAAAACAAACGCGTTGTAAACAATCTCCAATTGTTTACAACCAAAACTCAATTACATCCGAAACCAACTTCCAATGAATGATTCAAACCCACAAAACCCCATGAATACTATCAATAATCCAAAATGAATATCCGAAAACGTGATTATAACGACAATTAATCGAAAACCCCCAATTTCAACTCGATATTCAAAGTGTTCTTGAATAATCCCTCAATAATCCAATGAATCCTTATATAAACTCATAATCATATACATGTCCCTTCATATAACATGATTATAACGTCCAAAACATCATATCTCAACATAGAATCGACATCCAGGTGTTGAAGAATATTACCTTTGAAGATCCAAGTACTTTAATCAAGAACACGCGTTAAATTGATTATCCGGCTTCACGATCGAAAGGAGATGAAGAAAATCAAACACCCAAATGATTTGTGAAGGAAAAACCTTCCCTCAAGCTTACTCTCGGTTGAAGGTGAAGAAAAGGGGAAAAATGGTGAAATCTTGAAAAAACGAATTTAAGGGAGTTGGCTGCCGGACACGGCCGTGCCGATCGGCACGGTCGTGTCGCATACCGGCCGATTGGCGGCAGGACTCGACCGTGTCCTGCATGACACGGTCGCGGCGCGGAGGGCCTCCCGACAGTGACCCGTCCGACAGCGACTCGGCATGACTCGACCGTGCCAGACGACACGGTCGGGCGTGTCGGCAGTCGCTTCTGGCTTATCCGGAAGGGTTCGACTCGGCCGTGCCAGACGACACGGTCGGGTCCTGAGGCAGACACCTCGGCACTTTCCGGACGACACGGCCGAGTTCGTTCGGCAGTGATCGGCCAAAACTGAAAAATGAGCGGTTGAGCTAAAACGACCATAACTCTCTCGTCCGGACTCCGATTGACTCACCGTTCGAACCATTGGAAAGCTAACTCGATGCTCTATAATATTGCAAAGATTTAGAATTTTTGGAGTTACCAAAAATTAATGGTGATCTAACAAAGTCGAACTCATATGAGGAAAGTTGAAACAATGAACAATAACGATACACAACTCGAAGTTTTTCCGAACGGTGAACACGGTGAATGAATATGATTGATGAATGATTATAAATGAGTGAAAATACACTGAGTGACAATCACCGAATGAAATTACTGAATTACAACCGGGTATTACATACACCCCCCCTTAAAAGAGTTTCGTCCCCGAAACTAAGGGTCAAACAACTCGGGATAATTCTCCCGCATACTATCCTCGGTTTCCCAAGTAGCCTCTTCGACTCCGTCTCTAGACCACTGAATCTTGACCAAAGGAATCGACTTATTCCTCAACTGTTTGATTCGCCGCTCCAACACTCGTACAGGACGCTCCTCGTACGAATGATCATCCGTGATCTCGATTTCGTCGAACTGAAGTATGTGACTCGGGTCGGCAACATACTTCCGCAACTGAGAGACGTGAAACACATTATGAATTCGGATCAATGCCGGAGGCAAAGCCAATCGATAAGCTAACTCGCCTACTCGATCCAAAATTTCAAACGGTCCAATGAATCTCGGACTCAACTTCCCCCGTCTTCCGAAACGGAAAATACCTCGACTTGGTACCTCAACGATTAGAGGTATATCCGACGATGAACTCGCCGCTAACTATGATCTCAGAAGGTCACGAGAATGAAAGTGACTAAAATGAATGATGAATGATAATTGACTATAAATCCGACCAGGATTAAGAATGGCTCACCAAGGTGAATTAATAACGTCATGAGTGATAGTTCAAGTGAAATTATTGGAACCGTTGTTCCTCGTGAATTAAATGATTAATTTCATGATGACAAGTCTCAACATGATTGATATATGATGAATGACTTAAGTGAATGAATGAACGACAATGAAATGAATGATTATCCTATTACCGAACAAGAATTAACTTGCTCAAAACCGGTGATGGATGTCATATTGTATCACAGTTAAAGTAAACAACAGTCGAACTCGTAAATGCCCGAGATGAAGATGCTCTTCCAAAGACGAAGACGACTAGAAAACGATCCCTTGGACGTCGGAGTCCGATGTTCCTCCGATGGCTCTTTCCATACCGAGGCAGGAAAGTCACGTGATAATTACAGATCTCGTATGAAGATCGCATTATGATTATGAGACGGAATGATAACAATGAGCATACACGCTCTAACACAATGAATGTATTAAAAATGCGTAAAATGATCGTCCACATGACACCGGAATATGATGAGATCGCATGAAAGATCAAATGAGGTAACATGATTACCTGATGAAATTCCTGAAATGATTACCTTGAACAAGTTAACAAGGTTGAAAATTCAATCCACAAGATCAACAACCGAACAATGAGATGGATGGATGATTAATGAATTGGTGAGCAATGAGTGAGTGATGAATGAACTAACTAAGCAATGAGATTGAATAAGTGATTAATGATTAACTGAGTAATGAGATAGACTGAGTGAAGAATGAATTAATTGAGTAATGAGATTGACTGAGTGATGAATGAATTAATTGAGCAATGAGATCGATCGGGTGATGAATGAATTAATCGAATAATGAGATTGAGTGAGTACTGAATGAATTACTTGAGTAATGAGATTGATCGAGTGGTGAATGAATTAATCGAGCGATGAGATTAAGCGAGTGATTAATGAATTAACCGAACAATGAGATTAACTGAGTGATGAATGAATTGATGAACAATGAGATTGGTGAGTGATTAATGAATTGATACGAACAATGAGATTAATCGAGTGATGAATGAATTGATGAACAATGAGATTGATCGAGTGATTAATGAATTAATCAACAATGAGATTAATCGAGTGATGAATGAATTGGTGAACAATGAGATTGGTCGAGTGATTAATGAATTAATCAACAATGAGATTAATCGAGTGATGAATGAATCGGTGAACAATGAGATTAGTGAGTGATTAATGAATTAATCAACAATGAGATTAATCGAGTGATGAATGAATTGGTGAACAATGAGATCGATCGAGTGATTAATGAATTAATCAACAATGAGATTAATGAGTGATGAATGAATTGGTGAACAATGAGATTGGTGAGTGATTAATGAATTAATCTGAACAATGAGATTAACTGAGTGATGAATGAATTGACTGAACAATGAGATTGACTGAGTGATTAATGAATTAATCTGAACAATGAGATTGACTAAGTGATGAAGGAATTAACTGAGTGATGAATGAATTAATTGAGTGATGAATGAATTAACTGAGTGATGAATGATATTGACTGAGTGATGAATGAATTAACCGAGTGATGAATGAATTATCTGAGTAATGATATTGGTCGAGTGATGAGCGAATTAATCGAGTGATGAATGATATTGACTGAGTGATGAATGAATTAATTGAACGATGAGATTAACAGAGTGATGAATGAATTAACATGATCGACAAGATCAAAATGGTGATTGAGGATTATTAACTGGTGAATGAGTTGATCCTTAGCACTTACACAGGTCACACGTGCTCCAAAATAATTAGTCATGAATCAATCGTAACACTAATATCACATATATGTTTCAACAAACATGAAAAATTAATAACATGATGAATATATGAACACAAAGAGAATCGAGTCCTTACACATGTCATACGAAGCTTCGAGGTCTCGCGATACTAGTCTTCACTGACGACGACTCGATGAATGAATGACTCGTGCAGTCGCACTAATATTACGACTCACAAAACTCGATCGACTAGATTGTCATAACCTCGACAATCCCACTACTACCACGACTAGGACCACATAACTCACATCTCGGGTATTACACAACCCAAAGCTCCGATACCATTTCGTAACACCCCAAATCCTATCAGGTTATTACAAAGGCCGTGGACCCCACGCCAGAGATCCACCAAAGAACATGACTAAAATACATTAAATTAAACAACAAAGGAAAATCATAGTCCCTACCATGATATCCGACACAATATTCCGATAAGGAATTTCAACGACAAAAGTGGCCTACATGGCCAAAATGAAATACAACAAAGATCCACGAACATCTGCTCGGTAATACAACACGACAACAATCGACAAGACCGGAGTACACTCCAACCGATCGACCAACAATGAACAACTCGGACTAGTATCGCTCGTATGCCTCGTCGCCATCGTCATGCCCCCGTGCCTCAACTCTCTCCTCGCAAGCACCTAAAACATGAAAACATGTTCCGCCCCACTGGTCGGGCCATCCAGATAATGAACATCAAATACATGTATAACATGATATGCATCCAAAGGCAGAATGAAACGGTATAATGATGATAATAATACGAGATGCTCACAAACCAAGGTAAGAACCGAGCATTCGTGAAATACTATGCCCACGGCATACTATTAATACTGCTCGACAGGTTAGAACATAAGTGCCCAACGGCGAATCATAATCACAGAATACCACAATGAATTACACGACATGAACCAAACCAGAACAGGATTAAATATGAATCACAATGCCCGGAGGCTCCAATGAAATTAACAAGACAATCACAAGGCCTAAAAACAGCCGAAAATTGTCAAATATCACAATCACATGAAGCCGAAACAGCCCGAAGCTGTTATTGATTAGGGCCGAAGCCACGGCATGAAAGCCGTATCACAATTAGGGCCGAAGCCACGGCATGAAAGCCGTATCACAATTAGGGCCGAAGCCACGGCATGAAAGCCGTATCACAATTAGGGCCGAAGCCACGGCATGAAAGCCGTATCACAATTAGGGCCGAAGCCACGGCATGAAAGCCGTATCACAATTAGGGCCGAAGCCACGGCATGAAAGCCGTATCACTGTAATATCCGCAATTTTCGATTTCCGGTAATTATTTTTTTTTCGGCGGAAGTCTGTTTTGACGACTCGCTCATGTCCGTTTCGTCATTCTGAGAATAATTAATTCTACACTTTTTGACATCCGAGTTCGTTTCGGTGTCGTTTCGTTGAGTTCTGTGCTTTTTAGCGGCTTTTCCGCACTTGAGTTCGATTCTTGCGAATCTCGTCAAATCGTTGTTTCGAGTTTCCCGCAAGTCCGTTTAACTTTGTTATACGTGTTGTGAGCTTCGGTTTGATTATTCGTCGTATGGTGATTTTCGGGCAGTTGGGCCATTTTCGTAATTTCCCAAAGTTTGGGGTAATTACCTTCCGTTGTCGAATTTCGAGCCTTCGGGTGGTCGGAATTGGGTGTCCTACTAGCTCTTAGATTCGTCTTTGTGAGTACTTCGTAACCGTATCTTCGGTTCGTATTCGTGTTCGGGTTTCGGTGTCGTTTTGTTGAATTCAGGATTTCTAAACGACTTTTCTAAGTATGAGTTCGTCTTTGTTAGATCACCATTAATTTTTGGTAACTCCAAAAATTATAAATCTTGCAATATTATAGAACATCGAATTAGCTTTCCAATGGTTCAAACGGTGAGTCAATCGGAGTCCGGACGAGAGAGTTATGGTCGTTTCGCTTTTGGCCGAGCACTTCCAGGAGCCTTTCGGCCGATAGGGGGTCGATAGACTCTACCGCCTACATTCAAGATGGCTATCGGTTGGCCTATCGGCCGATAGGCCGCCGATAGGTCCTTTGTGTTACACTATAAATGTGTTGTTTCAGCAGAAATCGTTCATTTCCTCCCCTTCTTCAACCGTGCGAGAGAGAGACTTGAGAGGGAGAGTTCCTCCATCTATCACTTACTTGTGTAGATTTCTTCATCCCTTTTCGATCGGGTGGCTCGGATTGCGGATCTAACCCGTGGTTTTGGATTTGAATGCTTGATTCATCAAGAGGTAAGAATTCCTTTAACCCTACCTTTTGGATAATTGGGGATTTTGGGGTTTTGTCCGATTCTTTCCGTTTTGTTGATGGATTCTTGATGAATATGATTAATCTTGTTGATATCATTAGTTTTCCTACGGATTCATGGTATATTTTCATAGTTTTACGGAATCGAGAGGGTTTGGTTGTGGTCCGCCTCGTTGTTATTTTTGTGCGAATATACATGAATCGTAGGCGGGTTTCCGGGTGTATTCCATTTCCGTAATCGTTTAGAAGTGGTTGTGATTGTGCTATTCGAATCGTTAGGTTCATTTTCGTCGGTTCCTCGCGGTCGTGCTTGATTCTTCCGTTCCGTTCGTTGTCGTATTCCTTTTCGTTAGCATCGGGCGCCCGAAGCTTCCCGGTTGAGCCGTATCCGTTCGTGGTTCCGTGCTCGTGGTATTGAGGCAAGTACCTTGTCCATACATTTCTTGTTTCGCGGATATGATGATTGGTGATCGTCTTGGTTTGTTTGTTTGTTTGAAATGAGTTTTCAAAAGATTTGGTTAGCCTCGTTAAAGGCCCCTTTCAAAACCGTGTGTTTTGTGATTGGTGTGGTTCGTGAATAACTATGTGAATTCTATGTATATGCTTGGTGTTCATGTTGCACTTGGTATTATGTGTGGGCGTATATTATTTCATTTCGGTGCGTTGTGAATTGACGTGGTGTTTTGCTAAGTGTTTGATGCCTCTGGGCGAATTGTTTGAATATCCTTGATATGATATGTTATTTGTGTGAATGTGTGGATATGGTTGAAGGTCTACGGTGGCACATGGCATGTGATCATGTGGCCAGGATGCAACAAGTGATTGATCCAACCGTGAGAGCCTGAGATAATCTACGGTGGCACATGGCATGTGATCATGTGGCCAGGATGCAACAAGCGAATGATCCAACCGTGAGATGTGAGTGATTTGTTTCGCTAGCCTTTCGGGAGGGTCCTTCGAGGCCTCGAGTGGGATGTCGGTGGTATCGTCCCGGTCCTAGGCGATGCGCGTGCGTGATTATGTTTCGTTGATTCTTCGTCCGTTGAGGACACGTGATGTTGGGCTTTGACCCTGTAAATTGTTGGTGATTTCCTATTTGCGAAAACAAACGTTTGAAATGTGACCCTATCGATCTTTTGGAAAAAGAAGGATTTTATAATCCTAAATTGTTTTCTATTAAAACTCTCGATGGCATTTTAAACTGTTTTGTAAATTGTTTCCCTTATTTGCGATCTTTCGGTTTTGGAAATGTTTACCCAAACTCTTGCCTCGGGAAGTACTTTTCTTTACGTTTGGATCTTTGAGGATTCCCGATTATTATTGTTCTTGGAACTTGTATTGTATGGCTCGTATTTTTGCACTTGTACTTGCACTAGCAAAACAAAGGAGTTTTGCTAACCCCGAGTATTCGGGGTGGATGTCTATTTTTGCATTCGTGTTTTGGAGCATAACACGTGGTCGGCACGAAGGATGATGAAAGATGAACGATACTAATCACACGAGGATCTGACGTCGTTTTGGTCTAGTTGTATTTTCTTTTCCGCCGCAAGATCTTTTCCCGTTGTACGGAGTTTATCAGTATTTTGACCTGCGTGGGCATGTGTTTGGAATTGAGTTGTATGTATTTGTTGAAAGACCAAATCGGTCTCTGAGTCATTTTAGCCTTAAAGGCGAGGTTTAGATGTTTGATTTTAGTTATCACTGGTAGATCCTCGAGGAGAGGGTCTACGGCGTGTAATATCCCCGAGCGGATTTGGGGGTGTTACATAAATGGTATCGGAGCTTAGGTTGTGGAAACCTAGGCTGCCGGGTCGATGGTGTCTATCGAGTTTTTGTCTCGTCGGATTTTATCTCGATCGAGTCGTGTCGCGACGCGTCGCCCGAGTTTGTTGGTCGTGATTAGTATCGTGGGGCGATCATCATCTTCGTGCGACACTGTGGTCGTAAGTCTCCTTCTTTGTGTTGTGCCTCGTGTGACACGAGCTATTTTTATGATTTATTTGCTAAGTGACGGAATCCTCTTATGGATTTTGATTTCTTGATACGCGACTATTTGACTCTCATATTTCTTTCATGTGAGGAGTAGTTGCTGGATTGTGCATGTTGATTGTAGTTCTTTTTTTCCGCTGCGTGAGTTCCTTTGTAATGGCTTTCGGTATCTTACCGATCAATTTTATTTCAAAATCGATTCCTTTAACCGAGTTGTTGGCCTTGACCGCTTTGACGGTAGTTGGGTGTTTTCAAATGATTTTGTGAGTTTTGATAAGTACTACCGTCATCGACCTTTTTGGGCATTCTAACCCATTGAATTATTTTTGAAAACCTTGAGTATCTTAGAAAATTGAAATTCGAGACGTACTTTTAAAGCGAATTATTTTCTCGCGGTGTTGTGTTTTCTAATGCCGCAATACATTTCAAAAATTTTCCGGTTGAGGACCAAAAATATTTTTTTTTGGGATATTTTCAAATGCAGTTGCTTAGACCCAAGGGTCGAATATTTTTGAAAGTTTTTCACTAAAGGAAAGGTGTCCTCATTTTTGTTCAAACGCAAGATGATTTTCAAAGTCTCGATAATGGTGTTTGTGCTACTTTTTGTAAAATGATACTCAAGATCAACTGTTGTTTCCAAACTGTTTTCAAAAGGTGGTTTTCATTTTTAAAACCTATCATTCCTGTTTGCGGACCGGAAATGCGTGTATGGTTTTCGAACTTTCGTTGCGGTGTCAACCCCGAATTGTGATTGAATTGGTGGCGTGAGCGTCGAGTCATTCGCCACGCATATGTTTTGTTGACCCTCTGTGAGAGGTGTGAACTGGTGTTTACTGTTTATCGCCTCGTGGTGATTGCGTATTGTCGCACTAGTGTGTGTTGTTAAAGCCTGGATTTTTATGCGTTATACACATGGGTGATTGTTTCATGATGTTTGTGATTGTGTGATGGCTGTCGTTCGGGATGTTGTAATCTTCGAATGATGCCGTTGTTGTTGTGATTTTTGTATGCGTTGATATGTTATGCTGAGTTGGCATCTCCGGTATGTTGTTTTGCGGTGTTTTGATCCATTGTATCGAGCATTTATATTTTCGGTATGCCGAGCCGAGGCGTTTCAATCGTGATGTGCCGGGGCATGCACGTGTAAATTGTCTTTCTCGTCGATGACACATTTCAAGTGTGGACTCGAGGGACACCGAATTCAGTTTTGGTGAATTGGTTACCGAGACTTTCGGAGTTCGCGCTTCAGCACAGATATCAGAATCGGCTTTGAGAGGCCTTTGAAGGATGTTTCTGTCGGTTGCTTGTTGTGTCGTCACCTTGATTTCTTTGTTGTGAGTTGCGGGCGACCTTCTTTTATAAGAGGTCGAATGTAGTACCCGTGTTGTTTTTAGACTTCGTATTTTTCTCTTTCTCGATCTGCCGATTCGCTCGTGATCGTTGGTACTTTATGAACTTGTTCTATATTTGATTTCATCGTCGAACGAGCAGTGTGATCTTGTTGTGGGTCGATCCGGTTATCGATGTTACTTTTTGAGTTCGATTCGATACTTGTGAACCTTGTTTGGGAGTGACATCATCTCGGTTCTACTAGTTCTTTTATTCGAAGTGGATCGGCTTTGGAACTCTTGTGTTTTCGACTCTGCCGACTCATTTATGTTCGTTGACATTTCGAGCTTGTCTGCTCCTTGCTTTTGTTGATCGAACGAGTGTGGTGTTATTTCGGAATAACTCGTTGTCGTTGTGACTTTTCAATCGCTATTCCCTTTCCTGCGGATCTTCGGCAATGCATGTCTTGTAGTTCTCACCGATCATCCTGGGAGTTGTTGTTTGAACTTTATTGTTCTTTGTGATTCGAACATGATTCTTCGACCTTTGTTGTCTCGATCGTTGTGGTTTGATCGTTTGATTGTTCGGTTTATATTGACCTCGTTCCGTGATTGGCGAACATTCAGGCTCCTTCGTAATTCACTTGATTCGGGAAATTAGTTTCGTTTCGATCTTCCACCCTTAGGCGGTGGGATTTCGTGTTTGTTCGGTTGACTCGCGTTTTGATTGGTGTACCGTTGGGTTGGTCAATCATATTGATTTTCGTCGTTGTGATTTGTGATTGTCGGATAATTGACTTGGCTATATTATCCGTTTGATGACGTTTGTCACTTGTTGTTTTTATTATATCCCTAACGGCGACGTTGTGTTGGTCGCCGTGGAGCGTGTTTTCACGCCGTATACTCCTTTGCGTTGTTTGTAACATTTCGCCGTTGGGCGTTAGTTACGCATTCTTGTGTATCTCGTTGAGTTTTCTGGCGGAATATTTCTTCTCCTACTTGTTTTAAGTTTCGGGACGAAACTTCTTTTAAGGAGGGTAGAATGTAATATCCGCAATTTTCGATTTCCGGTAATTATTTTTTTTCGGCGGAAGTCTGTTTTGACGACTCGCTCATGTCCGTTTCGTCATTCTGAGAATAATTAATTCTACACTTTTTGACATCCGATTTCGTTTCGTGTCGCTTCGTTGAGTTCTGTGCTTTTAGCGCTTTTCCGCACTTGAGTTCGATTCTTGCGAATCTCGTCAAATCGTTGTTTCGAGTTTCCCGCAAGTCCGTTTAACTTTGTTATACGTGTTGTGAGCTTCGGTTTGATTATTCGTTGTCGTATGGTGATTTTCGGGCAGTTGGGCCATTTTCGTAATTTCCCAAAGTTTGGGGTAATTACCTTCCGTTGTCGAATTTCGAGCCTTCGGGTGGTCGGAATTGGGTGTCCTACTAGCTCTTAGATTCGTCTTTGTGAGTACTTCGTAACCGTATCTTCGGTTCGTATTCAGGTTCGGGTTTCGGTGTCGTTTTGTTGAATTCAGGATTTCTAAACGACTTTTCTAAGTATGAGTTCGTCTTTGTTAGATCACCATTAATTTTTGGTAACTCCAAAAATTATAAATCTTTGCAATATTATAGAACATCGAATTAGCTTTCCAATGGTTCAAACGGTGAGTCAATCGGAGTCCGGACGAGAGAGTTATGGTCGTTTCAGTTTTTGGCCGAGCACTTCCAGGAGCCTTTCGGCCGATAGGGGGGGTCGATAGACTCTACTGCCTACATTCAGTATGGCTATCGGTTGGGCCTATCGGCCGATAGGCCGGCCGATAGGTCCTGCTGTGTTACACTATAAATGTGTTGTTTCAACAGAAATCGTTCATTTCTCCCCCTTCTTCAACCGTGCGCGAGAGAGACTTGAGAGGGAGAGTTCCTCCATCTATCACTTACTTGTGTAGATTTCTTCATCCCTTTTCGATCGGGTGGCTCGGATTGCGGATCTAACCCGTGGTTTTGGATTTGAATGCTTGATTCATCAAGAGGTAAGAATTCCTTTAACCCTACCTTTTGGATAATTGGGGATTTTGGGGTTTTGTCCGATTCTTTCCGCTTTGTTGATGGATTCTTGATGAATATGATTAATCTTGTTGATATCATTAGTTTTCCTACGGATTCATGGTATATTTTCATAGTTTTACGGAATCGAGAGGGTTTGGTTGTGGTCCGCCTCGTTGTTATTTTTGTGCGAATATACATGAATCGTAGGCGGGTTTCCGTGTATTCCATTTCCGTAATCGTTTAGAAGTGGTTGTGATTGTGCTATTCGAATCGTTAGGTTCATTTTCGGTTCCTCGCGGTCGTGCTTGATTCTTCCGCTCCGCTCGTCGTATTCCTTTTCGTTAGCATCGGCGCCCAAGCTTCCCGTTGAGCCGTATCCGTTCGTGGTTCCGTGCTCGTGGTATTGAGGCAAGTACCTTGTCCATACATTTCTTGTTTCGCGGATATGATGATTGGTGATCGTCTTGGTTTGTTTGTTTGTTTGAAATGAGTTTTCAAAAGATTTGGTTAGCCTCGTTAAAGGCCCCTTTCAAAACCGTGTGTGTTTTGTGATTGGTGTGGTTCGTGAATAACTATGTGAATTCTATGTATATGCTTGGTGTTCATGTTGCACTTGGTATTGTGTGTGGGCGTATATTATTTCATTTCGGTGCGTTGTGAATTGACGTGGTGTTTTGCTAAGTGTTTGATGCCTCTGGGCGAATTGTTTGAATATCCTTGATATGATATGTTATTTGTGTGAATGTGTGGATATGGTTGAAGGTCTACGGTGGCACATGGCATGTGATCATGTGGCCAGGATGCAACAAGTGATTGATCCAACCGTGAGAGCTCGAGATAATCTACGGTGGCACATGGCATGTGATCATGTGTGGATGCAACAAGCGATTGATCCAACCGTGAGATGTGTGTGATTTGTTTCGCTAGCGCCGGAGGGTCCTTCGAGGCCTCGAGTGGGATGTCGGTGGTATCGTCCCGGTCTAGGCGATGCGCGTGCGTGATTATGTTTCGTTGATTCTTCGTCCGTTGAGGACACGTGATGTTGGGCTTTGACCTGTAAATTGTTGGTGATTTCCTATTTGCGAAAACAAACGTTTGTTGTGACCCTATCGATCTTTTGGAAAAAGAAGGATTTTATAATCCTAAATTGTTTTCTATTAAAACTCTCGATGGCATTTTAAACTGTTTTGTAAATTGTTTCCTTATTTGCGATCTTTCGGTTTTGGAAATGTTTACCCAAACTCTTGCCTCGGGAAGTACTTTTCTTTACGTTTGGATCTTTGAGGATTCTGATTATTATTGTTCTTGGAACTTGTATTGTATGGCTCGTATTTTTGCACTTGTACTTGCACTAGCAAAACGGTGGAGTTTGCTAACCCCAGTATTCGGGGGTGGATGTCTATTTTGCATTCAGTTTTGGAGCATAACACGTGGTCGGCACGAAGGATGATGAAAGATGAACGATACTAATCACACGAGGATCCGTTGACGTCGTTTTGGTCTAGTTGTATTTTCTTTTCCGCCGCAGATCTTTTCCCGTTGTACGGGAGTTTATTGTATTTTGACCCCTGCGTGGGCATGTGTTTGGAATTGAGTTGTATGTATTTGTTGAAAGACCAAATCGGTCTACTGAGTCATTTTAGCCTTAAAGGCGAGGTTTAGATGTTTGATTTTAGTTATCAGCCTGGTAGATCCTCGAGGAGAGGGTCTACGGCGTGTAATATCCCTGAGCGGATTTGGGGGTGTTACAATCACAATTAGGGCCGAAGCCACGGCATGAAAGCCGTATCACAATTAGGGCCGAAGCCACGGCATGAAAGCCGTATCACAATTAGGGCCGAAGCCACGGCATGAAAGCCGTATCACAATTAGGGCCGAAGCCACGGCATGAAAGCCGTATCACAATTAGGGCCGAAGCCACGGCATGAAAGCCGTATCACAATTAGGGATGGTATCCGTCTTGAGTCGGCCAAAGACCATCCTCGATGGGCCCCAACTCAACACCTCGATTGCCTTAGAACGGCTAACCGATGACAATGATGCAATGGATGATTCCATGAATGCTTGAGCGCTTGATTTCCTTATAATGGCTAATCGATATGAACGATATGATGAATGATTGAATACCTCGATTGCCTTAGAACGGTCCAATCGATACAATGATATAGTGAATGATTGAATATTTCGATTTGTCTCGCGAACGGCAATTCGATAACAATGATATGAAGGATGCCTCGGTACCTTTAATCGATTCAACGATTTACGAAGGTGAGAAATGAATAAGCCAATGCCTTTAATCGGCGTGTACGCTTTTAATGACAATCCAAAAAGGAATAACAATAAATATTTGGCAAAATTGCGAAAGGTATCGTATCGAACGATATCTTAATATCAATGAATTCATGAAGAGACTAAGTCTCGGAATGATACAACACATTTATACACATATATGATGACATTAATCTCATTGACTAGTACAAGTATAAAACTTGCCTCAAACCGAAGGCGAGAAGGTACTTCCACGATCAACGTCCTTAATGAAATTATCGGCCGCTCGAACAACCTTGAACAACATAAATACCAACAATTCTCTTAATACACGAATCAAGCATGATCACAACCAACTCAAAAGTCGATACAACAATACCCGAAACTCATTGGGGCATTAAAACACACGCGTTGTAAACAATCTCCAATTGTTTACAACCAAAACTCAATTACATCCGAAACCAACTTCCAATGAATGATTCAAACCCACAAAACCCCATGAATACTATCAATAATCCAAAATGAATATCCGAAAACGTGATTATAACGACAATTAATCGAAAACCCCACTTTCAACTCGATATTCAAAGTGTTCTTGAATAATCCCTCAATAATCCAATGAATCCTTATATAAACTCATAATCATATACATGTCCCTTCATATAACATGATTATAACGTCCAAAACATCATATCTCAACATAGAATCGACATCCAAGGTGTTGAAGAATATTACCTTTGAAGATCCAAGTACTTTAATCCGAAGTCCACGCGTTAAATTGATTATCCCAAGCTTCACGATCGAAAGGAGATGAAGAAAATCAAACACCCAAATGATTTGTGAAGGAAAAACCTTCCCTCAAGCTTACTCTCTCGGTTAAAGGTGAAGAAAAGGGGAAAATGGTCAAATGTCAAAAAAGCGAATTTAAGGGAGTTGATCGTCACGGACACGGCCCGTGCCGATCGGCACGGCCGTGTCGCACACCGGGCCGACAGTTGGCCGACAGGACTCGACCGTGTCCCGCATGACACGGTCGCGCGCCGGAGGGCCTCCCGACGATGACCCGTCCGACGGCGACTTCGGCATGACTCGATCAGCGCTGCACGACACGGCCGGGCGTGTCAGCATCGCTTCGCTTATCCGGAAGGGTTCGACTTGCCGCGTGCTGCACGACACGGTCGGGTCCCGAGGCGTACACTCGGCACTTTCCGACGAGTACGGCACGGGCCGTGTCGGACGACACGGCCGAAGTTCGCTCGGCTGATCGCCAAAACGAAAAATGAGCGGTTGAGCTAAAACGACCATAACTCTCTCGTCCGGACTCCGATTGACTCACCGTTCGAACCATTGGAAAGCTAACTCGATGCTCTATAATATTGCAAAGATTTAGAATTTTTGGAGTTACCAAAAATTAATGGTGATCTAACAAAGTCGAACTCATATGAGGAAAGTTGAAACAATGAACAATAACGATACACAACTCGAAGTTTTTCCGAACGGTGAACACGGTGAATGAATATGATTGATGAATGATTATAAATGAGTGAAAATCCACTGAGTGACAATCACCGAATGAAATTACTGAATGATAATGACTGAATTACAACCGGGTATTACAAAACGGAGGACTCGCTCGCCCTCTACAGTTCATCATCTAACATGATGGACTAAGGCACGAGATCGCCTCCCCCGCACATCGTACACCGTCAAGGGTCGGCATCTAACATGACGATCCAAGGTAGAAGAGTGCAGCCATGGTCCTGGTAGTCGATGGAACCGACTGCTTCGGCCATGCAAGGTCCCTTTGGGCCACGATCGCCCGCCCTTCGTTTAAATACGAGGCCGGCGTAGTCTGAGGGCCCTCCAAGCAAATCAGTGGACACGCTCGCCCGCCCTCAAAGGTTCATCATCTAACTTGGTGGACCCGGACAATGCGACGCGTCCCTACCCCCGTCTCAACGTATACCGTCGAGGATTGCCATCTAACATGGCGATCCGAGGTAGAAAAGAGCTAACAAGCCGCGGACGTGGAGTCGATTAATCCGACGACGCCCCGCGAAAGGACTCCTCCAGACCAAGACCGCACGCCCTTCGTTTAAATACGAGGCGAGGCGCAGCCTAACGGAGGACCCTCACAATAAAATGAGTCACGAGACAAACCTACAATTGGAATGTCGTTCGCGCATAAGACACGGTCATGGAGTCGGTCCATCGAACTCCGCGACTGTGCACGGTTCCTCAATGACGAAACAATTAGCTTTCTACGAGGGATCGGCCAAATTTGAAAATTGCAGGTACAAGACCGAAGATAGCTCGCCAATCGATCAGATCGCCCAAGTCTGAAACCAAAGTCCGCACAACGGGTCGTCCGTCTTTAGCCTCAAGCGATCGCCAGTAAGAACCACCTCACCCCATGTCTTCAACATCGGAGCAAGCTGGAGGGCAATTGTTGTGTCGAGATTTATACACCTCAACTGGCGATCGGCACAAAGACCGGACGGCCGAGTCATAGTCAAATAGCCAAGGCAGATTGGCCGATCGAAGGTCCCAGGTCAAGTCTCGGTGCCGAGCGATCGACATCTAAGGCGATCGTCTCTTGGCACTTGGCGATCGATCCCTGGTGCCCGGCCAATGACGACCGCCTCTTGCCATGCAAAGCCAGCATGTCCAGTCGGCGAAGGACGAAGCTCGTGCAGAGACCCATGTGCAGATCCGGAAAATGCGCCACAGGACATGGATCATTGACCACAGCCTGTCACCAATCTCATCTACCGACAGACCCGCTGAAAGGTGCAAAGTGGGACCGCCCGGGACAGCGACTCAGGACGCGTACAGACTTCTCATTGGTCCGCACAGCTGGCAGCCAGCCCATGTCGCGGACGTTAAGGCAACCAACCCACGTGCTGCAAGACGATCGCCACCTTATTATAATACAGGAAAGGCGATCGCCCAACTAAGGTCAGTCCTATAAATAGGAAGCCTCCAGCAGCGGAAAGAGGGCTCTCCACTCGGTTCAGAAGCTCAGCTCATAACTTGGCTTTCTCTCTTGGCAACGCTATACACTTCGGACATCTGTTCATCTCTCACTCTCGGAACCTCTTAATCCTAAGACGATCGGCAGAAACGAGAACAAGAACACACAGAGCTTCGCTCAAGAGCTAGATAACTAGGATCTTTTACACTCATTGTAATTGCATTCTTACATTGATATTTGTACTCAAACGTATTCTTATTATTAATATCTCGCGAGAGCATTCAAGCCCGGGCCTAACAAACCCGGCAAATCTTGTGTTATTCACACCCCCACGGACGTGCTCCCGCATTTGTTTGTTGTCCGTCCATTTCAGCAATATCTATCCCCAGATAATATTTCGGGCAACAACAATCACTAAATGTAACAAATTAAAATAGAAAATTTAAAATATAATATAATACCTCCTAATAGTTTACTACAATTAAAACTATAGGGTAAAAGATGTAATTTAACATCATCAATCTAGTGCATATAATTATTTTTGGATTTTTGATTTCTAGAAATGGAAATTTCTGAAATCTTGTTGGTGTGGGTCAGAGAAGAAATTGATGTGGGTCACAGAAAAAAAGTATATCAGAAATTCAGAATACGTTTCCGTCCCGCAGAAGAAAAAAAGTGTTCGTTGTGTTTGTTGTAAATTGTTACGTGCAAAAAATGTCCTCGAGTGGTGTTGCGGTGGCGGACGGTGGCTCGCAGATATACTTTTGCCACAAGTGCGAACGCACCGTCACAATTATCCCCTCCCTCGTCGGCGATGTCCTCTGCCTGTCTTGCAACTCAGGTTTTGTCGAAGAATACCTTTATTCGCCATCTCCGAACCTTTATTCGCCGACTCATTCTCTCTCTTCCTCTCCCAATTCCTTCTCCGTTCCGTAAAACCCTAACCCTGTTTCTCGGTCCGTGTCCGCTGGAGATTCTCAGTTGGGACCGGGCGCTTTCAACCCAGCATCGTACTTGTTGGACCTCCTCGCCAATCGCCGAGCCAGCAGTATTGCCATTTCGTGATCGGGGACCATCCACCGGCCTCCGGGTTTTCTCTTCCGGCTAATATTGGGGATAATTTTGTGGGCTCCGGATTCGAGCAGTTGGCTGAGAATGATCCGAATTGGTATGATTCAGCACAACTCAACATACTACCCAGCCCATGACTCAAGTCAAGACCAATCCAACATATTATTATTTTATAAGATATTTTAAATGCACAATATAACAGAATATTCGGGAATTCTTTCGGCTTATATTCCTGCTAATGTAATTTCCATTTCTATTTTTAATAAATAATAATATTTTCAATATAATTCCGGAAATTATAAAAAAATTCATTACGGCCGTAACATCAAAACAGCTTTGTTATTTTTGCTACAAAATATATTCGATATCACTTGATCTCTTGAACTAAATAATAAATAATTAAATAGAATAATAGTGTTGGTAAATCCTCTATCCGCTCCGGTCACGATTAGACCCGTCAATTTACCACACGACACGAAAACACGACACGGAAACGGCACGAAAATTTAGTGTTTGGGTTTGCTTTTGAGTACACGACACGAAAATACACGAACACGAAAGTACACGACCGAGATTTAGTGTTGGTTTTGTGTTTACCCTTTGGGTACACGACACGACACGAGATACACGAAATAAATAAATAAATAAATAAATATAATATTTTATATTTAATCTAATAAAAATATATATTTTATGAATTCTGTTTATACTAAACCTTAAAATTTGAAAATATAATGTGAATTTTCATAAATTTCGTGTAAACATTCGTATTTTCGTTGTCATTCGTTTCATTTTGTCTCCTAAAACCAACAAAAATAATATTATAATATTAAAATTATTATTTTTTATAATATTTTAATATTTGTTTTATATTATGTGTCTGACACGAAAATACGACACGAAACGACAAGAATTTGCGCGGTACACGACACAACATGATACGAATTCATTTAGTGTCGTGTATGAATTTGGACTTTTGGTACACAAAACACGAAAGTACACGACATGAAAATACACGATACGAACGAATCGGCAGGTCTAGTCATGATTGCCGATGGTGTCGGAAAAAAGATTTTGAATGGCATACTTGAAATATTTCCTTATTCCAAGACCCAATCTGCAGTATCTCCAGACTTTCAACCGTTGACACCCCCCGTCCGTACGATCCCGGTTCAGTTCTGTTAAAAACTACCTCTGACCGCCTTCCATTTCTTTCCCCTTAAAAAGCAAAAGCTGTTACCATCAAACACAGATGAAAACCTCCAAATTCCCTCATCTCCACTCGAATATTGACATTTGATTTTATATGCTTCTTCACTTTTTCCTCTCTCTCTCTCTCTCTCTTTTGTAGGTAATCTACAGAAAAGGAGAGGGGAGAAAAAAGATGGCAGGTGGAAATGGAGGAACCGAAGGCCCGAGGGAGCTCGATCAGACTCCGACATGGGCGGTTTCATTAGTCTGCTCAATCATCATTGTTATCTCCATATTATTGGAGAAAACTCTTCATAAAGTGGGAGGGGTATGTGTATGTGTGTGTGTTATATATGTTACATTTTCACATCATTTCCTCTTGGTTCTGTTTTTTCTTCTCTTTTTCAAAACTTCACGGGGTTTGAAGATATATTGTGATTAAGTTTCTTGATCTGGTCTTTAAGTGCCGGTCCTCGCATTTTAAATGCTCGAGACTGTTGAACCCGTAAAAGGTATAAAAAATCCAAAAAAGGGCCTTTTGGCAAAATAGACGGCAATCTTTTTTCCTTCCATTTTTTATGAACTAGCGAAAAATATGTTTACAAAACCACCGAAAAATATTTAAAATATATTAATGTTATATTAAAGCCGTAATACTTGATTGCATACGTAAAAGATAAGTGAAACTAATACAAGATAAAGAAAATCATTATAATTTGTCTCGTTGCCTTTTAATTTGACAAAAAATGGGCATACGAGAAGATAAAAAACCCAAAAGCTTCGCCAGGAAAATACTTGCAAAAACCTCATAGTCATGTTTTTCTACAAAAACTTCATAGTCAAGTAATGTTTATTACAAAAAAAGTTACCCCGTTTTATAGCATGCCCGAGGCTTTCGCCTTGGTCGCCTTGCCTGAGGGCCGGCACTGTGGTCTTGTTCATTTAAGAAGAAAAGAATAGTATAAAATTAGTTTCTTGGCTTTCTTTTTTCATCTTGTTTTCCTTTAATGGAACTTTTTTTAAAAAGTGATTTTCCGATTTCGGAACTGGACAAGTTTGGGTGGTATGCGGTCGGAAAGGAATCGGGTCATTTCAACTCGTCCAACTCATCGTGTATTGGATTTTCGATTAATCTTTGCCTTGAAATAGTTAGCGGTTGATCACCTCTAACTTTTTGTATATTTGTAGACTTTCTCAAAGAGAAAGAAGTTCGCGTTGCTTCAAGCTCTTGAGAAAATTAAAGCCGGTAAGATCACCAAGATAGTTGCACAGACATTATTAAGAGATTTTTGTTCTTAATAAAGTCGAATTTCGATAGATATATTTCTAAATTCCCAACTCTAAGCTGCCAAACATAGCATAGTAGACTTTTCACTATTCGTACGTTGATCGCCTTTTTGTTTATGATGCACTCTTCTCAGAGCTTATGATTCTGGGCTTCATTTCCTTAATCCTTACATTTGGACAAAACTACATCACCCGTATCTGCATTCCGGAGAGATATGCCAACACTATGTTGCCATGCAACTTGAAAAGACCGCATTTGAATGAGGTAAGTCATTATCAGAATGATTTGAAAAGATTAATATTACACGGGAATGAGGACGATCATCATCGGAGGCTCCTGTGGGATGAAGTACGAAGAATCTTGGCGGTTGATCATCCAGCCAAAGAATGCAAAAAAGTAAGAATAACTATGAAATTATAATCAAATAACTCAATTTCATTTGTCATCTATCCAGAATTTTTTGAAGCACTAATTTCTTTTTTAATTTAAAATCCATTATTTATTAATAGAGATAGAAATCTATGTGGAATATATTAAAAAGCGACGTGGCATTCCGTTAGCCACGCCAGCATTAACTTAATAGCAACTTAACGGTGGGGACCAAAAGTTGAAGAAAAATTTTATAGGGACAAAAAATGAAAACCTCAAATTTTATAGGGACTGAAAAACATATTTAACCCTTTCTTTTTGTGTGTAATAGGGCTCTGTGCCACTTATATCTGCCCATGGACTACATCAGCTCCATATCTTCATATTCTTTTTGGCGGTATTCCACGTCATTTACAGTGCTACAACAATGAGGCTAGGAAGGATGAAGGTTAGTTTCCTTTCAAACAGCCGTTGTCATTGTTATATCTTTAATGGCTATGCATATCTTGCTACTCTAGTTATTACTTTTATACGTTTTGTTATTGTTATTTAGATCTCGTCTGTTTTATCTGATGTAATATCATGGCGGCATGCAGATTCGTGAATGGAAAGAATGGGAAAGAGAGAGTGATCATGTAACTAAAGCTCACAACGGTAATCGTACGTGAAAAAAAATAAGGGTTGTATCTAACTTCTCATCTTAGTGTTGCATAGTTACTTCGAGTTCTGTCACTTAAATCAAACTTTTGCTGTCATACACAGATCCTTCTAACTTCAGGCTTACACATGAGACATCTTTCGTCAAAGGCCACAACAGCCCGTGGGCGAGAAATCCTGTTCTTTTTCATATCGTAAGAACATCAATGATCGTATCTGACTCGACCATGCACGTTTCAATCTATTAATTGTTTTTATTGGAACCGAGGATTTATTTCTATATATATGCAACTCTAAATACTATAGGGTTGTTTTTTCCGGCACATGTTTAGGTCAGTTCGCAGAGCTGACTACCTGACTCTGCGTCATGGATTCATCTCAGTGAGTTATTTTATTTTTTGTTTATCCATTTTTATTTAAAGTGCATTGTTAGCGAGTAATACGACAATTATCTCATAACCGTGATGATCGAGTTGCAATGAATTTCTGTATTAGGTCCATTTGGCTCCTGGAACTAAATTTAACTTTCAGAAGTACATTAAAAGGTCCTTGGAGGACGACTTCAAAGAGATTGTGGGAATCCAGTACGACTTTCTCTCTCGATAAAAGTAGTTTGCCACTTCAATAAATAAACATTATTTTCTATTTACGAACTATTTTTATTTCCGTCTGATGTAAATTAACTTGTCGGATATGGAACTCTCAGCCCGGTGTTATGGTTTGCTGCGGTGGTGTATCTTCTTGCGAACGTTAAAGGTCCGTTTTATTTTTCGGTTGATTACATATCGGTTATCAAATATCCAGATCTTTGAAACTGATTCGTGTTTTGGATGACGACTCTACATCTTTTCAGGATGGCAAGCTATGTTTTGGCTGTCGATAATGCCCCTAGTGGTAAGATTTTGCCTTTGTAACACCTCCATCTTCATTGGCAAAGTCTAGCTAAGAAAAAAAGAAAAAAAATGGAAGTTTATATACAGATCGCACTGATGACTTGATTGGCTAAAGATAATTTTAGCAGTTGGCACCAAGCTGCAGTCAATCATAACAAAGATGGCTATCGAAATCCAAGAAAGGCATGTCATCGTTCAAGGGATTCCACTTGTGCAAGTGTCCGACAGTCATTTTTGGTTTCACTGGCCCGAGTTCATTCTTTATCTTATCCACCTTACGCTCTTTCAGGTCGGATCCATACATCCACTTGTCCATTTCTCGGAGATTTTTAGTCTTGGAACCGTGCATTCTCATACGCCTTTTTTCTTTTCTCGTTTTATTTTACTGTTTGTTGTCCAGAATGCATTTGAGATCACGTATTTCATTTGGATAACGGTAACTTATTAGCCTTTTCATTCACTTTTTATCTTGTACTTACTTTCGGTTATTTAACTAAACGAAACCGGTTGCTCAAACAATGTAATCTTTTTACAGTATGAATTCGGGCTGCATTCTTGCTTCCACAGCTATTTCATCCTTGCTGTTATCAGAGTCTGGATTGGGTTAGTCCTAAAAGTTGTTCTTTTTTTTTTTATATCATAACCCAATATTCTTGATTTCATTTTTTATTTTATTTTTTCTTATAAAGTCATTGTTTTTCATTTGCAGGATAGGAGTTCAGTTTTTGTGTAGTTACATTACTCTTCCACTCTATGCACTTGTTACACAGGTTCTTCTACTGTTGCACAATACTCTTCCACTCTTCTTCTACTGTTGCACAACATGTGTTCAGACTCCTCCTCCTCCTCCTTCTTCGTAGTATTCGTAATCTTTGGTTTTTGTTTCGCAGATGGGATCGCATATGAAAAAGGCCATTTTCGACGAACAAACTACAAGGGCACTAAAGAAATGGCATAAGCAAGTAAAGAAAAGAAAAGAGAGTGCTACATCCAGTTCGAGAACATCAGAAGAAATCATCAAAGAAGAATTATTGAAGAGATCTCCGGATAGAGAAGCTGTGGAGTTGAGCATCGAAATGGCCGATAACCAGTCGAAGAAAGCAGACAATCCCGTAGAAAATACAGCTCCGAATAATCAACATGGAAAATACGACTTGTTAACGGCGCCCTGACTAAATGCAATGGCATGCGTCCCACACTTCTTAATGCCACGATCCGAATGAATTGTTGCAGTTATTTAAGATATCAAAACAAGACATATGGTGGCACTCAAAGTTGGTCACTCACAAATGAGCATGGTGTCGAATGGAAATGGGATATTTAACCTTGTTCTACATTGATTTGTTAGCATTGTATGTCATAATCTATATATTCTACTAGCAAGTGTTTTGATCATTGGAAGTATTTTTCCTTAATGAAATTGGACATTGTGATTGTACAACAAGGCTCGAGCCGTGTTTGTGTTGCGGACGAAAAACACACCACCATAAAATTATAGTCAAAGTGATAAAACATGCTCAAGGTATAATGTGTGAAGTTTTAGATCTGATCAATGGGAAGAAGTTCTATTTTATTGCTGTCTATGCTTATAATACTATGGAGTAGAGATTGGATTTATGGAGATTCATCACTAGTGTATGTCAAAGTAGTACAGAACCTCTCTTAATAGGAGGTGATTTTAATTCAGTGTTAGAAATGGGGGACAGAATGGGGGGTAATCATGTGGCTGAACATGAGATCAAGGATTTTCAAGAATGAATTCAGGAAAATGGACTTCATTGCTTGAGAATAGTGGGAGGCAGGTATTCTTGGACTAATAATCAACAGAATCAGGACAGAATCCACTGACTGATAGATAGAAGCTTGGGAAATTCACAGTGGGGCCAGGCATTCCCCGAGGTTATGGTGGAGCTAGGTGAAAGAAATGTGTCTGATCATAAACCCCAGCTCTTGGAGTTTGGAAATGATAGAATCAAAAGGAATACCCCATTTAGGTTCCTGAATGTTCTGGTGGAACATCAGGATTTTGCTCAAATACTCACACAAGTATGGAGTGAATCACTCTCAGGTAATAAACTGCAACAAATCTGGAGAAGGTTGAGAAACTTGAAGCAGCCTCTGAAGCATTTGAATGCAAGGCATTTCAAAAATATTGCTGCTAAATTGGAGACAACAAGATTGCAACCGGGGGATATTAAGAAAGAAATGAATAGAGATATGACTAATGAGAGTTTGATCCATGCTAAGAAGGAACTATTGGCTGAAGTGGAGAAGTGGGGAGGTATTGAGGAGAAGATCTGGCATCAGAAAGCAAGGGTGGATTGGATAAAGCTTGGGGACTCTATGTAATACCCGTAATTTTGATTCCTGGTAATTTTCTATTTTTGGCGGAAGTCCGCTTTGACAACTCGCTTGGGACCGTTTCGTCACCCTGAGAATGATTAATTTTACACTTTTTGACATCCGAGTTCGTTTCGGTATCGTTTTGTTGAGTTCCGTGCTTTTCAGCGACTTTCCGCACTTGAGTTCGATTCTTGCGAATCTCGTTCTAAACTGCTGTTTCGAGTTTCCCGTAAGTCCGTTTAACTTTGTTAGAAGTTTTGTGAACTTCGGTTTGGTTATTCGATCGCGTATCGTGAATTTCGGGCGTTTTGGGCCGTTTTGTAATTTACCCAAAGTTATGGGTATTCTATCTGTATTCGTTGTCTCGACTCTTTTCTCGGTCGCGTATGATTAAATTATTACCTTACGCTTTCATTTCGGGTCGTTGATGTTGTCCGCGAACTTTTCATCGTGTTCGTCCCGTACGGTTAAATCGAGTCGCCGAGCCACGGTGGTCGCACCGGACGATTACGGATCGAGACGGCCGCAGTGTTCGCCGGACGATGGTCGGCGCCGACCGAGCAGCACGGCAGAACCGGCGTAGCGCACGCCACTGGCCGAGGCCGCGCGCTTAGCTCAGCATGTAGCGCACGCTGCCGAGTCACCAACAGACGCTATCGGCCCGGACAGAGGGATTCTCGAGGTTCGACTCGGCCAGATCGGCAGTAGCGCACGCTATCGTTTGGCCGTAGCGCACGCTAACCGGCAGGGTAGCGACGCCGCCGCCAACTAGCGACGCTACAGGGTGAGTTTGTTAGTCCGGTGGCTACCGGATCGTGGCCAGCGCGCGCAGCCTCCGGACGTAGCGCACGCCAGCGGGAGTCGGCGGTCGAGTCATGGTCGGCGGGGTGGTCGGTGGTGCCGGTCATGCGGGCCATGGCCGAGAGTGCTCGGCCGACATCGGCCGATAAGCGCACGCTAGTCGGAAGGCTAGCGACGCTAGTTCCGGCCAAAGATAAAAATGACAGACCACGACTTTCTCCGTCATTTTTCATTTCATTTCTCTTCGTTCCGCGGTGGGTTTCTGAGGAGACGAAACCATGTTGTCGAACAACAAATCCACGAAGTTTCGAGTTTATATCACCGATCAATCGCCTATAACATCCTTCGATCCAAATAATCAAGGTTAGATCTTTAGAACCCTACTTTTGGGGAGATTTGGGGATTTTCGCGTTTTGTCCGATTCATTCGGCTTTTGCCGAGTAATTCATGATGAATATGATTAATCTTGTTGGTACTCTTAGTTTCCTACGGATTCATGGTATATTTCGTGATTTTTACGAAATCGAGAGGGTTTGGTTGTGGTCCGCCTCGTTGTCGCTTTTATACGAATATACATGAATCGTAGGCGGTTTTCGCGTATTCCAATTCCGTATTCGTTTAGAATCACAGTGATTGTATTCTTCGAATCGTTAGGTTCGTTTCGATGGTTCCTAGCATTCGTGGGTGACTTTCCATTCCGTTCGTTGCGCGTCGATTATTCAAGGCAAGTATACATTTATGATTGTGCGTTCGACTTTGAAAGTAAGAGGAATTGATGGTATGATATGAACGAACCGCTTTTACGGCATTCATAGATATATTGATGGCATATTATGAACGAACCGCTTTTACGGCATTCATATATGTATTATTGGCATGTAACGAACGAACCGCTTTGACGGCATTCCTACATGTAACGGCGTATGATATGAACGAACCGCTTCTACGGCATTCACATACGTCATAAGATTTTAGTCATTCCTGAATACTAGTCTTGAATTGATGTATTTACGGAATACATTGACTTTATTGGCGAGGAGTATTATGTTTCATAATGTTATACTTTCACTAGCTATTCGGCGGCTAACCCCTTAATGTGTGAAATACGTTTCATGTATTTCAGGTTCCAAGAGAGCGGACAGGCGGGTACTGTGTCGGCATGAAGATGATGGGCAAGTGTGATACTGTGTCTTGTCTCCGGTTATCTTTTTGGATTCCTCCATTCAGTGTTGTTGTACTGGAATGGATTTTAAATACTCGAGTAGTGTATTTCGCTTCCTTGATGTTCCTACTGTGTTGCCGAGGTATTGATTTGTGCAGTGATGTATATGGTTTCATTGGTTATGGTTTTGAATACCATTTGTATCGTCTTTCTTTCCATTGTATGTAGACCTTCTCGGTCAAGTTTTATAGTTCCGCGTATGTTTAGCCTTGTGTGTCCCACGGGGCTCACTACCGTAATATACCCCGAATAACTTGGGGTGTTACTGAATATGGTATCGAGCTTAGGTTTATGGATACCTAGCCGCCGGTCTTTCGGGTCGATTGAGTCGTCGTTTGCCCACAGTATCACTACTCGCCATCATCACAAGCGACCGGTACTTGTAAGTCCTCTCACTCTTCTTGTATTTTTTTGACCGTTTCGTTTTTAGCTGGGTATTCTTTGGAATTGGTCACTTTGAGAAGGTGTGATTTGGACTATACTTCCGCACGTGTGTGCCCTTTTGAATGTGGGATGTAAGGAGAAGAAGTCGTGACTGTGGTTACGGACTTGAATCCCTCCTTGAGATCTTGTCAAATTGCTAATTTCGATATTAGCGTGTATCGGTTTTGTGTTGAGACTTTGTTTGGAAGTCGCATGCTAGTACCACGGGAGATCATCGACTTCACACACCTGTAAGTATGTTGTTTGAATTATTCGATAATTCTTGGTTATCTTGGTGATTTGGATTTATATGTTGGATATCGTTGATGGATATTTGTGCTTGAGAACGTTGTGAACGTTGATAATGTTGCTGAATGCGTATATGTATTCATTGTGCCGTATGATCGTTTGGTATGTCGAGATGTCGGTAGAGAATAGCGGAAATGGCTAAGTACAGCTACGTTAGCGCACGCTACTAGGTATGTCTAGCGCGCGCTAAGATATATACTTAGCGTACGCTACGGTGCATACTTAGCGCACACTAAGAGATTCGGTTACGTACGCTAAGGAGGACCCCTAACGTACGTAACGACTGGCTGGGTTAGTTTCGGCCGGCCGGCTGTAGGCCCAGGTTGATTTTTATATTCAGTTAGCGCACGCTAGCGCATGTTGGTTAGCGCACGCTAACACCAGATCACCAATAATGGAATCTTAGCTTTCAGCGGGTGGACCCGGCCATGTTCGACGCGTGTCCAGATAAGGTCAACGAGTGCTTGTCGTGTAGAGCTAGCGTACGCTAGGACCGTATGATTAGCGCACGCTAATTCCATATCGGTCAAAGGAATCCCGATAATCACGGATGCTTTCGGCATGTGGGGGCACGATACTGTAGCAAGTCAACGACGATTAGCGCGCGTTAAGGTCGAAGAATAGCGCACGCTACTGAGCATTTCACCGTATCGAGTCAACGCTGTTAGCGTACGCTAATGTATGGGCATTACGACGTTAGATGAGTTTCAAGCAATGTAGTAGCTTCGGATCGCCCGATAACGCACGCTGTCAAGGAAGGATAGCGCCCGCTAGTCATGTAGCGCACGCTAAATATAAGGTCTAGAGCGCGCTAGTGATGTGTTTTATAGAGAGGATAGACGAGTGCTGAGAGGCATTTTGTCCATTCTCCTTCCTTCAGTCAATAGAGAGAACCTTGGGAAGTACTTGAAGTTCCTAAACATGGAGAGATGATTCTCTTAAACCAGACTAAGATGGAGAGCTCGGATTTAAGTATTGTTCTTGAAGTTTTTGACGATTCTTGGAATGGAGTTCAAATTATTCTTATTCGTGATTCGTCCATACAAAGTAATCCTCATATCCCTTTGATAGTAGTTCGTATTTTTTTTTTAAGGATTACTATATGTTGGGAATCGTGTGTTTTGATGTTCGTTTTATTTCGATGAAAATGCATAAATTGGACTGTACTTTTATCCATTGCGTGAGTATTTTTGAAATGGATTTTTGGTATTTTGCCAATCAAATTTTATTTTGTAAAACCGATTCCCTAAACCGAGTTTTTGGCATTTTGACCTTGATCGCTTTGACGGTATTTGGAAAATGATTTTCTTTTAGTATTTGAAAAATATTACCGTCATCGCCTTTTTAACATTTTGAAATGACGTGGAAAATTGTGCTCACTGGTAAATCCTTGTGAGAAGGGTTTACGGCGTGTAATATTCAGGAGGATCCGGGGTGTTACAATTATGGTATCATGTGATAATGTTATACGAGATTTATTGGAATTGTAAAAAGAGATTTCGGATGTTGATATGATTATTGAGACCTTCTTCATATGGTAATGACAGATTGTGCGACTCTTAAGGTGGTATGACCGGCATGACGAAGAAAATGGTAACATGGAGATATACACCTCGGATATGTTGTTCTGAATGGGATTTCGGATATTTCGTGTTCTTGAAGAACTCTTGAATTATGCGAGGTGATGAATTTTTTTTTAGAAGTGTTGATGTTTTGAAAATGAATATGGAATATTCATATCTAGAGCTAAACTTTGTGTCTGATATAATATTCGTATAAGAATACGAATGTGATTATGAGTTTGATGAGACTATTATTCATCTCCGAATTTGGAAGTCCATACGTATTGGAGCAAATGTTCAAGTCGAATGATTGGACTATTTGATAACCTTTTTAGTAGGATTATCTATTGTTTTGAACTACTGGATGATTCGAAATGATGACGGTCATAAGTAAATTTTAACGATGGATTTACGAGAAGGGAACCTTATCAATTCGAATTTAAGAATTTAGTTTGGAAAATTTTAGACCCTTATTATTGGTCCTCATTTGTTGCTGATATGATCATCATACTTCGACTCGTATTGTGGACAGGATGTGTAAGTGTCTGAGTTGGATTGTTCAGACTGTGATTAGTCAAGATATGGTGAAACGATTGAGTTTGTGGGTTGGTGGTATTGATATTGGTCGTCATCGAACTTGTTGATTATTAATCCTTCGTTTTACAATAAGATATGATGTTTGATCGTGTATTATCATTGTGTTGCGGTTAAGGTTGAAAGGTTCGTAGATTAACTTGGTCGAGATCGAGGAATTCGTAAGACGAAATCAACCGAATTGGTAATGATTCGTTGTATTGATATCGAGGCGGGTTGTATACTCGCACTAATCAATGAGACTAATGTTATCGTGTAGGTGTACGAATGTGTGTATCTTTTCGAGACTTGGTCTACTTATGATTGTATTGATATCGTGATTGTTTGATACGACGCCCGTCGTCAAATCATGTCAAGTGTTATTGTTGTTCGTAAACGGCCGATTGAAGGCATTGATGTATTCGAATTTCATCTTCATTATCGGTAACTGATTTAAGTGTGCCGAGACATCCGTTGTACCGTTGTTATCGAGTTACCGTTCTAAGGTAACCGAAGTATTGAATTGGGACTGTCGAAGATAGTTCCCATCCGTTGAGTCGTTATCGATTGGTCGTTCGAAGAAAATCGAGATATTGAATGGGGATCGCCGAGGATAGTGCCCATCTGTGAGTTATTATTGTCGTGTTGGCCAACTCAGGGCAGCACACTATTATTCTGGTGAACTCGATAATTTTGTGATCGTTGAGGGTGGAGGATTTCCGAATTGCGGTGTTGTGGTTATTGCCGTGTTAATCGGTCCTTAGGGAATTTTGATCCCAGGATGGTTGTTTTGAATATCGTTGGTCGTGTCGATCTTTCATTATTCGTGTGTCATCGTTCACTTGGTGAGTCGTATGATCCGTATTGGATGTTTTATCCCTTGAGTTTCGTTGTCATGTTGTATCGTGGCATATCTGGAATCATGTCTGCGTGCCGATTGGTTATGTGTAGGATTTTTAGCCAGGCACTCGATGGTCATGCGTGGATGTTTCCGCATTGGACCGTGCACACGAGACGTAGTTCTTGAGGCTAATTAGGTACATTGTCACACGTATATTCGGATTCTCAGATACGGGGTGGACATGTGCACGGACACATTTCCGGATCGGGCGTCCGTGATGTCCCTCTTGAGCTTTATTTGTTGATCGCTCGTAGTCCATGTTGTATTGGATATGTCCGATTTAATTGCGATCTTTGTTCATACGCCGAGGGGTATGTCCGACAGTCAGGTTGATTTCTTTGAGATCTATTTTGTGATGATTTACAGCTTTGGGCTGTTCGGCTTTCAGGCCATTATGATGTATCGGTATTTTCCGTTGGAGCCTTCGGGCATTGTGAATTCGTATCTTTTTCGGCATTGGTTCGGTTTACCTTCGGGTAATGTATTGTTGTATTCTATATTGATGACTCGCCGTTTGGGCGTAAGTTTTCGGTTCTTGTGTATCTCGTTGAGTTTTTCCTGGCGGAATATTTCTTCTCCCTACTGCTTTAAGTTTCGGGACGAAACTTCTTTTAAGGAGGGTAGAATGTAATACCGTAATTTTGATTCTGGTAATTTTCTATTTTTGGCGGAAGTCCGCTGACAACTCGCTTGGGACCGCTTTCGTCACCCCGAGAATGATTAATTTTACACTTTTGACATCCGAGTTCGTTTGTATCGTTTTGTTGAGTTCCGTGCTTTTCAAATGACTTTCCGCACTTGAGTTCGATTCTTGCGAATCTCGCTCTAAATCATTGTTTGAGTTTCCCGTAAGTCCGTTTAACTTTGTTAGAAGTTTTGTGAACTCGGTTTGGTTATTCGATCGCGTATCGTGAATTTGGGCGTTTTGGGCGTTTTGTAATTTACCCAAAGTTATGGGTATTCTATCCGTATTCGTTGTCTCGACTCTTTTCTGGCCGCGTATGATTAAATTATTACCTTACGCTTTCATTTCGGTCGTTGATGTTGTCCGCGAACTTTTCGCCGTGTTCGTCCCGTGACGCTTCGGAAATCGAGTCGCCGAGCCACGTGGTCGCACCGCCGGACGATTTGGATCGACCGGACGGCCGCAGTTCTCGCCGGACGATGGTCGCATCGACCGAGCAGCACGGCAGAACCGCGAGCGCACGCCACTGGCCGGGGCCAAGGCTTCTTCAGCGATGTAAGCACGCCTGCCGAGTCGGCCAGACGCTATCTGCCCGGACAGAGGGATTCGAGGTTCGGACTCGGTCGGGATCGGCAGTAGCGCACGCCATCGGTCGTAGCGCACGCTAACCGGCAAGGGTAGCGCACGCGCCGCCAACTAGCGACGCTACCGGGTGAGTTTGTTAGTCCGGTGGCTACCGGATCGGTGGGCTAAGCGCGCAGCCTCGGACGTAGCGCACGCTAGCGGGAGTCAAGCGGTCGAGTCATGGTCGGCGAATTGGTCGGTGGTGTCGGGTCATGCGGGCCATGGCCGAGAGTGCTCGGCCGACATCGGGCCGATAAGCGCACGCTAGCCGGAAGGCTAGCGCACGCTAGTTCCGGCCCAGTATAAAAATGACAGACCAGCGACTTTCTCCGTCATTTTTCATTTCATTTCTCTTCGTTCCGCGGCTGGGGTTTCGGAGGAGACGAAACCATGTTGTCGAACAACAAATCCACGAAGTTTCTGAGTTTATATCACCGATCAATCGCCCTATAACATCCTTCGATCCAGCGAATCAATGTTAGATCTTTAGAACCCTACTTTTGGGGAGATTTGGGGATTTTCGCGGTTTTGTCCGATTCATTCGGTTTTGCTGAGTAATTCATGATGAATATGATTAATCTTGTTGGTACTCTTAGTTTCCCTACGGATTCATGGTATATTTCGTGATTTTTACGAAATCGAGAGGGTTTGGTTGTGGTCCGCCCTCATTGTCGTTTTTATACGAATATACATGAATCGTAGGCGGGTTTTCGGGCGTATTCCAATTCCGTATTCGTTTAGAATCTGTTGTGATTGTATTCTTCGAATCATTAGGTTCGGTTTCGATGGTTCCTAGCATTCGTGGGTGACTTTCCATTCCGTTCGTTGCGTCGTCGATTATTCAAGGCAAGTATACATTTATGATTGTGCGTTCTCGACTTTGAAAGTAAGAGGAATTGATGGTATGATATGAACGAACCGTTTTTACGGCATTCATAGATATATTGATGGCATATTATGAACGAACCGTTTTTACGGCATTCATATATGTATTATTGGCATGTAACGAACGAACCGTTTTGACGGCATTCCTACATGTAACGGCGTATGATATGAACGAACCGTTTCTACGGCATTCACATACGTCATAAGATTTTATTAATTCAGTAATAACTAGTATTGTATTGATTAATTTAGGTATTAAATTTACTTTATTGTCGAGGAGTATTATGTTTCATACTGTTATACTTGCACTAGCTATTCGACGGCTAACCCCTTTATGGGGGAAATACGTTTCATGTATTTCAGGTTCCAGGAGAGCGGACAGGCGGGTACCAGGTCGGCATGAAGATGATGGGCAAGTGTGATACTGTGTCTTGTCTCCGGTTATCTTTTTGGATTCCTCCATTCAGTGTTGTTGTACTGGAATGGATTTTAAATACTCGAGTATTGTATTTCAGTTTCCTTGATGTTCCGGCCTGTGTTGCCGAGGTATTGATTTGTGCAGTGATGTATATGGTTTCATTGGTTATGGTTTTGAATACCATTTGTATCGTCTTTCTTTCCATTGTATGTAGACCTTCTCGGTCAAGTTTTATAGTTCCGCGTATGTTTAGCCTTGTGTGTCCCACGGCGGGGCTCACGGCGCTGTAATATACCCTGAATAACTTGGGGGTGTTACACTCTAACACTAAGTTTTTTCATACATATGCTAAGGCTAGACAGAGTGCTAAGGCTATTAAGCTGCTTCTCAAGGATGATGGATCCAGGTGTTCAACTCATGAACAAATTAGAGATGAGGTGAGATCCTTCTATGCAAATCTTATGGGCAGGGCAGCAGCTACACTCCCTATGCTAGATAGAGAGGTAATCAGAATGGGATATATACTTAATCAATCTCAACAAGTTGACTTGTGTAAGCCATTCAGTGAAGAGGAGATTAGAGAGGCTTTATTTAGCATGGAGGCTTCTAAAGCACCTGGGATGGATGGGTTCAATGTATTCTTTTATAAGAAAACATGGAACACTGTGGGGAAGGACATTATTGCTGCAGTACATGAGTTCCATGATACTGCCTTTTTACACAAAAATATCAATAACACTCTGCTCACTTTATTGCCTAAGGTGGATCATGCTGAGACTATTAAAGATTATAGGCCTATTGCCTGTTGCAATGTATTATACAAGATCATATCAAAGGTTCTCACCAACAGAATGCAAGAGGTAAGGAGTTATCTTGTGAGTGAGCACCAATCAGCTTTTGTCAAGGGGAGAACAATATTTGACAACATCCTGATAAGCCATGAGTTGGTGAAAGGGTATGGCAGGAAAAATATATCCCCAAGATGCATGATCAAGATTGATATAATGAAGGCATATGACTCAGTTGAGTGGCCATTTTTGGAGCATCTGACGCTTGAGATGGGGTTTCCTTTTACCTTTCTGAGATGGATTATGGCTTGCATTAGATCTGTCACTTACACCGTAATGTAAATGGTGAGTTGACAGAGCCATTCCCAGTCAGAAGAGGTTTAAGACAAGGGGATCCTATATCCCCTTACCTTTTTGTTTTGTGTATGGAATATCTGAATAGATGCTTCACTGAGCTCAGAAATGACAGATCCTACAGATTCCACCCTAGATGCAAAAGATTTGGGTTGATTCATGTCTGTTTTGCAGATGACCTCCTACTATTTTGTAGAGGAGATGTGGAAAATGTGAAGAAATTGATGAGAGCTTTTAATAAATTTTCATCAGTGTCAGGTTTGATGACAAATCAGAATAAGAGCAGCATATACTTTGGAGGAGTTTCTGAAACTACACAAAATCTGATTTTAGGGGAAACAGGTATGACCAAAGGAGAACTTCCTTTTAAGTATTTGGGAGTGCCACTTTCCACGAAGAAGCTCTCTGTTATGCAATGTCAGCCTCTAGCCAAGAAAATACTTGCTCGGATAGAATGTTGGTCTGCAAAGTTTCTTTCATATGCTGGAAGATTACAGTTGATTAAATCTGTATTATTGGGGATCCAAGTTTACTGGTGTCAGGTCTTTCTAATATCTAAGAAGGTTCTACAGTTAATCCAAAGTGCTTGTAGATCATTCTTATGGACAGGGACAGCTGGAGTATCAAGGAAGGCACTTGTAGCTTGGGATAGCATGTGTTTACCACAGCAAGCTCGAGGATGGAACATCATAAATGTTCAAGAATGGAACAGAGCAGCTATGTGTAAACACCTTTGGAGTGTAGCTCAGAAAAAAGACAAATTGTGGATAAAATGGATACATGCCTATTATATTAAAGATCAGGAACTCACCACCATGAATATACCTGACCAAGATTCTTGAGTGGTGAGAAAAGTACTTGCTGCCAGAGAGTATATTGTAAAAGTGATAGGGAATTATGAAGTTTTGTCTGAGCATCAATTCTCAATCAGGAAACTTTATAAGCAGTTGAGAGGAAATGGAGAGAAAGTGCCTTGGCATAAGATCATATCAGGTAATATTGCTCCTCCTAAATGCGTTTTCATTACTTGGTTGGCAATATTGGATAGACTAGCTACTGTGGGCAATTTGGCAAAGTTGGGAATCAATTGTGAAAGACTGTGTTGTTTATGTCAGAAGAATGAGGAGTCTATAGAGCATCTATTTTTTTATTGTGATTATTCTTCTATTGTGTGGCTGGAATTGACTCAATGGGGAGGTTTCCAATTCACTAGAAATGATTGGAAAAAAGAGAAGTTGCAGATGTATAAGCATTGCAAATCCAAGAAGGGGCGGCAGAAGCTATATAGAGTTATGTTAGTAGTGGCTATATACCATATTTGGATGGAGAGAAATGTGAGGAGATTTCAAGAAAAGCAACAAGTAGCTCAACAAGTGGATAGAAAATGCAAAATTATAGTAGCTATTTGTTGTAGTAAGGATGCTAGATTAGCTAGTATGTTAGCTGACTAGTTCTTGTATTGAGAATTTGTGTTTGTAATCTCCATTGATTCACTTGGTAATAAAATTTATTTTACCGAAAAAAAAATAGTCAAAGTGACGTGCATAGCCTGAGTACGTGATGTGTATGTATAATCATATGATGCACACAGTGTTTGACAGTGATGTAGATTTACAACCACTAAGGGCGAGGATACAAAAGATTGAATGAAGTGTTGATTTGAAAATGGCTACCGGAGTAAAATTTTCTGCATACATGGCGAGGGTTTGAAAACGCGAGTTTTTTGGGGTCATTGAGCATGACATCTGAGGAGATAGGCGGTGTTGACTGAAGCATCGCTCGCATGTGTTAAAGTAAATGTATGCAGGTAAACTGGGATCAAATCCACCTTATATGGATTTTGATTCACGACATAATGCCTGAAACACATCGATGTCATACATGTTTTCTTTCAAAAATTACCATTTTCGTTACATTGGTCCCCCGCAATTTAATTCGTTTAATTTTTAGTTTTTTAATACATAACCTTTTTTAGTACAAAAATTATGGAAATTTATTTTTTTGTGGGATGAAATAAATTTAGTTTTCCTGCTAGGACTAGCCAATTTCTTAATCTTTTATTATCAATCAAATGTGTAAACATGAAGAGCCGCAATGGCGTGTCGAAGTTCGGGAGCTGTGCGCAGAGCCAACCTCTCTTTTGTTAGAGCAGCGTTCATCGGGAGTGAAGTAGCCAAATTTCGCTTAGGTAAGTCCCATGTGGATCAAGACATGGGCTCAGGTATGGTCTCGAGCTTTTTCGAATCATATGTTTTCCTTTGTATTTATCACACAAGATCTCATTGCACTGCACTGGGTCTTCACGGAAGCTTGACCTCCCTACCGTAATAAGTAGGGGCATGGTCTTCGTACATCTTACCCTCTCCCGACCCTGCCCTGAGCGGGATATACTGGGTATGTTTGGTTTGGTTTGGTTCGGTTCTTAAACACATAACCAGAAAGTTCTTTAATTATTGCTCCTACTAGACCTGGCTAGTGGTCGAGCTAGGGGTGTTCAAAACCAGATATCCGGAATTTCGGATATCCGAAAGTTTGGATAGTAGATTTTGATTTCCGATATCCGAAAATATGAATTATATTCAGATATCCTTATATTCAAAAAAATTATTCGGATTCGGATATCAGATATTCGAATATCCAAAAAAAATTCGGATATGGAATCAGATATCCGAATATCCGAATACCTTCTATTATTTAAAATATAAAAAAATAAAAAATTTCGAATTTTTCGGATATCAGAATATCCGAAAATTTTAAAAAAGTATATCTGATATCTGAATCCGAAAAAGCGAATAGCAGAATTTCAGATATCCAAATTTTTGAATATCCGTTTTTTTGGATTCGGATATCGGACAGGGCCGGACCTGAGGGCGGACCAGCCTGGGCGAGGGCCCAGGGCCTCAGAATATTAGGGGCCCAAAAAAAATTTATATACCATTATATGTAATGCAAAAAAAAAATTACCTTTAGTTGGGCACAAATAAATAAAGCCCTTTCTTGGGTCCAATAATACAATTTCTGCTAGTAATATATATAATGAGGGTCTCTCTTCAAGACTGCAACATATATTGAGGGCTCTTTTTTATTATTTCGTCCAGGGCCTCAGTTTTGTCAGGATCAACCCTGATATCGGATATTCAAAAGTTTGGATTTTTGGATTTTCGGATCGGATGTCGGATATTTTTGAACAGCCCTAAGTCGGGCCATCCAAATGGAGACCGACTTGGGCAAATGCACATTGGGACCAATTGATAGATGAACTGGACTTGGCTGGCTCTAAATCTGTTTTGGATCGGACTGGATCATTTTTGTTGATTTTTCTAAACACAAAAAGAGAAAATAAATATTATAATATTTTTGAATGAGCCCAACAGATAGAACGACTAGCCGGCATCAAACAAAATTAAAAATTATAATAACACTAGTATAACATCCGTGTAATTACACGGGAACACAAAAAAGAACTTTTATGTAAATATATAATATGTAAATCGTTCATTATAAATACTTATTTATAAAATACACTTTTTGTTCTGTTTAATCATTCTCATTGCAAGAAAAGATTTCTAGTCTTTTTTTATCTTCACTCTTGATATGGCTACATAAAACTAATCATGACCGAATACGGATTTTGGAAGATACATACCGATATGAGAAAGCCTTTGACCTTGACTCTTAAATATAGTCATGGCAAAGCTCATAATAAGTGGAAACTTACGTATTTGAAATTTAAATGGTAATCTGATATCTAAGGGGATTAATATCAATTGTGGAATAAATATTTTACTCTCAGAATTATTCCCCGAATTTTTTTGTTCAATAATATGGTTACGGGTTTGGATAATTATTAATGATGTGACGTTGCATAATTCTGATGATTGATCCATATTTTGAATTAGCATAATTGAAACTCTAACTTACGATTTTAAGATTTGATTTTGGAATTTGAGAACACTTGATACTGTCCAAAAAAATTCATTCGATATACTTGATTTTGACTTTTAAAGGGCAGAAATTTTGCATATACTATCAAAACTACGATATATCCGTTTGTCTTTTGAAATTATAGACATCACGTAATCGTTTACTATCTCCACAACGTGATATATCCGTTTGTCTTTTGAAATTATAGACATCATGTAATCGTTTACTATCTCCACAACGTTGTTTGTTGGCGTCATGGTTGCTCTTTCTTCAAAAAATTACTTTATGGAAAGTTACTTTTAAGTGAATGATAGTGCTTTCAACAATGAGTGGAATATGATCTTCGGCATTCCGGAGTAGTAAATATCAAGAATATTAATCAAGGTTTCTCTATTGACTTTTTCACCCAGCTCACCATTTACAATTTTGAGGATTCGTTCGGATAAGTCCTTAATTTCTTGTAGATGATGAGATAACATTGTTTGTCCAGCAATTAATCTCACAATTAATCTCATAATTATGAGTTTGCAATGATGCTCAAGTGAAGAAGGGCTTATACTTGAATAACCAATATATGCATTGTCCTTTGGTACAACTTCATATGTACAATTATACTAAATAATTATGGCAAGGATAATTCTAGCAATATTTAAAATAAAAAAAACTTTTGAAAATGCATAAGAGATTTTGTCTTATAGCTTAAAATTAAGCGCTTTCAAATTGCAATAAAAAACATAATAGTAGTATATATATATATATATACTAATTATTGTATGACTTATTATAAATATACCTGTTAATATAGAAAACTACATCCAAGTCATAGCCTTAAAATTACCAAGAAATTTAACAATTATAATATAAGAATAGCTTGGATAAGTTAAAAAATATACATCATAATTTTGTCCTAATTAAAAACGACCTTAAAATTTTAAAAAATTACAAAATAAAAAACTCAATTGATTTGATTGAAGTACTTCAATGATATTTATGCTTATGTGATATTTTTTCAAACATTGAGCTTTATATTTAAGAGTATTAAAGTCTACCCATTTTACATTAAAAAATAGAAAAATAGTTGAAGTACTTTTATTAATTTCTGAAACTTGTATTACAAAAAATCTCGTTTGGTTGAAGTGAAACTTTATGTATATTAATAGATTTTGGAATTACTAAGTAAGGAGATTATAACTTATAACTTAAAATTAAGTACTTCCCAATTTGCCAAAAAAACAAAAAAGAAGCATCATCGTAGTACATATATAAGTGAATTACTTGTATGACGTATTGTAAATATACTAATCGCGGGGTTAACTAAGAAAACTACATCCACGTTATAGCCTAATTAAAATTTCTCTCATTTTTTAAAAGTTAAAAAATGCCCAAATTTGTTTGTAATATAAGATGAGCCGGAAAAAGTTATAGGGTATTTTTGAGGCATTGAACTTCATAATTAAGAGTACTAAATTCAAGAAATTTTACATTCAAAAGAAGAGAAAAATAATTAGAGTATTTTAGTAATTTGTGAAACTTGTAATACAAAAAAACTAAGTGACATTTGGTTCACTTGAAATTTTATATCATTTTTATATGATATTATTTTCAAATATTTCACTTAATATATAGAAGTATTAAAGTTAGCTCATTTTACATTCAAGAGAACACATAAATAGTTGGGCACTTTTAATAATTTCGGAAATTCGTATTAGAAAAAACCTAAATTCATATCTGATTGTGTTAAATGAAATTTTAGTTCCACGTTTTTTTTGGTCCTTTTTTTGCCAAAATGATGCAAATCGTTAAGTATTTAACGGTTTCTGTATATGACCAAAAAAGAGATAATTTAATCCTTACGTTTGAAAAAAAATTACATAAATTATTTGGATATAATTTAAAATACAAAAGCAAATCCAAAACTTTCAAAAATATATATTTGATTTTAAAATTAAATAAATTTAAAACAAAAAAATAAAAATCACTTAAAACGATCAATTTTTATTTTCTGAAATTTTCTTTGTACAAAGATCTAGAAATTAGTATGTTATTAAATTTAATTTCTTATATATTTTGAAATATCTCTTTAAGAATTCTTAAAATCAGTAATTATATAATTTATTAAATATAAGTTTTTTATTTTATATTAACTAAATAAGATTTAAAACTAAAATACACTAATTGATTTATTCCATAGTTTCTTTGATTTATTTATAAATAATAATTAAAACTATTATTTCTACATTTTTAATAATATTTTTAATAAGATTATTTCGATTTATTTAATTGATTAGGACTTCAAGTACCTTTTTAATTATATGTATTCAACACTTGTTTTTGCAATACTCCCAAGCATCTTTCATTTCAGTTGATATTTTTTTATTAGTATACCTAATTAATGTGACTAACTAATATAAACTAATTAATTAGTGGAATATATAATATTTCCGCAAGATTTTAGGTTTACGTTTTTAATATATAGTGCACACTACTATATTAAATTTCTCTTTATTTGCGATTTATATTTTTAATTAATGAAAATATGAAATATTTTTGTAAATATAATCAATTCTTATTTATTCATAATTTATATTCCTTAATTCGTAAAAATTAATAATATAATGTAATTAATGCAATGATGATTAAACTAGTAATTGACATGTGTCGGTGAAGCAGGTTCGACACGTAAAGACCAAATCAAAAGAAAAGACATGGCGGTACAAGGCGTGAAGGCTGTGCGCCAGAGCCGATGTATTCTGTATTAGTATATAGGGGAGATTATACGTTATTTATATATTCACATTATTTTACAATGTATATTTAAAGTATATATGAAAATAATAGAAATAGCATGTTGAACTTGTCTCAGAGCAAGCATGACCCGAGTTAATGAACTCTCCCTCTGTCCCCTTAATGCATTCAACTATGATGTGATATTATTTAAACTAGATGTTCTGCGATGCAACGCATAAGATATTCTCTTATTAGAAAATAATTTCTCGATCTTGAAATTTATTTTTAATGATCTTCAATATGCGTATCATATTAGCGTAATATTAATAAAAGACTTATTAAGTATATTATGAGGTGTAATATAATTCAAGAAAGAGTACCACATTAGTGGAGTGTTAAGTCAATTAGTGTCCATTACATGAATAAATTTTATGGACATACCGAAAAAAAAGTAGGAACAAATTTTTGGGACGAAAGTAATATGTGATTAAGTCTTAATATATGTGTGTGTACAGTGTATGTTTTATTATTTTTAGTTATTATAATTAAATAAATATCATAATTTATTTTTTACGTAAGCAATAAATGAGTTAATATATTTTTATTTTGCATCAATCAATTTTACTGAAAATAAATATTCATATTTTCTCTAATATAATTTTTTTGTGCAATCGGTCATTATTGTAAATCTATCAAATTTATTATTTTCATATGGATGTCTAGTTGAAAATTATGAAATAAAAATTAATATGATATATTTTTCATTAAAAATAAATTTGATTTAAAAAATTATAAATATTTAAAATTTTAAGCTAAAAAAATAAAAGATTTTTTTATTGGTAGATGAGTGTAAGTTGTGAAATAAAACTCCCACAATACATATCTAGATTTTTTTTTGGAAATTTAAGAATACAACTCTATATATAAACTATGTTTTAAAATAAAAAATAAAAAAACTTACAAAGTGACATGTGTCACGACTCTCTTTTAATAGAAGTATAGATAGATATTTCCATGAAATAGATTTTTGTAAAATATTATATTTTTATGATTTCTTAATATTAAATAATTATGATTAAAATTTTCTCTTTCCTTTTGAAATTAGAGGGGCCAAAAGTTAGGCTCTGTTCTTTTAAACTGAATGAATCGAATCGAATCGAATCGAATCAATCGAATGGACTCGAATCAATCAATTGAATCAAATATATATATATATATATCAAGGGTAAATAATAATAATATAATAACAATAAAATAAAAATAATAAAAATAATAAAATATTAATAAAAATAATAATATAATAAAATATAAATGATCAATTGAGATCTATTTAATAAGAGTAAATTATAAAAAAATATAAATTATAGCTAAAATATCAAATAATTTGCCAGATTCAAACTTTTGTTTTTAAGAAAATATTATTACTATTCATGCATATGCATAGTTAACTTCTCATACTTTACAAACTTATGTATCATATTCCAAGCTGAAATATTTCAGAAAAATCTCAAAAATAATATATTAAAAATTTACCAATTACACTAAGATCACTCCTTGAATTTTTTAGCTGCGATAGACCATATTCTTTCGGGTTAATTTGAAGTTACACCACAATTTTTTTTTTCATCCGACAACAAAAGCTTTCAAAGTTTTTGAAATCACACAAATGTTGTGGATGGCGTTAAGAATTCCCGTCAGAAAAATAAAAAGTAAAAAAAAAAATCTAAAAATTCTGAAAAATTCTGCAAAATCCAAAAAATCTGAAAAAAGATCGAAACATTTATTTTTTACGAAAAAAATATCTGGAATAAATATTAAAAGTCAGATCTTTTATTTAAAATTCAAAAATAAAGAGTAAAAAATAAAAAAAAAATCTGAAAATTCTGAAAAATTTAAAAAATCTGACATAAAAATCGAAACTTTTATTTTTCAAGAAAGCGCAATTTTTCAGAATTTTCAGATTTTTTTTTTTTTCAGATTTTTTAGATTTTCTAGAATTTTCAGATTTTTTTTAATTGTTATTTTCCTTACGGAAATTCCTAACCCCATCCACAACATTTATGTGATTTCAAAATTTTTGAAAGGTTTTGGTGTCGGATGAAAAAAAAAGGTTGTGGTGTAACTTCAAATTTGTCAAAAAAATTTAGTGTAAAAAAAAATTCTCCTATAACAATAACGATAATAACTATAAAAATAATGATAAATAATAATAATAATAATAGTAAACAACAACAACGATAATAATAAATATTATTTAGTAATAATAATAATAATCAAGATTATTATTATTAATAATGAAAATTAAAAATAATAATAATAATAACTGAACTGAACTGAACTGAACTGAATTGAATGGATTTGAATTAAACTGAATTGAATTGAACTGAATTGAATGGAGTTGAATTGAAGTAAACTGAAAAATGAAAAATAAGTTTAATAGAAACCATTTTAAGAAACACGAGGGCTCAGACTCACTATAAAATAAAGAACAATGCTAAATGTACACATAATGTGTACACATATGTGTACACACATGCATCTCATCCATCTATTTAATGTGGTCCCACAATAAATGAATGAGTCCCACATTAAATGGATGGATGAGATGCAAGTGTGTACAAATATGTGTCTACATGTAGCATCACTCTAAAATAAAACCCCTTAAACCATAGGAAAAAACCCTTTTAAATTATCCGTATTAATTTGCTACCGCACTACCATTCCCAAATCCTAGGGTTCTCAAAACCCTACTGCCCTTCCCCACTCGCTTCACTTCCGACGCTCAACTTTTCTTCATAACCATGTACTTGTACAGCCTAACCCTTCAACGGGCCACCGGCATAGTTTGCGCCATCAACGGCAGTTTTTCCGGAGGGAAACTTCAAGAAATTGTTGTAGCTCGTGGAAAAGTCCTCGACCTCCTTCGCCCCGATGAGAATGGTAAGCTCCAGTCCCTGCTGTCTGTAGAAATTTTCGGCGCTATCCGCTCTTTAGCTCAATTTCGCCTCACTGGCGCGCAGAAAGATTATATTGTTGTCGGATCAGATTCCGGACGCATTGTTATCCTTGAATACAATAAAGAAAAGAATATTTTTGAAAAAGTTCACCAGGAAACGTATGGGAAATCCGGATGCCGTAGAATTGTCCCTGGTCAATACTTGGCTGTTGACCCCAAGGGTAGAGCCGTAATGGTTGGTGCTTGCGAGAAGCAGAAGCTTGTTTATGTTTTGAACAGGGATACGGCGGCTAGGTTGACTATTTCGTCGCCTTTAGAGGCACATAAGAGCCACACAGTTGTTTATTCGATTTGTGGAGTGGATTGTGGCTTCGATAACCCGATTTTTGCAGCTATAGAATTGGATTATTCGGAGGCTGATCAGGACCCCACTGGCCAGGCTGCCAATGAGGCACAGAAGCATTTGACCTTTTATGAATTGGATTTAGGTCTTAACCATGTTTCGAGGAAATGGTCCGAGCAGGTTGACAATGGTGCTAATTTGCTTGTGACTGTGCCGGGTGGTGGGGATGGACCGAGTGGTGTGCTTGTGTGTGCAGAAAATTTTGTTATATATAAGAATCAGGGGCATCCAGATGTGAGGGCAGTTATTCCGAGACGTGAGGACTTGCCGGCTGAGCGTGGGGTCTTGATTGTTTCGGCTGCTATGCATAAGCAGAAATCCATGTTTTTCTTCCTTTTGCAAACTGAATATGGTGATATTTTTAGGGTGACCTTGGATCATGAGAACGATAGAGTGAAAGAGTTGAAGATAAAATATTTTGATACTATTCCTGTGTCTACTTCATTGTGTGTCTTGAAGTCAGGTTTCCTGTTTGCTGCATCAGAGTTTGGGAATCATGCTTTGTATCAGTTTCAGGCTATAGGAGATGATCCAGATGTAGAGGCCTCGTCGGCTACACTAATGGAAACTGAAGAAGGCTTTCAACCTGTTTTCTTCCAGCCTAGGAAGCTGAAAAATCTAGTTAGGATCGACCAAGTTGAGAGCTTGATGTCAATTATGGATATGAAAGTTAGTAACCTTTTTGAGGAAGAGACCCCTCAAATATTTTCACTTTGTGGACGCGGCCCTCGTTCATCTCTGAGAATATTGAGGCCAGGTCTGGCTATTAGTGAAATGGCGGTGTCTCAGTTACCTGGTGTTCCTAGTGCCGTGTGGACTGTCAAAAAGAACGTCAATGATGAGTTTGATGCTTATATTGTTGTTTCTTTTGCAAATGCCACTCTTGTACTTTCCATTGGTGAAACTGTTGAGGAAGTTAGTGATAGTGGATTTCTTGACACTACACCTTCTCTTGCTGTTTCTTTGATTGGGGATGACTCTCTTATGCAAGTCCATCCAAGCGGGATAAGACATATCAGAGAAGATGGGCGTATTAATGAGTGGAGAACTCCTGGGAAGAGAACAATCGTTAAGGTTGGGTCTAATAGGCTTCAGGTTGTCATTGCCCTGAGTGGAGGGGAGCTTATATATTTTGAAGTTGATATGACGGGGCAGCTGATGGAGGTTGAGAAGCATGAAATGTCGGGAGATGTTGCCTGTTTAGATATTGCCCCCATACCTGAAGGAAGACAGAGGTCACGTTTCCTTGCTGTTGGATCTTATGACAATACTGTTCGCATTTTATCTTTGGATCCCGATGATTGTATGCAGATTCTGAGTTTGCAGAGCGTTTCATATCCTCCAGAATCTCTCCGATTTCTTGAGGTCCAGGCTTCTATTGGAGGGGAAGATGGAGCTGATCACCCAGCTAGCCTCTTTCTAAATGCCGGTCTACAAAGTGGAGTTTTATTCAGGACAGTGGTGGATATGGTTACTGGCCAGCTTTCTGATGCCCGCTCTCGATTCTTAGGACTCAGAGCACCAAAACTTTTTTCTGTTGTTGTAAGAGGACGGAGAGCCATGCTTTGCTTGTCAAGTAGACCTTGGCTCGGTTATATACACCAAGGACACTTCCTCCTGACCCCTCTATCTTACGAAACTCTTGAATATGCTGCTTCATTTTCATCCGATCAGTGTGCAGAAGGTGTCGTTGCTGTAGCTGGGGATGCTTTAAGAGTTTTCACCATTGAGAGACTGGGAGAATCATTCAATGAAACTGCTATACCTTTGAGGTATACCCCAAGAAAGTTTGTAGTTTTCCCCAAAAGGAAGTTGTTGGTAACAATTGAGAGTGATCAGGGGGCATTCACTGCAGAAGAGCGCGAAGCTGCGAAAAAGGAGTCTTTTGAGGCAGCTGGAATGGGGGAGAATGGAAAAGCAGGTCAGATGGATAATGGCGATGATGAGGAGAGCTCTGATCCGCTTTCTGATGAGCAGTATGGTTATCCAAAGGCAGAGTCTGGAAAGTGGGTTTCGTGCATCAGAGTTCTTGATCCAAGGACAACGCAAACGACCTGTTTACTGGAGCTTCAGGATAATGAAGCTGCATTCAGCATGTGTACTGTGGATTTCCATGATAAGGAGTACGGCACTCTTTTAGCGGTGGGTACAGCAAAGGGCCTCCAGTTTTGGCCCAAAAGATCGTTTGAGTCTGGGTTTATTCATATATATAGGTTTAAGGAAGAGGGGAGGGTCCTTGAACTTTTGCACAAGACACAAGTGGAAGGTGTTCCTCTCGCTTTATGCCAATTCCAGGGAAGATTGCTAGCTGGCATAGGACCTGTACTTAGATTATATGACTTGGGAAAGAGGAGATTGCTCAGGAAGTGTGAGAATAAGTTGCTTCCTAACTCAATCACATCTATTCACACATACCGTGATCGGATTTATGTTGGTGATATGCAAGAGGTATGTTCTCTTAGAATCTAGCTTATTAACGTATGCCATAAGTAATTGTTTTTTTATTTGACTAGTTGACTTGGTGAGTGGATTTGGTCCTTGCATTTTATAAGATTCGACTGTCATTGAACGATTGAATTTGAGAATTGAGTGTGGTGGAAATAGTTATTATTTATTTTTTAAATATGATGACAGAACTTGAAATTCTAGAGAATTTCCTTTGGGGCATTAAATGGTTGGCAATAGTCATGCATTGCAGAATATGCTGTTGAATAATTGAAATTAAGCTAGTCGGGAATTTTTTTTTGGAAGACATTAACCACTAAGTGAAATCTGAAGGTGTTGTGCTGGTGGTCATTTGTTTTATCTGATGTTGCACGTTGTTTGGTGATAATGTCATTTGTTTTATCTGATGTTGCACGTTGTTTGGTGAGAATGTCATTTCTGTAGACATTAGAATGCCATTTTTAAATTCTGGTTTATAAAAGAGTCTTTTGGTTCTAACAATTTGCCTAAGTTGCTCAAACAATCAATTGTTCTCTATCCAATAGAATCCTTTCTGTAGGAACAACTACAGTACTACCTCTGTCCTAAGAGTGCTATATGGAGAAAGGATTTTGTCCCGATAGAAGAGTCCTACTTCTCTTTACATCACCTTCCTTTATATGATTATACGTGTGGTCCAAAATTATTTCCCAACTATTAAGTAAAGGTATAAGTGGAAGATATAGGAACACAAAGCTTATTTTATGTATTGTACCTTGCAATGATGCAATCCATGAAAAGTAGTACATTCACCAAATAGGACTCTTCAAGTGGGATGGAGGGAATATTTCGTGAAAAGTTTTTAATGTGGAGGGGAAAGTTGTTAGTAATTTAGTCAAGCTACTGCAAAACACTTCAGTTATACAGTGTAACTGAAGAAATCTTATCCTGGTCCATATTTTATGATTAGTGGTGTTGTCTTTTAATCATATTGGTCAAAACATGAGCTTTATTTAATAAGTTTGTGATGATTCCTATTTAGTCTTTGCCTCATGTTGATATCATCTTATATTGCTTTTATATAGTTTTGCATAATCGTATTTTAAAAGTTATGCGCACTGGTTTTGTATATTTGGCAGTCTTTCCACTACTGCAAGTACAGACGTGATGAAAATCAGCTGTACATATTTGCGGATGACACTGTTCCAAGATGGCTTACTGCGGCACATCACGTAGATTTCGACACCATGGCAGGCGCCGACAAATTCGGAAATGTTTACTTTGTGCGGTTATCACAGGATGTGTCGGATGAGATTGAAGAGGATCCAACTGGTGGTAAGATAAAATGGGAGCAGGGGAAGCTGAATGGAGCCCCCAACAAAGTAGATGAGATAGTCCAATTCCACGTAGGTGATGTCGTCACTTGCTTGAACAAGGTATGTCTGATTCCGGGTGGTGGAGAGTGCATTATCTATGGGACTGTCATGGGGAGTTTGGGCGCATTTCTTCCCTTCACGTCGCGTGATGATGTTGACTTTTTCGCTCATTTGGAGATGCACATGCGGCAGGAGCACCCACCTTTATGTGGCAGAGACCACATGGCCTACAGATCTTCCTACTTTCCTGTTAAGGTGAGTTACCGTTTAGTGATTTGTTATCGCAGTCGGGATGAATGTTGTTCTGCTCATTACTGGGATCCATGGATAATTGGTTTCATGCATTGAGTGCAAGATATTGCCATCCTTTTTTTTGGGTAACTTGTGTGAAAATGTGCCTTCTTTGTCGATTTTTTCGGGTGTGGGTGTGGGGGTGGGATGAAGGACATTTCACATTTGGTACTGAATACAGGAAATAGAGCGGAGAAGAATCATAAAGGAAGCTGGTTCTGAGTCCGATTGTTTAAGTTCCTATCAGATGTTGATGGTCCATTATTTATGATCCACCCTGGTCATGTGAAGTGCCGGATATCTATATCTACTTCTTTGTGGCTATGTTCGTCAAACCAATTGTGGGGGATAAAAAAAGGAATGCATATATTGAAAATGCAGCTTAAATGAATCTTGATCTTTGCCGTAAAAATATATTAGAAGTAATGGTGGATGCAACCTCAAAACATTTTTTTTCTTTTCCTTTCTTATTTTAATTTTTGTTTGTTTTTGCTCGTCTTTTTCTGTGTGTTTTCTTCACGAAAAGTTTCTGTCATTTGCTGATGAAATGGAGCTTTGCCATAATTTTGCAGGATGTAATTGATGGAGATTTGTGCGAGCAGTTTCCAACTTTACCTATGGACATGCAACGTAAAATTGCAGAAGAGCTGGATAGAACTCCAGGAGAGATTTTGAAGAAACTGGAAGAAATACGGAATAAAATCATTTGAGGTAAATGTTGTGTTTAATGAAAAAACTGCAAGACCCTATTTGCAGATACCTTTTCTTTTTCTAGTTAACCATTGTTGGTTGATTTTTGTATTCACTTTGTAACAGTTTATACTGTTGCTATGAGGTTTTTGGTTCACTTTCTGCATGACATTTAGTTGCAATATCATTTGATAAGGGTTTTTCGAACTTATGATGCTCATTGATCTGAAATGGTCTGCTGAAAAAAGTCTAGCAATAGCTTATGTGAACCAATTAGCAAAATAAAGATGTATTTTTTAGTACAATTGAATTAGATTGATTAACCTAATTGAACAAATATTGTAATGAATGCTTTAGATGAGTTTGAAGAAGAGCAAAACCCGACTGTACATCGAGATCCTTACTGTAATGAAATTGCCACAAGAACATATTAGAATACAAGCCTTGTCTGTAGCTTAAGAACTTGAGATAAGCTTTGATTATTTCTGTGGCCGAGTATGAGAGATGAGGAGCATGGCTAAATCGAACTAGGCTATAATCTTAAGTTTCTCTGCTATTGTTATTGGGAGTAGTGTTGAACTTTAAAACTTGATAAGCTGAAATCAATGTGCTGTTGATTGCTGGCTTTCATTTGATGTGTGCAGGTCTTTGATTTGACTTTTTTCATCTAATTAGGTGTGTTTTGGCTATTTCAATAGCAGGTCAGCTTATTACGAGATATATCATGTTCACCAAAATCCTTGCTCCGGGTTAAGTGCAGGCCGGCCACTGAGAATATATATATTATTTGGCCCCGTTGGAAAGGTAGCCTGGAAGAGAACACGGCCTGAGAATATGCACAGGCGTGCAAGCATAAAAAAAGAAAAAAGAAAAACTGAAATGGATTTCATGGCTCCAAGCAAGTCGCTGTGTTTTGTTGTGTAATTACTGAAGAGAATGTCTTGTTTGTTCGCTGTGCGCTTACTGCACAGCTGCTTAGAATGTCTTGTTTGTTGTGAACTTAAAATGTAGAATTACTCTCTGCCGCTTTGACTAGTTTATTTTACGGTGGTTCTGAACTTGCCTTTTTTCTTGATATGCAGAAATATGTTTTTTTTCATTGATCCATTACTCTCTCTCTCTCTCTCTCTCTCTCTCTCTCTCTCTCTCTCTCCCTCCCTCCCTCCCTCCCTCCCTCCCTCCCTCCCCCCCCCCCCCCCTCACTCTCTCCCCGCCGCCTCCCTCCGTCTCCCCCCTTCCTCTCTCCCCGTCCCCCCCCCCCCCCCCCTTTTTTTTTTTATCTCATCCCTCTCTCTCGCTCTCTCAGCAGGTAATAATTATAAATTACTTGCTGGTTCTCATGTTGAGTTATGTACGCCAAAACGACATGGAGAAGATAATGCTGCCATTTTGCTTTGTAGATAAAAGTTGTTTCAATTTTTCTACTTCCAAATAGTATCTACCTGCAAACGATCACTTTCTCGTGCAAACTTGCGTGTATGGTCGACATGCATGCGTGATACAATGTTTGAGAGATGGAGGACCATGAGTTCGAACCCTCAGTGGGATGGTGATCAGTAGAAGTGGAAGGCAGAATCTGTCAAGGTCGTCTCCCCCGTATGCATCACTATCAAATTCCCATTGAAGAACTCAACATAGTGTATGCAAACATCTCATTGACGCAGTCTTAGGGCTCTTGATCCATTTCATAAAAACTAAATCTTAAAATGAACACAAAATATAGAAAATAAATCTTAAAATGAACACAAAATACTGAGAAAATAGAAAAAATTAAAAGAACTAAAATACCCATCAAAACTAAGATAAATCAAAGTTGCGAGTTAAATTGTTGTGAACACGTGCCCTGTTTGGTTTTTGTGTGATTTTATGGAATACAAACTCTTTACCTCGTAAGTTGTCAATGGAAACAAAGTTCTGAGTAACTGCAGGGTAAATACTGGAAACTAGGGGTGGTAAATAGTTTCCAAGATTTTTTTTACCGCTCACCCAATGCTACAAATATTTGGATAAAATTATACCCAAGTTAAGGCTTTGTTTGCTTTCCCGAAAATGAGAACAAAAAAATCAGATTGTTATGAAAGATATCAAAAAAAAAAAAAAAATCATTGTCAAAACAAATATTCGAGATATATCTTCTGTCGTTAATTTTTAAGAAATTTCAAAATTTAAATAAACACTGGAGAAATATTATTTTTTCTTTTTTCTTTGTTTTCGACCATTTTTGGAAAAGAAACAAATACATAAGATAAAGCCAAGTAATTTGGAAACAAAAGGCATGAATGCTGACTGTGTCTAGTGGATAAGATGATAACGGAAGGTGATAAGTAAATGCATGAATGAGGGATGAGATCACGTTTCTGAGAAGATGCTTCACGGATCATAAAATTTAAACAGGGTGTTTTTATATTTTCTACTTTCTTTTTATTTGCTCCATCTTTTTATCACCTTAAAATATGATATATGCTTGTACACTACAAGCATATATATCACTCTCAACAAGATAAAATGAACATCTTGTTAGGTGCTTTGAAATATAAGGTAAAATTTGCCTATTCTTGGGGAATATGGAGCGGGCCTCTTCCGATCCCAGCGTCTGAAGGAGTTTTACATTCCAGCAGCGCTTACATGGAGCTGGTGTGGCAGGTGGGACTGCCATTTGGGCTGGATTTATTTAAAAGTAAAAAAAAAAGTTAAGGTAAAATTGTAATAAATAAAAAGAATATAAAAAACGGCGGAATTTTTCAACTTCACCATTTGCACAAGTTATTTCTCTCAAAATAGAAAAAAGGGGTAGGGATTTTTTCTTGTCATGACAAAGAATAAGGGATGAAAAAAATCACCACCGCGACAATCCAATGTGAAGACCACCGACAACGACGATGTCCGATCAAGATGAAAAATACATCTTTCGTTGTCCGACAAAGATGAAGATGAAGGTATGTAATTTTTAGGTTTAACTTTTATTGATGAATGTTAAATTGGTAAAACATTCTATCTATCTATCTAAAAGATATTATTAGAAGTCACAGGCCCAACTCTATTATGCTTGTTGTTTTCAAAAGTTCAATGTTCATTCTCCTTGTTTTCAATTGCTAATATTTTAGATTAGTTTTTCCTCGTAGTTAGATTAATTTGTTTGGATCTCTTATTTTCCCTTTATACTTGATGACATGATTTATGTTGTGAAGAACTATATTCCTACTGTGATAAACTCTGAGAATGTCCCATTTGTTGGTAAAATACTTGAGTTATCCGATGATGCCTTAATATTTTTCAAACATTATGCAAAACAAGCTCACTTTAATGTGCGTAAACACAACAAACTAGGTGAAAATGGGATAATCTACCGATGGTTTCAATTCTTCACCTGCCCAGAGATGGTGTGACAAACTTAAAATATCATAAGATAAATAAACATCAACATTCGCGGTATGCACAACGTAAGCGTTGACGTACTCGATGCGGATGTATAGCTAGACTGATCGTGTCTAGACTTAGAGGCAGAACATGATGGGCTCTCAAAACTTCAAGATTGAGCACAATCATCCCAAAGAAAAAAAAAACTTCTTTGCGTCGTTATCGGTGGTCTTCACAATGGGTCGTCGCGGTGATAATTTTTGTCAGCTCTTCTTCTTTGCCGTGAGTAGATAAGAAAAAAACCCTACCCATCTTTTCTATTCTTAAAGAAATAATTTGTGGAGAATGTGAGAAATCTGGATTTTTAATGTTCTTTTTGTTTATCACAATTCAACTCCCAATTTTCTTTTCCGTCCAAATAAACCAAATTCAAATGACATCCCAAATAGCAGCCCCACCTGCCGCACCAGCATCACGTAGGTGCTAGTACATAAAACTCCTATCAGATGCTGGGACCGGAAGGAGCCGGAATATGGAGATCTTTAATACAAAAGCCTAAATAAATATGACAAACTTTTAGGCAATACAATTTTTGTGACAGTTTATTTTTTTAATTTTGTTAGGTTTTTATTTTTCTATTCTCTAGTTTTTCATTGGTTTTTTGTTGTATTTTTTAAATCTTTTTTAAGATTTAGTTGTGGGAATGAATCCGGATCCTAAAACATACATAGAAAACCTACTCAACAGATTTAATTTTTTTGAAATAAAAATATTTTGTTTAGAAGTAAACTCGTGGTACTCAATCAATATTAATTCTCTTCAGCTATTTTTCGTAGACAAACCCATAAACGAATTGATAGCTAGCTGAAAAGCTAATTGATAGTTGAAAAATTGGTTCAGAATTTATAGCTGACGTGACTCATAGCTAATAGCTAAAAAGCATACACATACGAATAAAACCACTCGATAAAATTAGGTGAAAAGATGCCTTAAAAAATATACTAATATTCTATAAATTATATTTAAAATAATTCTTATGAAAAAGGGGTTGAAAATAGAATTAAAAACCAAAAACTCTAGAGCTTATTTAAGATTCTTGGATAAAAGTATATGAAATAAGTTCGAGGTTGTCGAATAAGTTCATCTAACCAAACAAAACTTGTTTGAACATGATGAGATTATGAGAGCACCTCCAACTAGGGGTGTCTAACGGAATTCCAATAATCGAGATTCCCGGTACCGTACCGGGAACCGAGTACCGAATACCGGTTTAACCGGTACCGCCTTCTATGGCTAATTCCAGTACTCGGTTAACCGGTACCGGATCGGGTACCGATTAATATATAATACTTTATATATTTTTTATAAAATTGATATTATTTTTTATTATTAATTTTAACAATTAAAAATTTAAAACATAAAATTGTATCTAAAAAGTAGAAAAAGATATATTTTGAATTTTTTTAAAAACTGGTACCATAACTGGTAGAGCATGGATCAACAACAAATATGAATTTCTTGATGGCAGATAAACCACAATCAAGCCCGTTACAAAACACAAATCAAACCAAACACATTTTCCATACAAAATAAAAAATATACAACAATATAGAAAACAACATCAAATCCAATTCCTTAAATTCAAGAACTGAATGTTCGTATCTAAATTAAACATATGAACTTCATATTGTAATGGTGTCGAACCCTGCACATCGTCTGCTACAAAGGGTAAATGCAAGCTTTCTTGAGTTCCAAGATCTTTAATTTGAGTTCCGAGAGGTGTTAATTTCTAAACACCAAAAAAAAAATAGTTTATTAAAATATTTAATAAACTGTAATAGAATATATATTATAATACGAGTTCTATCTTTTATAATACCAAACCATAAAAGTAACAAGTTATATATCCTCATTCATAAGAGTATAAGTTTTTGATACCAACAGACATTAATACCCTTAAATCTATCACTAAAAGGTAAAAAGGGAAAGTCAACATCAACACCTTTTTGGAGGACATTTTAGTCTTTTTAAGCAAAATGGTATCAATAACTTACACTCTTATGAATGAGGATATATAACTTATCAATTTTATGGTTTGGTATTAAAAAATTGATTCTCACTTATAATACTAGCAAGGCAGATTCTTGTATAACCTATTTAAGAGGGGTTCATTTACCTCGTGTTGTGTGATTCCTTTGTTTGGCATATGCTTATCTTGGAGACACATTTTCTTTTATCTATTTATTTGTGTTGGTTAGTTTTTCACATATTGATTTCAATCTCCTCTATTTTTACTCAGTATTAAGGATGAAACAAATTTCTCATATTCAGGGATAAAAATATCGACCGAAAAGATATATATATAAAAATTGAATATGTAACTCAATATGCCAAAAAAAATGTCAACTCCATTTACTGTAGTTGAATATGTAACAGAATATGCAAAAAAAATGGAAGATCCAGAGAGATCATTGTGCATACCATTGTTCTCTTTTTCCAGCAATTTTTTTCCCGAACAGCAGCCCTCAAAAGAGGTTTTATGAGTTCCTAGAGAGAGAATCAAACTTTTGTGAAAAATGGATTAAGAGAGAGTCAAACTTTGGTAGTGGTGTTGCTTTTACACCACTTCTCTCTTTTTCTAACTTTTGCTTTTTTTTTTTTTTAACTAAGCTCATTCTGTTAGTTTTAATATTTTCTGTGAGTCTCTAGTTAGTGTGTAGCTTTGTGTGTAGGAATTTGTGTATATGTAGCACTAGTATAAACCCGTGTAATTACACGGAAACACAAAAAATAATTTTTATGTAAATATATAATATGTAAATCGTTCATTATAAATTTCATAAAACTTCTTTATAAACTACACTATTTGTTCTGTTTATGATTACACTATTCTCATCGCAAGAAAAGATTTCTAGTCTTTCTTGATCTTCACTCTTGATATGGCTACATAAAGCTAACCATGACCGAATACGGGTCTTGGAAGATACATACCGACATGAGAAAGCGTTTGACCTTGACTCTTAAATATAGTCATGACAAAGCCAATAATAAGTGAGAACTGGCGTATTTGAAATTTAAATGGTAATCTCATATCTAAAGGGCTTAATATCAATTGAATAAATACTTTACTCTCAGAATTATTCCCCGAATATTTTTGTCCAATAATATGGTTATGGATTTAGAATTATTAATGATGTGACATTGCATAATTCTGATGATTGATCCATATCTTGAATTAGCATAATTGAAAGTCTAACTTACAATTTTAAGATGTGATTTGGAATTCTAGAACACTTGATGCTATTCAAAAAAATCCATTGGATAAACTTGATTTTAACTTTTAGAGGACAGAAATTTTGCATATGCTATCATAACTGAGATATATCCGCTTGTCTTTTGAAAATTATAGACATCATGTAATCGTTTACTATCTCCACAACATCGTTTGTTGGCGCCAGGATTGCTCTTTCTTCAAAAAATTACTTTATGGAAAGTTATTTATAAGTGAATGATAGTGCTTTCAACAATGACTATAATATGATTTTCGGTATCCCGGATTAGTAAATATCAAGAATATCAATTAAGGTTTCTCTATCAACATCTTCACCCAGCTCACCATTTATAATTTTGAGGATTCATTCAGAGAAGTCCTTAATTTCTTGTAGATGATGAGATGACATTGTTTGTCCAATAATTAATCTCATATTCTTGGTTAGTATTATGAGTTTGCAATGATGCTCAAGTGGAGAAGAGCTTATATTTGAATAACCGATATATGCATTATCCTTTAGTACAACTTCATATGTAGAATTATACTAAATAATTATCGCAAGGGTAATTTTAGTAATATTTAAATTTTAAAAAGCTTTTGGAAATACATAAGAGATTTTAACTTATAGCTTAAAATTAAGCACTTCTCAAATTGCAATAAAAAAAACATAGTAGTAGTATATATAATTTAATTACTTGTATGACCTATTATAAATATACCTTTTAATTTAGAATACTACATCCAAGTCCTAGCATTAAAATTACCAAGAAATTTAACAATTTAGATTTTAATATAAGAATAGCTTGGATAAGTTAAAAATATGCATCATAATTTTGTCCTAATTAAAAACGACCTTAAAATTTTAAAAAAATTACACAATAAAAAACTCAATTGATTTGATGTGAAACGGCATATTTATGCTTATATGATATTTTTTCTAACATTTAGCTTTGCCCATTTTACATTAAAAAATAGAAAAAGAGTTGAAGTACTTTTATTAATTTCTAAAACTTGTATTACAAAAAATCTCGGCGGCATTTGGTTGAAGTGAAACTATATGTATATTCATTTTAAAATAGATTTTGGAATTACAAAGTAAGGAGATTATGTCCTCTGGCCCTCCTAACCGAGATGGTTGAGCTGACGCACTACCAAAAAAGGACTTTAGCCGACGATCCGAAAAAAAATGGCCGACGACTTAAAAGTGTCGTCGGCTAAACTTTGCACTTTAGCCGACGACTCGGGTTGCCGTCGGCTAAACAGTTTTAGCCGACGACTTCATCTCGGTCGTTCGCTAAAGTACAACACAGTCGTTGGCTATAGTAAAGATGTTTAGCTTTACAAATTATCACAAATTCAAGTTAGTAATTCATATAAATTAAGATCAATTAAGAGGGGATTTTTTATTTTGTTATAACTATTTTAGCAGTCAAGTAAGCAAGTCAACTACGAATGAGCATTCAATGTTTTTGACCTTGGTTCCGTAGGAGCAAGTCAAAAAGATTGATAAATAGAACCATCTGACCAAAAATTAAGATAAAGAAATGGCTCCAGGCGCTCTGATTCATTATGTCTTGTATTTCTAATAAGTCGTTTAATAGTTGACGACCTCGAAAGGCTTTAGCCGACGACTTGATCTGGGTCGTCGGCTAAACCTTTTCCCAAAAAAAAAAAATGATTTTAGCCGACGCCCTGGATCAAGTCGTCGGCTAAAACCCTTTCCCAAAAAAAATCACATTTTAGCCGACGGCAAGATCTAGGCCGTCGGCTAAAGCCTTCCGAAAAAAAAATGGGGTTTAGCCGACGACCCAGATCCAGTCGTCGGCTAAACCTCCAAGTGAAAATTATATATAGTTCACGGAACACCAACCCAATCTTGTCCCTCTCCCCGCTAAAGAGCACATTTCTATTCCCGATCCTGTCAGTTATTCCCGAAAAAAACTTGTGAGTTGCTACTTTGAGTTGTGCTAGCTGGAGACGAAGGTTTCTACCGGTTGTTATAATCACCATTTCGATTAAGGTACGTATTTTATTGTATTTTTTATTGTGATTTCGAAACTTTGTATTATTCATGTTGTACATTCGAAAGCTTTTATGTATAACGATTAAGTTTTATGATGATAATCATTATGATCAATTGTTTGTTGTGATTTCATTTATAATTTGAACAATATTAGTTAGTTGGATTAATATTGGAAAATTTATACATTTTCAGGATGGACAAGAGTTGGATTGGGTTACGAAAATGGGATCCAAGTGTAATGGATGGGATGAAACAGTTTATGAGATTTGTAAAAGAGCACGACAGTGGTAATACGTTGCACTACTGTTCGTGTAATAAATGTAGATGTCGTAGTGATATGTTTCGTTTTCCATTTGATGAGGTCTGGGAACACCTAAAGAAGAATGGTTTTTGGAGTAAATATACATGTTGTATATACCACGGTGAAGCACCGAATTCTGTTATTCCGTATGATCACGGACAATTTAGTGGTAACGACGGGTTCACCGATCCGAAGAGGAGGTTGATTGATGATGTGTTTGGTTTTTCCGAGACGTTTGTACCAACTGAGCCAATCCCACGACCTCGTAGACCGTTGCCTTGCAATACTGCTGGGCTTGACAGGTACAACAAGCTAATTCAACTCCAACAGACCCCTCTATACCCAGGGTGTAAGATGACTATTCTTGATTGTGTCATGGAAACGATGAGATTAAAGGTGGAAAACAGAGCATCCATCAAGTCTGTAGATGATTACTTGGAGCTTACGAGTAATATACTTCCACAGGGCCATCATCTTCCTAATACATATACAAAAATGAGACGAATTTTGAAAGATCTTGGTCTTTTCTACATTAAGATCCATGTCTGCATGTATGATTGTGTTCTATTCTGGGGGCATCCTAATGAAGACCTCACGAGATGTCCTGTATGTGATACAGAGAGATATAAGATCACTCCTTCTGGAAAAGAGAAACCGGTGAAGGTACTTTGGTATTTTCCACTGAAGGACAGGTTGGAACGGCTTTTTATGTCTCCTCACACGGCAAAAGCAATGAGATGGCATGCCGAGCCGCGCACTAATGACAGGGATACTATGATACACCCTTCGGATGGAGATGTGTGGAAGCATATAGATAGGGAGTATCCGAATTTTTCTACAAATATCCGAAATGTGAGGCTCGGGATTGCATCTGATGGTTTCAACCCTTTTGGTAACATGAGTCTTTCATATACCATATGGCCTGTTGTAGTGATTCCTTACAATCTTCCTCCGTGGATGTGTATGCGGAAGGAGTATAATATGTTAACCTTGTTAGTCCCGGGGCCGGGATATCCGGGAAAGTGTATCGATGTGTATATGAGACCTTTGATAGAGGAGCTGAAATTGTTGTGGGAGCAAGGTCATCCCACGTCACGGATTATTCGTCCGAGACGTTCTACTTGCACGCCATGTGTATCGGCACTATTAGTGATTTTCTGCATATGGAATCTTTATGCGGATCTGTTATTAGCGGATATAGAGGTTGTCCAGTGTATTTGAATGCAGATTGTGCGAGGTACCACTGTAGGAAAGTTATCCGAATGCATCATCGGATATGGCTTGAGAGGGAACATGAGTGGCGTATGGATGCTGCAGCATTTGATGGCACTGTAGAAATGGGCGAGCCACCACGACAGTGGACAGGTGATGAAATACTATCGATTATTAATGAGTACGATTTTGGTCAGCTTAGCAACCATCTGATGTGATTGCGGCAACCCCGAAAGGCCCGGTATAAGTATTGGTCGCACAAAAGTATATTCTGGGAATTGCCTTACTGGTCCAAGTTACTTATAAGGAACTTCTTGGATGTCATGCACATTGAAAAGAATGTTTGCGCAAGTGTGGTTGGGACAACCTTAGGTTGGGATGGAAAGACCAAAGACGGACCAAAAGCACGCAAAGGTTTGGAAGAAATGAGCATAAGAAAACATTTGTGGTTGAAAATTGTCAAGGGAAAACAAAAAATGCCTAAGGCAGCTTACACCATCAACTGAGCAGAAGAACCGAGATATTTTCTTTGGAAAAATCATAGGTATCCTACCGGGTATCTTTGGAAATATAGGAAGATGTGTTAATTTCGGGAGAACAAGTTAAGCTGGTTTGAAGAGTCATGATTGTCATATCCTACTCCAACGCCTATTTTCGGTATTTATTCGACCGTACTTACCAAAAGCAGTGGTCGAGCCGTGTGTTGCATTGTCAAGATTTTTCCGAAATTATGTACGAGAGAAGTGAAGAGATCGATTTGCGTAAAATGCAAGATGAGATCATCTATATCTTGTGCAAGTTTGAGCGAATATTTCCTCCAAACTTTTTGACCTCATGCCTCACCTCATGATCCACCTTCCCGTGAGCTTATTGGTCACTGGTCCAGTGCACTACACGTGGATGTACCCGGTTGAAAGGTAACATAATTTTGTATGATATATATATATATTGTCAAATTAAGTATGATTTCTAACACAATGACAATATTACAGGCAACTCGGTGATTACAAAGACTCCGTGGCCAATAAGTCTGCACCGGAAGGATGCATTGCAGAATCTTACCTTGCGTCGGAGTGTATTACGCATATCAAGTTGTATTTGGTCACCTTCGAGCCCCCTTCCCGCTCTATTCCAGCAGATAAAATACAATTCAATCTTTCTATCATATCCACTGAGGTTGACGTCTATGGGAGGTTGTCAGGAAGACAATTAGACCCGTATGAGTCACGAATTGCACATTGGTGGATATTGCTCAATTGTCCAGAAGTTCAGTACTGTAAAGACATCCACTTGTCATGCGATATGGTGCGAGGTGACACTAGATGCCACAATGACACTTTTGCCGACTATTTTGGAGAATGGGTACGTATACATTTAGTTGCTATTGATTCTGGACTTAAGATATTTTTTTTACATAAAAAGTTTGTTTACGACAGATGACACACATACAAGATGACGGACACCCTAACTGGTCGCGTGAACTTATGCTTCTTTCTATGAAGCCGGTTATGTCAAGAATTTATTCGATGGCCAAAGTCAACGGTGTCACATTCGTATGCCTTGAGAGAGACCAAAAAAGAAGATGTCAAAATTCCGGGGTTATGATAGATGGTGGATATTACGGTGTTCTTTTGGAAGTGGTAGAACTAATTTACGGGGAAGGCGTGACAATTTACTTGTTTAAGTGTCGATGGTACGACACCAGTCTTGGAACCGATATGCAAGACGACTACGTGCTGTTATCTGTTGACACTTCCACTTCATGGTATGAAAGTGATCCTTTTGTATTTGCTACATCAGCAAAGTCGGTTTATTATTTGGACGACTTGGTGAAGAAAGGCACATGGAAGATAGTGAACGTTGTGACAACGAGGAATATTTTTAGTGCTGCTACACTGGGAGAAACAACAGGTACTGATGACGATGATGCTTATCAAGAGCCAAATACAGCAAATATTCCACCATCAACGACAATTACAATTAATAATGTTCCTAAAGGACGAGTCATCCGACTCCGTGGTGATGCTCGCGGGTACGTTGACGTCGATACAAACGAATTACTTGAAAATTCTGATGACGATAATGTGGACGACTTGAGGCATATGTTGCCGGATATCAACTCAGATAATGAGACAGACTGTAGTGATGACTCAAACTATGAGCCATAAATTTAGTAAATGTATATTTTCATATGTTAAATATAATTAAAAAATAGTAATAATAATAATCATAACATTAATTTAATATCAATAATATTATTAAAAAAAAAATCAGGGGGTTTAGCCGACGACAAGATCTACGTCGTCGGCTAAAGTTTTTAAAAAAAAAATTATTATACTTTAGCCGACGACATTCAAAGCGTCGGCAGCTAAACCCCAATGATGGCAGCCGTGTAGTTTAACACGGTCAGTGCAACCTCTGATGTGTTTTCACTTTACGGGAGGTGAGACACGGCTCGTGTCTCCTGTAACGGTCGGCTAACTTTTTAAAAAAAATTGTTATACTTTAGCCGACGACTCTATTTTTGTCGTCGGCTAAACCGGGCCGTGTCAAACGACTGCCCGTGTCGCACCCGCCGTAAAGTGAAAACACAAGTATGCTGACGACCGTGTTAAACTACAATCGAACTATTGAGTTTAGCCGACGACTCTTTGACTGTCGTCGGCTAAAGTATAATAACTTTTTTAAAAAAACTTTAGCCGACGACTTAGATCTTGTCGTCTAAACCCTACCTTTATACGTTTTCTCCTTCCCAACTTGTATTATTTTCTCCTTCCCTCACCCCCCCGATCGCCGTCACCTAGCCGTCGCCCGCCGATCGTCACCTAGCCACCAACCGCCGTCAACTAGCCGCCGTCACCTAGCCCCGTCCGCCGATCGTCACCCGGCCCCCAACCCCGTCGCCGCCGCCCGGCCGTCCCGCCGCCCTGTACGAGCCCTAGCCCCGCCGCCGCCCGCCCTCACTTTGTCGCACTTGCCCGGCCGGTAACCCTTTTCCTTTTTTTTTTTTATTTTGTTTGTTGAATTTATTGTATTTGTTTGATGAATTTGTTTAGATTATGTGATGAATTAGATATTGTTTAATGAGTTGTGATGCATTATTTGATGAATTTAGTATTTTCAATATTTTGTGTTTAATGAGTTGTGAATTTGATGAATTTGTTTGAGGAGGAAGGGATTGTATAGCCGGCGTTAATCGAAAGATTAACGTGGTATGACATTGATAATTACTGTTGTGTTGAGTTGTGAATTTGATGAATTTGTTTAGATTATTTGATGAATTAGGTAAATTGTGTAATGAGTTTTGATGAAATATTTGATGAATTTGTTTGAGGAGGAAGGAATTTTATAGCCGGCGTTAATCGAAAGATTAACGTGGTATGGCATTGATAATTACTGTTGTGTTGAGTTGTGAATTTGATTTATTTGTTTAGATTATGGATAGAATAAAGAAAGCGTTTGGGAAGAAGTCGACAAAGTCGACCACTCCCGATTCGGTGGGGAGTTCGGCAGCCTCTAGTAAGGCGGATCCCGCTACGCTATACATATCTCAGAGCAGCGTTCGTGCCCGCCAAATACTAGAAGCTACCGGCATGAACGTTGACGATTTTTTAAGGGCGACAGATGAGCCCACTGCACTAGCGCGGCGTTTATCCTTTCAGACACCACGGCCGACCCCCCCGCAGCCGGAGACTCGTATGCCTCCCATCCACCGACCCACGTCTAGCACTCACACATCAGGAGATGTACGAAGTTCCTCCTCCGCGGTGCCCCACGGTCCTCCGCCGACTCTATTCATGCCTCCGATGGTTCCGACTATTCCAGAGGTCGATGAGACGGGAGTTCGATTTCCTGTTCGATTGATTAGCCCTGACGAGGCGTACGTCTATGAGTCTTGGCCAGACAACATGTGTTGGCGGAGTTGTCGGGTTTCGAAGACGAAAGTGTACGAGGAGATAGAGAGGGAGAAGGAGAAGAGGGAAAATGTAGTCAAGGAGGAGAAGAAAAAGAAGAAGACTCTGTTAGGATTGTATACTGCAAAGCATACTTTATGCTTGTATTACCTAATTTCCCTGTTACTACCTATGAGGATATTAATTACACTTAATCACATGATTTGCATATTTATTCACGTTATGGTTATGCAAATGAAATGTCTAATTATTTTATATTGTAGATAATGTGGTGTGTTGGTGTCACACGGAATATCACATTATCGGTGCCTTATAAAATAATATAATAGTTCACAACCTATATAATTATTAGACAAATTATATAAAGGGTTGTAGTGTATGCTTGAGAATAGTTGGTCTTGACTATTAGCATACATTAGCGTATTAGCATACGTTGAACAGGATCGAGGTGAGATAGTGTCTTCTGTACTGACTGTAAGAAGAACGTAAATCTCCGATAATTATTATTTCTTAATTCTAAGTATATAATATTTAATTGTGTATTTATAACAATTATTGCTTTGATTTACCATAGGTGAGAGTCAAAATGATCGACTCAATAAGCCTCGTATCTTGGGCAATAATATTGTTTATACGACAATTATTATTATTACTAGAAATCGTGTCCCGACTCGTGCGGATTGATGATGTCCCCTTGAGGAGCTCGATAATGATTATTATATTAAACCCTGCAGGTGGATTTAATTCCGATATAATAATAAGGTTCGAGTGGTACTACTCTTGGATAAGATATTAATTAATTAAAGCTGTCAGTAGCTTATAATTAATTAATGGACATTCGATATCTTAAACACGGAAAATAATATATTTAATAAGGAGCCCAATTTCATAATTTGAGATTTTGGTAGGAAGTGCAATATCAAACTTTTTAGTGGACTAAGTTGATATTAATTAATTCATCATATATTAGGAAGAGTCCTAATAAGGTAAGATGAATTAATTGGGAGTCCTTCCATAATCGTCCTTTAGATCCCTAGTAGTAGTCCAAGAGCCTATAAATAGGACAATGGGTGTTGGCCAATTTTATGCTTCTTCATACACAAGGAATTTCGATTTTTTTCTTCTAAGTGTTTAATTGTGGATCTTGACTTGTGTCTTTGATTCCACAATTGAGAGAACACTTTAATTCTTGCTACATATCGGAATTACTTGAAGAAAAGAAAATCGAGAGTTGTGAGGCATAAGAATTCGGCCGATCCATAGGTGTCCAAGCAAGATCCGGTAGCTCGTTGCCCACACAACGTCCGGTTCAAGGCGGATCATACTCTAGAAGATCTGAAGGTAGAAATACAAGGTGATCAAGAAGGAAGTAACCAACGCGCTTCAAAAGGTAATATCCTATGATCTTGGATCTAGATTAGGATATTTTAATTAATCAACATATTTAATTAATAAATAATAAATAATATTTAAATTGCTTGTTAGTCTTAATAATTAATTAATTAGCATGCCTAAATAGATCTAATGCTCGTAGATGCGTAAAACGCGATTATCACTTTTCCCAAACTTCGCTTCTGCTGCGTTTTACTCTCCAACAATTGGTATCAGAGACGGATTTTTAGGCTTTTGCTATTTTAATTAATTTTAGTGATTAATTGATAGCAATTTAAATATTCATATATTTTGATGTTGGAATATTTTGCTAGATGTGTTCTTGCAGGTGATATGATCCAATTATCATGGTTTATATGAATGGTGAATTTATTTATTTATTTTTATTAATTATGCAATTGTTGGTTTGACCCGTTTTTGAGGCATGTAATGGTTTTTTCCCGTGAGAAAATCCGTGGGTAGTTCTAGGTGGTTTTATTTTTTCGTGTAAATCTTGATGTAATTTCGATGTATTTTATTTTGTATAAAATTGTAATCGAATTCGGAAAAGACGGGATCGCGAAGAAATAGAGCGTAACCGGATCGCCGGGATCTGGGCAAGGCGGCCGACAAAGAAGCGCCGCTGAGCAACACGCTGCCGCCGCTGAAAGAAGCCGAAGCGGCCGCTAGTGCATGGCGACTGTCCGGGCAGTTATTGGTTCGCCGGTCGTCCAGCTTTTGGTCCGTTTGCCCGCCGTTCGTTGCGTCTCATTGAAGTCGGGATTTAAAATTAAATTTTTTTTTATGTAATTAATTTTGCATAAAAGTGAAATTTTTAATTTTGGAAATCCACGACCCGGCCGGGGAGGAGCGACGAGATGCTTGATTCAGTGGGAGAGATCGAGTCGAAGATTTTCTCGGATTCAACTCAAGGAAGAAGACCATGATAATTGGATAATTAATTATCCATGCTTTATTTTTGGTTCTTTTATTGTTTTGATGTATGGCATGTATGGATGTATGCGTGATATGTTTCCTTGCATGTTAGGACGAAAAAATTAAAAACCTTAAGGCTAAAATAACTAAGTGATTAAATTGATTTAATTTTAATTAAAATCAAATTGACCTCCATAATTAATTTAAATTGTGAAGTAATTAGCATGCGCGTTGACATTAGAGTCTTCCTCCATATCGGATGTGCTAATTATAGGTTCACTAGTTTTAAATTTCATAAATGATAACATAAGGTAAATATTACTTTTTATGATAGGACCTCTCCATCTGTAGGACTATTATTTAAAAGATAATATTTTAAGGATGTTAAATTATGGTGTTCACTTAGGTGTATTAATTAATAAGCTCCCCATCGGAGTCTATGTTAATTAATACATGGCCAAGAGGAATCAACTATTAATTTTACTTGTCATAACGTAATTTGACTAGATAGTAAAATTAAAGACGTAAAACTCTACTTGAGAAATGTGTGTGTAAACGTCCACACGATCGTGGCTTGCATGTGCGGATTTTTCGAGGTGTTGGTTGCTAGCATATATATTGTGTTTTGAGGTTTTTCGATATATTTTGCTATGCATTATGTGATGGATGTTTTTTTTATTTTTATTCTCAGATGTCTTTCAATCCACTAGCTGTTATTCTCAAAGAAAATAAACTAGATGGCACTAACTTTGCCGATTGGAAAAGAAATCTTGACATTGTCCTGACTGCTGAGGGGCATAAGTTTGTCTTAATCGAGGAGAGCCCTCTAGAACAGAACCGGATGCCACTCCCGAAGAGTTGGTGAATTAGAAAATGGAAAAAGTCTGATGAGATGGCTCGCTGTTACATTTTGGCTTCACTGACAAATGTATTGCAGCATCAACATCAGACGATGGGTTCGGCCGCGGAAATGATGAAAAGTCTCACCGAGATATTTGGTCATCAGAACCGGGCGGCTAGACAAAATACTATGAGGGTATTGATGACAATCCAAATGTCTGAAGGGACTCCAGTAAGGGATCATGTTCTGAAAATGATGTCTCATTTGAACGAACTGAGCATCTTGGGGCTACTATCGATGCGAAACGCAGTCGATATTATCTTAGGCGGCTTACCTAGAAGCTTTGAGCGGTTCCGCCTTAACTACAATATGAACCGTAGGACATATAGTTTGGCGGAACTTACAGAGCTTGATCTGCTGAAGGTCTCTTCAAACAAGGTTATCATCAGATTCTTGAGGCAACCGGTGCTACTTCTTCCAAACCCAAATGGGGAAAGAAGAAGAAGCAGGTTGGCCAGAAGCAAGTGGCAACCCTCAAGGTGAAAAGCAAGGCTCCTCACCCCGAGGCGAACAAAAAGCCAAAGGGAAAGTGCTACAAGTGCGGTCAGAAAGGACATTTTAAAGCGGATCGCCTCGCTCTTAAGAAAGGTATATCTCGTGCACTAGTAGTCAAAACATGTTTGGCAGCTTGTTCTTCCACTTCGTGGATAGTTGATTCAGGCTCCACTGATCATGTTTGCTTTGACTCGCATGGTTTTCAGGTAACCAAGCAGCTTAGTGCGGGCGAGATTACCATCAACTGGGGCGATTATTCCAGGCTTATGGCTGTTGCAGTGGAAGTCGTGCAGTTGAAGATTAATGATAAATTATTAGTTCTCAATAGTGTATTATTAGTACCGGATTTTAGAATGAACTTAATTTCGGTTTCTAAATTAAAATGCGATGGTTATTCAGTTTCTTTTGATGATGATGCAATTATTAAGAAAAGAAGCGGTGAATATATTTGCAGAGGTACTTTTAATGATGGACTATATATTGTTAATACTGCACAAACTCCTATGCATAAATCACTTAACTCTTTGTCTAAACCTAAAAAGAGAAAAGAACCTTCAAGCATGAACCAAACATATCTGTGGCATTTACGGTTAGGACATGTAAACCTTAGAAGGATTCAAAGATTGGTAGATGATGGCCCATTGGATGATCTCCAAGTTGAGTCATTTCCAATTTGTGAATCCTGTCTGGAAGGTAAGATGACCAAAAGGGTTTTTAAAACCAAGGGAAACCGTGCTCAGGATGTGTTAGAATTGGTTCATACGGATGTATGTGGTCCAATGAATATCTAGGCTAGGGTTCGAATACTTCATCACGTTCATAGATGATTATTCGAGATATGGATACATCTATTTGATGCGACGTAAGTCTGAAGCCTTTGACAAGTTCAGAGACTTCAAGGCTGAAACGGAGAAGTGTCATGGGAAGAGTATCAAGTCGCTACGATCTGATCGTGGTGGCGAATACCTTAGTGGAGAGTTTTTGGATTTCTTGGCAAATGGGGGGATTTCGTCCCAGCTCACCGTGCCGGGAACTCCACAACAAAATGGTGTGGCTGAAAGAAGGAATAGGACTCTTTTAGAAATGGTTAGATCAATGATGAGTTATTCAGATTTACCTATTTCATTTTGGGGATACGCCTTAGAAACAACGGCGTACATTTTAAACCTGGTGCCTTCGAAATCAGTTCTAAAAACACCCATAGAACTGTGGAGTGGGCGTAAGCCCAGTCTAGGACATGTTCGGATTTGGGGTACTCCAGCACATGTGCTGAATAAGGAAGCTGATAAGTTGGTATCCCGTACAGAAGTGCGAGTGTTTTTAGGATACCCTAAGGGAACGAAGGGTGGCTTGTTCTATAGTCCCCAGGATCAGAAGGTCATTGTTAGCACCAATGCCCGATTTCTGGAAGAGGATTATATGATTAGTCACAAGCCCATGAGCGAGATAATTCTGGAAGAGCTGAGGGGCGAGACTCCGTCTATACCAATCGTACAAGCGCCAACTAACACTGCACCACGTATCGATTCTGAAACTTTTACACCAACTCAGATTTTGCCTCGTCGTAGTGGGAGGGTTGTTCGTCAGCCCGAACGATTCATAGGCGTGGGAAAGTCTTCGGACTCAACCCCAGGCGAAGATGAATCAGTTCCCTGGACCTATAATGAGGCAATCCAAGATAAAGATGCTGACTCCTGGCAAGAAGCAATGGAATCAGAAATGGGATCTATGGATTCCAATCAAGTGTGGGAGCTAGTAGAGCTACCTGATGGTGTACAAGCCATTGGGAGTAAATGGGTCTACAAGCGAAAGAAAGGACATGACGGGAAGGTTGAAACCTTCAAAGCGAGGCTTGTTGCAAAAGGTTACACTCAGAAAGAGGGTATCGATTATGATGAAACCTTTTCGCCGGTAGCCATGCTTAAGTCAATCCGGATTCTTTTAGCTATAGCTGCGCATTTGGATCTGGAGATTTGGTAGATGGATGTCAAGACTGCATTCTTGAATGGGAGTCTAGACAAGGAAATCTATATGCGCCAAGCAGAGGGATTCATTGCCAAAGGAGAAGAGCACTTGGTGTGCAAACTTAAGAAATCCATTTATGGACTTAAGCAAGCATCTAGATCTTGGAACACTCGCTTTGACGAAGTTGTCCAGTCATATGGATTCGTTCAATGTCCGAGTGAGAGTTGTGTGTATAAGAAATGCGATGGAAACGTGTTGGTGTTTCTTGTACTGTATGTAGACGATATCCTTCTGATTGGAAACAACGTGCAGGAATTGTCGGACGTACGGGTATGGCTATCTGAGCAGTTCGATATAAAGGATCTAGGAGAAGCAGGACACATCCTTGGAATCAGGATCTTTCGTGATCGGAAGAAGAGGATGTTGTGCTTATCCCACGCATCCTATAGAAATACAAGGTGATCAAGAAGGAAGTAATCAACGCGCTTCAAAAGGTAATATCGTATGATCTTGGATCTAGATTAGGATATTTTAATTAATCAACATATTTAATTAATAAATAATAAATAATATTTAAATTACTTGTTAGTCTTAGTAATTAATTAATTAGCATGCCTAGATAGATCTAATGCTCGTAGATGCGTAAAACGCGATTATTACTTTTCCCAAACTTCGCTTCCGCTGCGTTTTACTCTCCAACAGACTCGTGGCCGAGCAAAGGGTCTGGCGCTCGACTCGTACGTAAGTAAGCATGGCCGTTATGAGATTCCTCTAGACAGACACGGCCGGCCGGTGATGTCTTCTGACGCTGCGGCGTCATATAGCCGTAATATTGGCTTTGTCATTCGGGACAAAGTCCCCATTTTGTGGCCCGATTGGGGGGGACGTGCCGCAGTGCGTGAAGGATGCTTTGAACAATGCTATGTCGGTAAGTTAATAAATATTTAATAAGTGTTTTTCAATCAACACGTAGTTCTTCAAAATGCAATATGTGATGTTTTTAAAGTATTGTGTATTTATGCTGTTCATAGGTGTGGTTTGTCATTCCCGACTCTCTACTACGTACTTGGTGTGACGAGGTGCAGTCTACCAAGTAAGTCATTTTAATTTATTTTGTATCTACATTGTTTACGTAATTTTTTTCTTACGAATAATATATGTTGTGCAACGTGTGTTGTAGGTACAAATCTTGGAAAAATGAGATCCACATGTTCTGGACAGCCTGGGGTGATACCCGAGAGGCTACCCCCGGAAGAATTCAAGTTCCGGGAGTACGAGTGGAAGTGGCTACGCGCCCATTTTCGCGACCCAGAGTTCATGGTATGACTAAAATACCCTCATTTCATTCTTTCTTTCAGTTTTTTTTTTAATTCTAAATATAAACTCGATTTTTTTAAATTAATGTTTCAGAATTTAAAAAATACTTGAAGTTCCAATTTTTTTTAAATTAGAAAAAATCGGAACTTCGTATTTTTTTAAATTCGAATATTATTAATATTAAAAATCGAAATTTTTAATTCACAAGTGGAAATAAATTGTTATAATAAAAATAAAAACTAGAATATTATTTTCCATAAAAAAATAAAAATTTGAATATTGTATTTTATTTATTAAAAAACTGCTAGTATTTAATAAAAAATAATAATATTTCAGTTTTTATTTTTTTTGAATTCTAAATATAAACTCGATTCTAAATAATATTTTTTTAAGGCGACTAGCTTGACCAACACGACCAATCGTGCTGGTCTGACTGACCATCACAGTCTGGGTTCCCGGTCGTTAGCCAGAGTTGCGCACGAGGCCATTTCTTTTGATTCGTTGGACGCATTTGCCTACGTGACTCAGAAAGCATATTCGAACTATCCCGAGGAGCATGTAAGTCTTCATTTATTTTATTTTGGTAATAAAATAAATGCCTTTGTATCATACTTTTATTGATATTTAAATATTTATTTTCATATTAACTTAGGAGCGTGTGCGGGAGGAGTCTCAGAGGATGCTTGCTGAGATTGCTCGGGAGCAGTATCCGGACTTAGCGGAGACCGACCTCGATTCTGCCATTGGACAGATCGATCAGGCCGATCCTTATCTTCGCGCTAGGGTGTGGGGTACCGTCTACCCTCCTAGAGGTAGTCGGTACCGCACTAATATGATGGGAGCCGAGGGTCACCATGTATTGAAAGATAGCCCCGGCTTCCAGCGCCCTCGCGGACGGGATGCACGGACTGCCTATCTCGAGGAGCAGTTGAGGGCGGAGAGGGAGCTCCGAGCTGAGAATGAAAGGAGGACTCAGACGCGGTTACATGAGACCGAGCAGAGGACTGAGTCGCGGTTAGAGAGTTTCCAGAGACAGCAGCAGGCCATGATGGACTATATGATGACGCTGACTCAGACCATTACTGAGGCTGGACTGCAGGCACCTGCTCCACCGCCTTCTCTCTTCGGACAGACCCCATCTTCACAGCCTCGTGACGAGGATCTAGGGGATGGTGGTAATCCTTCTACTACTACATTTCGACATTTAGATGATTTTGGCAATGGATTGTAGTTGTGTTGTTGTAGTACTCTTGTATATTTATATTTGTGTTACAATTGTGTAAGTGATTTTGTTGACGCTACTAGTATGTTGATGAAATTAATGTTCTTGAATGTATTGTGCGTTGTGTTGCATATAATGTTGGGCATATTATTGGGACGCTACTGGTGTATAAAAATTGCAGGTGCAAAAAATACAGGTTTTGGGATCCCAAATTTGAATTAATTTTTTTTTTTTTAAAAAGGTTTTAGCCGACGACATGCCCGGCTAAAGTTTTTTTTATTTTTTTAATAACCAGGTTTTAGCCGACCGACTTGTAAAGGTCGGTCGGCTAAAGTGTATTTTTTTTAAAAACAGGTTTTAGCCGACGACATCCCCCAAGGTCGTCGGCTAAAGTTTTTTTTATTTTTTTAATAATCAGGTTTTAGCCGACCGACTTGTAAAGGTCGGTCGGCTAATGTGTTTTTTTTTTCGAACAGGTTTTAGCCGACAACCTTCCTGAAGTGGTCGACTAAACTTTTTTTTTTTTTAATAATCAGGTTTTCACCTACCGACTTTTAAAGGTCGTCGGTTAAAGTTTTTTTTTTTTTTTAAACAGGTTTTAGCCGACCGACTTTTAAAGGTCGTCGGCTAATTTTTTTTTTCTCAACAGGTTTTAGCCGACGACCTTGCTGTAGTGGTCGGCTAAACTTTGAACTTTTGGGTAGTCGTCGGCTAAACCTTGACCGACGAATATCGGCCGACGGTTTTTTAGCCGACGGCTGGCGTGATCAGCCGACGATTTTGGGGTTTAGCCGACCACTTTAAGTCGTCGGCTAAAGTGTGAAACTTGGTAGTGATGGTGGGAGCATACGTGGATGTCAAAACGAATGTGCTATCAACAGTTCCCATTGATAATTTTTATATATTACAATCAATGATTTTGAAGTTTCTTGCACAATCATACGGGCATGTAAGAGGTGAATAAAATGTCTAAAAAAGTATGATTTGGAAAGATAAACTTAATAATAGTAATTTAAGTAATAATGGCTTTACGTTTGATCTACTTTGTTCATCATTATCTTTCATACATTTGAACTACTTTAAAAAAAAAAAGATTACATATAATTATTACCAGACATATATTTATAGATATATAATATAAAGTTTATTTTTTAAGTTAAAATCAGGCTAGAAAAATTACATATAATTACATTATTATAAATACAATATATGAGGAAAATTATTTAAGTTAATTTTACTAATATGCGATAAAAGAAAGTAGCATATATAATATTAGTCTAAGTTTAATTAAATATCTCAATATAGTAAATATACAAAAAAAATTAAAAAATAATAAAAAAATATTCAACTTTATTATTGTTGTAAGCTCAAGTAGAGTTTTTTTTTGTTTTTGGTATCACAATATATATTATAATATAATTAAGATTCAATCTTAATCGTGTAACTCCAATAAAAAAAAATTATGAATACAGTGGATGTCAAACATGAAATGGTGATTAATTTCATATATTTATATAAAAAAGTAGAAATGAACATAAAAATTTATAATTATTTAAATTTCAGAAAAAAAAACATTTTTCTTTGCAAAATGACAATTAAATAAAACAGAGCTGTCAAATCGTGCTTGTTGGGTCGATATCGTGTCGACACGATAAAAATACGATTTGTTAATGTCTGACACGAACACGACCCGTTAAGAATTTGTTCAACACGACACGAACACCTCTGTAATGTGTAAACACGAACACGACACGGACACGATTAAAACCGATTTTACATAATAATGACACGAACACGATTAAAATTTTGAGAAATGACGGTTTCTTTTTAACTTGTGGAAGAAAAAAAATTAAATTCTAAAATTATAGGGTAAAAAATAAATTATATTAATTAAACAATTAATGAGTAATAAAAAATAAAAATATTAAATAAATATTATCGGTTACACGAACATAATACGAACACGACACAAACCTGACACGATAATATCGTGCTCTTATCGTATTACACGATAATGACATGAAATCTGATAAAATTTGACATCAGCCCATTAATATTGTACATGTTGGTGTCGAGTCATTGTGTCCTTTCGAAAATTGTCCGCTCTAAAATAAAAGTTGAGATATGTCTCTTAAAACAGTTACCTTTGTAACTAATTTTTCCTTTTATAAGCACATCGAGACCATAACTAATCACGATTCCGACTCCACAGCTCAAGGTAGGCAGAAATAACATTAAAAACCTATCTATCTCTATCTATACATGACCGCCCGCTCCCGTCTCCTCAGCGGCGTGAACTCGCCGCCGTCGACGCCGCACCAATCTACGCCACCAAAAGACTCATCAACGACAATCGAACCTCTCGACGCCGACTTCGTAGTCATCATCGCCGCCCTTCTCTGCGCCCTCATCTGTGTCCTCGGACTCGCCGTCGTCACTCGGTGCGCCTGGATCCGCCGCTTCGCAGGAAGAAACTCAGCCGGCCAACCGCCCGCGCCAACGTCGGCGGTTGCCAACAAAGGCCTGAAGAAGAAGGTACTGAAATCGCTGCCGAAATCGACGTACGGCGAAAACAACGAACACGCTGCGAAACTCTCGGACTGTGCCATTTGTCTCGCGGAGTTTGCGGCTGGCGAGGAAATACGAGTCCTGCCTCAGTGCGGTCATGGATTCCACGTCCTCTGTATTGACACGTGGCTACAGTGCAATTCTTCATGTCCGTCGTGCCGCCAGATTTTGCAGGTTGCTCGGTGCCATAGGTGCGGCGGCTTGCCGGCAACCACTTGCTCAGCCGACGGAGCACAGCCTGAGCCGAGAGATAACCATGTGGATGGGTTCCTGCCTTAATTATTTAAATTAGTGTACTAATTTTACTATTAGGATTTTACTACGGAAGAGTTGGGTTAACTTTTTTTTTTTTACCACTTATTAATTAATGTAATAATTATCTTAATTAATGTATTCAAAAGCCGCTTACCAAATAATTTATTTGGCTCTTTAACCATATTATAAAAACCAAAGCTAAAAAGTTAAGCAAAAAATTATTCAAAAAGCATTTACCAAATACCCAATAGAAGTCATGAATAATAGTGAAATTATGAGAGCAAAAAATTAAAACGAAATTTATTTTAATAATAAATAAAAATTCAAAGAAACCTTTATTTAATTTTAAACAGAGAAATAGACTGTAGAGGCAGCTAATATTCAGGTCAAATATTTAATACTCATCCGTCCGATCCGAAGTGCTATATTCATCAATTTTTTTTTAATTCGTCCAAAAAAAATGTTTATTCACAAGTGCTGTAATGAGATCCGAAGTGCTATACTCATCCAAAAACATGTTTATTTACGAGTTTTATTATGAAATTCACCTTCTATCATGTTAAATTATCACATTTTTTTCTTTTAGTATGCACTTATATTTACTAGTAATATATTTTATCTTTTAATATTCACTACATGTTACCATTAATACTTAGACTAAGTTACAGAGAAAAAATTGAAGTTAGAGAGAGAAAATCGAAGAAAAATGAAATTAGAAATATATATATTGAAATATCAAACCATAAAAAAATTATTTTAGTAAAATTGGTTGTTGCTTATAAGCTTATGAAAAAATAAGTTGGGGTTGAGCAACTTATTTTTTGGGAACTTATAAGCTCTTGGAGCTTATTTTTACAGCTTAAGCTGTTTAGGAACTTATTTTGGCAAACACTTTGCAACAGCTTATAAACTCCTAATCAGCTTATAACTTGTTTTAAGGAGCTTATTAGCTCAACCAAACACCCTCTAAATTTACGGGTAATCACCTCAAGTCCCCAACCACATAACCATCCAATATTTCAATATTAATTATTCTCTCTTCCACATCACCAATATTTTCCTCGACTCAACCATATTTATTTTTGATGGTTTATCGATGGCCACCCGAATCGCCCAACCACGTATATATAATTATTTTTTATTATTTTTAACTCTAATAATTATAATTTTATTAAAATTTTTTTGAAGAAACTCAAAATTATTTACTAATAAAAATTGAAATACGGCAAATCAATAACGTGACACAACTTTAATCGATACTTTAAATAAATGAAAAAATATTCTTGTTTTTTATGGAATTTTCTTTTTGGTGCTTTTTGTAAAATATAAAATATTTATTTTAATACTCATATAATATAATGAATCAATACAAAGTGTTACAAGAAGAAGAAAGAAAGGAAAGACAAGTGTTACAAGAAGAAGAAGAAGAAAAAAAAAAGGAAAGACGTGCCCAAGATCTCTAGGCGTCCAAAGTCCCAATGCGTCCAAAGTTGCCTTCCCATTTTTTTTAATGACGGGGAACCGTCGCTGCTATTTTTTGAGTGTACACTGAATAAATTTTCGGGCTGGATGTAATAGCGTGCAAATTACGCCAACCAAGTAAACCACACTAGGCAAGCCCTGTACGATAGTAGATAGATTCAACCAAGAAAGTGTTGGTAGAGGAAATCAAACTCGTGAGTCCCCATTTTTTTCACAATTCAGAGGTCGTGGCGGCCACTCAATGCTTGAGACAGGTGTTGTTGAAGGCATTCTTACGAAATTTACACATATATTGCATAAAAATTATAATTTTGGTCCGACTCATACCGCATGACGTATGGATCGCCATGCTTGGATCTGCAGCGGAGCAAGCGGGTATGGTATTACTTTCCGCACCCAACTTTTTAATATTTGTAAATAGAGTATACTTTTATGTATATATATATATATACACCAATTTTTTTATATGTGTTATGTATATATTCCATTGCACCCCATTTGAAAAGTTCCTATTGAAAAATTAATTTTATTCTAATGGAATACTATATTTTTATAATAAAATTTATATATTATTTTTATTATATAAATAAGAATGAAGTTTATTGGTAAACAATATGTTAAAGAAAAGTAAGAATGTGATTTAAAAAAATAATAAAAATTATAAATTCATTAAAGTGGACATAATCTTTAGGCTTTTCATTTATTATTTTATTTCCACACCCACCGAACGGCAGTTCGTTACGCCATGATGAATGTGGAACATTCCATTGTGGAGGGGTCCGGATATTAAATTGGTGAGGTGGCCTATTGGCTATTAGCCCACAAAGTGGTTGAACTTGAAATATTCTGACCAAGGTGGATGTCCTGATGAATTGAGAATCCGCTGTAGTTACTTTTTTAAGTGCACACTGCATAAATTTGTAAGCCGAAATAGCCTACAAATTATTGGGATTAATTAAACGATACTATATAAGTTATATGTGACATGTTCAATTGAAAAAATATTGTCAGGAAAAATCGAACTCGTGATCCTTTAATTCCCTGCACGCCTGCTCTATCAACTCGACTACCTTTGTAAGTTATTAACATTTTACTTTCACGTTACATCATGTGGGAATTTCTAATATTTCTAAGGATGTGGGGTATATTTGTTTAATTCCACTTGAAAAGTGCTTGTTTAATATTGGATATGGATTTGCTCTATAATGAATAATCAGCAGTTTTTGCGTAAGCGGTTTCCTAATATATTTAACAAAATAAAGTATTAATATATAATGAATATTTTTTATCATGTAAAGAAAATAGTAACTTAGTAGCAAAATAATAATAATGAAACATGAGAATATATATGGTTTTAAAAAAAAAAAGTTGTGTACTTATTCAAATGACTATAAATAAAAAAGTTGTACTTCATTCAAATAAACTCTTCAAGTGAGACAAATCGAGTATTTAATCGTCTGGCAAAATATCAAGTAATAAGTAATATGGGATAAATGTTAGATGTGTATTAGTAATGAATTTTTATATACACTCGATGATGTAAAGTGGGTGCAACACGAATTGGGTACTCTTTTGGGTGATAATATCGATTTTGAGTTGGAAATACTAATAAAGTCAATAGAAGAAGCTAACCAACAGGAAGACTAGATAGATAAAGAGATATAAGAAGATCCCTATGTAAGGAGAGTTTCACAAAATCTATGAGTAGACGGTAGAGGAGGTCAGAATAGAGGACAAAGGGGTAAACGAGATTTCACTTTCTATTAAGAGACGGTTTAGTTCTCAGCAGTAACTAGAAAGTTAACTAGTTAAGCGACTAGTTAAATGAGGTTGAGTGATAGAAATACTATCCCATTTGCAACTCAAAAGTTGGTGCAATTTTAAAGAAATTGTCCAAAACTGGTGCAATTTCGATTGACAATGAGGAAGCTAATTGTTTGTCCCTCACAATGGGAGGTTGTGATGTTTGTTGAAGCAAACATTTGAGTCATACACATGGCATGCCGTTAATTGTCATATAAAAAAGAATGAAATACATTACTCGTCCATTGTTTACACATGATCGAGCATCAAATTGACGGTAGTATAAAATGTGTGGTCGAGGAAGTATTGATGGCGGATGAATCTCCGAGAAAAATTTAACGCAAAGATTGTACCATAACTTTAGGTAATAATTTTGCAATGTGTCCGAGATAAAGTTAGAATTGGTAGTTAAACTTTAAGTAGCACACTCCTGGTGGAGTATAACGTTTGTACGTGTTGAGAATCATGATGTTGATGGAACGGCAAAATATAACAGAAGTATGGTGGCCTTTTTTGAGGTGGAAAGTGGCATGTGGATGCAAAGGAGGGTTCACCAAAATGGCCACATGGAGTGGAATGGAATGGTAGAATCATTAGAAATTATCTCCCCACTTAATGTGGAGTGTGAAAGCCTTCGATTTGACCCTTCAATATTGAAACGTGGTAGTAATTTTATTTCAGTTGTTATATCATTATTTGAGTTTGTTCCTTATTATTTTTTTATACCGAAGTTCTAAACTTATACTTAACTAGTCTTTGGGATAATTGTTTCAACCCTTCAAAACTGATATCAGTTAAATCACGAGATATGTACTCCGCTCACTGATTCTTAAATATCACCAAGTAGCGCGCACAAGAAGTCGTTCCCAAGTGATTGCTTCATGCTGAACTCAGTCTATCCAGCCGCAAGTTCCCACCGTTCAGCTATCTCCGAATAATTGCTTCATGCTGGATCCAATCCATCCAGCCACGAGTTTCTACCGAGATCAGACCTCACACACTGTCGCTTGAAATTCTCAATATTTAATTGTTCCACCAGTATACCATGGGGACTAGGGCCTACCCCTCATACTCACACAACTGAACCTCAATACCAGTTACTAGGTCAAGCCCCAAACTACGAGGATACATAGCACTCACCGTGGGAGTGAACTTAGCAACACAACACACCACATTCACATACAATCACTCCCACAATACAAGCTATTGACATCACAACAATCATCATGATTAATACACTACAAATACAACATACCAATCGATCAACAAAATAGTACAATATACATCTAAGTGTATACATAATCCAAAACATCAATTGCAACCATTACACTTCCACGACAAGGAACAATCGAGAGCAACATCAACACGAAGAGACATCCATGCTGAACAATTCACAAAATTGGGTTCAATGAGAATAAATAAACTAGCAGTATACTCAAGACATAATAGCGTGCAATAGATTCAAAGTAGCAGTATGCTAAACACATAATGACACTACAATAAATTCGAAGTAGCAGTAAGTTGAACCCCAAATAACAATGTGATAAGTTTAAAGTAGCAGAACGTTGAACACAAAATACCAGTTTGGCAGTCTCCGTTCAAAGCATCATAACTTTCTTCACACTTAATATTTATTAGTGCCATTTTTTTAACTAGGCTCCCTTGCATTTTCAATGGTGTGTGACACGCTCCTAATTTATAACAATGGAAATAATTTATTTGTTGAAGTTGACAGTTTCAGCAAGAATATTCTTTGGCTGTTTCCATTCAAAACATCATAACTCTCTCCATCTTTAATATATTTTAGTGCGTTTGTTGTTGGGAATTAGACACTTTTGTCTTTACAATGGTATATGACACAACTCCCAATTTATATACAATAAATCAGTTTATTTATTAAAGTTGACAATTTGAGCATGAGCTTTTTGTGTGAAGTTTGAAGTGGAAGTGTTCGCTATATTTTTAAACAATCCGTAAGTGTACGGAGTAAATGTAGAAAGCGGCGAGCAAGGTCGTATTCCAGAAAGACTAATTATTCCTATTGTATTGATTACTAGATTATAGTGATCCCAATTTTATCTAGACGATCGTTGAGGTGAATGAATGGTTAATTAAACTGAAATAAAATAATGAAAATTAATTCAAACAAGTGTAATATTTAAATCAAGGAGAATTTTAAGAGTTTTGACAGATATATTCCAAGGCTAGGTTTCCGTTGATTACTAAGTTTAGTCGGGATTGATTTCAAAGAATTATATGTGCGTTTCTAAAATGATAACCACAACAATATTTTAAAGTCCCTCTCGAGATGCAATATAACGTAGATTAAACAACCTATAATAACATCTCCATCTATTATAAATTATCTAACTCCAAATGTTCATAAGATTAAATATCATCATAGTTTATCACCAATTTCTCAATCACGTAATTAACTATGTCAAATACTCGAAAACCTATTAATGCCCCCTTCTCTCGAATTATGAGCAATTAAGTTAAACATGTAAAAATATTGATCAAGTGTTCTAACATGAATCAAAACCAAGTATTTGATAAAGAAATCACACTAGAAATATATAATCGTCAATCCTTTAAAGCCATAGTGAATCAACGTACTCTCATGCTCGTAATCTAACAAGTTTAGCCGGACATGGTAATGAAAGAAATATCAATAATCATCATGTTCATCATGTTCAACCTAAATAAATAACAAAAATGAGTAAAATATAGGAAGAAGATAAAACTCGGATGGTGTCTTGAGTGGTCTCGGTTCAAGCCTTCAAGTATTCTTGATGTGTTCTTCCTTGTGCTTTCTTCAAAGTCTCCTACTTGTGGTAAGTTTTTCTCCCAGTCTTGTATTTTTCAATCCTCACCAACTCTCCAAGTCTGAATGTCCCTCTCAAGTCCAGTCAAGAGCCTTTTTTATCAAGCCAAAAACCCATTTTTCTTGTTCAAACCGTGTAAAAGCGTCAATCAAGGGACTTTGCACCGAAAAGTGACATGGCCCGTGTCGTAGTGCTCTAGATTTCCAAAAGTTTCTGGACATATAACCCGATCGGGTCGTTGGCCGTGTCAGTTGACACGGCCTGTAATATCCGTACCTTTCCATTTTTAGTAGTTTCTATTTTTGGTGTATGTCTATTTTTATCGACTCGCTTGTAACCGTTTCGACATTTTGAACCTACTTTATTCTTGAAGTTTTTCCGTTTGGACGAGTTTTGGAGGTATTTTTACGTAATTCCATTCTATGTTGTGTTTTGCCGTATGAACGTTCGATTCTCGTAAAACTTGTTCATTTTTGTTGTTTCTTGGTTTGCATGAATTCGTTTGGTTGAGTTGTTCGTGTTGTGACTTTCGGTTCGTTAATCCGACGTCGTATTGTGATTTTCGGACACTTGGGCCATTTTTGTAATTTCCTATAAGTTAGGGAATTTCATCTTCGTTGTCGTATTTTGGATTCCCAGGTAGTCAGAATTGTATTTTCTTGTAGCGCTTAGGTTCGTCTTCGAATGTAATTCGTAACCATATTTTTGGTTCGATAGCAGGTCCAGGTTTTAGGGTCGTCCGGAGCCGTTTGGACAGCAGCTGCCCAGAACTGCTGCCCAATAGGTGTTATGGCTGTAACACCCCATCTGTTACGGCCGTAATGTGGCCATTGTTATGGCCGTAATGTACCATTTGTTACGGCCGTAACAGCCCGCTGTTTTAAGAACAGCGGGCAGAGGTCAACACCTCATTTTCTCATCTCTTCTTTCGTTTTCTCCATCGGGCGATACCAGGAGGCGAATTCTTCCACCTTCGACCTGTGTGGTCTTCATTTTCCATCACCGTAGGGTCGTGCTAACATATTATCATCAACGTAATCATCTTCTTTCGTCCAAATCCGAGGTAATTTCGTCTAGAACCCTAACTTGTCAATTTTGGGTGTTTTCCGGGTTTTGCTCGTTAGACTCGAATTGTTCAAGTATGTTGTGATATTCCTCATTGGGTGATTCCCAATCCGAATTCATCAAGTTTTATTCGTGAATTATCGAGTTGGGGAGGTTTTGTGTAAACCCTCGCCCATATCGATTGAACGTATGTTGTTATAGCTTGTAATCGAGGTTATGGGCGTATTCCATTCGATTATTGTTGTCCGTTAGGACTGAGTTATGTTAATCCTTCGTTTAGGAACCGTTGTTTTCCATCTGGATCGTTCTTAGTCGTTATTCATTCCCGATTCTTCGAAGATGTCTCAAAGGCAAGTACTTTACATTTGTTTACGCGTTCTAGTATTTGAATTATGGCTTTTCGTGGTTGTGTGGATGTATATGTGTATGTTCACCTAGGGATGGTCCGACGGGGCCTCTAGGGATACGTTGCCTTGAGTTTCGTATCGCGAACTATGGTTAACCACCCAGGGATGTCCGACGGGGCTCTGCGGGGTACAATGGCCGTGAGTCTCGTACCGAGGTTAACTTTGAAATGTTTTGTTGGAGAAATATGTTTTGTGCTTGTGCACCGTAAAATATTCCGGAATATAAATGATTTCAAAAATGATTTTTGTGCATATTTTCATCTGATTAGAATGGTAGTTCAAATGGATTGTACTTGAACTAGCAGCTGTCGCTAACCCCTTAAATGGGGGAAATACTTTTGTATTTCAGCTACAGGTCAAGGAAGCAAACGAGCATGCGAGCCGTACGAGGATGATGGGCAGGCGTGATTCTGTTCAGTGGTTACTTATTGGTGTCTTATTTGGGATTTATTTATTATGTCTTTTGGTTAAGTACTCGAATACTCTTTCTTGAATTTATTATTGTTGTGTACCCGTTTTGGGGAATGTATTTGATGTCAGATTGAATTGTCAAATTCCCATCTTTGGTCTGGATGTCGTGGATTGTGAAATTGTCGTTTTGTTGATGATTGTATGTCTTTGTCGAGTGTCATTTGGTACATTAGCCTGGTGGATTCCACAGTGTGGGGTCCACAGCGCTGTAATATGACCTGATCATCTGGGGGGTATTACAGAATATGGTATCAGAGATTAGATTTATGGATACCTAGGATGTCGGTTATTTGGGTCTAGTCGAGTGTCGTTTTTGAACAGTATCACTGCTACGCCATCATCTCAGTACATCGGTGCTCGTAAGTTTTCCTAACTTGACTCGTTACTTTGATCTGTTCTGTTCCTTTCTTGATATCTTGTTACGTTTTGCATTTGAATTGTACTCACCCGTTACTTCTTCAGAATTCCTGCCGGTAGAGGACGCGGACGCGGTAGGGGACGTGGCGCAGCCGGTGGGGTGTCCATGTCCGATAACTCGGGAACTGATTCGGCGATGCCTTCCTTGTCGAACAGTGTTCCACCTAGTTCCGGAGGTCAGCATGATCAGTCTGCTAGCTCCGGCAATGCTCATGAGAATATCGGGGTGGCTAATATTTTACAGCAAGTAGCGAACCAGATGACGCTACTAACTCAGGCCGTCTTAGTCGGTCAAGCTAATGCCAACCCGGTTCCGCCTACTAGATCCGGCAATGATAAGCTACTTCAGGACGTGATTCGTATGTGTCCTCCGCAGTTTGATGGTGCTTCCGACCCTTTCGGTTGGGAGAATTGGTTATTTGAGATGGTGAAAGTATTCGAGGCTGCTAACTGCTCTGAGGAGAGGAAGATACCCATCGCTCAGTACTTCCTCGCCAAAGAGGCGGCGACGTGGTGGCAAGCGGTGAAACCGCGCGACCGGGCAGCCACATGGGCAGAGTTTCGAGAGCTGATGGAGGATGAATTTTATCCGTGGCCAGTTAAAGAGGGGAGGATCCGAGCCTTCTTTGAGGCTAATCCCGAGGATGTTCTGATTTCGCAGGCAATCAAAGAATACAACCAACAGTTTCATTATGTGAGAAACCAAGTCCGAGATGAGCTTGATAAGATCCGCCACTTTGATATGCGGATGAAGCCGAGGGTTTGTCACTACATGTATGGTCTCGGATGTACAACTTTGAAAGAATATCAGAACAAAGAAATGGCTTATGCAATGCTGTTTTCTGCGACAGAGGCGGCAACAGAGGGGAAGAAACAGAAGACCTCCAGTCAGTTTTCGGGAGGCAAGTCTGGCGGGTATTCGAAGGCTCAGTCTCGTTCGCGAGCCTTCGGGAATCAGTCCCCGTCATTTGGGCGAGGAAATGGTTCTAGGTCTGCTCCTACTGGTTCAGTGCGTGGTCCTAACTTCTATAACTGTGGTCGCCCCGGACACATTATGAGTGAGTGTGATAGGCCCCGGATTCAGTGTCTTTCTTGGGTCGGATGGGGCATCGTGCCAAGTATTGTACGGATGCAGCTCGGGCACCAGTTACTCAGATATCAGCCCCAGCTACGGGAGAGACGAGCGTGAATCAGGCACCGGCAGTTTCTCAGCCACAACAGAGTTTTGGTAGAGGTCGAGGACGTGGGCAGCCTTCTAGAGGGGTGCTTCTAGTGCAGGGTCTGTTCCTCCCTGTGTGTATGAGATGAGACAAGCTGGGGATCCCGACGCGATGGTAGCTACAGGTACCGTTCACATCCTTGACCATCCTATTTCCGTGTTATTCGATTCTGGTGCTACGCATTCTTTCATATCTCTGGATTGTATGCATCGTCTGCATGTTGATTGCCTAGTTGTGTGCGAACCATTTGTTGTTAAACTGCCTAGTGGGGATAGCATTGTGGGGGATCGTGAGATTAGAGATTTTTTGGTGAGTATCGCGGGGAGGGTTTGGCCTTCTAATCTGATTGCGGTAGATATTACAGAAGAGGATCTGATTCTTGGTGAGGATTGGCTGGACCGTCATGGGGCGATCATGAATTATAGAACGAGAACCGTTTCGATGTTAGCCTCTGATGGTACCGAGTATTCTTTTGTGGGGCGTAAGCAGAGTAGCCAAAGATTTCTGATCAGCGCTTTGAAAGCGGTGAGACTTCTTCGAGGAGGTTGCACGGGTTATTGGTGTTATGCTTTGAGATCGGAAGAAGGGGGAGTTGATCTTTCGTCTATTCCGGTAGTGTATGAGTATCCTGACGTCTTTCCAGACGAGTTGTCGGGTTTGCCGCCGGACTGACAGGTTGAGTTTACTGTTGATTTAGAGCCAGGTGCAGCACCGGTTTCTAAGACGCCATACTGTATGGCGCCTGCCCAGATGCTTGAGTTGAAGAAACAGTTAGGAGAGTTGCTAGACATGGGGTATATTCGACCGAGCGCTTCGCCTTGGGGCACACCGGTCTTGTTTTTGAAGAAGAAGGATTGGTCACTTCGTCTGTGTATCGACTATCGAGAGTTGAACAAAGTGACTATCAAAAACAAGTATCCGCTTCCGAGGATTGATGACTTGTTTGATCAACTGCAAGGGGCAATTGTGTTTTCGAAGATTGATATTAGATCGGGGTATTATCAGCTCCGAGTGAAGGATTCTGATATTCCGAAGACGGACTTTCGAACGCGATACGGTCATTAGAGTTTGTGGTTATGCCTTTTGGGCTAACCAATTCCCCAGCCGTGTTCATGCAGCTTATGAACAAAGTCTTTATTGAGTACCTCGATAAGTGTGTAGTCGTTTTTATCGACGGTATCTTTATTTACTCGAGGAGCGAGGAGGAGCATGGCCGTCATTTGCATATCGTGCTAGGTATTTTGAGAACTCAGCATCTTTTCGCGAAGTTCTCAAAGTGTGAGTTTTGGTTACGGGAGGTTATGTTTCTCGGCCACGTGATCTCGGCCGAGGGTGTTCGTGTGGACCCACATAAGATAGAGGCAGTGTTGGATTGGCCGCCGCCTAAAAATGTGAAGGAGGTCCGCAGTTTTATGGGTTTGACCGGGTATTATCGTAGATTTGTCGAGGGGTTCTCTAAGCTCGCTCGACCGCTGACCCAGTTGTTATAGAAGTCAGTAAAGTTTGTGTGGACCGACGAGAGACAGAAGAGTTTCGAGGAATTAAAGAAACGGTTGACGACCGCTCCCGTTTTGGCTTTACCGAGTGGTAATGAGGGTTTCTCAGTTTTTAGTGATGCTTTGGGCCAAGGGCTCGGATGTGTACTCATGCATCACGGGAAGACAATTGCCTATGCTTCCCGTCAGTTGAAACCGTACGAGTTGAATTACCCTAGGCACGACCTTGAGTTGGTCGCGATTGTGTTTGCGTTGAAGATCTGGCGTCACTACTTGTATGGCTCGTCGTGTCAGATTTTCATCGATCATAAGAGCCTGAAGTATATTTTTACGTAGAAAGAGCTTAACATGAGACAGCGGAGATGGTTGGAGTTTATTAAGGATTACGACCTCGAGATCCTTTACCATCCGGGCAAGGCAAATGTGGTAGCAGATGCCTTAAGCCGGAAATCAGTGTCGCTTCGGGCGCTTGAGTTACTTATGGCCCAGCCAGGACTTCAGCGAGAGTTGATGAGGTTGAGCATTGAGATTGTACTACCAGAGAGTTCCGGGCAGTTGCATACTCTTGAGATTTCTTCGTCTCTAGTCGACAACATTAAATCGGGACAATTGGAAGACCCGATGTTTATTCAGCTTCGAGAGAATGTAGGGAAGGGGAAAGCCCCGGGATTCGTGATACATGAGGATGGTGTGTTGAGATTCCGAGGTCGGCTTTGTATTCTGAACGACTTGAGATTGAGACAGAGTATTATGAGAAAGGCTCACGCGTCACCTTACTCAGTCCATCCGGGCTCGAGTAAAATGTATAAAGATTTGAGGAAGAATTTCTGGTGGAATGACATGAAGAATGAGGTAGTCGAGTTTGTGGCTAAGTGTTTGACTTGTCAAAAAGTCAAAATCGAGCATCAACGGACAGCCGGATTGTTGAAACCAATTCCCGTCCCAGAATGGAAGTGGGAAGATATCTCCATGGATTTTGTCACGAACTTGCCCAGGACGAAGACCGGATTGAATATGGTGTGGGTGATCGTAGACCGACTGACTAATTCGGCACATTTTCTGGGCATCAAGGATACTTGGGGTCCAGAAAATTGGCTCGTATTTTTATCGCGCAGATAGTGAGACTTCATGGTACGCCGAAGACTATTATTTCGGATAGAGATAGCCGGTTTGTATCGTATTTTTGGCAGGCGGTACATAAGGCATTGGGGACACGGTTGCGTTTGAGTACATCTTTCCACCCTCAGACCGACGGATATTCCGAGCGTACCATTCAGACATTCGAGGATTTGTTGCGCGCGTGTGCGTTAGACTGGAGTAGTGACTCGGAGGAGCATCTGGCCTTGATTGAGTTTACGTATAATAATAGCTGGCATGCGTCGATTAAGATGGCACCGTATAAGGCGCTTTATGGCCGACGTTGCCGATCATTGATATGTTGGGATGAGCCGTCCGATTTAGTTGGCACCGAGCCGGATCTTGTATTAGAGATGAGGGAGAAAGTTGGGTTAATTAGAAAGAGAATGTTGGCAGCTCAGAGTCGACAAAAGTCTTATGCGGACGCTAGGCGTCGACCTTTGGAGTTTGAGGTGGGAGATCATGTTCTGTTGAGAGTGTCTCCGTCGAAGTGAGTTTTCCGTTTTGGGAAAAAGGGGAAGCTCAACCCGAGGTATATTAGACCTTTCGAGATATTAGAGAGAGTTGGCGAATTGGCGTACCGTTTGGCTTTACCTACGTCGTTGAGTCATGTGCATAGTGTATTCCACGTCTCTTAGCTGAGGAAGTATGTTCCGGACCTGTCCCATGTTATTGATTTCGGGGACGTGGAGATCGAGAAGGACGTCACGTTAGAATTTTAGAGCGTCGAGATAAACAGTTAAGGCACAAAACCATTCCTTTGGTTAAAGTGCAATGGTCGAGGCACGGAGTAGAAGAGGCAACGTGGTAGTTAGAGGAGGATATGTGTTCGAGGCACACCGAGCTTTTTGATTCTTAAGTTTCGGGACGAAACTTCTTTTTAGAGGGGGAGAAAGTAATATCCATACCTTTCCATTTTTAGTAGTTTTCATTTTTGGTGTATGTATATTTTTATCGACTCGCTTGTAACCGTTTCGACATTTTGAACCTACTTTATTCTTGGAGTTTTTCCATTTGGACGAGTTTTGGAGGTGTTTTTACGTAATTCCATTCCATGTTATGTTTTGCCATATGAACGTTCAATTCTCGTAAAAATTGTTCATTTTCGTTGTTTCTTAGTTTGCATGAGTTCGTTTGGTTGAGTTGTTCGTGTTGTGACTTTCGGTTCGTTAATCCGACGTCGTATTATGATTTTCGGACACTTGGGCCATTTTTGTAATTTCCTATAAGTTAGGGAATTTCATCTTCGTTGTCGTATTATGGATTCTCGGGTAGTCGGAATTGTATTTTCTTGTAGCGCTTAGGTTCATCTTCGAATGTACTTCGTAACCATATTTTTGGTTCGATAGCAGGTCCGGGTTTCGGGGTCGTCCGAAACCGTTTGGACAGCAGCTGCCCAGAACTGCTGGCCAGTAGGGTGTTACGGCCGTAACACCCCATCTGTTACGGACGTAATGTGGCCATTGTTACGGCCGTAATGTACCATTTGTTACGACCGTAATAGCCCGCTATTTTAAGAACAGCGAGCAGAGGTCAACACCTCATTTTCTCATCTCTTCTTTCGTTTTCTCCGAGCGACACTAGGATGCGAATTCTTCCACCTTTGATCCGTGTGTTCTTCATTTTCCATCACCGTAGGGTCGTGCTAACGTATTATCATCAACGTAATCATCTTCTTCCGTCCGAATCTGAGGTAATTTCGTCTAGAACCCTAACTTGTCAATTTTGGGGGGTTTTCGGGTTTTGCTTGTTAGACTCGAATTGTTCAAGTATGTTGTGATATTCCTCATCGATTGTTGTTATTAGGTGATTCCCAATCCGAATTCGTCAAGTTTTATTCGTGAATTATCGAGTTGGGGAGGTTCTGTGTAAACCCTCGCCCGTGTCGATTGAACGTATGTTGTTATAGCTTGTAATCGGGGTTATGGGCGTATCCATTCGATTATTGTTGTCCGTTAGGACTGAGTTATGTTAATCCTTCGTTTAGGAACCGTCGTTTTCTATCCAGATCGTTCGTAGTCGTTATTCATTCCCAATTCTTCGAAGATGTCTCAAAGGCAAGTACTTTACATTTGTTTACGCGTTCTAGTATTTGAATTATGGCTTTTCGTGGTTGTGTGGATGTATATGTGTATGTTCACCTAGGGATGGTCCAACAGGGCCTCTAGGGATACGTTGTCGTGAGTTTCGTACCGCGAACTATGGTTAACCACCCATGGATGTCCGACGGGGCTCTGCAGGGTACGGTGGCCGTGAGTCTCGTACCGAGGTTAACTTAGAAATGTTTTGTTGGAGAAATGTGTCTTCCTTAGAGAAAACCAGTTAGATGATGAAATACTTTGATCTGAAACCGATTAGAGAACAGCAAATTTGTGAATTTTATTTCGCAAAACCGCAAGATATATCGGTATCACAGGCCATCGTCGACTACAGCAAACAACTCAGTTATGTGCGAGATCAGGTGAGGACCTAAGGTGAGAAGATCCTTCATTTCGACAGATGAATGAAGCTGGAGATTCTCAACTAGGGTTCTAAGGGAGGAAATACTTTGATCTGAAATGAAAACCAGTTAGATGATGATAATAACATGAAATAAACTCACCAAGATGATGTTTGAAGATGAAGATCGCCTCTGATCTTCCTTAGAGACGCGTCCCGACGGCTGGGAATGAAAAGGAGAGAAAAAGGAAGAAAAATGAGAAAGGAAGCCTGCTGTCCAGTATTTATACTGGACAGTTATTAGCGTGCGCTAACCAGACAGTATTAGCGCGCGCTAACAGGGTCAACGCCTAGAACCTACCGCCTGCAACACTATTAGCGTGCACTAGCCAATATGCGTAGCGTGCGCTAATGGGTCACGAATCTAATCCAGTAGCTCCTGGACAGATCTGCACCTACCAGGTAGCGTGCGCTAGAAAGAACAATTAACGTGCGCTAAGCAGTCGATAACGTGCGCTAGCTACCAACCTCAGTGTGCGCTAATGAGACTCCAGTCCCAGTCCAGTAGCTCCTGGGCTGTCTCTGGACTGCCAGTTAGCGTGCGCTACACACCCGGTAGTGTGCGCTAACAATGGCATAGTAGTGCGCGCTACACCACAAGCGGTAGGGTGCGCTACACTGAAATGAGTCCAAACTCATGCAATGATCTGGAATGGAAATTAAACACGTGTCGACTCATGACACGACCATACGTGACACAACATTCCAAAGACATGGACAACGCCAATCCGATAACTCTCGGAAAAACTCAACAAAACTGGAACGAAGATCTCGGGTATTACAGGTATAGTATTTAAACAAAAACAAACACGGGGTCAAGAAATATTACAACTGGTCCTACTGATGGGGCGGAGGGAAATGGACCTGTTGGACATGTCATTCATGAATTTGTCTTAATAAAGTCAACATCTCGTCATGTTTCTGTCGGGTCTCCTCTCGGAAGCCTCAACTCCTCTCTAGTGTTCGGCGAGATAGGGCATGTCTTGCTTCGACCTGTCTGGATGTCTAAGGCCGATCCCTTTCTTCTTCTCCATCGTCATCTGGCCCCCTTTCATAGGCATCCTCTTCTTCCATTCTCTCGGCTCTGTCCTCTTCTTCCATCCCCTCGGCTCTGTCCTCATCTGTTGTGTGCCGAGGTCGAACATTACGATCAAGAGGACTGTGACCTGGGGAGACCAATCCTGCTGCCATCCGGGCTGATTTGTGCGCATCTGTGGCCATATGTAGGTTTCCCAAATTCCGAATACTATCATTTTGAAGGAATATTGTACGCGAGTCATAATCCAGGATGCTCATCATTTTCATCACTGATAAGGACAAAAATTTGTTTCCTGGCAGAGGAGTTTTTTGGTCTAATGATATATCATAATGAAGTGCGATAGGGGTAATCAAACCCCCTATCCAAATCTCCCATCTATGTTTCATAACGACATCCTCAAAATGGTCAGTTAGTATTGCCCAGGTCGCTGGATTTGTCCCATCGAGCATGTGCATCAGAACATATAGTTATCGCTGGGTAATCGGCCCTGTTTCTTTTCGGCCAAAAATACTATTCGCAACCACTTTGTGAAGATATGTGAGTACTAGATTGCGAAGAGATGATCCTTTAGCCGACTTTGGAATATAAGGTCGTGACTCACTTCCCGGATATTCCACCATTGCTCGCCAGTAGGTTTTGTAACACCCCAATCTAGGCAGATATTACAGTGCCGTGGACCCCTGACTGGGACCCACCAGGCGGATGAAAATTAATGACTTAAATAATATAATTGTAGTACCGAACCACATTATATCATTAAATTACTCCGATGAGGAGTTTCATTTCAACACACCCAGGATAATACAGAATACATGTATATTTTATATGAAGATAGAATATACAACACGGAATAAATGAGTACTCAAACGGAAGTCTGCAGCGGAAATAAAAATGAAGAAAACATGAAGACTGAAAAGGACTGGGGCCCCCTACTAGTATCACTGGGACTCCTCGCCGTCAACGTTCTCTTCCCGTGCCTTAGCCTTGCCATGACCTGAAAACAATATTCCCAAATCGCCATACGTAACAACAATCCTCAAGAGTTGAACAATATACAACAATCACATTAGTGAATTAATGAATTAAGTTGAATGATGAGTATCAATGTACGCCCGAATGAAATGAGTAAGAGCACAAGTATCTGAGTGTCCGGAGTCCCGTATATATACCGGCTATTGGCCTAATTAGTCTCACGGTTCAATGTGTCCAGAGTCCCGCGTATACACATTACCATGCGCACAGTCCAATGTGTCCGGAGTCCCGCATATACACATGACCATAGTGTGCCCGACTAAAATAACACACATGCGCCAACCGTCCATGCAATATAATTCAGGAAGATCACCAGAACAAAAATGACCAAGGTGATGAGTAATGAATAGAATCCTATAAGGATCAAGAACGACTCACCGAGATGGAATAATGATACAACGAGTGATAGCTTCAATGAAATGATTTTGGAACCGTCGTTCCTCGTGAGTTACATGATGAGTTGATAAATACAAGTCTCGACATGAACGATATATTATAAGTGAATTACATGTATGAATGAACAACAACGTCAGGAATGAATATCCTTTTAACCGAGTAAGAATTTACTTACACAATACCGGTGTTGAAATGTCATTCCTCGAGCAACGTCCTAAAAAGAGATGTCGGTCACTCGAACAACCTTGAATGACACAATTACCAATAATCCACTCAATAAACGTATCAAACACGATTATAATCAACTCAAATGCCGATACAACAATATACAAACTCATTGAGGCATTCTAACGAATACTTAGCAAACATACATCCTTTGATAATATTCAATCCTGAATATATCGAAACCAAACTCCAAAATGAGTATTTCAAACCACAAAACACCTTCAATGATATCAATAATCCCATAGGAATCCACAACTCGAGTTAACGACAACATCTGATCGAAACCCCCCAAAAATATCAAAGTCAACCAAAAAGTGTTCTTGAATTAACCCCAATATTCATGAAATCCGAAATATATGCCGATAAATCCGTAGGAATACATTCATACATGGTAGATAATCCATATCTAACATATTCCAACAACAATCCAAGCTTACACGAAGAAATCGGAAGGAAAAACCCAAAAATCCGAAATTCTAGATCCAAGAAGTTATTACCTTGATTTGATGAGATGGAGATGATGAAATGATGATTAATCCGAATGATAAGCTTGGAGATGTTGATAGTTGATTGCACCTCGAAGAACACTTCACAAGAAGCTCCAAATTGCCCGGAACCGACGAAGAAATGAAAAGAAATGAAGAATGACGAAGAAAAGACTGAACTGTCCTATTTATAGCAACACCAGTTTAGCGTGCGCTAGCTCTTGTGCGTAGCGTGTGCTAATGGGTGTACTGGGTAGTCCAGTACCCTCTGTTCGCAACGGTAGCGTGCGCTACATACCTTTTGTAGCGTGCGCTACAACCATATACTTAGCCTGCGTTAACTCCAATTGTTAGCGTGCGCTAACAAATTATCTGTTGCCCAGTACTGAAGTCCAGAACCTCCTGTTCTCTGATCCGCTCGCGGTAGCGCGCACTACACACCAAATTCAGCGTGCGCTACTGACACCGATTAGCGTACGCTAATATCTAATCGTAGCGTACGCTAGGAATTAATCCAATTCAGTCCAGTAGCCACTGGACTCTACCTGATCCGACCTTAACGCACGCTACACCGACTGCATAGCGTGCGCTACTCTGACCTACTAGCGCGCGCTACTTACCATTCGTAGCGTGCGCTACTTACAACCCAACTGCAGTCCAGTGCCTTCTGGACTGCCTGCTTGAACTACATTAGCGTGCGCTAAAGTTGAGAGGCGTGCGCTACCCGAACTCAATTAGCGCGCGCTAAGGAGAGTTTGTAGCGTGCGCTACTCCTCGCACACAGCCCACTATGAAGATGACAATGATGATAAACACGGCACGATTCTCAAACTAAATTGATGATGAATGATGATTGATACACGATACAATTACTCTGAACGGTGAATACAATGATTGAATATGAGTGACAAATGATTATCAATGAGTGAAAATTACTGAGTGACAAATACTGAATGATAATTACTGAATGATAGTGACTGAATTGCAACCTGGTATTATAGGTTTTGCACTCGAATCTATTTATGAGGTATTCTCTGTCGTTTCGCGTACCATAAATGTTTTCCGACTCTCTCATAGATAGCTTCTCATCTTCGTTGTTTAGTCGGAATATTATTGTGGTAGGTTCACGAGTGACTGGATCTCTTCTAACTGTTAATGTGCTTAGAAACTCCATTGTGAGGCATATATAAGTGGGCCATTGTTGTGTCATCATCCAGTCCCACATGACCATTTTCAGCATTTTCATGACATCATCTTTGATCCCTATTGTTGTCATGCACTCATTGTCGGGCCATCGGGTGGGAAGCATCTTTTTCTGACCCAACATCGCCCACCTAACTTGTCGTATTTTCGGGAGCTCAATTCCATATGTTTCAGGTATTTCAACAGCCCCTTAGACCGATGCTCTTGCTGGTTGCTCTGGTTCGACTTTTTGTCTCCCTCTTCCCCTTTGAGCATTTCCGCGTCCTCGTCCTCTAGCCATTTTTCCTGAAAAAAATTCTTAATTATCGTTTGTTCCTATTCTATCATGACTCAATAATTTTCAATGATACATTCTCCCCCAAACTTATAGCAATTTACACATTTACCCCAAGATTCTAATTTATCGACCAAAATAACCACCCATGTAAAATTGATAGTACTAGTCTCCTTGAAACAAGTACCTCATTCATACAACATCTTTATAGGCACAAGCATTCTCAATATGTAATTATATTTCCCAAACCCCAACAAAAAATTCGAGTTGCATGAAAAATCCTTGAAAAAAAATTGGGGGAGAATTCACAATCCAAATTTTCGAGTTTCATGTAATTAGAGGATATGAATCAAGAGTTCACAATCCAAATAATCTTAGCATGCTCATAAATAAGAATGAATCGTACAAAATCGGAAAACATACCTTGAATTCGGAGTGAATGATGAGAAAAAAAATGTGACCTTCAAAACCCACAAGGAAGAACTTAGATAGTTGAATGATGATGAGATTGTGTTGGGTTGCAAGTTTCTTTGCTTGATTTTGCACAAATTTTCTTTGAAAATGAAGTTTGGAAGAGTTTGGGTATTAGGGTTGTTTGAGAATGAAGAAGAAAAAATTGGGGAAGGAGATGAAGTGAGGGACACGGTTGCGTGTCCCTTTTATATTGCCGACTGACACGGCCCGTGTCTTACCTGTTCAATTTTCGAAAAATATTCTGGCCACCGGACCCGACCGTGTCATATGACACGGCTCGTGTCGCACCTGTGTTGATTTTTCATTTCAACTGTCCTTCTGACTCGATCGTGTCATATGACATGGTCCGTGTCGTACCTGTCTAGATAGTGATTTTTTCTGCCCGACTGACCCGATCGTGTTAAATGACACGACCCGTGTCGTACTTGCTTGGAAAAGGCAAAATTCTCTGCCCACCAGACCCGACCATGTCATATGACACGGCCCGTGTCGTACTTGTTAGTCTGGATCGTTTTTCTGCAAATTAGACGCCTACAGTTGAACCGGTCAGTTTCACACCAAGTACAAATAATAAAAATAAGATACAAATGACAAAAATAAACTAACAAAAACCGTTGGGTTGCCTCCCAATTAGCGCTAACGTCTTCAGCCAGACGCTTGAAACGGGAAGTTCTATGGGTCGGTCAATGTCATAATTGATACAGCCTCCTTTTGATTTGGATGATAGTAGTGTTTGACTCGTTGGCCGTTAACTTTGAATAGCTCACCATATCTGCTCATGAGCTCGACTATCCCGAGCAGAAGTACTTTCTTGATTACAAATGGACCCGATCATCTTGATTTTAATTTTCCGAGAGACAATTTTAATTTCGAATTATAAAGAAGCACTTGTTGTCCCGACACAAATTCATGCTTTAAAATCATCTTGTAGTGCCATATTTTTTATCTTTCTTTGTAGATCCGAGAATTTTCATAACATTCATCCCGGAATTCCTCCAATTCGTTTAGGTCCAATAATTTCTTTTTTCCAGCCGCCTCAAAATCCAGATTTAATTTCTTTATCGCCCACATTGCTCTATGCTACAACTCTAAAGATAGATGGCATGATTTCTCAAATATGAGTTGGTAAGAAGATGTACCCAATGGCGTTTTATATGCAGTGCGATAGGCCCAAAGAGCATCGTCAAGCTTGGATGACCAATCTTTTAGAGATGTACTCACCGTTTTTTCCAGAATTAGTTTAATCTCTTTATTAGGTGCTTCGGCTTGCCCATTTGCTTGCGGATGATAAGCCAAGGATTTATTCGATCGGACCCCATACTTTTAAGAAGTTTATCCATGATTTTGTTTACAAAGTGTGATCCTCGATCACTGATTAACGCCATTGGCGTTCCAAATCGGCTAAAGATGTTTTTCTTTAAAAATTTCATCACCACTTTAGTGTCATTTGTTGGAGAAGAAATTGCCTCGACCCATCAAGATACATACTCGACTGCTAACAGAATATACCTATTCCCAAATGATGAGGAAAAGGGGCCATGAAGTCAACGCCCCAGACGTCAAAAAGTTCAACCTCAATTATATTGGTCATGGGCATCTCGTGATGCCTTGAAATATTCCCCACTCGTTGGCATCGATCGCATTGTTGAATGAAGAGATAACAATCTTTGTATAACGTAGGCCAATAAAATCCATTTTGCAACACTTTTGCAGCAGTCCGAGTTGTTCCGAAGTGTCCTCCGGTTGGTTGGCATTGTTGAAGAAATTCCTCCCACTCTTCTTGCGGTACACACCTACGCACTATCATGTCTGCACATCTTTTGAAAAGTAGTGGATCATCCCACATATAGAACTTGATATCATGGAGGAATTTCTTCTTTTGATAATGAGATAATTCCGGAGGTAGTATGTCTGCAACCAAAAAATTAACAATGTCAGCATACCAAGGAAATGTAGCTTCTACTATAAAAGCCGATCGTCCGGAAACTCTTCTTTAATCCCTTTAATTTTGGGCTCCTCCTCCTTCTTGTACTCAAGGCAAGATAAGTGGTCAGCCACCACATTCTCACAACCCTTCTGATCTCGAACTTCCTCGTCAAACTCTTGCAGAAGAAGAATCCATCAAATCAAGTGAGGTTTGGAATTTTTTCTATCGAACAAGTACTTGATACGTGGTCAGTATGTACTATCATCTTTGTCCCAATTAAGTATGATCGGAACTTATTAAAAGCAAATACCACTGCAAGCATTTCTTTCTCCGTTGTTGTGAATTTTACTGAGCTCCATCTAATGTCTTGCTTGCATAGTAAATAGCCTGAAAGAGTTTCTCACGATGTTGTCCCAACAAAGCTCCAACCACAAAATCACTTGCATCACACATGAACTCAAAAGGTTGAGACCAATCCGGTAGTACGAGGATAGGAGCACTCACTAGTGCTTTATTTAAAGTTTCAAATGCCAGCAAACACTCATTAGAAAAATGAAAGCAGTATCTTTTTCTAACAATTTACTCAAAGGTTTAGTAGTTTTTGAAAAATCTCGAATGAACCTCCTATAAAAACCGGCGTGACCAAGAAAGCTCCTAATGGCCTTTTTATTCTTCGGAGGGGGAAGTTTCTCAATGGCGATAATCTTCGCTCTATCCACCTCTAATCCTGCAGCGGATACTCTATGGCCTAGGACAATCCCTTCTTGCACCATAAAGTGGCATTTTTCCGAATTTAGCACAAGATTAGTATCTTCACAACGCTGCAAAACTAAAGTGAGATTATGCAAGCAATGATCAAATGAATTACCAAACACATAAAAATCATCCATGAACACTTCCATTATATTTTCAATTAAACCATGGAAGATAGCCATCATGCAACGCTGAAAAGTGACTGGGGCATTACATAAGCCAGACGGCATTCTACGATAAGCATAAATTCCATAAGGACATGTGAAAGCCGTTTTTCCTTGATCTTCAGGTGTTATGTAAATTTGATTATATCCTGAATAGCCATCAATAAAACAGAAAAATTCATGCCCCGCCAATCTATCAAGCATTTGATCAATGAAGGAGAGAGGAAAATGATCTTTGCGAGTTGCCGCATTCAACGCCCTATAATCTATACACACTCTCCATCCCGTAACTACCCTCATAGCAATTAATTCATCTTTCTCATCTATAGTCACGGTCATCCCCCCTTTTTAGACACTACTTGCGAGGACTCACCTAGTCACTATCAAAAATTAGGTAAATCATTCCAGCATTTAACAATTTGAGCACTTCTTTTTTTACTACTTCTTTTATTATAGGATTGAGTCTTCGTTGATTTTGCACTTTAGGCTTATAATTTTCTTCAGGTAAAATCATATGCATGCATATTGAAGGGCTGATTCCCTTTAAATCTGAGATAGACCATCCTATGGCAGACTTATGAGCTCTCAAAACACGAAGTAGTTTATCTAATTGAGTAGAGGAAAGCGAAGAGGATACACCTGATTTGTATTATTACAACCTAGAAATGCATACTTGAGGTGTTCTGGAAGGGTTTTAAGGTCCAGGCTTGGTTTTGATACACCCGACTGAGATGAAATGGATCGTAAATTTTGGACTGTGTCAGTTGACACGGTCGAGTCTCCGGTTGTGTCGTTTGGCAGCTTGATTTTAGCAACTATTGCATGCTTCTCTTGTTCCTTTTATATTTCTAAATCATCGAATTTATTGATTTGTGGTTCTTCCTGCAGGGAATTTAGTTCACAAGTATAATCAAACAAGTCAGAATCATCAAACTCCAAGGTTGAGTCACTAGAAATGCATGATTTTACAAGTGTAAACTATAACGGGTGTGAAGATAATGAGTGCAAGACTGTATTCTTTCCATACGAATTTATACTATCAATAACATTGCAATATTCAATATCATCATGAGATTCCATAGCTTTGAATATGGAAAATAGAACATGCTCATCATTAACACGTAATGTAAGTTCTCCCCTTTCCACATCGATAAGAGCCTTTCCCGTTGCTAGAAATGGATGTCCACGGATAAGTGGTAAATCTTCATCTTCCTCCATGTTGAGAACGACAAAATCCGCTGGAAATATGAATTTGTCGACCTTTACGAGCAGGTCTTCAACAATCCCCTTGGGGTATATTATTGATCGATCCGCCAATTGTAACATTATCGTTGTTGCTTTCATTTCCCCCAACTCCTAATTTCCTGAAAATAGATAAAGGCATAAGGTTAATTGAAGCACCTAAATCACACAAAGCCTTATCGAATGAAACTTTTCCAATGGTGCATGGAACGGTAAAACTTCCAGGGTCCTTAAGATTTTGAGGTAATTTGCGTTGGATAATAGCGCTACATTCTTCGGTTAATTAACTGTCTCATGTTCTTCCATCCTTTTTTTTTGACATCACATCCTTCAAGAATTTTGCATAATTAGGTATTTGTTCCAAAGCATCTGCAAAAGGAATATTGATGTTAATTTTCTTGAACATGTCCAAAAATTTTGCAAATTGGACATCTAACTTTTTCTTTTTAAAAAGTTGAGGAAAAGGGAGAGGAACTTTAAAAGTAGAAGTAGAGTTAGGAGGTATTTTAGGCTTCTCAGCCCCTTTAGATGTGTCATTTTTCCCTTCTTCCTCTACAAGTTTGATTTGATCCTCTATGGCTTCCTTGCTTTGTTGGTCTGTTGGCATATTTAGCCCTTCATAATTTATTCCGCTTCTTAAGGTGATAGCTTGACAAGATTCTTTTGGATTTAATTCGGTATTAATCAGAAATTGTCCACGGTGATGTTGACTCCCGACAACTTTAGCCAACTGTCCAATTTGAGTCTCGAGGTTTTTCATTTGGGCTTCCATGGTAGTAGCTAATTGAGTCACATGGCCCTTGATTTTGTCTAATTTTTCCTCATCTCGACTAAATCGACTCTTTGTTTCCATCATAAAGATAGCTAAAATATTCTCCAGATTTGTAGTAGGCTTCGATTCTTATTTCATCATTTGACACTTGAATCTGGCTGGCGGTTGTAAATCATTTTCTTGATTAGCGTAGCAAAAATTTTCATGATTCCTGTTGGAGGATAGTAGAAACCTGGAGGTTGATTATTCCTGAAATTATTGAAATTCCGATTATTAATAATGAGCCTCTTCCAGTGGGTCGGACGGTAGTGTACTTCCTTGAGGAGCTATTTTTGCATCTCCTCCCTTTGTTAAGGCCCCCAGCTGATTAGTTAACATCGTCATTTGCACGGTTAGTGTCTTGATATGGGTCCGAATCGGGTACCTCAGCCACCCTTCTAACATTTGATCTTTCCATCGGCCATTGATAACTGTTTATAGCCATTTCTTCTATTAATCCAAAAGCTTCTTCAACGCTTCTTGCTAGCAATTCCCCTCCCGCGGAAGCATCAATGAAATTCCTCGTTTCTCCCATAAGACCAATGTAGAAGAAACACATTTGTTGCTCTTTTGGGAAAACATGTCAAGGATATCGCCTTAGTAAATATTTGAAACGTTCCCATGCTTCATATAACGGTTCGGAGTCCAACTGATGAAATTGAGTAATCTCACTTTTTAGCTTCATCGTCTTGTTAGGTGGGAAAAATTTGAACAAGAATTTTTCGCTCAAATCCTCACATGTACTTATACTTCCCGGAGCTAAAGTCCCAAGACAGTTTCTTGCTTTCCCTCTCAAAGAGAATGGAAACAGTCGTAAGCGTATTGCATCATCCGAGACCCCATTCATTTTGATAGTGTCACAAATTTGCATGAAATGTGTGAGGTGAGCATGCGGATCTTTGACAGCAAATTCTCCGAATTGATTATGTTGAACCATTGAAATTAGAGCGGACTTCAACTCGAAATTCAGAGTGTTGATTGGAACATGAGTAATTCCCCCAAAGTTTCGGTCAACCTTTGGTCGGAATCCATCCTGAAATGATTGCACCCTAGTTGCTGGATTTTCAATTCGTCCGCCACCGTTGTCCTGGATTATTGCATTTTCGTTTATTGTGTTCGTGTTATTCATCCCCGTGTTGTCTCCTTCTCTCTCCATGTCTTCAAAAAGATCCCTTCTTAGTGTCCTTGAGGTAGCACCTGTTCTTCTGGCAAATGCTTCTACTTCCAGGATGAAAGTTTCTAAAGGCACTCGAGATGAACGGGTGTTCATGCACTCCCTGAGTAGGAGATAAATTTGCACAACATGAGTTATGCAACAAAAAAAAGTCTAGAGTAAGACTAGAAGCACTTATCGTAATATCAATACTAATAAAAATACATTAGTCCCCGGCAACGGCGCCAAAAACTTGTTCGCTATATTTTTAAACAATCTGCAAGTGTACGAAGTAAATGTAGGAAGCGGCGAGTAAGGTCGTGTTCCACAGAGACTAATTATTCCTATTGTATTGATTACTAGATTATAGTGATCCCGATTTTATCTTGACGATCGTTAAGGTGGATGAATGGTTAACTAAACAAAATAAAATAATGAAATATAATTTAACAAGTGTAATATTTGAATCGAATAGAGTTTTAAGAGTTTTGAAAGATAGATTCCAAGGCTAGGTTCCGTTGATTACTAAGTTTAGTCGGGATTGATTTCAAAGAATTCTATATGCGTTTCTAAAATGATAACCACAAAAATATTTTAAAGTCCCTCTCGAAATGCAATAAAACGTAGATTAAACAACCTATAATAACGTCTCCGTATATTATAAATTACCTAACTCCAAATGTTCGTAAGATTAAATATCATCATAGTTTATCACCGATTTCTCAATCACGTAATTAACTATGTCAAATACTCGAAAACCTATTAATGCCCTCTTCTCTCGAATTATGAGCAATTAAGTTAAACATGTAAAAATATTGTTCAAGTGTTCTAACATGAATCAAAACCAAGTATTTGATAAAGAAATAACACTAGAAATATATAATCATCAATCCTTCAAAACCATAGTGAATCAACGTACTCCTATGCCCGGAATCTAACAAGTTTAGCCGGACATTGTAATGAAAGAAAGATCAGTAATCATCATGTTCAAGCTAAATAAATAACAAAAATGAGTAAAGGATATGAAAAAGATAAAACTCGGATGGTGTCTTGAGTGGTCTCGATTCAAGCCTTCAAGTGTTCTTGATGTGTTCTTCCTTGTGCTTTCTTCGAAGTCTCCTCCTTTTGGTAAGTTTTTCTCTCAATCTTGTGTTTTTCAATCCTCATCAACTCTCCAAGTGAATGTCCCTCTCAAGTCCAGTCAAGAGCACTTTTTATCAAGCCAAAACCCCATTTTTCTTGTTCAAATCGTGCAAAAACGTCAATCAAGGGACTTTGCACCGAAAATTGACACGGCCCGTGTCGAAGTGCTCTGGATTTCCAAAAGTTTCTGGACATGTAACCTGATCGGGTCATTGGCCATGTCAGTTGACATGGCCCGTGTAGCTTGACACGGTCGGGTTGTTTTGACACGACCCAGGTCGTGTCAGTATGTTCTGACTCCATTTTTCAGTCTTTTTTGGCTCGATCTTTCGTTCATGCATCACTCGATATGTATCGGGGTTGGGGCTTCATTCATGCTTGATAATGGCCTTAAAAACACCTGTAGAAGCAACCAAATATACGTGATCGAGTCCAACAAACACAATTTAAGCACAAACAACACAATTCCACACATTTTATAATCTTAAAATCCGAAAAAACCTTATAGAAATATGTGTAAAAATGAGTGCTAACAGGAAATATTACTTTGTACAATATGAAAAATGCATTTGTAAGCACTGTATTTGTATATTAAAACATTGTAGTTATAAGTAAAGAATCAATATATTTTAAAGCTTGAGATATAAGAAACAGTATATTATAAAAGAAGCAATACAATTTATTTATATATAATATACTGAATGTATAAGAACATTGGATATTATGCATTTAGCATAATGCTACCTTGAAATAATTACACTGCTCTTACGTGTTCAACATACTTCTACGCTGCTATTATGTTTTGAGTATACTGATATGTCAAACATATTGCTTGCTATTAGATGTTTAAACTATTGTTTTAAACTGCTTTTATTAGTATAATATATTGTTTTTCTTTTACGTTTTTAGTCATGCAACATGCATCTCAAATTGTAGATCATGGAAAAGACTATCAATTTGATACTTTTTTTAATATAAAATGGATAACACATAAATAAATTATTATATTTTTAATGGAGATTATTTATTTGCGAAATTAATCTATTACCCTCGAATTTTGAAATTCGTTTCCCACCATTTTTCCTTCCTTTTATATGTGATGTAATCTCATCATTTGATGTCAAATAATTAATGACCCTAATTATTTTTAGTTCTTACAATAAGAATAATTCCAAACCAATCAATATATATATATATATATTAATGACAAGACTTATATATATTTTCTTCATTTGCAATTAGTGTTTCAACACTGTCCTGGACGACGTGGATAATTGTATATTAACTTAAGGGACTTTGAAAGTTTCTGATCCTTCTTAGTAAACTAGTATACCATCCGTATAAAATACGGGAACATAAGAAAAAATTTACATAAAAATGCATAATATTCAACCATTCACAATAAATTTTATAGCATTTTTTGTAAATTACATTAGTTCTTCTATTTACGATTACACCATTTTTGTCACAATAAAAAAATTGAAGTCGTTCGTGCTCTTCACTTTGATACGACTACATAACTGACCACGATTGAATACGAGTCTTGGCAGATGCACGCCAACATGAGAGAGTGCATAACCATGAAAAAGCATAATTAGTGGAAATTGTCCTTTTTGAAATTTAAATACCAATCTACTATCTAATGAGTTTAATATCATTTGTGAATAAGTACTTTACTCCTAAATATGTAGTATAACATAATAAATTTTATGGAAGCAAATGTACCAAAATATTGCAAATATACATCATCCAAAGCATATTAGAAAATAAAATAAAGAAAATTAACATCTCTCACATAATCAATTATTGTTGCAATAGCACAATAATTTCCTTCTTTTCTCACACGAATTTCTTATTTTTTGAGTGACGGAAATTACAAATGATTAAAATACTCGAGATACATTTTAAAAAGATTTATAGTCAATTTTTATTCTCCATAACCCTTCTTGTATATAGAGATAATTCAATTGATAAATATGTTGTTATCAAAAAAAATGCCTACATGTTTTAGGAGGAAAAACTACGCTCTCGTCCTACGAGAAATTTTTAAAAATAGATTTGGTTCCACATTCTTTTTTGGTCCTTTTTTGTCAAAATGGTCCAAACTGTTAGGTATTTAACGATTTTCGTTAAATGACCAAAAAAAGATAATTTAATCCTTATATTTGAAAAAAAATTACATAAATTATTTGGATATAATTTAAAATACAAAAGCAAATCAAGAACTTTCAAAAATATATAGTTGATTTCAAAGTAAATAAATTAACAAAACTTTTAAAACTAAAAAAAAATAAAAATCACTTAAAAATTACGATCAATCTTTATTTTCTAAAATTCTCTTTGTACAAAGATGAATCTACAGATTAGTATATTATTATTAAATGTTATTGCTTATGAATTTAGAAATATGTCTTTGAAAATTCATAAAATCAGTAATTATATAATTTAGTAAATATGAGTTTTTCATTTATTTTATTATTTTATATTAATTAAATAAGATTTAAAACTAAGGTAGACTAATTGATTTATTCCATAGTTTCTTTGATTTATTTATAAATAATAATTAAAACATTATTTCTACACTTTCAATAATCTTTTTAAATAAGGTTATTTCAATTTATTTAATTGATTAGGACTTCGAATACTTTTTTAATGATATATATTCAACACTTCTTTTGCAATACTCCCAAACATCTTTCATTTCAATTGATATTTAATTTATTGATATACCTAATTATAGTGACTAACTAATAAACTAATTAATTAGTGGAAATATATAATATTTTCGCAAGATTTTATGTTTAAATTTTTAATATATAGTGCACGCTACTATATTAAATTTCTCGTTGTTTGGTATTTATATTCTTTAATTAATGAAAACGTGAAATATTTCTATAAATGTAATCAATTCCTATTTATTCGTAATTCATATTCCTTAATTCATAAAAATTAATAAGGTATGTAGGATTTATTTGAGGTATAATTATAATGTAATTAATACAATGATGATTAGGCCAGTAATTGATTATGTGCCAGCTAAAGCATGAGAGACTGACACATAAGCACACGAAGCATCAGCAGAGATATATGACAGACGAAGCATAAGAAACTGCCATTTAGGCTCAGCGTATTCTGCACTAATATATATGAGAGATTTAATTTTAGGTAATAAGCCCGTACTTAATTCTGTATGAACGGCATATACCAATATTTATATTGAATGGGGTTCCATACAGACTAGGTAATTCCTTACCGGAAATTTCATATCTATTCAGTATTAAATATTCGGATTTTGATTTACCGGATCCTGGTCCGATAAATTTACTGGATAAATTTGGACCGAACTGATAAGCCTATCTATTCAAAATTCTGACTCGAGTTGAACCGGTAGTTACTGGGAAGGTACCTGGTCCAAACCGATAAGAAAAATCGATTTGGAACCGCCAGATACCTGAAGCCGGAATACAAAACCTGGACACGCATAAATGAATACAATTCCACATTTTTATAAATCAATTAACTAAATCGTTTTTATGAATCAGAAATCTGAAAATTAATTAAATAAAATGCAAAGAATTCAAAAAAAAAAACACTTAAGTATCAAGCTAAAAATAAATATATCAAAAATAATTAATATGCAAGCAAGTACTATGTATAATATAAATATAAGAAAACTATGTATGATATAAATATAAGATGAATACAATACAAAGGAAAAGTTGATTTGGAGGCTGAAAATCATCTCGTTAGCAGTAATCATTTCAATTTGGTACTATATATCAGAAAATTGAAATTAGTTCCCAACAAAAGTCGGAACTAAACCTCAAGAAATCGCTTGAATTTGGTGTGTTGAAAAAGAATCGCTTCAATTTGTGTGTTTTGTGTATTTAATTGTTTTGATGCAGTTTTTAATTGGAAGAATAATGAAAGAAATGAACGAGAATTATACAACGAGGGAAATGAGGATACTAGGGTTTCCAAACTCTATCTCTCCCGTCTTCATATGTATATATGGTATACCACCGGTCTAAGGAGTGTTTGGTATGACATAATAAAAGAAAAAAATTATTATGTATTTTTTTGGGTTAGCGGTTCGATTTCTTATCAGTTCCGGTTTTAATTTTATTTCCCATATCCAACGTGTTAATCCGATTTTGGGTATTTCGGTCTTTTTATCGGACGAGTCTCGAATTTATCCGACCGAGTAACGGCCAACACTCACAATGCGAAAATAATAGAAAAGAAAAGAAAAGGGGAGAAAGGTATGGGAAAAAGAAAAATCCCATTGGATATATAAATCGAAACCAATTTTGGGCCGTTCAAGTCAAGAAATGGCCCATACGTAACTTTTGCCCACGTACCTTCACGTCATTCACGTGCCTCGATTAAGCTGAATTTTGCCCTAATTTTCCCCCTTTTTGCCAGAATGATTTCCCATTCTCCATTCCAGCAAAAATATCATTTAAGATCAGATATGGCTTCAGTTTGGACTGTGCACGTTCGTACAGCGTCATTACTTCCTGTAAGTCTGCCGACGAACACTTTTGGGCTTTCTTCAACAAATCATTTCGTGCATTCGTTAATTCAGGCTCGACGTGTTTCCGATGAACTCCAATTTCAGTCCTTCTCAGGAATTGATTGTCATTGCACGAACTGGAATCGAAGAATTACTTACAAAAGGTTGGTGGTGAAAGCAGTGAATTCCATTGACGACAGGCGCCTCCTAAACGACGCCGTTGTTATTGGGAAGTTGAAAAAAGATAGTGCTGAGGAACCCCATCAAAATATAGTTGCTAAATTGCAAGAATCAGTTGGGTGTCTCCCGGTGTTTGTAGTTAAGGTGATTTGTTGCTTTTCAAATTAGAATATCCACGGAACACGGCCTTATATTTTGGCATCTGGGATAGTACACTCTTTTTGAATTCTGCGCAAATACAAAAAGATCGGTGCTGCAATTACAAATGGTGAAATTCTTAATGATGATTCTGTTAGTCGGATGTAGAATAGTTACTTAGTGACATGTTCTCTGATAGTATCTAACTATCATGTTTTACTTTATGTACTGTGGTTGAACAAGTGACGTCTATGGGGCAAATAGTTTCACTACATTTTTAAAGATCAGGATTGAATGTGTTCTGCCTGTGATCCAGTATAAGGATATTAGACATATGGTGTTATGATCGTCTTTCTCCTTCATTAATTTTAGTTAAATGCCCAATTTTAATTCCATTTTGTTTTTTAATTACCATTTACATTGGTATATTTACTGAGTTATTCCTAAAAGAAAGTAAGTGCATTATTTTCTGCAGTTCTTTTTGTTATGTTTTTATTTCCTTGGAGGATTGCCACTTAGGAGTTCAGTACTTCTGTTTATTACTTGAGATAAGATTATACAGTTTCAGTCAAGATTAGACGAGCCATATGGTTTGCTTGCTGGGGTGCTGGTTTTTTTCTTGTGTGTGTGTGTGTGTGTGTGTGTGTGTGTGTGTGTGTGTGTGTGTGTGTGTGCATGTTTTTGGATACATTGGGTGAGAAAGATGATCCGACTAAAATTCCAGTTTTGTCCGTCAAATTTAAAGAGTATATTAAATGCATGAGCTTTACTTCCCGTCACACTTGGATGGCCATGCATAGGAAATTGGACAGGTCGTCATTGGACATTCACTTTCTCTATATTGTCTGTTTTGGCAGACTGGAAGACTTTCTGGTATGAACTTCACTTTTGGATTATGCATTGCGGCAACCATGTTAGCTGTTGTAGTGAGAGGTTATGTAACGAAGAAGAAAAGTTGCAGTCGCCCAGGCTCTGTATCTGATCTTGTTCGCCGTGGGCAGCTTAGATCAGATAGAAGAGGCATGTATGATTCTAATTTGCACTTGTTGAGCTCTAGGATTTTACATATTTATGGGCACTAAGTAAAAGGATCGTTCATGAATCATCAATCATGCTTATGGTTAATGAACAGCATAACCGTTAGCGGTTCATGATTTTCTTGTCGATATTTCTATAACATCAAAAGTTTTTGCACCGAACCGGAACGCGCTCTTGCAGATACTCTCTGGTTACTTACTGAAGTCTCTGATATTTTTGCCAACACTTGCTTATGGCGTGTAATTGATTAACTTGTCGTTCTTTCTTTACAGCTCCAAACCGCTCAAGTACGAAGACCCGTTCAACAACCCTATGGTGAAAGTCAGCAAAAGCAATTCAACTGTCGAGATGTGTGGAAAAGTGTACCGTTTGGCTCCAGTGACTCTCACAGACGAGACGCAAACAATACATCAAAGACGGAGATCACGTGCATATCAGTGGAAGAGACCAACTATGTTTCTCAAGGAAGGAGAATTAGCACCACCCGATGTAGACCCTGATACTGTTAGGTGGATCCCCGCGAATCATCCTTTTGCAACAACTTGTAGTGATATTGATGAAGGTTTGGCTGAAAATAACGTGTACCAGAAGCATGGTGTTCCATTCCGTATCCGGGCAGAGCACGAGGCACTGCAGAGAAAGCTTGAGGCACTGCAAAATGTAAGTTGATCTAACCGTCAGCATCATCAATTGCACCTTAATACCAACTATGCTGGGGTCGGTGGCATGAAAATTATACTGACAAGTAATTGTCTAAAACTCGTTAACACTAGAAATTCATGCCAAAAAACAAAGTGACAAAGTTTTATGCCTCATGCTCTTCCTGTCGCAACATTCATACAAAGGAAAATGAGATGAAATTCCAAAACCATCAACATCATACGTGTTCCACTTACATGGAAATTATCATGAGATGATGATGATGAGTTGAGATAATTGCTATAGTCATGTCACCTTACGTGATTTGATATTCTAAAATCAACACGTACATCATGGAACATGATTCGTAAGTTGATCTAACCAAAAAAAAAGAGTAAATATTGTTCAGTTGTGGCTTTCCTTGCCTTTTGATGATTGATTTGATAGACAATCACTATTTCTTGACTAGGTTTATGAGCCCTCTCACGTGCGATTATATTACATGCTGTTCTGGTAATAAGACCTTGTGTTTTTAACTGACTCCGGGTTTGAAATGCTACAAAGTAACCCATTGGTCATGGACCCATTGTACTTGACGACTCTTATTTACGTACCTGATATTGTATTTACTTTTTGCCCCCTATTTCCCCTTCTCTTCTTGGGTATTCCAAAATATGCATCCACCGTGTATCGGACCGTATCTGATTCTGCATTGGACCAATTTTAGGAGTGCCATGCATAGGTGTTTTATTTTGAACTAAGGGTGATTACGAGTAACACCATTTTTTTAACATAATTATAAAAAATAATGATAAAAATATAATTTAATCTGTTATTTTTCAAAACTACAGATACTCTGGTTGACATATGTTTCTGTATATAAAAGAAAAAAAGAACTACACACTTCAGGGTGGTATTTGCTATATTTTTTCTAGGGTGGGGGTAATTTACAAGGGAAAATGCGATTACACCCACAACCTTGGACACTATGTGCGTTTGCCCCCCAACTTTTAAAAAAGTGCAAAAACCCGCCCAATCTTTGATGAGTTGTCCGATTTGCCTCCAGTATTTGCGTGTGATTTAAGTTATTCAGTTGCCGGAAATTTTTAAAAAATGGCCGAAAATGAGGTTTTGCGAGCAATTGCACAACCGATCAAAGGTTGGACGGATTTTGCACTTTCTTAAAAGTCAGAGGGCAAACTGCATATATAGTGCCAATGGTTGGGGGGGTGCTCGTGTTTGTCCCTATTTGTATTCTGTAGAGGTTAATCGAATTGTTTTGTAGTTAAGGTGAATCTATCATTATTATTCACTGGTAGATGTCTGGTAGATATACCCTTGTATCATTTATGCATGTTTAATAGGCAATACGACCTGCATTTTTTTATCATTTTGATCGTGATTGTTGCAGGAGCAAAAACTCAGCAAATTAGTGATAGATCCTGCTGCAGCCAGAGATTTTGAGAGGCCAGTCGAGTCGCATTTGAAGTTAGATGAGCATAGAAGCTCTAGTTCAAAATCGGACTCTAATCCTTCTCCGACTGATCGAATTAATAACCCAAATGGGAGCAACTCACCATCCGAGGAGATGCAGAACCCTTGAGCTCCATTGCCAATTTCGAAAGGCGAACCCACCACGTGTGTGGGGATTGCAGTAATATCTGAAGTTCTGAAAAATCCAATTTGATGTGGAGTTCCAAACATGATCTAATGTAAATAGAATACTGCAGTTTTTTTCACAAGCTCTCTTGCCAGCTGGAAAATCATGCGACAATCTTTTAGTATTTTAAATTTTAATAGAATAACATACCATAGCAAAAGGAAAAAGAATGTAACTTTACACCACATAAAGATTTACAACATAATTTACATTGCACTTTAAAGAGCTGCTATCACTTCCAACAACAGAGCTTCCGGCAGTCGGTCACTCACTTTTATCAGTTTGTTTGGCTCCAACCGCAAAGAACTCAGTAATGACTTCCAACGGCATGCCTTTGGTCTCCGGAACCCTCAAGTACACGAAAACATACGAGATCACGCAGACGACGCCATAAATCCCGAAAACGCCAGCTAAGCCGATGGAACTGAGCATCACGGGCATTGTATAAGTGACGACAACGTCGCATATCCAGAAAACCAGCGCGCATATGGCGATGCAGACCCCACGAACCCTTGTTGGAAATATTTCGGAGCACAGGATGTTCGGGATGGGTCCAAAGGCCATCACAAAGAAACAGAAATAGATCACGACACATAGGGTTGAGATTATGGCATGAGCTAGGGTGCCGAAATCAAGGACGTTTGCGATTACCAGGACAAAGAGCGATACTATCAAGGCAGGAATAGTAGAGAGCAACAGTGACCTGAATAGATATAGGCGAAAAATGAGCAAGTGTTCTGGAAACAAGCATAAAACAACTGTATTTTAAAGGAATAGTTACAAAATACTGCCTCTGTTCTAAAGGAGGAAGAGAGGAATCTCAGTTACCTTCGACCAGCTATATCCACGAACCTCATCGCAACAGCAATACTAGGAAGCATCAAAAAGTTCGCCAATGCACTAATGAGAAAAGATGCGGAGTCTGATCCGATGCCAAGGTTGGAAAGAAGATCTCCGACGCCTGCATGCTGAAGAATTTGAGGAGTGTAGAACAAAACCCCACTGATACCAGAAAGCTGAACCAAACATGAAGATCAAAAATGAGGAATGATTCGTCAACTTTCTACCAATAAAACTATAGATCATACTAGTTTAATTTGACATATGTAAACACATCACTTTTTTTTTTGTTTAATTTCACGAATAAAAACAGAGATATGTGAGGAAATGTAAACTGTATTAGTGACTGATAATTGAAGCGCACACACGCACACACGCGCACACAAAGAGAGAGAGAGAGAGAAAGAGAGAGAGAGAGAGAGAGAGAGAGGGGGGGGGAGAGAGAGAGAGAGAGGGGGAGAGAGAGAGAATCTCAATGACCTCGTCTGGTATCATTGTCAACTGAACTCTCCATAAGACTGGGCACCAGGGTTCAAATCCCACCAGCAACAGTGATGGGATTGTTGGTTAATTCAGAGTGAGGATAGCAACCCCCATTTGTGTAGTCCTTGACTAGAGTTTTTTCTTTTCTTTTTCCTTATTGAGATTATTTTAAAATTTCCCTATTTGATTCACTTAGTTAGTTTATACCAAATTTCAATTTTGTCCCATTTCATTGAAAGCTAAAGTAGGAATAATCCCGAACACATTTACTACGTTTTCTTAACGCGTGTAATTTTTTTACGGGCCTATCTTAGTGGGACGGAAACAATACCACGAGACGTCCATCTTAATGGAGTAGTAATACTGTTTCAGAAAAACATATTCGCAATACCTGTTGCAGCATTTGAATCCCGACTCCAACAATCAATGCCCGCTTAACCCCCGGTTCAAGAAGGGCAGCCAGGCTTGGGCCGCTCGAAGCGTATTGCGATGGGTGCACCACTGCGGGACCGACAGGATGCCGATCCGTAAGGTCCTTCGCATAAAGAGCTGGATGGCTCACAAGAGCCGCAGCCTGGATAAACTCGCCATCCACATTAACATCACCGCCGGGAACCGTAACAATTGAACCACGTATCGAACCAATTGCACCCTCCTCGTGCAAATAAACCCTCTTAAACCCTCCTCCTTTCTTTCCATCCTCACCTTCTCTTTCCGACCATTGCCATGCTAGCTGCCAACCACCACCTAATCCCATGTTGTTATTCTCACCGGCATTCCCTTGCAAGGGACTACTATTCTGTCTCATGTTCAAAACGGTCCCATGGGATTGAGGAGGGATCATATCCTTCTCCATGCTCGTCGTCTGACGCGAAATTAACGGTGTCTGTATATTTTCATCAGAATCTGTACCACCACCATCACCACCTTCGGATGCATAATCCCCGCATTCTCTCTGCAGACTCTCTTCATCCCAAGTTTCGTTTTTGGGTTCGGCGGAACTGAACATGCTGCCGAAGTTGGGGAATAACATACTCCCCGTCTGGGGGAGCTTCTCGTGGACACTGCCGAAGAGGGCCACGAGAGGATCCATAAGAGGCGCGTTTTGGTTTTCCATGCTTCCTTGCCGGGAGGCTAGGCTAAGACGGCTCTGCCCCGTGACGGGCTTTGCAACCCACGATTGACCTGCCTCTGGCCCGTACAACTTGATATGTTCGTTTCTGGCGGACGGTTCGTGATCCTCATCACCAGGCTCATCAACGGCTGGGCCAATGATGTACTCTTCTATCGATGTCTCGCTGCCAACAGCCAGGCCTTCAACTAGTAAAGCCATCTCACCTGCAGCAAATAAAGTTAACGACATGAGAATTTGAAGTTAACAAACAATTGGATCACAACATACATATGTACAGTGTATATCTCTTAGATCCTCCCAACATTTTAAATACCAAAGAAACAGTTTGTAAAACCATTTCCACGGTGCAACAGTATAAACATAATCATAAATGGATAACCAAACATGGACCAGTAACAAACGCTTTACAACAAGATAATGAGGTGTATCATCCACATGATCATGCATATAGACTATACTTATAGGATTACATTTTACAAGAGAAATGAGAAAAAGAGAGAGAAAATTAATAAACAAACGAATATAGTTCCATAAAGCATAGCCTGCCACAAGAATTCTTGTTTTCTTTTTTGGTGAAAGTGTGCTATAGATCAAATTAAAAAAGAGGCAAAAGTGCCTGTTAGGAGAAATGAAGGAAATGAGGTAGTTTGATAAAAAAAACATAAAAAATGATACAGCTTGTTGCTAGAAAAGGTACTCCCTTCAGGGTTAAAATATGTTCTACTTTAATCCAGTGGACAAGCTACATGAAAGGGTGAGACAGGCAAAATAAAAGCGTAGAAGGAGACAGATAAAATAAATGGAAGATTACAATTCAGTAAGTTTTAGACTCAGAGAGAAGAGTACTATTCCATTCACCCTCAGGAGATAGGGGTGTCGTGAATTCAGAATTTGATGATGAAGAAGTTTAACGAACGGGACTTTCTTTAAGTACAGTACAAAAAGAATAAGCCTGCATCTATCGACCAAACCAAGCATCACATAAATCTACATAGCAACAGTTTCAACTTCCCGAAGATTGGCAAGTAACAGCTCAACAATGTTCCAACTTAGTCTGGATTCTGTTACTCTATATTTTGAATCCAATAAAAAAAGAGAAAATGGTTGACCCCGACCGTTGATATGTGTGGTTCGCACCCCAACCTTGAAAAAAAGTGCACAAACCCTCCCAAACTATAATGGGTTTTGCGATTTGCCTCAATACTTCATTTTCTGGATATTTTCTAAAATTTTCCTGCAACTTGAAGACACGTGCACTGCATGTGAAGAGGTTCACACTCTAATTTGCTCAGAAGGAACTGAAGTGTGAGATTACCCTCGAGTCCTTGCATGTGTAGTGCTTGTGTGTTTAAGATGCCAGAATTTTTTAAAAATGGTCGTAAAATGAAGGTTGGGGGCAAAACTGCACAACCAAAGGTTGGGGGGTGCTCGTGATTTTCCTAAAAAAAGAAACAAAGAATAAAAAGAAGTACCAATCAAATCAAACCCAGCACAGCGTCAGAATATATCTTAAATGTGAGTTCATTCGATAAAATAGGTAAAATTTCCTCCAAAACCAATGAATCATGTCGTGATGCACATAGCTTTTAAATGGTTCAGGTAACACAATATTCAACTTTCTCATAAACTAAGACCATCTACAATGATAAACTAGTTTATCGTATCAACTAAACGTTAGAAACAGCCGACCTAAACAAAGCTGAACATATATAGAAACGTACCGGACACATCCTCCTTGCCACGCAATTTTTGCAAAACCTGTTTCGCCTCAAGCATCTTTCCTTTACTTACTAGCCATCGAGGAGATTCAGGTAAATAAAAAACCGCCACTGCGAAATACAGTAGAGAAGGAATAGAAAGAACTCCTAGCATCAGTCGCCAGCTGAGTGACGGCAGTAAGGACAATCCAAAAATCATACAATACGCCAAAAATGTCCCACCAGAGCTGGTGAACTGAGGAAGAGTGTTCAACAAGCCTCGTATCTCCGAAGGGGCAGTTTCGGATATGTAAAGGGGAACCAGAGTGGCAGCGAGTCCGATACCAAACCCATCTAAGAGCCTCGCTACAAGCAGGACGTAGACATTTGGAGACCATAACATTATCAACCCGCTAAGGAAATAAAAAACGGAAGACATGATAAGCATCGGACGTCGACCAATGATATCCGATATAGTCCCCGAACAAGTGGTGATAACCGTGGCTCCAATAAGCGACATTGCCACAATAAGCCCTTCTATTGCGGCTCCCAACTCCATCTCTTTCTTAATGTAAACAACGGCTCCTGCGTACATTAGAACTCACAAACTTTTCATATCCATAAGAGCATGCATCAATAATGAGTGCCAGAAGATGGCGAGGCACAAGGAAAAAAATGAATTACAGAGATGAATCAACACGAAATACGACATGGAGATACGAAATTGTGAATTTAGTAAAATTTACACTTACTGTTATATATATATATATATATTTGATCACATAAGATAGACCGCATGGAAACACGAAATACGACGACACGAAATTCGTAATAGAAGTTCCTTATTTCGTGTCCAAAAGAAGAGGAAAATAATTTAAAACGGGAGAAGGTTCTTAGAGAAACTTAGGCATTCACAAAACTCGACCATTCGATACATTTACTTAAAATCTCTAAATAAGATATACATAACAATTTAAGAGAAGAGAGAAGGTACCTCCAATAGTCGCATTATCCCAACCCTGCAACAAGGTGCCGATTGTGGCGGCAACAGCTACCAGCACAGCCCCGTTCATCTTTTCACCGTATAATCAAACTAAACAAATACTTTTGCACAAAGAGAAAACAAGATCAATAAGATATTAAAGGTAACAATTAACACTCCTTATACATTTCTCAGATCTTACAACACACAAAGGTTCAATATTCTACTTTTCTTTAAGGGAGAACAAATGAATAAATATATAATAAACAAAAAATTCAATTTGGAAAAGACACCAAGAATATGGAAAAAGGGCGTAAAAGAAGAAGAAGAAGAAGAAAAAAAAAAACTCAGAGATCTGAGAATGAGAGAGATTGCTTACCGTTTGAGAAACGGAAAGGGTAGACGTCAGGGCACAAAGCAATTCGAACAAACACAAAAATAAAGGGACCCTATGCTGAATTGTATTTATCAAATGCCAGTATACACACGCTTGAGAGAGAGAGAGAGAGAGAGAGAGAGAGTACAGCTAAGAAACACAGACTCACTTTCCTTTTAGAGACCAGTGCAACACTATGAACAAATTCATGTGCAGAATGTTCACAGCGTAATGACAAATTTATGCCTCAGAGCTGTCCGAAAACAAGTGTGAATCTGGCGTACCAGGAACTGAGAAAACAAACTCTATCATGTGCGAAATAAACACACAACAGTCTTAAAGATGATTTCCTTTATCTGTTCCCCCACCCAAAAAAAAAAAAAAGGCGACTCCTTTATGCAGGGAATTTCCAGAATTATATGACAGAAGCCTTTTAAAAGGGAATAAATGAGGGATATAACTGGCGTGTCGCGGGTAAAAAGTGAATCTTTACTACTCTGGGATATAATTGCAGAACCGATTAATAGTGTGCGCTCAAGAAAATGGGAGATCTTAACAAAATTGCGAAATTATCCTCTTCCTCTAAGTTTCAGGACAGTGAAAAATCCTGAGAAAAAAATGGTGAAATTTTGAAGTACAATTGGTATAACAAGATGGTGTGTGGATGCAGGGCCGGCCCTTGTGCTGGGCCAAATGGGCCTCCGCCCAGGGCAGCAACAGCCCAAGGGGCATCTAGGGCCAGCCCACCTAGTAGTACTTAGTTCTTTTTTTTTTTTTTTCAAAACCCTCCTCTCCTGCTCGGTCGCTCCTCTCTCTCTCTGACTCTCTCTCACTCTCACACACCACACCAGTAAAAACCCTCCGCTCCTCTCCTGCTCTCTCTCTCTCGGTCGCTCCGTCCTCCACTGTCACCAATCTTTTTTTTTTAATTTTAGGGTTTGTGTTGTGTGTCCTAAAGCCAGGTGGCTCGCCCCAGGTTTCTTCTCACCCGTTTCATATTCCCCAATTGGCCACTGCCAGGCCAATCCCCAGGATCCCAGGTGTTGTCTTTCCATTTTTTTCCTTTAGTAAATTTTTTATTTTACTTCTTGGTATTATTTGCTAATTTACTTGGCATTACTTGGTATTATTTTCTTATTTGCTTGGTATTACTTGGTATTTTTGCTTAGTTGTTTGATTACTTGTTGAAAAATATTTCCTAGATCACAACTATCCGGAGCTCAAAATCGAAAAAGAAAGAAAAAACAACAAGAAATTGCTCAATCTTTACATGGATCATTAAATAGATTTTTTGTTAGACAAGAAAAACCCATTGAAAATCCTAATGACAAGATGGAAAATCGTGTGTTATTAGTTTCTTAAATTAAGGGGCATATTTTTCGCCCTTCGCCCAGGGCATCCGAAACTATTGGACCGGCTGGGAGGACGATCTCTCCATTCGGGTGAGATTACAATAGTGGTTTCTGCCAGAAAAGTTCATGTTTTTTTTTTACCAAATGAGTTTTTTATTTATGTACATAAATTAAATAATTATACTCCCTTCGTTCGTTAAATTGTGTTTATTTATTATAATTATTTTTATCCATTCTTAAAAGTGTATACTCATTATAGGTCGCTCTCATTTTATCAATATTTCATCTAATATTTATTAGAATTCATACCCAAAAAAGCGTGACCACACTTACAAGTGTGAGGTAGTATTATATACTGATTTATCCATGTGCAAACTAAATAGACGAACTATTCTCATGTGTTTTTAAAAAAAGTGTATGTGGTTTCGTGCACAAGAGATTGTTTGTAATGTCCGGATAAAATATAAGGATCAATCTGCGAGTTTTTAATAATATATGATAGTAATGTGTTTATTTAATGTACACATAGTGTAATCGACCAATTTTTTAGAAACACATTAGAATAATCGGCCAATTTAATTTACATAGAGAATTAATGATCCATTTTATAAAATAAAAAGGGGAAATTCGCCTTTCACCCGTAAAATGGAGGTAATTTTGTTTTCCAATGGTTCTAATGATGAATCAAGGGGGCTATAACCCCCGTAATTGTTAATGAATCGAGCTATATGTTATCCGTCTGACGACTCGACTTGAATACCTATTTGATGGATTGTTTAATTCCTTCACAAGTCGGTCCTAAGTATGACTTGTTATTCGATAGTGAAACTGGCACAGTTCACCTGATAATACACAATTCATTTCCTATGTTAATTGACCCCAGATATTAATAGTCCTTGTCCACCTGATTCGTTTGTTGAGTGGATTTCATATCAACCACCGCAATGCCGTACAAACCAAAAGTCATACAACTATACTTAACCTAAACTCTAAACATATAACATAAAAATAAAAATTCAACAAACACTCTACCCGCACGAAAACCTCTCAAATACCCATTTCGGTGCATGCTGCTACACGATTCCTAAATGTGTACGCCTGATGTATGTTCGATACAATATCGAGTCAAATCGAATATGACAATACCCGATTCGGCCCGACTCGTTGACAATAATGCTAGCGCCCCCGCCCCTCCAAAGAAAAGCTCTCTTTTCTGAAAATGAATTGAAGAGTGGTACTTTATATTTGTTTATACATTTATAAGTAGTAAATTTATTTACGTTTAGTAGTAATTATTTCTCGTTTCCTAGACTCAACATCTATAAGTAATTATTTCTCGTCATGGAATTGGATACTCCATCAGTTTTACCCGGTCTATGTTTTTCTGGAGTGGTTATTTTTTGTAAAAGTAAGTTGGATGTCGGGTGTTGATAACTGATTGGATCAACGTAACGTGTGATGACCTGGACTAGGTGGATCGAAGCCACGTAGAAAACAATAAAAAAGATCAAATGAGTTGGATCACAAAACTTCATTGATGATCGTAATCTGTGATAGAGCCGAGCTGAACTTTTAAGCCGGTCTAAATTAATTGCTTGTTTTTTACAAGTCTTCTTTTTATATTCTCTCTCTTTCTATGTATCTCCTTTTATCAAAAATTCCAAAAGTCCTTTCTTATCATATAATCTCTCTATATATAGAAAATCTTAGCCAATCAGCGGGCGACAGCTGGAGAATATTTGGAAATGCATCCAAACACTTGTCAGAGGAAGAGTGCGCCTTAGACACGTGGCGGCCTTTGGGGACTGCTTTGGGAAGAGGGAGGACAGAATGCATTAACTGTCTTGTGTGCCTGTTCCTCATGTCCTGTGTGCCTGTCCCGCATGCTTCTGGCGATGCTTATCCGTTGTGGTGGGTACTAGGGTCGGCCCTCGGATCTCCTGCTGCTCTGATCGGTCGTGTCATGATGGTGTTTTGGAGCGTATTTATCCTGGATCTGGTTGGTCCTTTCGTTCTTGCTCCGGACTGGTCATCGGGTCGGCCCCAAGTCTTTTGACGGTTCTGCCGGTCCAATCTTAACGGGACCTGGGAGTAAACTTTATATGTACTTGGTCGGCCCTCTCTGTTACTCTGCTCGGACGGTTTACCCAGAAATCGGTTATTTTGTCCTCTGGTCCTCTTACCCGGGATGTCTGAGCTGGCGGGGAGCGCATACGTGGATGCCAAGGTTGATGGACTAGCATCAAAGGGCCCCCGAGTCCAGGGCCGTGCTGGGTGGCCGGGGCTAGAGTCGATTCGTGGTTAGGCCGATCCAACTTCTTAGGGAGGATGGGATTCTCGAAGGGACATCTATTCGAGAGATGTGTCGGTTCGATTTTCTCGTCTGTGTCATAATGAGGGATGCGTGGCGGGACTCGGTTTGGCGACGCGTTCACGCGCCCTTGATTTTTGCGAAGGTTCAGTGTGAATTGACGTGCCTCGCGCCAAGCATTTAATGTTTGGTTCCCCTTATAAATAAAGTGTCTTTCACCCTCTTTTCTCCCTTTTTATTTCCGCCATTTTGTAAGACTTCTTGCAGAGAAAAAGCTCCAGTGGTTTCATTTCTTGCTTTTTTTCCATTTCAAGTAGCCGACATGTCGGATCTGGAGGATGTGAGGGCGGTGGAGTTGGTCGTGTCGCCGGACCGTACGGGGGTGGCGGATCTGTCCCTAGGGGGGACGCCCGTCGACTGGAGTGATGAGGAGGGAGGCGGCAAGGCGGCGAGGTCGCCGGGACTTGAGGAGGCAGAGGTGGTGGTGCCGCGGGTGGCGATTGGCGGAGCTTCGGATGAGGAAGGAGTAGTTGGGCCTGAGGAGGCCTGGGTTCAGCCTCGGTCATCCCTTTTCGTGGAGGCGGCGTGGGACTCGGCCTCGATCCGCAACGTCGTTACGGAGAAGCAACTGGTGTCCTGGCGGCGACAGTTCAAAATCCCAGCGGCGGTGCGGATGTTTGTTCCGTATCCTGAGGAGAGGCCTCACCTTCTGCCGTTTGGCTGCACGATCGTGTATTACCGCTCCCTATTTGCGGGGCTGAGGTTCCCGCTTTCCTTGGCTCTGTCCCGGCTCCTGAGGCAGTGGGGCCTTCCCATTGCTAAAATTCATCCCAACGCCTTGGCTCGGGTGGTAGGTTTTTTCATTCTTTTCAACCAGCAAGATTGGCCCGAGCCCAACTTTGAGGAATTTAATAGCCTTTTCCTGTGGAGGTCGGTCGGGAGATCTGGCTCGGGCTGGTTTTATGTGACAGCTCGGCATGCCATGCACAAGGAGGTAGTGGATGTGTCGGAGACCATACAAAGCTGGAAGGAGCAGTGGTTTTACATCGGGGGAGATTGGAGGAGCTCGGTGGATGAGTTCGAGCCCGGCGTTATGGACGCGTGGCTTCGGTTCCCGGAGCACTTTATTGCAAAAATGCGTAAGTATTGTGTATTCTGTTCTGTTCGTCATCATTTGTTTCCTGTGCAGATCATATTTCGGCGCAAGAGACGTCCTCTGAATTTGATGACTGGATTGAGAATCTTTTAGAGCTTTTAGCCGAGTAGAGGAAGTCGCACTTATTAACCACCGAAGAGAACCTTTGGGTTGCTGGTCTTAGGTCGACCGATCCGACAATGTCCGAGTCAGGTAATAATAATTTTTTTTTTAGTTTTTCCTTTCTCTTTCAGCTTACAAGATGAAGGTCGCGTTGGGTAGGAGAGAAAACCCTGCCCAACGGGTTGAGAGATTGGCTGCCGAGGCCGTCGAGAGGAGGAAGTGTGGGGCGGCTAAGCGAAAGAGAGGATAGACCGAGTCTGAGGGTAGCGTCAACAAGGTGGAGGCTCTCGCTGCTCCATTACCTACAATGTTGAGTCCTGTCCGGGTAGGCCGTGCGGCTGAGAAGGAGGCCTTAGTTGATTTGGAGAGGCACTACCTTCCGGTTAACAAGGACCGGGAGGACCCCTGTGCCGAGATGAGGGGGCGGAGGCCACCCTGGTTCCTCAACTATGTCCAGGCGGCCACTCCAACTGTCGAGATGCTCGATCGGGTCCCTTCGGTTGTGGACGAATCCAGCCATGTCCTTATTCGGGACTGGACGCCAAAATTGGAGCTGGTGACTAACGATATGGATCCTGCCGAGCAGATCCAATTCGAAAATGCTCAGCTTGATCGTGCGCAGGGAACCTATGTGAAGGCTGCCGGGGAGTTCCAGGCCCTAGTTGAGAAGCATAAAAAGATGGCGGCTGAGCTTCAAACCCTTCGGGAGGAGCATCATCTATGCCCTTCCATGATCAAGTCCTTGGAGGAGGAGATAGCCTCCATGAAGGGGGGAAATGGAGATCCTGGAGAGCCGTGCCGGTGAGGCCGACATATGGAGGGACATAGCCCGCGAGATGACCGAGGCGGCAGAGTCCATGCATAAGCAGTGTGAGGATATCCGGGCAGAGCACGAGGCCTATCTGAGGGAGACAAGCGCCCGGATTGAATGCATGACCGAGCAAGTTAGCACTTGCGAAGCTATGGGCTATGCCAAGGGTTTGGCTGACGGCACGGCTGCCTTCAAGAAGACGGCCGAGTATGAAGAGCTCATTAACTTGAATTATGTCTCCACCTGCTACGAGATGTTGGATCTCATGAAGGTAGGGAAGTCGGTCGAGGAGGTCCGCGCCTACATCGTGACTCAGACGTCCGACCTGCAGGTGGAGCCAATGGACGCCGACGAGTCCGAAGAGGCCGATGAGGCTATAGGAGGTCCGGGCACGGCCCCTTCCGGTGAAGGTGAGGGGCAGTCATTTCAGGCGGCTGGCCCGATTGGCGGAACCAAGTAGCTTTAGCCTTTGTCTTGTATATGGCCTACATGCCTCCTTAGCCTTTTCTTTTTCTTAGTCTTTTCTGGATGATTATGTAAAATTTTTTTTTTTAGAATGAATAAAATTACCTTTTCAGTACCTATTTAGTCGTTTCCTTTAGGATGTTCCGGCAGGGTTGGTTCGGCCGTTGTATTTTCTTTTTGATATCTTCCATTGATGGTGCCGAGTCGAGCTCGGTCTTAGGGTGCCGGAGGAGCCGGTCATTTATAGTGCCGAGTCGAGCCCGGTCTTAGGGTGCCGGAGGATCCGGTCATTCATAGTGCCGAGTCGAGCTCGATCTCAGGGTGTCGGAGGAGCCAGTCATTTATAGTGCCGAGTCGGGCTCGGTCTTAGGGTGCCGGAGGAGCCGGTCATTCATAGTGCCGAGTCGAGCTCGGTCTCAGGATGCCGGAGGATCCGGTCATTCATAGTGCCGAGTCGAGCTCAGTATCAGGGTGTCGGAAGAGCCGGTCATTCATAGTACTGAGTCGAGCTCAGTCTTAAGGTGCCGGAGGAGCCGGTCATTCATATTGCCGAGTCCAGGTCATTCATAGTGCCGAGTCTAGCTCGATTTTAGGGTGCCGGAGGAGCCGGTCATTCATAGTGCCGAGTCGAGCTCGGTCTCAGGGTGCCGTAGGAGCCGGTCATTCATAGTGCCGAGTCTAGCTCGGTCTTAGGATGCTGGAGGATCCAGGAGCCGGTCATTCATGGTGCCGAGTCTAGCTCGGTCTTGGGGTGCTGGAGGAGCCGGTTATTCATAGTGCCGAGTCTAGCTCTGTCTTAGGGTGCCGGAGGAGCGGTCATTCATAGTGCTGAGTCTCGCTCGGTCTCAGGGTGCCGGAGGAGCCAGTTATTCATGGTGTCGAGTCTAGCTCGGTCTTAGGGTGCCGGAGGAGCCGGTCATTCATAGTGCCGAGTATAGCTCGGTCTTAGGGTGTCGGAGGAGCCGGTGATTCATAATATCGAGTCGAGCTCGGTCTTACAGTGCTGCGAGCCAAGAAAGAAAGAGCCGAATTTTATTGATAATACCTCTTTAAATACATAGCATTCCATGGATAAGTAAATTTCTGGCCGCTCAGATATTCCAACCGGTAGGCCCCATTATGAAGGACTTCGCTAATCTCGTATGGTCCTTCCCATTTTAGTTTAAGTGGCCCGGGATCCAGTCCAATTACTCGTTTAAGAACGAGGTCCCCGATCTGGAAACTTCATTGGTGAACCTTGGAGTTGTAATAGCGTTCACATCTTCTTTTGTAGATGGCGTTCAGCATTTCCGCTTGGGCCCGTTTTTCGGCAATGAGGTCCAGGTTTACTTCAAGGGACAAGTCGTTATCTCGCTCTTCGAAATAGGTCACTCGGTAGGTAGGTGCCCTAATTTCGACCGGGATGACGACTTCAGTGCCGAAAGCCAAGGAGAAAGGTGTTTCTCTGGTGGCGGATCGATGCATTGTCCTATAAGCCCATAATGCTGCAGGAAGTTCTTCCGGCCATGAACCCTTGAGTTCTTCGAGGCGGATCTTGAGGTGTTGTTTTATAATTTTTTTGACCTCCTCGACTTGTCCATTGGATTGCGGGTAGTATGGCGTGGAGAAGTTGTTCCGTATGTGGAGGCCGTCGCAGAATGTCTGGAATTTCTTATTATCAAATTGTTTGGCATTATCGGAGACAATTGACTGAGGGATCCCAAATCGGCAGATGAGGGACATCCAAATAAAGTCGACTATTTTCTGCTCAGTCTTTCTTGCCATGGGTTCGGCCTCCGCCCATTTTGTAAAATAATCGACTGCGACGATGACATATTGCACACCTCCCCGTACTTTAGGCAGGGGGGCGATCAGATTAATCCCCCACTTGGTGAATGGCCATGGACAATAAACGAAAATGAGTGTTTCTGGCGGGCATTGGATCTGAGGAGCACAGATTTGGCATCAGACGCATTTTCGTACTAGCGCGATGGCATATTTTTTGAGATTCGGCCAGTAATACCCCTATCGGATCAGTTTGAAGGCAAATGCCTAGCCACCGGAGTGGTTTCCATATATACCCCCATGCATCTCTTTGAGGGCGTAGTTCGCCCCCGACTCGGACAGGTACCTTAGCAATGGGATCGAATAGCCTCTCTTGTATATATGGTTGTAATACCCGTACTTTTTATTTACTGTTTGACCTTGCCATTTCTCTTATGTTGTCGCTCTGTAAACGCTTGGAGATGTTGTTGATATTATTATTGAGTTTTGTTTTTCATTTGGGTCTTGATCGTGTTGTTTGGACCTTGCGGAAGTGTTATGGGCCAGAGAAATAGCGCACGCTAGACCTAGGCTAGCGCACGCTAATTCTGCTTGATTAGCGCACGCTAGCTTTGAGTCGTAGCGTGCGCTAAGGGGATCAGTCAGGTCAGAACCAGTAACTCGGACTGCCCTCTGGACTGGCGGATTAACGCACGCTAGGAGTTTGTTAGCGCGCGTTATTCGTAGTTAGTAGCGCACGCTAACATCCATCCGTAGCGCACGCTACCGGGCTGGTCGGCAGAGGTAGTGAGGTTGCCAGGTTTTCTGGACTATCAGGTAGCGTATGCTAGGCTTTGGCTAGCGCACGCTAAAGTTGTTGCATAACGCACGCTAAGCTATAGCGGTAGCGCACGCTAAGGTTTGAGCAGGGCAGAGACAGTAGGTTCTGGACTCCAGTACTGGATGCCACATTTTGGGATAGCACACGCTAGAGATAGACGTTTAGCGCACGCTAACGGGGCCTGCAGAAGCCACTCGACTAACCGGTGACTTCGCTAGCGCACGCTAATGAAGGAGGCGTAGCGTGCGCTAGACTGGGGAGATATATATATATGACAGTTGACTCCCATTTCGTCATTTTTCACCTTCTTCACTCTTTTTCGACGGGATTAGATCGGGAGAGACGATTTCGGGCGTTTGAAGGTGATCTTCCTTCTAGCAACAACATATTTTGGTGGAGAACAAGGATTTCACAACATCTAATCCATCCTATCGTCCGAATCAAGGTAAAAATCCTTAGAACCCTACTTTTTGGGAATTTTGGGGTTTTTCGTAGATTCGTCCGATTTATCCATTTTGAAGCTTGAGAACCTTGAGATTATGATGTATCTATACCGTATACATGCTTTTCCTACGATTTTATGGATTGGATTTTGCCGTTTTCGGACTTGTGAGAGTTTAGACGATTTTCCAACCTCTAGTTGTTTATCCGTGTATTTTCACGTACCGTAGTTGGGTTTCGGGGGTTTCTTCGTGTAGTTTGAATATGGATAATTGATTATCATATTCCTTGCGAATCGTTTAGGTGCCGGAAGCGCGGTCTTGGACCTACCGAACTCATACCCTTTTTCTATTCGATTTCTCGATGTCTCAAAGGCAAGTATATATTTATGATTGTACGTTCTCGACTTTGAAAGTAAGATATATGTTTGGCATAATTATTTATATCCACTACGGGACGGGCCGACGGGTCCTCTGAGGGTTTTGTAGCCTCTGGTGCGATTCCATGGATAATATGAATTAACCACTCCGGGACGGGCCGACGGGTCCTCTGAGGGTTCCGTAGCCTCTGGTGCGGTTCCACGGTTGATCATGTATGTATTGATACGGTGCTATGATATTTAGTTATTCCGGAATACTAGTCTTGAATTGATGAATTGACAGTTACATTTACTTTATTGTCGAGAAGTATTGTGTTTCATACTTAATATACTTGCACTAGCTATTCGACGGCTAACCCCTTTATGAGGGAAATACTTTTTATGTATTTCAGGTTCCAGGAGAGCGGATAGGCAGGTATCGGGTCGGCATGAAGATGATGGGCAAGTGTGATACTGTATCTTTCCTCCGGTTATGTTTTTGAGTTTCCATTCAGTGTTGTTGTACTGGAATGGTTATTGAATACTCGAGTACTGTTTTCCTTTTTCCTTGATGTTCCAGCCTGTGTTTGTCGAGGTATTGATTTGTGTTGTGATGTCTTCGAATACATTGGTTATGTTTTGAATACCCTTTATATTGTTCTTCATTCCAATGTATGTAGACCTTCTCGGTCAAGTTTCATAGTTCCGTGTATGTTTAGCCTTGTGGGTCCCAGAGCGGGGCTCACGGCGCTGTAATATACCCCGAATAACTTGGGGGTGTTACAGAATATGGTATCGGAGCTTAGGTCTATGGATACCTAGGCTGTCGGTCTTTTGGGTCGAATGAGTCGTCATTTGTCCACAGTATCACTACTCTGCCATCATCACAGTGCGACCGGTACTTGTAAGACCTCTTACTCTTCTGGTGTTTCCTTATTCGTTTTGCTTCTTTTTATTGGTATTCTTGAGAATCGGTCACTTTGATGACGTGCAATTGAATTGTGCTTACGTACCTTGTGTGTTCTTCAGTATGTCAGCTGGTAGGGGCCGTGGCCGTGGACGAGGAAGGGGTCGTGGCGCGGCCGTTTCCATCAGTTCAGTTGCGGGGTCGACCAACCCCAGTTTGTCGAACTCAGTGCATCCTGACACCGAAAGTCAACACGACCAGTCGAACGGCCAGGGGAACAACGCGGACGTTGGAGTTGCGAATGCACTTCAACAATTGGCTACTCAGATGACCATTTTAGCCCAAACTGTTCAGCTGAATAATCCGAACCCGAACACGGATGCCTTGCTTCAGAATGTAATCTGCATGCACCCTCCACAGTTTGGCGGTGCCACAGACCCGTTAGGTTGGGAAGATTGGCTAGCGGAATTGGAAAAGATTTTCGAGGCGGTTGATTGCCCCGAAGCGAGGAAAGTACCGATTGCTCAGTATTTCCTCACTAAGGAGGCCGCTACCTGGTGGAAGGTCATCAAGCCACAGGATCGTATTGCCACGTGGGATGAATTTAAGGAGCTTTTGGAGGCCGAGTTTTGTCCTTGGCCGGTGCGAGAGGGCCGAATCCGAGCCTTTTTCGAGGCTAAACCACAGGATATTCCCGTTTCGCAGGCGATCGTGGAGTACAACCAACAATTGATCCATGTGAAGGATCAAATGCGTAACGAGCGTGATAAGATCCGCTATTTTGATATGCAGATGAATTTGGACTTACAGCGGTACATGGCCGGATTTGCTTGTACCACACTGAAAGAGTATCAGGACAGAGCTTTAGCCCATGATATGTTAAACCCCGACAACGATACCGTTGAAGAACCGAAGAAGCAGAAAGTCTCGGGAATTTTTTCTAACTCTAAGAGTGGCAACTTTCAGAGGTCACAGACGACTAACCGTTCTGCCGGACAGTCGTCACGTTCTAATAAAGGAAAGAGGGGTTACCGTCCTACTCCGGGTACCACAAATCGCACGGTGACTTGCTATAATTGTGGTCGTTCAGGCCACGTTAATTTGGAATGCCACTTTCCACCATTGAAGTGTCACACGTGCGGACAGATGGGACATAGAGCGGCTTATTGTTCTGAGCCGAATCAGACTTTGGACACTCGGGCTTCTGCCCCAGCACCACTTGATCAAAGTATGAATCAACAACAATCTTTTGGTCAACCTCAGCAGAATTCGACAGGGGCCGGGGACGGGGTCAGAATGCTGGAGGGGGAAACTCTAGCGTCGGTTCGGTACAACCACGGGTATATGAGATGCGTCGAACAGACGAACCCGACGCGGCGGTGGCTTCAGGTACCATTCATATTTTATATCATACAATCCGTGTACTTTTTGATACGGGTGCTACACATTCTTTTATTTCTTTAGAGTGTGTACGCCGTTTGAATATAACTTGTATGACTGCTTGCGATCCCTTCATCGTGAAACTGCCTAGAGAGGATAGAATTATGGGGAACCGGGAGATTAGAGATTTTTCGGTGATTATATCCAGTATGGAATGGTTATCGGATCTGATTGTAGTTGATATGGAAGGCGAGGACGTGATCCTCGGCGAGGATTGGCTTGATAGTCACCAAGCGATTATGAATTATCGTACCAAGGTTATTACCATGATGACTAAAGACGGATTTGAGTACTCATTTTTGGGACGTAAGTCGGGCCAATCCAAGTTACTTATCAGTGCCATGAAGGCCGTAAAACTTTTGAATAAAGGTTGTACGGGCTTTTGGTGTTATGCCTTGAAAATGGAAGGAAACGAAGTCGATTTCTCTTCGCTTCCGGTTGTTAATGAGTACCCCGATGTTTTTCCGGATGACCTCCCGGGATTACCGCCAGATCGAGAGATAGAATTTACCATGGACTTAGAGCCATATACGGCTCCGATTTCTAAGGCACCTTATAGGATGGCACCTTCCGAGATGCAAGAATTGAAGAATCAATTGGGAGAACTTCTGGAAAAAGGGTACATCAGACCGAGCGCTTCGCCTTGGGGCGCGCCTATTCTTTTCGTGAGGAAGAAGGATGGTTCACTACGTTTGTGCATCGACTACCGTGAGCTGAACAAAGTAACCATCAAGAATAAGTATCCCTTACCTCGTATAGACGATTTATTTGATCAATTGCAAGGGGCTGCAGTTTTCTCGAAGATTGATTTAAGATCCGGGTATTATCAACTCAGGGTGAGGGAGTCCGACATTCCGAAGACGGCATTTCGGACGAGATATGGGCATTATGAATTTGTAGTTATACCTTTTGGGTTGACTAATGCACCGACAGTTTTCATGCAGTTAATGAATAAGATATTCATCGAGTACCTCGACAGGTGTGTAGTCGTCTTTATTGACGACATCTTGATCTATTCTCGAGATAAGGAGGAACACGCCCGACACTTGCGTTTGATTTTGGACATTTTGAGAACCGAGCACCTCTATGCGAAATTCTCGAAATGTGAGTTTTGGTTGGAAGAAGTTATGTTTCTCGACCATGTGATTTCGGCCGAAGGGGTTCGTGTAGACCCGCATAAGATAGAGGCAGTGCTAGATTGGACACCGCCTAAAAATGTTAAGGAAGTTCGTAGCTTTTTGGGCCTTGCTGGGTATTACCGTCGGTTTGTCGAGGGGTTCTCGAAACTCGCTCGACCGCTTACGAAATTACTCCAAAAGACCGAAAAGTTTATTTGGACGGATGAGAGACAACATAGCTTCGATGAACTGAAGAGACGATTGACTTCAGCGCCGATTTTAACTTTACCACATGGTAGCGAGGGCTTTGCAGTTTATAGTGATGCTTCGGGTCAAGGTCTGGGCTGTGTACTTATGCAGCATGATAAGACGATAGCTTTTGCGTCACAACAATTAAAACCTTATGAGATGAATTATCCTACTCACGATTTAGAATTGGCCGCAATTGTCTTCGCACTCAAGATTTGGCGGCATTATTTGTATGGTTCACCGTGTCGGATTTATACCGATCACAAGAGCCTGAAGTATATTTTCAGTCAGAAGGAGCTTAATATGAGACAGAGACGTTGGTTAGAGTTGATAAAGGATTATGATTTGGAAATTCTTTACCACTCCGGAAAAGCCAATGTCGTTGCGGATGCTTTGAGCCGTAAATCGGCATCTCTTCAAATGCTCGAGGTTCTTACATCTCAGACGAAAATTCGTCAGGATTTAATGGAGCAAGGTATAGAAGTTTGGCTTCAACGGGTACAGGGACAGTTGTGTACTCTCGAAATTACCTCGTCCTTGGTTGATGATATCAAAGGGAAGCAGTGGAGTGACCCGATGATTTCTCAACTGAAGGAAGACGTAATTAAAGGAAAAGCTCCTGGCTTTATGATTCACGAGGATAGTATTCTGAGATTTCAGGGCAGGCTTTGTGTTCCGAACGATTTAGAGTTGAGGCAGAGAATTCTCCGAGAAGCTCATGCTACGTCTTACTCAATCCACCCCGGGATGAGTAAGATGTACAAAGATTTGAAGCGCAATTTTTGGTGGAATAACATGAAGAAAGATGTTACGGAGTTTGTACTACGGTGCTTGACGTGTCAACAAGTCAAGATCGAACATCAACGACCAGCGGGGTTGTTGAAACCGCTTCCCATTCCTGAGTGGAAGTGGGAAGATATTTCTATGGATTTCATCACTGGCATGCCGAGGACTCGGGACGGAATGAACATGATTTGGGTAATTGTCGATCGGTTGACCAAGTCTGCGCACTTCTTGGGTATTAAGGATACTTGGGGACTGGATAGACTGGCTCGAACCTTTATTGCTGAGATCGTGAGGTTACACGGTGCCCCCAAGACCATTGTTTCTGATCGAGACGGCCGTTTCGTATCGCATTTTTGGCAGGCCGTTCATCAGGCTTTGGGTACTTAGTTGAGATTGAGCACTTCCTTTCATCCTCAGTCGGACGGTCAGACAGAGAGGATGATTCAGACATTGGAAGATATGTTGCGGGCTTGTGCCTTAGACTGGAGTAATGATTGGGAGATTCACTTCCCGTTGATCGAGTTTGCTTACAATAATAGTTGGCATGCGTCGATCAAAATGGCACCCTTCGAGGCACTCTATGGTAGGCGATGTAGGTCGCCATTATGTTGGGACGAGGCTTCTGAGCTAGTTGGGACGGAGCCAGATATGTTGATGGAGACTAAGGAAAAGATTTCTATTATCCTGGACCGATTCTTTGCCGCCAGTCGTCGAAATCTTATCTTGATACTCGTCGACCCTTGGAGTTCGAAGTGGGGGATCATGTCTTACTCAAGATGTCGCCGACCCGTGGAGTTTTCCGCTTCGGGAAAAAGGGGAAACTTAGTCCGAGGTATATCGGACCTTTCGAGATTTTGGACAGAGTTGGAGATTTAGCTTATCGCTTGGCGTTGCCTCCAGCTTTGAGTCACGTCCATAGTGTTTTTCATGTGTCTCAGTTGAGAAAGTACGTACCGGATCCGAGCCACATTATCGACTACAGTGAGATTGACGTAGCCGAGGATATTACCTTTCTGGAGAGACCCGTGGAGATCCTTAAGCGTCGCGAGAAACAACTTCGGCATAAGACCATTCCACTGGTTAAAGTGCAATGGTCGAGGCATGGAGTCGAGTAGGCGACTTGGGAGACGGAAGAGAAGATGCGGGTGGAATACCCCGAACTATTTATTTCTTACGTTTCGGGACGAAACTTCTTTTTAGAGGGGGAGAATGTAATACCCGTACTTTTTATTTACTGTTTGACCTTGCCATTTCTCTTATGTTGTCGCTCTGTAAATGCTTGGAGATGTTGTTGATATTGTTATTGAGTTTCGTTTTTCGTTTGGGTCTTGATCGTGTTGTTTGGACCTTGCGGAAGTGTTCTGGGCCAGAGAAATAGCGCACGCTAGGCCTAGGCTAACGCACGCTAATTCTGCTTGATTAGCGCACGCTAGCTTTGAGCCGTAGCGCGCGCTAAGGGGATCAGTCAGGTCAGGACCAGTAACTCGGACTGCCCTCTGGACTGGCGGATTAACGCACGCTAGGAGTTTGTTAGCGCGTGCTATTCGTGGTTAGTAGCGCACGCTAACATTCGTCCGTAGCGCACGCTACCGGGCTGGTCGGCAGAGGCAGTGAGGTTTCCAGGTTTTCTGGACTATCAGGTAGCGTATGCTAGGCTTTGGCTAGCGCACGCTAAAGTTGTTGCATAACGCACGCTAAGCTATAGCGGTAGCGCACGCTAAGCTATAGCGGTAGCGCACGCTAAGGTTTGAGCAGGGCAGAGACAGTAGGTTCTGGACTCCAGTACTGGATGCCACATTTTGGGATAGCGCACGCTAGAGATAGACGTTTAGCGTGCGCTAACGGGGCCTGCAGAAGCCACTGGACTAACCGGTGACTTCGCTAGCGCACGCTAATGAAGGAGGCATAGCGTGCGCTAGACTGGGCAGATATATATATGACAGTTGACTCCCATTTCATCATTTTTCACCTTCTTCACTCTTTTTCGACGGGATTAGATCGGGAGAGACGATTTCGGGCGTTTGAAGGTGATCTTCCTTTTAGCAACAACATATTTTGGTGGAGAACAAGGATTTCACAACATCTAATCCATCCTATCGTCCGAATCAAGGTAAAATCCTTAGAACCCTACTTTTTGGAAATTTTGGGGTTTTTCGTAGATTCGTCCGATTTATCCGTTTTGAAGCTTGAGAACCTTGAGATTATGATGTATCTATACCGTATACATGCTTTTCCTACGATTTTATGGATTGGATTGTGCCGTTTTCGGACTTGTGAGAGTTTGGACGATTTTCCAACCTCTAGTTGTTTATCTGTATATTTTCACGTACCGTAGTTGGGTTTCGGGGGTTTCTTCCTGTAGTTTGAATATGGATAATTGATTATCATATTCCTTGCGAATCGTTTAGGTGCCGGAAGCGCGTTCTTGGACCTACCGAACTCATACCCTTTTTCCATTCGATTTCTCGATGTTCTAAAGGCAAGTATATATTTATGATTGTACGTTCTCGACTTTGAAAGTAAGATATATGTTTGGCATAATTATTTATATCCACTCCTGGACGGTCCGACAGGTCCTCTGAGGGTTTCGTAGCCTCTGGTGCGATTCCATGGATAATATGAATTAACCACCCCGGGACGGGCCGACGGGTCCTCTGAGGGTTCCGTAGCCTCTGGTGCGGTTCCACGGTTGATCATGTATGTATTGATGCAGTGCTATGAGATTTAGTTATTCTGGAATACTAGTCTTGAATTGATGAATTGACGGTTACATTTACTTTATTGTCGAGAAGTATTGTGTTTCATACTTAATATACTTGCACTAGCTATTCGACGGCTAACCCCTTTATGGGGGAAATACTTTTTATGTATTTCAGGTTCCAGGAGAGCGGATAGGCAGGTATCGGGTCGGCATGAAGATGATGGGCAAGTGTGATACTGTGTCTTTCCTCCGGTTATGTTTTTGAGTTTCCATTCAGTGTTGTTGTACTGGAATGGTTATTGAATACTCGAGTACTGTTTTCCTTTTTCCTTGATGTTTCGGCCTGTGTTTGCCGAGGTATTGATTTGTGTTGTGATGTCTTCGAATACATTGGTTATGTTTTGAATACCCTTTGTATTGTTCTTCATTCCAATGTATGTAGACCTTCTCAGTCAAGTTTCATAGTTCCGCATATGTTTAGCCTTGTGGGTCCCACGACGGGGCTCACGATGCTGTAATATACCCCGAATAACTTGGCGGTGTTACAATGGTACTATGCATGATGGTGAATCGGGCGGACTGAGTTCGGAGTATGCATGCCTGGGCTTGGTCAGTGGGTAAAATGCCATTATGGAGATATTGAATTATTGGTTGCATCCATCCTTGTGGCCCCGACTGACCGGCTGTTTGAACTTCGGCCACTTCCAGGGCCGATGACGTGTGGTACCCTATGCTGACCTCGTTCATATGCTCGGCTCCGGAGCTGGATGTAAGCTTTGCTAAGGAGTCGGCCTGGATGTTTTCTGTTTGAGTAATATGTTGTATAGTTCCTCGGAAATCCTGGAACCGGGCTTGCGCTAGGCAGAGGTACTTGATCAGTTTAGGTTCTTTGGCCTCGTATTCGCCCCTGATTTGGTTAACCACCAATTGGGAGTCGTTTAAGATGGTGAGGCGAGTGAGACCGAGGGAGGTCGCCATTTTTAGTCCGGCCAAGAGGGCTTCGTTTTCTGTCTCATTATTAGTGGCCGAGAAATCTAGTCGAGCGGCCGAACAGAACAACCGTTGATCGGGACTGACCAGGACTATTCCTGCGCATTAGGCCAACTTTTCCATTGGGATGTACCGAAGCTTGGCATCGTGAAGGGCCTGGCTAACATAGTAGACCGGATGTTGAACCAAATTTTCCATCCGGATAAGAGCAGCGCTAATGACGGAGTCAGACACAGTGAGATATAAATAGAGAGGCTCTTTGCGGGCCGATCGTTGCAGGATTGGTGCATCCATTGGGACTTCCTTGATTTCCTCAAAGTCTTTCTGGCAGGGGTCGTCCATTGGAGATCCTTGTTTTTTTATTGCCTCAAAAAAGGGTTTGCATTTGTCGGTTGAGCGAGAGATAAAACGACTTAGCGCGGCTAGTCGGCCTATGAGGCTCTGCACTTTTTTGACCAAATTTGGAGGAATAAGTTCGGTCACTGCCCTGATTTTATCAGGGTTAGCTTCAATTCGTCTTTGGATTACCATAGAGCCGAGGAATTTCCCTGAGCCTACCCCAAATGAATATTTTTTGGGGTTTAACTTCATCTTGTACTCTCGCAAAACTGCAAACATTTTATTGAGATCATTTACATGGTCGGCCGAATGCAAAGAGCTTACAAGCATATCGTCTACATAAACCTCCATCGTATGACCTATCAAGCTACATAACATTTTATTTACCAGACGCTGATAGGTCGCGCCAGCATTTTTAAGCCCAAAATGCATCATGCAGTAGCAGTATAGGCCGCGGGCCGAGTAGAATGAGGTATTCTCTTCATCAGTAGGATGCATCCAGATCTGATTGTACCCAGAGTATGCGTCCATAAAACTTATTAGCTCGTGTCCGATCGTTGCGTCAACCATGTAGTCGATGTGGGGTAGGGGATAGCTATCTTTTGGGCAGGCTTTATTTAGATCGGAGAAGTCAATGTAGAGCCGCCATATCCCAGTCGGCTTCTTAACCAGGACCGGGTTGGCTACCCAGGTCAGATATCTGGACTCCCGGATAAATTTGTTGTCGACTAGCTTATCCATTTCTTCTTCCAATCCCTTTTGCCGCTCAGGTCCTAATTTCCTTCGCTTTTGAACGACCGGTTTTGAACTGGGGTCAATATCGGTGGCAAGCAAATTCTGGATCAATTCCCGGCATGTCCGAATGGGTCCACGCAAAGACGTCTAAATTTTGTCTCAGGTGGGAGATTAACTCGGAACAGATATCTTGAGATAAACAATCCTGTACCTGGTTTTGGTAATTGCCAACATACAACAATATTTCATATTGCCATCATACAGCAAGTCTAACCATCATACATGAAGCTGCCTAAAGAAACCAGAAGGACTCGAAATACCGCTAAGTATGGAAACTGTATAGAAACTCCATAAAGCATCATTCCATACAGCATTGGAGATAGCCTACAACATTGACTACAACAATAAGATCGTATTATGCTGGATACAGCATACAGGCTGAAAGTATTAAGATATAAACACTTATCCAACAGGACTGAAGACCGTTGAGAAGGAATCTACTTTATTCACTAAAGTCAGAACGTCGTTTGAAAGAAGTATTTAAATACTGATCGGATAAAGTATTTAAATGCCAACCGACAAGGATCTTCAGATAAGGAGCAAAATCTAGGCCTGAGACTTTTCGGTTCCTGGGAGAAAAATACAGGAACCGGAACCGAACCGCATAGTTTTTTTGCGGTTCGGTTTTTCCAGTTTTTTTTGTCCGAACCGTACAGGAACCGAACCGCACAGGAACCGAATCGAACCAGAACCGATTTTGTATGGTTTGGACGAAATATATTATATTATATTTTATTTTATTAAGAATATATTATATTATTGTATATTATATTAATTATGTTTAATAAGAATATATTATATTATATTATATTCAGAGGGTCGGTTTCCCGGTTCGGTGCGGTTCGGACGGTTCCTTGCGGTTCAGATCGGTTCCTCTTTAAAACAAATAGGAACCGCGAACCGAACTGAACCGAATACTAACAGTACGAACCGAACCGAAAAAAAAATTATTGCTAGGAACCGAACCAAACCGAACCGTCGGTTCTGATGCGGTTCGGATCAGTTCTGCGGTTCCTGGTTCCAAAAGTCCCAGCCCTAGCAAAATCCGGATCTAGCATCTTGAAAGTTAATTGACCAATCAGAATGGATCTTTGCTCACCAACCAGCCAACAGACATATTTATAACGGATCTATTTCAAAGTTATAAATAGTACATGCAAGAGGATATTGCAGACCAATGACTGAAATACTCAAGAAGTCAACGACTGAATATTCATTATCGTCAATCAAAACTTACAAGAGCAAGTATATTTCTTCGAGCATATATCAAATATCCGAGAGAAGAAATATACTCGGTCAACGTGAATAGTACATCATCAGCTCAAGATCATCGTGTTCAAGCTACTGTTCAAACCGGTGATTTCACCAATCTGTACCTTTGAGTAAACCTAGTTGTGTATGGACTAAGGAAAAGTTATTCCGACCTGTGTAGGACGAATAGGAAGAAGCTTCAATCTGTGTGAGAAGAAGCAAGTCAAAGACGCAAACAACCAACCTGTGTGAACGGTTGAAAGCTACAGTCTTTATATCAATCTGTGTGAACGATACAAGGATAGGTTTGATTATAGTCACGTAGTTGTGTAGTAGTGATTATAATAAACATTTTACTCCTGTGTGGAGGACCAATGGACGTAGAGGGGTTTACCTCGAACCACTTTATACTGCGTGTTATTTACCTTCTGCATTTATTATTTTCATAACTGTGATTATTTACAAGTATACATTGCAAAATCTTGTACGCACCAAGCTGCCAGGAGAAATCCTAGTTGCTGTATTTACAGCAACTCACTTAAACAAACTTCCATTACACACTCTCATTTGAAAATCATACAGCTTGTTGTACTAACACTTTTCCAAGCTGTATTCTGTATACTTAGTGGCCAACAGGATCGGCTCCTGTAGGTTGTGGCCGATCCTAAGTTGTCGGACGGGATTAGCTGTGTCCATGTTGACCTGATCCAGCTCTTCTGTTGGCTTAGCGTGGTGAATTTTTCTCTTTGGTTTTTGGAATCGTGGGTCGACGGGATCTTCCCCCAGAACTTCTTTCCCGGGCCTACGGCCTCGATCTGCATCCCGGTTAATCTCTATACCGGGGGCTTGAGCAGCCCCGGAACTTTTGGCGTCTTGTTCCATCCCGGCGCCATCTTCCAGTTGTTCGGGTCTGTCGCTCCCGTTTCTTCAGGCAGACCTTCTGGGGTGCCCTCTGCGGCGTTTATCTCTCGAGCCCGGATGTTATGATTGCATTCCCAAATGGCACGTTGATCCCCCTGTGGACCCCGACGACGTTTAAGGTGGGGAATTTTATGCACAAGTGATAGGTGGACTGAGTGGCCCTCAGCCTCGACATCACAGGTCGGTCTATGATGGCATTATAGTCACTGTGCGCGTCGATGATCTTAAATGTTGTGATGATCGTTCTCTTGATCGGCCCCTGACCAAACTCCAAGGCGAGGTCGATTTCCCCCAACAGGGTGGTGCATGCAGTTGGAAAACCCTCGGATGTCCTCTTTGCATGGCCGGACATAGGATTGGTCCACCTTCATCCTGCAAAGGGTATAAAGGTAGATGATACTAACGTGGGCCCCTGAATCCACGAACACTCTGTACACAGGGATTCTCATTATCGACAGAGTGATGACGAGGGCATCGGAATGGGGATGATTCAAACCATCAGCATCAGATTCCTCAAAAGTGACGACCAGCTTGGGGTTTATTGGGGTTTCTTCCACCACTGACAGAAATCCTTCGGGTCGGCCTTCGGTCCGCTGGTAGGAGGTGGTGGCCTCTCGAATAAAGGATTTTCGCTGCCGCTTCGACCGATGGTCGTCGACTTCGGCTGTTCCTACTACAGTGAGGATTTCCTGGGGAGATTTAGGGGACGGAGGCACCAGATCGTTCTTTGCTTTCGCCGGGTCGGTCGGATCCTGGCGATCCCGGAGTGGTTCCGGGTAAATCACCTCATCTTGCTATCGTCGCATACCGCGATCAAGGCTGCGACGAGGTCTCGGCACTGCTCGGTATTATGACCCGCTGATTCATGGTATTTACAGAAGCGGGTCTGATCCATGTCCTTCTGGTCTTTGTAGATCGGCCGAGGGACCGGAAGCAAATTCTTGTTCTTTATCTGGTCGAATATGGCCGCGGCCCCTACAGAGTATATCTTGGCATAGCTGGCCATGAGCTCGGGCCTTTACTCCCGAAAATTCTGGGTTGATGGGGCGGTCGAAGATGAGCCGGTGTCCTTATTCTCCCGACGGGGTTCTTGGCGGGTCTCCCTGGAGTCATGCCTGTCTTTTATTTTCTTGTACGATCCTTTCGGATCGGCGGGCATGACTAGTGCTGGAGCCGCCATAGCTTCCTCGGCAGCGATGTGGGAGTTGGCGCGCTCCAAGAACTCCTGATATGTGCGGGGGATGTTTTGGCACACCGTCCAGCGGAAGAAAGAATTATTTAGGAGGCCGGACTGAGCAATTATGGCCAACGCGTCATCGGACATAGGTTCTGTTTTCAATATTCGCTTATTGAAACGTGATATATAATCCTTGAGGGATTCGTTTGGCCCATGCACGACGGAAGAGATGGAAGACCGCAGTGCAATGTGCACTAGAGATCCCATAAAATAGGATCGGAATGTCGCACTGAGCTGAGCCCATGTCTGGATAGAGTGGTGGAGTAGCGAGCGATACTACCTTTGAGCCCTTTCCCCCAAATTCAGGGAAAACATCTGGCATCGGAATGCATCTTGGGACCTGTGTAGGTCCATCCATGAGTTATAGTGTCCGAGATGGGCATTGGGGTCGGTCTCCCTGTTATATTGGGGGAATTTGGGGGACGTTAAACTTTTTCGGGAGAGGCTCCACCAAAATATAGGGGGCAAGGGGGCTCTCCTGGCTGTTGAGCCATTCAGAATTTTGGGATGGCTCGAGTTGTTTATTCTCAAGCTCCGTGAGGCGTTTTTTGAGGAACTCGATTTCGCTCGAGTTGTCGCCTGGAGTTTGCGGTAGTGGTTGCATCGAGACTCGGGATTGACGGGGAGCCTCCACTTCTTTGCAGCCCTGACTTTGAGTGGTCCGGGCCGGTGCCATTTTTTCAGTTCTCCTCCCTGTCCCCAGTCGATCAAAAACCGATATGGGGTGAGAAAGCCGACTTTTCCGGGTAGGGTGAGGGCTTTCACCATGACTTTCCGCCTCTTCCTCGACTACTCTGGAGACGGTTCTTTTTTGATCCCGCCTAAGGGCGGATGGACGAGTTGTCTGAGATTGGGCCTCTGTCTGGTCCTCAGGCTTCTAAAGGATTCCGCCTTCAGTGACTCGCGCCATGAGGGCGTTCATTCCTTGGATGAACGCGGGGTGTTTAAAGCACTCTGCCACCTTGACGAGGTTTTCTTCCTCCGTTGCGGGTTGATGGTGCTTGGAACTTCCGTGAGACATGACTCTATTGAAACAATCTTGTCAGGACTCTGGTGAGAACGTATGTAGCTGTGGGCAGCGTGGGGGCCCTCCTTCTAGCGCTAATTTGTTGATAACTGATTGGATCAATGTAACGTGTGCTGACTTGGACTAGGTGGATCGAAGTCACGTAGAAAATAATAAAAAAGATCAAGTGAGTTGGATCACGAAATTTTATTGATGATCGTAATCTGTGATAGAGCCGAGCTGAACTTTTAAGCCAGTCTAAATTAATTGCTTGTTTTTTATAAGCCTTCTTTTTATATCCTCTCTCTTTCTATGTATCTCCTTTTATCAAAAATTCCAAAAGTCCTTTCTTATCATACATTCCCTCTATATGTAGAAAATCTTAGCTACTCAGTGGGCGAACTGGAGAATGTTTGAGAATGCATCCAAACACTTGTCAGAGGGAGAGTGCACCTTAGACACGTGGCGGCCATTGGGGACTGCTTTAGGAAGAGGGAGGACATAATGCATTAACTGTCCTGTGTGCCTGTTCCGCATGTCCAGTATGCCTGTCCCGCGTGCTTCTGGCGATGCTTATCCGTTGTGGTCGGTACTGGGGTCGGCCCTCGGATCTCCTGCTGCTCTGATCGGTCGTGTCATGATGGTGTTTTGGAGCGTATTTATCCTAGATCTGGTCGGTCCTTTCGTTCTTGCTCCGGACTGGTCATCGGGGCGGCCCCAGGTCTTTTGACGGTTCTGCCCGGTCCGATCTTAACGGGACCTGGGAGTAAATTTGATATGTACTTGGTCGGTCCTCCCAGTTACTCTGCTCGGCTGGTTTACCCGGAAATCCGTTTATCCTCTTAACCGGGATATCTGAGCTGGCGGGGAGCACATACGTGGATGCCAAGGCGGATGGGCTATCAACATCGGGTAAGAAAATAGCGATTAAAATCTTCTAAAATATTGACTGTCTGTGAAACATTTTGTGGAAATAATATTGTAAAGTACAATATGGAAATTAAATAACAAACTGAAAAATAAATAAAAATTACAGAATATGGACTTCATATTTTACCTTTCATTATCAGAATTTAAGAAAAAAAATACGAAAAACTATGATAAATTAGAGTAATTACTGAAATTAGATGAACGTGAGAGGGATAGAAATATAAATGGTATAATAATCTGGTATCCAAAGTTGTCAAAGACAAACCTAAGTTGAGTTAATTTGTGAGTGATAATAAAATATAATTAAAAAAATACATTTTCACATACAATCACTCTCATAGATTATCTGCTCAAATATGAAATTTTTTTCTCCACAACTATTGTCAGCCTTATATTCAGAAATTTGGTCAGGCTAAATGCACATTTTGTAAAGAGTTAGGTCATTGTACAAAAAAAAAAGAGAGTAATTAGTTATAATTTCACTGAATTTTAATCATATAAGTAGTAAATTGAGATTATTTATGATTTATTCACAAGTTGTTGCATATTTACATAATCCAAACCAAACTATCTAAATCATTACAAATTTATTTTATAAGTCGTACGTATCAACCTTGGTACATCCCAAAATTAAATGGCCAATTTCACAATTTTGCTATGTGATAATTCCTCCACTGTTTACATGAGGGAGACATGTTCTTGCATTTATTATTATTGGTACGCGTCATTAATGGTAAGTTTTTTTTTTTGGTCTAGATTCTGAATTGAGAGTAGACCTGGCAATTCGTTTGTGTCGTGTATTTTCGTGTCGTGTAGTTTCGTATTTCGTGTACCAAAAGTCCAAACCCATACACGATACTAAATGAATTCGTGTCATGTCGTGTCGTGTACTGCGCAAATTCGTGTCGTTTCGTGTCGTATTTTCGTGTCAGGCACATAATATAAAATAAATATTAAAATATTATAAAAGATAATAATTTTATTATTATAATATTATTTTTATAGGTTTTAGTAGATGAAATGAAATAAATGACAATAAAAACACGAATGTTTACACGAAATTTATGAAAGTTCACATTATATTTTCAAATTTTAAAGTTTAGTATAAACAGAATTCATAAAATATATATTTTTATTAAATTAAATATAAAATATTATATATATATTTAGTTACTTATTTATTTATTTCGTGTATCTCGTGTCGTGTCGTGTACCCAAAGGGTAAACACAAAACCGACACTAAATCTCGGTCGTGTACTTTCGTGTTCGTGTATTTTCGTATCTTGTACTCAAAATGCAAACTCAAACACTAAATTTTCGTGTCGTTTTCGTGTCGTGTGGTAAATTACCGGGTCTACTTGAGAGAGTAGATGTGAACTAGTATCAAAACTTTCGCGTAATTTGTGATCTGTGCAAGCGCCTGACCCGACGAGCTAAATACGGTATGTTATTTATGTGTCATGATTTAATTACTGGCAAGATGTTAATGGCGGAATTGATCTTTTGTCGATCTTGATATTCCGGATGACTTGTGGCGGAATTTATCTTATTGATATTGCGAGAGAAATTTTGAATTGATTATGTGATTGAATTTGTTTCGATTTGATATCGATATGATATTTTATATAGCACTAATGGTGCCCTCCGGATCGAACAATAAAATCAACTCAATATAATTGTTCCGATGTCCCATTTTTTTTTTCGTACACATCAACTAGAGTATAAGTAGACAAATTTTTTTTGTTGAAGTCCAAAAAATTGACTATCGAAAGCTATCATGAGTCTCATGACAAATTGAAATGTCCTAATAAAATTATTCCCTTTCTTTCACCCAAATCAGCAATAGCCATAGCATTGGCATGTGCTTTTCATTTCAGCAAGTACGTGGAGGATAGGTGTGGAGGCCCCACGAATTAATCAAAATTTCAATTGATATTCATCAAGGGGTTATAAATTAATTATACAAATTTAATATAAAAACTTATTATAAAACTGACGTATTATTAAATACTCGTAATTAATAATTTTATTACTAAAAATAATACATTTAGATATAAGTTATTGGGCATTTAATAATTTAGCGTCTGGTGAAATACTCTTTCAGTCTATTTTTAGTGATTACGTAAGGTTATGACATAGTATTTTATGAAACTGTGTATTTAATAATCTACTATATATTAAAAGAGAGTCCTTACATACACATGTTATGTCTATAATTTATCTGTTTTTCATAATTATTGAATAAATTATTAATAAAAATATATTTCTATTTGATGCTTATATAAAGATGGTCTTGCTTAAATAGCACATATAAGAACAATGTTTAAGAATTTTTATGTAAGATAGACAAATCATTTAACAAAAATCACAATTCTTATATGCAAATAATAAATTTTTAATTTATTATATCCAAAAAATATACTTGAAATCATGTATTGTTTTCACATGGTATGCACTACTAATCTACTATCTATTAAATAAAAGAAAGTCTCTCATCCACATGACATATTCACAATTTATCTATTTTCTTAATAATTTTAGAGTAAATTATTATTGAAAAATACACTATATTGGATTAATAAAAAATTTATTGGAAATATATAATTATTAGTATCAGAGTTTGAATATGAAAATTAATAAATACACATTAATTAGTACATGTTATATAGAAAATATGAGATAAAAAAATTATGGTCTAATATATAATACACAAATATAAGATTTTAATATATAAAGGTAAATATTAATATGAAAAATTATGTCTTATACCGTGACCTTTTTCACGAATTCTATAATAGTTTTAAAGTATTGTGATCTAAAGGAGTGGCGTGGCCATTAATATGTGTGAACGTTAGTATTAATTAAAGTAAATAGTATAATTTAAGTAGTGATTGAGCCATTAATGTGTGTAAAAGTTGTATATTAGTAAAAACGAGACATGCAGAACCCGTGCTACGCACGGGCTAAGAATCTAATTGTTAATCGTGTATTCTTTCTGTATATTGGCGAGTGTATACTTAATTAGTGTTTAGTATGTTGTATGAAATGTTTTAACTTTCTTGTATAAAAATTTAAAAGTGTTTGATGTTGTTTTGGTTTTGTGGTGTTGTATTTTATATATGGGCTTTTGGTTATTAATTTCTGATGGATTTGTTTCTTTTGGTCTATTACTTATTTGCATGATAAAAAAATAGCTTTATTTCTTTTGATATATTACTTAATTCTACAATACTTGTCCATTAGATCTTTTTGCATGGTAATATAAGACACGGTCTATCTAATTGGTTATAATTTAATGTGCGTTAAATATTTTCTTTATTAAGTTTGTAAGTTAAAGTTTGTGTAATAATGTATATATAATAATGCCACATAAACTGTATAAAAATCGTTACAAACCTTTTTAGCTTCATCTCATTTTATTGTACAATTAATTTCATTGAAAATTAACAGTGAAGTCTAACTAATATTAATAAATTTATCAATAAACTCAATTCAAAATAGCCAACTAAATGAATATTAATTAACACACTATTAATAATTCTTAAAACCTTTGGACTCCACTATTATGTCTTACACTTAATTTTTTTAATTTACAAATGGGTTTGAGCAAAAATTATGTACTTTTTCTTTTATATTCATTATTCAAGTTGCATGCTTACATAAACTAATCATGCTAAAAAGTATAATTTAACCATTTAAATGTTGCTTTACATACATGCTCGTGCACATTTTCTTTAATCAATTCGCATACGTGAGTTACATCAATAGAAAACACACATAAATTACTTGTATATGAAAATGCATTAACATAATACATATATTTATATATATTGCATTAGGTTAAATCATCAATTATTCTTGCAACCTTTTCAACTTCATCTCATTCCATAACCGACTTTTAATTCTATACTAATTACTAAATATCATGTGATAAATTCCGTCAAGCCTTGCACTTCCATCTCGATGTTGTATATACTTCACATTAAATGCACAGATTTTGTTTTTCGATAAAAGTTTGAACTTTTGCTTATGTTTAAAACTCAACTTTGTTTAATTAAATACAAAAATGATAAATTAGAATTATAGGTGAAACTATTTTATTTATGATGATAAATGTAATCCTATGATACCTTTGCATCGGACACAATAAAATCGGTACTAAAATATCGGCCAGTAGTAGAATTCACATCCCAAACTCTACAAAGCATTACAACAATGGTGCGAGTAACACCTACATCAAGTTTGTCCAGGTAGAAGAAACTGCTTGGCTGGGGAACCGATTTCTTGTTTGACATGGTTTATGTTTTGTTTAACTAAGTAATGCTGGAAGATCAATCACTATGGTTTGGGTAATGCAAAATAAATGAGGCCATAGTTCTTTTATAGGGATCGATATGATCCGATTGTAAATGCACATTAATTGTATCCTGAATCACTTGGCATTCTTGCAATAACTCGGATGCAACTCTTTGCATCTCGCATTTAGATTCATTATAACGCATAAACACTTAGCATGGTCACAATAACTTAGGTGCAACCCTTTGCATCTCGCAATTACTCAGTTCCAACTCTTTGCATCCTCGCAATTACTCAGATCGAAGCATGAAGCACTCCAAAAACACGATATTGATTTACAATTGGTGTCATAAATACTACACACTAAATGCAAGGACTGAATCTTATAGTATAATAGATAAGGGGCTTTCCCCCAAAATACAATAATAAACTCTATTTGTCCCAAAACATATTTACTTTAATTTTTGACCCAAAATAAAATTCCTATAGCCCTTAAGACACATAAGTAAAATAATAATATTCTGAAAGTTCCGTAAATGTCTCTTGCATTAAATAATAGTGGAATAATTTTATCAAGTGGTAATTATAAACGATAGCCATGTACCACCGCTACTGGTATCACCACCACCGGCCACCGGTCGCAACCGGTCATCGACCAGTCTCCGGTCACCGACATTTTTTTTTCTTTTTTCATGTTTTTTTTTGCCAATTTTTCTGTAAAAAAATACGTTAATTTAGATTATCAACTCATATCTGTAAATTATCATATGGTAATAACAAATATCATTATCGGTTTCGTCGGATATAGCTGTCAATAACCACCGACAGTGTTAAAATTACCAAGTGGTAATTTAAATGACCAACATATGCTTTGAATTTGACCATTTTTTAGTTTTATTTAAATTTTTCTACTAGCACTTCGGTCAAATTTATCGTTTGGTAATTTAGACTGCCGATGAATTTTTTTTTTTAAATTCCCAACCACTATTTTATTATACTAATTTAGGTTATTCTTCTTCACAAGATAATTCATAAAATTACCACAAAATAATTTAGAAAATAATATATTTTTTTAATAACAAGTGGTATTGCCAGTGTGTAATCTAAATTGTAAATTGATCATTTAGCAACTGTCGGTCAATCCGTTCAGTAAACCGCGCCACTATCTGATTGTCAACTCGTAGTTTAGATAACGAATGATATCTTGAATAACCAAAAGGCAATTTAATATATGGTACAATATTTTTGAATGATAATTTTATCAAAACAAAAATATACAAGAAAAAAATCAGATAATCTGCCGAGAACGAAAAGAATTTACGCCTTCGACTTCAATAATCTGCCCCATCAAATTAAGCTCGACAATCCACTCTCAGCCCTTTTCAGATTCGAATGCACATGATCCCTATTTGTAGCAGAAGGCTTAAGAAAGGAACAAACTACAGTACCTATTGGGATTCGGTGCCTAAAACGAAGGCCCAACAGAAACGGTAAAACGGAAATTAATTCGATCTGAATCCCTACGAGGATCGATCAAGCTACGTATATACGAATATTAAAACGAAACAAAGGAAGATTAGAAATCATACCCTCGTAGTCCGTTGATTAAATGGTGCACGTCTTGAAGACGATTCCCCAAGCTTTAGTTGCTCTTCCACGAATCCTATTCGTCAAGCCCTTGAATGATCCAACGCCGAAATTACCGCGTTTCTACTTGCCACGCGCCGGAGAAACGATCGGAACGACGATCACCCAATTAACCTCCAAGGTTACGGCTAGAATCGGATGATGAAGCTATCAAATGTGGATATAACACTCTAAGTGTATAACTCACAAACTCTCAATTTATCTCTCGATTTTTCTCCAAGAAAAACTCAAGATCAATGTGAAGAAGATGAAGAATATGAAAGAAGAACTCCTAGCTCTATTTCTCTCTCTCTCTCTCTCTCTTTGAACCGTGGGATTCCTTGGTGTGTGAGAGGAGTGAGTTAAGTCTTCACTTATATCCTTCTTCTATTTCTTCTTATGACAAAACCACCTGCACCATGATATGATATGATGTCTTGTCCCCTCAAGACATAAGATTCCATTCATCATGGTGGAGACAAAAAACAAGAGTCACATCGAGGTAAGTGGGGCGGCCATCTTGAAGGAATCGAATGAGTTCGGTTCGTTTCGGACTCTAGTGAGTCCAAATAGATAAACTCCAATTTCGTTCCAATGTATTTATATCAATTAATTAATTCAATTAATTAATCATATCAAACACAAAATTAATATAATTAATTTCCCAATGAAATAATTATATCTATGAATTAAATTAATCATCCAGTAATTTATTTAATTCATTAGACCGTAAATTAATTTATCCAATAAATCAATTTAGACATCCAATGTCCCAATAAATTTGATATTCAATATCTAATATTTATAAAGAGAGAATCAGCTTGATTCATTCTGTCATCAATCCTATTGCGCGACTCGGTAGGTCCGTCTCAGTCAGCAATGGGAGGAACCAAAGAGTAGTAGCACCACCTAAAGTCACCACTACACTGTACTTAATCGAGAACGAATGATAGGGATCATTCAAAAACCATTCTGTCGTGAATACCAGTATACGTATAAACCCTTCTTTCAAATATCCCGATCAAGTTATAGGATCACGGTTAGTCAAACCCTATCTGTACTTGACGCTATGCATGAGTTAATGCAAATTGAGATCACCGAGCTCTCGAGTATCCAATATAACTAGCTCCATGCTTTGGCTAAAGACTTATGATCTCATCTGCCAATAACCGCATAAGACATATAACCCGTTCACTAACAGGAGAAAGAATTCTATCTTAATATTCAGTAGGACCTGCTACTTGTCCGTCAAGACGCACGTCGAGGTTGACTCCCATCTTCCGTTTTTTTGGGTCGAACTACTCTAATGAAAATCTTAACGTCACAAGCACATCCCTACTAAATCCTCAAGTCGAAGGTTCACGAATACCTATAACAACCTTTCGATTCTGTCATTGACTGTCCCGGAGTGAAATCCGTGTGACGAATCGAGGGTGAGTCGGTTCGAGTATACTAATCTAATTAGCATACCTATAAAGCGTGCTCCCACTAACCATTAGTGTCTGACAGGCACTCTCCAAGTCAAAGAACACGTCATACAAGTCTTCACATAAACTAGACGGCCAGTCAAGTTTCATCAACTTGCGAACTATTGAGTATGAGCCATAAACATTTCTAGTGGTGATCCCCTTATCCAATAAGGAGTGAAATGTCTTGCTCTCAAATACATGAACTAGTTCCTCTAAATATATTTACGAGTCAGGAATACCAGTGACTACCAGTAAATAAAGAAACATGCAGTTGCCTTTTGATAATTAATTACATAATAACAAGTACAATGCCCTCACTCAACATCCTCTCATTGGCATTCGAGGGCATACTCCTAACAATCTCCCACTTGCACTCAATGCCACACACTATGGTATCTAATACCTATGCTCTCCAGATGACGCTCCAAGCTAGTCTGAGAAAGTGGCTTGGTCAGTGGATCAGCGACGTTGTCGGCTGGGTCTACTCTATGCAGCACAATGTATCCCTTGCGAACAAATTCTCTTACGAGATGATACTTCCTCTCAATGTGTTTGGTACTGTTGTGAAACCTCGACTCCTTGGCATGCGTTACAGCTCCGTCGTTGTCGCAGTAAAGCGAAATAGGCAGCTCAACACATGGTATCACTTGAAGTTCTCCCAGAAACTTCTTAATCCAGAACCCTTCCTTAGAAGCCTCCGAGGCTGCTTGATACTCAGCCTGACAGGTGGAATCAGCAGTCGCGCTTTGCTTGGCGCTACGCCAAGATACTGCTCCTCCATTAAGAGTAAATATGTAGCCAGAAGTAGACATCGAATCATCTTTCTGTCCTTGAAAGTCTGAATCAGTGAAGCCCATCACATTCAGTTCTCCACTGCCATACATAAGAACCATATCTCTAGTCCTTCTCAAATACTTGAGAACCTTCTTTACGGCAGCCTAATGTTCCCTACCTGGGTTCGCCTGAAGCCTACTTACCACACTCACAGCATGCGTAATATCAGGTCTCGTACACAACATAGCATACATAAGGCTACCCACGACCGAAGCATATGGTATATTACTCATTTCCTTTCGTTGTTCCTCACTTTTAGGACACATCTTCGAGGAGAGTTTTATTCCATGTCACATCAGAAGGAACCCTCTTTTAGAATCATCCATCTTAAACCGCTTTAAGATCTTATCTATATAGAGGTCTTGGGAAAGACCTATCGTTCTCTTCGCTCTATCCCGGTAGAGCCAAATACTAAGAATATAGGTTGCTTCTCCCAAGTCTTTCATGGAGAAATTACTCGAAAGCCAAGATTTCACAGAACTGAGCATTCCCACATCATTTCCTATTAGTAGAATGTCATCTACATATAGTACTAAGAATTCGATTTTGCTCCCACTAACCCTCTTGTATACACAAGGTTCCTCTTCCTTTTGCACGAAGTCAAACTATTTGACCGCCTCGTCAAAATGAAGGTTCCAACTACGCGATGCTTGTTTCAGTCCATAAATGGAACGCTGAAGCTTGCACACTTTTTGAATATCGACCTCGGACACAAAGCCTTTAGGCTGCTCCATATAGATTTCCTCCTTGAGGAATCCATTAAGAAAAGCCGTCTTTATGTCCATTTTCCATATCTCATAATCGTGGTAGGCAGCTATATCAAGCATCATGCGAATAGATTTAATCATGGCTATGGGCGAGAAGGTATCATGGTAATCGATCCCTTCCTCCTGGGTATAACCCTTTGCCACAAGCCTGGCCTTATCGGCGTCAACCTTGCCATCACCATCAGTCTTTCTCTTGTAGATCCACTTGTTCCCAATAGGCACTATGCCCTTGGGGCGGTTTACTAGAGTCCAGACCTGATTGATATGCATCGAGTCTATCTCAGCTTCCATAGCTTCACGTCATTTCGCGAAGTCTACATCCACCATCGCTTGGTCATAGGTCGTTGGGTCGATCTCTTGGCTATCACTTGGAACCTCATGGAGACCCAACTCCTCCAAGTGCACAAGCCCATACCTCTCAGGTAAATGAGACACCCTACTAGACCTACGAGGTGATTGTACTTGTGTTTCAGAAGGTTCGGCTCCAGTTTCTTGCACAGGTGTCTCCCGAGGAGTTTCATTGTATTCTTCTAAAGATATACTTCTACCTGCTCCGCCTTCCCGAATGAACTCATCTTCGAAGAAGTGTGCTTGTAAAGCAAAAACGATCTTTCGATCTTCGGGCATGTAGAATATATATCTCATCGTCCTAGATGGGAATCCAATGAAACGTCCCTTCACGGACCTCGCTTCCAACTTTTCCACCTTAGTCTTCTTGACATAGGCGGGACATCCCCAAATCCTAATATGATTAATACTTGGTTTCCTGCCATCCCACATCTCATGTGGAGTTTTAGGAATGGATTTGGAAGGACATCTGTTCAAGATATAAGCGGCGGTCAGGAGTGCATACCCCCACAGGTAAATCGGTAAGTCAGTATAGCCCAGCATAGAACGAACCATGTTCAACAAGGTCTGGTTCCTTCTTTCTGACACACCATTTAACTGAGTACCTGGAGGTGTTAATTGTGATACTATTCCATGTTCCTTAAGAAACTCGTAAAACTCTATACTCATATACTCGCCACCTCGGTCTGACCGAAGTGCTTTGATATGATTTCCAGTTTATTTCTCGACTAGGGCCTTAAATTCCTGGAATTTCTCAAAGGCCTCGAATTCATGTTTCATTAAGTATACATAACCATACCTAGTATGATCATCTGTAAACGTAATGAAATACTGATATCCATCACGTGCTGCTTCCAAAGCACCACATACGTCGGTATGGATTAATCTTAGTTTATCAACGGCTCTTTCAAAAGTCCCTGTGAAGGGGGACTTACTTATTTTGCCTTTAAGGAAAGATTCACAAGTAGTAAAGGGATCCGATCCCAATGGACTCATAAGTCCATCTTTTTCCATTTTGTAAATCTTGGTCTGACCAACATGACCAAGTCTAAGATGCCATTTCAAAACTTGATTAGTTTCATCCCTACCATGCTTCCTAGTCATAGTATTCACAACGACTTTGTTACTAAGGTTTAGATGATACAATCCATTTAACAATGTAGCAGTGCCCACTAGTTTATTTCTAAAATAAATTTTGCAGGAACCATCACCAATGAAAAATGAAAAGCCTTTCCGATCCATGACCGGAATGGATACAATGTTTTTATGCCCCTTGGGCAAAACAAGTACATCTTCTAAAGTCAAAACAAAGCCGGATTCTAAACCCAAAAGAAGTGATCCTATGCCAGTTACCTCGACACTATGCCCATTTCCGATAGTTATCATCACTTCCCCAGGTCCAAGCTTCCTACTTTATTCCAGATCCTGATTCACGGTACAAATATAAGAGCTAGCACCAGAAATCAGTATCCAAGAAGTAGAAAATACAGTAGCAGAACAATTTGTTTCCAAAACTAAAAGTTCTGTACTTGAAGCTCCATGAAGAATCAGACAGTCTCTAGCCCAGTGGCCCAGCTCACCGCATTTGAGACAAGTGTCCTTCTTCTTGCTCTTTGGAACCATCGGGGCCTTGCCCTTACCCTTAAAGTCCTTGACTTGTGGTCCCATCTGCTTCTTGGTCTTTTTCTTCTTATTCTTGGACCTCCGAGATCCAGAAGAAATCACAAGGGTAGACTCCTTCATCCGCGGAGTCTTTATTTGAGACTGAGCGGTCACCAGTTTGTTCATTAGCCCTGCTAAGTTACATGCAATCTCATTGCAATTGTAATTCATAAAAAGCTGTGAGAAGGAATCAGAGAGAGACTGTAGGATAAGGTAAGTCTGAAGAGAAGTATCCATCTTAAAATCAAGAGCCTTCAATCTCTCGATCATAGATATCATTTTGAGGACGTGGTCCCCAACCTTCTCACCTTCCTTCATCCTAGCACCGAACAGTTGCTTGGATATCTCATATCTAGCGGTTCGACTGTGCTCACCATAAAACTTGGTTAAGTGAGATAAAATCTGCCAAACAGAAGTCATTTTCTCATGAGCTCTCTGAAGCTCATTACACAGAGAATCCATCATGTAAGCATGTACTTTTACGTCATCCTTAACCCACTTTTCATGGTTTTCAATCTCTTCCTGATTGGCTCTTATCCGCACTGGAGGTGCCGGAATGTCCATCTCCTAGACGAATCCCAGTGCCTCTATACTGAGGAATATCATCAGATTGCGGAGCCAATTCACAAAGTTAGGTCCGATCAAGGTGTTCTTTTCGAGTAGAATTGCGAGCGGATTCATTGTCATATTGCGATTTATGTTCGTCTGCATTAAGTATGACAGATTTATTAATGACTCATTCAATTATAATATGAGTATAGAATTAAGGTCTTTTCTATTCTTTAACTCATCTCCCACTATTTTTATCGAAATAACACACTCCCATGTGAAATCCGAAAGTATCGTCCGCTCTACTTCATAGTGGTGATCGAGTTCTTTATAAATTTTAATAAAGGGCAACCGAACATGTTTCTAGTCTATTAATTTTCATAAAGTGGTGTCCAACATCAACCCATCTAATGGATGATTTGATCTTCTTTTTCCCCTTGTTCACTCCCCCAACCTATATGGTTTCTATGGTTCGTGAACAAGTTAAGTTTATACCATCGACGTAAATCAGTTTCACAATTAAATCTTATCCGGCAACCGAACAGGTTTCTAGGGATAAAATTTGCTCCAACCGAAGGCATCCAATGCGCTTCCGGTAATTTATCCATCCTCCCTGAACGACTACCCCAATAACTCGGAAGCATAGCACACCCGATTTGGATTTTAATTTTCCGAAAACTCGATAGAGGAAAGGAAAACCTTGAAACCTTTTAAATTTAATAATTTGTCGTGGGAGAATTTTCGCGATTAATGTTACACTTTGCACATTAATTCATTTAAGTGCGTTTTTAGCATTCATACCATATGAATAAACATTCACAACCTAGTTGCTACCAACATGTAGTTCATGGACCGTTCCTAGAATCAAAAACTCTGTAATCTAATTACAAGTCTTCGGTCTTGAATCTTCGTCTTCTCGAACGGATCTTCCTCCGGTCTTCGTCATTACATATAAATTTTATATTGAAAAATTGCATCCTAGATACAAATATTTCTAGTAAAATAAATAGGCTCAAAACGGCATTTAGAACCCAATCAAATAAAACTGAACGATTCAAAACTAAGTCCATGAACCACATCACCATTCAAAAAATAATGCATCAAACACATTAAATAAACGGAATTCATAATTAATCTAAATATTGATCCAATCAATATAAATTAATCCATCCAAACGAATTAATCCAATTAATTCCAACAACCATTAATTATAACTTGTTCCGGATGAAAAAATATTTCATTAAATTAATTCCCCTAAGAATAAAATTAACATAATTACATCTTAGTCAAATTAAATCCAATTTAATTTGTGAAAAATTAATTATCGAACGAAATATAAAAACGGAGTCGAAAAACACGGCCGGGTCAAGGCGCCTTTCAGCCAGGCGGCATGAATGATCGCAACCACTACTCGGCGCGGTTGGCGAGTGCCGAGCATGTCGGCACGAGGCAGGCTGCGGTCCACAGAATGGGACCGCATGGCAATGCCCGGACAGCTCCAAGTTGTCGGGCCCGTTTACGTTTTCGGCTCGTTTTTCCGTCCCGATTCCAAAAATAATATTTTTTTAATCTTTATATTACACATTAAAAGTGTTTTTAAAAAAAAAATAGATTTATATTGTAACATAAAATCATGAAAAATTAATTTTAGATGAACAATAGAAATCAACGATTAATACGATTATGATTCCAAATCGTAAGAACAACCAATCAAGCATTCCAAATGATAAATATCATATATACGATCGCAAGATCTACGCTCCGATACCATTGTTGGGATTCAGTGCCTAAAATGAAGGGTCAGCATAAGCGGTAAAACGAAAATTAATTCGATCTGAATCCCTACGAGGATCGATCAAGCTACGTATACACGAATATTAAAACGAAACAAAGGAAGATTATAAATCATACCCTCGTAGTCCGTTGATTAAATGGTGCACTTCTTGAAGACGATTCCCCAAGTTTTAGTTTCTCTTCCACGAATCCTATTCGTCAAGCCCTTAAATGATCCAACGTCGAATTCACCGCGTCTCTACTTGTCACGCGCGGGAGAAACGATCGGAACGACGATCACCCAATTAACCTCCAAGGTTACGGCTAGAATCGGATGATGAATCTATCAAATATGTATATAACACTCTAAGTGTATAACTCACAAACTCTCAATTTATCTCTCGATTTTTCTCCAAGAAAAACTTAAGATCAATGTGAAGAAGATGAAGAATATGAAGAAGAACTCCTAGCTCTATTTCTCTCTCTCTTTGAACCATGAGATTCCTTGGTGTGTGAGAGGAGTGAGTTAAGTCTTCACTTATATCCTTATTCTATTTCATCTTACGACAAAACCACCTACACCATGATATGATATGATATGATATGATGTCTTGTCCCCTCAAGACATGAGATTCCACTCATCATGGTGGAGACAAAAGACAAGAGTCACATGGAGGTAAGTGGGGCGGCCATATTGAAGGAATCGGATGAGTTCGTTTCGTTTCGTACTCTAGTGAGTCCAAACAGATAAATACCAATTCCGTTCCGATGTATTTTTATCAATTAATTAATCCAATTAATTAATCATATCAAATACAAAATTAATATAATTAATTTTCCAAAAAACAATTATATCTATGAATTAAATTAATCACCCAGTAATTTATTTAATTCATTAGGCCATAAACTAATTTATCCAATAAATCAATTTAGACATCCAATGTTCCAATAAATTAGATATCCAATATCTAATATTTATAAAGAGAGAATTAGCTCGATTCATTCCGTCGTCAATCCTCTTGAACGAATTGGTAGGTCCGTCTCAGTCAGTAATGGGAGGAACCTGTTGTTACCTAAAATATTATACGTAATGGTTTGCTAGATATGGCTACAGGTGAGTAACAAATAAAATGAGAGAGCACGTACGAAGGAATGTAAATAACACAAGATTTGTCGGGGTTGTTAGTCCCGGTCTTGAATGCTCTCGCGAGATATTATTAATACGAATACTGTAGAGTACAAATATTAATGTTAGAGTACGATTACAATGAGTGTAAAGACCCTAGTTATCTAGCTCTTGAGTGCTGGTGATGGCCGGAAGAACCAGAGTTAATGCTCTGTGAGTTCTTGTAACAAATAAATGAAGTGTTGTGTAGGATTCAACTCTGTAGGATTTTAACCGTCTTCAACTGTGTGAATTTGACTGTTTTTGAACCTTTTTCTAGTTGCTAGAGGTTTTCTATTTATAGGAGTGGAGGTAGTTGGACGATCGCCTTTCCTGTAATAAATTAAGCGGGCGATCGTCTTAGCACATGGGTCGGTTTCATTAATGTCCGCAGCCGCTACTGGCAGCCAGCTGTGCGAACCAATGAGAAGACAACACGCGTCTCGTGTCACTGTATTGAGAGGTCCCACCTTGGACCCTTTCGGCGGGTCTGTTGGTAGGTGAGGCAGTCCTTGTCGTCTACAGATGGTGATGGGCTGGAGTCAAAGAACCTTATCTGGCGGCGCCTTTTGCGGATCTGCACGTGGGTTTTCATCCGAGATTCTGTCTTCGTAGACTTTGACGGATGATGGCCTTACACGTGGCATAGGATGGTCGTCCTTGGTCGGGCACTGGAGATGATCGTTAGGTGCCAAGTGACGATCGCCCTGGACGCCAATCGCTCGGTACTTGATCTCGATCTGGAATATTCGTCTGTCAAGTATGCCTTGGTTTATTTGATGCTGGCTTGGTCGCTTGGCCCTTATGCCAATCGCCGTTTGAGGCGTATAAATCGCCACACAATATAACCAAAGAGTAGTAGCACCACTTAGCCAGTCTGATGGCTTACACTGTACCCCAACTGAGAACGAATGATAGGGATCATTCAAAAACCATTCTGTCGCGAATACCAGTATACGTATAAACCATTCTTTCAAATGTCCCGATCAAGTTATAGGGTCACGGTCAGTCAAACCCTATCTGTACTTGACGCTATGCATGAGTTAATGTAAATCGAGATCATCGAGCTCTCGAGTATCCAATGCAAGTAGCTCAAATGCTTTGGCCAAAGACTTATAATCTCATCTGCCAATAACCGTATAGGACATATAACCCATTTACTAATAGGAGAAAGAATTTTATCTTGGTATTCAATAGGACTTGCTATTTTCCCGTCAAGACGCACGTCGAGGTTGACCCCCACCTTCCGGTTTTTTGGGTCGAACTACTCTAATGAAAATCTTAACGTCACAAGCACATCCCTACTAAATCCTCAAGTAGAAGGTTCATGAATACATATCACAACCTTTCGATTCCGTCATTGACTGTCCTGGAGTGAAATCCGTGTGACGAAACAAGGGTGAGTCGGTTCGAGTATACTAATCCAATTAGCATACCTATAACGTGTGCTCCCACTAACCATTAGTGTTCGACAGACACTCTTCAAGTCAAAGAACACGTCATACAAGTCTTCATATAAACTAGACGCACCGTCAAGTTTCATCGACTTGCGAACGATTGAGTATCTGAGCCATAAACATTTCCAGTGCTGATCCCCTTATCCAATAAGGAGTGGAATGTTTTGCTCTCAAATACATGGACTAGTTTCTCTATATATATTTACGAGTCAGAAATACCAGTGACTACCAGTAAATAAAGAAACATACAATTGCCTTTTGATAATTAATTACATAATAACAAGTACAATGCCCTCATTCAACATCATCTGAGTGGCATTAGAGGGCATACTCCTAACAGTACCTTCTTCAGAACAGCCCGAGTGCAAGTCATTGATTAGTGGGCTAGGGGCATCCCGTTTCCCCTTAGATTAATCTCTTTTGTCAGCCATTGACGCCGGTAACAGAGACCACTAGGGGCGGTGGAGAGAAAATGGCCGCGACAGTTTTAATATTGTGTAAAACCAACGACGGTCTCACACCCAGGGTTCCGCACACCCACAAATCGACTCGCAACTCCAGGGTGGTTCGTGCCGGCAATAAATCCACCACATAAGGGGGAAGACGGCAGGAAAAAAAGGTCGCAGATATTGAAAAAGAGAGGAGAGAGAGAGAGAGAGGAGAGCGGGAGAGGCAGAGAAAGAGAGGAGAGAGAGACATGGAGAAAAAGAGACAGGGGCGGTGAGTTTGTATATTAGAGTTGGTGTGGGTATGTATGTTTATATATATATATATATAGTGGCGCGTTCTATGCAGTACCAATATTAGATGCAGTACTTTACGGTACTAATTTATACATGAGTTTTGTACTAATTATGCATGAAATATATGCATTTCGTGCATCAAAATTCCAATGCATTAAAATATGCAATATATTTGATGCATATAATTAGTACAAACTCATGCATAAATTAGTACTGTTAAGTACTGCATCTAATATTGGTACTGCATAGAACGCGCCACTATATAGAGATGCATTAAAATATTAGATTATATGCATCAAATATATTGCATATTTTAATGTATTGAAATTTTGATGCACGAAATGCATATATTTCATGCATAATTTGTAATATCCGGTATTTTTCTTTCCCTTGTATTTTCATTTTTGGTATATTTCTCGGTCATAGTGACCCCCGTGTATCTTTCAGTATGTCCTTCCTGTCAACTGTTGAACTATAATCTCGTTATTGTTTATTGTTTCAACTTTCCTCAGATGAGTTCGACTTTGTTAGATCACCATTAATTTTTGGTAACTCCAAAAATTCTAAATCTTTGCAATATTATAGAGCATCGAGTTAGCTTTCCAATGGTTCAAACGGTGAGTCAATCGGAGTCCGGACGAGAGAGTTATGGTCGTTTCAGTTTTTGGCCGATCACTGCCGACCAGACTCGACCGTGCCGTCCGACACGGCCCGCGCCGTACTCGCCCGGAAATGCCGAAGTTTCTGCCGACCAGACTCGACCGTGTCGTCCGACACGGCCCGTGCCGTACTCTTCCGGATAAGCTGGAGCATCGTGACACGCCGACCGTGTCCGGACACGGTCGAGTCATGCCGAAGTCATTTGTCGGGCCATTGTCGGAAGGCCCTCGGCCGCGACCGTGTCAAGCGGGACACGGTCGAGTCCTGTCGGCCAGTGCAACACGACCGTGCCGATCGGCACGGGCCGTGTCCGGCAGAGCCAACCCCTATAAATGGCCCCAGAGACGTTTTCTTGCCATTTTTCACCTTCTTCTTCTCCTCTTCCGCACCGGGCGTGTTCTAAGCTTGAAGCCATGTTGTTTAACAACATATCCATGGAGTTCTTGAGGTTATATCATCAATAATCCGTCTGATATCATCCCTTGATCCAAATGAATCAAGGTTAGATCTTTAGAACCCTACTTTTGGGAAAATTGGGGGTTTTCGTGTTTTTGTCCGATTCGTTCCATTTTGTTGATTAATTCATGATGAATATGATTAATCTTGTTGATATTCTTAGTTTCCCTACGGATTCATGGTATATTTCGTGATTTTTACGGAATCGAGAGGGTTTGGTTGTGATCCGCCCTCGTTGTTGTTTATATACGAATATACATGAATCGTAGGCGGGTTTTGGTGTATTCCAATTCCGTATTCATTTAGAAATGGTTCGATTGTATTCGTCGAATCGTTAGGTTCGGTTTCTTTGGTTCCTAGCGTTTATCGGTGACTTTCCTTTCCGTTCGTTGCGTCGTCAATAATTCAAGGCAAGTACATGTATTACATTCCGTTATGTGCATATGATTTTGATGCGAATGATGTAAATGGTTTTATTGAACGAATGTGATTGTTTCTCTTCCACTGGGATGGCGTGTGGCCTGCGGGGCCGATACTAATGGGTACGGCCACGAAGTGGACTTGGGTGCGTGTGTTGATGTTATTCCACCGGGGACGGTTCGACGGGACCTCCGGGGGCCGATACTAATGGGTACGGCCGTGGAAGTGGTTTCTCACCGGGGACGGTCAGACGGGACCTCCGGGGACCGATACTAATGGGTACGGTCGCGAGTTACCAAGCGTGGATAAATGTGATGTGGGAAACCTGTTATTATACTGTTTTGGTGTTAATGTGATATTAGGAATATTGGTTTTCAAAATGACTTTCCTAGCGATTTATTTGCGTTGAATCGTGTATGTATATAATGTTGTGTAATTATGTACTTGCACTAGCTATTCGAATGCTAACCCCTTAAATGGGGAAATGCGTCTTATGCATTTAGTCTTGGGAAAGGCGAGGCGAGCACGGGACACGCACGCGGAAGATGGTGGCTTGATGATGTGGCTCGAGTCCGCATTTTTATGTTTTGTTATTGCATTGTCGAGTATTGAAGTTAGGTATGCTGTTTTGAGACTTGGTTTAAGTCCCTGCGTGGGCAATAAATTGGTATTTAACCTCTGTTCATGTATTACGTTAAAGATGTTTTGGCGAGGCCACGGCCTTATTTACTTTTGAGTGCATTATTCGGGACTACATTGTGGTTTATATGTCATGTGTTAGCTTTGGTAGACCTCACGAGGGTTCTACGGCGTGTAATATCGATTGTGAATTGGTGTGTTACATTTATGGTATCGGAGCTTAGGTTTTGAATACCTAGTTTGTCGGTGAATTTTGGAGTGCATCGATTGCGTCATTAGAGTCATTCATCGAGCCTAATATCATCATGCTACCGTCTTTTCGTGCGACCGTGGTTGTAAGTCTCCTCGAACTCTTATATCTCTGTAATTCGTTTTCTTGCTGCTCGGAATCGTGACTTGTGTTACCAACTTTGTGAATTGTGAATCTTTCGATCTTGTCCTTTTCTTATTTTCCTTCGTATGTTGAGAGGTCGTGGTAGACCGGCTACGGGACGCGGCCGAGGCCGTGGTCGGGGTGCTGATAATGAGGAGGGCTCACTTTCTCAGTCCTCTGCGGACTCAGCCTCTCACTCAGTGCCGTCGGGTAATAATGCCGACGCCGGGGCTACTGCCGTACTTCAGCAGTTAGTAGCCCAACTTGCTCAGATAGCTCAGGGTGGACGCCAGAATCCGCCCCCGACACCTGAAGAGGAAGCTAGTAAGTGGCTTCAGACGGTGTCCAAGATGCACCCTCCTCGTTTCTCCGGATCTTCTGACTCCCTCGGTTGGGAGAATTGGCTCTTTCAGTTGTCCAGGACCTTTGATGCCGTAGCTTGTCCCGAAGACAGAAGGGTACATATTGCCCAGTACCTCCTGGATAAAGAAGCTGCGGAGTGGTGGGAGGCCGTTGCGCCCAGAGATCGTCGGGCCACTTGGGAGGAGTTCAGGGCTGCTATGGAAGCAGAATATTGTCCACCGCCAGTTAAGGAGCGCAGAATTGTGGAGTTTTTCACCGCTACACCTCAGGATGTGCCGATTTCTCAGGCCATCATTTCTTACAATCAGCAGTTGGGGTTCGTAAGAGATCAAGTGAGAACGGAGGCTGATAAAATCCGATACTTCAATATGCGCATGAAGCCGCATATTAGACAGAGTATGGCGCCGCTCATGTGTGCCACTTTGAAGGAATACCAGGATCGCGCTCTGGCGATCGATATCATGTCCGAGCGGGTCGGTTTGGAAGCTAAGAAGCGAAGACTACCGGCGGGTTCTCGGCCGGTAAAGGTGGTCGATCCAAGTCTCGTTCGCTCCTACACCAGAGAAGAGGCCGTTTCATCGGGCCGGTGGATCCTGTGTAACCGCTCGGTCGATCTGTGGCACTGGCGGGAGAGTTTGTTTTAATTGCAGTCGGCCCGAGCACGTTATGAAGGATTGCCCATTTCCGTTAGTTGCTTGCTTTACTTGCGACAGACCGGACATCGGGCGGCTCATTGTGAGAGAGCCAGCTGGGCCGCTAGAGTTCCGACTACCACTACCGATCGAAGGATCACGGTTTTCCGGCCACTCATGTTCCGAGGTTCGGGTCGTGGTAGGGTCGGGAGTCGGCCGGATCGCCGTGCGGCCTCGAGTTCGGATTGATTCACCCCGGTTGTATCGGATGAGGCGCCAGAGAGGCGGACATTCCGGTGGCGTCAGTACCACTCGGATCCTTACTCATCCAGTTTAGTGCTTTTGATTCGGGTGCTACCCATTCCTTTATTGCATCGGATTGTGTGAATCGTATTGGCTTTAACTGCTTGTTTGAATGTGAACCGTTTGTGGTGGGTACGCCTAGCGGGGATCGCATGGTTGGGGACCGGGAAGTTAGGGATTGTTCCGTGAGGATCGGGAGCCGAGACTGGCCCTCGAACCTCATTGTTATCGACCTCAAGGGTGAGGATTTAATCCTCGGGGACGATTGGTTAGAGCGTCACAGTGCTATCATGAACTATCGGACTCGTTCTATCTCGATCGTGGCCGAGGATGGCACCGAGCATACTCTCGTCGGCTGTAAGCCGGGTAGATCGGGGAGCGTGATTAACGCCTTGAAGGCGATGAAACTTCTGAACCAGGGTTGTGTCGGCTATTGGTGTTACGCTCTGAAGGCGGAAGGTGGTGGAGTTGACATGTCGTCAATTCCAGTTGTTGGTGAGTATCCCGATGTTTTCCCAGACGACTTGCCGGGGTTACCACCGCAATGAGAGGTGGAGTTCCTATCGATCTTGAGCCGAATGCAGCCCCTATTTCTCGAGCACCGTATCGTATGGCACCGTCGGAGATGTTAGAGTTGAAGAACCGGTTGGGAGAATTGTTAGATAAAGGGTATATTCGACCGAGCGCATCGCCTTGGGGTGCGCCGTACTTTCGTTAAGAAGAAAGATGGGTCGCTTCGTTTATGCATCGATTTTCGTGAATTAAACAAGTTGACCATCAAAAATAAATACCCTTTGCCTGTGATTGACGATTTGTTTGATCGGCTTCGAGGCGGCAGTCTTTTCGAAGATTGATTTGCGATCGGGCTACTACGATTGAGAATTCGGGGCGTCGATATTAGAAAAGCCTTTGGACGAGATATGGCCATTACGAGTTTGTGGTTATGCCTTTCGGACTAACCAATGCCCCAGCAGTTGTTCATGCGGTTGATGAACAAAGTTTTCATTGAGTATCTAGACAAATTCGTAGTCGTTTTTATCGACGATATTCTTATCTATTCACGGAATCGGGAGGAGCACGCCTTTCATCTCCGGATTGTATTAGACACTTTGAGGTGAGCGGTTATGCGAAGTTCTCTAAGTGTGAGTTTTGGCTCGAGGAAGTGACGTTCCTCGGGCATGTGATTTCAGCAGAGGAATTCGAGTAGATCCAGAAGATAGAGGCAGTGATGGCTTGGGAGCCGCCTAAGAATGTAAAGGAGGTGAGGAGTTTTCTAGGTCTTGCCGGCTATTACCGCAGATTCGTTGAGGGATTTTCTAAGATCGCTAGACCACTCACTCAGTTACTCCAAAACTCGAAGTTCGAGTGGGTGCAGACAGCGGGGCGGCTTTGACGAGTTAAAGAGACGTCTGACTACCGCACCCGTTTTAGCATTGCCTCAGGGAAACGAGGACTTCGTAGTGTATAGTGATGCTTCGGGCCTTGGTCTAGGATGTGTCTTGATGCAGAAAGATAGAGTCATTGCTTATGCGTCCACTTGATTGAAACCGTCGAGGTGAATTATCCCATACGATTTGGAGTTAGGCTGGTCGTTTTCGCCTTAAAGATCCGGAGGCATTATCTTTATGGGTCGTCTTGTAAGATTTTTACGGATCATAAGAGCTTGAAGTATATCTTCAGTCAGAAAGAATTGAATATGAGACAGCGTAGGTGGTTGGAACTAATTAAAGATTACGACCTCGAGATACTTTACCATCCGGGTAAGGCTAACGTAGTGGCTGATGCGTTGAGCCGGAAGCCGATGGCGTTGCAGATGTTAGAAGTACTTACACCACAGAGTAGGATCCAAAGGATTTTATTTGTCGGGATATCGAGGTTTGGGTTCGGGGAATTCGGGTCGATTATATGCGTTAGAGATCACTTCGCCCTTGATCGATGATATCAAGGCGAAGCGATATGATGATCCGTTTTGGTCAGTTGAGGGAGGATGCGAGGAAAGGGAAAGCCCTGGATTTGTGGTTCACGATGATGGAGTTTTGAGGTTTGCGGCCAGACTTTGTGTACCGAGTGATATTGAGTGAGACAGAAAATCTTGAGTGAAGCTCATGCTACACCTTACTCCATACATCTGATGCGAGTAAAATGTACAAGGATGTGAGGAGCAACTACCGTGGAGTAATTTGAAGACAGACGTTAGTGAGTTTGTGTCGAGGTGTCGACTGTCGGCGAGTTAAGATCGAGCATCGGCGACCCGAGGCATTACGACCACTTCCTATTCCGGAGTGGAAATGGGAGGACATTTCTATGGATTTCATTACCGGTATGCCTAAGACTCGGACGGGAATGAACATGATTTGGGTCGTTGTTGATCGACTAACCAAATCAGCTCATTTTCTAAGTATTAAGGACACTTGGGGGCCGGAGAGGCTTGCACGAGTGTTTGTTGCGGAAATAGTGAGATTGCATGGGACCCCTAAGAGTATTGTTTCGGATCGTGATGGCGGTTCATATCACATTTTTGGCGAGCCGTTCATAGAGCTTTGGGAACCGAGTTGAGACTTAGTACATCCTACCACCCTCGACAGACGGACGATCTGCGGACGATACTGACGCTAGAGGATATGTTACGAGCCCGTGCTTTAGATTGGAAGGATGATTGGGAGACACACTTGCCGTTGATCGAGTTCACGTACAACAATAGTTGGCATGCCTCGATCAAAATGGCACCTTTCAAGCGTTGTATGGGAGGAGGTGCAGATCGCCGTTGTGTTGGGATGATACGTCGAGCTAATCGGCATCGAGCCCGACATGATAGTTGAGACGAGGGAGAAGGTTACCTTGATTCGTGGTAGATTGCCGACGGCCCAGTCGGCGAAGTCTTATGCCGATACACGTCGCCGACCTGGAGTTTGAGGTGGGAGATCACGTCTTGCTTAAGGTGTCGCCGACACGGGAGTTTACCGCGGTCGGAAGGGTAAACTTAGTCCGAGATATATCGGGCCGTTTGAGATTTTAGATAGAGTTGGAGAGCTTGCGTATCGGTTAGGCTTGCCGCCGTCCCGAGCCACGTGCATAACGTATTTCATGTTTCCCGACTTAGGAAGTACGTATCGGACCCTAGCCATATTATTGATTTTGGAGAAATCGAGTTGGGGCCCGACATTACCTTCGAGGAGAGGCCGATTCAGATCTTAGAGCGTCGAGTGAAGCAACTCGGGCACAAAACAATTCCTTTGATCAAAGTGCGGTGGTCGAGGCATGGATCCGAGGAAGCCACGTGGGAAACGGAGGAGAGTATGAGGTCGAGATACCCGAAGAGTTATTCGTGTTGTAAGTTTGGGCGAAACTTATTTTTAGGGAGATAATGTAATATCCGGTATTTTTCTTTCCCTTGTATTTTCATTTTTGGTATATTTCTCGGTCATAGTGACCCCGTGTATCTTTCGGTATGTCCTTCTGTCATTGTTGAACTATAATCTCGTTATTGTTTATTGTTTCAACTTTCCTCGAGATGAGTTCGACTTTGTTAGATCACCATTAATTTTTGGTAACTCCAAAAATTCTAAATCTTTGCAATATTATAGAGCATCGAGTTAGCTTTCCAATGGTTCAAACGGTGAGTCAATCGAGTCCGACGAGAGTTATGGTCGTTTGATTTTGGCGATCACGCCGACTGCACTCGACCGTGCCGTCGACACGGCCCGCGCCGTACTCGCCGGAAATGCCGAAGTTTCGCCGACCAGACTCGACCGTGTCGTCCGACACGGCCCGTGCCGTACTCTTCCGGATAAGCTCGAACGATCGCTGACACGCCCGGCCGTGTCCGGACACGGCCGAGTCATGCCGAGTCATTTGTCGGGTCATTGTCGGAAGGCCCTCGGCCGCGCGACCGTGTCAAGCGAGGACACGGTCGAGTCCCTGTCGCCAGGCCAGTAACACGACCGTGCCGATCGGCACGGGCCGTGTCCGGCAGCATCAACCCCTATAAATGGCCCCGCAGACGTTTTCTTGCCATTTTTCACCTTCTTCTTCTCCTCTTCCGCAGCTGGGCGTGTTCTAAGCTTGAAGCCATGTTGTTTAACAACATATCCATGGAGTTCTTGAGGTTATATCATCAATAATCCGTCCGATATCATCCCTTGATCCAGCGAATCAAGGTTAGATCTTTAGAACCCTACTTTTGGGAAAATTGGGGGTTTTCGTGTTTTTGTCCGATTCGTTCCATTTTGTTGATTAATTCATGATGAATATGATTAATCTTGTTGATATTCTTAGTTTCCCTACGGATTCATGGTATATTTCGTGATTTTTACGGAATCGAGAGGGTTTGGTTGTGATCCGCCTCGTTGTTGTTTATATACGAATATACATGAATCGTAGGCGGGTTTTCGGGTGTATTCCAATTCCGTATTCATTTAGAAATGGTTCTGATTGTATTCGTCGAATCGTTAGGTTCGGTTTCTTTGGTTCCTAGCGTTTATCGGTGACTTTCCTTTCCGTTCGTTGCGTCGTCAATAATTCAAGGCAAGTACATGTATTACATTCCGTTATGTGCATATGATTTTGATGCGAATGATGTAAATGGTTTTATTGAACGAATGTGATTGTTTCTCTTCCACCTGGGGATGGCGTGTGGCCTCTGGGGGCCGATACTAATGGGTACGGCCACGGAAGTGGACTTGGGTGCGTGTGTTGATGTTATTCCACCTGGGGACGGTTCGACGGGACCTCTGGGGGCCGATACTAATGGGTACGGCCGTGGAAGTGGTTTCTCACCTGGGGACGGTCTGACGGGACCTCTGGGGACCGATACTAATGGGTACGGTCGCGAGTTACCAAGCGTGGATAAATGTGATGTGGGAAACCTGTTATTATACTGTTTTGGTGTTAATGTGATATTCCGGAATATTGGTTTTCAAAATGACTTTCCTAGCGATTTATTTGCGTTGAATCGTGTATGTATATAATGTTGTGTAATTATGTACTTGCACTAGCTATTCGAATGCTAACCCCTTAAATGGGGGAAATGCGTCTTATGCATTTAGTCTTGGGAAGGCCGAGGCGAGGCACGGGACACGCACGCGGAAGATGGGTGGCTTGATGATGTGGCTCAGTGCATTTTTATGTTTTGTTATTGCATTGTCGAGTATTGAAGTTAGGTATCTGTTTGAGACTTGGTTTAAGTCCCTGCGTGGGCAATAAATTGGTATTTAACCTCTGTTCATGTATTACGTTAAAGATGTTTTGGCCGAGGCCACGGCCTTATTTACTTTTGAGTGCATTATTCGGGACTACATTGTGGTTTATATGTCATGTGTTAGCCTGGTAGACCTCACGAGGGTTCTACGGCGTGTAATATCCCAGTTGTGAATTGGTGTGTTACATAATTAGTACAAAACTCATGCATAAATTAGTACTGTAAAGTACTGCATCTAATATTGGTACTGCATAGAACGCGCCCCTATATATATATATATATATATATATATATATATATATATATATGGGGTGGTTTTGGTGAGAATGAGATTTAAGTTAAGAAATAAGAATAAATTTGAACCATAGATCTTGATTAAATGGATGACCTAGATTTTGTAACACCCCAAGTTATTCAGGGTATATTACAGCGTCGTGAGCCCCGCCGTGGGATCCACAAGACTATTTATACGCAGAACTATGAACTTTGACCGATAAAGTACAAGCGCAATAAAATGGAAGACAATAAAATGATATTCAAAACAATATCCAAATCCGAATACAACACATCACGAATCAATACCATGGCAACACAGGCCGAAACATCAAGGAAATCGAAAACAGTACTCGAGTACTCAAAAACCATTCAAGTACAACATTATTGAATGAAGGAAATACAAAATATAACCAGTGACAAGACATAGCATCACACTTGCCCATCATATTCAAGCCGACCCATTACGTGCCTATCCGCTATCCTGGATCCTGAAATACATGAAAGGTATTTCCCCCATAAAGGGGTTAGCCGTCAAATAGCTAGTACAAGTATATCGAATATGAAACACAATATTTCTCGACAATAAAGTAAATGTAGTCATCATTCCATCAATTCAAGACTAGTATTCCGGAATAACTAAATCTCATAGCATCATATTCAATATATACGTGATTAACCGCGGAACCGCACCAAAGACAACAGAACCCTCAGAGGACCCGTCGGTCCATCCCAGAGTGGTTAACCGAAAATATCTGTGGAACCGCTGTAACACCCCCAAGATATTCAGGTATATTACAGCGCCGTGGATCCCTACATGAGAACTACTAGGATAGACGACCAAACATACTCATCAACTCGCGGAAACAACATAAAAATATCTCGTCATAAAGACGCAAAGCAATAACAATCTACCCGGTTCAACCAGTCAAACAACATCACAACCACCCAATGGAAACATAATGGATGAAACAGTTCAATCCGAACACTTAAAAGCTCCTAAGTACTCGAGTACTTCTATTAGTTTACAAGACGACAATCAATCAAGAGATAAAAAACAATAAAACACCATTCATGCACAATCATCACGCACGGCCATCATCCGCGTACTGCTCCAGCACCCGTTCGTCTCGATGAACCTGACCTGAAATTCATAAAACGAATTTCTCCAAAACGGGTCCCCAAAGGGGTTAGCAATTACGCTAGTACAAGTAACCAGATGAACAACTTACATCTTACACATATAGTCAAAGCATGCAATGATGAAAACATCGATTGAAACACACATTTCCGGAAACGCCAATAATCCAAAACACATTTATAAAATGCACCACAATTAACCGTCAATCCACGTCTCTGTAGACCCCTACCGAGACCCCGTCGGACCTAACCCGTAGTGGTTAAAAGCAAGCCGTCGATCCACGTCTCTGTGGATCCCTACTGAGACCCCGTCGGATCTAACCTGTAGTGAGCATACACACACATACAATTTCTAATGCAATACTACTATGCCAAGATTGTAAGTTCATAAGGGTACTTGCCTCGATCAAAAGACGGTGACATGAACGGAAAGGAAGAATCAAACACGACCGCTAGGAATCGGTGAAACCAAACCTAACGATTCGAAGAATACAATCACAACCATTTCTAAATGAAAACAGAAATGGAATACACCCAAAAACCCGCCTATGATTCATGTATATCCGTACAAGAACAACAACGAGGGCGGACCACAACCAAACCCTCTCGATTACGCAAATAACACGAAATATACCATGAATCCGTAGGGAAAGCAAGTATACCAACATGATTAATCATATTTATCATGAATTAATCAACAACACGGAACGAATCGAGCAATACAACCAAAAACCCCCCAAATTACCCAAAAGTAGGGTTTAAGATTACCTTGGATAGGGATGAAGGATTCAAGTAGAAGTCGATAATCTACAACAAAAACTCAAAGTGAAATGATCTCTCCGAGTTGAAGATGCCAAAATCGCCCTGAAATCGCCCCTAAAATCGCCCTATACGTGAGGAAGAAGAAGAATGGAGAGGAAATGAAATCCTCTCCCGGAACCCTGCTGAATTAGTGCAGAAAAGACCCGCGTGCTGCGGCCCGGGCTGAGTGTGCCGCGGCCCGCGGCTAAAAGTAGCGAGCAGGTTTTACACTGGGGTCGCGGCCCGGACTGCTGCGTGCCGCAGCATGCAGTACTGTCGGCCTGGCCAACATCTGAGCTCGAGCTGTGCCGTGGATCACAGTCCCCTGTGCCGCGGCACACACTGTTTGAGTCCGAAAATGATGAAAAACGACCCCTAAATAGGATATAATCTATCGATGCCTAAACCCAACCATTTAAAGGCCTAAAAGGACTATCACGAACCCTCAAATGGTGACTTCACGTCAAACACGGTCGGCCCAAACACAACGGTAACATCAAATAATCCGAAAAGAGAAGAAACGCAAGGGGAACTCAACTTTGGGATATTACAAAACGGCCCAAAACATCCAAAACACATGATACATGATCGAAACAACAACGAAAGCTCATAACAGGTATAACAACATGAGACGAACCTTTGGCAACCCCAAAACGGCGGTTCCGAACAACGGTTATGGGAATCGAATGAAATAGAGACGGAATGACATTAAACAAAGAATTGAGTAAAACAAGTCCAAAACAAGCTCAGATGACAAAAAGTCAGGTATTAAATATTCTCGAAATATCGATGCAGTTACAAGCGAGTTGCTAAAAACGAAAAATACACCAAAAATGAAAATACCAGGAAAAGAAAAATGCGGGTATTACAACCGCACCAAAGGCTACGGAACCCTCAGAGGACCCGTCGGCCCATCCTAGAGTGGATATATACCATCATACAATTCATATACCTTACTTTCAAAGTCAAGAACTTACAATCATAAACATATACTTGCCTTTGAGACATCGATAATTGGAAGGAAAAGAATACAAGTTCGGTAGGTCCAAGAATGCACTTCCGGCATCTAAATGATTCGTAAAAAATATGATAATCAATAATTCATACTCAAATCACACGAAGAAACTCCCGAAACCCGTCTACGATTCACGAAACTACAAGAATAATCACCTAGAGGTTTGAAAATCACCCAAACCCTCTCAAGTCCGAACAAGGTACAAAACCATCCATATAATCGTAGGGAAAACATGGGTACGGGGTAGATACATCATAATATCAAAGATCTCAAGCTCCAAAATGGATAAATCGGACGAATCTAAGAAAATCCCCAAAAATTCCCAAAACTAGGGTTCTAAGGAATTTACCTTGGTTCGGAAGATAGAAACGGATTAGATGTTGTGAAATCTTTGTTATTCCACCTAAGATGATGATAAATGATGATGGATGATGAGTAGCCGCCCCAAAATCGCCTCAAAGTCACCCCTTTCGTCAGAAGTGAAGGAAGTGGAGAAGAAATGACGAACAACAGGGCTGACTGCCCTTATATACTGCGTTTATTTAGCGTGCGCTAAATCACAAAATTAGCGCGCTCTACCACACCTTAGCGTGCGCTAACTGGTATCCAGCAAAAATTCCAACTCACTGCCCAAACGCGCTAGCGTGCGCTACATCTGGGCACTAGCGTGCGCTACGCAACACCTATAGCGTGCGCTGGCTAAGGCCTAGCGTGCGTTACCTGTTAGTCCAGAAAGTAGAAATACCCCACTGCCTCTACTGACTCAGCTCATTAGCGTGCGCTACGGGCGATGTTAGCGCGCGCTACTGAACACGAATAGCGTGCGCTAGCTAATGCCTAGCGTGCGCTAAATGCTAGTCCAGAGGGCAGAATCAGCTACTGCCTCTGCCAAGCCCAGACCGTTAGCGTGCGCTAAGACCCAATGCTAGCGTGTGATACTCAACAGAAATAGCGTGCGTTAGATTAGGCCTAGTATACGCTATCTGCTTATCTCAAAACACCGCCGTAAGGTCCAAACAATATGAACATGATCCGAAAGGTACGAAACTCTAGAATCAACACCGACAACATCCTAATAAGTGTTTACAGAGCGACAAAAGTGAAGGAATGTCAGAGCCAACAATTCATGTAGAGTACGGGTATTACATTCTCCCTCTCTAAATACGAAACTTAAGAAATAAAAAGTTCGGGGTATTCCGATCGCATCTTCTCTCTCGTCTCCCAAGTAGCCTCCTCGTCCATGTCTCGACCATTGCACTTTAACCAACGGGATGATTTTGTGCCGAAGCTGCTTCTCACGACGTTCAAGGATCTTCACCGGCCTCTCCGGAAAGGTAACATCCTCGGCTATGTCAATCACAGTATAGTCGATAACATGACTTGGATCTGGCACATACTTTCTCAATTGAGAAACATGAAAAACACTATGGACATGACTCAAAGCTGGGGGCAACACCAAGCGATAAGCTAAATCTCCAACCCTGTCCAAAATTTCAAACAGTCCGATATACCGCGGACTAAGTTTCCCTTTTTTCTTGAAGCGGAAATCTCCTCTGGTCGACCTTGAGTAGAACATGGTCTCCTACTTGGAATTCCAAAGGTCGACGATGAGTATCAGCAAAAGATTTTTGACGACTCTGGGTAGTCAACAACCGGTCCCTGATAATAGAAATCTTCTCCTTAGTCTCCATCAACATATCCGGTTCTGTTCCGATTAGCTCCGAAGCCTCGTCCCAACATAACGGCGACCTACGTCGCCTACCATAAAGTGCCTCGAAGGGTGTCATCTTGATCGACGCATGCCAACTATTATTGTAGGCAAACTCGATTATCGGCAAGTGAAGTTACCAATCATTACTCCAGTCTAAGGTACAAGCTCGCAACATATCCTCCAACGTCTGAATCGTCCACTCTGTCTGAATGTCTGACTGAGGATGAAAAGACGTGCTCAATCTCAACTCTGTGCCCAAAGCCTGATGAATGGCCTGCCAAAAATGCGATACGAACCGTCCATCTCGATCAGAAACAATGGTCTTAGGGGCACCATGCAATCTGACAATCTCAGCTATAAAAGTTCGAGCCAATCTCTCCAGTCCCCGAGTAGCCTTAATACCTAGGAAGTGTGCAGACTTGGTCAACCGATCGACGATTACCCAAATCATATTCATTCCGGCTCTAGTTCTCGGCATCCCAGTGATAAAATCCATCGAGATATCTTCTCACTTCCACTCGGGGATGGGAATCGACTTCAACAACCCCGCCAGTCGTTGATGTTCAATCTTGACTTGTTGACACGTCAAACAACGTAATACAAACTCTGTGACATCTTTCTTCCTATTATTCCACCAAAAATTTCGCTTCAAGTCCTTGTACATCTTACTCATTCTGGGGTGGATAGAGTAAGGCGTAGCATGAGCTCCTCGCAGAATTTTCTGCCTCAACTCTAGATCATTAGGAACACAAAGCCTACCCTGAAATCTCAGAATACTATTCTCATGGACCATAAAACCAGGGGCTTTTCCTTTAATTACATCTTTGTTCAGTTGAGAGATCATCGAGTCACTCCACTGTTTCCCTTTGATGTCGTCAACCAAGGACGAAGTAATTTCGAGAGTGCACAACTGTCCTTGCATTCTTTGAATCCAAACTTCTATTCCTTGCTCGATTAAATCCTGACGAATCTTCATCTGAGACATAAGAACCTCGAGCATTTGAAGCGATGCCGATTTTCGGCTGAAAGCGTCCGCGATGACATTGGCCTTTCCGGATGGTAAAGAATTTCCAAATCGTAATCTTTGATCAATTCCAACCAACGTCTCTGCCTCATATTCAGCTCTTTCTGACTGAAAATATACTTCAAACTCTTGTGATCAGTATAAATCCGACACGGAAAGCCATACAAATAATGCCGCCAAATCTTAAGTGCGAAGACAGTTGTGGCCAACTCCAAATCGTGAGTTGGATAGTTCATCTCATACGGCTTCAACTGTCGTGATGCAAAAGCTATCGTCTTATCATGCTGCATAAGCACACATCCAAGCCCTTGTCCCGAAGCATCACTATAAACTGCAAATCCCTCACTACCCTGTGGTAAAGCTAAAATCGGCGCTGAGGTCAAACGTCTCTTCAGCTCATCAAAGCTCCGTTGTCTCTCAGCAGTCCAAACAAACTTTTCTGTCTTCTAGAGTAATTGCGTAAGTGGACGAGCGAGTTTCTAGAACCCCTCGACAAACCGACGGTAATACCCAACAAGACCCAAAAAGCTACGAACTTTCTTAACATTTTTAGGCGGCGCCCAGTCTAGCATTGCCTCAATCTTCTGCTGGTCTACACAAATCCCTTCGTCCGAAACCACATGGCCGAGAAACATAACTTCTTTCAACCAGAACTTACATTTCGAGAATTTTACATAAAGGTGTTCGACTCTCAAAACATCTAGTATCAAACGCAAGTGCTTGGCATGTTCCTCCTTATCCCGAGAATAAATCAAGATGTCGTCAATAAAGACGACCACACATCTGTCCAGGTATTCGATGAATATCTTGTTCATTAGTTGCATGAATACCTCCAGTACATTGGTCAATCCAAAAGGCATGACCATAAATTCATAATGTTCGTATCTCGTCCGAAATGCGGTCTTCGGAACATCGACTCTTTCACCCGGAGCTGATAGTATCCTGATCTCAAATCAATTTTTGAGAATACTGTGGCTCGCTGCAACTGATCAAATAAATCATCTATACGAGGCAAATGATACTTATTCTTGATGTCACTTTGTTTAGTTCATGGTAATCAATGCATAAACATAGTGAACCATCCTTATTCCTCACAAAAAGAACAGACGTGCCCCAAGGCGAAGCGCTCGGTCTGATGTACCCTTTCTCCAATAGTTCTCCCAGCTGACTCTTTAATTTTTGCATCTTGAAAGGTGCCATCCGATACGGCGCCTTAGAAATCGGAGCCGCGTCAGGCTCTAAGTCCACAAAAAATTCTCTCACTCGATCCGGCGGTAATCCCTGGAGGTCGTCTGAAAAAACATCGGGATACTCATTAACAACTAAAATCAAAGAGAAATCGACTTCGTTCCCTTCCGTCTACAAAGCATAACACCAATAGCCCGTGCAACCTTTATTCAAGAGTTTTACGGCCTTCATGGCGCTGATAAGCAATTTAGGTTGGCCCGATTTATGTCCCATAAACGAGTACTCGGAACCGTCTTTAGTCATCATAGTGATAAACTTAGTGCGGTAATTCATAATCGTTTGGTGACTTTCAAGCCAGTCTTCGCCGAAGATCACATCCTCGCCCTCCATATCAACCACAATCAAATTCGACAACCAATCCATACCGGCTATATTCACCGAAAAATCTCTAATCTCCCAATTCCCCACGATTCTATCCCCGCTAGGTAGTTTCACAATAAAAGGATCGCAAGCAGTCATACAAGTTATATTCAAACGACATACACACTCCAAGGAGATGAAAGAATGTGTAGGACCCGAATCAAAAAGTACACGTACTGGATGAGATAAAATATGAATGGTACCTGAGGCCACCGCCGCATCGGGTTCATCTGCTCGACGCATCTCATAGACTCGTGGGTGTGCCGAACTGATGCTAGAATCTCCCCCTCTAGCGTTCTGACTCCGTCCCCGGCCTCTGTCGTAGCTCTGCTGTGACTGACTAATTGGTTGCCGCTGATTCATAATCTATTAGCGCTGGGACAGAAGCTCGAGTGTCCAAAGTCTAATCTTGTTCGGGGCAATAAGCTGTCCTATATCCCATCTGTCCATAAGTGTAACAATTCAAAGATGGTAAGTTACACTCCAGATTAATGTGGCCTGGACGACCACAATTAAAATAAGTTACCGGGTGAGTTGAGGTGCTCGGTGCAGAACGAAAACTCTTCTTCCCTCTAACAGAACGGGACGACTGCCCGACACAATGGTTAGTCGCCTGAGGTCTCTGAAAATTGCCACTTTTAGAGCCAGAAAAATTACCAGCGATCTTCTGCTTCTTCGGTTCTTCCGTGGTGTCATTGTGGGGGCTTAACATGTCATATGTCAAAGCCCTGTCGTGGTATTCCTTCAAAGTAGTGCAAGAAAACGGAGCATGTAACACCGTAAATCTATATTCATCCGCATGTCAAAGTAGCGGATCTTGTCACGCTCATCCCACACTTGATTCTTCACGTGGATCAATTGTAGGCTGTGTTGTGTCACGATTTATTCATCCCGACAGGCGATCGACTATAAGGCCGAGCGACCAAGTCAACTCCAGTCAAACTATGGCTAGCTCGCCAAGTCGAAGATATCAGACCACCATCAGGTACCTAGCGATCGACTCCCAAGGCGATCGCCCTTTGGCAGCTGACGATCTACTCTAGTGACCGGCTAAGGGCAATCGACCTACGCCCCGAGCAGAGACGATCGCCCGTCAAAGTCATCAAGGACTGGATCTCAGAAAAGCACCCACGTGCAGATCCACAAAAGGCGCTGACATACGAGATCTTCGCTCAGACAAGATCTTTTGCTGACAGACAAGACCTTTGACCACAACCTGTCACCTACCTCACCTACCGGCAGGCACCGAAAGTTGTCAGTGGGACCACCCGTGACAGCAACTCAGGACGCGTGTAAGCTCCCCATTGGACCGTGCAGTTGACTGCCAGCAACTCCCGCAGGCCTTAAGGAGACATGCCCACGTGCTAAAAGACGATCGCCCGATTATTATAATGCAGAAAAGGCGATCGCCCAGCACATCCATGTCCTATAAATAGAGAACCTCCTCCTACTGGAAAAAGGTTCCGAATTCATTGAACTTACGTTCAGAACTCATTTCACCCACAATAGAAATACAGTAGAACACACATATCATCAAGCTCCCGGCTTTCTCACCGGAATCCATCTCAGGACTTCTCTCTCCGAATCTCTCGTCCAGAACACGATCGGCAGAAGCAGCAAGTCTCCACTAGACAGATTCCAAGGGATTCATAAGCCCTGGAGCCCAAGCATCCAGCTAAATACTCGCCGTGAGAGACCGTCGATCTCTCTCCGCTGCGACTGTTCATCTCCTTTGTTACAAGAACTCACAGAGCATCAAATCTGGTTCTTCCGGCAATCTACACGCTCACTAGCTAAGATAACAAGAATCTTTACACTCATTGTAATTGTATTCTTACATTAGTACTTGTATCCCCGAATATTGGTATTAATAATATCTCGCGAGAGCATTCAAGCCCGGGACTAACAACCCCGGCAAATCTTGTGTTATTTATCTTTCTCACGGAAGTGCTCTTGCGTTTGTTTGCTATCCCATCCATTCCAGCAATATCTATCTCCGGATAATATTTTGGGTAGCAACAATTGGCGCTAGAAGAAGGGCATCTAACCCTCAAATTTTTATTTCTACCGTCCCGAAGAACACTCACTGTTCTCGGGGCATATACTTGAAGTGACACTCACTGCACTTCAAAGTAAACCTTCAGAATCATGACATCCGCCGGTACGTCGAAGAAAGCCGCTCTCCGAACCGCCGGACACCATTTCCCGGCTCAGTCCGAACCCCAGCCGACGATAGGGGGAAGCCGCAGCAACGCGAGACTCTCGATCCCGCATCCGAGAGATGGCCCCAACCTCTCACTCGATCAGTTCCAAACCGAGGAACAGATCGATGAAGCTATGGCCATCCTAGAGGAGCGACGGAGAGCATGCGCGCCGCCCGCGATAACTCCCTCGATCATCCGCCGCATGGGAAAACGAAAATTCAGCGGGCTACTGAACGAGCGATCGTCAGAAAGCCCCAATTCGCGAGGAAAGGCTCTCGCACGACCGGACGGATCCATATTCAATCGCTTGGGACGCGACCCATCCTGGCGACTGGGGCATTCAGTCTCCAACCTTGAAAAGACGGAATCCGAATCCGTCACCAGGAGTTCGGCTTACCCACCTCACAGTCGAACGCAGGTCAGCCATCTGACTCCCGCCCCGATCGCCAGGGGATCAGTACTCAATCGCCTCGGCTCCCGCTCCGAGCGCCGAGCCGCAAGCAGTCAGGCCACGGCGATGGCCGCTATACAACGCCAGCTCGACGAGATGAGAGAACTCTTGGACACTGGGGCAAGCACCAGCAAAAAGATCACCGGGCCGACCGAGCCACTCGCGGTCCACATCAATCTTGCCCCCATACAGCCAACGATCGCTCCTCCCACAACACCTCTGTATGAGGGGAGATCGGACCCCGAAACTCACCTGAGTAAATTCCGAATCTACATGACTGGGTGTGGGGCATCTGATGCAACCAAGTGCCGGATCTTCCCGTTAACATTGGGTGAGCTGGCCCATAGGTGGTACGTCTCACTACCACCACGATCAATCACCTCCTTTAAGAAACTGGCGAATGACTTCACGTCATACTTCGCCAGCAAGGTCGCCAGACCAGAAGGCCCCACCGCGTGATAAAAATCAAGCAGGGGAAGAACGAGTCGGACGCCGATTACATTGACCGAGTAGACGAAATCATCCTCACCGGCGAACCTGTCAGTGAAGAGCTCGCTCTCTATTCGGTCATGGGGGGATTCCACGGACACTCTCCCATGTTTAGACACCTCTCCAAGGATATTCCCCCAACTTACGCGATCTTCCGCGCTAAAGCTGCCAACTTTCTGGCCAGGCAAAGGCTACTCACCCTCCACCTAGGCGAGGAAACGCCACCTCCTATCCAGAAGATAGCGATCGCCAAAGCAAAGAAGGCGATCGCCAAGCCACCCGGAGATCTCAAGGCATTCGAGGACATGGAAGCCCATCTCCTCCACACGTTCGACCGAACTCCGGCACATATTTTCTATGCCATCAAGGGGCACGAAGAGCTCAAAAAGCCAAAAGCGATAAGGGACCACGGTCATCTGGACAACAATCAATATTGTGCCTACCACAAGAGTCCCGGCCATAGCACCAACCAATGCCGCGACCTCCTCAAACAGCTCTGGATATTGTTCGAGGAAGGCAAGTTGGACAGCTTATTGGTTTAGCCAAAACCCTACCAATCTTTATACACAATCGTCCGAGTCGAACACAAAACAGGCTGGGAAGCTCATACGAGCCGACCCCTGGATCAACCTCGGCGACCGTCTCTACATGCTTCAATCAAGAAAAGGAGACCTCGGAAGTCTCCCCGATCTCCTTCCTTATTTAAGAAACTGGAGGACTCGATCGCCATCTACAGTTCACCGTCTAACATGATGGACTAAGGCACGAGATCGCCTCCCCCGCACAACGTACACCGTCGAAGGTCGGCATCCGCATGACGATCCAAGGTGGAAGAGTGCAGCCATGGTCCTGGTGGTCGATGGAACCGACTGCTTAGGCCATGCAAGGTCCCTTTGGGCCAAGATCGCCCGCCCTTCGTTTAAATACGAGGCCGGCGTAGCCTGAGGGCCCTCCAAAATTAATCAGTTTGACACGATCGCTCGCCCTCAAAGGTTCATCATCTAACATGGTGAACCCGAACAATGCGACGTGCCACAACCCCCGTCTCAACGTACACCGTCGAGGTTCGCCATCTTCATGGTGGGCCGAGGTGGAAACAGAGCTAAACAAGCCGCGGGCATGGAGTTGAATCATCCGACGCTGCCCCGCGCAAGGACTCCTCTAGACCGAGACCGCACGCCCTTCGTTTAAATACGAGGCGAGGCGCAGCCTAACAGAGGACCCTCATAATAAAGTGAGTCACGAGACACTCAATGTCTTCGCGCATCAAGACATGATCAAGGAGTCGGTCCATCGAACTCCGCGATCGTGCACGGTTCCTCAAGACGGACGACCGTCCCCGAGGATTCGACAAAGTTGAAGACCGCTCACTCAATGAATTATTTTCATCCCCTTACTTCCACTAAGTGAATAAAAACAAGGGGCAATAAGAGTGCGGACTACCTACACGACGATCGTCGCTATCCAACCACATACGGAGATCGTCATTTTTTCAGATGTAGTGCAGCGATCGAATTTGTTGTAAAAAGTTGTCTTTATGAGTTTATCAATTCATTTGGAACTACCCTCGCAACGATCTCTCCTCACACATTTGTACAAAGTCAAACAAAGACTCAAAAATAACCATTCATTCAAGTGATAAGTCAGAAATCCAAACGTTCATTTCATTACTTGAAAAATCAGAGTACACGGTCGCCCGAAGGCCTAAGTGCTACAATAGAAAGCTACAAAATTACAAGTAAGCAAGCTAAAACATCAAAAATGAAGTGCCTCAGGCCCCTGCCTGGCCTTTGCCATCAGCATCCGGCGCGATCCCCTCACCTTCCGGAGCGTCGGGATGAGCAAGATTGGCCAGAGACGGATACCATCTCAAATCCACGCCGATGTCCGCAAGATCCAAGATCGGCAAGGAGAAAGCTGGATGGAGAGGATGCTCCAACGCATATGACTTGAAGTTCTCAGCTAGAGGCCCGACCTCCAAACCTCCCTTCCCGGCTGCTCGGATCTAGTCAGCGAACGCCAAATAATAGGCGAACTCGCTGACAAACTCCAAGTTTTGAAAGGGGTCAGCTTTGGTCGCCTCAACCTCTCCTTTCAGCTCCGCCATCGCCTGTTGCGACCCCTGGAGCTCAGCCTCCCTCGCAGCAACTTTTTCCCTCGCCTCCGTCAGCTTGCTGGTCAACCGAGCGATCGTCACCTTCTGGCGATCGACCTCCTCTTCAGCAACCTTCTGCGCCTGGACGGCATTCTGCATCTGGTCCCGAAACCGGTCAACCGCTAGACGATATTGCTCAGTTTCCTTCTTCTCCAGCTCAAGCTCATGGCTCGCCCGCTTGGCCGCCTCCAGAAAGTCCTTCTCCATCGCCGCGATCTTATCAGCAAACTCGGCTTTCTCTTTCCGAGCCGCCTTGAGATCCACCTGCAGGCGAATAGTGGAGGGCCGCCCCTCAAACTCCTGAGCAGCCTGGACAGTCATGGTCGCCGTCTTAAGAGAAAGGGCGAGAACAGCGTGCATCGAACTCCCCGATCGCTGACGAGCGATCGCATCCAGATCGGTCGTCCATGCCTTCGGCAGAGCAGAAGCAGCCTTGCTAACGTATGGAGGAATGTCGCAGGAATGGCGAGGAGATCGGCTCGCTAGGAAATCCACGACCATCGGCGGGCAAGATGGATCTGCGCGACGGATCCTGCATCAAAACAACAAAGTTAATACAACTCCTACGCATATGCAATTTTCAACACAAAAATGCTATCTACCTCTCAGCCTTCTCGGGATCCCGACTGAAATACGGTATCCCTCGAGGGGTCTCAGCATCCGCGATCGCCATCTCCCGCATAAAAGCCGCAGAGGGTGGCTCACTCTCCAGAGCAACGATGGTGATCGGAGGCGCGGCGATCGTCACTTCATCGCCCGAGGCAGGAACCGAAGTTTCTTCCGGCCTCGGCCTCTTGCGATTCGCTCGAAGCCCCTCCTCCGGAACTTCCTCCTCAGCCACGACCGGCTCCACGCGAGGCTCCGCCTCCGGAACTATAGGCAACGCAACGGGTGGGGCCCGAGTCGACCTCTTATGGCGAAGACGGCCTAGAACTCCTGGGTTCGACATGGCGATCTCCGTCGGAGGCTCCAAAAAGCGAGGAAAGCAAACATCTGCAGTTAAGACGATCGATCAACAATCAGATACTGTCCTCAAGAAAGGCGATCGCCTAGAAAGTGAAGGTCGCAGAAACTCATACCTGGCACCGCGAGATGTCTCGAGAAGCGGAATAGTCGAGCCGACAACCAACGACTCTCCTTATTGATCCGGGTGGCGTCAAGGTCGTCGTCCGACAAGCTCATTATCCGCTCCCAGACAACGAGAAAGTCAAAAGGCAGCTCCTCGATCGCCGGAATGTGAAAACCTGCAAAACCAAAATCAAATTAGATCAGTCTAAAATGCATCCGAACGAAGGGAGAGTCTAAACCCTTACCGGGATTCCTCTCCCGAAACTCAGTGGGGATCTCCAGCTCGCCCGTAGGATTGTCGCTCGCCGAAGCTCTCCACTTGCCGGCGACCCAGAACCACTTCGTCTGATCGCCCCGCATCTTATTCGGGACTCCGTGAATCACCCGACCAGATCGGCCTTGAATATGGTAACCGCCGACCAACCCTTTATGAGCCGTCAGTTTGAACAAATAGTTCATCTCCAACGGCGATGGGAGGCGGTACAGGCGGTTACCGCCGAAAAGGGTGAGAGTGCAGTTAATTTGGAGCCAGGCGTTCGACGTCAGCTGAAGTGGCGCCACATTCCAAGCGGCCAACAGATGGGAGACAGCAAAGGACAGAGGGAAGCGCAGCCCGGCCTCCATAATCACCTCATTCACGGCGACCATACCCATCGGAGGCTGGTCGGCTCGTTCATTCTCCGCCGGCGCGAACATGTCCACATCTGAAGGAACATGGAATCTTGTCCTCCAGACGGCCAGATCTTTCCTGGTCGTCGAACTCCGTATCTGGCCAAGCGACCACAACGATCGCTGCGCAACCCGGTACTGCGACCGTTTGGGAAGCACATAGGGGTAGGCGACCGAGTATCCCCGGAAATCGAATCTCGGAGTAGGACCGGCCAACTTCTCCATTATCCCAGCAAAGGCCTTATAGGCCCGGCCGAAAGCGCTGTGTTGCTCCCAGTAAGCCCTAATCGCCAGATCTCTCTCAATCTGCGATCGTCGTTCTTCAGTAGCCGTCTCCTTAGCAACATCGGCCTCATTGAATAAAGCCTTGACTTCAGCAGGGTCGATTCCGGCCCGAATAGCTTCAGCCGCCGTCTCCAGGTGGAAGGCGGAAGAAGATTCTCCCCGGACAGTCGATGTCCCGGAGGCAGAACTGGTACCCGCTCTAAGTGATGATGAGGTTCCGGCCATTCTCAGAGATACAAAAGGAGAAAAGGATTTTTCTTACCCGAAAGTGAAATCGAACGTCGATCGGCACTAAGATCTTCAGAAAATTCGACAGCAAGTCCTTCTTTCTCCAATAAGTACGCATGAGTATGAAACTGCAGCACCGCGCCTCTTTTATAGGAGAAGGCAGGGACTCGTTTGCAATAAGGGAAAACCTCAGGGGTCGGATCTCAAACGACGCATTAATTGACCCCCTCGAGACCCGCGTACGCGTCTTTTCAAGGACGCGTCAGCCGAGGAGTCATTAATGACCGTTGGCGTCCTCCAATAGAAGCCCGACACGTGCGCGGAGACTTTTCCACACCCATTGTTTTTTTCCCGCGCAGTTTAGCGGCCAACCAGGTCGTCCGAACCCAGAGTATGTCAGCTCAAAGACGATCGCCAGTTCAGTTAAACACAAAGTCGCTCGTCAAAAGTTCAGCGATCGCCAAGAGAGCCACCTCACCCCACGTTTCCAACGAATGAGCGAGCTGGGGGGCAATTGTTGTGTCACGATTTATTCATCCCGACAGGCGATCGACTATAAGGCCGAGCGACCAAGTCAACTCCAGTCAAACTATGGCTAGCTTGCCAAGTCGAAGATATCAGACCACCATCAGGTACCTAGCGATCGACTCCCAAGGCGATCGCCCTTTGGCAGCTGGCGATCTACTCTAGTGACCGGCTAAGGGCAATCGACCTACGCCCCGAGCAGAGACGATCGCCCGTCAAAGTCATCAAGGACTGGATCTCAGAAAAGCACCCACGTGCAGATCCACAAAAGGCGCTGACATACGAGATCTTCGCTCATACAAGATCTTTTGCTGACAGACAAGACCTTTGACCACAGCCTGTCACCTACCTCACCTACCGGCAGGCGCCGAAAGTTGTCAGTGGGACCACCCGTGACAGCAACTCAGGACGCGTGTAAGCTCCCCATTGGACCGTGCAGTTGACTGCCAGCAACTCCCGCAGGCCTTAAGGAGACATGCCCACGTGTTAAAAGACGATCGCCCGATTATTATAATGCAGAAAAGGCGATCGCCCAGCACATCCATGTCCTATAAATAGAGAACCTCCTCCTACTGGAAAAAGGTTCCGAATTCATTGAACTTACGTTCAGAACTCATTTCACCCACAATAGAAATACAGTAGAACACACATATCATCAAGCTCCCGGCTTTCTCACCGGAATCCATCTCAGGACTTCTCTCTCCGAATCTCTCGTCCAGAACACGATCGGCAGAAGCAGCAAGTCTCCACTAGACAGATTCCAAGGGATTCATAAGCCGGAGCCCAAGCATCGACTAAATACTGTCGTGAGAGACCGTCGATCTCTCTCCGCCGCGATCGCTTCATCTCCTTTGTTACAAGAACTCACAGAGCATCAAATCTGGTTCTTCCGGCAATCTACACGCTCATTAGCTAAGATAACAAGAATCTTTACACTCATTGTAATTGTATTCTTACATTAGTACTTGTATCCCCGAATATTGGTATTAATAATATCTCGCGAGAGCATTCAAGCCCGGGACTAACAACCCGGCAAATCTTGTGTTATTTATCTTTCTCACGGAAGTGCTCTTGCATTTGTTTGCTATCCCATCCATTCCAGCAATATCTATCTCCGGATAATATTTTGGGTAGCAACAGGCTGTATTCCACTATCACCTGTGAGTAGGGGTGAAAACTGGGCGGATATTTCCCGCCCGATCCGGAGCCGTATCCGATCGGGATCGAATTCGGGATGAAAAATAGGTATCCGGTCGGATTCGGATACGGATACGGATAGTTGAATTCGGATACGGGTTCGAATTCGGATAATGCAATATCCGCCCGTATCCGAGTTTTCTCATATTTTATCGGATATTATCCGGATACAAATCCGGATAATAAATCCGGATACCAATCTAGATAATAAATCCGGATATCCATATTTTTAAATCTTAAATATACTTTATTATATATATATATATATATAACACTTTTGGACTTCAATGTAATAAATTTTTAAACTTTCAAGAAAAAAATATTTTTTTCAAAAAAAAATATTTTTTGGAAAAATATATTATTTTTCGAAAAAAAACATTTTCTAGGAAAAAAATTATCTTTTCGAAAAAAATATTATTTATGAAAATTTTTTATTTCTTCGAAAAAAATTAAAAAAATATTTTCTGGAGAAAATTATTTTTTGGCCAAAAAATATTTTTTCGAAAAAAATTATTTTCTGGAAAAAATAAAATTAGTTTCTGGATTTTTCATATTTTTTGAAAAAATAAAAAAACTCTTTGCGAAAATAAAAAAAATTATTTTCTGGAAAAAATTATTTTACGAAAAAATATTTTTTAAAAGAAATGTATTAGCCAAACACTTTAATACTAACTTATAAGCTATTTGTTTCATATGAAATGTATTTTAAAAGAAATGTTCTATTCAAGTAAATAGAGGGGCAATTATATATATTATAATAATTGTTAAAAACAATTAAATTACCACTTTTTAGTCTTTGCTAAGTATGGAGCTTGTGTTTTTTATGGGAGAGACTGAATAAGTAAAAATGAGGGAACCTTATTACGAAACGATTTTTAAAAAAATTATTATAGTTTGCATTAGAACTTTTATGAAATATTGTGTAGGTAGTTTTTTTATATGCTGCAATCACTTCCAAACGATTTTTGTATGACACGTATTATCCGATTATATTTATTCGAATCCGGCCCGAATCCGTCCTGTATCCGTCCCGTGTCCGTATCCCGAATAATCCGAATTCATATCCGTATCCGGCCTTCCCGTATCCGACTCCGAATCCGAGAGAAAAATATGGGTTAGGATACGGGAAGAGCACTATCCGCCCGTATCCGATCCGTTTTCACCCCTACCTGTGAGACTGGAATGTTCTGCGGCTTAGCCTCGAAGAAGGCTCGGATTCTGCCTTCTTGCACTGGCCAAGGACAAAACTCAGCCTCTAGTAGCTCTTTAAATTCTCCCCATGAAGCAGCACGATCCTGTGGTTTGATAACTTTCCACCAAGTCGCGACTTCCTTGGTAAGGAAGTACTGAGCAGTCGGTACCTTCCTCACTTCCAGACAATCAACTGCTTCAAACACTTTCTCCAATTCCGCTAGCCAATTCTCCCAACCCATTGGGTCAGTAGCACCTCTGAACTGCGGAGGATGCTTACGAACCACATTCTGAAGCAAAGCATCCGATGTCGGGTTAGGATTATTCAGCTGAATGGCTTGGGCCAGGATAGTCATATGGTTAGCCAATTGTTGAAGGACATTCGTAACTCCAATATCCGCATTATTCCCTTAGCCGGTCGACTGGTCGTGTTGACCCTCGGTATCAGGATTCACTGAGTTAGATAAACTATGGGTGGTCGACCCCGCAACGAAACTGAGGGAAGTGGTCGCGCCACGTCCGCGTCAACGACCACGTCCTCGCCTCTGTCCCCTATTAGTAGACATTCTGAAGGATACACAAAGTACGTAAGTACAATTCAAATCGCACGTCATCAAAGTGACCGATTCCCAAAATACTAAATCAGAAGCAAGGTGATTAAGGAAACACCAAAAGAGTAAGAGGTCTTACAAGTACCGGTCGCACTGTGATGATGGCAAAGTAGTGATACTGTAGACAAACGATGACTCAATCGACCCAAAATACCGATAGACTTGGTATCCATAAACCTAAGCTCTGATACCATATTCTGTAATACCCCAAGTTATTCAGGGTATATTAGAGCGCCGTGAGCCCCACCGTGGGACCCACAAGGGTATTTATATGCGAAACTATGAACTTTGACCGATAAGGTCCAAGCACAATCAAATGAAAGATAATAAAAATGGTATTCAAAACAATATCCAATAAATCCTAATACAACACATCACGAATCAATACCATGGGAACACAGGCCGAAACATCAAGGAAACCGAAAATAGTACTCGAGTACTCAAAAACCATTCAAGTACAATATCATTGAATGGAGGAAATACAAAATATAACCAGCGACAAGGCACAACATCACACTTGCCCATCATCTTCATGCCGATCCAGTACGTGCCTATCCGCTCTCATGGATCCTGAAATATATGAAAGGTATTTCCCCCATAAAGGGGTTAGCCGTCGAATAGCTAGTACAAGTATATATAATATGAAACACAATACTTCTCGATAATAAAGTAAATGTAGTCATCATTCCATCAACTCAAGACTAGTATTCTGGAATAACTAAATCTCATAGCATCACATTCAATACATACGTGATTAACCGTGGAACCGCATCAAAGGCAACGGAACCCTCAGAGGACCCGTCAGTCTGTCCCAGAGTGGTTAACCCAAAATATCCGTGGAACCGCCCCAAAATCTACGGAACCCTCAGAGGACCCGTCGGCCCATCCTAGAGTGGATATATACCATCATACAATTCATATACCTTACTTTCAAAGTCAAGAACTTACAATCATAAACATATACTTGCCTTTGAGACATCGATAATTGGAAGGAAAAGAATACAAGTTCGGTAGGTCCAAGAATGCACTTCCGGCATCTAAATGATTCGTAAAAAATATGATAATCAATAATTCATACTCAAATCACACGAAGAAACTCCCGAAACCCGTCTACGATTCACGAAACTACAAGAATAATCACCTAGAGGTTTGAAAATCACCCAAACCCTCTCAAGTCCGAACAAGGTACAAAACCATCCATATAATCGTAGGGGAAACGTGGGTACGGAGTAGATACATCATAATCTCAAAGATCTCAAGCTCCAAAATAGATAAATCGGATGAATCTAAGAAAATCCCCAAAAATTCCCAAAATTAGGGTTCTAAGGAATTTACCTTGATTCAGAAGATAGAAACGGACTAAATGTTGTGAAATCTTTGTTATTACACCTAAGATGATGATAGATGACGATAGATGATGAGTAGCCACCCCAAAATTGCCTCGAAGTCCCCCCTTTCGTCGGAAGTGAAGGAAATGGAGAAGAAATGACGAACAACAAGGCTGACTGCCCTTATATACTGCGTTTATTTAGCATGCGCTAAACCTCAAGATTAGCGTGCGCTAATGGGGTCACTCGGTAGTCCAGTAGCTTCTGTCCTGAGACGTTAGCGCGCGCTACCATACGCGTGCGCTAACTGGTATCCTGCAAAAATTCCAACTCACTGCCCAAAGCCGCTAGCGTGCGCTACATCTGGGCACTAGTGCGCGCTACGCAACACCTATAGCGTGTGCTGGCTAAGGCCTAGCGTGCGTTACCTGTTAGTCCAGAAAGTAGAAATACCCCACTGCCTCTGCCGACTCACCTCATTAGCGTGCGCTACAAGCGATGTTACCACGCGCTACTGAACACGAATAGCGTGCGCTAGCTAATGCCTAGCGTGCGCTAACTGCTAGTCCAGAGGGCAGAATCAGCTACTGGCTCTGCCAAGCCCGGATCGTTAGCGTGCGCTAAGACCCAACGCTAGCATGCGCTACTCAACAGAAATATCGTGCGTTAGATTAGGCCCAGCGTATGCTATCTGCCTGTCTCAAAATACCGCCGTAAGGTCCAAACAATACGAACATGATCCGAAAGGTACGAAACTCTAGAATCAACACCGACAACATCCCAATAAGTGTTTATAGAGCGGCAAAAGTGAAGGAACATCAGAGCCAACAATTCATGTAGAGTACGAGTATTACAGATTTATTCTCACAAAAACATATGCATGGAATGCAATATTTTAGTACATCGATATTTTGATGCATACAATGCATAGCTTTAATGCATTGTATTTTTGATGCACGAAATGCATATATTGTATGCATAAGCCAATTTAGACCGTACATCACACAAAGATCAATGGTTAATATTTATTCTTATTTCTTACTCAAAAAGTTATTGTCATTTGATCCACTCTCTCTCTCTCCCGATATATATACACGCTTCCTGTTTTTTTTGGCTTCTCGCCGAAACGAATTGGACGAATTGCTACATGGTGTTGAGTTTAGTATTAGTGAGATCAGAGTTGGAAGCGGAACTGTTAAAGCATAGGTTTTTGGTATCTGCATGGGCAAGCACCAACGAATTACTCACTCAATTCATAGCACGGCTTTGAGAGAAATACATGGCGCTTAATTACCAAGACAAGTTATTTTAACAACTTTTCAATCTCAAGCAAGGCAACATGACAGTAGCGGAGTACATGCACATGTTTGACGCACTCAAGGCCCGGAGTCAAATTGTTGAAGATCCTCGCCACACTTTGGCTAGATTCATATATATATATATATATTGGTTCTCGTGAGAATGAAATTTAAGTTAAGAAATAAGATTGAATTTGATCTATAGATCTTGATTAAATGGATGGACTAGATTTATGCTCACAAAAACGTATGCATAAAATGCAATATGTTGGTGCATCGATATTTTGATACATATAATGCATAGTTTTAGTGCATTGCAATTTTTGCTGCACGAAATGCATATGTTGCATGCATAAGCTAATCTGCACCGTAAATCACACAAAGATCAAGGATATATATATATATATATATATATATATATAGAGAGAGAGAGATAGAGAGAGAGAGAGAGAATCTAAGAGTATTTTAGGTGTAAAATATAAGAATAATATTTTTGGGTAATTGAATTTTGGGTAAAAGTAAGTGGTTACTTTCTAGTTTTGCGTTATTTTTCTCTAAAAATTAGTATAATTAAAGTAGTACTGGGATCCTTGATGTGTGTAAAGTATATTTAGTTAAGGTATGTAACTTTTAAAGGTGGACGAATGTTTATGACAAATATAATATTTAAAAGTGGATGGAGTGAGTATATCGTATTTAAATACTTATAAGTATCAATTTAGTTACTTGATATATTACATTTGAATACCAACTCAAATTTGAATTTTTATAATTATTTTAAATTCTGATAGTTTTATAATATTTTTATAAGATCTACTCCCTCTGTCCCAGCCAAAGGTTGACAGAGGGTGTATATTTGGTGTATTTTAAGTAATGATTGGTATAAGTAATGATGGTTAAATGTGTGGTGGAGATTAAAAAGTAAAAAATATTGATGATGAATGAGTGGTGGAGATTAAAAAGTAAAAAGTGATTGTTTGATTTGATTGTAAAAAGTGATATATGTAAACTTACTAAAGGGACTACTTTTTGATAGAAATGTAAACCTTTGGGCGGGACGGAGGGAGTATTAAATAGAGTAATTTGCCCATAAAAAAAGAGACACGGCTAGTTTCATAACCAAACTAAGCCCAAGACAAGTGTTTAAGCCCATAAATAATACTGTTGGGCCTGCTATACTCTGGGTATCAAAATATCTCACCTCATTCCCATTATCAAAGTTGAGTGGGTTTTTTCTCATTAAAATAATTTCCAGAAACCAGCGTAAAAGAGGCAATGGTCCTAGGCGGTGTTATGAAAGGCGAACCGCTGGTCACGAAGCTGGCGGCGGTGGCGAAGTACGGCGTGCTTCCGGCAGCCATGATCGCTGCCCTCGTTTACTCGCCACCCGATTACTTTTTGCGCAAAAAAACAGCTGATTCAGGATCCTCAGTTTCTTCCAGTTAGACACAAAGGTGGGTTTTCATTGTTACCGTTTCTTTCTTTATTTTTTATTTAATAATTTGGGGTCGATCTAATGCGAGCTTTAGTTTAATTGTGTTTATTTAGTATCTTAAGACGATAATGGAGAGGGTTAAAGTATGAGGAGTGTCGTAAATATTTATGATTGCAAAAATGGATAGCTTTAATTCCATGAGTTATAGCAGTCAAGATCTTTATTTAGCCATTATTATATTGATTTGAAGAATGGTGAATGACCGGTTAATGGGGGAAGAAACATTTGCCAGCTAATGCGGTACGAGATGAATTTGAGACCTTATTTTTACCGGAAAAGATTAACTGAAGTAGTCAATGAATCCGAGAAGGAAGAAGATAACAAAATCGTAAAACATGGTGTTATTTCTTGTTTTTTTTTGGGCAAAAGTTGGTTTGGCTAAGCAAATTTCAGTTGTTGGATCCTCCCTGCCTGTCCTTTCGGTGAATTCCTTGGTTTTTCTATTTTGGATTTATGTACATCTTTTGTATTTTTTCTCTCTTTTCTCGCTCGCAATTTTTATATCGTTGTTTCTTATTTCGAATGTTGCTTTACGCATGTGAAAGAAAAACAAAGCGATGTTGAACTGTGATGGATTTGGGAAAGAACCACATTGTGTCTGCTTTTCTGATTATTTTTAATACTTGAAATATTGGTTTATGAACCTCTCATTTGAGCGGACCAGATAACTAAATTCTAGCTGGCATGTGTTACGATATCCCACATCGATTCTACATGAAAGTGTGGAAGGGTATATAAGTGGGAGTCAACCCTTTACCTTTGATCATGGTTTTGGGTTAATTTCGGACTCCCTAGTTTATATACCTTATAATTTGGTCTGACCTGACCGGATTCGGGAGGCTACTGAAAGGGGCTACCCGATGGTGGGCCCAGTGGTTGCCACCTCAGATGTGGGCCCAAAGGGGGTTGTCACCTGGGAAGTGGGCCTTCGTATGGGTTGCCACCCGGAGCGTGCCGTCCGTGGACGTCTGTTTTGAAAAGGAGATGTATTGTTATGATATCCCACACATGAAAGCGTGAAAAGGTATATATCTAGGAGTTAACCCTTTACTTTGGTTTTGGGTTAAGTTACGGCTCCCTAGCTTCTATGCCTAACAGCATGCTACTACGCCAGTATTCAAAAATGCAGTTTTTGTGTGTATGAAGATTAGAAATGAGCTTATTATTCCAAGCTGACTCGGTGATGTTTTTTTCTTGATGCAGCTCCTTTTCTGTGAAACACGCATCTTTTGGTTGGTCTCAGTGATATGTCCGACGAATATGGTTTGTAATAATTGTAGCGGCGTTTTGCTGCTGTAAAACGTTGTAAACATTGTGGATTTTTGAGTTTCCTCCTTTATTATCATTTGCCTCACATGTTGATAGCTTGATAAATGCATGTGGTTTTGGATAAAAACGTAGTTAAGTCTTTTGATATCGTTGAGTGTTCTGCATTTTTATCGTTCTAGTGATTATGTACAATTGATATACATTTTTTAATCCTCATTTTGTGAACTTTCCTAAGTTTGTGCATCATTATCCCAAGTCCCATCGTCTGCTTGTATATTTACGAGTATATACATCTACTCCACGGATGATATGTAAGTTCGTATTTTTTTCAGCCATGTCTTTATTGCAAGGCATTAGATGTATTTGCGCTTTGACTCGACTGCGAAGCTTTATGAGTGGTTTTTTCCCTTAATGGCCGGTTCTTTCTAGTTGTTGTAGGAGAATCTAAGTATTGGTAGGGAGTGCTCTTATTCCCTCAAAGTTATTGAATATAAACCAGTTTTAGGTTGAGCTGCTCAGATTTTAGTATTTGATTTGTGTGGAAAGCGAGAGGTGAATGTCCTTAAATTGGCGTTTGGGAGTTTGATTACCTGGAATGATGGCAACTTGGGATGTTAATACACAAAAGAATCACATAATTCGATTTCCAGATTTCCAAGGAAAAAGGTTACTGTCCTGAAAGCAAGAACTTTTCCCCGCATTACGTTTTTTTTTGCCGTCAATCATAGAATTTAAATGCTGGATCACAATGGAAGTTCCAGCTCAATAGGGTAACTTCCAGACGACTATCAAAGCTCGATGAAAACCGGAAAAGAGAGCTCAATTGTCTTGGGCCAAGGGCCGTTCTTCACAAAGCTGGCGGATGGTGTCAAGTTGCAACAATCTCCAAAGAAAGAACTTCAGCTTTTCTTTGATGTTAACCCAAGTCATGGAAGGACAACAGGGCATTAGGTTTAGAAGTAGCGAACTCATTTTACTAGATTTTTTCCCCAATTTGGATTCTCATACCCATTCCAATAACAGACCCAACTTTAAATCCTATTCCAAGAAGTTCTTTTACTTGCTTTTTGCTGATCAAGTTTCATCCCTGAATTGTTGTATTTTCACATTCACAGCGAAGTCGAAAGATATCATCTATGTTGCACAGGTGCGGGGGGGCGGGTGCGGGTGCGGGCAGATACGGGTGCGGGGATACGGTTTTTTGAAAATGTTAGGGTGCGATACGGCAAGGATACGTCTGTTTATTTTATATTTTATTATATATAACACTTGTTAAATATAAAAAACAACAATTCAAATATCACCATAAAATTAATTCAAATACATAAAACAAGTCATACAAAAAACAATTCAAAATGGCTTTGAAAGTGGAAACTTTCTAATGTTGTCAGTGAATCTGCTAAAGGTAAAAATAATTACTTATTAAATGATTTACTTTTTGTATTTTAATTTATTTGATTTACTTTTAAAAATTATAAAAAAAAAAAAAATATAAAAATTCGGACTCGCGTATCACAGCACGGGATACGCGTATCTGTCGCGTATCTGTGCCGGGATACGCGAGTCCGAATTTTTTTTTGCACGGATTCGCCACGTGGCGAATCCCACGCGAATCGCACCCGCACCCGCACTCATGCAGTATCCGATACTGCATACTGCCCAATTTTGAAGAATCCGTGCATTATAGGATATCATTAACCATCGAGTTCTGAAAAAAATCAAGAGAAAACAGTCGGCTTTTCTATATATATTGGGTTATTGGGTTTAATCTCTACCTACGTACTTTGTACTTGGCTAATTATTTTTGTGTAGTCGTCCCGGACAATCTCTAACAGCAGGCAGATTATGAAAATCAAGTGTCTTTGGCCCAGAAGATTGATTTTTGAGAAGGAGGATTAAGCCATGGACATGCAACAGGTAAACACCAAATTAGTTTCACTATGGTTCATCGCCATGAAAGAGTATGTCTTGAGGACGTGGTTTAAAAACATAGAGTTTGAGTTCCCGAACGACCGACATAGAGTTTTCAGCCGACTACCATAGAGTATAAACTCGGACTGTTTAAATTCAGAGATGGGCATTAGACTTTAATTCGGTAAAATATCGCTCACCAGTCGCTCGTATGGGTGCATTTACCGACCTGAGTCGCGAATATTGACATCCAAAAATTTAGTCCCTCCCATTAAGGCAATTTGATGAGAACTTGTTACAAAGAACTACGAAGATTATGCTAGGCTACTAATGGAAATTGATCCACCCATTTCTTCACCACATGTATATGATATTTCGGAACGTACAAGTTTTGAATACAAGATGTCGCTATAATTTAGCTCAACATTTTCGTTGACCAGACACTGCATCTCCGGTTGCAAGCGCAACATGCCAGAAGAAACTATTTGAAAATTAAACCAGTCCAAAGCCATAGCTTTGTAAGAGCCATATGATTGATCCTTTACAAGAAAAAATTAAGGTGAATGAAGAGATGCATACTTTGAATCCTTTTCGGGTGTTAGAAGACATTGCAAAAATGGAGGTGGTCAAAGTTGATAGGGAGGCGATTAGGGCTGAGAATCGGGACATTCCGAGGTCCCGGTCCCAAGTCCCGAATGTCCCGGTCCCGAAAATCACCAATTTGGTGGTCCCGGTCCCGGTCCCGATCGGGACTTCGGGGGTCCCGGTTCCCGAAATGGGATAAATGTAAGTTCCGGTCCCGGTCCCGGTCCCGATCCCGAGGATAATTTTCCGAAATATCCCGAATGTCCCGAAATATTCCTAAATGTCCCGAAATCAGAAAAGGAAAAAAAAATTGATTGAAATTAGAAATTTCAATCCGGACTTCGGATAGTCCCGATCGGGACTTCGGGACTCCCGAGTCCTGAAATTACCAAAATCTAAGGTCCCGGTTCCGGTCCCTGTCCCGTAAAATTCGGGACTCGGGGTCCCGTTTTCTGTCGGGACTCGGGACGGGACCGGAACTCGAGATTTCTCGATCCTAAATTCTCAGCCCTAGAGGCGATGGATATCCGAGAAACTTCTATCAATGCTCGGATTCCTTCGCCTGTCTTGTATGTTATTTGTCTCAAGTTGGTTGTTTGCTTATTGACCCTCTTGATTGTTCTGAGGGGGGATTATTTAATCCACTTACATAGTGTCCGCATGGCAGTTTACGCCTTTGGTTCCTCGGACTATTCCATTGATCTTATTGATGGAGTGATTTGTTCTAGTGAGACATCTTCGGTTCAGTCTAGCATGTCTCAGGGGTGGATCTACATGTTGAGGAGAGGGGGGAAGTGCCCCCACTCAAATCTTGACTTAATTCATTAAATTATAAATGCTTAATTTAATGTACCATTAAATAAATTCAGGTGCCCCCAAATTTGGATCTACACTCAACCCAAGCAAAATAAAAATAATAAAAATCAGTAAAAAAGAGAAAAAAAAATAATGTGTAATATCTTAATTCATTTTTAATGATGAAAACTTTTAAAAAAGTAAGTTTCAAATATAATATATAATTAGATTTTTAATGATATTTTAGTATTTATTATTATTTTTTATTTTTATTATATTTTATTATTTATATGGCGCCCCCTTAAAAAAAATTTCTAGATCCGCCACTTTCTGCAGTAGTTCATTGGTTATTCCTTAACTGCATTTGGCAGATCTTCGAACAACTATGGTCCGTGCAGAGATTTGCCAAACATGGATAGTACAAGCTTGAAACTTAGCACGCCCGATCAGTCGGCTACCCCTCCATCTGTTGGTGGATCAACTAAAGAGATGTTCTACATTAATAAATGTGTTTCTCTTGGGCTAACTTGTTAGAGGAAGTGGATGCTGTTGGGATAAATAATGTTGTTTTGATAATTGCCAAACAACAACGCTTGATACAACAAGCCCTGTATCGAAAGCCGGTTGAAGTTGTCAATCCTGTATCGAAGACCTTCGGATAACGCCAGCATATAGCAAGTTCTCGCGCCACCAAGATACAGCAACAAAAAGCCAAGTATGGAAGCTGCCTCGAATCTCAATACAGCACCCTTCCATACAGCGCCAGACTACTCCAATATGCCTACAGCTCTAGTGGATCTGACATTCACATCGGAGCAGATCAAGACCGTTTGAAAAGGAATCTTTAGTATTCACTAAAGTCAAGTACCGTTCGATAAAGAAGTATTTAAATACTCAAGGATAAAGTATTTAAATCGAAGGCTATCGAGAGATCTTCAAATCCCGCAATATCCGGATCCTGGTCTATTCAAGTCAACTATCGAATCTTGCCCAACGGATCTATCTCAACGGATATATCCAAGAAGACTATATATATCCCCAGAGTTTGAAGATCAATATATAGAAATCAATATAACGATTTCAATCACCAAGTGAAGAAGCTATTATCATATACATCAGAGCAAAACATATCTCCAGAATCTTTCTGCAAATCAGATCTAAAGAGATATACAGTGCTCAACATCAAGAACAGCCATCATCAGCTCAAGAACTCCATATTCAAAGCTGCTGTTCTTACCCGGTTACCTACCTTTACCTTTGTGTTGTAACACCCCCAGATTTAACCGGAAATATTACAGCGCCGTGGGCCCCGAGATGGAACCCACAAGGCTAAAAAGAAATTTTCACAAACATTTACAAATGCCCAAGAGGCCAACGACGGTACTAACTTTAAAAATTCACAAAAACTTATAAAATCCATTTATCAAAAACCGTCGTAAAACTCATTTGAAATCGCAAGGCCAAACAGCCGATACTCAAAAGTTTAGAAAACGATTTCCAAAGTAACCTCAGTTACCAGATACCAAAAGAGCGTCTCAAAATACTCACGCAGTGGAAAAAGACCAACCAAAACGATACTCTAGCAGCGGAAAACAAGAACCAATCAAGAAACTCAATGTACAGAACATGTCCTAGCCAGTATCCTCCGGGAAGCTCATCTCTTCACGACCGCTACAAGCTCGATACTCCGAGAACCTAAAAGAAATCCCACGACGGGGTCAGCCATAATATCCAACAATGATAACTGTCACATCACATTAATAATAACATACCAATGAGAATACAACATAAGAATACGACCAATGTAATCTTTACTTACTCAAGAAATTCTCATCAGAATAACCATTATCACATTTCACATCCTGTACTCAATTAACCAATAAACTCAAACATAATATCTGTATTGTACCTTAAACAATACTCAAGATCCTCAAACTATCATAACCAACTCACGATACGGAAATCTACCATTTCTGACCAATACGATCCATCGAATAATATCATCAAATCCCAAGACGATAACCGATTGTCCATCAAAGACAAATACCAAGGAAATACGGAACATACCTCGAGATATGAAGTGCCACGACAATCATATCGGTCTAATCCGAGATCAGATCAATGCAATACGGACACGGTCCTAACACAAGACCTACAAATGCATACTCATATGACCACGTCAATATGATCATAGCAATAATAATCATGTATACTCAATGGAAATCCGACGATCCAGCGCCCTCAGCATAGATCCCTTTGTTGATCCTATCAGATCAACATAAGGTGGAGAACTAACAATACACATGTGAACAACAACACATGATAAAATCAATGATGCGAATTCACAAGATTCCATCAACACAATACTGGTAATCCAACGATCCAGCGCCCTCAGCATAGATCCCCATGATGATCCCGTCGGACCAACGCATGGTGGAAAACCTGTCCAACGATCCAGCGCCCTCAGCATAGATCCTCATGATGATCCCGTCGAACCAACGCATGATGGACATTCGATCCAGCGCCCTCAGCATAGATCCTCATAATCCCATCGGATTATTTACACAACATAAACAACACAATATGCATACACATATGCAAAACAACACGTTCATCATCATGAACAACATAACATGCACGACAACATGACAATTTACTAGGACGACTTCATGTTCAACAACATGAAAGAGAATGTACGAGACCAAAATAAATAACATAAAACCGTGACCAATATGGAATACTTGCCCCGAGTCCTTCTAAGCAACCTCGATGTCCAATCATCACCGACGATTATCCCCACTGCTCGGCGATCCAAACGTACAACGAACTATAGATACTCATATCCTCGTCCTTACCATAATGTAACCTCGATACTCGAACATACCAATAACTGAGATAAAGCATATTCATTATGATTTACCTCCCAGAATCGAAAGAACGATATGCGATCCGGATACCGAGTTCACAATAATAATCATCGCTATATGCATTATAAGCGAAATGAAATCGAAACCATTCATTAAATATTATAACTGAGCAAGTAATAACTTGCCTCGATACCGATACCACGAAGCTGCTGCCGAACACATTGCCTTTATCTATGAGCTCCTCAGCCTCGACCAAACGCAATACAATGGACATACTCGAACACGACCGCAATATCCGGTTATAATCATCGATCAATAATCTCAACCTATCGAAGAAACCAAATAACACATATCCGATAACGGTCAACAACTGAGAAAACTAACCAATCGAACTCAACGGTTCAACACAACCTCGAATAAACACAGTCAGAACCAACCAAGTCAAACCATCACGAATTCCTAATCAAAACACAAAAATATCGCGTATCGCCTACTTAGCGCACGTTAATCACCTAACGTAGCGTGCGCTAAGTTGCTCGCGTGAGCGTGCGCTAGAGTGTAAGGTTAGCGTGCGCGAATGCTGTCGCGGGGCATGCTTTCCAAGCATCGACTAGCATCTTGCAACTACGAATCCGAATGAAGGGAGACATAAATCTCCATATCTCTTGAAGATAAACGACACCATAACTATCACAAGGATAATATCAATGTCCATATATCAATAATAACATCAACAATCAAACCGACTCGATAACAAGGATCATATCATATTCAATCCTAATTCAACCTCGTATCATGATTTAACTCCTCTAAATCGATCAATATAATTAACAAGATTCGAAATCCATCTTAGATCGGGTTAAACGAATCACCATCCTTATAGTAAGAAGAATCTTAACTAACATCCGAAACTCTTATCAAAATTCCATTGAATCTCATATAACATCATCATATGATTATCCAACATGCTCCTTACATGAAATCATCCAAGAAAAACGAACCATCATCAAGAGGATACGAAAATTACCTGGATTGGATGAACCAAGAATAAGAACACTAGACTCAATTCCAAGAATCATGAATAACTTGAAGAACGAGGCTTGAATCCATGCTCTCCATCTTAATCTTGTTAAAGATCATCATCTCTCAGTGTTTGGGACCTCAAACCTCTCTCTAAAAACTCTCTCTCTCGGTTACAAGGAAGGAATGGACGAAATGCTTCATAACACCCTTCGTCCCTTTTTATAATATTCATTATTAGCGTGCGCTAACATCTCATGTTTAGCGTGCGCTACCGCCTTAGCGTGCGCTAAATGACTTTGTTAGCGTGCGCTATCGAAGCCCAAAGGCTCTTGCCTTGCTTCGTAAACTAACTTACGACGTAATGCCCATGCATTAACGCACGTAAAACATCTCGCTTAGCGTCGCAAGTCATTTATCTTAGCGTGCGCTATCCGAAGTTGACTTGCTACGGTGTTCACCTACCACTCGCCCCCATATTCCGACAAAGATCGGCAAGGATAAGATTCCTTGTTGATGATACATAGTTAGCGTGCGCTAAGCCTAATATTTTAGCGTGCGCTAATACTTCGAGACAACAACCGTTGACTTACGAGCGTGCGCCGGCGGCCGGGTCCACACGCAGATTCCTTCCGACCATGCGCACTAGCGTATGCTAACCTATAAACGTAGCGTGCGCTAATCACCGCGATAGCGTGCGTTATGCATGAATATCGGCGTGCGCTAATAAGGCTATACTTAGCCATTTTCCGCAGCTTCTTGTCCAACGTCTCGACATACCAAAAGCGAACATAAGACACACTGAACACAAACACTGAATCCAATAATATCATCATACGATATACCCAATATCAAAAGTACGACAACCTGATACACAATATCCTCAAATGTAATTGTCGACCAAATACGACAATTATACCGATACTGATATCTCAGTCCTTTATTTATTTTATCTCTACTGTACAGATTCCACGCTGTACAATATAACTCGGATAAAATAATATTAAACATCAGTAGTAGAAATTCCGGATATTACATTCTACACCCCTTAAAATAAGTTTCATCCTCGAAACTTGCAATCCATCATAAAACGAACAAACATACCGTTCAACTCAAAATATCCCAAAACCATCACGACAACGATTTATCATCATCATTACCGAATATCCAAAAGAGCATACTTCCAAATACGCAGGTCGACGATCTCCGGAGATACTAGCCAGCGATCTCACTGTACAATCTCAATACGCTTACGATCACAATTCCCTGAGTCTCAACAAAATATATCATCTTCGGATGAAACAATCTGTCCGAATCAAATCCTGTCTGCCTGATTACATAATCAAGTCCCAATTCCGATAAGACGAATTATACACAATACATCTGCGAAACAACCGCCCAAAATAACGACACGAATTCCGAAACATCAACACAAAATCCGAACGCTCAGATGATCACCAAAAATGATCAACTAATAAATCAACCGAATTTATCATCAACATGATAAATTTCCAATATGACCAACCAGAGGTCAAAACACAATCGAGAATATCATCAACGTGATAACTCCAATATTACCAACGAACGATCAACGAAAATCGAGAATACCTTCACACGGTAAACTCCAACATGATCAACACAGAACCACAGAAACAGATATATGAAAGAATAACATTCTCAAAACGTCAAATTAATCACGTACATTAGATCTCAATAAACATACCCAACTGGCGAACATTTCCCTCGGCATACGAACAACGAGTCGCAAATCGACGAACATACCAATTCATACAAGGAGTGGGAACGACCGCTCAATATCCAAAACAACCAGCATGGGGTCACCATCCCCAAATTTACACTTACAAAGAAATCATTCAAAGAGCACTATGGTAAGATTGCGCTACTACCGCACCCATGGACTCACATAGCACGTATGTCCCGGTTTTACAAAGTCCAAAGTTCCAAATTTACATCCTGCACATGAATCTACAACACGCAGTATATTTCTCTTATCTGATCAAACAACCGATCATCCTTGTATAACCAATCTACCATACTAAACTTCGAATCTCTTCTCCTTGTACCCTCGATATGATATGCCCGATGCACTAAATGCGTATGTACATCAATCACATTTCCAAAGTCAGTTTGAAATCATATATTCTTGTCACGAAGACAATTTTCGAAAGTTCTTTCAAGAGTTTGAAAACTCAAAACATAAATTTTCGTAAGACCACGAAATCAATTTTAAAAATTAAATAGGCTCGTTGGTGCCAAGTTCTCGATCAAAATTCTTTTCGAATAGACACGATTAAATACAATGGAATTTATGCAAATGCTTGTGCATATCCATACTCCTGTATACCACTTCGGCTCGTCACCAATATCCACTGATATTCCATCGTAAAACCACACGATAGAGTTCCAAAATCTCAAATATATATACTCGATAAAAACTCTTCTCTACATACTACTCGCAACGTCAATCCTTAATCCATCCCGGATCACCTCAAATATGATATGACAAAACATTGAAACAAATCAACAAATCAAACACAACGAAAGACTTCCCGAGAAGTTCCATTTGAACAAGTGAACCAAAACCTCAAAAGGTAGGAACAAAATAAATAAACGATTGATAAAGAGTTTTACAAATCTCGGGAGTTTTAGAAAGCAGAAAAGCTTTCTTTTGAAACATTAGGGTCTCACCAGTATCTTGTTCCGCATTACAAGAAGTTTAAAAAGTAGAAAACTCTTTTCGGACTCCAAGTCTGAGTTACAAAACTATTTCAAAATCGATTGGGTCTCGCCCAAAATCATTTTCCGTAAAACATCATAAAACATTCATTTTGAAAGGTATCATTTTCAAATGATCAAAAGCGATTCATATATCTCAAAATGAATTAACATGCTACATGTTCTTCTCAACCATGCACAATATTTCTCCCCAAATGCACAATTCCGTTCCAAAATCTAACCAACGTCGATTCTCGAAATCATAACTCCTTAAGATCATCAATCCTGTTCCAACTCTGTCACCTTATCTTGTAACGCATAATATTCAAATTTGAATCTCAAAACGTATCAACTTAGAGCGGCAATAAATCTCAATGAAATTCAAAATCCAAATACTTACAGATCGTGAAGCCGACGATTCCCGTGATATCTTGGCACATGTCTAGACTCAAGAAAATACTCGACACGGTATTTTCAAAACACACGTTGCCAAATCGGTTCGACTCAAGAACATAATACATCTCATTCCAAAGAATCTCATTAACACCATTTGGAAAAGTTATAACAAGCCCGAGACGATCTGGCAAATCCGATAACGCACAAGCCCGAGTGAACAACAAAGACTCACGGCTCTAATATTTGTCAATCGACAACTCGAATGACGCAACAAAACACGACCCAACTCGACCCAAATGCCTAGGTTTTCTCAACCTAAGCTCGATACCATATTCGTAACACCCCGCATTTAACCGGAAATATTACGGCGCCGTGGGCCCCGAGATGGAACCTACAAGGCTAAAAAGAAATTTTCACAAACATTTACAAATGCCCAAGAGGCCAACGACGGTACTAACTTTAAAAATTCACAAAGACTTATAAAATCCATTTATCAAAAACCGTCGTAAAACTCATTTGAAATCGCAAGGCCAAACAAATTGATACCCAAAAGTTTAGAAAACGATTTCCAAAGTAACCTCGATTACGGATACCAAAAGAGCGTCTCAAAATACTCACGCGTGGAAAAGACCAACCAAAACGATACTCTAGCGGCGAAAACAAGAACCAATCAAGAAACTCAATGTACGTAACATGTCCTAGCCAAGATCCTCCGAAGCTCATCTCTTCACGACCGCTACAAGCTCGATACTCCGAGAACCTAAAAGAAATCCACGACGGTCAACCATAATATCCAACAATGATAATCACATCACATTAATAATAACATACCAATGAGAATACAACATAAGAATACGACCAATGTAATCTTTACTTACTCAAGAAATTCTCATCGAATAACCATTATCACATTTCACATCCCGTACTCAATTAACCAATAAACTCGAACATAATATCCGTATTGTACCTTAAACAATACTCAAGATCCTCAAACTATCATAACCAACTCACGATACGGAAATCTACCATTTCTGACCAATACGATCCATCGAATAATATCATCAAATCCCAAGACGATAACCGATTGTCCATCAAAGACAAATACCAAGGAAATACGGAACATACCTCGAGATATGAAGTGCCACGACAATCATATCGGTCTAATCCGAGATCGATCAATGCAATACGGACACGGTCCTAACACAAGACCTACAAATGCATACTCATATGACCACGTCAATATGATCATAGCAATAATAATCATGTATACTCAATGGAAATCCGACGATCCAGCGCCCTCGGATAGATCCCTTTGTTGATCCTATCGATCAACATAAGGTGGAGAACTAACAATACACATGTGAACAACAACACATGATAAAATCAATGATGCGAATTCACAAGATTCCATCAACACAATCTTAGTAATCCAACGATCCAGCGCCCTCGGCATAGATCCCCATGATGATCCCGTCGAACCAACGCATGGTGGAAAACTGTCCAACGATCCGGCGCCCTCGGCATAGATCCTCATGATGATCCCGTCGAACCAACGCATGATGGACATTCGATCCGGCGCCCTCAAGATAGATCCTCATAATCCCATCGGATTATTTACACAACATAAACAACACAATATGCATACACATATGCAACAACACGTTCATCATCATGAACAACATAACATGCACGACAACATGACAATTTACTAGACGACTTCATGTTCAACAACATGAAAGAGAATGTACGAGACCAAAATAAATAACATAAAACCGTGACCAATATGGAATACTTGCCCCGAGTCCTTCGGAAGCAACCTCGATGTCCAATCATCACCGACGATTATCCCCACTGCTCGGCGATCCAAACGTACAACGAACTATAGATACTCATATCCTCGTCCTTACCATAATGTAACCTCGATACTCGAACATACCAATAATCGAGATAAAGCATATTCATTATGATTTACCTCCCGAATCGAAAGAACGATATGCGATCCGGATACCCAGAGTTCACAATAATAATCATCGCTATATGCATTATAAACGAAATGAAACTGAAACCATTCATTAAATATTATAACTGAGCAAGTAATAACTTGCCTCGATACCGATACCACGAAGCTGCTGCCGAACACATTGCCTTTATCTATGAGCTCCTCAGCCTCGACCAAACGCAATACAATGGACATACTCGAACACGACCGCAATATCCGGTTATAATCACCGATCAATAATCTCAACCTATCGAAGAAACCAAATAACACATATCCGATAACGGTCAACAACTGAGAAAACTAACCAATCGAACTCAACGGTTCAACACAACCTCGAATAAACACAGTCAGAACCAACCAAGTCAAACCATCACGAATTCCTAATCAAAACACAAAAATACTGCACTGTCTGCCTACTTAGCGCACGTTAATCACCTAACGTAGCGTGCGCTAAGTTGCTCCCGTTAGCGTGCGCTAGCCAGTAAGCTTAGCGTGCGCTCATGCTGTACAGTGGCATGCATTCCAAGCATCGACTAGCATCTTGCAACTACGAATCCGAATGAAGGGAGACATAAATCTCCATATCTCTTGAAGATAAACGACACCATAACTATCACAAGGATAATATCAATGTCCATATATCAATAATAACATCAACAATCAAACCGACTCGATAACAAGGATCATATCATATTCAATCCGGAATTCAACCTCGTATCATGATTTAACTCCTCTAAATCGATCAATATAATTAACAAGATTCAGAAATCCATCTTAGATCGGGTTAAACGAATCACCATCCTTATAGTAAGAAGAATCTTAACTAACATCCGAAACTCTTATCAAAATTCCATTGAATCTCATATAACATCATCATATGATTATCCAACATGCTCCTTACATGAAATCATCCAAGAAAAACGAACCATCATCAAGAGGATACGAAAATTACTTGGATTGGATGAACCAAGAATAAGAACACTAGACTCCATTCCAAGAATCATGAATAACTTGAAGAACGAGGCTTGAATCCATGCTCTCCATCTTAATCTTGTTAAAGATCATCATCTCTCAGTGTTTGGGACCTCAAACCTCTCTCTAAAAACTCTCTCTCTCGATTACAAGGAAGGAATGGACGAAATGCTTCATAACACCCTTCTGTCCCTTTTTATAATATTCATTATTAGCGTGCGCTAACATCTCATGTTTAGCGTGCGCTACCGCCTTAGCGTGCGCTAAATGACTTTGTTAGCGTGCGCTATCGGCCCAAAGGCTATTGCCTTGCTTCAGTAAACTAACTTACGACGTAATGCCCATGCATTAACGCACGTAAAACATCTCGCTTAGCGTACGCAAGTCATTTATCTTAGCGTGCGCTATCCGAAGTTGACTTGCTACGGTGTTCACCTACCACTCGCCCCCATATTCCGACAAAGATCGGCAAGGATAAGATTCCTTGTTGATCGATACATAGTTAGCGTGCGCTAAGCCTAATATTTTAGCGTGCGCTAATACTTCAGGACAACAACCGTTGACTTACGTAACGTGCGCCAGCGGCAATGGGTCCACACGCAGATTCCTTCCGACCATTCGCACTAGCGACGCTAACCTATAAACGTAGCGTGCGCTAATCCTGCACGATAGCGTGCGTTATGCATGAATATCAGCGTGCGCTAATAAGGCTATACTTAGCCATTTTCCGCAGTTCTTGTCCAACGTCTCGACATACCAAAAGCGAACATAAGACACACTGAACACAAACACTGAATCCAATAATATCATCATACGATATACCCAATATCAAAAGTACGACAACCTGATACACAATATCCTCAAATGTAATTGTCGACCAAATACGACAATTATACCGATACTGATATCTCAGTCCTTTATTTATTTTATCTCTACTGTACAGATTCCACGCTGTACAATATAACTCGGATAAAATAATATTAAACATCAGTAGTAGAAATTCCGGATATTACATGTGTAAAATCTGAGCTCTGTGTGAACTCAACAAGTTATTCTGACCTGTGTGGGACGAATAAGAAGACGAAGCTTTGGAACTGTGTGTGAAGAAGCTAGTCAAGAAGGAAGCTTTAACCAATCTGTGTGAACGGTTGAAAGCGACATTCTTTGTATCAATCTGTGTGAACGATACAAGGATAGGTTTGATTATAGATACATAGTTGTGTACGCAGTATTTATAACAAACGTTTTACTCCTGTGTGGAGGACCAGTGGACGTAGAGGGGTTTACCTCGAACCACTTAAATACTGTGTTATTTACCTTTCGCCGTTACTGTTTTCATAACTGTGATTTATTCAAGTATACACTGCAAAACCCTGTACGCACCAAGCTAACAGGAGATTAGACCGAGTTGCTGTATCGACGGCAACTTACTGTATTAAAGACTTCCGCTACGCACTCAGATTTAGAATCCGTACAGTTTGTTGTTTAAACCATTTTTCCAAACTGTATCCAGTATACTTAAGTGGCCAACAATTGGTATCGGAGCGGTTGATTCTAAAAAGAATCAGTCGTATTTTTAACTGAATTAGATCCTTAAAAACACTTATTTTCAAAAACAGTCTTTGTAATTCCCATCTTCAAATATGGATACCTTTTTGTCTAACAAGATATCTATGTTTCACATTAACGAGTTTGATGACTGGAGAAACAGGATGAAGAACAAACTCAAAGCCTTCATTGGAGAATCAAAAGCTCCGCCCGCATCAACAAAGACCGAAGAATGTCTTCAGGTAGTCACTGATAGTGACTCGTCTGATGATGAGCTAGTGGATAGAGCCTATGTGTGCTCTATGGCCGAAGTTAAAGAAGAAAATGAAGACGGCGATGATGATGAGGTAAGCTCCACCTCAACTATTCCTATAAATGCATCTCATACTTTTGAAAATATGTTGAATGAATTTAACAACATTCAAACGGCCCATGAGATATTGAAAAGAGAAAACACCCAGCTTGAAATTTCTAACTTAGAGCTGAAGGAAGAAAATGACTTGCTGAAGAATAATTACGAAAATATGTCAGTTGATTGCGAAAACAGCAAAGTCAATTTAGAAAAACTCATGGAGAGCAATCATCAACTTGCTCACGATCTAAATGAGACTAAGTCTCATCTTGAAAGCAAGACAAATGATTTGGCTCTACTCGAAGCCAAAGTAAAATCTCTCGAGAAACGTGAAGGAGAATTAGAGACAATCTTGAAATCTTTCGAGAAATCCTCTAAAAGAATGGAAGAGATCCTAAGCACTGGGCAACATGCTCATGATAAACGTGGCTTAGGGTACAACTCGTTCTCCAACAAAGAAAAATCTAGTACGGTATTCGTCAAGAGTGAGGAATCCATTCCTGTATCGAAAGAAGTCCCGAGTTCTGTGAAGGAACCCGTTGCACCGCGAACAGCAAAAGCTGCCATTCCACCCCCGTAACTCTACTATTCGAGACAGTGGAACCAACAGCCACTCAGAAGGCGTACTCAACAGCATGCTCCACAAGCATATCATAAACGCCAAAGCTATTCAGAAGAAGGTCGATCCAACCAACAAAGGCCCGTGCATGCAGATTCTCGCATGCAGCGCCAGCACTGGATACAGGAGCCCCGTTATCCCTCGAGACAGCAATTGCCAGCGCAGTATCAACAACATCGTTGGGAATCCAACTGGAGACCCAGAAGGCAAGATGTTAGACCAAAGAAAATGGCTCCACCTCCGAGACGACAATCGTACTGGAATAACAACTATAATTCTCGATTTTTCATGCATTATAATTATCATGATTACAACGACTACGTGCCTGCCCCACGTAGATATCGAAACAATGGACCAAAAGTAGCCTACAACAAACAAATTGTTGCCCGGCAAATTTGGGTACCAAAAGGCACCATCGGGAAACACCACAGCCAGAAATCCCTGTAAGTTTTCTATACTTTTACTCATTAAGTGAGGGGGAATGCTGTAAGACCCAAGAATACAGTATCCAACATTAATTATCTGTACACTCAGAAGCGTCAATACAGCACTGTAGTGAACAAAGAACTATGTATCCTACAGCTGACGTGTGCAATAATTAAGGGGGAATACAGTACGACCCATGAATACAGCGTTAATCCAAACATTAATTAAATCCTGTATATACCTTTTGAGAAGGAACGCTATATTATCCGAGGATACAGTTTGCTGTTTTAAAACAAATTTTATCTTATTATTACTTTAAGAACTCGTGTGCGAACAGTTCATAGGTTAAGTTGTACTTAACTAGATCAAATGTAAGATTGTGCCTGCGCGCCAATCATAAGCTTAAAATGTAATACACTTCCCTATTAGATGCTATCATTTTAGAACTTGCCTGCGAGCAGTTCACATTTCTTTTAGATTAAGTGCTGAAGACCAGATCATTTGACAGAAGATCAAGAAGCCTTATCAAGAAACTATCAAAGAGAGAGAAACTGACGGGATTAAATATTTCCTGTATCGAAGTCTTCTCATTGTACCATCAAGTGGTTATCGAAAAAGAAGGGGAAATTGTTTTTATAAGCTTTGGCATGATCAAGGAATTTTGGAAAGAAGTTTTGGAAATTATCAAAAAGGGGGAAATTGTTGGGATAAATAATGTTGTTTTGATAATTGCCAAACAAAAACGCTTGATACAGCAAGCCCTGTATCGAAAGCCGGTTGAAGTTGTCAATCCTGTATCGAAGACCTTCGGATAGCGCCAGCATACAGCAAGTTCTCGCGCCACCAAGATACAGCAACAAAAAGCCAAGTATGGAAGCTGCCTCGAATCTCAATACAGCACCCTTCCATACAGCGCCAGACTACTCCAATATGCTTACAGCTCTAGTGGATACAGCATTCACATCGGAACAGGACTGAAGACCGTTTGAAAAGGAATCTTTAGTATTCACTAAAGTCAAGTACCGTTCGATAAAGAAGTATTTAAATACTCAAGGATAAAGTATTTAAATACTGAAGCTGTCAGAGATCTTCAAATCCCGCAATATCCGGATCCTGGTCTATTCAAGTCAACTATCGAATCTTGCCCAACGGATCTATCTCAACGGATATATCCAAGAAGACTATATATATCCCCAGAGTTTGAAGATCAATATATAGAAATCAATATAACGATTTCAATCACCAAGTGAAGAAGCTATTATCATATACATCAGAGCAAAACATATCTCCAGAATCTTTCTACAAATCAGATCTAAAGAGATATACAGTGCTCAACATCAAGAACAACCATCATCAGCTCAAGAACTCCATATTCAAAGCTGCTGTTCTTACCCGGTTACCTACCTTTACCTTTGTGTAAAATCTGAGCTCTGTGTGAACTCAACAAGTTATTCTGACCTGTGTGGGACGAATAAGAAGACGAAGCTTTGGAACTGTGTGTGAAGAAGCTAGTCAAGAAGGAAGCTTTAACCAATCTGTGTGAACGGTTGAAAGCGACATTCTTTGTATCAATCTGTGTGAACGATACAAGGATAGGTTTGATTATAGATACATAGTTGTGTACGCAGATTTATAACAAACGTTTTACTCTGTGTGGAGGACCGGTGGACGTAGAGGGGTTTACCTCGAACCACTTAAATACTGTGTTATTTACCTTTCGCCAATTCTTGTTTTCATAATCGTGATTTATTCAAGTATACATCGCAAAACCCCTGCGCACCAAGCTCACAGGAGATTAGACCGAGTTGCTGTATCGACGGCAACTTACTGTATTAAAGACTTCCGCTACGCACTCTGAATTAGAAAACTATACAGCCTGTTGCTTAAATATTTCCCAAGCTGTATCGAGTATACTTGTTATTGAAAGGGACCAATAGATGCCCTAGACATCCAAGCTTGAATTTATGTTATGGGTCAGTATGAACACGTTAGTTACCGACAATACCCATTAGGGGTGGCATTTCGGAACCGAAAATTCAAAACCAAACCGAAAAAATACGAAAAAAGAACCGAAGAACCGAAACCAAAGAAGACCGAACCGAAAAATAGGAAAACAGAACCGAACCGAATTGGTTTGGTTCGGTTCTCGGTTTGGGGTCGGACAGAGCCGAACCGAACCGAAATGGACCGAAATCAAAGTACATACTAAAATGGTTCACTTAGTATAATGAATTATATTGATTTAATACACCGTTGTCAATATAAATGTTACGATAAGAATACATTAGAAAAATTGTATTGAAATATTTTTTTATTCTTTGAATTTAAATTTAATAATAAAATTATATTAAAAATTTTTTTAGCCGAGGACCTCCTTTGCCGGACAACCTATCGGGCCCTATTGAAAGACTACCTAAGCAAACCAAACCGGTCGCTGATATTTGTTGCTCTAGAAAAGAGCCTCTAAACTCCTCCCTCAGGGCCACTGTTGCGTTGCCCATGGGACGGGGTAGCCCTGAATCTTTTTGTGAGTTTTATGTGTTTGAGATTTTAATGTAATTTGTTTTTCTTTGTTAAGACCCTCATGGATCCAAGGATGACCGATAATATGCTCGTGTAATTTGTGATTCAACTAATTTAGGTTTAGAGAATAATCTATTGTGATTTGTGATTGTTATATCTTTTGAGATATTTGTAAATTGCTGTGCGAGTCTACCTCTTATCTTGAGCATATATATATATAATTTTTGTTGGCTTGTTGTTATATATAACTTATTCTATTGAATATAATATTTGAATTTATATTGTGAAGAACCGAAAAAACATCAAACCAAACCAAAACCGAACCGAATATTTATAAAACCGAATTTAACCGAACCGAACTTCAAAAAGAACCGAACCAAACAGAAACCGAATATTTGGTTCGGTTATTGGTTTCGGTCAAAAACCGAACCGAATGGAACCGAGTCCACCCCTAATACCCATAGAACATCTAGGATCACGCACTCACCATTTAAACTGGAACTTTTAACTTTTGTAGGGTGTTTAGTGGTGATTAAATTCCCTTATTAATGGTTCTCTTACCTTGTTGATTGACTTGTGTTCAACTTATTTGATGTTTCTCGTCTTTAACTAGTTGTTCGACTTTGTAAGCACTAGTTATTTTCCTTTCTCTTTAGTATATTATTAATTAATTAATTAAGAAGAACATGAGCTAATATTAATAGTGAACAAGGCAAGCGACGGTTTTCTTTTTGTTTCTGTATTCATTTTTCTTATCTTTTCTTGATAACTCAGCTTTTAGGCTTACAACTATGGCTCCTCATTGCTGTCACAAAGGTAGACCGCGGGATGTGTGCACGAATTGACCCGTGTCTGCTGACTTACAACCCAATCATCCGAAGTAAAGAAAATAATAGTTTTCCCCCAAATCGAACCTACGCAGATGATATCCAGTATGCGATCCTTCTAAGTTTTCATCAGCATGCACATGGAGTATTTTTGATGAAGGCATAGTTTGAACCTCTAACCTCCACCCAACACATGACTTTACACAGGATGGTGGCTAATGAACTCGACCAAGTCCACTGGTTCTGTGTCTATATTTCCAGACCGGCAAAAAGCAAGCCACCCAATACATCTCTGTACATAGTGGGAGAGGGGGAGAGAGAGAGAGAGAGAGGGGTGCTGTTATTTACACAAATTACCTCCTACATATGCAGCTAGGCATAAGTACGTATGTATATAGAGAGTCAAGATGACACGCCGACAACTAATTATTTAATCCTGGGCAGGGCAAGGGCTAGCAATAGGGCCCCAAATCCCCTCTCTATTTTGGTGACATCAAAATAAAAGTCACATCCCACCCCCCAGCCCCCCAAAAAAACCCCACCCCACCTACTCTCGATCAAATCCAATCCCAACTCTTGATTTCTAACTGCTATAATATCTAACCGTAGATTTTGATTATGAACCAGCAGTGGTAGTTGTCATTATCATATTATCATGTACCGTCTATGGTACACCCTCATGTAGTGCATCCGGCAGGGGATGCACTACATGAGAGTGTACGATGGACCCAACCATATTATCATCTTAAAATATAATATATGTACTATGTCAATGTAATATTATATATATACACACACACACGTATATATTACTCATTCCATAGTAGCTGCAGTTAGTCTTCATCAATCATGCATACTACTAAACTAAACTACTACAGCACATGCATAGTAGTCCACCACGTACATTACATAGTCTATCACCAGCTTTACTTACATATTCAGAATCTCATCTAGATTCTCTACATACGCAGAATAATATCTTTCTAATATTGCATATTTGAATTTATACGCGAAAAAAAAAAAAATGACTTCGAAGAATCTCAAGTGACTTTGATGGGGGGGGAGGGGGGGGGGTCTGTCTGCTGTCTCTACCACCATCTGAAAGCTGGCTCAGTTGACATCATCCCATGATCCACAGCAGTACTAATAGCATTATTATCAACCCCAGATACAAGTACAGTTGCTGTTGCTGCTGATGATGATGGGATTAATCCCATTTCACCACTAAGCCCAAAGAGAAAATTAGGGTTCTTCTCATATTTGACATTTTCTTGAATATCAACAACCCTTTCTGCCCACTTCCTGTTGCCGAATCCATCAGATAGTAACTGAAAGTGGGCTTCATTGTCGTCAAAGCCGCCGGCCTCTTTCTTGCACTGTTTGGCAATAGCATTACTCAGTTCCTTAAAAGTGAAGTCTTGGTCTGAAAGGAAAGGTCGGAGGAGGAGGATATTTGAGTCGACGGCCTTGTTTGCAAACGATGATGATGATGACGACGATGTGGGCCGGGGCTGCAGGTTGAGTTGAAAGGGATCACAGTGGGAGAAAATCAGTGGGTCGATTAGGGTTTTCAGGTCGGATTGATCGTATTCTCCGCCGGTGTGAATTAGAAAAGGGTTTTGAATATTCTGGTTTATTGTTTGCATTATTGGTGGGTAATCTTGATGTGACCGGGAGCCTAACAATGCTGTTGTTGTTGTTGGTGGTGGTGGTGGTGGTAGTGGTGGTAGTGGTGGTGGTTCGAGCAATGGAGGCAATGAATTATTAGAGGTAGTAGAGGTCTTGATCAAGTAATTTTGGCCTTGAAGCATTGTCAATGGACTTTTCTTGTCTACCATCTTGTGAAAAATTCTGCATATCACCCATTCTTCCTGTAAAAACAAAACAAAACAAGTAGTGTGTCACTAGCTACTATAAGTTTTTAATTAACTATTTTCATAATAAATAATAAATAAAACTTTACTCTATATTTTCTTTTTTTAGTAAATATAATAAATAAATAATAACTTGAGTACTACACTATTCCTCTTTTCTTCATCTTTCATTAATTCTTTGCAGGCAAGTTACTGCTCTCTTAATACTCTCTTTTGATGAACAGATTTTTGGGGGGGAGAGAAAATTTTATGTGTAGAGAGATCCAAGAAAAAAAAGGGTAATGAGAGGGGTTTAATTAAAGATGAGTGAATAAACCCTTGCAGTTGGTCTCAATCATTTTACTTACAGAATCCCAAGTAGTCTGTGGATGGCTCAGATTTGGCCTGCCAGAGACCACCAATCACTAGTTTATGCATTTCACCACTCAACATTCATTATTCATTGCTTCTTTACTGCCACTATATTTATAATACTCGATTCGTCCCAAAATAAATTGTCGTTTTAGAAAAATTCCAGGCAAATTAAGAAATTCTTCAAAAGGATTGACATGCCTTGCGGGGCAAATTGTACCCCCTCTTCATGAGCACTGAGCAAGGTGCTCACATTTACCGCATTGAAAATGATATACGTCATACGTACATACTCTCTATATGCTGCAAAATAAACTTGTTAGGTGCTCTTGAGGTGCGGGGTATACGTGCTGCTACTGTCTTTATTTATGTTACTTTGGAAGAATAATTAAGGAAATTTTAAGAAGTTTAAGAACAAATAGGCGTGGAAGACATTTATTATAAGACAATATTGTTTTGGCTAAAACGACAATAGTTTTGGGACGATAGGAGTAATACTATTTTATTTTATTTTATTTATTTATTTATTTATTTATTCCTTGTTAATTTGTACTAGTATTCTTTTGCTTTTCAATCTATTTTCTAATTTGTATAAATATTTACAAATAGAAAAAAAAGAACTGTTTCCATAAATATTTATGTACTTACATCAATAAATATATCATGACAAAAAAAAAAACTTAAGTCAAACCCCTATGACATGAAAGGACAAAACATTGCTAGTAATAGTGGAGTATATATATAGTTGTGTGGATATATAGAAACTAAATCATGTCTCAATCTTTCATTGGATTTTGATTCCCTTGGTCTAATTATTAATTAATGCGTGATAGCATGCAGATTATTAGATATATAGATGTAATTAATTAAACAATAATTTCATGTAACTCGATCCGATTCAGCTCGAAACCGATAAAAAAGAAATTGAAAAGATTTAAACTCGGTTGATTTTCTGATTTTATATTCTTAAAATACAGTTTCGATGATTTTATATTCCAATATATAAGGTGTGGTGGTGGTGGTGCTGACCTTGCCGGTGTGGCGGCAGGAAAAATCGCCGTCGAGTCGGTACTCGTGCATGACCCATTTGGTTTTCTCCCCACGTGGTGCTCTCCCTTTGTAGAAAACAAGGGTTTTCTTCATCCCGAGAAGTGCTCCACTACTCGACGCGCTGCTGTAAACCTGTCTATCTTTTCCGGTTGCTTTCCAGTAGCCGGCGCCCGTTGCTCGGTTCGTCCTCAGCCCCGTCGGGTATTTCCTGTCTCTCAAGCTGAAGAAGTACCACTCCCTCTCTCCCATTTTCGCCACATCTTAATTAATTTATTTTTTATATATATAAATATTCATCACATTTAAAATAATTAATCATGCATAACAAAAAAAGAAGAAGAATAATAAGATGAAAGGTTGACATCATATATATATATATATATTACCTGGAAGTTCCCAAGGTTCACATCTGTTGAGGTCGACTTCAGCAATTTCGACACCAGAGAAGCTGCCATTAAAGACTTTAGAAGCTAAATAAAAAGTTATAAGCTCCTCATCAGTGGGATGGAACCTAAAACCAGGAGGAAGCCCCCCTTGTTCATGATTCATCATCGTCATCATCTCTTCTCTTTCAAGTTCACACAGAATTTCCTCCATTCCCAACATTATTACTATTAGTTATTTCCACACACACACACACACAGTGAATATATATTTTATAATATCTTGATGAAGAAACAGAAACTGCTTGAATTTGTGAATGTGTTGTACTTATATTTATATAATAAACTAATGGGAGAAAGAAAAAAAAACTGTAATGTGGTGGGGAGATTGAACGAAGCACTGAATCCGAAGGAAAATGGAATAGATTTAGGGGGTCATAAAGGCTAACATTGCAGGTAACCTGTAAAAGCCACCTGAGAAGGGTTCCAAAACAGGTAAAAAAATATTCAAGAAAAAAAAATTAAGACAGTACTACTGGTGATTGAGAGAGGGGTGGGGGGTAGGGGGGTGGTTACATGGCAGTAAATGCGAAGGAGTTGATTTTGCAGAGAGTTATGCGTGCGTTTGTTAGCATGTTTAGATGAGTCACTGCACTGCACACAAGACAAGGAAGGGGGTCACTCATTATCCCTAAATATTTTCATGATTACCAATCTATTTTCTTTTATTTAATAACAATTTTTATTCTAATTTTTGTATTTTATCTTTCGTTACACTCCAAAAATCAATTTCAAAATATAATTTTATCATAATAAAATATAGCCGTATTTACCCCTCATGTTACATTTTTATAAGTATGTATAGTTATGAATTATTTCGTTAGGTAAGGGTATAAGAGAAAAATACGAGAACAACGAAATTATGTTATGTTTTTATACTTTGTAATCCACAAATGGTTATACACTCATATAATCGGACTCTTGAAGTGCGACGGAGAGAGTATAAGATAAGTATACACGAAAAGTGTGAAAAAAATTATAGCGATTGTGTTGCCTAGAATAAATGTTCTTACCTCCGTTTAAATTATATAGTTTAAAATGATATTATTGCTTAAACAAATCAATTTCTATTCCTCCTCCTTCAAGGGATGTCCTTCACTATTCTTGACTATTCTTTTACTAAGTTATTTATATACTTCCTCCATTCTCTTATTATTGGTAGACTCTTCTCGGAATATAAGATCTTGGTAGACTCTTCTCGGAATATACTCTCTAAATATTAATTTTTAGAATTTTTATAAATACATAATTAAAGATACTACTAGTTAAAGTTGTGCATCGACAAACGTAAAAGTCTAAATGTTGCAATTATAAGAGAATATAGATAGTATATATTATATATTTTACCCGGAAGTTCCCAAGATTCACATTTGTTGAGGAAATTCTCTGTGAAATTACTGCCATATGACCATATGAATAATTATTGTTTATTTAAAATGGTAAGATAAATTATTTTTCATAACAAAAAAATATAGTATTATATTGTCCTCTGAAGAAATCACACGATCTACATTCCTAGTCACAATGACCTGCTATAAATAGGGGTGTTAAAGTTAATATGAAAATCGACAAAAACGACTGAACTATTTCATACCAATTCGTAAAACTCAAATTAAAATTAATTCGCAGTTTAACAATTTTTATTCTATTTTTAACATTCTCTTATTGTTGAACAAACTACATAACGTTAAGACTTTGTAGTATATAATTGACTTTTTATTTAATATGTTCTAGTCTTGAACTCACAAATTAAATATTAAATAAATAGAAAAATGGGTATTTGTACATTTTGACCTCGTTTCTAAAATATCACAGACCTCAATTTGAAATATGAACTTTCTTACAATGCTATTAATAATATGTTATATTATATTTATTATTTTTATTATTATTTAACCTAAGAGATGCTCGTATAACATCATAAGCTAGATCGGCTCTATTAAAAAAATCTAAACATAATAAAATCAAACTGAGGCCGAACAAAAAAGTGTGGTTCCGAACTTGCATTTTGAAGATTTTTAAACCGATAATGAACCAGAATCAAAAGTTTACATTTTGTTTAGGATTGATATTATGATCGAAACCGACACCTCAAGCTACAAGTGGGTCTGTTATTCGAGTTGACGGGCCGGAGTACCTAAAGCTGCAGCCAGACCTAGTATCATTATCGAGTAAGAAAGCTCGATCGACTCAACTTGAAAACGAGCCTACCAGGTCTGTTGAGATTATAAAAAAAATCTCAGTTATCGAGCCTAACGAGTTTCGGCTCGACTCTTTAACTATACGAGTCGAGTCTAGCCGAGCTCTCGAGCAGCTCAGTTTACATAACATCCCTAGCAGCAAATGAATATCCGACTAATACTCTGTTCTTTTGAGCTGAAAGCTGAAGTGAATTGAACTGAACTGAATTTTGCTGAACTGGATTGAATTTTGCTAAACTGAATTGAACTGAATTGAATTATGCTGAATTGAATCGAACTGATCTGAACTGAAATGAAGTTAATAATAATAATAATTAGTAATATTAAATATTAATATATATATATATATATATATACACACACACACACACAACAACAACAATAATATATACAACATCAGTAATAATAATTATATATAATATTATTGATAATATTAATATAAAGATTAAAAATAACAGTATCATATAATTATATATACAACAACAATAAAATTATTTATTCAACAACAATAATAATAATTATTATTACAACAACATTAATAATATTATAATAATAAGATAAGTATTAATAATAATTATATATAATATTATTATAATGTTAATATAAAAAATAATACTCCTACATATTAATAATATTAGAAATCAATAATACATCAATAATAATTATCAATATATTACAACAACAAAAATAAAAATAAAAATAATAACAATACTAAAATAAACAATCATAATAATACTATTAGTTATATAAGGGTGGATGTAATATCAAACCGTGGATACTAATATGTAATTGCACCAAACAATAATAGTACTTTATGTTAATTCATCCTAATTATCTATACAATATTATTGATAATATAAATAATAATAATAATAGTAGTAATTAATAATATTGATTCTATAGATGAACTGAACTGTGTCCTCCCCTTGGGGACTCGCACTTTCAATTCCGTGAACCGAATTTTGTCGAGGTGGACTGATCTCAACTGAAATATAGGTTCTAAAGAACATGACCGAAATGTCAAAACTACCATTTTTCGAAATTGAGGAGAGAAAAAAAAGTTACTAATGTTGAAAAAAGTAGCGAAGTCAAAAATTTTTACTAAAATTTTCAATTATCAAGATTATCACTAGAAAAGATATCACAAGAATGTGGAAAAGAAACAAGTGGGAAAGAAAAGCACCAGAAGAGGGGGCCAGGACCCCCCCGCCCTCAAAAATCCCCCTAAGCCAAGCCAAGCCCAGCCCAAGTATATATTTGTGCAACCCCCAAAAGGGGGGTAATAGTAATTACAAACCTCAGCTTTTGAAGCAGCTTCTTTAAATTTCAGACAGCAATGGGACTTTGCACCAATTTGTAGGTTTCGTATAGTTTGTGGGATCTGTCGATGGCCTTCGCCCAAACCACATGCACTTATCTGCTTGACAATACACAGACTTATTAACAGCGCAACGGTTTTCTATATATAAAATTCTTGTTTTAACCGCCCACCACCTTTCTCTGTCATTCCAATTTAGCCCACTTATTATTAGAAGACGTTCCCGATTTTCTTTCTCCAATATCAAGTTTTGCTTTTTCAACTTTTTGAATTATCATGTCGATTGGGTACTCACTCTCTCGTGTAATTTTGATATTTTTAAAATTAATTATTGGATGTGGTAGATCGATAAATGTTGACCACTAGATTGAGTCGGGTCTGATCGGGCTGGATAATCTTAATTGAACCCGGATAGACCGGATGGCCGTGTTAACCCAGTTTGTTATATGTTTTTTTAATAAAGGAAAAAAATTATATTTTTGAAATTTTGAAATTATAATAAAAATATTATTTTTTATGAAAAAATAAAAACCGTATATTATAATATTATGTATTTAAAATATATTATAACATAATACAAAAAATAGTAGACTAGATTGGTTCTGGTCCGGGCTGAACTGAGTTGAGTAGTGGGTTGCGCTCGGATAAACTCAATTTCGGAGAAACTCGCCAATCCTGATAGTAGAGTGGGCCGGACCAACCCAGGCCGATCTACTAAACAAAAAACCTAGGCCAAGTCGGGCTTGGCTGATCGAGTCTACTGATCAACTCCATATCTCGGCCGGTCTGTGAACAAAAAACTAGGTCAGGCCGGACTTGGATAACCGGACCCACTGACCAACTCTCTATCCCGGTGTATGTTTATGAAATATTTCCTCTGTATCGCTTAGAGCTTGACACAAAGTGTAATTTGGTGCATTTTAGATGAATGATTGAACACGATAGATTGGTAAGTTATGTAAGTAGAGATCGTGAGTGAATATACATGTGGAGATTAAAAATGTGTGAATGATATGTGTGTGTGTGTGTTAGAGCTTAAATAGTGTGATTACGATATTGCAGGTACGCTATTTAGTTAGTTGACCTTTGCTTTACTAAATAGGTTTGTCGTGTCGTATATTTTTTAGATGAATATTTGGAGATTTATTTTTTAATTAAAATAAAAAATTATTTTATAGCACCGAAATGTTATTTTTATTAAAAAAAATATTATTATGCATATTCGTACTATTTTTATCTATGAATATTATCTATGATTTTTTCTCCCCGATCCCCGCCCACGGTCCTGGTTAAACGGGTCAATCCGACCCAATAGGATAGATCCCCATGGCTCTCAAATTAGCAAGGGCTAATTGCCATTCCTACTTGAATTGCGACAAGGTTATGCTATTTTAAGTACTGTAATGATATGTTTGCAACAACTATATGTTGGAAATATTAGATAAAATGGAGGAAATGAGATGTTTTGAGCAGCCCATTTGAGAGGAAAATTTGAGTGGGCTCGACTATGAGTAAAAGTCAGGACTTAGTTGGAACACGTAGTACTCCGTACGAGGTTTCCAAAACATATAAGAACACTCAAAATGATTGAGGTATGAATGAGATATAATGTTCCAAAGTGAACCCTTAGAAATGGGTTTGGGATGCTATCCCACATTGGAAAAAGAAGGGAGAAATTGTGAGTATATAAGGAGATGTGGACAAAGGCATGTTCAAAAAATAAGACATATGTGGATGTGTGACTAGGTGCCCCTCGCGCACACACACACACACACTCGCGCGCGCCGCCTCCGCCGTCCGTCCGTCTCGATCGAAGGGTGATTTGTCTCGGCGTCCTGAAGTCATCTTTTTACTGCAATTTTATTCGGTAAAATTTTATTTTATTGAAAATACCTCAATTAATAAATTCTGAATTTTTCGGATCCGGATAAAATCGAATTAAACAGATCTGGATAAGTATTGAGATACCAATCCTGATCGGTTTAGAGTTCCTCTATATACCAATATTGGTCGGTATAGAGTTCCTCCACCACACAACCTCCTCCAGCCTTCACCTATAAATACCCGGCTTGAGGGGCTCGTTTTTTACACACTTAATTCGTCCATTTTTACCGAGAGCCTTTACAGTCAGATATTTTTTCTTCTTCGTTTTTCTTCTTCGGTCGGTGATAGTATACATAGTTGTTCTAGTTCGTTGAGGGTGCAGCGCATCATCGATTCACTGCATCGAGCTGTTGTTTTATCCTGGGAGACAGACATCATACACCATGGTGAGGGCGAATTTTCTTTAAGGAGACAGATATTCTGGACTCAACAGCGACACTTTCGATCATTTACGCGAACAGAATTTTTCTTATTTTAGCTAACTGATTTTTTGCAGGATTCAGATAAAACATATATTCTGTTTTTCAAGTAATCGTTTTTCAAAAATTATTCAATAATCTTAAAGCAATTTTTTTTGTTTACTTGATTAAAACAGATCAACTTTCGAAAAGTTAAGCAATATGGATTCTCAAAACCCAACACTGTCCACGGACGTTTCTGGAGGTGCGCCTCAGAAAATCGGCTCGGGTTCAGCGACTGGAGGTGCGCCTCTGATAACTGGATTGGGTATAGCTTCGATTCCGATTTCTAATTCAGTTTCGGTTCCGATCAACCATGCGGACAAACCAGAGAAATTCAACGGGCAGAATTTCAAGAGATGGCAGCAAAAGATGATGTTCTATCTGACCACTCTAGGCTTGTCTCGATTCCTCAAGGAGGATGCGCCAAAATATGACGAAGATAGTGACCAACAAACTCTGATGGCCATTGACGCTTGGAAAACTTCCGACTATCTGTGTCGGAACTATGTAATGAATGGCCTTGCCGATTCACTGTACAACGTGTACAGCAATGCTTATTCAGCAAAGGCATTATGGGACTCACTAGACCACAAATACAAGATCGAGGACGCCGGTGCCAAGAAGTGGATTGTTGGACGGTTTCTCGATTACAAGATGATCGACTCCAAGACTGTGGTGAGTCAGGTACTGGAGCTACAAGTGATCATTCACGAAATCCATGCTGAAGGAATGGTCATTAGCGAATCCTTCCAAGTGGCTGCTGTGATCGAAAAACTGCCCCCGACTTAGAAAGACTTCAAGAATTATCTCAAGCACAAGCGCAAGGAGATGAGCATGGAAGATCTGATCGTTAGACTTCGCATACAGGAAGACAACCGAGGATCAGAGAAGAAGGTAAACACTGCTGTGGCAAAGGCCAATATTGTGGAAACTAGACAGACATCCAAGAAAGGCAACAATGGAAAGGGAACCAAGCTGGGACCTAAAGGAGGAATTGGGAAAAAGAAGGAAAAATTCCTTGGTAAATGCTACAACTGTGAAAAAATGGGTCATAGGGCGGCTGACTGCAGGCTGCCAAATAAACCAAAGAAAAAAGAAGGTAATGCAGCACATCTGATTACCGAGCAAGTGAAAAATCTTGACTTATGTGCTATGATCTCCGAAGTGAATTTAGTTGGCTCAAATACCAAAGAGTGGTGAATCGACACTGGAGCAACTAGGCATATATGTGCCAACAAATCAATGTTCTCCTCATTGATAGAAACTGATGCCGGTGATATACTGTATATGGGAAACTCTGCAACCTCAACTATCTTGGGCGAAGGCACGATGATCTTAAAGATGCCGTCTGGAAAGGAAGTGACTCTTAAATGTGTGTTATATGTGCCTGATATTTGAAGGAACCTTATTTCTGGTACCTTGTTGATGAAGTATGTCTTTAGAACAGTTTTCGAGTCCGATAAAGTTATTTTGTCGAAAAATGGTGTGTTTACAGGCAAGGGATATGAATGTGATGGGCTAGTTAAGTTCAATGTAATGACAATAACAAATAATGAAATGAATAATTCTTCTGCTTACTTGCTTGAGTCTTCTAATTTATGGCATGCTAGATTAGGACATGTTAATTTTAATGCAATGCGTAGACTAATTGCATGAGATCACATACCAAAGTTTAAAATTGATTTAAACCACAAGTGTGAAACTTGTGTAGAGGCAAAATTAACTCGATCTCCATTCCGACAAGTGGAAAGAAACACCAAACCTTTAGAATTAATACATAGCAACCTATGTGATTTCAAGTTTGTTCAAACTAGAGGTGGAAACAAATATTTTATTACTTTCGTGGATGATTGTACTAAATATTGCTATGTATACTTGCTTAAAAGCAAAGATGAAGCCATAGAGAAATTCGTTCTCTATAAAACGGAAGTTGAGAATCAATTGAATGCTAAGATAAAAATCCTGAGAAGTGACCGCGGAGGTGAATATGTGGAACCATTTGGCGAATTTTGCTCACAACATGGGATTATTCATGAAGTCACTGCCCCATATGCACCACAGTCAAATGGCGTGGCGGAATGTAAGAATCGCACTCTGAAAGAGATGATGAATGCGATATTACTAAATTCAGGTCTGCCGCAAAATATGTGGGGAGAAGCCATCTTAACGGCGAATTACCTCTTAAACAAGATATGCCGTAAGAACGGAGACAAAACTCTTTATGAATTGTGGAAAGGAGTCAAGCCTTCCTACAATTACATGAAAGTGTGGGGTTGTCTAGCAAAGGTGCTGATACCTACTCCTAAGAAAGATAAAATAGGCCCAAAAACGGTTTACTTCATTTTTATTGGATATGCACACAACAGCAATGCTTACCGATTTCTTGTACATGAATCTAAAGTGCCTGAGATTCACAAGAATACGATTATGGAATCAAGGAATGCATCATTCTTTGAGAATATCTTTCCTTGTAAGACTGCAAGTGAGTCTCTTATCTCATCCGAACAGACTTCTGAATTAATGGATGAAGATAATGAAGACCAAATATTGGATAATGAGGACGAACCTAGAAGGAGCAAGCGACAAAGGATGGAGAAATCTTATGGACCATATTTCATCACCTACTTGCTCGAAAAAGCACCTCAGACTTACAAAGAAGCTGTAAGCTCGAAGGATGGACCTCTATGGAAGGAGGCTATCAAAGAAGAGATTGATTCTATATTACAGAATCATACTTGGGAACTAGTGGAATTACCTCCTAAGTGTAAACCATTAGGAAATAAGTGGATTTTCAAGAAGAAACTGAAAGATGGAGCAGTTGATAAATATAAGGCTAGGCTCGTAGCAAAGGGATATAACCAACGTGAAGGCCTAGACTATTTTGATACTTACTATCCTGTGACGAGAATAACTTCCATCAGGATGATACTTGCTATCGCTACATTACGAGGTTTAAAAGTTCATCAAATGGATGTTAAGACTGCCTTTCTTAATGGGGACATAGAAGAGGAAATCTACATGGAACAACCCAATGGGTTCTCTGCTCCTGGACAAGAAAGAAAAGTCTGCAAGCTGGTAAAATCATTGTGCGGATTGAAGCAGGCACCAAAACAGTGGCATGAAAAATTTGATCATGTCATGATAAGCAGTGGCTTCAAAATTAATGAATCTGACAAATGTGTATATGTGAAAGACACAGAAGATGGCTATGTCATTTTGTGTCTATATGTAGATGACTTGCTCATTACCAGCAGTAATGAAAGAATAATCAAATCGACCAAAGACATGCTGATGTCGAGATTTGATATGAAGGATATGGGACTCGCAGATGTAATTTTAGGGATTAAAATCACACGAACGTCGGAAGGTCTCATGCTGAGTCAAGCCCACTATGTGGATAAAATCCTTGAAAGGTTTAAAAAAGATGACTCCAGCACAGCCAAAACCCCGGTAGAGGAGTATCTCAACTTGAGTACTCACGCATAATAGGAAGTCGGATGTACTTGATGATCTATACAAGACTAGATATAGCCTACTCAGTTAATTGACTAAGTAGATACACGAGCAACCCCGGAAAGAATCACTGGAAGGCGATCATAAGGGTATTATGATACTTAAGGGGTACTCGTGAGTATGGGCTACACTATACCAAATATCCAGCAGTACTTGAAGGATATAGTGATGCAAATTGGATATCCGATATAAAAGACTCCAAGTCTACAAGCGGATATGTATTCACACTAGCCGGTGCAACATTGGCATGGAAATTTTCGAAACAGACACTTATATCTCGGTCAATGATGAAATCCAAGTTTATAGCCTTAGATAAATGTGTAGAAGAGGGAGAATGGAAATACCATTTTCTAAAAGATATTCCAAGACGGGCAAAGCCTGTGACCGCAATATGTATTCATTGCGATAGTCAATCTGCGATTGGCAGGGCACAGAGCATAATGTACAATGGTAAGTCTCATCACATAAGGAGAAGACATAATACCATTAGACAATTGATATCAACAGGAGTTATCACTATTGATTATGTGTCATCAAAGGATAACATTGCGGATCCGCTAACCAAAGGGTTATCAAGAGACCTTGTTTATAAATCATCAAGAGAAATGGGTCTATTGCCTTGAGCTAATGGTTTTATGGAGGATACCCAACCTAAGCTGACTGGAGATCCTAAGATCTAGGTTCAATGGGACAACCAATTCATAAAACTGGGCACGATCACTGTGGGGGTTACCCCGAACCGACCATTCTTAGGATGAAAACAGTGATACCCGTAGGGAGAGGTTAAGCTTATGCTTTTAATGATTCTCAAGTCGACAACGTATAGTCGGGTGGAGTAAAATACGGGTTTACTCAAAACACTTTAAGAGAATCACCTATGTTAGAGAGAAGAGGGGCCGCTTCAAAGGAGAATTGCAAAGGCACAATTCTTTAGAAACTCTCGCAGAACCAGGACGGTGTCCACGGCCAAAATGGGCACAATAATGAGAACAGAACAAATCAGGAAGGGCACTTGTGAAGGATATACGATCACTTACACAAGCGGTCGGACAGTTTAAAGGCATCTAGTCACACTGTCTAGCCAGTAAGGAGAATATATCTTTTCGAGGGAAGGTTCAAGGAGCATACTCAGCCTGTTCTATGCAATGCCTAATCGTAGTAACTATCACCAAGTCAACTCCGTGTCTGACGTGTGCTGCTGGACCATCAATCCCATTCATGTGGGGGATTGTTGGAAATATTAGATAAAATAGAGGAAATGGGATGTTTTGAGCAGCCCATTTGAGAGGAAAATTTGAGTGGGCTCGACTACTAGTTAAAGTCGGGACTTAGTTGGAATACGTAGTACTCCATATGAGGTTTCCAAAACATGTAAGAACACTGAAAATGATTGAGGTATGAATAAGATATAATGTTCCAAAGTGAACCCTTAAAAATGGATTTGGTATGCTATCCCACATTGGAAAAAGAAGGGAGAAATTGTGAGTATATAAGGAGATGTGGACAAATGCATGTTCAAAAAACGAGACATGTCTGGATGTGTGACTAGGTGCCCCTCGCGCGCGCCGCCGCCGCCGTCCGTCCGTCCGTCCGGCTCGGCTCGGGTCGGTCTCGGTCGAAGAGCGATTTGGGCGAAATGTCTCGGCGTCTCGAAGTTATCTTTTTACTGCAATTTTATTCGGTAAAATTTTATTTTACTGAAAATACCTCATTTAATAAATTCTGAATTTTTCGGATCTGGATAAAATCGAATTAAACAGATCTGGATAAATATTGAGATACCAATCCTGATCGGTTTAGAGTTCCTCCAGATACCAATATTGGTCGGTATAGAGTTCCTCCAGCACACAACCTCCTCTAGCCTTCACCTATAAATACCCGGCTTGAGGGGCTCATTTTTTACACACTTAATTCGTCCGTTATTACCGAGAGCCTTTACAGTCAGATATTTTTTTCTTCTTCGTTTTTCTTCTTCGGTCGATGATAGTATACAGAGTTGTTCTAGTTCGTTGAGGGTGCAGCGCATCATCCATTCACTGCATCTAGCTGTTGTTTTATCCTGGTAGGCAGACGTCATACACCGTGGTGAGGGCGAATTTGCTTTAAGGAGACAAATATTATGAACTCAACAGCGACACTTTCGATCGTTTACGCGAATGAAATTTTCCTTGTTTTTACTAACTGATTTTTTGCAGGATTCAGATAAAATATATATATATATATATATTATGTTATTTTTCAAGTAATCGTTTTTCAAAAATTATTCAACACTATATATCTACAAATACTAAAAATTATTATATTTAGAGTTCAATTATTTTTGGAGACCTTTTAATATGTTAAAAAAGGTAAATATAACCTTTCATATTAAATTAAAAGAGTGGCACAACTTTAAATATATTCTTTCTCGAAAAATTCTTTTTAAAAAAAGCACATTTATAAATTGATAATATTTGAAAAACTTTGTCGTATGGAAAAAAGTAACTGAACCCAAACACGTTGCGTATTAGAGAAAGCGCAGGAATTTATAATTGTGCCTCATTTTTTAATGTCCTTCTCCTATCTTTTTTTCAAAAATGAAATAAATAAAAAAAGATATAAAAGTATAGAGACACAAAGAAAACATTTTCCAACTAAAATAGGGATACTGAAATTCTATTACAACTATAATTCTTTTGGAGTCTACAAATATATTAGTGTAGTAAACTTTTTTATCATTCATCATTTTGGAAGCAGACCAATACTCAAGGTTTATCATCACATAAAGCAAATGTTTTTAATTCAAAATATAGTGTTTTTAATCTAAAATATCAATTATTATTGAATTCACATATTATATCTACATTCTTTGGTTGCATGATTTTAAATCACTCAATTAGTCGGAGAAAATAGCAACTGAAGATTGTATTAGTAATTAAGTGCAATATTAATTTTTCCCACCATTCACAATTTTAAAAGTAGACATACCTCTATTAATATAAAATATCAACTACTATTATATATATATATATATATATATATATATATATACACGGATTTGTTCAAAATGGGAACCAATTCTTAAAAGGGGAATGCGAGTCCAGTGCATATTTAGTATGAATTCACTGCACACAATAAGTTGTGATGCGTATTCGTCTTTCGTATTCACTACATGCATTTAGTACGGATTCACTGTTTAGAGTGTGAGAAAAAATATATATGCATTACAGTATGTGCAGTGTGACTTTGTAAAAAATATATACAAATACACGTTGCTATTTTAATGACCGATTCTCATTTGGATATACGATACAAGGTATACAAGAATTGTCCACTTTACAATTTGAGTAAAGACAAGATAAAAGGTGAAAAAAACTGTACCTTGAGTGTCCAACTATATATGTTTGTGCCCAATTTTATGTCCAATCAAATCAACGTCTAACCAAGCATCTCAAGAATTTTGAACATTTTTAGAGTACGTAGTGACAATCACGATGTGCATGGTATAACATCTAATTACATATATCTGCTGTCGGATGCACTATATGTGGCGTACATGAATAGTGCAAATCGATGCACTATCTAGTGCATCAATCTGCACCGTCCATTCACGTCACGTGTAGTACATCCGGCAGGAGATGCACTACATGAGGTCTCTCCATGGACGGAACCCATATACATACGAATTCAAAGTAGTGTTTATCGGATTATTGTTCGCATCACGTACGTACACAACAGCTTACCCCGCTAGCATCTCTATTTATTTATTTTTAAAGTTCTACTGATCAAAACAGAAGTTAATTAAATAGAGACATAATTTAGGGTATTTCAAAACTAATGAATCAAACAATTACGTACTTCTCAAAAATATATTTGTATTTAATGATAATCTATCATGAGCCGTTGATTTTAGAACATAATGCAAGAGTTGGTTGTTTTCTATATGATTTTATCATCATATTCGTGATTATTGTCGAGTATATGGATCATAGACGGATTAACCTTAAGTACACTGGTACATGTGCACCACCAAAATTTGGCACCAATATCAAAACGACGTCGTTTTGATCAAAACAATGTTGTTTTTGTTGTAACTAAAACGACGTTATTTTGATGCAACTCTATTAAAAAAAATAAGAAGTAAACCTTGTCGATCTATCTTTCCTTATAAGTAGAAATCTAATATTTTTAAGACTTGGTAATTTTTTTCTCAAATTCCGATTTAGAATTTCTTTTTGGGTTTAAACTTCAGTTTTTTCAAATAACTAGCATTAGAGTTTTTCCGAACAGTTTGACTGGCATAATGGTTCTTATTTCTTATTGGCGCACATCTAATTCTAAATAGGTAATTTGTAATTTTTTATACTTATTCATTTCAAATTTTAAACTCTAATTTCGATTTTATTGTTACTTGCAATTTCCATTCACAATTGAAACAGGTCTTCTTACTGGGAACATAACTTTTTACTCATTTCAACTTGCAAATTACAATTTCAGTATAAATATTTTATTGTTTAGAGTTTTTTTATTAATTGTCTGTTGTTTACATATTACTTTATCTACAGTTGAATTTGTTTCGTTAATGTTTGTCTATAAGATGAAAAGATTCTCAAAAGTGCGTCCTAAATTCAAAGCGAACCTCGTAGTTTGTCCGCTGCACCGGTGGTTTTTGAATTTTGGATCCCTCTATGATGTGGATGGCATTACTTTCACAAGTATGATATACTTGCTCCATTCTCTAATAACTGCAGGCATCCTCCATCATTGCTCCAACGCCGCAGTGGTCCAACATCGGTAGTGTATATCCTATTTAGATACTTGCACGTAGTAGTTCGGCTGCCTAAATATTACTTTTGATTTGGAGATTAGTTATTCAGTAATTCAATCGTCATTCTTACCATTATTTTGTATGGTAACTTATTACATATTTATCAGATGTATTAGTTGGTGCAATTCTCTTTATTGAGTCTATTGAAATCAATGTACCACAAATAATTCGAAGTTCCAATCTCTATTCACCGGCGGAAGCTTTGATACTACTTAAACTAAGCTTTTATGATATAAAATAAAAAACTAATTCATCTCGTTACAAAATCAATAACATGAGATAATCAATATTTCAATAATTCCTCTTTGTCTATTAACTTATTTTGTCTAACAACAGTCTATTTACTACGAGTTTAAATCATAAATGGTCCCATAACTATATGTCAAAATAGATTCAGTCCTAAATTTAACTTTTGCTTAATTTTAGTCCCAATTTTTCTGAAAATGTCCAATTTACATCCCAAATTCGTCGAAAACTAAAAAACGGCGACGTTTCCGATCACGTGAGACACGCGTGCCGGCGGAAACGGGGATTTTCCAGTGTAGTAGATGACATGGTATCCATGTGTATTTTTTTAATTTTTTAATTGCCACATCATTTCTTTTATTAAATTCAATCATTAAAAAATAAAAAGAAAAGGAAGGTGAATTATAATCCCAAAATGCAAACCTGAATTTAAAACACGACTTCCCCAAACAGAATTCACGTTGCCACTCTCACTCCCCTCAAATTCAAGGGTTCGTCGCCACTCTCACTCCCCCAAATTGAAGGGTTTGTCGCATCTCTCACTCCCCCACATCACTCGCATCTGGAGCTAAAACAAGGAACGACAGAACCTGGTGTTTGTGCAGCAATGGTGTTTGTGCGCAAAGAAGGAACGATGGATGGGGACATTCCACAATACTGTATGTTTGTTGAACCTAAAAATTTATAACGTGAGATTTGTGTAGAGCTTGATGATGAAGATAATGACTTTGATGACCCTGGCTTTATAATTGGCAATGAGATAACAGATGACGATGACGATGACTTGTATGATGAAAATGTAGTTGAAGTTGAATCTGGTCTTGAAGGGGTGGATCAAGGTAGATCTGAATGGACTAATGGTGGGAAGGCTTTAGATGAGGATAGTAGTGAGAGTGAAATTGAACAAGAGGATGATAAGGATGTTATGGAAGAAGAGATGGGGTATGAATTTGATGATTTAAGACTGTCTGATGAGGAAAATGGTGAGCCTGCTTACACTGTTTTCAATCCATCCACAATATTTAATCCTGAGTTTGTCATAAGTCAGATATTTTCTAGTAAGAAAGAGTTTAAAAAGACTGCACAATCACATGCCATTAAAGCAAGAAGAAGCATTTGTTTCCCCAAGAATGATCGTAGAAGAATTTATGCTAAATGTGTTGGTGCGGGTTGTAAGTGGAAAATACATGCTTTAAAGAGAAAAAACGAGTCCGCGTTTCAGATTAGGCAATACTACCCCAAACACACATGTGCACCCTCTCAAAAAGTAAAGAACTTAACATCTACCTCGTTGAGTGATAGGTTTATACAGAGGTTTCAGTCTAATGCTAAGAGAGGTGTTAATGGTTTCATGAGAGACGTGTTACATGACACTAAGTGTCAAGTGTCCAGGCAACAGGCTGTGAGGGCCAAGTCTTTGGCCTTACTTAGAATAGAGGGTGATCCAGAAGCTCAATATTCTAAGTTATGGTCGTATGCAGATGAATTAAGAAAAACCAACCCTGGATCTACTGTTATATTAGGGACTACTGTTGATAATGGGATAACAATGTTTAATAGGTTCTATGTGTGCTTTGATGCTATCAAAAAGGGTTTGTTGCTAGTTGCAGATAGATTATAGGTATTGATGATGTCATTTGAAGACTAACTATGGGGGTATTCTTCTTACTGCTGTGGTTGTGGATGGGAACAATAATTTGTATCATGTAGCTTATGCAGTTGTTGAAAAAGAAAATGGGGAGATATGGGAGTGGTTTCTTACTGTTCTTAAGGCTGATTTGGAAATTAAGGTTGATGAATTTACATTTATGTCAGATAAACAGAAAGGCTTAATTCAAGTTGTTGATCTTATTGTTCCCTGGTGTAGACCATAGGTTCTGTGTTAGGCAGTTGCATAATAACCTGCAAAATTCTGGATTTAGGGGTTTAGCTTTCAAACAGGCTATGTGGAAGGTGTAATACCCGTAATTTTGATCCCCGGAAATTTTCTATTTTTGGCGGAAGTCTATTTTGACGACTTGCTTGGGACCGTTTCGTCATCCTGAGAATGATTAATTCTACACTTTTTGTCATCCGAGTTCGTTTCGGTATCGTTCTGTTGAATTCCGTGTTCTTTAGCGACTTTTCCACGTATGAGTTCGACTTTGTTAAATCACCATTAATTTTTAGTAACTCCAAAAATTCTTAATCTTTGCAATATTATAGAGCATCGAGTTAGCTTTCCAATGGTTCAAACGGTGAGTCAATCGGAGTCCGGACGAGAGAGTTATGGTCGTTTTAGCTCACCCGCTCATTTCTCACTTATTGGCCGATCATCGCCGACAACTCGGCCGTGTCTTCCGACACGGCCCGTGCTGCACTCGTCCGGAAATGCGAAGTTTCGCCACAGGACCCGGCCGTGTCGTGCAGCACGGCCGAGTCGAACTCTTCGGATAAGCGTAACCGATCGCCAGACGCCGGCCGTGTTCGGGACACGGTCGAGTCATCGAGTCGCCATCGGACGGGTCACTATCGGCAGCCCTCGCGCGCGGCCGTGTCAAGCGGGACACGGCCGAGTCCCCTGTCGGCGATTGCGCGCCACGACCATGCCGATCGCACGGGCCGTGTCCGTGAGGTAGTCAACCCCTATAATTGTTTTTTGAGCATTTCACTCATTTCTTCCCCATTTCTTCACCTACAACCGAGAGAGAGAGCTTGAGGGAGGGATTTCCTTCACAAATCATTTGAGTGTTTGATTTTCTTCATCTCCTTTCGATCGGGAAGCCCGGATAATCGATCTAACGCGTGTTCCTTGGATCATAGAGCTTGGATATTCAAGAGGTAATTTCTTCGACATCTTGACTTCTCGATTTTGTGTGGTATTGACGTTTTGGATGATTAAATCATGGTGTATGATGTGATATATGCGTGATTATGGACATGTTTGAGTATTCACGGTTTATTGAAAGATTATTCAAGAACACTTTGAATTTTGTGTTGGATTTTGGGGGTTTTCGTAGATTCGTCCGTTTTGTCCGATTGAAGCTTGAGAACCTTGAGATTTTGATATATATATCTATACCGTATGAGTGTTTTCTTCCGATTTTACGGGTTAGATTGTGCCGTTTCGGACTTGTGAGAGTTTGGGCGATTTCCCAACCTTTAGTTATCCACTCGTATATTTTCTTGAATCGTAGACGAGTTTCGGGAGTCTCTTCGTGTAATTTGAGTATGGATAATTAATTGTCATATTCCTTGCGAATCGTTTAGGTGCCTAAGCGCGTTCTCGGACCTACCGAACTCATACCTTTCCTCCGTTCGATTTCTCGATGTCTCAAAGGCAAGTATATATTTATGAATGTGCGTTCTCGACTTTGAAAGTATGAAATATTCTTGCATGCTTATTTATATCCACTCAGGAATGACTGACGGTCCTCTCGAGGGTTTCGTAGCCTCCAGTGCGATTCCATGGATAATATGAATTAACCACTCCGGGACGGACCGACGGGTCCTCTGAGGGTTCCGTAGCCTCTGGTGCGGTTCCACGGTATTCATATATGTATTGATGATGGATGATATGAACGAACCACTTTGGGGCGGGCCGACAGGTCCCCTAAGGGTTCCGTAGCCTCTGGTGCGGTTCCACGGTATTCATATACGTCTTGATGTGATGCTATGAGATTTAGTTATTCCGGAATACTAGTCTTAAATTGATGAATTGACGGATTACATTTACTTTATTCTCGAGGAGTATTATGTTTCATACTGATATACTTGCACTAGCTATTCGACGGCTAACCCCTTTATGGGGGAAATACGTTTCATGTATTTCAGGTTCCAGGAGAGCGGACAGGTGGGTACCGGGTCGGCATGAAGATGATGGGCAAGTGTGATACTGTGTTTTGTCTCCAGTTATTTTCTTGGATTCATCCATTCAGTGTTGTTGTACTGGAATGGATTTTTAAATACTCGAGTATTGTATTTCAGTTTCCTTGTTGTTCCGGCCTGTGTTGCCGAGGCATTGATTTGTGCAGTGATGTATATGGTTTCATTGTTTATGGTTTTGAATACCATTTGTATCGTCTTTCTTTCTATTGTATGTAGACCTTATCGGTCAAGTTTATAGTTCCGCGTATGTTTAGCCTTGTGGGTCCCACGGCGGGGCTCACGGCATTTGTAATATACCCCTGAATAACTTGGGGTGTTACGAATATGGTATCGAGCTTAGGTTTATGGATACCTAGGTCAGCGGTCTTTGGGTCGATTGAGTCGGCATTTGCCTGATATCACTACTCTGCCATCATCACAGTGCGACCGGTACTTGTAAGTCCTCTCACTCTTCTCGTATTTTTCTTAATCGTTTCGTTTATAGCTTGGTATTCTTAGGAATTGGTCACTTCGAGAATGTGCGATTCGGATTATACTTACGCACGTGTGTGCCTTTCAGAATGTTGGCTGAAAGTAGGAAGAATCGTGGTCGTGGTCACGGACGTGAACTCTTCCTTGAGATTTTGTTGAGTTGCTAATGGCGATAATGGTGTGTATCGATATTATGTTGAGACTTTGTTTAGGAGTCGCATGCTAGTATCACGGGAGATCTTCGACTTCGCAGACTTGTAAGTATGTTGTTCGAATTATTCGATAATTCTTGGTGAAATTGAATTCCCGTTGAAATGTTGTTTGTATTTAGTGATTGTAAGTTTCGAGGACGAAACTTATTTTTAAGGGGGTAGAGTGTAATACCCGATTTTCGGATATTTTTTTCGTTTATATATTGGATATCGTGGATGGTTAATTATGCTCGAGGACGTTGTGAACGTATGACAATGTTATTGAATTGAGTATATGTATTGATTTTGCCGTATGCTCGTATTTGGTATGTCATGACTTTGGACAGGAATTGTTGAAATTGGCTAAGTATGGAATTATTACGTACGTTAATAAGGTGAGATTACGTACGTAAGATTGGCATGGTTACGTACGTTATACAGGACGTGTTACGTACGTAACACAACCATGGTACTGTAGCAAGTCAACTGGTATATTACGTACGTTATATGGTATGGGTTACGTACCTAATGGACTGCACGAAATGAGACAGTGAGTTGGTTACGTACGTTATGGATATTGGATTACGTACGTTAAAGTTGTTACGTACGTTAAGAAAGGACACTTACGTACGTAATGAGAGTGCAATTTATATATTGAAGTGTTGCCTTTCATTTCTCTCACGATCCTTTGAGATATTTCTCTCCAAAACTCGTCCCTCTTCACCTTTAAGAGTGTTCTAAACACTTTTAACATGATTGTGAGCTTGGGATCATGGAATTAGAGCTTGGTTATGGAACTATTGTTGATTCTTGAAGTGATTTCTTGTGTTATCCATATTCTATGAGGTTTATGTTGAAGGAAGAAAATGATATGCTTTGAATATGTTGATTATGATTATGGAATCATAGAGATCTTGATGTTCTTGAGGCCATATGATGACTATGATGATTTAATGATTCTTGGAATGGAGTTCAATTATTCTTTCTTCGTGGTTCGTCCATACAAGGTAATCCTCGTATCCCTTTGATAGTGGCTCATTTTTTTCTTTTTGGATTACTACTTGGGAGGGAGTATGTTGGGAATCGTGTATTTTGATGTTCGTCTTATTTCAATGAAAATGCATAAATTGGACAGTACTTTTATCCATTGCGTGAGTATTTTTAAATGGATTTTGGTATTTTGCCAACTGAAATTTTATTTTGTAAAACCGATTCCCTAAACTGAGTTTTTGGCATTTTAATCTTGATCGTTTTGACGGTATTTGGAAAATGATTTTTTTTAGTATTTGAAAAATATTACCGTCATCGGTCTTTTTGGCATTTTTGGAATGACGTGGAAATTGTGCTTAGCCTGGTAAATCCTTGTGAGAAGGGTTTACGGCGTGTAATATTCCCAGGAGGATCTGGGGTGTTACAATTATGGTATCATGTGATAATGTTATACGAGATTTATTGGAATTGTAATAAGAGATTTCGGATGTTGAGATGATCATTGAGATCTTCTTCATATGGTGATAAGGGTTTTGTTGCGATTCTTGAGATTGTATGAATGACATGATGAAGAAAATGGTAACATGGAGATATATACCTCGGATATGTTGTTCTGAACGTGATTTCGGATATTTCATGTTCTTGAAGAACTCTTGAATTATACGAGGTGATGAAAAAAAAAAATTTTAGAAGTGTTGATGTTTTTAAAATGAATATGGAATATTCATATCTAGAGCTAAACTATGTGTTGGAAATAATATTCGTATAGGAATACGAATGTGATTATGAGTTTGATGAGACTATTATTCATCTCTGAATTTGGAAGCCCATACGTATGGAGCAAATATTCAAATCGAATGATTGGATTGTTTGATAACCTTTTCAATATGATTATCTATTGTTTTGAACCAGTCGGATGATTCGAATTGATGACGGTCATAAGTAAATTTTAACGATGGATTTACGAGAAGGGAACCTTGTCAATTCGTATTTAAGAATTGAGTTTGGAACATTTAGACCCTTATTATTGGTCCGAATTGGTTCGATATGATCATCATATTTCACTCGTATTGTGGACGAGGATTTGTAAGTGTCTCGAGTTGGATTGTTCGGGGTGATTAGTCGAGATATGGTAAAACGATTGAGTTCGTGGTTTGGTGGTATTGATATTGGTCGTCATCGAACCGGTTGATTATCAATCCTTCGTTTTACAATAAGGTATGATGTTTGATCGTGAATTATGACTGTTGTGTTGCGGTTAAGGTTGAAGGGTTCGTAGATTAACTTGGTCGAGACTGAGGGAATTCGTAAGACGAAATCAACTGAATTGGTAACAGTACGTTGTATTGATATCGAGACAAGTTTTATACTCGTACTAATCAATGAGACTAATGTTATCGTGTATGTGTACGAATGTGTGTGTCATTTCAAGACTTGGCCTCCTTATGATTCTATTGATAACAGGGGATTGTTTGATACGACACCCGTCGACAAATTATGCCAAATGTTACTGTTGTTTGTAGACCTGGCAAACGGGCGGGCTCGGCCCAAACGGGCCGGGCAAAAAACGGGCGGGCCAAATCTGGGCCGGGCCAAAAAGGCCCGGTTTTTTTTGGGCCAAAAATATTAGGCCCGTGGCGACCAAGGCGGCCGGCCCATGCGGCCGATTTTTTTTTTTGAAATATTATTTCGAATAATTATAGAAATATTTTTCGATCCGTAATTATTATATTATTCACTATACTATCACAATCAATTAAATAAATGTAGAATTATTTTTATTTGATAATTATATTATTTACTACACTACCACAATCAAAAGTAGACCTGGCAAACGGGCGGGCTCGGCCCAAATGGGCCGGGCGAAAAACGGGCGGGCCAAATCTGGGCCGGGCCAAAAAGGCCCGGTTTTTTTGGGCCAAAAATATTAGGCCTGTGGCCCGGCCCGGCCCGCGGGCCTCGACTTTTTTTTTTTTTTGAAATATTATTTCTGAATAATTATAGAAATATTTTTCGATCCGTAATTATTATATTATTCACTATACTATCACAATCAATTAAATAAATGTAGAATTATTTTTATTTGATAATTATATTATTTACTACACTACCACAATCAAAAGACAAATATATAGATATTTTTATTTGATCATCATTTCATTTATCACTACTACTTTCTTATAAAAATCATAAAATAATATTATTATTGATATGAGATACTACAAAGTAATCACAAAGTCCCATAAAAAATAAAACTACATCAATAATTAACATATAGATGTAATCTAATCTAACAAATAAGGAAAAATTTTAAATATTATAATTACATATAACATAAATATTTTTTTTAAAAAAAAAAAAAAAAAAAAACTGGGCCGGGCGGGCCCTTGGGCCAGGCCTCAACGGCGGCCAAATCTGGGCCAAAAGGCCCGGTTTTTTTGGGCCAAAATATGAAGCCCAATGCCCGCCAAAAACGGGCGGAGTGGCCTGCCATGCGGCCTATTTTTTTGTGTCTAATCAAAAGACAAATATATAAATATTTTTATTTGATCATCATTTCATTTATCACTACTACTTTCTTATAAAAATCATAAAATAATCTTATTATTGATATGAGATACTACAAAGTAATCACAACGTCCCATAACAACTAAAACTACATCAATAATTAACATATAGATGTAATCTAATCTAACAAATAAGGAAAAATTTTAAATATTATAATTACATATAACATAAATATAAAAAAAAAAAAAAAAGCTGGGCGGGCCGCCATGGGCCGGCCTCAACGGGCGGGCAAAATCTGGGCCGGGCCAAAGAGGCCCGGTTTTTTTTGGGCCAAAAATATGAAGCCCAATGCCCGCCCAAAAACGGGCGGGCTGGCCCGGCCCGCGGGCCTGGGCCTATTTTGCCAGGTCTAGTTGTTTGTAAAAGGCCGGTTCGAGGTATTGCGATACTTGTTGGTAAAGTTGCTATCGATAGCCGGTTCGCGGTGTCGATGTATCGATTATTATTGTTCGCGATTAATGTCGTTCTGAGACATCGTTGAATCTTTGTCGTCGAATTGGAACTGTTGCTATGATGTTGCGTTAACCGATTGGGGACGTTTGATATATCCTTTTGTCATCTCCGTTTCGGTGGTCGGTTTAAGACACCGGGACATCTATTCTATCGTATCATTGATTATCGATTGACCGTTCTAAGGTAATCGAGGTATTGAATTGGGATTATCGAAGATAATTCCCATCCGTTGTCGAAGATACTCTCATCCGTTGTATCGTTGTTATCGATCGCCATTCTACGGTAATCGAAGCATTGAATTGGGACCGCCGAGGATAGTTCCATCCGTTGAATTATTATTGCCGTGTTGGCCGACTCAAGGCAACACACTATTATTCTTGTGAACTCGGTAATTTTGTGATCGTTGAGAGTTGAGGATTTCCATCGTTGTGTTGTGATCGTTGCTCGTGTTAATCGGTCCTTAGGGAATTCGATCCCGTGATGGTTGTTTTGAATATCGTTGGTCGTGTCGATCTTTCATTATTCGTGTGTCATCGTTCACTTGGTGAGTCGTATGATCCATATCGATGTTTTATCCTCGAGTTTCGTTGTCATGTTGTATCGTGGCATATCCTAATCATGTTTGCGTGCCGATTGGTTATGTGTAGGATTTTTAGCCAGGCACTCGATGGTCATGCGTGGATATTTCCGCATTGGACCGGGCACACGAGACGTCGTTCGTGAGGCTAATTAGGTACATTGTCACACGTATATGCAGGATTCCGTAGACGGGGTGGACATGTGCACGGACACAGTTCCGGATCGGGCGTCGTGATGTCCCTCTTGAGCTTTATTGATTGATCGCTCGTAGTCCATGTTGTATCGGATATGTCCGACGATTTGCGATGGTTGTTCATACGCCGAGGGGTATGTCCGATACGATCGGGTTTGCTTCTTTGAGATCTCAGTATTGTGATGATTCTGACTTTGGGTACATTCGGCTGTGCCATGTTATGTATCGGTATTTCCGTTGGAGCCTTCGGGCATTGTGAATTCGTATCTTTTTCGGCATTGGTTTGGTTTGCCTTCGGGTAATGTATTGTGGTGTTCTATATTGATGATTCGCCGTTTGGGCGTAAGTTTCGGTTCTTATGCATCTCGTTGAGTTTTTCCTAGCGAAATATTTCTTCTCCCTACCTGTTTTAAGTTTCGGGACGAAACTTCTTTTAAGGAGGGTAGAATGTAATACCCGTAATTTTAATCCCCGGAAATTTTCTATTTTTGGCGGAAGTCTATTTTGATGACTTGCTTGGGACCGTTTCGTCATCCTGAGAATGATTAATTCTACACTTTTTGTCATCCGAGTTCGTTTCGGTATCGTTCTGTTGAATTCCGTGTTCTTTAGCGACTTTTCCACGTATGAGTTCGACTTTGTTAAATCACCATTAATTTTTGGTAACTCCAAAAATTCTTAATCTTTGCAATATTATAGAGCATCGAGTTAGCTTTCCAATGGTTCAAACGGTGAGTCAATCGGAGTCCGGACGAGAGAGTTATGGTCGTTTTAGCTCACCCGCTCATTTCTCACTTATTGGCCGATCACTGCCGACCGAACTCGGCCGTGTCTTCCGACACGGCTCGTGTCGTACTCGTCCGGAAATGCCGAAGTTTCTGCCACAGGACCCGACCGTGTCGTCTGGCACGGCCGAGTCGAACTCTTCCGGATAAGCCAGGACCGACTGCCCAGACGCCCGACCGTGTTCCAGGACACGGTCGAGTCATGCCGAGTCGCTGTCGGACGGGTCACTATCGGCAGGCCCTCCGCGCCGCGACCGTGTCAAGCAGGACACGGTCGAGTCCCTGTCGGCCAGTTGCGCGCCACGACCATGCCGATCGGCATGGGCCGTGTCCGGCAGGGTAGTCAACCCCTATAATTGTTTTTTTGAGCATTTCAGCTCATTTCTTCCCCATTTCTTCACCTACAACCGAGAGAGAGCTTGAGGGAGGGATTTCCTTCACAAATCATTTGAGTGTTTGATTTTCTTCATCTCCTTTCGATCGGGAAACCCGGATAATCGATCTAACGCGTGTTCCTTGGATCATAGAGCTTGGATATTCAAGAGGTAATTTCTTCGACATCTTGACTTCTCGATTTTGTGTGGGTATTGACGTTTTGGATGATTAAATCATGGTGTATGATGTGATATATGCGTGATTATGGACATGTTTGAGTATTCACCGGTTTATTGAAAGATTATTCAAGAACACTTTGAATTTTGTGTTGGATTTTGGGGGTTTTCGTAGATTCGTCCGTTTTGTCCGATTGAAGCTTGAGAACCTTGAGATTTTGATATATATATCTATACCGTATGAGTGTTTTCTTCCGATTTTACGGGTTAGATTGTGCCGTTTTCGGACTTGTGAGAGTTTGGGCGATTTCCCAACCTTTAGTTATCCACTCGTATATTTTCTTGAATCGTAGACGAGTTTCGGGAGTCTCTTCGTGTAATTTGAGTATGGATAATTAATTATCATATTCCTTGCGAATCGTTTAGGTGCCGGAAGCGCGTTCTCGGACCTACCGAACTCATACCTTTCCTCCGTTCGATTTCTCGATGTCTCAAAGGCAAGTATATATTTATGAATGTGCGTTCTCGACTTTGAAAGTATGAAATATTACTGGCATGCTTATTTATATCCACTCCGGGACGGACCGACGGGTCCTTTGAGGGTTTCGTAGCCTCTGGTGCGATTCCATGGATAATATGAATTAACCACTCCGGGACGGACCGACGGGTCCTCTGAGGGTTCCGTAGCCTCTGGTGCGGTTCCACGGTATTCATATATGTATTGATGATGGATGATATGAACGAACCACTTTGGGGCGAGCCGACAGGTCCCCTAAGGGTTCCGTAGCCTCTGGTGCGGTTCCACGGTATTCATATACGTCTTGATGTGATGCTATGAGATTTAGTTATTCCGGAATACTAGTCTTAAATTGATGAATTGACGGATTACATTTACTTTATTGTCGAGGAGTATTATGTTTCATACTGATATACTTGCACTAGCTATTCGACGGCTAACCCCTTTATGGGGGAAATACGTTTCATGTATTTGAGGTTCCAGGAGAGCGGACAGGTGGGTACCGGGTCGGCATGAAGATGATGGGCAAGTGTGATACTGTGTTTTGTCTCCGGTTATTTTCTTGGATTCCTCCATTCAGTGTTGTTGTACTGGAATGGATTTTTAAATACTCGAGTATTGTATTTCAGTTTCCTTGTTGTTCCGGCCTGTGTTGTCGAGGTATTGATTTGTGCAGTGATGTATATGGTTTCATTGTTTATGGTTTTGAATACCATTTGTATCGTCTTTCTTTCTATTGTATGTAGACCTTATCGGTCAAGTTTATAGTTCCGCGTATGTTTAGCCTTGTGGGTCCCACGGAGGGGCTCACGGCGCTGTAATATACCCTGAATAACTTGGGGGTGTTACAGAAGGCAGCTTGTAGCACTACACAAGGAGATTTTAATTTGAGAAGGGTAAGAAGAAGAGCAGAAAACTCAGCATGAGAAGGCAACAAACTAGTGTACATTGTAGGAAGTGTGGAGCACAAGGTCACAATGCATCAACTTGCTCATCACAAGGGGTAAATATACTTTTTGTGTTAGTATTTATAACACATGTTGTAATTTATCAGCACAGCATCCTAATGTTGCAACCTATCTGTTCAACAGTCTTGTTTACCTCAATATCAGCACATCATCCTGATGATCGACTGAGAAATTGTGCAATTTGTTTTAAGTTTTTACCATAACTTAAAATACTAAGAAATAAAATTCCAAATTTCATCAGTGACAGTGTAATTCTCAGAAAATAAGAAAATAAGTAAAAGCAATGCAATCTTTATCACAAAAGTTTCAATTCACACCCAAAAAAATCAGCAACACACACACACACACATACACCCCAGAAAAATTGATTTGGACAGCATAAGAAAAATATAAACACAACTAACACAACAGTTTCATTGCTTCTTCCCAGAGATACATACTGATAAAACCAAACATACAAACTATTAATGGATAAAAGAGCATTTGTCTAAAAAACTATTAATGACCAACAAAAGAGCTTCAAGCTACCATATTGCCTAAAAAATACAAACACCACAGGATTTTAAGCTATTGTCTTCATATCCATATCGATGCTTGAACTACATATTGCATTAACTACCAAACATACAAACAACACTACCCCAAAGCTCAAGAGCAACTTGCACTTGACAGTTTGAGGATGCTCTGTCTTCTCCTTCAACATTACATTCGAACCCTTGATTACTCTGTTTTCTTCCACCAAATTATCAATTACACTTTGCATTGTATCTCTCAATCCTTCGAGCTCATCGATTCTACACTGTAGCACCCTTTTCTCATGATTCTGTTTATTGAGCCTTTTCAATAATCCGGGAATTATTTGCCTAGCTCTTCCGCATAGCGGACCGTCAGTCCACCAAAAGAAGTTACAGTATCCATGATTCTATATAAACAAACAACTTCAATAGAAAGAGATTTAAAAGAATTGAGATGAACAAACAATAATAAGCATATTCTTACCGGATATCGTTCACACCCTAGAAATCTTCTACCAATATTATCATTCTTCCATGAAGTAACAAGAATTGCTGCTCGACGACAATGACATTTGACTGGTCTTGGGTTTCCACTCGATTGCGACATATTCGTGACAGATTTCTTGCGAAGAACCCTTTGGGGGAGTGACAGATGCGACGTGAATTTCGTTTGTTGGCTTAATAGGAAGTGTGGATTTGGGGGAGTGAGAGTTGCACATGGGGAAGTCGTGTTTTGAATTCAGGTTTGCATTTTGGGATTATAAATTCACGTTTTTTCTTTTTATTTTTAATGATGTGGCAATTAAAAAATTAAAAAAATACACATGGATGCCATGTCATCTACTACACCGGAAAATCCGAGTTTCCCCCGGCACGCGTGTCTCACGTGATCGGAAAATCCCAGTTTCCGACTGTTGCTACCCAAAATATTATCCGGAGATAGATATTGCTGGAATGGATGGGATAGCAAACAAATGCAAGAGCACTTCCGTGAGAAAGATAAATAACACAAGATTTGCCGGGGTTGTTAGTCCCGGGCTTGAATGCTCTCGCGAGATATTATTAATACCGATATTCGGGGATACAAGTACTAATGTAAGAATACAATTACAATGAGTGTAAAGTTTCTTGTTATCTTAGATAGTGAGCGTGTAGATTGCCGGAAGAACCAGATTTGATGCTCTGTGAGTTCTTGTAACAAAGGTGATGAACAGTCGAGGCGGTGAGAGATCGACCGCCTCTCACGGCGAGTATTTAGCTGGATGTTTGGGCTTCTGGGCTTATGAATCCCTTGGAACCTGTCTAGTGGAGACTTGCTGCTCGCCGATCGTCTTACGGACGAGAGATTTGGAGAGAGAAGTCCCGAGATGGATTCGGTGGGATAGCCGGAGCTTGATGATATGTATGTTCTTCATGTTTCCGTGAATGTATCGGAATGTGAGAGAATGTGAACCTTTGGTGGAATGTATTTCGGACGTAAGTCAAATGAATTCCCAACCTTTTCCAGAGGAGGAAGTTCTCTATTTATAGGGCTTGATACGCGGCGATCGCCTTTTCTCGCAATATAATAATCGGGCGATCGTCTTTCAAAGACATGGGCCTGCCCTCAAAGTCTGCAGGAGTTGCCGGGCGCCAATCAGTGCGGTCCAATGGGAGCTTACACGCGCCCCGAGTTGCCGACACGGGTGGTCCTACCGACAACTTTCGCGCGCATGCCTTGGTAGGTGAGGTAGGTGGCAGCCGTGGTCAAAGGATCTTGTCTGCCGCCAGAAGATCTTGTCGCCGCTTTGGTGGATCTCGCACGTGGGTGCTTTTCTGAGATCCAGTCCTTGATGACTTTGACGGGTGATCGTCTCTGCTCGGGGCGTAGGTCGATTGCCCTTAGCCGGTCACTAGAGTAGATCGCCAGCTGCCAAAGGGCGATCGCCTTGGGAGTCGATCGCCAGGCATCTGATAGTGGTCTGATATCTTCGACATGGCGAGCTAGCCATAGTTTGACTGATGTTGACTAGGTCGCTCGGCCTTATTGTCGATCGCCTGTCGGGATGAATAAATCGTGACACAACACCGACGAATTTGGGATGTAAATTGGACATTTTCAGAAAAATTGGGACTAAAATTGAGCAAAAGTTAAATTTGGGACTGAATCTATTTTGAGATATAATTATGGGACCATTTGTGATTTAAACTCCTATTTACTACTATAGCATATTGTTTGGGAAAACTAACAATCACACACATTATAGATTTCTAGTAGAGAAGATTTCATCCATATACATATATATGGATTATTCAAATGAGAACTAATCCTTAAAATGAGAATGTAGGTCCAATGCATATTTAATATGGATTCACTGCATACTTAACTTTATTGAAGTGCTTACATACACGATTGTATTTTTAAATACATATCCAGTGTATTTTCTTTAACTGCGCATCAGGGTCGGCCCTGGAGGTAGGCCATGAGTGCGCCGGCCCAGGGCCCAGAGCAAAAAGGGCCCAATATTTTTTAATACTGCTATAGGCCCACGGCCCGCCCATGAGCATCCCAGCCCACCCAGAATTTTCTCTTTTTTCCCTAGCCCAACTATTAACAGTCGTCAATGTAACACCCCGAAGATATTAGAGGTATATTACAGCGCCGTGAATCCCTACATGGGACCCACCAGGCTAAACGGCCAATATACTCATCGACTCGCGGAATCAACAAAATAACACCTCGTCATAATGACACAAAACAAAATAATCCACCCAGTTCAACTGGTCAAACACAGCACAACCATCCAACACAAACATAATAGATAACGTTGCAATCTGAACAAACAAGAATTCCTAAGTACTCGAGTACTTCTATTAATTTACAAGTTGACAAACGGTAAAAAGGTAGAAAAACAATAAGACACCACCCGTGCACAATCATCACGCACGGCCATCATCCGCGTACTGGTCCAGCGCCCGTTCGTCTCGATGAACCTGACCTGAAATTCATAAAACATATTTCCCCAAAACGGGTCCCCAAAGGGGTTAGCAATTGCGCTAGTACAAGTAACCAAATGAACAACTTACACCTTACACATATAGTCAATGCATGCAATCATGAAATCATCGGTTGAAACACACATTTCCGGAAACACCATAATCCAAATCACATTTGTAAAATGCAACACAATTAACCGTCGATCCACGTCTCTGTGGACCCCTACCGAGACCCCGTCGAATCTAACCCGTAGTGGTTAAAAGCAAGCTCACCGATCCACGTCTCTGTGGACCCCTACCGAGACCCGTCGGATCTAACCCGTAGTGAGCATAACACACACACACACACACCATTTCTCATGCAATACTACTATGTCAAGATTGTAAGTTCATAAGGGTACTTGCCTCGATCAATAGACGGTGACATGAACAGAAAGGAAGAATCAAACACGACTGCGAGGAACCGGCGAAAACAAACCTAACGATTCGAAGAATATAATCACAACCACTTCTAAACGAATACGGAAATGGAATACACCCGAAAACCCACCTACGATTCATGTATATTCGTACAAGAACAACAACGAGGGCGGACCACAACCAAACCCTCTCGATTACGCAAAAAACACGAAATATACCATGAATCCGTAGGAAAACTAAATTTATCAACAAGGTTAATCATATTCATCATGAATTAACCAACAAAACGGAAAGAATCGGACGAAAACGTGAAAACCCCCAAAATTCCCCCAGAATAGGGTTCTAGAAGATTTACCTTGATTCAAGAGGTAGAAGATGATTAAATGATGATAATCTGGTATTAGAGACTCAAGATCTTGAATAGATGATGATAATTGCCCCACTCCAAGTTTCCAATCGCCCAAATCGCCCAACTCTCGGCGGAGAAAAGAAAAGAAGAAGAAATGAACTATTCCGGGTCAACTCTCTGGTTTTTATAACCAGAGGGTTATTAGCGTGCGCTAACATATTGTTGCTACCCAAAATATTATCCGGAGATAGATATTGCTGGAATGGATGGGATAGCAAACAAATGCAAGAGCACTTCCGTGAGAAAGATAAATAACACAAGATTTGCCGGGGTTGTTAGTCCCGGGCTTGAATGCTCTCGCGAGATATTATTAATACCGATATTCGGGGATACAAGTACTAATGTAAGAATACAATTACAATGAGTGTAAAGTTTCTTGTTATCTTAGCTAGTGAGCGTGTAGATTGCCTAAGAACCAGATTTGATGCTCGTGAGTTCTTGTAACAAAGGTGATGATCTGTCGCGGCGTTTAGTGATCGACCGCCTCTGACGGCGAGTATTTAGCCGGATGTTTGGGCTTGGGCTTATGAATCCCTTGGAACCCGTCTAGTGGAGACTTGTCGCTTCGCCGATCGTCTTACGGACGAGAGATTTGGAGAGAGAAGTCCCGAGATGGATTCCGTGGGATAGCCGGAGCTTGATGATATGTATGTTCTTCGGTGTTTCCGTGAATGTATCGGAATGTGAGAGAATGTGAACCTTTGGTGGAATGTATTTGGACGTAAGTCAAATGAATTCCCAACCTTTTCCAGAGGAGGAAGTTTTCTATTTATAGGCTTGATACGCCGGCGATCGCCTTTTCTGCAATATAATAATCGGCGATCGTCTTTCAAAGACATGGGCTGCCCTCAAGGTCTGCAGGAGTTGGCCGGCACAATCGTGCGGTCCAATGGGAGCTTACACGCGTCCCGAGTTGCCGACACGGGTGGTCCTACCGACAACTTTCGGCGCGCATGCCGGTAGGTGAGGTAGGTGGCAGCCGTGGTCAAAGGATCTTGTCTGCCGCCAGAAGATCTTGTCGGCGCCTTTGGTGGATCTCGCACGTGGGTGCTTTTCCGAGATCCAGTCCTTGATGACTTTGACGGTGATCGTCTCTGCTCGGGCGTAGGTCGATTGCCCTTAGCCGGTCACTAGAGTAGATCGCCACAAAGGGCGATCGCCTTGGGAGTCGATCGCCGTGCATCCGATAGTGGTCGATATCTTCGACATGGCGAGCTAGCCATAGTTTGATGATGTTGACTAGGTCGCCGGCCTTATTGTCGATCGCTGTCGGATGAATAAATCGTGACACAACAATTGCCCCACCGCTCATACGTTGGAAACGTGGGGTGAGGTGGCTCTCGGCGATCGCCGACCTTTTGACGAGCGACTTTGTGTTTAATCGAATCGCGATCGTCTTTGAGTGATATACTGGGTTCGGACGACTGGCCGGCCGAATCAGCGGAAAAAACAACGGGCGTTGAAAAGTCTCCGCACGTGTCGGGCTTCTATTGAGGACGCCAACGGTCATTAATGACTCCTCGGCCGACGCGCCCTGAAAAGACGCAGACGCTGGTCTCGAGGGGTCAACTATTGCGTCGCTTGAGATCCGACCCCGAGGTTTTCCCTATTGCAATCGGGTCCCCGCCTCCTCCTATAAAAGGGGGCGCGGTGCCGCAGTGTTACTCACGCGTGCTTATTGGAGAAAGAAGGACTCACGCCGAATTTTCAAGATCTTAGAGCCGATCGTCGTTCGATTTCACTTTAGGGTAAGAAAAATCCTTTTATTCTTTTCTATCTCTGAAAATGGCGAGCCTCATCATCGCTTGGAGCGGGTACTGCTCGCCACGGACATCGGCCGCCAGGGAGAAAATCCTTCCGTCTTCCACTGAGACGGGCGAGCCATTCGAGCCGGAATCGACCCGGCTGAAGTTGAGGCTTTGTTCAATGAGGCCGATATTGCTAAGGAGTCGGTTGCTGAAGAGAGACGATCGCAGATCGAGAGAGATCTGGCGATCAGGGCTTACTGGGAGCAACATAGCACTTTTGGTCGGGCCTATAGGGCCTTTGCTGAAATAATGGAGAGGTTAGCCGGTCCTACTCCGAGATTCGACTTCCGGGGATATTCGGTCGCTTATCCCTATGTGCTTCCCAAGCGGTCGCAGTATCGTGCCGCGCAGCGATCGTTGTGGTCGCTCGGCCAAATACGGAGCTCGACGACCAAGAGAGATCTAGCCGTCTGGAGGACAAGATTCCATGTTCCTTCAGACGTGGACATGTTCGCGCCCGCGGAGAATGAACGAGCCGACCAGCCTCCGATGGGTATGGTCGCAGTGAGTGAGGCCGTTATGGAGGCCGGGCTACGCTTCCCTCTGTCCTTTGCGGTCTCCCATCTGTTGGCCGCTTGGAATGTGGCGCCACTTCAGCTGACGCCGAACGCCTGGCTCCAAATTATTTGCACCCTCACCCTTTTCGGCGGTCATCGCCTGTACCGCCTCCCATCTCCGTTGGAGATGAATCATTTGTTCAAACTGACGGCTCACAGAGGGTTGATCGGCGGTTACCATATTCAAGCCCGATCTGGTCGGGTGATTCATGGAGTTCCGAATAAGATACGTGGCGATCAGACGAAGTGGTTCTGGGTCGCCGGCAAGTGGAGAGCTTCGGCGAGCGACAATCCCACGGGCGAGCTGGAGATCCCCACCGAATTTCGGGAGAGGAATCCCGGTAAGGGTTTAGACTCTCCCTTCGTTTGGATGCGATTTGACCGATCTAATTTGATTGCTTTGCAAGCTTCCATATCCCGCGATCGAGGAGCCGCCTTCGACTTTCTCGTTGTTTGGGAGCGAATTAGAGCTTGTCGGACGACGACCTAGACGCCACTGATCAACAAGGAGAGTCGCCGGTTGTCGGCTCGACTATTCCGTTTCCCGAGACATCTCGCGGTGCAGTATGAGCTTCGCGATCTTCACTTTCTAGCGATCGCCTTACTTGAGGAACGTGTCCGACCGTTAGTCGATCGTCTTTAATCGCAGAGGTTCGCTTCTCGCTTTTGGAGCCTCCATGAGATCGCTATGTCAAACCCAGGATTCCTAGGCCGTCTTCGCCATAAGAGGTCGACTCGGTTCCACCGTCGCATTGCCTATAGTTCCGGGAGGGGGAGCCTCGCGTGGAGCCGGAGCTCGCGTGGAGCAGGTCGTGGTTGAGGAGGAAATTGGAGGAGGGGCTTCGGCGACCGCAAGAGGCCGAGGCCTAAGAAACTTCGTTTCGCCCGGCGATGAAGTGCCGATCGCGCTCCTCCGATCACCATCGTTGCTCCGAGGGCGAGTTGCCCTCTCGCGGCTTTTCTCGCGGAGACGGCGATCGCGGATGCCGAGACCCTCGAGGGAAACCGTTTTCGGTCGGGATCCCGAGAAGGCCGAGAGGTAGATAGTATTTCGTGTTGAAAATTGCATCCAGATAGGAGTTGTATTAACTTTAGTTGTTTTGATGCAGTGATCCGCCGCAGATCCGTCTTGTCCACCGATGGTCGTGGATTTCTGGCGAGCCGATCTCTCGCCATTCCCGCGACATTCCTCCATATGTTAGCAAAGCTGCGTCGCTCTGCCAAGGCATGGACGATCGATCTGGATGCGATCGCTCGCAGCCGATCGCCGAGTTCGATGCATGCCGTTGTCGCCTTTCTCTTCGTGACGACGACCATGGCCGCCCAGCCGCCAGAGTTTGAGGGGCGGCCCTCCACTATTCGCCTTCGGGAGGATCTCGAGGCGGCTCGAAAGAGAACGCCGAGTTTGCCGACAAGATCGCGGCGATGGAGAAGGACTCCTTGGAGGCGGCTGCGGCGAGCCATGAGCTTGAGCCGGAGAAGAAAGAGACCGAGAAATATCGAATGGCGGTCGACCGATTTCGGGACCAGATGCAGAGTGCCGCCCAGCGCGGAATGTTCTGAAGAGGAGGCCGATCGCTGAAGGTGACGATCGCTGATCACTGGCCGAGTCATGAGGCGAAAGAGAAGGTTCTGCGAGGGAGGCCGAGCCTGTGGATCGCAATGTGCGATGGCCGAGCCGAGAGGAGAGGTTGAGGCGACCAAGGCCGATCCCTTCCAAAACTTGGAGTATATCCGAGTTCGCCTATTATTTGGCGTCGCCGACTCGATCCGAGCGGCTAAGAAGGGAGGCTTGAGGTCGGTCCTCTAGCCGAGAAGTTCAAATCATATGCATTGGAGCATCCTCTCCATTCGGCTTTCTCCTTGCCGATCTTGGACTCGCGGACATCGGCGTGGATTTGAGCCGTATCCGTCTGCATGCCTTGCTCATCCCGATGCTCGGAAGATGAGGGGACCGCGCCGAATGCCGATGGCGAAGGCCGCAGGGGCCCGAGGCGCTTCCTTTTACGCTTTTAGCTTACTTTCTTTGTAGTTTGTAGCTTTCTTTTGTAGCACTTAGGCCTTGGGCGATCATGTACTCCGATTTTTCAAGTAATGAAATGAGCATTTGTCTTTCCGACTTATCACTTGAATGAATGGTTATTTTTAAGTCTTTGTTTGACTTTGTACAAATGTGTGAGGAGAGATCGTTGCAGGGTAGTTCTAAATGAAATGATAAACTCATAAAGATAACTTTTACAACAAATTCGATCCGCACTACATCCAAAAATGACGATCTCCGTATGTGGTTGAATAGCGACGATCGTCGTGTAGGTAGTCCGCACTCTTATTGCCCCTTGTTTTTATTCACTTAGTGGAAGGAAGGGGATGAAAATAATTCCTTGAGTGAGCGGTCTTCAACTTTGTCGAGTCCTCGGGGACGGTCGTCCTTCTTGAGGAACCGTGCACGATCGCGGAGTTCGATGGACCGACTCCTTGATCATGTCTTGATGCGCGAAGACATTGAGTGTCTCGTGACTCACTTTATTATGAGGGTCCTCTGTTAGGCTGCGCCGTATTTAAACGAAGGGCGTGCGGTCTCGGTCTAGAGGAGTCCTTGCGCGGGGCAGCGTCGATTGATTCAACTCTACGCCCGCGGCTTGTTTAGCTCTGCTTCCACCTCGGCCCACCATGAATATGGCGAACCTCGACGGTGTACGTTGAGACGGGGGTTGTGGCGCGTCGCATTGTCCGGGTTCACCATGTTAGATGATGAACCTTTTAGGGCGAGCGATCGTGTCCACTAATTAACTTTGGAGGGCCCTCAGACTACGCCGGCCTCGTATTTAAACGAAGGGCGGGCGATCTTGGCCCAAAGGGACCTTGCATGGCCTAAGCAGTCGGTTCTATCGACCACCAGGACCATGGATGCACTCTTCCACCTTGGATCGTCATGCAGATGCCGACCTTCGACGGTGTACGTTGTGCGAGGGAGGCGATCTCGTGCCTTAGTCCATCATGTTAGATGGTGAACTGTAGATGGCGATCGAGTCCTCCGGTTTCTTGAATAAGGAAGGAGATCGGGGAGACTTCCGAGGTCTCATTTTCTTGATTGAAGCATGTAGAGACGGTCGCCGAGGTTGATCTAGGGGTCGGCTCGTATGAGCTTTCCAGCCTGTTTTGTGTTCGACTCGGACGATCGTCCATAGAGGTAGGTAGGGACTTCGGCTAAACCAATAAGTCATCGAACTTGAACTCCTCTAACAATCTCCAGAGCCGTTTGAGGAGGTCGCGGCATTTGTTGGTCCGCGTGGCCGGGACTCTTATGGTAGGCACAATATTGATTGTTGTCCGGATGACCGTGGTCCCTTATCGCCTTTGGCTTTTTGAGCTCTTCGTGCCCCTTGATGGCATAGAAAATATGTGCCGGAGTTGTTGAACGTATGGAGGAGATGGGCTTCCATGTCCTCGAAAGCCTTGAGATCTCCGGGTGTCTTGGCGATCGCCTTCTTTGCTTTGGCGATCGCTATCTTCCGACAAGAGGTGGCATTTCCTGCCTAAGCGAGGGTGAGTAGCCTTTGCACGGCCAGAAGTTGGCGGCTTTAGCGCGGAAGATCGCGTAAGTTGGGGAATATCCTTGGAGAGATGTCTAAACATGGGAGAGTGACCGCGAATCCCCCATGGCCGAATAGAGAGCGAGCTCACATCGACGGGTTCACGGGGTGAGGACGATTTCGTCCCACTTGGCCAATGTAATTTGTGTTCGATTCGTCTTTCCCGCTTGATTTTTATCATGCGGTGGGGCCTTCTGTCTGGCGACCTTCTTTGGGCGAAGTATGACGTGAAGTCATTCGCCGCTTCTTAAAAGATGTGATAGATCGCGGTGGTAGTGAGACGTACCATCTATGGGCCACCGCCAATGTCAACGGAAGATCCGGCACTTGGTAGCATCGATGCCCCACACCCGGTCATGTAAATTCGGAATTTACTCGTGGGTTTGGTCCGATCTCCCCTCATACAGAGGTGTTTTGGGAGGAGCGATCGTTGTTTGTATGGGGGCAAGCTCGATGTGGACCGCGAGTGGCTCGGTCGGCCCGGCGATCTTCTTGCTGGTGCTTGCCCCAGTGTCCAAGAGTGCTCTCATCTCGTCGAGCTGGCGTTGTATGGCGGCCATCGCCGTGGCCTGATTGCTAGCGACTCGGCGCTCAGAGCGGGAGCCGAGGCGATCGAGTACTGATCCCCTGGCGATCGGGGTGGGAGTCAGATGGCTGACCTGCGTTCGGCTGTGAGGCGGGTAGGCCGAAGTCCTGGTGACGGATTCAGATTCCGTCTTTTCAAGGTTGGAGACTGAATGCCCCGGTCTCCCGGATAGGTCGCGTCCCAAACGATTGAATATAGATCCGTCCGGTCGTGCGAGAGCCTTTCCTCGCGAATTGGGGCTTTCTGACGATCGCTCGTTCAGTAGCCCGCTGAATTTCCGTTTTCCCATGCGGTGGATGATCGAGGGAGTTATTGCAGGCGACGCACATGCTCTCCGTCGCTCCTCCAGGATGGCCATAGCCTCCTCGATCTGTTCTCCGGTTTGGAACTGATCGAGTGAGAGGTTGGGGCCATCTCTCGGATGCGGGATCGAGAGTCTCGCGTTGCTGCGGCTTCCCCCTGTCGTTGGCTGGGATTCGGATTGAACCGGGAAATGGTGTCCGGCGGTTCGGAGAGCAGCTTTCTTCGATGGACCGGCGAATGTCATGATTCTGAAGGTTTTCTTTGAAGTGCAGTGAGTGTCACTTCAAGTGTAACACCCCCAGAATACGTCCGGAAATGTTACACGCCGTAGGCCCTTCTCACAAGGATCTACCAGGCTAAACTCCACTAGGCTACACAATGATTGACCGACCGGGGTCAATCTAAATACAACGCAGACCGACAAGGTCATTATACAATTCAGAAACTAATGAATTTTACATCTCAATGACAAAAATAAACTTTCACACAAAAGGGGATGACGACTCCATTCAATAAATGAAAACTACACCCGTGCAAGGGTGAATACTTAACCAAATGGGAAAAATACCGACCAAGATGAAACAAAAGAAAAGACTCTAACTCTGGTGTGATTAGCATCGTTGTCCTCCATCTCCTTCCAAGCCAATCCTGTGACTGCTCCCGAGCTGCCAAAACCTGAGCGCATAACAGGCACCCACCCCCCGAAAACTCGGGGGTTAGCAAACTGGAATTTTGCTAGTGCAAGTACATAATGTTCAAGATATACGAATAATAACAACACAAAACTCAATAGCCGCGAAGCCTTAACACAAACCATACATTCCCATAGTCAACACAGTATAGCACTCGCATACACAAGGTGAGAAATAATCACGTAGTCATATTCTCTATATGGAACGTAACACCAATTAAACTTTAAACGAACCCAAGGAGTCAAAAGATCTACTTTGTAAATCTATTCTTATAAAGGGAAAAGTATTTTGATAAGATAGTTTGAAAACATTATTAATGACTCGGGTCGTCTTGGGGTTTTAAACAAAAATCGAATGGGGATGCTTTTAGAAAATAATTTCAAGAGCTCTCGGGTTCTCGACCCAAGATATGGAAAATGATTGCACGAAAATATGTCAACATTATTCAGGATCCTCAATCCAATTTATAGAACACAGTCACAAACGAAATCATCACAACATCTCACGGGTTTCTCAACCCAATCCAATTAACATCATCACGAGATCAATCATCTCCACGTTTCACAGGGCCCTCGACCCAATACACAGAATAGCACCACAATACAATCAAAGGCACCATCTCTCATTCGACATATCCTGCTCAAGACCCCCGATTAATTAACCCTCGGAGATTTCGTCAAACCTCCTTGGTTAATTAACCCTGATACCAACGCTTTAAAAACAAGTTGAAACAAACTTTTCAAAAACGCGAAACGCGGTCTATATCAAGACAAACGTTTAAGAGAGAGAGTTTGAAAGATTTTAGATACGAACATCGTTCGGTAACGGGGTCTTAGCTATCACTCAAATACCCGTAACCAATAAGCCTGCCAGGCGCCTCCCTTGCGCACCTGTGTACCGGCGTTCACTTCCATCATGTTGGCCGCTCATTGAACATGTCACCGCACCGGCGTCACTCCCGCGAGAGCCGCCCCTTGCGCGCGCATTAGGTGACATCGGCGTTCACCACCCATATGGAGCCGCACATTGCAGCATACACTGTGCCGAGTGCACGCCCGCCTCGAGGTTCCGGATACGACGTTTCTCACAACAAGTATCCACATTATCACAAACATCAAGCACATAGACAAACGTCACAACAATTTTCAACTCGGTACATCAAGTTACACAATTTTCTCCGCCAGTCCATAACCACACAAATAAACAATAACACGCACGTTATCAATCAAACTCAATCACAATAAGCCTTCAAGCATAACCAATCAACACCGCACATATATCCCTATATTGCGACTCAACCGAATATATATATATATATGTATATATATATATATAACCTTACTATATTATAAGAGTAAATATAGTTTACCCATCAATCCAAGTCGAGTACGTCATCTAGTGTTAGTATTCATCACTCGTCATTCACCAATATAGGCGCTTATATCAATATATGTATATACATACATATATTTAACATATAAATATATATACATATATAAAACTAGATATATATATACATACACACATATATATATATATATACACACACACATTTATACATCCGTATAAATTCATACACTTCGACAACAATGATTTCACGCAGTTACAATTCGTATATCAAGGTACTTGCCTTGGAAATCTCTCACGAATACTTCAGAAAATGCGGTTGATTGGAGAAATCCGGAACTCCAATGAAAACGGCGATCGGAAAGGCTCAACACTAGATTTTTGTAGGGAATTCGTCCCTAGGATCCTATCATCAAATAAACAACAAATCACACGAGGAAAACATCGCAAAACGACCAATTATCTCTCTGCGGCATTTTCCCGGACACCTTGAAGGCGTCAAACGAAAGTTCATATAAACGACGAATCGGAAATGGTAAAACCGTGGAAAGATGATAAAAATGATAGAATCCTACTTAATCTACAATTATCCATCAGAAATATGAGTTAAAACGATCAAATCGGACAAAATCAACTAAAACCCCCAAAACTAGATTTTAAGAAAACTTGCCTTGATTCGGTCGATCGGAGCAAGTTATGGAAGGATTAATCGATGTTATGAACTCCAAAACTTCATGGATTTAACCCTAACAACATCCCTCCATGATCATGAAATCTCCACCATGGAAGGGTATGAAACGAGTGATAAAAATGAAGAAAAACCCGATCTCTGCCATATTTATACCCCTCACGGACACGGCGCAGAAACGGCCCAGACAATGCCGTGTGTCTCGGCCGTGTCTCGGCAGGCTGCCCCTGGCCGACCAGGCGCAGACACGGCGCACAAGCAGGCTGCTGTGGCCGTGTTGCACAGCTGGCAGCCCTCCCGACACCAAAATTACGTCCGAACGACCGAAACCCGAACACGAATACGAATCGGTTACGGTTACGAAGTACTCGCAAAGACGAATCTAAGAGCTAATAGAACACACGATTCCGACCACCCAAGGCTCGAATTCGACAACGGAAGTAATTACCCAAAACTTTGGGAAATTACGAAAATGGCCCAAAACGTCCAAACTCACGATACGCGATCGAAACACCAAACCAAAGCTCGCAACATGAATAATATCATTAAATGAACTTACGAGAAACTCAAACAACAGCTTCGGACGAGATTCGCAAGAATCGAACTCGCGCGGAAAAGTCGCTAAAAAGCTCGGAATTCAACAAAACGATACCGAAACGAACTCGGATGACAAAAAGTGCAGAATTAATCATTCTCGAAATGACGAACGGTCATGAGCGAAGTCACAAAACGGACTCGCTGAAAAAGAAATTTACCGAAAATCGAAATTGCGATATTACATTCTACCCTCCTTAAAGGAAGTTTCGTCCGAAACTTAAAACAAGTAGGGAGAAGCAATATCCCGCCAGAAAACTCAACAAGATACGCAAGGAAGCGCGTAACTTACGCCTATCGCGAAACGTTACAAGTAACGCAAAGGAATATACGGCGTGAAAACACGCCCCACGACGACTAACGCAACGCCACCGACTATGTTTCAAACAATAACGAGCAATTAACGACGCATCACATACCACATCACATGCACACATTTAATCGAAGAGACGTACGCTACAACAAGTCGCACCCGACTAAAACGGCTATGCGATAGAAACAAGTACGGGTAACAATTGAATTACCAACAATGAAAGGTCACACAATACTGAAAATATCAAGAAAAGTACGGGTAACACATTCCCACATACTAAAAAGATATTACGACCCCGAAACTTAGAACAACAAGGGTTGGAAACGTAAAGCAATGAAACGAAATACGATCGAAGTCACGATTGTTTGAAACAGCAACGTTTAAGACATAGTACAAAATCTTCATTCTCCCATGCTAGGATCTTCAGAAGGAAACATAGGGTTTCGGGACACTTCCCGATCACTAGCTCTGCTCTCTCTCAGGTTGGCATTCTTTGCCAATTCGGAAACTGTCTCACAGTGTTTCTCCCGATGACCTTCACACCCACACCGGTAACAAGTCAAGAGTGGAGAGGGACAATTTGCACGAACATGTCCCTGACAGTTACAGTTGAAACATCTTCTCTTCTTACCGCGAGTCACCGATGCTGGTTTGGGATTTCCAGCGTTCACTCCCGACCGTGAAGATGACGCTTTCGAACGACGTGAGGGCTTGGGAGCCTTAGTCTCTTCACCGCCCAGAAATTTTCCCGATATCCTCGGTCTCTTTGCTTCGCTCGTGGGCTCGATCACTGAGGAGATTTCATAGGATATCGTTTGATCTCGATACTCCTTCACTGTAGCATGGATAGTTGTCGTACGAACCACCTTGTCGTTTCCACTTCCATCATCACACTTACGTCCGCCAAGGCTCGACATACTAATACGGATAGTACCATTCAGCATTATCAAATAATCAGTCGTACAGTATACTACACTTATCAACACAAAGTTTAGTTAACATCTATAGAATAACGGTAATATCGTAAAGCATAAAGTTTTATGAAGTTAACTCCGGTCCTTCGACTAGGATGATCATTACATATATATATGTGCTTAATAAAAACAAATTTTTGAAAAAGAGAGCGAGTCACGTTACGCCCAAAGCTTGTAAATACTGTCCTTTATTTCAGAAGAGGAAGTTTATACAACGACTCTAAAATTTATTTTCGAGTGATGTATAAAAGAAAATTGGAAATGAATTGTAACTAATTTGAAGTATTTCAAAAGTGTTGATTCCCAAATACCACAATTTTGAAAATCTACCCTCTCCTACCAAAACGTTTATTTTGAAAGAATTTTCCACCGAGATACGTGACGAATTGACATGACGACATTAAATCATGGCTTTCCACAACGTTAGAAAATTGCAAAGCACCACTTTAAAATATTCGTGATACTAAATAGCCCGTGGCCTGCATCGAACCCACTGTGCTAAAAATCATTTTAAAAAATGTTCAAAATGCCAAAAAGGCCGATGTCGGTAATATTCTCAAATACTCACAAAAGTTATTTATAAAATATCAAATACCATCATAAGAATACAATTAACGTGCAAAAATCAAAATATCAAAACTCGGTTTGCAAGACACCAAAAGCCATCTCAAAATATTCACGCAATGGATAAATTTAACATTCATAAATTTATTCTAATAAAGTGCAAGAACAAATAAATATGCTCGACTTCGAAGCATATTACATAACCATTTTTACTCGACCGCATACGCATGTTATATCTTAAAACAATAATATCACCAACAAGTTCCAATCCCTAGTTCACATTAAACATATTAGCACAATATAATCAAATACGTATATAAGGGGACTTACGATCGGAGGCTTACCATCACGGATTGCCTAAGATGATGTCGGAACCACGATACTAATCACAACTCGATGCGCGCGACTTACACCGGACATGGACTTGACCCAACGGCCTAGGTTTTTCGCAAACCTAAGCTCGATACCATAATTGTAACACCCCGCAATACGTCCGGAATGTTACACGCCGTAGCCCTTCTCACAAGGATCTACCAGCAAACTCCACTAGTTACACAATGATTGACCGACCGGTCAATCTAAATACAACGCAGACCGACAAGGTCATTATACAATCGAAACTAATGAATTTTACATCTCAATGACAAAAATAAACTTTCACACAAAAGGGGATGACGACTCCATTCAATAAATGAAAACTACACCTGCAAGGGTGAATACTTAACCAAATGGGAAAAATACCGACCAAGATGAAACAAAAGAAAAGACTCTAACTCGTGTGATTAGCATCGTTGTCCTCCATCTCCTTCCAAGCCAATCCCGTGATCGCTCCCGAGCCGCCAAAACTCGAGCGCATAACAGCACCCACCCCGAAAACTCGGGGTTAGCAACCGGAATTTTGCTAGTGCAAGTACATAATGTTCAAGATATACGAATAATAACAACACAAAACTCAATAGCCGCAAGCCTTAACACAAACCATACATTCCCATAGTCAACACAAGATAGCACTCGCATACACAAGGTGAGAAATAATCACGTAGTCATATTCTCTATATGGAACGTAACACCAATTAAACTTTAAACGAACCAAGGAGTCAAAAGATCTACTTTGTAAATCTATTCTTATAAAGGGAAAAGTATTTTGATAAGATAGTTTGAAAACATTATTAATGACTCGGTCGTCTTGGGGTTTTAAACAAAATCGAATGGGGATGCTTTTAGAAAATAATTTCAAGAGCTCTCGGGTTCTCGACCCAAGATATGGAAAATGATTGCACGAAAATATGTCAACATTATTCAGGATCCTCAATCCAATTTATAGAACACAGTCACAAACGAAATCATCACAACATCTCACGGGTTTCTCAACCCAATCCAATTAACATCATCACGAGATCAATCATCTCCACGTTTCACAGGGCCCTCGACCCAATACACGAATAGCACCACAATACAATCAAAGGCACCATCTCTCATTCGACATATCCCGCTCAAGACCCCGATTAATTAACCCTGAGATTTCACAAACCTCCTTGGTTAATTAACCCTGATACCAACGCTTTAAAAACAAGTTGAAACAAACTTTTCAAAAACGCGAATCGCGGTCTATATCAAGACAAACGTTTAAGAGAGAGAGTTTGAAAGATTTTAGATACGAACATCGTTCGGTAACGGGGTCTTAGCTATCACTCAAATACCCGTAACCAATAAGCCTGCCAGCGCCCCTTGCGCACTGTGTACCGGCGTTCACTTCCATCATGTTGGCCGCTCATTGAACATGTCACCGCACCGGCGTCACTCCCGCGAGAGCCGCCTTGCGCGCGCATTAGGTGACATCGGCGTTCACCACCCATATGGAGCCGCACATTGCAAAGATACACTGTGCCGAGTGCACGCCCGCCCTCGAGGTTCCTGATACGACGTTTCTCACAACAAGTATCCACATTATCACAAACATCAAGCACATAGACAAACGTCACAACAATTTTCAACTCGGTACATCAAGTTACACAATTTTCTCCGCCAGTACATAACCACACAAATAAACAATAACACGCACGTTATCAATCAAACTCAATCACAATAAGCCTTCAAGCATAACCAATCAACACCGCACATATATCCCTATATTGCGACTCAACCGAATATATATATATATATATATACGTATATATATATATATATATATATATATATATAACCTTACTATATTATAAGAGTAAATATAGTTTACCCATCAATCCAAGTCGAGTACGTCATCTAGTGTTAGTATTCATCACTCGTCATTCACCAATATAGGCGCTTATATCAATATATGTATATACATACATATATTTAACATATAAATATATATACATATATAAAACTAGATATATATATATACATACACACATATATATATATATATATACACACACACATTTATACATCCGTATAAATTCATACACTTCGACAACAATGATTTCACGCAGTTACAATTCGTATATCAAGGTACTTGCCTTGGAAATCTCTCACGAATACTTCAGAAAATGCGGTTGATTGGAGAAATTAACTCCAATGAAAACGGCGATCGGAAAGGCTCAACACTAGATTTTTGTAGGGAATTCGTCCCTAGTATCCTATCATCAAATAAACAACAAATCACACGAGGAAAACATCGCAAAACGACCAATTATCTCTCTGCGGCATTTTCCGGACACCTTGAAGGCGTCAAACGAAAGTTCATATAAACGATTTAATCGGAAATGGTAAAACCGTGGAAAGATGATAAAAATGATAGAATCCTACTTAATCTACAATTATCCATCGAAATATGAGTTAAAACGATCAAATCGGACAAAATCAACTAAAACCCCAAAACTAGATTTTAAGAAAACTTGCCTTGATTCGGTCGACGGAGCAAGTTATGGAAGGATTAATCGATGTTATGAACTCCAAAACTTCATGGATTTAACCCTAACAACATCCCTCCATGATCATGAAATCTCCACGCGGAAGGGTATGAAACGAGTGATAAAAATGAAGAAAACCCGATCGCTTCGCCATATTTATACCCACGGACACGGCGCAAAGAAACGGCCAGCATGGCGCCGTGTGTCTCGGCCGTGTCTCGGCAGCTGCCGATCTGGCCGACCCGGCGCAGACACGGCGCCTGCCAGGCCGTTGTGGCCGTGTTGCACGAGCACTGGCAGCCCCTCCCGACACTCAAAATTACGTCCGAACGACCCAAACCCGAACTCGAATACGAATCGGGTTACGGTTACGAAGTACTCGCAAAGACGAATCTAAGAGCTAATAGAACACACGATTCCGACCACCCGAAGGCTCGGAATTCGACAACGGAAGTAATTACCCAAAACTTTGGGAAATTACGAAAATGGCCCAAAACGTCCGAAACTCACGATACGCGATCGAAACACCAAACCAAAGCTCGCAACATGAATAATATCATTAAATGAACTTACGAGAAACTCGAAACAACAGTTTCGGACGAGATTCGCAAGAATCGAACTCAAGTGCGGAAAAGTCGCTAAAAAGCTCGGAATTCAACAAAACGATACCGAAACGAACTCGGATGACAAAAAGTGCAGAATTAATCATTCTCGAAATGACGAAACGGTCATGAGCGAGTCGTCAAAACGGACTCCGGCTGAAAAAGAAATTTACCGAAAATCGAAAATTGCGGATATTACATCAAGTATGTGCCCCGAGAACAGTGAGTGTTCTTCGGGACGGTAGGAATAAAAGTTTGAGGGTTAGATCCCCTTCCTCTAGCGCCAATTGTTGCTACCCAAAATATTATCCGGAGATAGATATTGCTGGAATGGATGGGATAGCAAACAAATGCAAGAGCACTTCCGTGAGAAAGATAAATAACACAAGATTTGCCGGGGTTGTTAGTCCCGGGCTTGAATGCTCTCGCGAGATATTATTAATACCGATATTCGGGGATACAAGTACTAATGTAAGAATACAATTACAATGAGTGTAAAGTTTCTTGTTATCTTAGCTAGTGAGCGTGTAGATTGCCGGAAGAACCAGATTTGATGCTCTGTGAGTTCTTGTAACAAAGGTGATGAACAGTCGCGGCGGTGAGAGATCGACCGCCTCTCACGGCGAGTATTTAGCTGGATGTTTGGGCTTCTGGGCTTATGAATCCCTTGGAACCTGTCTAGTGGAGACTTGCTGCTTCTGCCGATCGTCTTCTGGACGAGAGATTTGGAGAGAGAAGTCCTGAGATGGATTCCGGTGAGATAGCCGGGAGCTTGATGATATGTATGTTCTTCAGTGTTTCCGTGAATGTATCGGAATGTGAGAGAATGTGAACCTTTGGTGGAATGTATTTCGGACGTAAGTCAAATGAATTCCCAACCTTTTTCCAGTAGGAGGAAGTTCTCTATTTATAGGGCTTGGATACGCCGGGCGATCGCCTTTTCTGCAATATAATAATCGGGCGATCGTCTTTCAGCACATGGGCCTGTCCCCTCAAGGTCTGCAGGAGTTGCCGGGCAATCAATCGCGGGTCCAATGGGGAGCTTACACGCGTCCTGAGTTGCTGACACGGGTGGTCCTACTGACAACTTTCGGCGCGCATGCTGGTAGGTGAGGTAGGTGGCAGGATGTGGTCAAAGGATCTTGTCTGTCAGCAGAAGATCTTGTCAGCGCCTTTGGTGGATCTGCACGTGGGTGCTTTTCTGAGATCCAGTCCTTGATGACTTTGACGGGTGATCGTCTCTGCTCGGGGCATAGGTCGATTGCCCTTAGCCGGTCACTAGAGTAGATCGCCAGCTGCCAAAGGGCGATCGCCTTGGGAGTCGATCGCCAGGCATCTGATAGTGGTCTGATATCTTCGACATGGCGAGCTAGCCATAGTTTGACTGATGTTGACTAGGTCGCTCGGCCTTATTGTCGATCGCCTGTCGGGATGAATAAATCGTGACACAACACATATAAAGTTAGCGTGCGCTATCGGCTGATACCCCGGGTCCAGAAAGTTAACACCCCAGTCCAGAACCTATAGTTCTGGACCGTTAGCGTGCGCTAATAGCCTCTCGGTAGCGCGCGCTATTGGGCCATAGTGTGCGCTACCTGGACATCAGCCGAGTCCAGAAGTAAACTGCCCAGTACTCACCTGACAGCGTTAGCGTGCGATACCGGCCACTCTAACAGCGTCTCGGTAGCGCGCGCTATCAGGCTATAGCGTGTGCTACCTGGGCATCTGACCGAGTCCAGGAGTAAACTGTCCAGTACTGGACTGTCGCGTTAGCGCGCGCTACCGGACACCTAGCGCGCGCTAGACCTCAACCATAACATGCGCTAGACAAACCTAGCGTACGCTAAACCGTTAGTCCAGAGGACTGAGATCAGAAGCAGGCTCACTGCCACTCCTAGCGCTCAACTCGGTAGCACGCGCTACCAACAAGCGTAGCGTGCGCTATATAATAATATTAGCGCGCGTTAGGCACAGGATAACAACGGTCCTAAACACTGAAATACGACCGAAGCATCAAATGGAACAACACAACGCATGATAACATACAATGGATTTACGGCAACCCCGAAACGGCGGTTCCGAGCAACAATTATGAGAATCGGATTAATAAGCGACGGGAAAGCCAACAATTGCGGAATTGAGTAAAATAAATCCGAAAATAAGTATTCCCGAAATACACATACGGTTATACACGAGCCATCATGACAAGAAAAACACCAAATCGAGAAAGCACCGGGAAAAAGAAAATGCGAATATTACATTCTACCCCTCTAAAAATAAGTTTCGTCCCGAAACTTAAGAAATAAACAACTCGGGGTACTTAGCACGCATGCTATCATCGGTTTCTCAAGTTGCCTCCTCGACACCATGCCTCGACCACTGCACCTTGACCAAGGGAATGGTCTTATGCCTCTGTCGCTTCTCACGGTGCTCCAAAATCTTCAAGGGATGCTCCTCGAAAGTAATATCCTCAGCGATATCAATTTCACCAAAGTCGATGATGTGACTAGGATTCGGAACATATTTCCTCAGCTGGGAAACATGGAAAATGCTATAAACGTGACTCAAGGCCGGAGGTAACACCAACCGGTATGCCAATTCGCCTACCCTCTCGAGAATCTCAAAGGGCCCAATAAATCTCGGGCTCAACTTTCCCTTCTTCCCGAAGCGGAAAACCCCCTTCGTCGGTGACACCTTTAGCAAAACGTGGTCCTACACCTCGAATTCTAAAGGTCGATGATGAACGTCAGCATACGAATTCTGTCGACTCTGAGCGGTCAACATCCTCTCTTGAATCAATTCCACCTTCCGCCTCATCTCCATCACGATATCCGGTTCGGTCCCAACCAAATCGGATGCCTCATTCCAACAAATTGGTGATCGACATCGCCGCCCATAAAGCGCCTCATACGGTGCCATCCGAATCGACGTGTGCCAACTATTGTTGTACGTGAACCCGATCAATGGTAAATGATCCTCCCACTCACTACTCCAATTGAGAACACAAGCACGCAATATATCCTCAAATGTCTGGATAGTGCGCTCCGACTGCCCATCCGACTGAGGATGAAAAGAAGTGCTCAGACGCAAACGAGTACCCAACGCCTTATGCATTGCCTGCCAAAAGTGCGATACGAAACGTCCATCCCAATCCGAAACAATAGACTTCGGAGTACCATGAAGTCTCACAATTTGCGCAATAAACACCCGAGCCAGCTTTTCCGGACCCCAAGTATCCTTGATGCCCAGAAAATATGCCGACTTGGTCACACGATCCACGATCACCCAAACCATATTCATGCCCGATCTCGATCTCGGCAGGCTCATGACGAAGTCCATCGAAATATCTTCCCATTTCCATTTCGGGATGGGAAGCGACTGCAATAGCCCGGCCGGTCGCTGATGCTCGATTTTGACCTGCTGACAAGTCAAACATCTCGCTACAAACCATGCGACCTCCTCTTTCATGTCGTTCCACCAAAAATTCCTCCTCAGGTCTTTGTACATCTTACTCGAACCAGGATGAACGAAGTAAGGCGTAGCGTGGGCCTCTCGCAAAATACTCTGCCTCAATTCCAAGTCGTTCGGTACACAGAGCCGACTCTGGAATCTCAACACACCATCCTCGTGAATCACAAATCCCGGAGACTTCCCCTTGAGAACATTCTCTCGTATTTGAATAATCATCGGATCCTCCAATTGCTTTAGTTTAATTTCATCGACCAACGACGACGAAATCTCTAAAGCACAAAGTTGACTGACCGCTCCCAGCAATAAAATCTCAACATCCAACTCTATCAAAACCCGCTGAAGCTCAGATTGATACATAAGGATCTCAAGTATCCCTCAATACGTCGGCCACGATGTTCGCCTTGCCCGGATGATAAAGAATTTCGAGGTCATAATCCTTAATCAACTCCAACCACCTCCTCTGCCTCATATTCAGCTCCCGATGAGTGAATATGTACTTCAGACTTTTATGATCGGTAAAAATCTGACATGCAGAGCCAAAAAGATAGTGACGCCAAATCTTGAGCGCAAAAACAACTGCCGCTAACTCCAAATCATGAGTAGGGTAGTTGAGCTCGTACAGCCTCAACTGTCTCGACGCATGCGCAATGGTCTTGCCGTACTGCATCAATACGCACCCAAGACCCTGACCCGAAGCATCATTATAAACAACAAAACCCTCGTTGCCACGCGGCAACGCCAACACTGGGACTGAAGTTAAATACCTCTTCAGCTCCTCAAAACTCGCCTGCCTCTCGTCATTCCAGACGAACATCTCAGACTTCTGGAGCAACTGTGTAAGTGGCCGAGCTAGTTTCGATAAACCCTCGACGAACCTATGGTAGTATCCATCCAAACACAGGAAACTACGGACTTTCTTCACATTCTTAGGCGGTGCCCAATCCAACACTGCCTCGATCTTCTGCGAATCCACACGGACTCCCTCGGCTGAAATCACGTGACCTAGAAACATCACCTCCTTCAGCCAGAACTCATAATTCAAGAACTTCGCATAGAGTTGCTCGGCCCTCAAAATGTCTAATACCACTCGCAGATGATGCGCGTGCTCCTCCTTGTTCCTCGAATAAATAAGGATATCGTCAATGAAGACGACGACACACTTATCCAAATACTCGATAAAGACTTTGTTCATCAACTGCATGAACTCCGCCGGCGCGGTGGTTAACCCGAAAGGCATGACCACAAACTCATAGTGTCCGTATCTCGTCCGAAAAGTTATTTTCGAAACATCTTACTCCTTCACCCGAAGTTGATAGTACCCCGATCTCAAGTCGATCTTCGAGAATACCGCTGCTCCCTGCAACTGATCGAACAAGTCATCAATCCTCGGCAAGGGATACTTGTTCTTGATGGTCACCTTGTTTAGCTCGCGATAGTCGATACACAAACGCAGTGAACCATCCTTCTTCCGCACAAACAGAACCGGTACGCCCCAAGGCGAAGCGCTCGGTCGAATATATCCCGACTCTAGAAGCTCACTCAACTGCTTCTTCAACTCGGCCATCTCGGAAGGTTCCATGCGATACGGCGCCTTCGAAATCAGAGCCGCACCCGGCTCTAACTCAATATCAAACTCTACCTCACGGTCCGGTGGCAAACCCAGTAACTCGTCAGGAAATTCACTAACAACTGGAATCGACGAAAGCTCGACTCCACCACTCTTCGCCTTCAAGGCATAGCACCAATAACCAGTACACCCCTTTAGCAGGAGTCTCATCGCCTTCAAGGCGTTAATAACAAACTTCTGGTTTCCCCTCTTTCGCCCTGTGAAAGAGTGCTCGGTACCGTCCTCGGCTAACATAGTGATGATTCTCGTGCGGTAGTTGATGATCGCACCATGCCGCTCGAGCCAATCATCCCCTAGAATTAAATCCTCATCCTCAATACCCACAACAATAAGATTAGAGAGCAAAGCCCTCTCGCAAATAAACACAGAACAGTTTCGGACCTCCTGATCACCAACGATCCTATCACTGCTAGGAAGCTTAACGATGAAAGGCTCACAAGGTGTCAAACAGTCGAGACCCAAACGGCGCACACAATCCAAGGAGATGAATGAAAGTGTAGCACCCGAAGCGAAAATCACACTGACAGGATGATAATGAATGTGAACGGTACCTGTAGCTACGGTGGCGGCTGGGTCATCGGCCCTCCTCATATCATAGATACACGGGTGGGTGGAGCCGACACTAGAATCTCCCCCCTTAGCTGGCTGACCCCGACCTCTCCCTCGACTAGCACTCGGCGGAGATTGAGAAGCAAACGATCCTTGATTTACACTTAGTTCCCTAGGCGCTGGAATGGAAGCCCGGGCACCAAGGATTCTCTCCCTCTCAGCACAGAAAGCAGCCTTGTGGCCTGGCTGGCCACACTGATTACATGTTAGCAAAGGGCTCAAACAAGTACGACTGACGTGGCCTCTACGGCCACAATTAAAACACTTCACGTCACGGAAAGGAGCACTGGTAGTTCTACGAGAACCCCCAGTAGAACGAGATGGACCACCACCGGCGGAAAAAATAGCAGATTGGGATTTCTACTGACCCCCGCCCTTGTGGCCCGAAAAACTACCGGCGAACTTCTGCTTCTTGCTTTCGCGAGCTGCCTCACTAGCCGTCACAGACATATCGTAAGTAAGGGATCTACTCTGGTAATCCTTAAAGGTAGTGCAGACGAGCCCAGACATGTAGTCACGAATCGACAATTTCATCCGTCTAGAGAAATGGAAAATCTTATCGCTCTCTTATCTAACCTGGGCCTTCACGAAACCCAACTCCCAGTTGAAATCAGCAATAGTCTGAAAAACAAGAATATCCCGAGGTTGAGCGTCAAAGAAGGCATGGACTCGATCCTTTTTGACCGGCCATGGACAGTATTCAGTCTCCATCAAGTCCTTAAACTCGTCCCATGTGGCAGCGCGGTCCCTGGGCTCAACGGCCTCCCACCATTCAGTAGCATCCCCAGTGAGAAAATACTGGGCAATAGGGACCTTACGGTCCTCGGGACAGTTGATGGCAATAAAAACCTTGGATATCTCCTTGATCCACCCCTCCCAGCGAATCGGGACTGAGGCTCCCGAAAACTGAGGAGGATGCATCTTGATGACATCCTGAAGCCAATGGTCTGCTCTGTCCCGACCAGCATGGGCCGGATTCGGGTTCTGAACCGCCTGAGCTATCGCCTCCATCTGATTCACCATCTATTTCATAACAGCCGCAACACCAAGGTCGGCGCCATCCTGAGTAGAAGAATGGCTATGACGGTCACCGGTACTTCCAGCTCCAGAAGAATACGATGTGGCCGCCTCACCGGCTGCCCCACGTCCCCGTACGCGTCGACGACCACGACCACGGCCTCTTACGGCATCCATACCAGTGTTAAGTAAGTAGCAAAATCCATACGATGGTAAGTACGAGAAGAAAAACAATCACATATCGAGAATCAAAGGTGCGATACAAGGAAACAAGGAACAAACTAAGGAAAAACTTACGGGCACTAGAAGCACCGGAATCATGGCAGCATGATGACGATGTGCAAAATGAAACACAACAAGACCCACTAAACCGACAATCCTAGGTATCCATAAACCTAGAGCTCTGATACCATTTTCTGTAACACCCCCAAGATATTCGAGGTATATTACAGCGCCGTGAATCCCTACATGGGACCCACCAGGCTAAACGGCCAACATACTCATCGACTCGCGGAATCAACAAATTAACACCTCTTCATAATGACGCAAAACAAAATAATCCACCCGGTTCAACCGGTCAAACACAACACAACTATCCAACACAAACATAATAGATAACGTTGCAACCCGAACAAACAAGAATTCCTAAGTAATCGAGTACTTCTATTAGTTTACAAGTTGACAAATGGTAAAAATGTAGAAAAACAATAAGACACCACCCGTGCACAATCATCACGCATGGCCATCATCCGCGTACTGGTCCAATGCCCGTTCGTCTCGATGAACCTGACCTGAAATTTATAAAACGAATTTCCCCAAAATGGACTCCCAAAGGGGTTAGCAATTACGCTAGTACAAGTAACCAAATAAACAACTTACACCTTACACATATAGTCAATGCATGCAATCATGAAAACATCGATTGAAACACACATTTCCGGAAACGCCATAATCCAAATCACATTTGTAAAATGCACCAAAATTAACCGTCGGTCCACGTCTCTGTAGACCCCTACCGAGACCCCATCGGATTTAATCCGTAGTGGTTAAAAGCAAGCTCGTCGATCCACGTCTCTGTGGATCCCTACCGAGACCCCGTCGGATCTAACCCGTAGTGAGCATAACACACACACACACACCATTTCTCATGCAATACTACTATGTCAAGATTGTAAGTTCATAAGGGTACTTGCCTCGATCTATAGACGGTTACACGAACGGAAAGGAAGAATCAAACACGAACGCGAGGAACCAGCGAAAACGAACCTAACGATTCGGAGAATACAATCACAACCACTTCTAAATGAATACGGAAATTGAATACACCCAAAAACCCGCCTACGATTCATTTATATTCATACAAGAACAACAATGAGGGCGGACCACAACCAAACCCTCTCGATTACGCAAAAACCACAAAATATACCATGAATCCATAGGAAAACTAATAATATCAACAACATAAATCATATTCATCATGAATTCACCAACAAAACGGAATGAATCGGACGAAAACATGAAAACCCCCAAATCTCCCCCAAAATAGGGTTCTAGAAGATTTACCTTGATTCAAGAGGTAGAAGATGATTAAATGATGATAATCTGGTGTTAGAGACTCAAGATCTTGAATAGATGATGATAATCGCCCCACTCTAAGTTTCCAATCGCCCAAATCGCCCAACTCTCGGCGGAGAAAAGAAAAGGAGAAGAAATGAACTATTTCGGGTCAACTCTCTGGTTTTTATAACCAGAGGGTTATTAGCGTGCGCTAACATGTAAATTTAGCGTGCGCTATCGGCTGATACCCCGGGTCCAGAAAGTTAACACTTCAGTCCAAAACCTATAGTTCTGGACCGTTAACGTGCGCTAACAGCCTCTCGGTAGCGCGCTATCGGGCCATAGCGTACGCTACCTGGACATCAGCCGAGTCCAGAAGTAAACTGCCCAGTACTCACATAACCGCGTGAGCGTGCACTACCGGCCACTCTCCGTGCTCTAACAGCGTCTCGGTAGCACGCGCTATCGGGCTATAGCGTGCGCTACCTGAGCATCTGACCGAGTCCAGGAGTAAACTGTTCAGTACTGGACTGTCGCATTAGCGCGCGTTACCGGATACCTAGCGCGCGCTAGACCTCAACCATAGCGTGCGCTAGACAAACGTAGAGTGCGCTAAACCGTTAGTCTAGAGGACTGAGATCAGAAGCAGGCTCACTGCCACTCCCAGGGCTCAACTCGCTAGCACGCACTACCAACAAGCGTAGCGTGCGCTACTTAAGGATGCTTAGCGTGGGCTATACAATAATATTTGCGCACGTTAGGCACAGGATAACAATGGTCCTAAACACTGAAACACGACCGAAGCATCAATCGAACAACACAATACGCATGATAACATACAATAGATTTACGGCAACCCCGAAACAGCGGTTCCGAACAACAATTACGAGAATCGGATCAATAAGCGATGGAGAAGCCAACAATTACGGAATTGAGTAAAATAAATCCGAAAATAAGTATTCCCGAAATACACTTACGGTTACAAACGAGCCACCAAAACAAGAAAAACACCAAATCGAGAAAGTACCAAGAAAAAGAAAATGCGGATATTACAGTCAACCCACAAAAAGAAGAATAAAAATGAAACATCTGTACTGTACATCATCACTACGGAACCATCTGCCGCTGCGCGAAGTGCGACCACGGAGTCACGGACCATTGTTCGGTGAATCGGATGTTCCCAACTCCAACATCAATCAGCAAACATATATACATCATCAGCACAATCTACATTTGTTAAATTTCAGCAATATCTGGCGCCGCGAGGAGCCAAGCCCTCTAACGCCGCCGCGAGGCCGATGAGCCATCTGTCTCCGCCGCCGCAAGGCCGAGGAGCCATCAGGTGTTTTTGTTATGGTTTTTTTCTCCTAGCTTGTTTTATTTGGTTTGCTAATTGCTATTTGTTGTTCTGATTTTCAATTCCTAGCTCGTTTTGTTTGGTTTGCTAATTGTTATTTGCTAATTTGCTAAGTGTTGTTGTACTTCGATCAAGATGTACCCTAAAAAATACAAATTTGGTGCTGAAGAAAGAAAAAAAAAAAGAAAACTAGATATAGAGTTTACAAAATCACAATACGCATCTCTTGATAAATTTGTGTTTACAAAGATAGATGCGCCAAATGCTAATGATGTGTCAAATATTAATGATGTGCCAAATGCTAATGATATGCCAAATGATCAATTAAATGATGTGCAAAATGATAATGATGTGCCAAATGCTAAAAGCAAGAAGAAGTTCCTCGGTTTGATATTTATGACCCAAGAAATTGGGAGAATCTTGATAACACATCGAGGATATTCTAGTTGAAAAGGGCCTTACTAGATATATATGGTTTTTGCATCTAAAAATGCTCGAAGAAACCGCTTCTTAGGACGTTAGGAATCTTTGTTATATTGTCATTTGGGTTTGGTTTTATGTCCCTTAAATTTTTGTACTCTTTGTTATTTCTTTCAGTGAATTGGGGTAGAATACTCTTTCTTTAATGGTGTTTTCCCAAGAGGGGGTTTTGCGCCACAATGTTTTAATAAGGCTCATTGCACATTATCCCATTTTGCGTCAAAAAATTTTTGACGTTTATTATGTTAGATAAGAGGCCTATTTATTAGAGTTCGCCTAGGGCCAACGAAATATTCGGACCGGCCCTGCTGCGCATTGCCTGATAAGTATATATGCAGTTCATTATCTTAACCGTGATTGAGAGAAAATACAACATATTATATATGCAGTGATTTTTTGCAAAATATGTACTGGACCTACATTTCTATTGATTTCCATTTTGAACCAATCCCTATATATATACTACTTAGTGACCGGATGCCACGAGATCAACGGACGATCCATGCAGATCCGTGACTGGGCAGGAGCTTCTTGTTTAGTCGGGCCCTATTAGAGTTGGTATATAACCCTCAATTTCATATAAAGTGCTTTTGTTTCATGTTAAATCTGGATGTATATTATTATTATTTTTTATAACTCAGCTTTCAGGCTTATGCCTGACTATGCCTGAGGGCAACAGCAAAGACTCACTATCTACTGCCACCGGTTAAATCGCAGGATGTACGCCCACTACTTAGGATCCCTTGCCGGTCATGCTGACGTACAACCAGAATGTCCCAGGCGAAGAGAACATGGTGTCCTCCACCCCCAGATGCAGACCACGCGGATGATATTCAGTATGGTTCCTTGAGAGCCTTTAATAGATTGCATGTGCCCCGGGGAGGATTTTTGAGGAAATCAAAGGTTGGGCGTAAGACTCGAACTCTAGACCTCCCCCTCACAAGCACTTACGTACAAGCAAGTGGCCACCAGGACAAGCCTGATGGTTATGGATGTATATTATTTTTTATCATATAATATCAAAGTATTATAAAAATATTTTTTAATATGGATTTAACATTATAATTTTCATAATTATTTTTGATAAGATAATTTACGGTCAAAATTCAACTTTAAAAAAAAAACACTTAATATGAACAACTATAGTACTAGAATTTATTTACATCTAATAAAAAATGTAGGCGATCATTGGAGACTTAGACCACAAACATGGGCGCCCATTTGAAGAAATGGGCGCCGAGCAGCATATAATAAAATATAAGGTTAATTGCGATAAAATTCAGAACGTTTCACCACTTTTCAAATTGCACACAGATTTAAAATTATGTTTTAAAATTATATCACTTTTCAATTTTTGGTAATTTTACTCTGGTTCTCGTTTCCCCCATATTGAATCCCACGTGGCACCCGGACTTGCCACGCTGTATTTGTCGGTCGTCCTCACAACACGATGTCGTTTTAAGTCGTTTTAACACATATTTCTCTCAATGGTTAATTGCATGTAAATTCACAATGTTTCATCACTTTCTCAAATTGCACTCGAATTTAAAATTATGTTTCAAAAATATATCACCTTCCAATTTTCAGTAATTTTACTTCGGTTCTCATTTTCTCCCAAATTGTATCCCGCGTGGCACCCGAACTTGCCACGCAGGACTGCCGGTCGGCCTAACAACACGACATCGTTTTTACGTCTCTCAAATTAATACCTATTTATTCTCATTCAATTAGGGCTCAAGATTAAATCCAGAGAGCGGGGGAGAAAGCGATAGAAACCCAGGCAGATTCTCGAGCTCGCTCAATCATTTTAATTCTCCGAGCTCGCCATGGAAAGACGAAAGTAGAGGCCTCAAATCTCTCTCTTTCTCAATTAAGACCCATTTTCACTAAATTTCCCTCATTCAGTTATAAGCTCTTAAAACCAATTAACGACGTCGGGTTTGGCAGAATTGGTGGGTGCAGCGTTGGAATGGAGACTTCTGATATAGCCCATCTGATAAATTGGCGCAATTGGTGGGTGTAGCGTTTGGACTTCTGATATAGCCCATCTGATAAATTGGCGGAATTGGTGGGCGCAGCGTTTGAAACATAATTACCGAAAATTAAAAGGTGGTGTATTTTGAAATATAATTTTAAATCCGTGTGCAATTTGAGAAAGTAATGAAATGTTGTGAATTATTGTGCAATTAACCCTTGAGCGAAATAGGGGTTAGAACGACGTAAAAACGACGTCGTATTGTTAGGCCGACCGGGAAGTCCAGCGTGGCAAGTCTGGGTGCCAAGCGGGATACAATTTAAGGGAAAACGAGAATCGGAGTAAAATTATCGAAAAATGAAAGGAAATATTATTTTTAAACATAATTTGAAATTCGTATGCAATTTGAAAAAATGATCAAACATTATGAATATATACATAAACAAGGTAAGAGAAGCGACCTCAACCTGGCTGGGCCGGCCAGCACACAGGGTCAGCCACTCTCTACTTTGACAAAAAATAGGATATTTGACTATTTGTCGTCTCGTCCCATTTAATTGGTCATCCAAATTTTATTTGGATATTTAAATATTTTTTACCTATTATATTAAAAAAATAATATTCATATTTTTTCATTCTCTGCAACTTCGGACCAAATTTATCATATTTTACACATTCTAAAATTTTCTATTTTTCTCTATATATTACATCTATTTTCCATACAAAATTAGGGGCGGGCGCGGGTCCATTTTATGTATTTTAAAACTCAAACCATATTCACACTTTGAGATTTTTTGACATTGATATTTAATTTGGCCTAAACCGCATTAATGGTTCAAATTATATTTTGATGCGGGTTGAATCCATTTCGAGTTGTGATGGAGTCCAATATATTGTATAAATTAATTAATTCAAGTATCAACATCAATCAAATACGAAGCATCCAGAAAATTAAAAATTAAATAGTTCAAGCATTCCCTATTTCCCATAGTGACTTATGTCTTCCACGTAATTCAAATTAATGGAAATAAGTTCAATTATTTTTCTTCCAATTAAAAATATTATATATATATATATATATAAATATATATACATGTATATACGTACTAAGGGCTTGTTTACTTTTTACTTAATCAGCTTAATGCTTAATCAGCTTAATCGATCAGCTATATTTTGCTGTTTACTTTCTACTTAATGATCTTAATAATGTCTTTTTCATTAAGCAACTTTTGGGGTGTCCTTACCATTAAGACAGAAATACTTCCCCAATATACCAAAATTACCCTCTTTAATAATAAAAGAATTGAGTATATATAGTATAAATTATCATATAATCTTAATTATAATTGAGTAAATATAGTATAAATTTAAAATATATATTAATATTATACATTTAAAATTCACAAAATATAAGCTATTTATTGATAAAAAATAATATAACCATATATATATTAAAATATAACTTAATATATTTATAAAATATTGTCTGATTATTTAAATATACCTGAAAATTATAATATGATTTATGAATATAAATATATTATAATATAAATTAAAATATATATTATTTTATATTATATAAATTGATTTTTTTATAGACTAATAAAAAAATTAATATAACTATATATAATAAAATATAACTTAATATATTTATAAAAAGAGTAAATTACATCGTTCGTCCTTGTGGTTTTCGTTGACCGACACTTATAGTCCTTTGACCAAAAAAGTTGCACCACTCGTCCTTAAGTCAAAAACGTTATGCGCCGTTAGTCTCTTCCTCTAACGGGGTCAACTAACGCTTGTTAACTTGTTTTCTCATGAGGGTATAATCGTCATTTTGCACCATAAGGACGAACGGTGCAATTTTTCGCTTTTAGTCCTTTTTTTACGCTTTCGTCCGTTTTTTTTCGTTTTCGTTTGTTTTTTTTTTTTTTTACGTTTTCGCCTGTTTATTTTACGTTTTCGCCCAATTTTTACGTTTTCGTCTGTTTTTTACATTTTCGCTGTTTATTTTACGTTTTCGTTCGTTTTTTTTACGTTTTCGTTTGTTTTTTTTACGCTGTCGTCTGTTTTTTTACTTTTTCGTCCTTTTTTTTATGTTTTCGTCCGTTTTTTTACATTTTCGTCTATTTTTTTACGTTTTCGCCCGTTTTTTTACATTTTTATCCGTTTTTCTTACGTTTTTATCCATTCTTATCCGTTTTCATCCGTTTTTATCTTTTTTATCCATTTTTTATACGTTTTCATCCGTCTTTTACGTTTTCATCCATTTTTTACGTTTTCGCTGTTTATTTTACGTTTTCGTCCGTTTTTTTATGTTTTCGTCTGTTTTTTTACGTTGTCGTCTGTTTTTTTACTTTTTCGTCCCTTTTTTTATGTTTTCGACCGTTTTTTTATATTTTCGTCTATTTTTTTATGTTTTCGCCCATTTTTTTATATTTTTATCCGTTTTTCTTACATTTTTATCCATTCTTATCCGTTTTCATCCGTTTATATTTTTGTCCGTTTTTATCTTTTTTTATCCATTTTATAGTTTCATCCGTTTTTTACGTTTTCGTATGTTTTTTTATGTTTTATACATTTTATACGTAAAAAAAACAGAAGAAAATGTAAAAAATGGATGAAAACGTAAAAGACGGATGAAACGTATAAAAACGGATAAAAAAGATAAAAACTGATGAAAACGGATAAGAATGGATAAAAATATAAGAAAAACGGATAAAAATATAAAAAAACGGGCGAAACGTAAAAAAATAGACGAAAATGTAAAAAAAAACAGACAAAAACATAAAAAAGGGACGAAAAAGTAAAAAAAACAGACGACAGCGTAAAAAAATAGACGAAATGTAAAAAAATGGACGAAAACGATAAATAAACAGCGAAAACGTAAAAAACGGACGAAAACGTAAAAAAAATGGTTGAAAACGTAAAAGACGGATAAAAACGTATAAAAACGGATAAAAAAAAAGATAAAAACGGATGAAAACGGATAAGAATGGATAAAAACGTAAGAAAAACGGATAAAAATGTACAAAAACGGGCGAAAACGTAAAAAAAATGGACGAAAATGTAAAAAAACGGACGAAAACATAAAAAAGGGACGAAAAAGTAAAAAAACAGACGACAACGTAAAACAAACAAACGAAAACATAAAAAAAAACGAACGAAAATGTGAAATAAACAGCGAAAATATAAAAAACGGACGAAAACGTAAAATTGGGCGTAAAAAAAAGCAGTAGCGTAAAAAAGCGTAAAAAAAACAAACGAAAACGAAAAAAAACGGACGAAAGCGTAAAAAAAGGACTAAAAGCGAAAAATTGCACCGTTCATCCTTGCACCGTTCGTCCTTATGGTGCAAAATGACGATTATACCCTCATGAGAAAAGAAGTTAACAAGCGTTAGTTGACCCCGTTAGAGGAAGGGACTAACGGCGCATAACGTTTCTGACTTAAGGACGAGTGGTGCAACTTTTTTGGTCAAAGGACTATAAGCGTCGGTCAACGAAAACTACAAGGACGAACGGTGTAATTTACTCTTATAAAAATATTGTCTGATTATTTACATATACCTAAAAATTATAATATGATTTATGAATATATATTATAATATAAATTAAAATATATATTATGTTATATGGGCGATTTACATCTGACTACCTTTTTAGATGGCCTAATTACAGTTTAGTCCCTATTGTTTCAGATATTACAATGAAGGACAAACTTTGCACTGTCCAGAAACTATATTTACAACGAAGGACAAAAGTCAAACTTTCAGATGTTGTCACTGATATTCCGAATTTGCCCTTTTATTTTTCTTTTTCTTTTTTACCCATTTATTTTTCGCCTCACGTGGGTGGCACATGCTGGACCTCATTGTAATATATATAACACTTTTGGACTTCACTGTAATAAATTTTCAAAGCTTTCTAGAAAAAAATATTTTTTCCAAAAAAGAAAGTATTTTCTGGAAAAAAATATATTATTTCTCGGAAAAAAAATATCTTCTGAGAAAAAAAGTATTAAGGAATTTTTTATTTTTTTCGAAAAAAATTATTTTTTGGCAAAATAATATTTTTTTCGAAATAAAATTATTTTCTCGAAAAAATATTATTTTTTCGAAAAACTAAAATTATTTTCTGGAAAAAAATATCAAAAATATTTTTTCGAAAAAAACTAAAAAAATAAAATTCTGGAGGAAAAAATATTTTTTGGCAAAATAATATTTTTTTCGAAATAAAATTACTGGAAAAAATATTATTTTTTTGAAAAATATAATTATTTTCTGGAAAAAAAATAAAAAAATTCAAAGAAAATAAAAAATATTTTGTAGAGAAAAATTTATTTTTTGGCAAAATAATATTTTTTCAAAATAAAATTATTTTCTGGAAAAAAATAAAATAAGATATTTTTGCGAAAAAATAAAAAAATATATTTTCTGGAAAAAATTATATTTCGAGAAAAAAATTATTTTCTGAAAAAGAATATTTTTTAAAAAAAAATTATTAGCCAAACACTTTAATAACTTATAAGCTATTTGTTTCATATCAAATATATTTTAAAAGAAATATTTTATTCAAGTAAATAGAGGGGCATTTTTGTCTTTTTAGTGGAAGTCAACACAATTGATTTTGTCATTGTAATTTATGAAACAATATGAATTTAAAGTGTAAAGAGGTAAATGTAATAGGGTAGTTGGTAATTTCCCATATATATATATATATATATATATATATATATATATATATATATATATTAATTTTTTAATAGTCAATATAAAAAAATCAATTTAAATAATATAACACAATATATATTTTAATTTATATTATAATATATATTCATAAATTATATTATAATTTTCAGATATATTTAAATAATCAGGCAATATTTTTATAAATACATTAAGTTATATTTTAATATATATATATATATAGTTATATTATTTTTTTAATAGTCAATATAAAAAATCAATTTAAATAATATAACATAATATATATTTTAATTTATATTATAATATATATTCATAAATTATATTATAATTTTCAGATATATTTAAATAATTAGACAATAGTTTTATAAATATATTAAGTTATATTTTAATATATAGTTATATTATTTTTCTTAATAGTCAATATAAAAAAAATCAATTTATATAATATAACATAGGGGAAATTACAGCCAACTACCCTATTAGATGATCTCTTTACACTTTATTCCCTATTGTTTCATAAATTACAGCGAAAGACAAAAATCTGAATTGGTGTTGAATTCTATTAAAAAGACGAAAATGCCCATCTATTTACTTGAATAAAACATTTCTTTTAAAATATAATTCATATTAAAGTAATAGCTTATAAGTTATTAAAGTGTTTGGCTAATTCATTTCTTTTAAAAAATATTCTTTTTTAAGAAAATAATTTTTTTTCGAAATATAATTTTTTTTCCAGAAAATATATTTTTTTTTCGCAAAAATATTTTATTTATTTTTTTTCCAGAAAATAATTTTATTTTTTCGAAAAATTAATATTTTTTCAAGAAAATAATTTTATTTCGAAAAAATATTATTTTGCCAAAAAAAAATTTTCCTCCAGAAAATATTTTTTTCATTTTTACGAAAAAATATTTTTTTTTCAGAAAATAATTTTATTTTTTCGAAAAAATAATATTTTTTTCCAGAAAATAATTTAATTTCGAAAAATCATTATTTTTCCAAAAAATACCTTTTTCTCCAGAAAATATTTTTTTAATTTTTTCGAAAAAATATTTTTTTATTTTTTTTTCAGAAAATAGTTTTATTTTTTTGAAAAAAATAATATTTTTTCCAAGAAAATAATTTTATTTCGAAAAAATATTATTTTGCCCAAACATAATTTTTTCTCCAGAAAATATTTTTTAATTTCTCGAAAAAAAAAAAAATTCCATAAAATAATATTTTTTCCGAAAAGATAATTTTTTTCCCAGAAAATAATTTTTTTTTTATTTTTTCGAACAATAATATTTTTTTTCCAAAAAATATTTTCTTTTTTGGAAAAAATAATTTTTTCTAGAAAGCTTGAAAATTTATTACACTGAAGTCCAAAAGTGTTATATATATTACAATGAGGTCCAGCATGTGCCACCCACGTGAGGCGAAAAATAAATGGGTAAACAAGAAAAGTAAAAATAAAAGGGCAAATTCGGAATATAAGTACTCTCTCTCCAGTGACATAATCTGAAAAATTGACTTTTTTCCTTCCTTGTAAATATAGTTTCTGGACAGTGCAAAGTTTGTCCTTCATTGTAATATCCGAAACAACAGGGACCAAACTATAATTAGACCATCTAAAAAGGTAGTCAGATGTAAATCGCCCTAAAAGATATTATTGAAAGTGTAGAAATAATAATTTTAGTTATTATTTATAAATAATTCAAAGAAACTATGGAAGTGTATCTTAGTTTTAGATCTTATTTAATTGATATAAAATAACCAAAGAAACGAAAAATCATATTTACTAAATTATATAATTACTGATTTTATGAATGTTCAAAGAGATATTTCTAAATACATAAGCAATTAAATTTAATAATAATATAATAATCCGTAGATTCATCTTTTTACAAAGAGAATTTTAGAAAATAAAAATTGATCGTTTTAAGTGATTTTTATTTTTTTTAATTTTAAAAGATTTATTAATTTATTTTTAAAAAAATTTCATAGGACCAGAGTGTAAATTTCCTCCTAAAATATATAAGCAATTTCTTTTGATAACAACATATTTATCAATAGAATGATCTCTATAAAAAATGGTTATAGAGAATAAAAACTGACTATAAATCTTTTTAAAAAAGTTTCTCGATAATTAGTTGAATTATTTTAAATTTTTAGTCACTCAAAAAATAAGAAATTCGTGTTAGAAAAGAAAAGAATTATTGTGCTATTGCAACAACAATTGATTACGTGAGAGACTTTAGTTTTGTTTATTTTATTTTCTAATATGCTTTGGATGATACATATATTGCCATATTTTGGTACAATTGCTTCTATTAATATTTAGGAGTAAAGTATTTAGGGAGTGCTTGGTTGAAGGATTTGGGAGTAAGGTATGGGAATCAAAGTCACAGTGTGTATTTGGAATTACACTACTATGACTCTAATTTCCCCCAAATGAGGAATCCCTCATACCCCAACAATTTGAGTGGTATGGGTATCATTTCTTTTCATTCTCTTTCCCATTTCCTTTCCATTCCTTCTTATTTTACCAAGATTCCATTATTCCACAAATAATATTAAACTCATTAGCTAGTAGATTGGTATTTAAATTTCAAAGACGACAATTTCCACTAATTATGTTTTTCCATGATTATGCACTCTCTCATGTTGGTGTGCATCTGCCAAGACTCATATTCAATCTGGTCAGTTTTATGTAGTCGTTGCAAAGCGAAGAACACGAAAGACTTCAATTTTTTTTATTGCGAAAAGAATGGTGTAGTCGTAGATAGAACAACTAATGTAATTTACAAAGTGTTATAAATTTTATGATGAATGGTCGAGTATTATGCATTTACATGTGATTTTTTCTTATGTTCTCGTATTTTATACCGGTGGTATCTTATATCTTATATATATAAAGATGGAGTCCTTAAATTTAATGTGGAGTCTTAATGACTTCATCTTTATATATAAATTATCTTATCTTATATCTTATATCTTATCTTATATTTATAAAGATTGAGTCCTTAAATTCAATGTGTCTATATATATATATATATATAAGATAAGATAAATAAAATTATAAAATATTGAGATTAAATGCAATAATATAAAATTATAAAATCAATTATGTACAATTGAGTCTTATTCAACGGTTTACCACTCAATTCATTTGATGTTAAATTGACAAAATATGTTATTGACAATTAAAAACAAAAGGATGCATTTAATTTAAATAGAGTGAAAAATGTCCAAAGCTGGTTATGGATGGATAGAGCTGCAAGCGGGTCGGATTCGAGTCGAGTACACCCGAACTCGAGTCGAGTTTTTCAGTTTTGGAATTCGGGTCGAGTTATCCCGAGTCGAGTCGAGCAGCATATAAGCCTGTCGAGTTCGACCCGGTCGAGTACACTCGGGTCACTCGAGTAGCTCGTCGAGTCGGGCGGGTCGGGTAGGATTCGGGTCGAGTCGGGTTATACCTGTTTTTCTGACATTTTCTGCATATTTTTCTATAAAATTCAAATTTTTTTATTCTACAAATTTTTACTCTAAACAGTAAACACCATTTCTTACGGGAGGGGAACTACAAAAATTGTAAATTTGTAACTGAAGAAGAAGAATACACTGAAAAAAGAGTCACTGGACTGCACCTGCACTGCACGGGATGAGGGTTTAATTAACCTAGCCGAGTTGGGTACCTAACAGGTCGAGTCGAATCCGGGTCATCTAATCGAGTACTATGTCGGGTAGGCGAGTATACCCGACTCGACCCGAGTACGAAAACGAGTTCCCGATACGCGCCGAACTCGATCGGGTTGGACTCACGGAATCGAGTCGAGTACAAGAAATTCGAGTCGAACCCGGGTCGAACCCGGGTATACTCGACCGGATCTGCAGCTCTATGGATGGATATTTGAAAAGACGTGAAGTTCACTAGCCTCTTTAAATTTTCTATAAATAAAATTCTCATTTTTTATCATTAAAACTACTATAGTTAATAAAAAAAACAACCCCTTCAGTCTCCACCATCTCTTAGTTTTCCCCACTGTAACTCATCGTCCCTTCCCCTACCTACATTCCAGTATTCCACTATATATAAACCAGTAACCAATGTATTGTTATGACACGCACTTAAGACAAAAATGGTTGCCACTCTCAAGCTACTCTTAATAACCATTTTCCTATGTTTTTCACTATCAAACCTCACCATAGCCCGAATACTAGAATCGAAAAGAAGCATCGCAGCCCGTCTCAAGCTACACGAGACCAATCACGGGTCGCAAAATTGTTGGGAATCTTTACTTCTGCTCCAATCATGCATGGGTGAGATTGTGCTATTCTTTCTCAACGGGAAACTTATCTCGGGCCGGACTGCTTCGAGGCCATAAGGACCATTCATAATGACTGTTGGCCAGATCTGCTGGGCTTGATTGGATACACTACAGAAGAATATGGCATTCTAGAAGGATATTGCGATGGCAAATATAAAGATTGAGTCCAATCATTAATCGTGGAGTCTTAATGACTTCATTTCTATCTATATAAATAAAATTATAAAATAGATTGAGATTAAATGCAATAATATAAAATTATAAAATCAATTATATGTAATTGAGTCTTATTCAACTGTTTACCACTATTCATGTGATGTTAAATTGATAAAATACGTTATGGACAATTTTTTTCTAAACTGCAAAATAAATTTATTATTAAAATATGATCGAGCATAAGAGACACTCGACCGAACAAAATACACGTACCTCCTGGCATACCGGGGAAAACCAAACCAGAACGGCTTAAACCCAACAAAATTGATACAAGATGAAAAATTCACGCAACACATTACTTTCCACAATACAACCAAAACCTCAACAAATATGAGTTCCTAGCATAATATAAGGATGCATTTAATTTAAATAGAGTGAAAAACATACAAAGTTGATTGTGGATGGATAATTGAAAAGACCTGAAGTTCTGTAGCCTCTTTAAATGAGGATTAAATTATAGAGTAAAATATGTATACGTGGTTTATTAATTGTATTATTTCTTTGAAGGATAAGACGCCATTATGTATACAACTAGGAATTGTGCTTCATTTATAATTTTATTTGTAACAATGTATGTTAATGTCAGTTAGCTTTTCTTTAATATCTGATTAAAAAAATTATTTGCAGTAACTCTGTTGTGCGGCGGTTTATACGCCTCGAAGGCGATCAGCATAATGGTCGGATCCCAACCGAAGAAGACAGATGCTGGTCAAGTGCCTAGCGGTCGACGTCCAAGGCGATCGTCTATTGGCACCTGGCGATCGCCTCTAGTATCCGACCGGGGATGACCGTCCCATGCCACGTGTAAATCCAACATCCGTCAAAGTCTGCGAAGACCGAATCTTGGGATGAAGGCCCACGTGCAGATCCGCAAAAGGCGCCGCAAGAACAGGCTTTACTCCAGCCCATCAGCAATTGTCAATGACAAGGACGGCCTCACCTACCGACAGACCCGCCTAAAGGTCCTAGGTGGGACCTCCCAAGACTGCGACGTGAGGCACATGTCGCCTCCTCATTGGTTCGCGCATCTGGCTGCCAGCAGCAGCTGCGGACTTTAAGGAAACAGTCCCACGTGCTGGGATGATCGCCCGCCTTATTTAATGCAGGAACGACGATCGCCCGTGTGGGACAGGGACATCCCAACAACCTCCTCTCCTATAAATATGAGACCTCCAGCATTGGCAAAAAGGAGCTTACAAGGTAAACACGATTACACACAGTAAACAATACAGAGAACACCTCATCTTTGTAACAAGAACTCACAGAGCTTTAACTCTGGTTCCTCCGGCAATCAACAGCACTCAAGAGCTAGATAACTAGGGGCATTACACTCATTGTAATTGTACTCTAACATTAATACTCGTACTTCAAAGCAGCGCCCGTATTAATAATATCTCGCGAGAGCATTCAAGCCCGGGACTAACAACCCCGGCAAATCTTGTGTCATTTATTTTCCTTCGTACGTGTTCTCGCATTTTGTTTGTTACTCACCCGTATCCATATCCAGCAAACGATTACGTATAATATTTTGGGTAACAACAATTGGCGCTAGAAGAAGGGGTTGAACCTCCGACCGTTTCGGAGAACACTCACTGTTCTCCGGAATATATACTTGAAGAAACACTCACTGTTCTTCAAAGAAAAACCTTCAAGATAATGACATCTGCCACGACCTCAAAAAGAGCCACCCTACGATCCGCCGGACGCCTTATTCCGGCCCAGGCCGAGTCCCAACCTGCGGCGGAAGGCGATCGCGGCGACGCTAGAATCTCACTCCCGCCCCCGAGGGACGACCCCAGCCTCTCACTCGATCAATCCCAAACCGCGGAACCGATCGAGGAGGCCATGGCCATCCTAAGGGAGCGACGGAGAGCATGCGACACGCCCACCATTACTCCATCAGCCATCCGCCGTGCAGGCAAGCGAAAGCTCAAGGAGTTATATGTCGAGAAATCGTCAGAAAGCCCCAAGCCGCAGGAAAAGGCGCTCGTAACACTACTACAAAACTGGCTTTTAACAGCGGTTAAAATGCCCAATTAACGGCGGTTCCGCAACCGCCGTTATATGTACCGCTGTTAATATCAACGGCGGTTTTATAAACCGCCGTTAAATTTGTCAAATAACGGCGGTTAGTGGTAACCGCTGTTAAACTTGATCTTAACGGCGGTTATAGAACCGCCGTTGAATTTGACATATGTTACGGCGGTTTCATGAAACCGCTGTTAAATGTGCCATTTAACAGCGGTTAAGAGTAACCGATGTTAAATCTAATACTCCACAGCGGTTATCGAACCGCCATTAAGTGTAAGAATTAACAGCGGTTTCGGAGGAACCGCTGTTGAAATATTAATCATTTTATCCATTTTTCCCCTATTTTGCACAATCTAGTACCTGAATCGGATCAAACTAATCAATAAACCACCAATTCATCGAATCCAAACACACCGAAAAGAACTAACCAACACCAAATTCATTGAACCACCAATACATTGAAAAAGATAATACAAAAATCCCAATTCATCCAATATAATTCATACAAATATCCAATGTACTAACCAACACCAAATTCATTGAACCACCAATACATTGAAAAAGATAATACAAAAATCCCAATTCATCTAAAATAATTCATACAAATATCCAATGTATTCACACAAAAACACCAAAATCATGTCGTGAGACGATTTCGCACCTCCAAGAAATAAAGTCCCCAATCAACTCGAATTTTATCAAAAATATCTTCAGACAGTGCTCCAACATCATCAAACATCTGCACATATAAACGTATAATAAACAAACTTTAAATATAAAAGAGTAAACAATTTTATCACCACTTCAAGTAAAAAATATACTACCTCCATCCAACCATCCAAAATACGCGCTCGGGCGATAGTCGACATCCAGTGCATAACATAATAACCACACTCCCAACCTCCATTTTGTTTATTACACTAAAACAAAATAAGACACAATTATATGAGTCGCTTTCAGTAAATAAAATCAACACGTACACAACATACACAGTTAAAAAACACACACTGACACAAACACACAATGCACAAAAAAAAAAAACACAGCACACACAAACTTCACATACAGTAGACAAATGATGTTAAAACGTAAGTAATCGACATTCTACTTCCAGAGATTGGAATGTTCATCATGTTAAAATTAGACACAAATAAACATTATGAGAAGGATATCCCAGCCCGCATCAGGTACTGGACACCTAAAAACTAAACTTTAGTTTTATGATTAAATAGTACAGTAAAAATCAAGCTGGGACACTAGCTTATACCAAAAGATGAGAAGCTCAAATTCAATATTGAGTGCTAGAAAAATCAAGCAAGATTGGCCATTTTTACTGTCACAACAAATTTTGACTTTTTTAAAATAACTACAAGTTTGACTTCATTCTCTTGATTCTTAGATTAGCTCCCTTTTTACTTATCTCATCATTGGCCATCCTTTTCCCCATAAGAATTCTCTTGCACGTTAACAGACAGAAGACCTGCTTATGGCCCTTCTCCGCGGGTGGTGAACCGGATTATTCCGATTAAACAGATGGCACTTCTTCCTACCTCTTCTTGGAAACCTTAGCTTGACTTCATTCTTTCAAATAAGAATCATCATTCATTCTAGTTCAGGTTTTCGGCTTTAGTTATCACTTCTAGCATCTTAGCTTGAAGATCTAAGTGACTTTTTGGGAACCTCTTTTTCTTATTAATTAAAGAAAAAAACTGTTGGAACACGGTCTCATAGTTATCCCACACAGCAACTTTTGATTTAGCAGGCAAACCAAACCGCCGAGCCCTTGTGCTTTAAGATTTCAATTTGTTTGAACTAGGAACTTCTTTCTATTAAGCAAAAAGAGTTGTAACGAGGTCGAATAGCCTGTCTTCAAGAAGGCTCTTCAAGATCTACCCTCCCAGCCATCAACATATCGGCCCCGATGAAAGATCAGAAGGGATCAGTCGAACCTTTGTCTATCTCCACTAATGTAGTAAGAAATAGTAACTGGCCTCCCGTCAGTCTAGCTCGTGCCCTTGACTACAAAGTGTAAGTGGAGTTCCCTCAGTGAAAACGCCCTTAGACGAACGAAGAATAAGATAAAGGCTAGGAGCCTCGTTTTCATACTACCTTAAGAAATGTTCGAGTATTAGACCACTACACGGAAAGAACAGACATACGGATACGAATCCCGCCCTTCTCTGTCTCGTATTCGCTATCGAGCGTAAGAGGTCTAACACCATTTGATCTTGATTCTTAGACAGCTAATGATGAGATAAGTAAAAAGGGAGCTAATCTAAGCTTCTTTAACAAATTTTGAACAAGTGTGAAGGATTTGGACAGTCAACATGCATGACAGTTAACTGTCATGCTCATTTCAAGTCTATTTTGACTTGAAGCTTGTAAACCATGGTTTTCTTTACTTACTAGATGTTTTGAGGACAAGTATGAATGAGTCAAACAAACAACAACAACAACAACAATGGTCAAGTAGAAATCCAACAAACAGTCCAACCAAACACCTCTTTAAGCCACTGTCTTGCAACTTTTTAAAGCAAAACAAACACAAACAAACGGACACTTCATACATGATGTGTTCGGAGAAGATTCTTAAGACGAAAGTTAACATCTATCCCAAAGGGAGAAGATCCTTACGACGTTAACCACGTCTATCCCAAAATAATTCGTGTTTCCAAAAACAATATTGTCGTACACACTCAAATATTCATACACACAAACACACATATTTACACTCATGTAATTAAATGTATTACCTTGGGATATATCCAACTAACCGCCTGCTTTGATTTACTCGTATGCATACCATCCATGGTCTTGAATGCGGTCACGACACTGCTTAAAAGTAACAATAATATATTGAGTCGTTGATATAAAATTTTAAAGCAAATATATTATAAATAAAATCTTACTTTTGGAGTATGGCCTTAATGCGAGAGTCAGGCCTACTATGTAGCAAAACCATATAATAGTTCCTCTTGCTGGCACAATGACCAGAAGTTGCCAATGATGCCTACATAGATAAATGCATTTGAAAGAAAGAACATATTACTACAGTATGTTGTAAAAAAAGGAAATAGTTTTGTTAAAAAAGAAAATATTTTGAAATTTACAATCTTTTATCTTACTTATGATGGTAAGCTCCCATGTATATTTGCTTCTTCGACTCAAGCATACGCATCGATATATATCTCGAGATCTCCTCTTCCCTATGTCCCATATTTTGTATGATTGAGGATCAAAATATCCATACAAAACCTCGTCCATCGTGCCCACATTCATAGTAGACAAATACCTAATTTGTTAAGCAAAATATTAATATAAAAAAACACTCCACACAGTGCACACAAACACACACACACACTTTTCACACACACACTGCCACACAATAAAACACACACACACACACTGCACATACACACACACACTGCACACACAAACACTGCACACACACACAGCACATACAAACACACACACACACACGCACACACACTGTACACACACACATACTACGAATGTAGAAAGATTCCATAAAGGAAATTACTCACATAGTCCAAAGCTGTAAAACTGATAAACTAAGCCACTCCTTTCCTTGAACGATCTCTAAAATACCAGTGTGAGCGATGTACAATGGAACATCATCACCACCACAGCCAAAGATAGCTGTATCCCACGGCACTGATATCGGACTATTGTACATACTCGACGCAGCCATAAGTAAGTCTCTCATGATGTCATCTTTGGTCCTCGACCCGTCATTCTGACGAGCCTGCTTCTTTGGTCGCTGAATATCCTATTTCATATAGTATAGTGTAAAATACAAGTAAATTTGAAATAATTTATTTTGTTTTCTTTCCATTGTAACTTCAGAAAGGATGAAGGATAAACGTATCTATTGAATACTATATAAACTCATTAATAATGACCCGAACCTATATCTATTTTTTGAATATTAAAAAGAGAAGAATTGGTGCGAATTTCTTCTATATTGAATAAAGAATATTCATTCATCAAATCATTCACTCCATAGTCTGATAAATCTTTTAAAGAACTGATTAATCACACGAAAATAAAGAGAGTCCCATTCTACATGTCAATACATGTCAGGGGTTAAAATATTTTTATATATATATACTATCTAAATATATACTCTAATAAAGTCAATAAAACAAAAAAAGAATAGGGCTTATTATTTTTATTTATTATTATTCCTACATGTTTCCATTCCTTTGGGATGTTACTACGCATTTTGGTTGCGTTTAATCTTTTCCATATTAGAAATCATAATCAATTTATATTGGATTGATTTTGCAATAATGTTTGGTAGTTACTAAAAAGAAAAAGAAAATTTTTACCTTTGAAAAATCGGAGAAAATAAAATCTCGTGGCCATGCAATAAATCCACCTAAAGCTTCCCCACGACTCTCACCTCATCGCCGCCACAGGACTTCAACTGCATCTACGGCCTCCTCAACCACTACCTTAACCAAATGAGCCGGTAAAGGAGCACAATGTAGGGTCGAATCGCCCGAATAACCCTACCGATAGCAACTAGACGGGAGGATGCTCGTCCACATAAAATCCAACTCGATGAGTGTCTCCACACAGCCTCTCTCCTAAAGGGCCAAATAGCATCAAGACAACTCCCCTTCGTGCTAACACGAGTAACCTCATCCGTGTATGAATATCAACAGCCTGAACTAGCACCCATTGTCTGGCCGAACTCTTTCCTCAAAGTCTTTGTGACATCAAGGGTGATCTCTTTCCTTAAGCTGCCCAACACATCTTTACTTACGGAAGACGTCAATCCACATGATCGTCCAAAGTAATCGCGAATACCCACACCAAAACCAATGCCACGAACACGACTGTGGTGCTCGACTCAATGGCGGCCGCCAATATATCTGTCGTCCTCAGAATGAAGGTACCTTGTGTATACTGCTTCTCCAAATCATCCTACAAAAATTTAATTTGGCACCATATTACAAAATTTTGAAATTTGCAAACAACTGATACAAGTTGATGCAGGAGAAAAAACAATACAAGAATGTAGATAAAAATAATTGGGTAAAAAAGTGGTTATTTACATTTAATAAAGCAAATAATTTACCTCAAATTTTTAATGTTTGCTAACACTTAGCAACAAAAAGTGGAGCTTTTTCTTTTTCTTACAAGAAAAAAATAATTCTTAAAAAAGAACTTACAATCCTCTCGACAATCTCCCGTGCAGCATCGGATGACGTACCCTCCCGTCTTTTTGTATGACCAAGCTTCCACCTTTGATGACGCGTAGGTGGAGACGGAGGATCAATAACAATATCTTCTTCAGATTTGGATACTTCTCGACGCTCCTTCATCTTCCTCTCCATCTCCCGTATATCCACCAAGTCGTACCCTCCTCGAGCTCTATAATGCGGAATGTTCATTTTGGCTAATTCTTGTTTCTTACTTCTTTGTTCCTAATACAAGTATCAAATAATCCATAAACAATTTTATAAATATTTTCAAATTCAAAACATTTTTTTCATATTTTATGTTCTTAATTAGAAATAGGTTCTTAATTAGAAATTGTTTTATTTGATTCTTGTAAAATTATTCAGATTTTATGTTATTAATTAGAAATTGTTTTATTTGATTGTGCGTTCATTATTTTCAGCATTGAACTCAAAAAAAATTAAAACATTTTTTATTTCAGATTTTATGTTATCAATTAGAAATTATTTTATTTGATTGTGCGTTCATTATTTTCAGCATTGAACTTTAAAAAAAAACTTAAAACATTTTTTTATTTCAGATTTTATGTTATTAATTAGAAATTATTTTATTTGATTATGCGTTCATTATTTTCAGCATTGAACTTTAAAAAAAAAACTTAAAACATTGTATTCGGTTTTACCTCCCAAGCGGAGTCCTCACGAATCCTTTTGAAATCTCTCCAGTCCTCCTCGGAGATACCATACTTGTCACAAGGAGATTTTTCTTTGCTTGGACCATATATGTACTCACCGGTCAAATCAGACTTAAACTGCCTCCATTTTACGCCAATGGACTGTAAACACGTCTTTTGAAAATGACCAAGATTGCTAATCTGGCTAACATCAAAATTGGCCTACACATTGACAATTAAAACTAGAGTTAGCCACACACACAAACACACACAACATAAAAACATGGTTGCATAAAAACAATGTCTGACGTAAAAAACAATGCTGATATAAAACAACTACTAATAAAACGAATGTCTGATGTAAAAAAACTACAATGAGTTAACTAATAAAAACAACTAATAATGGTGCCACACACATAAAAACAAAGTCTGATGTAAAAAACTACTAATAAAACGAATGCTGCTAACTAATTCAATTTGAAGCATGGTTGCAAAAAGAGAGTCGTGTACCAATATATCCTGCCACAACATTTCTTTATCCGGCTTGTCAGGTACTTGCTTCCAACTCTTGTATAGTATCGAGACATGATCTTTGGCAAGTTTTCCCAAGTACGTACTTAACTTCAATTTGTGTTCGTATTTGATCTTTCCCCGTACTGGATCAATGTGAAGAGGTAATTTTTTTCCGTCAACACGGCGTTTCGACATACTTCTACATCGCGTGGGATTTCTCGATGTAGAAGTACTACGTGTATGAGCATCGGGAGACCGGGAGGAATGAGGAGAACGAGCGGGAGGAGTGTGAGGGGAACGAGAAGGAGACGCCATGTGCCTGCATTAATAAATAAATTTAATCACCAAGAACTGCTTGATAAGTGTGCTAAGTAGAAATGCTTGATAAGTGTGCTAAGTAGAATAGCGCACATAGCGCTCGCTATAGCGAACAGCGACGCGAAGCGAAGATTTATTAAAGGCTCTTAGCTTCCCATCGCTTTCTTTCAAGTGGATTATAACCTATCTCACTACTGTTTCCTATCAAGTGAATATCAATGGCAAACTTACTGTGCCTTTTCCTGGTGGGAAGGGTATTAGAGAGGGATAACAAAATGAAGAGTGAAATATATCTGGCTGAAGGTGCTCACAATTTCTTCTTTCAATATCATCCTAACTGTGAGTAGTTGAAGATTACAGATTTAGTGTTTGCTAATGATTTGTTTCTCTTTAGCAAAGGCACCCTTTCTTCTATTATGCTTTACTGAGCACCTTTGATGCTTCCAGCTGCACCACTGGTCTTAGGGATAACAAAATGAAGAGTGAAATATATCTGGCTGGAGTCGATAAAGATATTAAGACTTTGATTCTGCATTATTCTCAACTAAAAGAAGGGAACCTTCCCTTTAAATATTTAGGAGTTCCTCTTAATTCGAAAAGGCTCTCTGTTGTCCAATATCAACCCTTATTGGAGAAGATGTTGGCTAGGATTAACCACTGGACTTCTAAGATGCTTAGTTATATGGGGAGACTCCAACTCATTCATAGTGTTCTCTACTCCATCCAGCATTATTGGTGCCAGGTTTTTCTTTTTCCAAAAAAGGTGTTCGCTGCTATTGAGGGTTTATGCAGGAAGTTTCTATGGACTGGTCAGGCTGGAGATAATAATAGGGCTCCAAGCTTACTATGTAAATAATGAAAATATGATGGAGATGTCTGCTCCAAATCAGGCATCTCTTTTATTTAAGAAGCTTCTCAAGTGTAGATCTCTAGTGGTTGGCGATGTAGAGTGGAACAGACTTTTAGCAGCAGCTAGATTTGATCCATATATAAGATTATCAGACCTGATATACCTGAAGCAACTGTAGTGGTGGGAAGGTAAATTCTGAAGATGTCTTTAGCAGTTGTTCTTCTCCTGCAGGTAGGACATTTGGTCTGTGCAGCTATCGCAGCTTTAATACACGCCTTAGAGAAAATGTGGCCACACTTTGTAGATGTCTCCTCAACTAATGCACCCATGCATACTGGACAGATGAATGTGGCCTCTTTTGGTGGCGGCGGTGGTGCGGGAGGCAATGTCTGTACATTTTCTCTCTGAAATGCAAACACCATATCCTTAGTCAACCATGCATACCAATAACCCTCCAACAAATCAAAACAAAAATAGGAGGTATACTAATATAGGAAACAATACCATGACTGAAAATCAAATCTCATCAAAATAAGAATATGAAGTCAAAGACGTGTATAAAGTAATAATGTTTAATATCACAGAATGCCCCACATACAAAAAAACTGAAGACTAGTAACCAATGAATCGTCCTTGAAACCATCATCGACCGACTACATAAATAAAAAAGGGAAAAAAGATGAGAAACATGTTGCAAATAAATAAATAACGAAAACTTGTTGGGTCGACGATATTGGTGACAGATCAAGATAGACCAGTTCTAGATGAGGGCGAGTACTATAACAATGACCTTATTGGAATGAGAGTTATCCTTAAGGTGTGTGATTTTGCAAAACAGAAAAAAATTGCAGAGAAACAACCTTTCCATTTTCAATCTCCTCCTTGCCAACCACAAATGAGAGTTTATCTTGAGCTTCCCAGACCTGCAGCCAAATATATATCAACGACCACATACACAAGTTAACCACAAGATTTTCTTGATAGTCACTGCTTGTAAGCAATTGGTTTTCCGTTTAAATATAACGAAAGCCAAATAAAGGCAACGCTATAGTTAAAGCAGAGTAGATATAGCCCCCATAATTTCATGTAAAATACTACCTTTCCAACTTAAACTTCTTAAAGATGTACCTTTATTCCATGTTTACTCCAACCCAAGTATATGTACTTGTAATATATAGATCGACAGAAGACATGACTAATAAACTTGACGATCTTTGTATCACATTTTAATATCGTTAATAAATAGTCAACTCATTCTTATGTAACAAACACAGTTTCAAATGGGACTCCTTTTTGTCGAACAAGAGTAATATCTATGTACGTAGTTATATGAAGAACTACAACATGGTATTAAGCACTAGAGCAAAATTTGTATCACCTTCTTGTTCACGGTCTTATCACTTATATCAACATCTACATAATATCCAGCTTCATGAATCTGCTCCTTTACCTATCAAAAGTTACATAGGAGAGATCAGTAATATCTCGATATAATCGAACAGAAAAAAAACATATTTTTTCTAACAATGATATAATATAAGTCGTTAAATAAGTTATATATTCTGTCACAATTTTGGGAGGAAAACTCAGATGAAATCTCTTGGTTAAAGCTTAACTTTTCAGTTTCACCTTAGTTAAGTAGGGGAAACACATTCAATCTGTGCTTCCTCCGTATTGGCATTATTGCAACTCCCAAATTAGACAATACAAATATAGAGAAGTTGCAGGTAAACAATAGAACAGAAAAACATAGTAAGATGAACACAACCTGTACAACATATGCTTGTGATTTATCAGACACTGAGCAAACAATGGCTTGACGTGGACTAAGCCACAGAGGCCATTTCCCCTTATAGTTCTCAATAAGTATAGATAACATGCATTCAACCGAAACAAGAATAGCTCTATGTATTATGACAGGTGTGTCCCCATTACTTTCATCTTCTGCCGAGTACGTCAAGTTGAAACGAGAAGGAAGTTGAAAGTCTAGCTGTGGAAGGTACAATTGAATTAATATGTAAAATTTTACTAATAAAATTTTATTTTGGACCATTTCTCGATTGTCATTAGTTATCTTATGAGCTTTTATTGTGTTATTAATATGTAAGTTTTATTGTACGACTCGTACGAGCTGATCGTTTTTTAAAACATTGCTATACACACTACACAGAGTGCATATACACACGCACACACACATTTTTTTAATAACAAATAATGAAATAATCTTAATTACTAAAATATAAAAACTTGATTCTTCATAACAGAACGTTCAACATTAATACTAAAATTCAACAAAACCAACTTTATCATTAACAATGTCACAAAATTGAACATTAATACTACAATTCAACATAATCGACTGTGCCTTCATCATCAACTATCTAACTTGACTCTAGATAACAATGTTTTCCCATATGCCTTCATCATGATCATCTCGAATGGCATGTATGTCGTCTGCTACATTTTCTTCAACGATAGTCGGCATCCGTGTTGATAAAGGAATAAACTCACAAATGTCAAAACTTGACTCTTCAGTTTCATTAATATCCACACTTCTACCCGGAATGACCACTGACAATATTTCATTGCATGGATCCTTGACATAAAACACCTATTTAGCTTGATATGCCATGATAAAAGGCTCGTCAGTGTAAGCTATCTTATGAAGATCTACCAATGTAAAGCCCAGTTCATCGATTACCACACCCGTGTTATTATCAACCCACTTACACTTAAAAATAGGCACTCTAAACTTAACATAATCAAGTTCCCATATATCTTCAATAACTCCATAGTAACTTGTCGATGCCATAACTGGATTTTTATCTTTCGAGCTTGAAAAGTGCATGGACTCGGCTTGAAGAGTAACTCCGCTATTTTGAACCGAACTTTTGTCATCTTGTGACTTTGTATAGAATGAGTACTTATTGATATCATATCCATTCCAAGTTACGACATCGGACTTCGGCCCGTAAGCTAGCCATTTTAACATTTCAGATGCGCTATCACTTTAAGAGATTTGTACCTTAAACCACCTCAAAAAAGTCTATTATGTTCAATCAATAACTATTTCTCGCTCATTCGGGGATTATTTGTCTTCAAAAGATTCTTGTGAGCAGACAAGTACGGAAGAACCTCATCAGTGTTATTCAAAACGTACAAATGTGCTTGAAGCACCTCATCGCGATTCTTGGTTAATATTTTAACACCCCGTGTACCCTTTCCATTAAGTTTCCCATTATGTCGAGACTTCGGAAGCCCTACAGATGGTGTTTGTGACATGTAATCTGTGCAAAACTCGATTGCTTCTTCTGCAATATACCTCTCAACAATAGATGCTTCTGGACGAAATGGGTTTTTACTATACCCTTTAAAAATCTTCATGTATCGCTCAATCGGAAACATCCATCGCAAATAAACGGGGCCACACTCTTCAATCTCTCTAACTACATGGACAAGTAAGTGAACCATAATATCAAAAAAAAGAAGGAGGAAAATACATCTCCAATTGGCACAAGATAACAACAGCCCCGTTTTTCCACTCATCCAAAACCAAAGGATCAATCACTTTGCTACATATAGAATTGAAGAAAAAACACAAGCGAGTTATGGCATTTCTCACTTTTTTAGGCAAGACGTCACGTATAGCCACAGCTAGAAGTTGTTGCATCAAGACATGACAGTCATGAGACTTTAAGCCGGCCAATGTCAGATTTTGCATCGATACAAGACTCTTAATGTTCTACGAATAACCTTGTGGCACTTTAATGCCTTGTAAACAATTACAAAAGCTGATTTTCTCTCTTCTGGATAAAGTATAACATGCCGGGGGAAGATAAGTTCGTTTACCGACTACTTGCGGATGCAACCGAGGTCGTATACCCACTTCCTCTTAGTCTTGACGAGCCTGGACACCATCCTTTGTTTTGTGTTTAACATTGAGAAGTGTGCCGATCACACTATCGCAAACATTTTTTTCGACATGCATAACATCTATGCAATGTCTAACATCTAGATGTCTCCAGTAAGGAAGATCAAAAAATATTGACCTCTTCTTCCAAATGTTTGTCGTAGCAGCCTTCTTTTTAGTTTTTCCAAATATAGTATTTATGTTCTTCACACGATCGTACACTTGCTCACCTGTTAAGGGCGTCGGCGCAAGTCCATTTTCTGGGAATCCATTAAAATCTTTTCGCAATCTACGATACGGGTGATGGCGACTGAGAAACCTCCGATGTTGAGTGTAAACTGTTTTATTTCCATGTTTCAACTGGATGTAGCTTGTGTTTTCTTCACATATAGGACATGCATGATGTCCCTTCACACTATATCCACTCAAGTTTCCATATGCGGGAAAGTCATTAATCGTACAAAATAACATTGCACGCAACTTGAAACTTTGCTGGCGGTAACCATCAAACACGTAAATCCCTTCATCCCACATCATTCTCAAGTCATCAATCAATGGACTTAGATAAACATCTATGTCATTTCCTAGTTGTTTTGGTCCTGAAATCATCATTGACAATATAACGTACTTCCGTTTCATACATAACCAATGAGGTAGATTATATATCACAAGTAAAACAAGCCAAGAGCTATGCTTGGTGCTTAAGTTACCGAACGGATTCATTCCATCTGTGGAAAGTCCAAGCCTAAGGTTTCTTGCGTCACTCCCGAAATCTGGAAATAAATGATCTATTTTCTTCCATTGTGCAGCATCAGCTGGATGACGAATTAGCCCATCGCATTTTCTCTCATTTGCGTGCCATGTGAGATTCTTTGCATCATCTCTATTAGCAAACAATCGCTTGAACCTTGGAACAATCAGAAGATACCATAACACCTTCGCGGGAGGTCCTTGTTGTGTGTTCTCTCCATCATTCTTCACTTTGTATCGTGATACCCCACACCTAGGACACTTATGCAATTCTTCAAACTCTTTTCTGTACAGTATGCAATCATTGGGACAAGCGTGTATTTTTTTATACTCCATACCCATCGGACACAAAACCTTCTTCGCCTCATAGATACGCTTAGGCAATGTATTGCCTGTTGGTAGCATCTCATTCATCAATCGGAGCAATTCGTGAAACTTTTGTCACTCCACCCATTTATTGCCTTCAAATTAACCAAATTCAAGACGGCAGATAGACGTGTGAAATTTTCACACCCCGGATACAATGGAGTCTACGAATCACTTTTCAACGCATCATAAACATGAGCTCTTTGAAATGATTCTTGTCCGACATCACGAATCATTTCTTCAAATTGATCACCATCTATATCTACATGAGTGTTTCCGGTTGGAACATCTACTATTTCGCCATGCCATATCCACACCGTATAGTTGGTGTTTATCCCCTCACAAACAAGATGTTCACGAATTGTGTCAGCCTCATGTCGTCTCCCATTCATACACTTCACACAAGGGCAAAAGTATCGTTCATCGGGTTCCAAGCGATGTTGTCGAGCAAATTTAAGAAATTGCTCAATTCCATTGTCATACTCCGCACTCGCACGACTTGCATTCATCCAACTTCGATCCATTTCTTCTTTTCTGTTACACATACTATGTTCATCAATTTTCTATTATTTTGTATAAAGGGGAAGAATTTCATTTCTATATGATTACTAACTTTTTGAAAATTGTTTTGACAGAGAGAATGAAAAAGGTATGGTAGTCCTATAATTGTTGTTTAAAATAGAAACATGAACGACGGTTGTCAAAATAGAATTAACTGTATACTACGTCAACTTATGGCTTTGTCAAGATTGCTAACTCTATCTGCACGAACTGTTGGGAGAAGATCCTTAAGACGAAAGTTAACATCTATCCCAAAGGAAGAAGATCCTTAAGAAGTTAACCAAAGCTATCCCAAAATAATTCGTGTTCCACAAAATAGTGTTGTCAAAAGCAACACACATAATTAAACATGCGCACTCAACTAAATCGATTAAATTATATGACAAACAAGAAGAAAATAACATGTAAAACTACATTACACACAAACAATACACACAATACAAACAAACACGATACACACACACACACTGCCACACACAATACACATACACTGCCACACACACACACACAATACACACACACACTGCCACACACAATACACACACACTGCACGCACACACACTGCCACACCTATACATGCACATACACACACAACACACAAATTAAACATCACACAACAATCCTTAAAAGACTAGATAAAATTACCAAATAGGAACAAAGAAGAGAGTTCGGAATAATTACCAAATAATTCGCGGTGGTCGATTGCGAAACGCCGAGGAGGTTGCGGGGGTCGCGAGGTCGCTGGAGTTCGCGGGGGTCACGAGGTCTCCGGAGGTCGCGGGGGTCACGAGGTCGCCGGAGGTCGCGGGTCGCCTGTTAAAAGTCGCGGAGTCAACAGTCGCGGAGTCAAGCGCAGGAAGAAAGAAAGGGAAAAAAAAAGAAAGAAAGAAAGAAAGAAACGGGGTGTAATTAAATGGAAATTAACAGCGGTTTTCAAGTAACCGCTGTTAGAAGAGGAAAACTAACGGCGGTTTTAAAGTAACCGTCGTAAAATAGGAAAAATTAACGGCGGTTGCTTAATAACCGCCGTTAATTGGTGGATTTTAACAGCGGTTTCGTAAAAACCGCCGTTAACTTCTTAATTTAACAGCGGTTTCTTTTTTAACCGCTGTTAATTTTTCATAATATTTACGAACCATGCCACTGCACAAATTTAACAGCGGTTTTACGATAACCGCTGTTAATTGTCCGCTGTTAAATGAGTATTTTGTAGTAGTGTAAGGTGGGACGATTCCGTCTTCAGCAGCCTAGGGAGTGATCCCTCATGGCGACCTGGGCATTCAGGCCTCAGCCGTGAGACGTCGGAGTCCGAATCCGTCACCAGGAGTTCGGCGTACCCAACTCCCAGAAGACAGGCCGGCCATCTGGCTCCCACTCGCCCAATAATCGAGCTCGGCGGTAGAGACCTCGTCGCCTACCAGATAACCGCAATGTAGCGCCAGCTCGACGAAATGAAAACACTCATAGAAACTGGGGCAGGCGCCAGGAGATCGATCGCCGGACCAAGTGAGCCGCTCGCAGTCCAGATCGAGCTTGCCCCCGTGCAACCGAAGATCACTCCTCCTCAAACACCTCTATATGAGGGGAATCGGACCCTGAGACCCACTTGAGCAAGTTCCGGATCTATATGACCGGATGCGGGGCATCAGACACGACGAAGTGCCGAATGTTCCCATTAACATTGGGCGATCTTGCCCATAGGTGGTACATCTCATTTCCACCGCGCTCAATCAACTGTTTTGAGAAGCTGGCGAATGACTTCATGTCGTATTTCGCCACTAAGGTCGCTCGGCCAGAAGGTCCCCACCGCATGATGAAGATCAGGCAGGGGAAGGACGAGCCCGGCGAAGATTACATCGACCGGGTGGATGAAATAGTCCTCACCGGCGAGTCCATTAGCGATGAGCTCGCCCTCTACTCGGTCATGGGGGGATTCTATGGCCATTCACCCATGTTCAGGCACCTCACGAAGGACATCCCCCCGACCTACGTGATCTTCCACGTCAAGGCCGCCGACTTTCTGGCCAGGCAGAGGATGCTCACCCTTCGCTTAGGCGAGGGGAAGACGCCATCTACCGTCCCGAAGAAGGCGGTCGCCAAGCCCAGAAAGGCGGTCGCAAAGCCGCCCGGTGAGTTCAAGGCCTTCGAGGATGTGGAAGTTCACCTCCTCCGCAACCTCAATCTGTCTCCGACCCATATCTTTAACGCCATCAAGGGGCGCGAATGGCTTAGCAAGCCGAAGCCGATGAGGGACAATGGTCATCTTGACCGCAGTAAATTTTGTGCCTATCACAAAAGTCCCGACCACAACACCAGCCAATGCCGCGACCTCCTCAGACAACTCTGGAGGTTGTTTGAGGAAGGCAAGCTGGACAATTTGGTGACCAAGCCAGAACCCCGGGCAGAAAGGACCGGGGGACGCGATCGTCGACATAACGACGACCGTCTCTCTCCCAATCCGATCGCCAGGATCGAGCAAAATGAGCCGGAGTACTCAGACGAGTCGATCCCTCCGATCAACCCCGGCGGTCGGATCAATATGCTTCAGTCGGGAGGTGGAAACCTCGGAGGTCTTTCCCCGGTTTCCACCATATCAAATAGAAAGCGGAAGGCCGAGCTGAGGGCGTTCGCCGGAGTCTATGTCGTGGTGCCCCCAGAGCCAACCATCTCCAGAGACGCACTCATCTCCTTCTCCAACAAGGATAGTGAGGGAGTGCAGTGCCCCAAAAAGGGTGCATTGGTGATCTCTGCATATATCCTTGGGAAAATGGTCGACCGCGTGCTAGTTGACAATAGGAGCTTTTGCAACATCATATTCAAATCTTCTCTGGACCAGCTCGGCAACCTGACCAAGTTCATCAAGCCATTCGATACCGTGCTTCAAGGGTTTGGCGACAACACGGTCCAAGCCTATGTAAGGATCAAGCTCTCTGTCGAGCTAATATGCTGGTACGATCCCAAGGTTAAGATCACTAGGAACCTCAATTTTGTAATCATAGATAGGTCCATCATCTATAATGGGTTCCTAGGTCGCCCCTTTCTAGAAACCTTTGAGGCTGTCGCCTCTTCTTTATTTTACTGTATCAAGTTCCCCACTACCGATGGGACAGTCGGTACTGTAAAATGAGACCAGCTAATGGCAAAGAAATGTTTGAATTACTCATGTGTCGTAACATCCCTTTTAAACGTTTCCTGTACTATTTGTAACATTGATACGATCGACATTCAACTAATGGAGATCGACAAGCCAAGCACCTCATACCAGCCCGACTCAGAGGGCGGCATCTCACATCAATTGTCGGACGACATCGAGCCGAGGATTGGTTTCGAGCCAAGCCTCGACGTTGATCCAAGGATCGAGTCCGGAGATCGTTCCAAATGAGAAGCGACCGTCCCCATTGAAGAGTTGGAAAGTATAACAATCGATCCGGCTCGCCCGGAGCAGGAAGTGCAGATCGGCTCAAGCGTCGGTCCCGAGTTAAAAGACGATCTGATCAGTTTACTATAAAAGAACATCGGAGTCTTTGCCTGGTCGCATCAAGATATGGTCGGCATCAGTCCTGAACACGCTTGCCACTATCTAAAGATCGACCCGGCAAGGAAGCCTGTTCACCAGAAACGTAGGAAATTCGGTCCTGAGAAGTATGCTGCGCTCGACGGAGAAGTCAAAAAGCTACTCGACAACAAACTGATCGGAGTAGCTACTGACGAGCCACAGTGGGTAGCCAATGCGGTGCTCGTAAAAAATGCGAGCAACTCCTAGAGGTTATGCATCGATTTCACTGACCTCAACGCGGCGTGTCCGAAAGACCACTTTCCAATGCCTCATATTGACCACTTGGTCGATAACACGACAGGTTGCGAAATGATGTCGTTAATGGATGCCTTCGTCGGGTACCATCAGATCCCAATGGCGGAGAAAGACGTAAAACACACGTCATTCCACACGGAAAAAGACGTGTACTTTTGGGTCCGAATGCCGTTCGGTCTGAAAAATGCGGGGGTGACCTACCAACGACTAATCAACGGGATGTTCGCCGATCAGATTGGCAAGACCATGGAGGTTTACATTGACGACATCATGGTCAAGAGCCTCAAAAAAGAACATCACCTCAAAGACCTTGCCGACACGTTCGCCATCCTCGAGAAATTCAACATGAAACTGAACCCCAAGAAATGCAACTTCGGGGTAAGCTCCGAAAAATTCTTGGGGCACATTGTGAGCCAAAGGGGGATCGAAGCGAACCCCACCATGATCAAGGCGATCCTCGACATGCAAGAGCCACGGAATGTCAAACAGGTGCAACGCCTCACGGGTTGTCTAGCAGCTCTTAACCGTTTCATTTCTCGGCTCGGAGACAAAAGCAAGCCATTCTTCTCCACCATAAAAAATAAGAAATTTGCATGGACGAAGGAATGTCAAATGGCATTCGCCAAAATCAAGGAGTATCTGTATAATCCCCAAATTTTGGCTAAACCAATCCCCGGCGAAAAGCTATTCCTCTACCTGGTAGCCTCGAAGGTCGCGCTGAGCGCTGTATTAGTGCGAGCAGAGGGGCAAGCCCACTTGCCGATCTACTTCGTCACTCAAGCGCTTCATGACGCGGAAATGCGTTACACACATCTGTAGAAGCTCGCCTACGCACTAGTCATGAGTGTTCGCAAGCTGAGGGCCTACTTCTTCGAACACCAAGTGGAGGTTCTGACGACTCTCCCTCTAAGGCAAGTTCTGCACCGGCCAGACACCAACGGGCGACTCCTCAAGTGGTCACTGGAGATCGCCCAATACGGTGTCACGTACGCTCCTCGCACGGCGATCAAAGGCCAAGCTCTGACGGATTTCGTGGTGGAATTAACGTTCCCGCCCAGTCCGACCCAGGTCGGCCGTACTGCCTGGAAATTATACGTAGATGGCTCGGCGACCAGCTCGCGAGCAGGGGCACGGATTGTTCTCATCAGCCCCGACGGCCAAAGTTTTACAAATATTATGCGTTTCGGGTTCCGTGCGACCAACAATGAAGCCGAGTACGAAGCCTTGGTAGGCGGGCTCGATCTAGCACTCGCCATGGACGTTCATCGCCTCCGCATCTTTATGGACTCCCTCTTGGTCGTGAACCAAGTCAAGGGGGAATATGAGGCGTGCGGCGAACAGATGATCAAATATCAAGAATTGGTCGCCGAAATAAGCACAAAGTTTGAAGAAGTGCTGATCGAACAAGTCTCGAGAGAGCACAACTCCCAGACTGATGCCCTATCCAAACTCGCATCGTCGGATCGGGCGGCAGACTTCTCTAACATCCAAATCACGAAGTCAGCAAATCGGCGATCGACAGAAGCCTGGTCACCACAATTGCCATCGCCGAAGAGAACTGGATGACTCCGTTCGTTAAGTACTTGAAGGATGGAACGGTCCCCACAGATCGGATCAAAGCTCGCCAGCTTCAGCTCCGAGCAACCAGATACACCCTATTGGACGACCGGATTTACAAGCGAGCTTTCAGCCTTCCTCTCCTCAAATGCATTACGCCGGAGGAAGGCCGACTTGTGTTAGCCGAAATCCATGACGGGATCTGTAGAAATCACGCTGGAGGGCGAGCTCTCATCCACAAGACGATCAGGCAAGGCCTTTTCTGGACTACCCTACAAAAAGACGCGATCGCCTATGCCCGATCTTGTCACAGGTGTCAAGTAATGGGACCGAACATCAAGTTCTCCCCCGAGCAGCTCACTTCTATGTACAGTCCGTGGCCGTTCGCCCAATGGGGCATCGATCTCATCAGTCTTTTGCCGACGGCGCCAGGGGGATGTAAATTCGCCATCGTGGGGGTCGATTATTTCACGAAATGGGTAGAGGCCGAGCCACTCAACAAGATCGGCCAAGAACAAGTGATCAAGTTCATTTGGAAGAACATCATATGTAGCGACCACTTTTCTAAAATATAATTCTTCAAATTTTAAGAAGAATAAATAAAAATTTTGCAGCGGAAATACATTTCAAAAAGACAAACTTAATAATTGCAAGTAATCTTCTCGAGTCATTGTTAAAACAAAACATACCTTGACATAAAAATAAAACAAATTGAACACTTGTTCATAAACATAGTTTGAAAGAAATAACATTAAATAAATAAACATCTAATCATAGGCTTGATCATCCCACTCTCAATCGCATGCCACATCGATCTCCTCAACCTGAAAGGGGGTAAAATGGTGGGGTGAGCTTCCAACTCGCTCAGTGTGGAGAGTACGCAATATGTCTACGTTAATTACTAAATATATTAGCAAGTATAATGCCCGTCGGCTAGCCCGAAGGCTTTATGCACAATTAAGTGCTTCTGACTGATTTGCACATTTAAGTGCTTCTGACTGATTGCACATTTAAGTGCTTCTGACTGATTGCACATTTAAGTGCTTCTGACTGATTTCACGTGCACATACGAGACAATATATAAAGCAATTAAAATAAACAAAAGCGTAATAAATCCCCACACCTGGATAAAATGCAGTTCTTGAACTTGAATGTGATGAGATGCTTGACTCGACAATTCTAGGCCCGTAAATTCTTGTTATTATCTACAATTAATAATAATAAAAAAATTATTATTATTATATGACTGAGAATTAAATTATGAGTGAATAATAATATCAATTGAAAAGGTCAACATATTAAAAGCTTGGCCGAAAGGGATCGATTTTTAAAATATTGAATCTGGCTGGGGGAATTAAAAGGATTGGAAAAATTTAGGGACTGAAATTAAATACACTAAAAAGTTGATTTGGGTTCAAATTGAAAGGTCTGGAACTATGGGGGCTAAATTGATAAAACCTAAAATATGGCAGGGTATAAAAACCCTTCTAACACCCGTCGGCCGACTCATCTTCATTTCTTCTTCTTCGATTCATCTCTCTCTCCCAATTCTCCGATAAGACACACACACACACACACAAAATCAACACCAGCACACACACACACATCAAACCACGACCGAAAAAAGGGAATGGCGGTCGCGGCCAGATTAGGGCTTCTGTCGGGGAGATTGACAGCGCCACCGCGGCGGCGGACTGGTGAAGGGTCGACGGCGGCGAGTTTGAATCAGGAACTGGGTTAGGTTCCATAAATGCGATCGACGATGAAGAAAAGAGACGCAATTGATTGTTCTTGTAATACCCACGATTTTCGTTCCGGTTATTTTGGATTTTTCTTGGATATTTCCCGGTTGTCGAGTTCCGGTATTATTTTCTCGACAACTGATTTTGGCGTTTAAGACCATAGGTGGTGATTTGTTATCCGTTGTTTTCATTTCGGACCAATGATGTTGTCCCCGAGTATTTTGTCGTGTTCGTTCCGTGCGATTTCGGAAAATCGAGTCGTCGAATCATGGTGGTCGGACACTGGCCGGACGGTTGGGGACGGTGGCCGGACGGCTGCAGGCACTGGCCGGGCGAGTGCCGGCACTGGCCGGGCGATTGCGACAGGAACCGGCGTAGCGCACGCTACGTCCGGAAAGTAGCGCACGCTACGGCCAGGAGGCAGCGCACGCTATGGCCGGTTGGCTGCGCGCGCTAGTCGGCCGAGGCAGTAAGGGCGTAGGTTCGATCGGGAGGATCGGGCAGTAGCGCACGCCATCGCCGGACATCGCGCACGCCACGGCCGGAAGGTTGCGACGCTTACCTGGCCGAGCCAGAAGTCTCTCGATTGTGGGCCGGGCCGAGCCGCACGTGTTCGGCCAGTATGATGGCGGGCCCGGCCAACATTCTCGACCATGACCGCCGCTAGCGCACGCTAGCTCGGCATCCTAGCGCACGCTAGCCGCACTAAAGATAAATATGACCGAGCGATCTTGCTTTGCACTCATTTTTCATTTTCTCCCTTTCTCTTCCGCGGCTGGATTCTTGGAGGTGACGAAGGCATGTTATTATACAACTAATCCACGAAGTTTGGGAGCTGATAACATCGATTAATCACTCCTTAACATCCTTCAATCCAGCGAATCAGGGTTAGTTTTCCTAAAATCATAGTTTTGGGAAAAATTGGGGATTTTGTGGATTTCGTCCGTTTGATTCGCTATAACTTAGAATAGTGATGGATTGATGATTATTAAGTTGTTTTATATCGAATCCCTTGTTTTTCCACGGTTGGATTGCCGAGGATTCGTCGTTTTATTGAGTTTCAAATCGACACCTTGAAAGTGTTCGATAAAATGTCACAAAGGGGATTCGGGCGTTCTACGATTATCCTTCTGTAACACCCCCAAACCCTTCGGGAATATTACAGCGCCGCAGACCCCCTCCGTGAGGATCTACCAGGCTAAATACAGAAAACACATTAACACTATACATGCCGACATGGCTAACTAACGAACCATTAGACCGATTTGGTCTTTTACCACAACATACACATCGACCATACATTACTCTTTCTCGTAACTCATACCCACGCAGGGGTTAACATAAATCAACAATCCCGCATAGGGGAAAGTAAACACAACGGAAAGACAAAACAAGACATCACCAAATACTCAACACCGGTCTTCATGTGATTAGTATCGCCGTCTTCCATCATCCTTCGTAACGATCCTGTGAATTGCTCCCCAGCAACCTGCAAATACCTGGACGCAATACAGACATCCACCCCCCGAATACTCGGGGGTTAGCAAAACTCTACTGTTTTGCTAGTGCAAGTATAAATACAAGGACAAGCCATACATATCATACTCCAAGAACATAGAAATCATGAATATACTTCCCGAGATAATTCACTTGATCATAACAATTTTAGATTACGAAAGATAAGAATAAAACCATTTTACAACTTACAAAACATTTTACGATCTCGAGTTTTTGAAAACGCTTTGGGATTTAAGAATTTCCAAGCCTTTCAAATGCTTAGGACATAGCCCAACAATCGTTTATTTCAAAATACAAGTCCGATGGCGTATAACAGGCCCACGACCCAATTATAACATTCCAATCACAACACAGGTCCACGACCCAAATCACCCACATCACATACTTCCAAGAATAACCCGGTGGAAGTTACACAATATCCAACATTACCATGACAACAGTCTCACTCAACATACCACAGAGCTACAATGCACAGAGCAACCACAGGACTCACGTACCCATACCAAATTATCACAACCAAGAGACAAATCATTCACAACACGTTTATTAGTGCCATTCCAGCCAAGTACGATACCATTTGAACTGCCATTCTAATCAGACGAAATATGCGCCAAAGATCACAGTTCTCCAACAAAACACTTCAAAGTTAACCTTGGTACGAGACTCACGGCCACCGTACTCGCAGAGCCCGTCGGACATCCCTGGGTGGTTAACCATAGTTCGCGATACGAAACTCACGGCAACGTATCCCTAGAGGCCTCGTCAGACCGTCCCTAGGTGAACATACACATATCATCCACAACGCCACGGGAAGCCATAATTCGAATACTAGAATATGCATACAAATGTTAGGTACTTCGCTAGAATGGCCACTATAGTCGACGTACACTCACAACTAATGTCACACAACCACAAGCAAATACCAATACCAAACAACACCAAGTGTCACAACCTCCTCATGAAGGAATAACAACTAATATCACACACATTACGTTCTTACCGAACAAGTACACATAACATTACGTAATCCCCGGCAAAGGATTACGGTCTATTAAACTCACTCAAAGTGATCGTAGCATCTTTCAACATACAAAACCAACACATATATTCCGAGAACACATATATTCACGAATCACAAGAATTATTGTTGAAAGACAACATTTATCGAGAACATACCGATCCCTTTACGTTCATTAAACATCGGATTTCGCATAAAATCATTTATCGATAATTATGCCTACGAAACATGAAATGTATGGACAAGATACTTGCCTCGGCATCGCGAGCAAGCAACGAAACAACGAACACGGTCGGATAGCCCTCGAACTTCCGAAACGACCAAGAATTCGACAACCTCACGATCGCTACGAAAATAACATCACCACGGATAAATAACGTTAAATGGAATCCGAATCAACGGAGAAACAACAAGGATCCGAGGGTTCCTTCAAGAAATCGAAATCAAGTCCCGGTGATAAAATCGATATATGAGTTACAAAATCCAAGATCATGGCCAAGACAACAAGAATACCATAATAATTCATCAAAATCGGATAAATCGGTGAATCACGAAGAAAACCCCCAAAATCATACAAGTAGGGTTTTAAGCAAGGAAATACCTTGATTCGGACGAAGAACACGGATTAAATGATGATTTAATCAAAAAGGATCTTCCAAAAGCCTTGGAATTGAGTAGAATCGACCAAGAACCCTATTTCCGCCGCACCCGTCCGATAGCCGCAAGAAAAGTGAAGAAATGAGCAAAAACGGCCGCCTGTGCCTTATATAGCGGCCATCGCCGGACACTTACGGCCAGAATCGGCGGGACTTACGGCCGTAACTCGGCACTTACGGCCGCAGCGCAGTCCTTACGGGCCGTAACCGCATTCGTCCGGAAGCCGCTTGACACCCGACGGCCAGAACTCGACTCTACGGCCAGAATCGCATTCGTCCAAGTCGCACAGCACCCGCACGGCCGTAACTCTCGACTCTTACGGCCAGACTGCATTCGCTGTGCCATGCTCGCCGATCACTTACGGCCAGAATCGCACCTTACGGCCGTAATCGCCGCATCAAGACTACATTACTGCCTCTGGTCGTGGCCACTCCGACGGTCCGAACGACCGAAATCCAAACTCGAGTAAAAACCGAGATACGGTTACGAAGTACTCGAAAAGACGAATCCAAGCGTTAAGAGAACACACGATTCCGACCACTCTAAGTGTCGGAATTGACGACAAGTAATTACCCCAAACTTTGGGAAATTACAAAAATGGCCCAAAACGTCCAAAATCACGATACGTGATTGAATAACCAAACCGAAGTTCACAACACGTCTAACAAAGTTAAACGGACTTACGTGAAACTCGAAATGTTAGCTTCAACGAGATTCGCAAGAATCGAGCTCAAGCGCGAAAAGTCGCTAAAAAGCTCGGAACTCAACAAAACGATACCAAACGAACTCGGATGACAAAAGTGCAGAATTAATCATTCTCGGAATGACGAAACGGTCTTGAGCGAGTCGTCAAAACGGACTTCGAAAAAAGAAAATTACCGAAATTCGAAATTGCGGATATTACATTCTACCCTCCTTAAAAGAAGTTTCGTCCCGAAACTTAAAACAAGTAGGGAGAAGCAATATCCCCACCAGGAAAAACTCGACGAGATACACGAAAACCGAGAACTCGTGCCCAACGGCGAAATGTTGCAAGAAACGCAAGGACACATACGGCGTGAAAACACGCTCCACGACGACCAACACAACGCCACCGATAGAGACATAATAAAACCAACAAGTGACAAGCGTCATAAAACTGATAATATGGTCAAGTCAATTATCCGAACAATCATAAAACACAACGAACGAAAATCGATATGATTGACCAACCCAACGGTACATCAATCAAAACGCGAGCCAGTCGCTGAACAAATACGGAATTCCACCGCCCAAGGGTTGGAAGATTGTAAACGAGACTAATTTCCCGAACTTAAGGGAATTACGTCGGAGTCTGAACATTCAACAATCACGGAACAAGATCAACAGAAACCGAACCATCAAACAATTGAATTGCAACGATCGAGACAATGACAATGATCAATCATGTATGAATCATAACGAATAACGAAAATCGAATAGCATCCCCATAGTTCCCACTCGACTCAAGACAATATATACGATATGGTGAAAACGACAAGATATGAATTCATATAAAGTTCACAAGAGCGGAACCGAATTCGGAAAAAGTCACAACGACAATCGATTAACCCAAAACAACACCGCAACTTGTTCAAACAACAAAAGTGAAGAGTAGAAAAGTCCGTAAAATATCGACGAACGCAAACGAGTCGATAGAGTCGAATAAAACGAAAGCGAAAGATATGGGTATTACACCATATCACCTTTAAAAGAGGTTTCGTCACCGAAACCTAAACAACGAGAACGAAGTGCTAGAATAGCAACCTTCCCAAAAATCTTCTCTTGGTCCCGCACCTAATCTCCATGACTGCATGTACCGTGGTCACGACCGCGCCCTTTGCCCCTCGGCATATTAAGCGGATACTCACTCAATATAATGGTACAGCATCACAAAATAATATACCAAATTGCCATCTCGGCTTTGCATATCACATAAGACAACTAATAGCAACTCGATAAGAAGATCCACGAGGTATCCTTTTACATGATATCATTTGAAAATCCTTGGATTTGCATGTTTATTTAAAATATTACTTTGAAAGTGTTTATGGTACCTCGGGCTTTTTGTCAAAAATTTTAAACAACGGACTTTAACTGTCTCATTTGAAATTATTTTCAAAACAATATTTCCTTACAACCGGTCACTATCAAAATCACTATGCCACCGCACGTCATCATTTTGGAGTGATTCAAGGTCACGCACAATCACTGACTCAGTACAGAAAACTTTTCTAAATCTGAGTTTGAAGTTTAAATCGAGTAAGATTCTTTATCTTTCACAATATAATTTTGAAGATAAAAATTGTATTGTTTTTTTAAAATAGAAATTTTGATGGTGTGAAAGATTTCTGAAATCATGTACTCGAATTATTTGAAAATACCACAATACTACGTCAAAAATCCTTTTTAAAAATCTTCTCAACACTACACAATAATCAACGACGGTAACATTTTACAAAATGTTCAGAGGTACTTTAAAACGACTCTTTCAATACCGTCGGGGTTCCTTTAGAAAATTCAAGGCCGGCTCGCCAATTTTAAGCGATTTTCAAAGTCCAACGAAGCCGCCGATTGCTTAACCGTTAAAACTTTATGAAATTTAATTCTCCCACAACTTGCTCAAGTTTATAAAATTTTCGTAAAAGCTTTCGAACACACACATAAAAGACATAATTTACCACTTTATCAAAATACGATCCATTATCATCAAATCCACTCACACGTAAACATTATCTGTCCACATAATTACATTATCACACAAGCGGCCGTTAAAAGATAATTAACATCTAAAACTGAAATCCTTCCTCTCAGTAATGAGGATCCCCACAAGTGCATTCAGGACGACTTAACGTTCACACCACCAACTTAGTCACAATTTTGAGCATTATTGACCAAACAATAATGCCAACATCAATACATACCTCCGAACCGACGATCATGAAATCAAAAAGTCGAAAGCAAGAGCCACGTTTCGAGTAAATTTTTTTTTTTTTTTTTGGTAGACCTCATTTGGGTTCTTAAAATCAAATTTTGAAAACTTACAAAGCAAGAGGAAAAATATCACATTGAGAAACTTTCCTTGCGGAATCACACCAAGTCATTACTTCAATAAAACGATTCACACAATATATACACACATTTATACACCCGGTACCACTTTTCATTCTAGCACAATACGAGAATCAAACAAGTATGGAGTACGTATTCACGAGGCACATTTAAACTCCACATGACAACATATAATCACACAAGCTCGTATAACACGAGACGCAACAAAGTAGGGAGACTTACCTCCACAGATCGCACGAAGATGATGGCCGCACCTCGATACTAATCACGACCGACACCTCAGACGACGCGTCGCGACACGACTCAGTCAGACAAAATCGGACAAGACAAGACAAGACAAGACCCAACAACACACAACCTGACCCGACACCTAGGTTTCCGCAACCTAAGCTCCGATACCATATTCCGTAACACCCTAAACCCTTCTGGGAATATTACATCGCCGCACCCCTCCGTGAGGATCTACCAAAGCAAATACGTAAAACACATTAACACTATACATGCCGACATGGCTAACTAACGAACCATTAGACCGTTTTTGTCTTTTTCAACATCATACAAATCGACCTTACATTACTCTTTTCGTAACTCATACCCACGCAGGGGTTAACATAAATCAACAATCCCGCATAGGGAAAGTAAACACAACGGAAAGACAAAACAAGACATCACCAAATACTCAACACCGGTCTTCATGTGATTAGTATCGCCGTCTTCCATCATCCTTCGTAACGATCCCGTGAATTGCTCCCCAAAGAACTCCGCAAATACCTGGACGCAATACAGACATCCACCCCCGAATACTCGGGGGTTAGCAAACTCCACTGTTTTGCTAGTGCAAGTATAAATACAAGGACAAGCCATACATATCATACTCCAAGAACATAGAAATCATGAATATACTTCCAGAGATAATTCACTTGATCATAACAATTTTAGATTACGAAAGATAAGAATAAAACCATTTTACAACTTACAAAACATTTTACGATCTCGGGAGTTTTTGAAAACGTTTGGGATTTAAGAATTTTCAAGCCTTTCGAAATGCTTAGGGACATAGCCCAACAATCGTTTATTTCAAAATACAAGTCCGATGGCAGATAACAGGGCCCACGACCCAATTATAACATTCCAATCACAACACAGGGGTCCACGACCCAAATCACCCACATCACATACTTCCAAGAATAACCGGTGGAAGTTACACAATATCCAACATTACCATGACAACAGTCTCACTCAACATACCACAGAGCTACAATGCACAGAGCAACCACAGGACTCACGTACCCATACCAAATTATCACAACCAAGAGACAAATCATTCACAACACGTTTATTAGTGCCATTCCAGCCAAGTACGATACCATTTGAATCGCCATTCTAATCGGACGAAATATGCGCCAAAGATCACGGTTCTCCAACAAAACACTTCAAAGTTAACCTTGGTACGAGACTCACGGCCACCGTACCCCGCAGAGCCCCGTCGGACATCCCTGGGTGGTTAACCATAGTTCGCGATACGAAACTCACGGCAACGTATCCCTAGAGGCCTCGTCAGACCGTCCCTAGATGAACATACACATATCATCCACAACGCCACGGGAAGCCATAATTCGAATACTAGAATATGCATACAAATGTTAGGTACTTCGCTAGAATGGCCACTATAGTCGACGTACACTCACAACTAATGTCACACAACCACAAGCAAATACCAATACCAAACAACACCAAGTGTCACAACCTCCTCATGAAGGAATAACAACTAATATCACACACATTACGTTCTTACCGAACAAGTACACAAAACATTACGTAATCCCCGGCAAAGGATTACGGTCTATTAAACTCACTCAAAGTGATCGTAGCATCTTTCAACATACAAAACCAACACATATATTCCGAGAACACATATATTCACGAATTACAAGAATTATTGTTGAAAGACAACATTTATCGAGAACATACCGATCCCTTTTTACGTTCATTAAACATTGAATTTCGCATAAAATCATTTATCGATAATTATGCCTACGAAACATGAAATGTATGGACAAGATACTTGCCTCGGTACCGCGAGCAACGAAACAACGAACGAACACGGTCGGATAGCCCTCGAACTTCCGAAAACGACCAAGAATTCGACAACCTCACGATCGCTACGAAATTAAGATCAACACGGATAAATAACGTTAAATGGAATCGAATCAACCGGAGAAACAACAAGGATCCGAGGGTTCCTTCAAGAAATCTAAATCAAGTCCCGGTGATAAAATCGATATATGAGTTACAAAATCCAAGATCATGGCCAAGACAACAAGAATACCATAATAATTCATCAAAATCGGATAAATCGGTGAATCACGAAGAAAACCCCAAAATCATACAAGTAGGGTTTTAAGCAAGGAAATACCTTGATTCGACGAAGAACACGGATTAAATGATGATTTAATCAAAAGGATCTTCCAAAAGCCTTGGAATTGAGTAGAATCGACCAAGAACCCTATTTCCGTCCGCACCCGTCCGATAGCCGCAAGAAAAGTGAAGAAATGAGTAAAACGGCCGCCTGTGCCTTATATAGTGGCCATCGCCGGACACTTACGGCCAGAATGCGGGACTTACGGCCGTAACTCGCACTTACGGCCGTATCGGTGTCCTTACGGCCGTAGAATCGCATTCGTCCTAAGTCGCTGACACCCGCACGGCCGTAACTCTCGACTCTACGGCCAGAACCGCATTCGTCCGGAGTCGCTGCACCCGCACGCCAGAACTCGACTTACGGCCAGACCGGCATTCGCTGTGCCATGCTCGCCGATCACTTACGGCCAGAATCGCACCTTACGGCCAGAACTCGCTGCATCAGACTGCCGCTGCCTCGGCCGTGGCCACTCCGACGGTCCGAACGACCGAAATCCGAACCTGAGTAAAAACCGGAGATACGGTTACGAAGTACTCGAAAAGACGAATCCAAGCGTTAAGAGAACACATGATTCCGACCACTCGAAGTGTCGGAATTCGACGACGGAAGTAATTACCCTAAACTTTGGGAAATTACAAAAATGGCCCAAAACGTCCGAAAATCACGATACGTGATTGAATAACCAAACCGAAGTTCACAACACGTCTAACAAAGTTAAACGGACTTACGTGAAACTCAAAATGTTAGCCAACGAGATTCGCAAGAATCGAGCTCAAGTGCGGAAAAGTCGCTAAAAAGCTCGGAACTCAACAAAACGATACCGAAACGAACTCGGATGACAAAAAGTGCAGAATTAATCATTCTCGGAATGACGAAACGGTCTTGAGCGAGTCGTCAAAACGGACTTCTGCCGAAAAAAGAAAATTACCGAAATTCGAAATTGCGGATATTACACCTTCCTTGTTCGATCGTCGATTTATTCATGGTATGATGTTGGGGTCAGGTTCCTTGCGAAGAACTCGAGCCGGAACCCTTCCGTTCGCCGTTCTTCGATCGGTGGTGTTACCGTCGTTTCCGCCGGAGAGTTGTGGGCATTCGAGGTTTTCCGGTTAATCCACGTTCGTCGGAGTGTGCGGTGTCAACTACCGAGGCAAGTATCTTGCCCATACACTTCGTATTCCGTATACATAATAAATTGGTGATTGTCTATGTGGAGAATTGAATGTTATTTAACTTTCAAAAGAATCAATATGTATAAGTATATTCCCGATAAAGGTCTTCTTCAAATTAACTTGAGTGTTCAAGAACGAATGTGTCATTCTGAGAATGGGTACTAGTATTGTATGTTGTGCCCGGTTTTCGTGTGGTACTGTTAGATGACTGTCATCACGATGATGTGTGATGTTGTGTGATTTTCCATTGGGTTTTTCACTCGGGGATGTCTCAAGGAGGCTCCGAGGTCCGTGGCTTACTAGCACGGGATGCGAATAACCCTTGGGAGGATGTCGATGTGAGTATTTGGGTCTTGGACCATGTGATTTTTTTTGGTATTGTTTTTTGTAAATAACCTTGGGTTGTGTCCCAAAATGGGTTCCGTAAGGTGTGAATTCTTTAAAACATTTTACTTGTTGTTTACCTCGTTTCACTCCGACCTTTCATAGTTTGTAGATTATATTGTTAATCTTGCATGTGTCCGATTGGGAGGCCATTCGTGAGTACTGAGTATATGGTTTATAGTCCTTTGCATTGGAAGTCGGATATTATTTCGAGTGTGAGAGTTATATTTGTTCACTCCGAGAGGACTGACGGGCCGAGGAGGGTTCCGCTTATGACGGTTCCGCGAACATTTGGGTTAGCCACTCCGAGAGGACTGACGGGTCGAGGAGGGATTCGCGTATTGTCGGATCCACGGTTAACCAGGAGTATTTTTAACCTTGTGACTTGATGCATTTTGTGATATGTCCGGAGTATCACGATGTTTTGACTTGCCATAATGTTTGGGATGTAAAACATATTCATCAGAGGTGCTTGGACTAGAATGGCTTATGGATGGTGTGTTGTGTGTAATTGGTCCATTTTTGTGAATTGATGTATGGCTATAGGTATCGTGATTATTTTCCAATCAAAAACTCCCGGGATTCGGAGTTGTTTTCAAAGTGCTTACTTGTTCAATTCTACTTTCAAGACTTGAACTATTTTAACTAAATGAAACATCTCGGGAAGTCTTTCTAAATTAATCAAGTTATTGTATTCCCAGAATATGATATGCATGGCTTGTATTTATATTTTATACTTGCACTAGCAAAACAGTGGAGTTTTGCTAACCCCCGAGTATTCGGGGGGCGGATGTCTGTATTGCGTCCAGGTATTTGCAGGTTGCTGGGGAGCGAATCACAGGATCAATACGAAGGATGATGGAAGACGACAATACTAATCACATGAAGACCAATCGTTGAGTATGTTTAATAGTCTTGTTGGTTATTTCTACGATGTATTGTTATCCCGATTTATGGGAGCGTTATGGTATTCCAGCCCCTGCGCGGGTATGAGTTTTGGGAAAGAATCATGTATGTAATGTTGTGTGTTGTGATAAAAGACCAAATCGGTTTAATGGTCCTTTACGTAGCCATGTCGGCATGTGAAGTGATGCATTGTATTGTATTTAGCCTGGTAGATCCTCGCGAGAGGGTGCGGCGCCGTAATATTCCCGAGTGGTTTGGGGTGTTACGAATCATGGTATCGAGCTTAGGTTGCGGAAACCTAGGCAATGGGTCCAGTCAGTATTGTCGTGTCTTGTCTGTCCGCCGATTGTGTTTGTCTAAGTCGTGTCGCGACGCGTCGTCTGGAATGTCGGTCGTGATTAGTATCATGGTGCAGCCATCTTCTTCGTGCGACCTGTGGATGTAAGTCTCCCTACTATATTGTGCCTTGTGATATACGAACTTGTGTGATTTTGTATTATGATGTGGAGTTTAAAGGTGATTTGTGATTATGTGGCCTATGTTGTTTGGTCCTCGTATGATGCTAGGATAAAAGTGGTACCAACGTATATGTATATATACACACATCCTGATATAAGTCGTTTTTTTACAAGAATAATGGCCTTGATGTGGTTACGCAAGGAAGAATTCATCAATGTGATATTTTAAAACTTTACATGTTTTGAGGAGTCACGTATATTTTGTTTTAAAACATCCTCCAAAGGGAGGAAAAAGTTTGATTTTCGTATTATGACCTCAAGGCCAAACTTTTTTTTAAGAAGTCAAACTACCGATATTTTATTTTCATTTTGTATTATAAGTTTTCAAAACACGTTTTTTGAACCCAAGTGAAGTTTACAAAATGTAGACAAGACGTGACTCTCTATTTCAACTTATCAGTTTATGGTCATTAGTCGAGAAAGACGTGATGATGTTCTTGTTGTTCGGGCAGTGTTGCCAGTTTTAGACTAAAACAGTGATGTGAATGCTAAGTCGTTCGGTATGAATTAAGACAGCTCTCTTTATTAATAGACGAGATTTCGATTTTTGATGACAGTTGTCCTTTGATGGTTGTTCGCGAAGTGTTGTAAGCATGTGAATCGATGGCATTTAGATTCATATGATGTCGTTGTTCATTTGTAACTATCGGTTTTAGTAATGTCGTATATATGTTCGTAATCACGTGTTGAACTCGAGCTGTTAGCGCACGCTAAGTACAAGCTAGCGCGCGCTAATGTGGCATGAGTAGCGCACGCTAATATTGTTGTAACACGCGCTAATGCAGCATGAATAGCGCACGCTAAATAATGGTTGTAGCGTGCGCTAGTTCGCTGGGGCGAGGATGTGGAACCGCATTTTTGCCGTTAGGTCTAACTTTCGCAATCACTGCCTCAGATCAGATTCTATGTGTGTTGTCTAGTGATGACAAGCTGCTTTGTGTGAACGTGTGTTGTGACCTTTCATTCGCGCTAAGTGATAATTGATTTTGTTCGGTGAGTTGATAAATTATGTCTGATGTATGTGTGTGTTCGAAAATGTTTTCCTGAAACTTTCATAAGTTTGTGCAAGTTGTGGGAATCAATTTTTTTTAATCTAATTTGACATTTCAATTAATTCGGCGGCTTCGTATGAACTTTGAAAACTGTTTGAAATTTGCGAGCCGGCCTAGGATTCTCAAATAAAACCTCGACGGTATTGAAAGAGTTGTTTTAAAATACCTTGAACATCTTGTAAAATGTTACCGTCGTTGATTCTTGTGTAGTGTTGGGAGAATTTTCAGAAATGACTTTAACATACTATTGTATTTTCGAATAATTCGAGTACATGATTTTCAAAAATCTTTCACATCATAAAATATATATTTTTTTTTTTAAAACCAGTACGATTTCCTTTTCAAAAATATATAGTGAAAGATAAAAAGAAATCTCACTCGGTGTAAAGTTCAAACTCGGATTTGGAAATGTTAGAGTATGTAAGAATGGTTTGATGATCTTGCATGGTGAACTTGTTGTTTGTTAACGGTGATGATGATGTGTAGAGGCATGACGATTTTGATAACGCCGGTTACACAGAAATATTATTTTGGCAAATGATTTCAAATGAAACGGTTAGAGTATGATGTTTACAAGTTTTGATGAAACAACCCGAGGTATTAAAAGTACTTTTAAAGTTTATTTCTAATAGCATTCAAATCCAAGGATTTTCAAAAGATTTTCTTTAAAGGGATACCTCGTGGATTTTCTTTCCGAGTTGTTACTGGTTACCTTATGTGATATGTCATGCTAAGTTGGTACTTTAGCATATTTAATTTTGCGAAGTGGTGCAATCGTATTGAGTGAGAATCCGCTTAGTATGCCGAGGGACAGAGGACGCGACCGTGACCACAGTATAGTTGGTTATGGAGATTAGATGCGGGACCAAGAGGATATGGCCGGGAAGGTTGATATTCAAGCACTTCGTTTTCGTTATTTAGGTTTCGGGGATGAAACCTCTTTTAAAGGCGATATGATGTAATACCCACATTTTTTTTCTCTTCTTCTCGTTTCCGTTTCGTTCGACCGTATTGAGGCGATTGGGTTCGTTAATGCTTCTGACCTTATGTTGTTTCTCACATTTGTCATTCGAGCGAGTTCTGACATTGTTCCAAATTGATGTGCATATCGTTGTGATCTTTCCAAGTTCGGATCGATTTCTTGTGAACCGTGTTCGAAACTAACACCTCGTGCTTCCTATAAGTTATTGATGTCTTGATTTGAGGTATGAACTTCAAAGGTTATCGTTGTTGTTCGATCATTGTTATTCGTTCATCGTTGTCCAATCATTATCGTTTGACCTCGAAATCGTGATTATTGTACATTTGGGCCATTTTGCGATTTCCATAAGTGTTGGGAAATTTTCTTCATACTCGATCTTCCAAATCTGTGAGTTACTGGAATTTCATACCTTTCAGCGTTGGAATCGTGACTTGATTTTTGTATTGCTTGGTTTTATCAACCGCAATGATTCATGCTCGTTGCTTTTCATAAGCATTCTTGCGTATTGAATCGGATCGTAGTGGCAATCTTGACCGCATGGAGTTCTGGTGTGTTGTCGAGGTTCGCCTTGCTTTTGTTTTAAGTTTCGGGACGAAACTTATTTTTAGGGGGGTAGAATGTAATACCCACGATTTTCGTTCCGGTTATTTTGGATTTTTCTTGGATATTTCCCGGTTGTCGAGTTCCGGTATTATTTTCTCGACAACTGATTTTGGCGTTTAAGACCATAGGTGCTGATTTGTTATCCGTTGTTTTCATTTCGGACCAATGATGTTGTCCCCGAGTATTTTGTCGTGTTCGTTCCGTGCGATTTCGGAAAATCGAGTCGTCGAATCATGGTGGTCGGACACTGGCCGGACGGTTGCGGACGCTGGCCCGACGTCAGCAGGCACTAGCCGGGCGAGTCTGCAGCTTGGCCGGCGAGCGACAGAACCGGCGAGCGCACGCTACGTCCGGAAGTAGCGCACGCCTACGGCCGAGGCGCGCCTGCGCTATGGCCGGTTAGGCCGCGCGCTAGTCGGCCGAGGCGTAAGGGCGAAAGGTTCGATCGGGAGGATCGGCGGGTAGCGCACGCCATCGCCGACACTGCGCACGCCACGGCCGGAAGGTTGCGACGCTACTGGCCGAGCCAGAAGTCTGGATTGTGGGTGGGCCGAGCCGCACGTGTTCGGCCGTATGATGGCGGGCCCGGCCAACATTCTCGACCATGACCGCCGCTAGCGCACGCTAGCTCGGCGATCTAGCGCACGCTAGCCGCACCGATATAAATATGACCGAAGCGATCTGTTTGCACTCATTTTTCATTTTCTCCCTTTCTCTTCCGCTTTGGATTCTTGGAGGTGACGAAGGCATGTTATTATACAACTAATCCACGAAGTTTGGGAGCCGATAACATCGATTAATCACTCCTTAACATCCTTCAATCCAAATAATCAAGGTTAGTTTTCCTAAAATCATAGTTTTGGGAAAAATTGGGGATTTTGTGGATTTCGTCCGTTTGATTCGCTATAACTTAGAATAGTGATGGATTGATGATTATTAAGTTGTTTTATATCGAATCCCTTGTTTTTCCACGGTTGGATTGCCGAGGATTCGCTGCTTTATTGAGTTTCAAATCGACACCTTGAAAGTGTTCGATAAAATGTCACAAAGGGGATTCGGGCGTTCTACGATTATCCTTCCTTATTCGATCGTCGATTTATTCATGGTATGATGTTGGGGTCAGGTTCCTTGCGAAGAACTCGAGCCGGAACCCTTCCGTTCGCCGTTTCCGATCGGTGGTGTTACTGTCGTTTCACGGAGAGTTGTGGGCATTCGAGGTTTTCCGGTTAATCCACGTTCGTCGGAGTGTGCGGTGTCAACTACCGAGGCAAGTATCTTGCCCATACACTTCGTATTCCGTATACATAATAAATTGGTGATTGTCTATGTGGAGAATTGAATGTTATTTAACTTTCAAAAGAATCAATATGTATAAGTATATTCCCGATAAAGGTCTTCTTCAAATTAACTTGAGTGTTCAAGAACGAATGTGTCATTCTGAGAATGGGTACTAGTATTGTATGTTGTGCCCGGTTTTCGTGTGGTACTGTTAGATGACTGTCATCACGATGATGTGTGATGTTGTGTGATTTTCCATTGGGTTTTTCACTCGGGGATGTCTCAAGGAGGCTCCGAGGTCCGTGGCTTACTAGCACGGGATGCGAATAACCCTTGGGAGGATGTCGATGTGAGTATTTGGGTCTTGGACCCTGTGATTTTTGATTGGAATTGTATTTTGTAAATAACCTTGGGTTGTGTCCCAAAATGGGTTCCGTAAGGCTGTGAATTCTTTAAAACATTTTACTTGTTGTTTACCTCGTTTCACTCCGACCTTTCATAGTTTGTAGATTATATTGTTAATCTTGCATGTGTCCGATTGGGGAGGCCATTCTGGTGAGTACTCTGAGTATATGGTTTATAGTCCTTTGCATTGGAAGTCGGATATTATTTCTGAGTGTGAGAGTTATATTTGTTCACTCCGAGAGGGCCTGACGGGGCTGAGGAGGGTTCCGCTTATGACGGTTCCGTGAACATTTGGGTTAGCCACTCCGAGAGGGCCCGACGGGGTCGAGGAGGGATTCGCGTATTGTCGGATCCACGGTTAACCAGGAGTATTTTTAACCTTGTGACTTGATGCATTTTGTGATATGTCCGGAGTATCACGATGTTTTGACTTGCCATAATGTTTGGGATGTAAAACATATTCATCAGAGGTGCTTGGACTAGAATGGCTTATGGATGGTGTGTTGTGTGTAATTGGTCCACTGTTGTGAATTGATGTATGGCTATAGGTATCGTGATTATTTTCCAATCAAAAACTCCCGGGATTCGGAGTTGTTTTCAAAGTGCTTACTTGTTCAATTCTACTTTCAAGACTTGAACTATTTTAACTAAATGAAACATCTCGGGAAGTCTTTCTAAATTAATCAAGTTATTGTATTCCCAGAATATGATATGCATGGCTTGTATTTATATTTTATACTTGCACTAGCAAAACAGTGGAATTTTGCTAACCCCCGAGTATTCGGGGGACGGATGTCTGTATTGCGTCCAGGTATTTGCAGGTTGCTGGGGAGCCAATCACAGGATCGATACGAAGGATGATGGAAGACGACAATACTAATCACATGAAGACCAATCGTTGAGTATGTTGAATAGTCTTGTTGGTTATTTCTACGATGTATTGTTATCCCGATTTATGGGAGCGTTATGGTATTCCAGCCCCTGCGCGGGTATGAGTTTTGGGAAAGAATCATGTATGTAATGTTGTGTGTTGTGATAAAAGACCAAATCGGTTTAATGGTCCTTTACGTAGCCATGTCTGCATGTGAAGTGATGCATTGTATTGTATTTTGCCTGGTAGATCCTCGCGGAGAGGGTCTGCGGCGCTGTAATATTCCTGAGTGGTTTGGGGGTGTTACAGTTCTAGGGAAAGATTTAGCAATAAGCTTTGAATCGGGGTTGCGGGATTTCGACCTGGACAAATTTTGGCACGCGGCGGCTATGGAATTTGCTCATCGGCCGTGAGTTCGAACCGACGGCGGAACAAGGTTGCAGCAGCCGGAGGTTTAAGCCGACATAAGTGGAGCTAGGTGATTGTGGTTGGGGATTTCCGGTCTCGAATGAAGGGTTTGTTTGTAGGTTCGGGCTCGGAAAGATTTCTGGTTAGAAAATTCTGAGCTCAGGCTAAGTTTGAAGTTGGCTTCAGTTTCAGGGCTGCGATGAAGGGTTTGCAGATGTGATAGATTTCTGATCTCGGTTTGTTTTTTTTTCTTTTTGAATATGTGTGTGTACTGTCTCATAATTGGCAGAAGGAAAGAAAAAAAAGAATTAGATATGATTTACCTCTTGCTGGAAGATGGTATTTGCAGATTTGCCGAGAGTTTAATAATGAAGATTATGCTCTGTATTTTTGTGAAATATTTTGCTGCAACTGAAAATTTTGGTGTGTGTGGGTTTTTATATAAGATTATAACCACTTCCCCACGATGTAAACTCCCCCTGAAGTTCCTCTCCTCAACCCCACTTCTGCCAACCTCTTCGAACGTGTGAACGTGGAGTTCTCATAGTTCTGATCGTGATGAATATTTTCAATTGGGCTGGAATTGTGTTGCCCATTAAAATATGGGTTGAGAGAAGATATTTGGACTTGGTAAAATTATAATAGTTGGGCTTTAATTAATTGTAGGATTCGGGCTAAGTATTATAATGAGTTTGGCTTAGGCCGGCCCAAAGTGAATAAATTAAAATTAATTAAAATGGACTTGTGAAATCTTATGCGTAACGATTAATATTGCTTAAAATTTGACTCGGGCCTAGAAACGATGAGATGAAACAATGAATTAAAATGAGAAATGCAACGAAACAAATCACATGACTTGTCATAATAATGGTATAAATGAATTTGCATGATCATGAAATAAAATGAATTAATGATAAATTATTCGGGCATTAATTTAATAAAATTGGACATGTTTTCTATAATTCACAATAAATGTATATGCGAAATCGGGGTGTTACATCATATGCCGATTCGGTCTACCTCAGGCTATCATCTCCGACAGCGGAAAGCAGTTCGACGGTTTGGAAGTTATGCAATTCTGCGAGAAATGGGGAATTAAAAAGCTGTTCTCGGCCCCTTACCACCCTCAAACAAACGGGCAGGTAGAGGCTGTAACTAAGATTCTCAAACACACGATCAAAGCAAGACTCAAATCCAAACAAGAACGATGGGCGAGCGAGCTCCCGGATGTTTGTGGTCCGACTGAACGACGACCCGAAATTCAACCGGCAAAACCCCATTCGCCCTCGCCTTCGGAACAGAAGCAGTGATCCCTTCGGAGATCGCCGTCCTCAGCCACCGAACTGCACAACAAATGACGACAGACAATGATGTATCTCGGCGTATCGACTTGGATATGCTCGAGGAACGACGGCTAACCTCAGAAATGAAGAACACAATCCACAAAAGGAAATTCGAGAAATTCTTCAATTCAAAGGTCAAAGAAAGGCGATTCCAAGTGGGCGACCTAGTCCTCAAAAAGGTCCAGGCTCACATGGGAGTATTTGGCCCGAATTGGGAGGGGGCCTTCAGGATATCCAAATAGCTGACCAAAGGAGCCTACGAGCTCCAACACCCAGTCGGCACTCCGGACCAATATCCCTGGAACGCCGTTCATTTGAAGAAATACTATCAATAAAAACTATGTATTCAGTTATCCAATGTACAAAGAGCTTAATGAGATTTTTCGATCCCCTATAAATGATTCGCCTAGGCAAAACAAACAAACAAAAAAGAGGACGACTCGCTCGCCCTCCAAGAGTTCGTCATCTAACATGATGGACCTAGGCAAGCGATCGCCCCCCTAGCACAACGTATACCGTCGAGGATCGTCATCTAACATGGCGATCCGAGGTAGAAAAGTGCAGCCATGGTTCTGGAGGTCGATGGAACCGATAGCCCGTCCATGCAAGGTTCCTTTGGGCAGAGATCGCCCGCCCTTTCGTTTAAATACGAGGAGGGCGTAGCCGAAGGACCCTCCAAAACAGATAAGTGGACACACTCGCCCGCCCTCAGATCCATCATCTAACATGGTGGACCTGGACAATGCGACGCGTCGCTCCCCCGTCACAACGTATGCCCTCTTAGGTCCGTCATCTAACATGTCGGTCCTAGGCAGAAAAGTGCTAACAAGCCACGGTAGCGAAGTCGATTTATCCGACGGCGCCCCGTGCAAGGACTCCTCCAGGCAGAGACCGTCCACCCCATCGCTACATTGTGAGGCAAAACGTAGCCTACGGAGGATACTCACAATTAAGTGAGTCGGGAGAAGTTAACCATCAGACGAAATGTCGCTCGTGCACAAGACATAGTCGTGAAGGTCGGTTCCATCGAACCCCACGACTGTGCGAAGTCTTTCTAGGCCGGGATGTTCGGCCTCCCTCGAGGAATCAACAAAATCGAAGATCGCAAGAACCAAACTAAAGATAGCTCGCTAAATGAATTATTTTCGTTCCCTTACTTTCACCAAGTAAACAAAAACAAGGGACAGAGCGGAGCCATACATACGATCAGGAGGACGGAACCACATACGATCGGCTTTGTTCAAATACACATATGACAATCGGTTTTGTTCAGAAATTTACAAGTGAGAATTTAAGTATACCAATACATTCGGAGCTATACATACAACGACCGCTCCTCAAACACTTATGTGAAGTCAAATGTGAAAGATTCAGACAGATGATCGTACAAGCAAGGAATCAGATGCAATTATTTATTTCATTTCATTTAGAATACTTGTACAAGCGCCCGAAGGCAAAACACAACGAAACTGAAAAATTACAAGTGAAAACAAAATGAAAGCGGACTAACTCAGGCTGCCCCCGCCTGGACTTCGCCACCGGCTGCTGGATCGGTCCGGCCTTCACCACCGGCTGTTGGATCGACGTGCGCTTCCTCGTCGGCATCCGGGTGTACGAGGTTGTCCGGCGACGGATACCAGCTTAGGTCGATTCCGAGGTCGGAGAGGTCAAGGATCGGCACAAAGAAAGTCGGCTGCAGAGGATGCTCAAGCACATAGGCTTTGAAGTTATCAATCAAAGGGCCGACCTCGAGCCCTCCCTTTTTGGCAGCGCGGATGGCGTCAGCGTAAGCCATGTAATAGGCAAATTCGTTGACATACTCCATATTGAGGAAGGGATCGACCTCGGTCGCCTTCAACTTCTCCTTCAGCCCCGCGATTGTTTGATCCGCACCCTGGAGCTCGGCAACCTTAGCGGCCAGCTCTCCCTTCGATAACTCCAGCTCGCCATTTAACCGGTCCACCACCGCCTTCAGCTCAGTCGCCTCCTTCTGCGAGGCCGCGTGCAACCGACGGGCTTCCGTCATTTGATCACGCATCCAGTCGGTCGCCGCCCGGGCCCGGTCGAGATCCTGCTTCGCCCGCTTGGCCGTCTCCACGTACTCCTTCTCCATTGCCGCGATCCTATCGGCAAACTCGGCATTCCGATTTCGAGCAGCCTCGAGGTCCAAATGGAGACGGGCAGTAGAGGGCCGACCCTCATAATCCTTCACGGCCTGAGCGGCCATTGTCTCCGCTTGAAGGGTCAGAGCAAGAGTCGCCTACATTGAGTCTCCGGACCGCCGGCGCGCGATCGCATCCAGATCAGTCGTCCAAGCCTTCGGCAGGGCGGCGATAGCCCGAGAGATGTAGTGAGGGACGTCGCTAGGCCCGCGGGGAGATCTGCTCGCGAGGAAGTCCAACACCATCGGCGAGCAGTTTGGGTCGGCAAGACGGACCCTGCACCAAGAACAAAGGAGTTAGTATGTCCACTAAACAAGTGACGTAACTCAGCAGAGCAACCAAACTTACCTTTCGACCTTTTCGGGGTCGCGGCCGAAGAAAGGCTTGCCCTGCGGGGTCTGGGCATCAGCGGTCGCCATGGCCTGTAGGAAGGCCGATGAGGGCGTAGGCCCCTCCGCCATTAGAGCGGCAGAAAGTGGAGGCGCGGCGACTGGCGGCACCACTACGGGCGCCTCAGCAGCAACAGATGGCAAGGGCTCCTCCGGCCTATGCCTCTTGCGGTTGTGCTGGAGCTGTTACTCCCAAGTTTTTGGCTCGATGACGATCGGCCCCACGAGAGGTCTCGCCTCTGGGATAGGACTGGTCGTCGCCGCAGGGGCACGGCTCGTTTTCTTCTCTTGGCGGAGACGACTCATGATACCAGGGTTCGACATGGCGATTTCTCTCGGTGGCTCGGAGTAGCGGGGGAAGTAGATCTCTGTCAAAGAAGACAATCAACCAGGTTAGTCGTCTTCTTCAATCAAAGGCGATCGTCAAGCAAAAAGGAGATCATAAACATTTGTGCCTGGGACCCTTAAGTGGCGGGGAAAGCAAGACAACCGAGCGCCCAACCAATGAGTTTCGTTGTTGATCACGCGAGCGTCGATATAACTATCCGGAAGACTACGGATTCGCTCCCAGACGATCGAAAAATCAAATGGTAGGTCGCCGGCTGCTGGAATAAGGGAGCCTGCAAAAAGAAAACCAAATTAGATCAGTTCAAAATGTATCCGAACGAAGGGAGAGTCAAAACCCTTACTCGGATTCCTCTCCCAGAATCCGGTGGGGATATCCAACTCATCCTCGGGTTTGTCGCTCGCGGCAGATTTCCACGCTACGCCGACCCAACACCACTTTGTCAGGTCGCCCCGGACCTTGTTCGGCACCCCAAGAACCACCCGGACCAAGCAACCCTTGGATGTGGTAGCCGCCAACAGAACCCTTCTACGCCGTCAGCTTAAAGAGATAGTTCATCTCCAGCGCAGAAGGAATACGGAACAACCGGTGACCGCCAAATAGAGTCAAAGTGCTGATGATCTGCAACCAGGCGTTCGGCGTCAGTTGGAGCGGTGCCACATTCCAAGCGGTCAACAGATATGACACGACGAATGGTAGTGGGAACCGCAATCCGGCCCCCATGATCAACTCGTTAACGGCGACCATACCCTCGGGAGGTTGGTCGGCACGCTCATTCTCGGCAGGCATATACAGTGAAACGTCGGAGGGGACATGGAACTCCGCCCTCCAACGAGTCAAATCCTTCTTAGTCGCCGAACTCTTAATCTGGCCAAGGGTCCACGGAGAGCGGCCCGCGGCCCGAAATGACGTCCGCTTTACGGGTTCATGGGGGTGGGCGACCGAATATGCGCGAAAATCGAACTTAGGGCGTGGTCCGACAAGTCTCTCCATAAGCTCGGCAAATTCCAGAAAGGCTTGGCCGAACACACGGTTCTGCTCCAAGTACAGTCTTATTGCCTCCTCCTCGTCGGCCAGCGAGCGCTTCTACTCCGCCGCCGCCGACTTCGCCGCGTCAGCCTCGTTGAAGAGTTCTTCAACCTTCTCGGGTTCAATCCCAGCGTGGATGGCCTCGACGGCCGTCTCCACGTGAAAATCCGTAGAGGTTTCATCCCGAGCAGTCGAAGTCGCGGCGGCGGAAGTGCTACCCACCTCATACACGGTTGATCTTCCTCCGGACATATTCAAAGAGAAAGGAGGGAGAAAAGTTTTTGTTCTTACCTAGAGACTGAGTCGAACGTCGATCGGCACACAAAGCTTCAAGAAAATTCGGCTATGTCTTCTTCTCAGGCGAAAACGCATAAAGATATAACCCCAGAAGCCCTAGCCCCTTTTATAGGCGAGAGCAGGGACTTCTGGGCAAATAAACGGAATCTTGAGGGCTGAAGTGCAACCGTCGGATAAGTCGCAATTAATGCCGCCCTCGAAATCCGAGTGTGCGTCGTTTGGAGGGCACACCAAACGACAAGTCTGACAAAACCATCGGACTCCCCCAACGGGAGCGCAACACGTGCCCCAGTGACGTTTCAAAGCCCACTTCCACTTCCCGCTCTTTTCAGCGTCCGGGGAGGTCGTCCAAATTCGAAATCAGTTCGTTCTGGAGACGATCGTCTGCTTCATAAGTGGATGAGTCACTCATCTAATGCAAGCGATCGCCAACAGAGCCACCTCACCCCACGTCTTCAACATCGGAGCGAGCTGGGGGGCAATTGTTGTGCGGCGATTTATACGCCTCGAAGGCGATCGACATAATGGTCGGATGCCAACCGAAGTAGACAGATGCTGGTCAAGTGCCTAGCGGTCGACGTCCAAGGCGATCGTCTATTGGCACCTAGCGATCGCCTATAGTATCCGACCGGGGACGACCGTCCCATGCCACGTGTAAATCCAACATCCGTCAAAGTCTGCGAAGACCGAATCTCGGGATGAAGGCCCACGTGCATATCCGCAAAAGGCGCCGCAAGAACAGGCTTTACTCCAGCCCATCAGCAGTTGTCAGTGACAAGGACGGCCTCACCTACCGACAGACCCACCTAAAGGTCCTAGGTGGGACCTCCCAAGACTGCGACGTGAGGCACATGTCGCCTCCTCATTGGTTCGCGCATCTGGGCTGCCAGCAGCAGCTGCGAACTTTAAGGAAACAGTCCCACGTGCTGGGACGATCGCCCATCTTATTTAATGCAGGAACAACGATCGCCCGTGTGGGACAGGGACATCCCAACAACCTCCTCTCCTATAAATAGGATACCTCCAGCATTGGCAAAAGGGAAATTACAACGTAAACACGATTACACACAGTAAACAATACAGAGAACACCTCATCTTTGTAACAAGAACTCACAGAGCTTTAACTCTGGTCCTTCCGGCAATCAACGACACTCAAGAGCTAGATAACTAGGGGCATTATACTCATTGTAATTGTACTCTAGCATTAATACTCGTACTTCAAAGCAGCACCCGTATTAATAATATCTCGCGAGAGCATTCAAACTCGGGACTAACAACCCCGGCAAATCTTGTGTCATTTATTTTCCTTCGTACGTGTTCTCGCATTTTATTTGTTACTCACCCATAGCCATATCCAGCAAACGATTACGTATAATATTTTGGGTAACAACAAACTCCATTTACATTAGCTTAATTATTCTTTTTTTTAAGGATGAAGACTCATACTCTTTTTTTTAGGGATGGAGATTTGGAAACAAGTGATAATTTTTCAAGTAAGAATGTCGATTTACCTTCTATCGTGACTCTCAGTTGCATATTATAAGTTAGATCATTTATCTTTGAATAGCGTGAGTGAAATTTTTTAATAGCAAAATGTTAAGAGTTAGTAATATTATAATGAATTAGAATCCTTATTTCGTCTTTTGGTTTTAGTGTAACCCAATTTCCATTGAGTGTCAAAAAACAGTAACATGTGAAAATTCTACTACTTGAAATTAACTTTCTTTCGTATTTATAAACTCAACAATGATGCATGAACTCGAGGTAAGCTATGGTTGTTTTATGCTACAAATAGCTACTTTGTACCAATTGGTATATCTGCATACAATGTTTTGTTTATCAAATTTTACGCCTTTAGATTTGATGATCTCCTTCTCGGCATAGTTAAATCATGAGATTGCAAGGGTCAAGTACACGAGAGATTTGGTCGAACCCGATTAGATCAAATTATGTTATAAACTCAAAACTTTATTACAAATTGTTATTTAACATGTTAAAAGGTAACGTTTTATGCAACAACTAAATATTTGAAACTATATTGTAACCTCAAAAATTGAGTTTCATGCAATAAAAACAAAAAATTAAGTATAAACTTAACTATTCTTTAGTAATCCGAGTAGCTAACTTTTTTTGTACCAACGGTTGTAAGTCTCCTTTAGGCCTGCTTTAGTCAAGCGATGTTAAAAAGTTTCATGCAACAAACGTGAGTTTTAGAGATTTTAAACTATTTTACAACTTCAATAAAAGACTCACATAACATAGTTAATTGACATTTTTGGTAAACTATCGAGCAACCAAATCTATTAACAACGACAACTTATTTTACAGTAAAGTGCATCGCACGAGTCCGCATGTCTATACTACCAAATGTCAAGTCTTAAGTCTTTTAACTTTTTTTTGTCTAACTTTTTAGCAATAAAAATCAAGTCTAAACTGCAATATTAGTTTGTGCTTTTACAATGAAATATTGATTGTCTAAAAAAATTGAGTTTTAGACATAAGCAAAAATTTAACTTTTATCGAAAAACAAGATTGGTACATCGCACGAGTCCGAATGCCTTGTACTAATTAAAGACTAAAGATCTAGCTATTTAATTAAGATAGCATAATAAAGGTCATGAAATTAAGTACTTGTTCACAATTAAGATAACATTACAATTAAGTAACTATTATCCAAAAATAAATGATATTTGATTTTCATTCTTCAACTTTTCTCAAGCATCGAATATGCTCATCCACCTCAGAAAAAAAAAGCAATGTAATGATTACAGTAGTTGAAAAAAATAATAACAAAGAATAAAATTATCTTTCTTATTTTTATAGGAGAGAATAGAGGATTAATAGAACCAACACACACACACACACACACACACACACACACATATATATATATATATATATATATATATATATATATATTGGAATTAATGGATTTATTCCATTTAATTATGGTGGTTAATTATTTAATTATTACTAGTTAAATAATGGATATGTATTCATGTTCTTGATAAATTCATTAAATAATGGTGAGTGAGAAATGATATACATAGTTGAGTGTTGAATGTGAATTTGTTGTAAGCAAATTCATTTGAGCTTCATTTGAGCTCGTTGTCGAAAATTGAACTCGAGATCATGAGATTTGGGCTTGGATTTGATTAATTCTTATCAAAGAATTATATAATTTGGATCAAAGATTTAGTCCATTTAAGCATGGACTTAGAAGCCCATTAGTATTTGGACTCAACACTACTAAACCTATTAATGCAATTGTTAATTGCATGTAAATGGAATTCACGGCTTATGGCCTTTCATTTCTTGAGAATTGAATTGCCAACCTTTGGTTTTTCAATTACTTGTTAATTACTTGTTAACTCCAAGTATTGATGGTTTTGCCATCAATGTAAAGCTCTTTGATCCCACCAAGTTGCTATATATATATATGCTGCCATTTCTTAGTTTTGACACACGTAATTTTTTTTTGAGCTCTCATCATCTCATAGCATATATTATTTGTTTAGTTGCATTTTTGTGTCAAAGATCGGTTCTCAAACTCTGTTTAGTTCGTCGGAGCTCGTGGGTTTTGTGGTGCTACTACCTCCGAGACGCAGCCGTTTTATCTTTAGGGACGATACATCAGAACCGAGAACACTACCGGGGCGTATTTCGTCTTGCGGATAGAGGACTCCTCGACTCGACAATAGTTTACGGGTTTACTATTTTCCTGTAATTTCAATTCAGTTTCGAGTTTTTTGTAATTCCTGTTTTTTTTTCCGAGTTGTAATTTCTATTTTTTTCGAGTTGTAATTTTTCATTTCCAGTTGTAATTTATTTTTTGCCCGGCAAGTTTCTACGGCAGCAATTCCAACAAGCGCAAGACGAAATAGATACTTGCTAAATCCTACAACTGAAGATGACGACCGCTGCTTCCACCGACTCGAACACCACCGCTGCCTTTGCCTCCGCGACCGCCGCTGCGACCGTGGCAAATAGATTTGCCGCAACCATGTCCAACATGATGAGCTCAACTACCTCATCAACAACTCCATGGGTGTTTTCGAACCCCTTTCTGACTACCGGTGGATCCACCTCGAGTGGCACCGTTGGTTCCACTTTTAGTGGTACCGTAGAATCCACGTTAGGATCTAGTGTTGGAGCCTACGGGTTCAACACGAGTGGTTCCTTTTTTGGAACAACCTCGGGGCCTAGGATGATGCCTACCGCCGAGAAGCCGCCAAAGTTTGGTGGAGCCGACTTCAAAAGGTGGCAACAAAAGATGTTCTATTTGACAACACTGGGCTTTGCAAACTTCCTTAAGGAAGATGCGCCACCGGCACCAAGTGCACAAGAGACTAGTTTCACAGTCCGAGCTGCCTATCACAACTGGCACAATGGAGATTATTTTTGTAAAAACTTTATTCTAAATTCTTTAGAAGATAGTTTGTACAATGTATACTCTGTAATAAACACATCAAAAGAGATGTGGGATGCACTTGAAAAGAAGTACCGTAGTGATGATGCAGGTACAAAGAAATTTGTAGTCGCCAAATATTTGGACTACGAGATGGTTGACTCAAGACCAATCATGGAACAAATGCAAGAGTTCCAACTTATTATTCATGATGTTAATACCGAGGGAATGGTCCTGCCGAACGCTTTTACTGTTGCAACTGTGATCGAGAAGTTTCCCCCCAGTTGGAAAGACTTCAAGAGCTACCTCAACCACAAGCAAAAGGAGATGACTCTTGAAGACTTGATTGTGAAATTGCACATCGAGTCTGACGTGCGCAAGAATGATCATAAACCAAAAGGCCTAATTGATGCTAAGGCTAATCTGTTGGAGCAAGGCGGTCCCTCTATCAAACGGGCTCGCCCAAGTGTCCAAAACAAGAACAAAGGAAAGTAACCATCCAATAAGTTTGATGGTGATTGCTTCAACTGTGGCAAACATGGGCACGCGGCGAAGGATGTCGAAATCCGAAAGCCAATAAGAAGAAGAAACATGTTGCCAATATCGCCAAGACTAACAGCGAGTGGAAAGAGGATGACCTGGCTGCTGTGGTCACCGATGAGGTCAACCACGTTGAGAACCAAGGTGGTTGGTACGTCGACACCGGTGCGACCGCCCACGTTGGTGTCGATAGGAGCCAGTTTAAGAACTATCAAGCTGTTGAGTAGAGGAAGCTCAATATGGGAAATTCAGCTTCATCTGAGATTATCGGAGTTGGAGAAGTGGACCTCAAACTTACGTCCGGACAGACACTCACTTTGAAGAATGTACTTCATGTTCCGGATATGAGGAAGGACTTGGTCTCGGGCTCTATACTAGTTAGTAAGGGGTTTAAACTAGTGTTTGAGTCAGAAAGAATTATCATAAAAAATTTGATAGGTTTCTTGGTAAGGGTTACCTCACGGAGGGACTCTTTAAACTTAATGCTTTGTCAAAGCGCCATGTAACAAAGTCTGCTAATGAAAATGCTACTGCTTCCTCTTATTTTACTGAGTGTTCTAATTTATGGCATTGTAGATTAGGTCATGTGAATCTAAATGCTATAAAAAGATTAGTAAACTTAGATTTACTAAAATTAAATGAAGTCAATACTCAAAATAAATGTGAGATTTGTGTTGAAGCAAAAATGACGAAACTTCCGTTTCATTCGGTAAAACAGAACACAAAACCCCTTGAATTAATTCACACAGACGTGTGATTTAAAGTTTGTGCAAACTAGAGGTGGTAGGAAGTACTTTATCACTTTTAGCACAAGATATTGTTATCTTTATCTTTTGAGAAGTAAAGATGATGCTATTGAAGCTTTTAAAAACTTCAAGAATGAAGCCGAGAATCAATTAGGCTATCGAATTAAGATGCTTCGAAGCGATAAATGTGGTAAATATGTAGCCCCATTTGAGGAATTATGCAACACAAGTGGTATAATTCATCAAACAACAACTCCATATGCACCACAATCTAATGGCGTTGCTGAACGTAAGAATCGAACCCTTAAAGATATGATGGATGCCTTATTGATTAGTTCAGGGTTGCCCCAGAACATGCGGGGGGAAGCTGTCTTGACAGCCAACTACATATTGAACAAGATTCCGCGCAAAGGTAAAGATGTTACTCCTTATGAGTTGTGGAAAGGTAGAAAACCTTCATACAAATATCTCAAAACGTGGGGGTGTTTGGCTAAGGTTGAGGTGCCTCTACCTAAACAAGTTAAAATCGGTCCTCGGACGGTCAATTGTATCTTTACTGGGTATGCACTGAACAGTAGTGCCTATCGGTTTGTTATCCACAAGTCAGAAGTACCTGAAATGACTGTGGGAACAACAATTGAATCAAAGAATGTTGTATTCTTTGAAAACATATATCCTTGTAAGGACAATGATAAAGTTGAGAACAATTCTAGCAATAGAGTTGAAGATGAAAGAACAAGTTCAAAATCTGTGGATGTAGATCCAAAGTCACGTAAGCGATCGAGATCTAATCTGGAAGATGTAGAACCGAGACGTGGTAGTAGGGTTAGGACACCAAAGACATTTGGACCTGACTACATAGCATTCATGTTGGATGAAGAACCAACATCGATCAAAGTAGCTTATGCTAGACCAGACGGGTTGCTCTGGAAAGAAACTGTTCAGAGTGAAATTGACTCAATTCTACAAAACCAAACTTGGGTTTTGGTTGATTTACCTGAAGGTTGTAAGCACTTAGGATGCAAATGGATCCTTAAAAGAAAATACAAGGCTGATGGGTCAATTGATAAGTATAAAGCTCGTTTAGTAGTCAAAGGTTTCAAGCAGAATGAAGGATACGATTTTTTCGATACCTATTCACATGTAACGAGAATTACATCTATTCGAGTGCTTCTCGCGATTGCTACTTTGCACGATCTTGAGATTCATCAAATGGATGTTAAGACTGCTTTTCTGAACGGTGATCTGGATGAAGAGATCTATATGGAACAACCTGAAGGGTTTGTAGTACCTGGACAAGAGAAAAAGGTAAGCAAACTGGTTATGTCTCTATATGGATTGAAACAAGCTCCACTACAGTGGCACTTGAAATTTGATAATGTAATGTTATCAAATAGTTTTAAAATAAACGAGTGTGATAAATGTGTTTATATTAAGAACACAAATAACGACTATGTTATTGTGTGTCTTTATATAGATGACATGTTAATCATGGGTAACAATATACAAGTGATTAACGATACTAAGAATACGTTAAAAAGAAATTTTGACATGAAAGACATGGGGCTAGCCGATGTGATTCTTGGAATGAAAATTTTGAGAAAATCAGATGGAATCATCTTGACACAATCTCACTGTGCCGAGAAAGTTCTCAAGAAGTTTAATTCTTTTGATAGCTTGTCAGCTAAGACCCCAATAGATTTAAATGATCACTTGAGCAAAAATCGAGGGGAGCCCGTTGCACAAGAAGAATATGCACGAGTCATTAGGTGTTTAATGTATCTTACCAATTGCACTCGACCCGATTTAGCTTGCGCTGTGAACAAATTAAGTCGTTACACGAGCAATCCAAGCAAAGAGCATTGGAAAGCTCTCGTTAGAGTTTTGAGGTACTTAAAGTATACTCAAAACCTTGGGTTACACTATTCGAGATACCCCCCGGTACTTGAAGGGTACTGTGATGCGAATTGGATATCCAATACGAAAAGTTCATTTTCTACAAGTGGTTACGTGTTTACCATTGGGGGTGGAACTGTCTCGTGGAAGTCCGCGAAACAAACGTGTATAGCCCGATCCACCATGGAATCGGAATTTATAGCTTTGGACAAAGCTGGTGAAGAAGCCGAGTGGCTCAGAAACTTTCTAGAAGATATTCTATGTTGGTCAAAGCCAGTGTCTGCAGTGATGATTCACTGTGATAGCCAAGCTGCAATTGGTAGGGCGAGAAGTAACGTGTATAATGGAAAGTCTCGACATATTCGGCGACGCCATAATACCGTGAGACATTTGATCAAAGGTGGGATTAGTTCTATTGACTACGTGAGGTCACTAGATAATCTAGTGGATCCGCTAACCAAAGGGTTAAACCGTGATCAAATGAATAAACTGCTAGAGAGAATGGTTTTAAATCCACAAATTAAGAATATCATAGTGGTAACCCAACCAAGATGACTGGAGATCCTAAGAACTTGGTTCAATGGGAAAACCAATCTTTGAGAGTTCGTATGAAACACTCATCTATGTTTATTCTGTAACACCCCCAAATCCTATTGGGTTATTACAGTGCCGTGGACCCCACGCCAGGAGATCCACCAGGCGAACATGACTAAAATACGTTAAATTAAACAACAAGGGAAAATCATAGTCCCTACCATGATATCCAACACAATATTCCGATGGGGAATTTCAACGACAAAAGTGGCCTACATGGCCAAAATGAAATACAACAGCATCCACGAACATCTGTTCGGGTAATACAACACGACAACAACTGACAAGACTGGAATACACTCCAACTGACTGACCAACAATGAACAACTCGGACTAGTATCGCTCGAATGCCTCGTCGCCATCGTCATGCCCCTGTGCCTCAACTCTCTCCTCGCAAGCACCTAAAACATGAAAACATGTTTCGCCCCACGGTCGATCATCCAGATAATGAACATCAAATACATGTATAACATGATATGCATCCAAAAGCGTAATGAAACGGTATAATGATGATAATAATACGAGATGCTCACAAATCAAAGTAAGAACCGAGCATTCGTGAAATACTATGCCCACGGCATACTATTAATACTGCTCGACAGGTTAGAACATAAGTGCCCAACGAATCATAATCACAGAATACCACAAGGAATTACACGACATGAACCAAACCAGATCAGGATTAAATATGAATCACAATGCCCGGAGGCTCCAATGAAATTAACCAGACAATCACAAGGCCTAAAAACCACCGAAAGCGTCAAATATCACAATCACGTGAAGTCAAACGGACAAGCTGTTATTGATTAGGGCGAAGCCACGGCATGAAAGCCGTATCACAATTAGGGCAAGCCACGGCATGAAATCCGGATCACAATTTGGGCCGAAGCCACGGCATGAAAGCCGTATCACAATTAGGGCCGAAGCCACGGCATCCAGCCGTATCACAATGAATGATAGTGTGCTGCCTTGAGTCGGCCAACACGATGATAGTAACACACGGATAGACACCGTCCTTGACAGTCCCAAATTAACACCTCGATTGCCTTAAACGGCCAACCGACAACAATGATGCAATGGATGATTTAATACCTCGATTGCCTAAAACGGTCAATCGACAACAATGATACCATAAATGATTGAACACTTCGATTTGCACGAGAACGCCAATCGATAACAATGATACGATGAATGAGTGAATACCTCGATTGCCTTAGAAAGGTCAATCGATAACAATGATTTAGTGAATGATTGAACATTTCGATTTACCCGAGAACGGCAATTCGATAACAATGATATGAAGGATGCCTCGGCACCTTTAATCGATTCAGCGGCGAAGATGAGAAATGAATAAGCCAATGCCTTAAATCGGCTGCATGCTTTTAATGACAATCCGAACAGAATAACAATGATCTCAACGATATCTTAAATTGACATCTATATTAACAACAATCGATACATCGATACGCGAACCGGCTATCGACAATGACATTAATAATGAGTATCACAATGCCTTGAATCGGCCGTTAACGAACAACAATAACATTTGGCAAAATTGCCGAAAGGTATCGTATCGAACGATCTCTTGATATCAATGAATTCATGAAGAGACTAAGTCTCGGAATGATACAACACATTCATACACATACATGATGACATTAGCTCAATGACCAGTACAAGTATAAAACTTGCCTCAAACCGAAGGCGAGAAGGTACTTCCACGATCAACGTCCTTAATGAAATTATCGGCCGCTCGAACAACCTTGAACAACATAAATACCAACAATTCTCTTAATACATGAATCAAGCATGATCACAACCAACTCAAAAGTCGATACAACAATACCCGAAACTCATTGGGGCATTAAAACAAACGCGTTGTAAACAATCTCCAATTGTTTACAACCAAAACTCAATTACATCCGAAACCAACTTCCAATGAATGATTCAAACCCACAAAACCTCATGAATACTATCAATAATCCAAAATGAATATCCGAAAACGTGATTATAACGACAATTAATCGAAACCCCCAATTTCAACTCGATATTCAAAGTGTTCTTGAATAATCCCTCAATAATCCAATGAATCCTTATATAAACTCATAATCATATACATGTCCCTTCATATAACATGATTATAACGTCCAAAACATCATATCTCAACATAGAATCGAAATTCAAGGTGTTGAAGGAATTACCTTTGAAGATTCAAGCACTTTAATAATAAGAACACGCGTTAGGTCGATTATCCAGGGCTTCACGATCAAAAGGAGATGAAGAAAATCAATTACTCAAATGTTTTTTGATGTAAAAACCCTCCCTCATGCTTCAACTCTTGGTTGACGGTGATGAAAAATGGATGGTATGGCTGAATTGCTTAAAAAATGAATTTAAGGAAGTTGATACTGCTAGGACACGGCCGTGCCGATCGGCACGCGGTCGTGTCGCATGGCCGACAGTGGCAGCGATGACTCGGCCGTGTCCGGCTTGACACGGTCGCGGCCGGAGGGCCTACCGACGATGACTCGACCGTGTCCGGCTTGACACGGTCGCGGCGCGAGGGCCACCGGCGATGACCGACAAAGCGGCTGACTCGGCATGACTCGGCCGTGCGGGCGACACGGTCGGGCGTCTTGGGCGACGATTACAGCTTATCCGGAAGGGTTCGACTCGGCCGTGCAGGCGACACGGTCGGGTCTGGCGAACACTTCGGCACTTTCCGGACGAGTACGGCACGGGCCGTGTCGGACGACACGCCGAGTTCGATCGGCGTGATCGCCAATCTTGAAAAATGAGCGGTTGAGCTAAAACGACCATAACTCTCTCGTCCGGACTCCGATTGACTCACCGTTTGAACCATTGGAAAGCTAACTCGATGCTCTATAATATTGCAAAGATTTAGAATTTTTGGAATTACCAAAAATTAATGGTGATCTAACAAAGTCGAACCCATATGAGGAAAGTTGAAACAATGAACAATAACGATACACCACTCGAAGTTTTTCCGAACGGTGAACACGGTGAATGAATATGATTGATGAATGATTATAAATGAGTGAAAATCCACTGAGTGACAATCACCGAATGAAATTACTGAATGATAATGACTGAATTACAACCGGGTATTACATACACCCCCCCTTAAAAGAGTTTCGTCCCCGAAACTAAGGGTCAAACAACTCGGGATAATTTTCCCGCATACTATCCTCGGTTTCCCAAGTAGCCTCTTCGACTCCGTGTCTAGACCACTGAATCTTGACCAAAGGAATCGACTTATTCCTCAACTGTTTGATTCGCCGCTCCAACACTCGTACAGGACGCTCCTCGTACGAATGATCATCCGCGATCTCGATTTCGTCGAACTGAAGTATGTGACTCGGGTCGGCAACATACTTCCGCAACTGAGAGACGTGAAACACATTATGAATTCGGCTCAATGCCGAGGCAAAGCCAATCGATAAGCTAACTCGCCTACTCGATCCAAAATTTCAAACGGTCCAATTAATCTAGGACTCAACTAACCCCGTCATTATAAATGGAAAATACCTCGACTTGGTACCTCAACGATTAGAGGTATATCCGACGATGAACTCGCCGCTAACTATGATCTCAGAAGGTCACGAGAATGAAAGTGACTAAAATGAATGATGAATGATAATTGACTATAAATCCGACCAGGATTAAGAATGGCTCACCAAGGTGAATTAATAACGTCATGAGTGATAGTTCAAGTGAAATTATTGGAACCGTTGTTCCTCGTGAATTAAATGATTAATTTCATGATGACAAGTCTCAACATGATTGATATATATGATGAATGAATTAGATGAATGAGTGAACGACAATGAAATGAATGATTGTCCTACTACCGAGCAATAATTAACTTGCTCAAAACCGATGATGGATGTCATATTGTATCACAGTTAAAGTAAACAACAGTCGAACTCGTCGTCTGAGATGAAGATGCTCTTCCAGCACGAAGACGACTAGAAAACGATCCCTTGGACGTCGGAGTCCGATGTTCCTCTGACAGCTCTTTCCATACCGAGGCAGGAAAGTCACGTGATAATTACAGATCTCGTATGAAGATCGCATTATGATTATGAGACGGAATGATAACAATGAGCATACACGCTCTAACACAATGAATGCATTAATAATGCGTAAAATGATCGTCCACATGGCACCGGAATATGATGAGATCGCATGAAAGATCAAATGAGGTAACATGATTACCTGATGAAATTCCTGAATTGATTACCTTGAACAAGTTAACAAGGTTGAAAATTCAATCCACAAGATCAACAACTGAACAATGAGATGGACTGGATGATTAATGAATTGACTGAGCAATGAGTGAGTGATGAATGAACTAACTAAGCAATGAGATTGAATAAGTGATTAATGATTAACTGAGTAATGAGATAGACTGAGTGAAGAATGAATTAATTGAGTAATGAGATATACTGAGTGATGAAAGAATTAATTGAGCAATGAGAATGAATAAGTGATTAATGATTAAGCGAGTAATGAGATAGATCGAGTGAAGAATGAATTAATTGAGTAATGAGATTGAATTACTGATGAATTAATTAATTGAGCAATGAGTTTGTATTTGTGATTAATTAATTAACTGATTAATGAGATTGAGTGAGTTATGAATGAATTACTTGAGTAATGAGATTGACTGAGTGGTGAATGAATTAATCGAGCGATGAGATTAAGCGAGTGATTAATGAATTAATCGAACAATGAGATTAAGCGAGTGATGAATGAATTGGTGAACAATGAGATTATGAGTGATTAATGAATTAATCGAACAATGAAATTAATCGAGTGATGAATGAATTGGTGAACAATGAGATTGATCGAGTGATTAATGAATTAATCTAAACAATGAGATTAATCGAGTGATGAATGAATTGGTGAACAATGAGATTGGTGAGTGATTAATGAATTAATCGAACAATGAGATTAAGCGAGTGATGAATGAATTGGTGAACAATGAGATTATTCGAGTGATTAATGAATTAATCTGAACAATGAGATTAACTGAGTGATGAATGAATTGACTGAACAATGAGATTGACTGAGTGATTAATGAATTAATCTGAACAATGAGATGGACTAAGTGATGAAGGAATTAACTGAGTGATGAATGAATTAATTGAGTGATGAATGAATTAACTGAGTGATGAATGATATTGACTGAGTGATGAATGAATTAATTGAACGATGAGATTAATAGAGTGATGAATGAATTAACATGATCGACAAGATCAAAATGGTGATTGAGGATTATTAACTGGTGAATGAGTTGATCCTTAGCACTTACACAGGTCACACGTGCTCCAAAACAATTAGTCATGAATCAATCGTAACACTAATATCACATATATGTTTCAACAAACATGAAAAATTAATAACATGATGAATATATGAACACAAAGAGAATCGAGTCCTTACACAGGTCATACGAAGCTTCGAGGTCTCGCGATACTAGTCTTCACTGACGACGACTCGATGAATGAATGACTCGTGCAGTCGCACTAATATTACGACTCACAAAACCTGACTGACTAGATTGTCATAACCTGACAATCCCACTACTACCGCGTCGGTAGGACCACATAACTCACATCTCAGGGTATTTCACAACCCAAATCTCTGATACCATTTCTGTAACACCCCCAAATCCTATTGGGTTATTACAGTGCCGTGGACCCCACGCCAGGAGATCCACCAGGCGAACATGACTAAAATACGTTAAATTAAACAACAAGGGAAAATCATAGTCCCTACCATGATATCCAACACAATATTCCGATGGGGAATTTCAACGACAAAAGTGGCCTACATGGCCAAAATGAAATACAACAGCATCCACGAACATCTGTTCGGGTAATACAACACGACAACAACTGACAAGACTGGAATACACTCCAACTGACTGACCAACAATGAACAACTCGGACTAGTATCGCTCGAATGCCTCGTCGCCATCGTCATGCCCCTGTGCCTCAACTCTCTCCTCGCAAGCACCTAAAACATGAAAACATGTTTCGCCCCCACGGGGTCAGTCATCCAGATAATGAACATCAAATACATGTATAACATGATATGCATCCAAAAGCAGAATGAAACGGTATAATGATGATAATAATACGAGATGCTCACAAATCAAAGTAAGAACCGAGCATTCGTGAAATACTATGCCCACGGCATACTATTAATACCTGTTCGACAGGTTAGAACATAAGTGCCCAACGGCGAATCATAATCACAGAATACCACAAGGAATTACACGACATGAACCAAACCAGATCAGGATTAAATATGAATCACAATGCCCGGAGGCTCCAATGAAATTAACCAGACAATCACAAGGCCTAAAAACCACCGAAAACTGTCAAATATCACAATCACGTGAAGCCGAAACAGCCCGAAGCTGTTATTGATTAGGGCCGAAGCCACGGCATGAAAGCCGTATCACAATTAGGGCCGAAGCCACGGCATGAAAGCCGTATCACAATTAGGGCCGAAGCCACGGCATGAAAGCCGTATCACAATTAGGGCCGAAGCCACGGCATGAAAGCCGTATCACAATGAATGATAGTGTGCTGCCTTGAGTCGGCCAACACGATGATAGTAACACACGGATAGACACCGTCCTTGACAGTCCCAAATTAACACCTCGATTGCCTTAAAACGGCCAACCGACAACAATGATGCAGCGGATGATTTAATACCTCGATTGCCTAAAACGGTCAATCGACAACAATGATACCATAAATGATTGAACACTTCGATTTGCACGAACGCCAATCGATAACAATGATACGATGAATGAGTGAATACCTCGATTGCCTTAGAAAGGTCAATCGATAACAATGATTTAGTGAATGATTGAACATTTCGATTTACCTGAGAACGGCAATTCGATAACAATGATATGAAGGATGCCTCGACACCTTTAATCGGTTCTGAAGCGGCGAAGATGAGAAATGAATAAGCCAATGCCTTAAATCGGCTCGCATGCTTTTAATGACAATCCGAACAGGAATAACAATGATCTCAACGATATCTTAAATTGACATCTATATTAACAACAATCGATACATCGATACCGCGAACCGGCTATCGACAATGACATTAATAATGAGTATCACAATGCCTTGAATCGGCCGTTAACGAACAACAATAACATTTGGCAAAATTGCGAAGGTATCGTATCGAACGATCTCTTGATATCAATGAATTCATGAAGAGACTAAGTCTCGGAATGATACAACACATTCATACACATACATGATGACATTAGCTCAATGACCAGTACAAGTATAAAACTTGCCTCAAACCGAAGGCGAGAAGGTACTTCCACGATCAACGTCCTTAATGAAATTATCGGCCGCTCGAACAACCTTGAACAACATAAATACCAACAATTCTCTTAATACATGAATCAAGCATGATCACAACCAACTCAAAAGTCGATACAACAATACCCGAAACTCATTGGGGCATTAAAACAAACGCGTTGTAAACAATCTCCAATTGTTTACAACCAAAACTCAATTACATCCGAAACCAACTTCCAATGAATGATTCAAACCCACAAAACCTCATGAATACTATCAATAATCCAAAATGAATATCCGAAAACGTGATTATAACGACAATTAATCGAAAACCCCCAATTTCAACTCGATATTCAAAGTGTTCTTGAATAATCCCTCAATAATCCATTGAATCCTTATATAAACTCATAATCATATACATGTCCCTTCATATAACATGATTATAACGTCCAAAACATCATATCTCAACATAGAATCGAAATTCAAGGTGTTGAAGGAATTACCTTTGAAGATTCAAGCACTTTAATCCGAAGAACACGCGTTAGGTCGATTATCCGGGCTTCACGATCAAAAGGAGATGAAGAAAATCAAATACTCAAATGATTTGTGAAGGAAAAACCCTCCCTCAAGCTTCCTCTCTCGGTTGAAGGTGAAGAAAAATGGAAGGAATGGCTGAAATGCTGAAAAAAAATGAATTTAAGGAAGTTGACTGCCTGCCGGACACGGCCCGTGCCGATCGGCACGGTCGTGTCGCACAGCTGGCCGACAGGTGGCCGACAGTGACTCGACCGTGTCCGGCTTGACACGGTCGCGGCGCGGAGGGCCTACCGACAGTGACTCGACCGTGTCCGGCTTGACACGGTCGCGGCGCGGAGGGCCTACCGACAGTGACCAGCCGGCGGACTTCGGCATGACTCGGCCGTGCGGGCGACACGGTCGGGCGTCCGGGCGACGATTCTCGCTTATCCGGAAGGGTTCGACTCGGCCGTGCGAGCGACACGGTCGGGTCTGAGGCGAACTCGGCACTTTCCGGACGAGTACGGCACGGGCCGTGTCGGACGACACGGCCGAGTTCGATCGGCAGTGATCGGCCAATACTGAAAAATGAGCGGTTGAGCTAAAACGACCATAACTCTCTCGTCCGGACTCCGATTGACTCACCGTTTGAACCATTGGAAAGCTAACTCGATGCTCTATAATATTGCAAAGATTTAGAATTTTTGGAATTACCAAAAATTAATGGTGATCTAACAAAGTCGAACCCATATGAGGAAAGTTGAAACAATGAACAATAACGATACACCACTCGAAGTTTTTCCGAACGGTGAACACGGTGAATGAATATGATTGATGAATGATTATAAATGAGTGAAAATCCACTGAGTGACAATCACCGAATGAAATTACTGAATGATAATGACTGAATTACAACCGGGTATTACATATTCCCTATAGAGCAACTAAGTGTTGAAAGCTTGCATAGTGGTGAGGTTATGTTTATGACTTTTAATGATTCCTAAAGACCCCGAGGAGGTAGAGTATGGCAAGATACTTGGTAAAGAATCACCTATATAAGGAAGAAGTGAGGGCCGCTTCATGAAATACACTTATGATACGAATTACGTATGTAAGTGTACGTAAAGCGTATGAAATACAACGGAAGATTATTACGTTTGGAAAAGTATCACAATATTGTTCAAAAGTACAAGGTGGTGACCGAAATTTATACGGTTTTCGGCCGGGATGTAGGATAGTGTATGGGTTTGAATGTGTTTTACCGAATTAGACCTATAACTCGATAAAAATAATCTCTCCTCAAGACCTATTGAGAATCGATCAAGTTATAATTCGAGACGTGTCGAAATAATAACTAAAGTTTTGTTGAACTCGTTCAACGTATATTTCAAAGAAATACAAGGTTTATTAATGTTCAAGATGATTTACAAATACAACAAGTACTACTATATATAGTAGTTTCCAACCGTAATAAAATACAACAAAACGAGAAAACGAAACTTCCTAGCAATATACCAATCGGCCGAATCATCCAAGGAGGGGATCAAGAAGATTTTGTCCAAGATATCAAGCATCTTGGATTTATTATGGTGACTAAGACATGAAGAAAATCCTTGATGAAAGTCTTCATCCCATATCATGCTTTGGCCGATTTGTGGGGAAGGTGGGGAAGGAGCATCTTGGACTTATCATGGTGATTATGACATGAAGAAGATATTTGATGAAAGTCTTCATCAAATCTTATGCCTTGGCCGATTTGTAGTAAGGTGGGGAAGGAGGATATCTTCATAATCTTGTGAAAGATATGAAGACAAGTAAGGGTCCCTTTCAAGCATGATTTGGCCGAATTTCCATGCTTTTGGACCGATCCCGTCGTCGAGTTTTACGTTACTCCGGTTCCGATTAACAATGTAACTCCAATCCGCGTGTTCTTTTCTCCCAAGTAGAATGATGCATGGCCATGCGAATTTGTATCGTCGTGGATGTCGATTTTTATTGGAGCTTCTTCGATTGGAATATTTGATATCGTATCATTCCCTCCTTCTTTGAAAGGAATTGACCTCAATTCCGTAATGCCATCGTCGTCAAGGTAAGGCGAGAGATCCCTACGTTGAAAGTCGCGTGTACTCGTAATTGCCCGGAAGTTCTACTTTGTAGGCGTTGTCGTTCACTTTTCCCACAATTTTGTACGGACCTTCGGCTCTCGGCATTAATTTGTTCTTGCGTTTGCTTGGGAATCGTTCTTTTCTCAAATGTATCCAAACTAAGTCGCCAACATCAAAAAATCTCGCTTTTTTATTTTTGTTCGACTTCCGTTTGTAAATTTCATTCACTTCTTTAATCCGTTCTCGTACCTTTTCATGTAACTTCATCATTGACTTGAGTTTTGATTCTGCGTCTTTGTGAACCAATTCGTCGCTCGGCAACGGAATCAAATCCAATGGCATGTGCGGATTTATCCCGTATACTATTTCAAAAGGTGAATGGGCCGTGGCCGGGTGATCGGTTGTATGCGAATTCCGCATGTGCAAGTTTAACGTCCCAATCCTTTTGTGTTTTATTCACCAATCCTCGCAATAATGCTCCCAAGGTTCGATTAGTTACTTCGGTTTGTCCATCGGTTTGTGGGTGATGTGAAGTACTGAATAGAAGTTTAGTACCCACTTTTCTCCATAATGTATTCCAGAAGTAACTCAGAAATTTAGAATCTCGATCCGACACGATAGTTTTTGGAACTCCGTGTAAACGAACTATTTCCCGGAAGTATAAGTCCGCCACATTGCTTGCATCATCGGTTTTGTGGCATGCTATAAAGTGAGCCATTTTCGAAAAACGGTCGACGACCACCATGATCGAGTCTTTGCCCCGTTGAGTACGAGGTAAAGCAACAATAAAATCCATCGAGACATCCTCCCATGGTCGTAAAGGTATTGGCAATGGCATGTATGTACTTGGCTTGAACGAACTTTTCATCATGTGACAAGTGACGCATTTACTCACGATTGTGCTCACGTCACCATACATCTTTGGCCAAAAGAAATGTTCTTTTAGCACCTCTACGGTCTTGGTCGAGCCGAAATGACCGGCTAGTCCTCCTCCGTGCGCCTCCCGAACTAGCAATTCCCGAATTGTATGTCTCGGCACACATAATTTATTTCCCTTGAAAAGAAAGCCATCCTGTAAAACAAATTCTTCGTACGGGCCCATTTGACAACGGGTGAAAATTTCTCCGAAATCCAAATCGTCACTGTAATGATCTTTCAAAGTCTCGAATCCCAACAAACGAACATCTAGAATCGACAGTAAGGCATACCGTCTTGATAGTGCATCCGCCACTATATTACTTTTACCGTCTTTGTACTTGGATGAAAAGTGAAAAGATTGTAAAAATTCCACCCATTTTGCATGCCTCGGACTTAGCTTGCTTTGTCCGTTGATGTATTTCAACGACTCGTGATCCGAATGCAACACGAAATGTTTCGAACGTAAATAGTGACTCCAATGATCGAGTGCTCTAACGATAGCATAGAACTCCTTGTCGTAAGTACAATAATTCACTCGGGCGCCACTTAATTTCTCCGAAAAATAGGCGATGGGGCGGCCTCCTTGAATAAGTACTTCCCCGATTCCAACTCCACTAGCGTCGCATTCCACCTCAAATGGTTGCGAAAAATCGGGCAACGTTAAAATTGGTGCTTCACATAATTTTCCTTTTAATTTTTCAAAAGCCTTTTGGGCCGCCTCGTTCCATGCAAAGGTTCCTTTTTTTAGACACTCCGTGATCGGACTGGAGATGGTGCTAAAGTCCCGTATGAATCGTCGGTAAAAAGAGGCGAGGCCATGAAATGATCGTACCTCCGTGATTGTTTTTGGGGTCGGCCAAGACTTGATTGCCGCGATCTTCTCTTGGTCCACCGAGACTCCTTCTTTAGAAACGACATAGCCGAGAAAGACAAGACTCTCGACTAGGAAAGTACACTTCTCTGCCTTAGTAAAGTTTTTGTTTCCTTAGAGTTTCAAATACGTGCCGCAAATGTTCGAGATGCTCCTCTAAGGATCGACTGTAGATCAAAATGTCGTCTAAGTATACGACAACAAACTTTCCCAAGAAAGGTTTGAGAACCTCGTTCATCAATCTCATGAAAGTGCTCGGGGCATTAGTGAGGCCGAATGGCATCACAACCCATTCGTAAAGTCCATTTTTTGTTTTAAATGCCGTCTTCCATTCGTCTCCCTCTCACATGCGAATTTGATGGTATCCGCTCCGTAAATCAACTTTTGAAAATATAACCGAGCCATGCAACTCGTCTAACATGTCGTCTAGTCTCGGGATGGGGAACCGATACTTGACGGTGATGTTATTCACGGCTTTACTGTCAATACACATTCGCCATGATCCGTCTTTTTTTGGTACAAGTAGGACTGGAACCGCACACGGACTTAAACTTTCGCGGACATATCCGTGACTCATGAGCTCATCAATTTGACGTTGTAGTTCTTTGGTTTCTTCGGGATTACAACGATACGCCGCTTTGTTCGGTAATGGAGCTCCTGGTACAAGATCAATTTGGTGTTCGATTCCGCGGATAGGTGGTAATCCCACCGGCAAATCTTCGGGAAATACATCCGCAAACTCGTGTAACAGTGTATCTATCTCTCCTTCGTGGTGTGATTTGGTAGCAAGGTTGTGGAATTCTTTGATCATCATTAAATAAACACGTTCGCCATCGTCAATGGCGTGTTCGACTTCTTTCTCGTTGGCAAGCATCATAAGTTTCGGCCCTTCGATTTTTTTCGAACTCATCGTTCGGATAGCTTGGGGTGACATAGGTTTAAGAACAATTTTTTTACCTTTGTCACGTAACTCATACTCGTTACTCCTCCCTCGATGTAGTACGTCCCGATCAAATAACCAAGGTCTTCCTAATAATACGTGACATGCGTCCATCGGTAGTACATCGCATGTAATATCATCGCCATATGAACCCATGGTGAGTCCGACCTTCACTTGTCTCGATACTTTCACCTTATTTCCACCATCGAGCCAATGGAGTGCATACGGCTTTGGATGAGCCGTGGTGATTAATCCGAGCTTCGAGACCATCTCGCTTGATGCCACGTTTGTACAACTTCCACCTTCAATGATCAAGCTACACCATTTATCTCCGACACGACACTTCGTTTGAAAGATTTGATCTCGTTGTTCTGTGTCACTTGGGACTGCCTTCGTTTGTAACATGCGAAGGACGAGGTTCGTGTCATAGTTCGGGGCATCGTATGCCTCGCAATCTTCTTCTTCTTCGTCGGCTTCCAAGTTAAAGACGTCTCCAATTCTTTCTTCTTCGGCTAGTAATTCCTCTCGGACGGCTATGGCTTCTCGTAACGTCACTATTCTTCGATTTGGGCAAGCACTTTGATAGTGTCCAAATCCTTGACATTTGAAACACCGGACTTTAGATAGGCTTGTTTCTTTTGGTGTGATAGGAGTTTTTGGAATGGTAGTAACGGGTGGACTTGTGGTGACAGTTTTTGGAAACGAGCTAGAACTCGCGCCAAAGTTGGTATTTCCGTATTTAGATGGGAATTCAGGTTTAGAAAGTTTTGTCTTGTTTTGATTTTCCAACTTTATGCAAAGTCCGCATAAAGTATCAAAGTCGGAATAGAGGTAGAGTTCCACGAAATTAGCAATATTTTTATTCAAACCTCGTAGGAAACGGGACATCCGTAATTCTTCGCTTTCTTCAAGTTCTCCCATCAAGGATAAGTTTTCAAACTCCTCGATGTACTCCTCGACACTTAGCTTTCCTTGCGTGAGGTCCGAAATTTTTCGATACAAACTTAATTTGTGTGTAGCCGGGACATATCTTTTTCGTAGTTTCTTTTTTAGAGAATCCCACGAACGTATCTTCTCCTTACCGGCACGAACTCTTTGTGTCTTCATTCGCTCAAACCAAAGGGAAGCTCCCTTTCCAAGTTTGAGAATCGCATACTTGCAACGTACCTCGTCATTGAGATCCTTGAACTCAAACATTCGTTCAATTTTCCTTTCCCACTCCAAATAAGCCTCGGGATCGGTGCCGCCTACGAACTCCGGAAGTTCGCTTGTCTTGTACTCATCAGCATGTCGTGGCGCATGCATGGCGTCGTATCCTCGTCGTGCTTGGATTCGGGGCTCCGGTAGGCCGCGAAGAACGTCACGTAGTTGTGCTACTTCTTCATTGGTGAATGCCATCTTCTTGAGTAACGTCGAGAACCGTGAGACAAATGTCTCTGATACCACTTATGATACGAATTACGTATGTAAGTGTACGTAAAGCGTATGAAATACAACGGAAGATTATTACGTTTGGAAAAGTATCACAATATTGATCAAAAGTACAAGGTGGTGACCGAAATGTATACGGTTTTCGGCCGGGATATAGGATAGTGTATGGGTTTGAATGTGTTTTACCGAATTAGACCTATAACTCGATAAAAATAATCTCTCCTCAAGACCTATTGAGAATCGATCAAGTTATAATTCGAGACGCGTCGAAATAATAACTAAAGTTTTGTTGAACTCGTTCAACGTATATTTCAAAGAAATACAAGGTTTATTAATGTTCAAGATGATTTACAAATACAACAAGTACTACTATATATAGTAGTTTCCAACCGTAAGAAAATACAACAAAACGAGAAAACGAAACTTCCTAGCAATATACCAATCAGCTGAATCATCCAAGGAGGGGATCAAGAAGAATTTGTCCAAGATATCAAGCATCTTGGATTTATTATGGTGACTAAGACATGAAGAAAATCCTTGATGAAAGTCTTCATCCCATATCATGCTTTGGCCGATTTGTGGGGAAGGTGGGGAAGGAGCATCTTGGACTTATCATGATGATTATGACATGAAGAAGATATTTGATGAAAGTCTTCATCAAATCTTATGCCTTGGCCGATTTGTAGTAAGGTGGGGAAGGAGGATATCTTCATAATCTTGTGAAAGATATGAAGACAAGTAAGGGTCCCTTTCAAGCATGATTTGGCCGAATTTCCATGCTTTTGGACCGATCCCGTCGTCGAGTTTTACGTTACTCCGGTTCCGATTAACAATGTAACTCCAATCCGCGTGTTCTTTTCTCCCAAGTAGAATGATGCATGGCCATGCGAATTTGTATCGTCGTGGATGTCGATTTTTATTGGAGCTTCTTCGATTGGAATATTTGATATCGTATCAACTTATGAATCCAAAGGGGTGTCCAAGGCCCGAAACGGACAAAAAACATGAGAACAAATGGAGTTGATATGGTATTGTGTTGATATTATTGACTAGGTATACACCAAGGAGGAATAGTTCAAGGCATCACGTCCACTAGTCCGCCGTTATTTCCGATAGTGTTAACTATGGAAGGTTCAAAACCACAAGTTACCTCTCCAAATCCAATATCATGTCATGAGAACTGAGCTTGTGTCTGCATACATGCATTTTGCATTTATATAGCATTTCCACTCATGTGGGGATTGTTGTAATTAATGGATTTATTCCATTTAATTATGGTGGTTAATTATTTAATTATTATTAATTAAATAATGGATATGTATTCATGTTCTTGATAAATCCATTAAATAATGGTGAGTGAGAAATGATATACACTATTGAGTGTTGAATGTGAATTTGTTGTAGGCAAATTCATTTGAGCTTCATTTGAGCTCGTTGTCGAAAATCGAACTCGAGATCATGTGATTCGGGCTTGGATTTGATTAATTCTTATCAAAGAAATATTATAATTTGGATCAAAGATTTAGTCCATTTAAGCATGGACTTAGCAGCCCATTAGTATTTGGGCTCAACACTACTAAACATATTAATACAATTATTAATTGCATGTAAATGGAATTCACGGCCTATGGCCTTTCATTTCTTGAGAATTGAATTGCCGACCTTTGTTTTTTCAATTATTTGTTAACTGCCAAGTATTGATGGTTTTGCCATCAATGTAAAGCTCTTTGAATCCCACCAAGTTGCTATATATATGGTGCCATTTCTTAGTTTTGACACAAGCAATTTTCTTTTGAGCTCTCATCATCTCATAGCATATATCATTTGTTTAGTTGCATTTTTGTGTCAAAGCTCGGTTCTCAAACTCCATTTAGTTCGTCGGAGCTCGTGGGTTTTGTGGTGCTACTACCTCCGAGACGCAGCCGTTTTATCTTTGGGGACGATACGTCAGAACCGAGAGCACTACCGGGGCGTATTTCGTCTTGCGGATAGAGGACTCCTCGACTCGGCAATAGTTTACGGTTTTACTATTTCCCTGTAATTTCAATTCAGTTTCGGGTTTTTTGTAATTCCTATTTTTTTGTCGAGTTGTAATTTCTATTTTTTTCGAGTTGTAATTTTGCATTAAAATTTTGATGCACGAAATGCATATATTTCATGCATAATTAGTACAAAACTCATGCATAAATTAGTACTGTAAAATACTGCATCTAATATTGGTACTGCATAGAACGCGTCATATATATATCTGTGTGTGTGTGTAAAGGTATTATTTTCCAAATAGACTCAATTGTAATTTATGTTCCAAGAAAATATATTAACAATATATAAATATAATAACTAAAAAATGTACATATATAATTAGGGAACCTCATATAAACAGGAAAAATATCTATATATTTATAAGAAAAAAATAAATACTTGTTGGAAAGAATAGAACACAATACATTCTCTTAATTTATACTCGATTCATAATTTACAGAAGCAAAAAAAAAAAAAAGTAAAAAAAAAATTAGCCAAATGAGCATGAAAATAGTTAGAAGGGCTATCGACTAAACAGGGAAAGAGGTGAAAATGCTGGATTTTTTTTTTTCAATATAGTAGTAATATTTAATCTCTGTACGTGCAACAATGCAGAAAGTATTGGTTAGGAAGTTAGTGAGTTAAACAAGTAAAAGATAGCAACAGTGAGAATCTAAATGGCAGTGGCAGCCTATATATATAATGTGCACACGTACCGTACGTAGTATTAGTAACCCACACCCTATACCTATACCACCTAGCTTTCTGCTCTTCATATTTAAGGATACCCACTTCTATTTTCATGTTTCTTCGTATTAATTATTGCATTCAATTTTCAATGATGTTGGAGTTTATTAATATACGTACCTGCGCCTCAACTCATGTGTATTTTTTTTTTTTTTTTGATAACTAGGTGATCCCAGCTTAGTCGGACTAATCCTAGTCCCTCAATGAACCCACTCCTAACCCATTGAGAGAAGTAAATCGCGAGTCGCTCGAGCAATTCCAGGGTTCCCAATGTCTTTTCTGTACACATGCTTACGCGAGCTCTTAGCGGTCTGCAGCGCCGAGTTAAAGACAGTTCTCGGGAGAACAACCACTGATTGGTCAGCACCTCCGGGTTCCCAGCAAGAAAATACTCCCACACTACCACTTGACGCGAGATTAAACATTGATTAGCGGTCGCTCGAGCTAGCCCCGGGGAGCTAGAGGATCATAAAGGGAAAAACTTCCTCTTTCACCTCCATGGTGGGGTTAGAACCCAAGACCTCTCCCAAAGGAGTGTCTTGGGAGTAGGCGTCCTGCCACTGGACCACCGACCCTTCCCCCTCAACTCATGTGTATTACTACATGGTATATCTACACAGACAACATGTTGGTTCGGTGATTCCAAAAATTACAATAAAACGGGAAAAAGATAATCTATTGAACAGTGCCACTGTTCTTACAAGATAATTATGCCTCGTATAGTGCTGACGGTTTTCAGACGTATTATCTCTATAGACACAACCGCTAACGTCTTCTGTTCTGTAGCACACCAGAAAAGAAGCTCCGGCAAACTTGAAATGTTCAAGGCCTGAGCAAACATGTATGTATAATGCTGAGAGTTCGAGTATGAAGAGATGATCCGATGTTGTGAAATGCAGCCTATTATCCACTAATATATATATATAGGCCTCTCCATCGTGTAGTATTAACTCTATGGCATTAAAGCACATGAAACCGCAACATTAAGAAAAATTTAATGACCATAAATCTAAGACAGGTTTTAAAACGCACTTAATACTCGCGCCCAAGCCCAAGACCACCAAGACCACCCAAAGACCATCCCAAAATCAATTGTCATGAACCAAGAACCAAGAACCAAACCACCCAAAGACCATCCCAAAATCAATTGTCATGAACCAAGAACCAAGAACCAAGGCTCAAGGTCCACAATCCCAATCCCAATACCGAGCCCGATCCAACTAGCCGGACGGGCGCACGTGTGGTCTAGTCAACTCCAAGTCTAGGTGCATAGTCTTGGTCATGTTGCACACTATCCAACTCTCTTCACTTTATTAAGTGTCTTAACCTGCATCACATTTCCAATGTGGGATGAGATTCTTCATATTCTCATTCATTTCAAAACGCCATTTCAAATGGCTAACTTCATTTATTAATTTCTCACACACTAAAAATCAGTTTTGAGAAATTAGATATACTAAGATTATCTACTCCGAACATAGATTAATCCTGGACTATTTAATTTCATATAAATAAAATATTTTAGCAATTAAAATATTAATTAAAACTGATCAACACAACACACACCGTATATTACGCCATATATTGTGTCAAAAATTATGTCCCTATAAAAAAATTTGAGCTCGATCGAGATTTTCGGCATACCGATCAATTTGCCGATATACAGTGAAGAGAAGTTACGGAATAATATCAACATGCACCAAAACACGAACTTTATTCAAGTAATACTATATATAGTAGTAAATTTTATTCAATCTACCAATGCATGGAACTGTTTCTTTCACCTCTTGAACAGTATAAACAAGGATATGACAACATCATTCATTATATTTATTTCCCAATTTTATATTTTTTTTTTTTGTAGATCTTTAGAGTGAGAGGAGTGTGTGCATGGTGTTAGGTTGTGATGTATATATATATATATATATATATATATATATATATATATATGTGGCATTCTTAAAATTCTTAAGATACACTACTTTCCACGTCACCAGCCAGCAATTCTCCAATGTGGCACATAGAAATTGGTCAGGTAAATTAGCCAGGATGGCACGTTCATGGATATATCAGTATATTGCATTTAAATTGATGCTAAAAAATATGGACGCAAATCGTTGGCGGGTGAAAGTTAGTGGATGCATTGCCTATATATCTCACATCATTAATATAGAAATTAATATTCAATATTAATAATTGTAGCTCAAGTAAAAGCTTAAAGGTGGAACTCGAAAGCAATCACACAAATTCAAGATGTTTAACATGAAATTAATAAAAGTGTCCATGACAAAACAACATAATATCAACTAGTGTTTTAACATAAAAAGTTGCATAAATAATGTAACAATAAAACCTTAGTTTTAATCTAACCATCTCTTTACGCAAATATCAACTTAATATAATTTTGCCCACCATAAGCTTAAATATGAAAAGACTATGTACTGTATCTGCATACTATCGCAGATATGGACACACGTATATATTGGAGATGTACTCGATCACATATCAAAATAAATTAAATGCATTTAATTATGGACACACCATGTAGCATCTGTGATATATGTCAAGACCGTATCCAAGCGTATGGTATCTGATATGTGTCTGGATGTTATTTAGAAGTAGTCGTGCAACATATGTATGAGGACAACATGTATGCTTGTCATGAACTAAAAATTATCATGCATAATGATTATGAATGGGTCATAAAGTCTAGACAAAAATCGTCCAGTCCATTAAATTAAAGGCATCCCATTAGCCCAAGAGGTCAGACGGACCGAACGATCCGGCCCAATATTAGGCAAATGTGACACCCAAATATTTTCAGCTCGTGAACACCAAAAACTACACATAACCACTTGGCAAAGTCGTAATAAAATACAAAACTCTGACATAACATCAAATGAAAGGCAATGCCACATACTTTATTCAACTCATGACACAATAAGAATTCAAGAATAAAGCTTCCAAATGGAAATAATACCCTAGCGCGGGTCACAATGCCATAGGCGAAAATAAAAGAGTACTCGAGTACTGGTCAGACTAATGTCCGCCGATGAAATCTTAACCTGGAAATCGAGCCCAGTAAGTGCGGGCTTGTTATTTAAGTGGGGGACTACGAGACGAATAAATCGTACTAGAAAATTTATCTCTATATTGGGGGTGATGTATAGCCTCGGGGGAACTCAAAACTGGGACAATCCTCCTCTTTCATTAAAAAAAGTACTTGTCAGAATTCAAGGAAAGCTACAAATATAAATTATAGAAGATGGTGTTTTAATCATTTTTGTTAATGTTTTCATTCGCAAGTTTTTCCTGATTTTTGTCTCATTTTTCTAGGATTTTTTTATCATTTGTGTTTGGGTGATTATTGTAAATTTTAGAACTTTTATTTTTATGTATTTTTCTATGTGGAAATGGAACCGGAACAAGCAATACGGGTTGGGAGCAAAAACGGACCGACGAAGCACCCGAGCACCAAATGATCGAGGCTCGAGTCACCTAGTGATCGAGGGCTCCATTCCTCGGCTCTGAGCCATGATCATGCCGAGCCGAGCCCTCGATCGGTTGAGTCATGTTCTGATCGAGACCGAGTCATCTGCCTATTGAGATGTCGACCGAATCGAGCACCGTGTGACCAAATAATTCCGTTTGACCGAGGCCAACAGACCGTGTCACCTTGGACGGACCGAGAGGCCAAGCGAGGCCGAGCTATGCCGGATCGAGGGATGACCGACTGTTTTGACCACCTAATTCCAGCCTTTTCCCCTCATTCTTTAGATTTTATGTTTTAGGATACATGTTCTCTCCAAATTTTCTCTCTAATTTTCCGTTTTTGAAACCCTAGTTTTCAATTTCACTTTTCATTTCAATTGCAATTTAATTCCAAACTTCAATTACTTGTAATTGCTTGCTTCTCTGACAATTCAAGTTGCTTGAATGTTTTGATCTCATGTTTTGCTTTCAATTCCTATGGTTTTTGCCACTTTATTCTCCATTTGTAATTGTTTTCTAGATTCTCTCTCTCCCGTCTCATCCGTTCATAGAACTGATGTTATTTTGCTTGATCTCTCTTTTATTTTTGATTTCACACATGATGTGTGGTTAGAACCTTAATTCCAGAAAGTTGAGGGAAATTGACCCAATCACCTAAGGTCTAGGGTTTACCAGTTGAATTAGTCCAATATGCGGAAATTGTCTTGATTAACCCAGATTTTGGAAAAATTGATCTGAAAGGGCAATTTGTCCCAAAGTTTTCAAAATTGAAATTGGATGTAATCCGAGAGATATTGTTCATCTCAATTGTTGATTGCATCTAAATTCCTAATAGGATTGTAATTTTGACTCCTTAGACTTTAGAATTTAACTTTCCCATCTTTGATATTCTGCGTATTTCAAGCGTTTGGCGCTTTATTTTCTTAGTGATAATTTTACTTGATTTTATTGATTGTCTTGCAATTGTCATTCATTTAATGAGCAATTTTTACTTGTTTTCCTTTAATCTTCTGCATTGCATTTCAACACTTTTGTCAGTAATTTAAAATCTCAATTATGTTAGAACTTAGAAAATTTGTTTGTTTTCTTAATGGTTACATTAGGCTCTCTGAATCATTAAGAGGTCGAAGCTGTTTGTGAAAAAAATATGACATCTTAATGGTTCTGATATCCTCTTAACCATTAGATTCATACCCCTCTCAACCATTAAGATAAACAATTTCCAGATTTACCCCTCCTCTTAAATTAAGAATTATTATTCATAATTATTATTATTATTTTTCAAATGAATTTAAATAAAAAAATATTAGACATAATTATTATTATAATTTTCTAAATGAATTAAATTAAAAAATACCATACATAATTATTATTATTATTATTTTAAATGAATTAAATTAAAAAATATTATGCATTATTATTATTATTATTATTTCAAATGAATTAAATTTAAAAATATTATACATAATTATTATTATTATTATTTTAAATGAATTAAATTTAAAAATATTATACATCATAATAATAATTATTATTATTATTTTAAATGAATTAAATTTAAAAATATTATACACAATTATTTATAAAAATTAGGGTTTTTATTTATAAAAAGGAGAGATTTTGGTACGCAAGGGGAGGAAAAATGGGATTTTTCATCGCTACTTTTATACAGAAGGGTAAAATAGTAATTTGTTACTATTCAGAGTTACCATTCAGAACAGTTACCAAACAACCAAATTTCGTTCTGCACTCAACCATACAGAGCCTCTCAACCATTCTTGCCTATCAACCATTCTGCACTAAATCATTCAGCAACTGCCAAACAGCCCCTTAGTCCTTTTCTAACACATTTTCCGTTTATTACTTATTTTTATTTATTTGAGCCTTCTTCTAAACTTTTTTGAGAGAACACGACCCCAATCGATTTATCACTACTACAATCGATCCGCTCTCTTGCGGGCGAGATTTTAATAGAACTAAATTCTCGAAAACAAACGACTCAGCATGAGTTTGTAACATCAATATCACTGTTATATTGAAATATATCCACCTCTGAAGGGATTAGTTATGGAAGAGTTAGTGTAAATACGTAATGACACATATTATATTAGAAGTATTTCAACAAAATCACGCTTTCATTGTCAAAATGTATTAATATTCCGAAATATAAACAGTTTCAAATCAAGTCACATATCAACAAATATATTACAGGAAGATAATTCTATGACTAGATCCCTTAAAACCGGTACCCTTAAGTCCCGATGAAACGTAGTCAAGTGTAAAAACCACACCTGCGACTAAATCCCTTAGCATAGATCCTCGTTGAACCACACCCACATGGACAACCAACTCACAACACTCATCACATATTCATAGTCACAAGTTCAAAATGACAAGGAATATATTTTTTGAACCAACTTCTCGAAAAAAACATGAGCGTCAAAAAATCAGAACAAAAATGCATGGCCATAAAAATGTCCTTTTACGCATTTGTGTCATTTTCCTATATTACATGTTGAATGAAATTTAAACTCCACCCCTAACACACACACATAAATATAATTTTTTTTCAAAAAAACGATTTGTTCAAATATATTACACGGGATTGATTCAAATGAAAAATAATCCTTAAAATGAGAACGTGAATCGATGCATATTTAGTACGGATTCGTTGAACACATACTAGGTTGTCATGCATAAATAGGCGGATCCACTCATTGTTTGGTGGTGCACGTGCACCACCAATATTTTTGCCAAAACGACGGCGTTTTTCGTTTCGATGTCGTTTTTTTGTTAAAACGACATCGTTTTGGTCATTTTTATTAAAAAAATGTGAAAAATTAAGATTTTTTTTTGTCGTCCGTTTTTTTTGTGGTACGTCGGTGTACCAGTAGATTTTGGATACTGGATCCGCCTATGCGTGCATATTCATTTTTTTCTCCCAATGCACAGTGAATTCGTACTAAATATGTGCAGTGAATCCGAAGAGATGAATATGCATTACAACATAATATGTGTACAGTAAAATTCGTTATAAATATGCATTGTAGTGACGTTCTCATTTTGACGAGTGGTTTTCCATTTAAACAAATCCATGGATTACACATTACTCTTGTAAAAGATCAATCCAATTAAAAAACATGCTTTGAAACAAAGCTTTGCCAAAAAGAACCAACCTTAAAGTCTCAGCCATCTTCACTTGAAAGCAAACACCACCATACAATTATACGTTTCACACAAACCAACATCTATAAAACAAAAACAAAAATATAGCCCTAAAAACACAATCTCTATTCATCAACCAAAAAAAAAAAAAATTATTACTTATATTTTCAGCACCGAACATGGCTTCCCCATCATCATTCCCCAAGCTTCTATTTCTTGCAAGCCTCATGTTACTATTCTCCTTGTTCCTCACAGCACGAGCCCGCGACTTCTCGATCGTCGGCTACTCACCGGACGACCTGACGTGCATAGACAAGCTCATAAATCTCTTCGTGTCGTGGGTAGACAAGCATGGGAAGAAATACAAGAGCCTTGAAGAGAAGTTGCATAGGTTTGAGATTTTCAAGGACAATTTGAAGCACATTGATGAGAGGAATAAGAAGATCGATAGCAGCTACTGGCTCGGCCTGAACGAGTTTGCCGACTTGAGCCACGACGAGTTCAAGAAGATGTATTTGGGGCTCAATGTGCCCAAGAGAAATATTCATGAGTCCCCTCAAGAATTCAAGTACAGGGATTTCGAGAACTTGCCAAAGGCCGTGGACTGGAGAAAGAAAGGAGCCGTTGCTCCGGTCAAGAACCAGGGTTCATGCGGTACGTATTCCATTTTCTTTTATTTTTTAAACACATGGTTCTTTGGTAATAATAACCCGATACGAAACATACAGGGAGTTGCTGGGCATTTTCGACCGTGGCCGCGGTTGAGGGCATAAACCAAATCGTGACGGGGAATCTAACAGTATTGTCCGAACAAGAGCTGATTGATTGTGACACGGCGTACAACAACGGGTGCAGTGGAGGCCTAATGGATTATGCATTTCAATACATTATTTCAAATAATGGGATTCATAGAGAAGATGACTACCCCTACCTTATGGAAGAAGGAACCTGTGAACAAAACAGGGTAATAAACAATAAACAATAAACAATCATAAAAGAGAAACAGAGATTTCATGATATTAATACAATATATTTTTTTTTCTAACAAAATTGGTTCAGGGTGAGTCGGAAGTGGTCCGCATTGACAGTTACCATGACGTACCCGAGAATGAGAGAAGTCTGTTGAAAGCGCTGGCCAACCAGCCACTAAGTGTGGCCATTGAAGCTTCTGGTAGAGATTTTCAGTTCTACAGCAAGGTAAGAAAGCAAGAAAATCTATATGTATATATATATATATAAATCGTTTCCGACTATTTCATCAAGAATTCGATTATTTTCTGATGGTTAACCGTAGGGTGTGTTTGATGGGGATTGTGGAACCGAGCTTGATCACGGAGTAGCAGCCGTCGGATATGGAACGGACAAGAACTTGGAGTACATCACTATAAAGAACTCATGGGGATCAGAATGGGGGGAAAAAGGATACATAAGGATGAAGAGGGCTGGGGAATCTCAAGGAAAGTGTGGCATTTACAAAATGGCCTCTTTTCCTAGCAAAAATAAGTGACTTTAATACTTGTTAAATAAATAATAATAATAATAATAATAATGGCTATTTTCCCTTTCTTTTATTCAAGTGCAACTTTTTTTTTTTAACTCTCTGTTTTAGAGTATGTGTATTGTCAGACAGTCTCACTGTGAAATAGTTCTCGTAAAACTAAAATTTTAAAATTTTTAAAAAAAAAAAAAAAAATTACAAACAAATAGAAAAATCCAAACAAAACTAGAATAACCAAAATACCACACAAAAAAAAAAGAACTCTAGAAATAGGAAAAAACACTAAACCAAAAAAAAAAAAAAAAAAAAACTGAAAAAGCCTGAGAAGATATTAAAAGAACTAATAAACTGGAAAAAAAAAAAATCTGAAGAAACAACTAAAAGAAAAACTAAAGTATACACTCCGCCATACGGAATGTATTCCGCGAGACCGTCTCGTATGAGTTTTGCCTTCATTTTATGAAAGTTTATTACTTGCATGAACATGATACTTTCTACATTGATCTTCTCAGAAATTCATAAGCATAATCGGTCAACAAAACAAACACATCATGACCAGTTGAGCATAGCGCATTCATCTACACATTCACACAGGGCTTCGAGAAACCGAGAACATTCCACAAGCTATAAAACTCACACACACACACACACACAAGACGATCAGTTGGATTATACGAACGTTAAGAAACACGGTTCTCCTCATATTTCGCAACGACAGCTTCGAAGATGCCATCGGATCTGAAAGTGGGAGAAAACAACTTAGGATCAACGGGTCCCGGCAGACTGAAGAAAACTGTGAAGGGTCCAGGCGGGCATTGTTGCTGGATTTTCATTTCAAAAACTCGAGAATGTTTTTTGACTATTTCCCCCCCGGTAGACGTCACACCTTCGACACAAACCTTCCCGTCTCTTCGTATCTCACAGCTGAATTCTCCTGATAAAAAGACAAGACATTACCTTCGCTTGAGATAACCGGAATAATATTTTCTTGGTGGAAATTAAAATTAGGGTTCATTACTGAAATTTATAGCCTAATTACAAGGAAAACCCAGTTGTCTTTCGAAATTGCAAATAAAAGCCCTTCACATTTGTTTCTATGTATTTTACAAATTGCATCCTCAATAAGAGAGAACTTGTTATATAAATACGAACCTCTAGGGGGTATTTGTAATTCTGAAAGGTGACTGTTTGAAATGAATGCTTATATGACCATTGGTATGACATAAGGAGTTTAATACCACATATGAGCACTGTTCTAAAAATCGCTAGGCGGGTACAAGCGGTTGAGATACCGGCTAGCTATTAATCGGATAATTGGGGATTAAGCGGAAGGATTAATCAGAGCATTAATCGGATGTATTTAATATTAAATTTAATATTTTAGCATTAGCAGAGCACCCGGCATAAAACTTTTGCCACTTTGTTTTTTTGCATGAATTGTAGTGTTAACTAATTTTAGACGATTAATCGGCACTATAATCTTCATGTCACGGGCTCCTCCATAGTTGGCATTGAGCTGCAGTTGATGATGAATTTAAATATATTAGTTAAGTAATGATTTTTATATGACTACTTTAATTTATATATAATTAAATAACCTTGTACTATAAATGTCTCAAATATTTTATACTCCCTCCGTCCTGAAAAGCAAATATGGAGAAAAGCAAATGCTCAAGATGGGTGGGATGGAGAGAGTATTTTTTACTACGAAATTGGATCTAGGCAAGATTTTACAAAATCGGCTAAATCAGATTGGTAGAGGACTTTCTAGGGATTAATCGGCCTAAATGGGGGTTTTTAGAACGCTGCATATGAGTAATAATACTGCCACAGAAACCATATTCAATTAATAAATACACAACATACGATAGAATATGATGAAGGGAAAAGAAAAGAAAAGGAATAGACCTGGATCTTTCTTGACTCCAGGTAGAGCAATGCAAAAGTAATACGCGTATTTGCTGACACCAATGTCTACGGCGCCCACAGGTGGTCCACTCCCCACTCCACAAGCTGTTCCAGTAAAAACAGTTGAAGTATTCAAGCACCATTCCTTAACCTTCGGAACGGGTAGCACGGGCAACACAAATGTCTGAGATGAACTGCGGTTACTTGGCAATGCAGACAACTGCAGGGAATCACAACGGCTCCTTTTCTCACCCCTTCCATTGGAATCCTCGTCATCGTTCACTGCAGTTTTACTTCTTTTCCAAATGATTTTCTTTACCATTCCAGAGCCCAAGCTGTCCATGCCGCAATTGTCCTCAAGTCTTAATACCTGCTCTACCCATGTCCCAACAATTTGATTCTATAAGCCAGAAACAATCTAAAAAGTCCAAAAAGAAAAGGATAAAATGCACTATAGACACGTTCCGGTAAAAACTTATTGTCCTAATTATGACAATCATTTTCCTTTCATTACGTCAAAATGATCCAGAGAGCTATTGCTAAAACATTTCCTCATTAAAGCGGAAATATTTATAAGTTACCTATTTACCAAGTCACCATCGATTCAAATACAAGAAACAATTCTCTCAGCTGCTCGTAGATTTTACGCACATTATCTAAATCTAGTGAGTAAATTTCCATAACGATATCCGTAGCTTTTCCATCAGGAACAACAACAACAACAACTATTTCCCTTGCTAAATGGCACGACAATAGCTTTCATTAGCTAACTGCAGTTCGGATGTACTGTTAAATATTGGTTACAAAATCTTTACCATATATCACTACATTTTCAACAAATGGAATATAAATCGCAAGTACAATGTGTGTCGTCAATGCAACCGGGTGTACGAATGAGTCGAGCCTTTTAAATATTATATGCAGGTCGGGTTACGCGAGATTCTTAAAGACTCTCCATAATGCCAAGGCTGGCATATATAGATAGCCTGATCAAATCGGTACATATAAAAAATGATTGTTAAAGGACTGTGATCGTAATAGAAAAATCGCAATTCAATAAAGGGCAGCCCGGTGCACGAAGCATCCCCGCAAAGGCGAGGGTCCGGGGAAGGGTCGCACCACAAGGGTGTATAGGAGGCAAGCCTTCCCATGCAAATTAAATTGGCAAGAGGCCGCTCCTAGGACTCAAACCCGTGACCACATGTCACAGGGCAACAGCTCTTACCGCTGCAATATTGAGTCAAAATCAATACACAAGTGAAGTCTTATCTGAGCTCGAGTGGCAAACTAACAATTAATGAAATTATAGAAAAGGCAATCGAGATCATTAATGAAACCCACCGGCATCCCTACGTGCACCCCATGCAACTACCCGATTATGAATGGAAGCAGTAATGTAGCCCCTAACAAAACCCTCACAGAATTATTATATCGTGGTCCCGAGTCTTTAAACACTTTTCTCTTATGTGTATATGCCTCTTCATCGAAAATATTTCCCCAAACCAACACACACACACACACACACACTATATATATGAATGCCTACTGCTGCAAAAGATACTCGATTCAACTTAGCCTTAATTATAATGACATTTTTTTGTATTTCTTGATAACACGATCGAGTTTGTCTCTTAAGAAGTACTGTGTGTTAACATTAACAAGAGGGGAGGGGGGAATAAAAAATTGGACACACTGGAAGCTAATAACTCAAGAATTAAAATGACAAACATACATTAAAATGGTCGAAATAGAAAAACAAGAGATTCTACCGATTAAAAAGCTGAAAAAAGATGAAGGGTTCTATGATTATGGAGCAGAACTGCAGAACTTCTGTCTGGAGACGTGGGGCAGCTGAGACGACGCGCGAACTCAGGTACTGCTTGCTTCTTTTCTGCAAAACGATTAGCACATAAACAAGAAAGTAAGAAGGATTTAAGACACTCGACGACCCTTTTTTAGGATTTTGTTAATATAAAATCTTGGTACTAAGATGTGGATAAGAATAATTGTTATGTTATAAAAACAGTGACATTTCAATTACTCTTTTGTTTTTATATAGTGTGAATGATTATTATACTCCTGATGTAATTATGTAATTACGATTGTGCCATCTGAAGTTTTCCTATAAATAGGACTTTGTTTCGGGAAATCCTTCCCGTATTGGTGTCTTACCTAATACTAGTTGTAGGGGGATAAGAGTTATGGTAGGTTCTAGACTCTTCCATAAGTAGTTGGATCCTGTTAGATGTCTTACCTTAACTAGGAATCCTATGTATGGAAAGACTCTCTTTGTAATGCCTATATAAAGGCCCCTCTATCCATTATTATCAATACAATTGATTGTTGTCTTTACTTTTCTCCTCAAACACGTTATCAGCACGTAGCTCGAACGAAAGAAAAAAAAATCGGCCAAAAGCCTACCGCCGAGCTCCGCCGCCGTCGACCTCAAGCCGCCGACCGGCCACCGCGCCAAATCGCTCCAGCCACCACCGGATCAACCACTGCCGCCGCTAGCTTGACCACTTGGCCACCGCCGCCGATCAGCACCCTGCCATCAGCTCCGCCGCCGCCATTGCCTTCCGCCAGCCGCCGCCGCTAACTCCGCCATGCCCATTGCCGCAACCGCCAACCACCGCCACGCCCACTTCTGACCTGCGCCAGCGCCATGGAAACCACCGCCAGCCTTGCCCAGTACTCGCCGCCACGCTCCGCCGCCGGACCTCCACGCCTCGCCGCCGGACCTGGCGCCGCCGGCCGCCGTCCCAGTTGCTCCGCCGCCGGACGTCCAGCGCCTCCGCAATCGGACCACCTCCGCCGCCGGACATCCGCCGCCCAGAGCCGCCGGACCTCCGCCACCCAGCCCCGCCGACCACCGCCGAGCGCCGCTGCCCCAGCTGCTCCGCCGCCCTGCTCCGCCGCCGGACCTCCACCGCCTCCGCCGCCGGACCTCCGCCGCCGGACCTCAGCCGCCCGCCGAACGCCGCCGTCCCAGTTGCTCCGCCGCCGGACGTCCAGCGCCTCCGCAACCGGACCACCGCCACCGGACCACCTCCGCCGCCGGACATCCGCGCCAGAGCCGGACCTCGCCACCCAGGCCGCCGGACCACCGCCACAGGCCGCCGCGCCACCACAGCCTGCCCCCGCGCCCAGACTGCCGCGGACCGCCGCCGCCCGCCGCCGACCACCGCCGCCGCGCCGCCGCCGCCGCCGAAACAGCTCAGTCCGGCTTAGTCCGACCTTCCGACTCTCGACCAAAACCGAACATCAACTTATCTTGAAGCCGTCAAAATTGCGCCTCCGGTTTCACGTCGTCGCATCGAGTACCAACCGGTAGATCGAAGCACAACACAGATTCAAGACGTGCCTAATTTTATAATCGAGGTAACTATCCGACTTGTCCCTTTTCAATTCTCTCTTTTTGGGAATTTTTCTTTTGGGGACACGGGTTTTGGGTTCTTTATCTCCCACGCTACTTTGCGGTGGATGAGACCGCGAGAGAAGTCGGTATCTCTGCGTGTCGAAGAAAAGCGTGTGACGGTCTGGGAGTCACGGAATTGTTGAAAAGTCGATACTTGTGGTTGTTGCATACACCACGTATCCGGGTGCGATCGATATCGCCGTTTTTTGTCGACTTTACTAAACAACAATTAAGGGAAGTAAATCGAGTAACGGTTATGTTACACGCTTTTAAAAGCATCGATTGTGACCGTTTACATTGTCACTGAAAATCCAACAAGACTAACTTCCTCTTGTTTATATCTTGTAGATGGCACAAAGCTCCAATGTTCATCCGGAGTTCGACATCCTTGACCATGCTGGTAAGGAGTACCATAGGTGGGTCTCGGACGTTCGCTTGGCGTTCGTCGGTAAGAGATTTACCACCACCATCTTTCCCTCTAACGAGCCTACCGCTCAAGAACCGAGCGAGGAAACCAAGGCTAATGCACTGATGTACTTGCGTAGACATATACATCCGTTGTTGAAAAAGTGTTATATGAACTTACAAACCCCTAAAGAACTATGGGACACACTCGAACAACGATTTAATAATGTGCATGATCGGCGCTTCCCGAATTGCAACTTGGGAGCAAATCCGATTCTTGGATTATGCGAATGTGGAAGCCTATAATCAAGGCATCCTCGATCTTGGCTGATCTTGGTTTTGTGGTGTCGAAGTCGATCAAGATTTGATCGAGAAGACTCTTAACACGTTTCCGTGAGAGCAAGTGTAATTGCCCATCAGTGCAGCGTTGCCTATGAGGAAGGGAGAATTAAGAACTTTAGTGACCTTATCTCCCACCTCGCGAAAAAGAAAGGCACCATGAGATTATTCTCAATAGCAATGCGCGCCCGGTGGTACGAAGCCGATTAGGAAGTAAATCAGGCTACCCACAGGAAAGCACCACGACAAAATAGAAAAGGCAACGCTACTCAGTTTTTGCAAGCACCACGGATGCATGACTCGAGCAAGCAAGGGAAAAGACGAGGTCGTCGTTCCAACGTGTGGAAGAGGCAAGGTGGCTCGGCCACGGGACCTAGTGGAACCCAACCACGTGGGCCGCCTCCTGCCGCCGGGAATGGAACCACTCCAAAAGAAGGCCGGAATTGCTATACTTGCGGATCGAAGAAGCATACTTACCGCAATTGCAAAGCGCCAAAGAACATCCAAGCTTACTACAAGCACTATAAACAATATTTTGCTCAAGAGTCGAATTACATGGAAGTAGATAATGAGAATACGGAGGTGAACCATATTGAGATCCAGACTGAGATCCCTCCTCTCACCATTGCGGACAAAGACCAACATATGGATGTTGCCGACTTTGACTAGTTTTACGCTTTGGTTATGTTTTGTCTTGTTTCTAGTTTTCGAGAACTACTTTGGATTTTCATGAATGTAATAAAGTTGGCTATGATGAATAAAATTCTTTTAATTGCTGTGATTGTGCAAAGATGAATTTTATTTTTCCCTTCGAAAGCATGTTTGGTTTATCACAAAATAATTGCTAGCAACGAATTGCTTGGTTAAAAATTTGATACATTGGTAAGATTTCATCAAAACTTTTGATCAAGACTAGGCGCATCCTCCTTGGTATTTGTTTATGCTTTGAGAGTTCAAACGGAATCAGTGGTTTTAAACAAATTTAGTCTGCATCGACATTCCTACTTTCTCTGCAAGTCTACCAAGTTGGAGTTACCGAAAGGATCATTAGTAGAGATATAAATCGTAAACCAAGACGCGTTTTAAAGTATCTAAACGCTCCTATGGCCATATTTCCATAGTATTGTATCAAAAATAATGCCTTTGAAAAAGGCTTAAACCTTGCTCTTTCACTCAACAATAGGGAAAATACCAAAGTAGCAAATTAAAACGAGCACTAAGATCTGAGTTTAATGATCCAGAAAGTGCACGACCTATGGATAGAAAGATACGGAAGTCTAGTTTCCAGAACAACTGACCGTTCGTTCATAGCCTTCTTAACGAAGAAGTTATTGCTGTTTTAGTGAACAAAGGTCAAGCTGCGCGGAAATTATTTCCAGCGATTGTGCTAACTTTGATCCTAACCAACTTGGTCGAATTTCCCCAAACTCGATGTAAATGAGTTTTCGCTATGTCTCTAAACATAAGACTAATTGAGTTTCATATCTTATTGTAGATGTCTCGTGGCGAAATTGAGTGCCTTGCTGATAGTGGAACAACCCACACTATTCTTCGGAATAGGCAATTATTCAAGGATATTGTGTCATACTTATCCTCAGTGACAACAATGATTGGTTCCTCCCAAGTAATTCAAGGGAGGGGACCTGCTCATTTCTTGCTACCTAACGGTACGCATATTAATGTCACAAATGCTCTCTATGCCCCAAGAGCAAACCGAACCTTGCTAAGTTTTAGGGACATCCGTGCCAACGGTTATCACCTTGATACACATTGTGAGAATGGAACAGAATTTTTGTGTGTTACTCTGGCAGAATGCGGAAGACGCTGCGTTCTCGAGAAACTTATGAGTCTAAGTAGTGGTTTATACCAGACTACAATAAGGGTTATTGAATCATCTTTGTGAGTCACGAACTGTGTGATTCGAAGCATACCAACTATGGCATGACCGACTCGGTCACCACAGACGCGACATGATGATTCGCATTTTGAAAAACTCACATGGTCATCCGTTTTCAAATCCGAAAACGATTGGAAGCACCACTCGATATCGGCATTGATGTGAGTGAGCTTGATACCGTATCACCGGGACTAAAGATCGCACGCCCTAATAAGGTTGACGGTGCATCTCTCGTAAATCCCGAGGCTTCCGTGGCAATTTCTAATGCCCATAAATCATTTTGTAAAGCCTGTTCACTAGCAAAGTTGATACCCTCTCCGTCCTTTGCTAAAGACTCAACACAAAATATTCGCTTCTTACAAAGAATTCAAGGGGACATATGTGGACCTATTCAACCAGAGTGCGGACCATTTAGATATTTTATGGTTCTGGTTGATGCATCGACGCGATGGTCACACGTCGCTCTGCTATCCACAAGAAACGCTGCATTTGCTAAACTCCTAGCACAAATCATCAAGTTACGGGCTAACCACCCCGACTTCCCAATCTCGCCATTAAGATTGGACAATGCTGGAGAGTTTACGTCAAAGTCTTTTGACGACTATTGCATGTCGATTGGGATTGATGTTGAACATCCCGTCCCCTACGTTCATTCGCAAAATGGCCTTGCCGAGGCTATGATTAAGCGGTTACAGCTTATCGCCCGAGCATTGGTATTGCGCACCAACTTGCCGATTTCTGCATGGGGTTATGCAATTTTGCATGCGGCTATACTTATTCGCTTTCGACCCACTACCAATCAACCGTTTAGTCCGTACCAGTTGGTAACTGGATATGAGCCTGATATTTCACACTTACGCATTTTTGGTTGTGCGGTATATGTGCCAATTACGCCTCCACAGCGTACTAAAATGGGTCCGCAAAGATGATTAGGTATATATGTTGGCTATGAATCGCCTAAAATTATCCGCTATTTGGAACCTTTGACAGGAGATCTGTTCACTGCAAGATTTGCAGATTGTCACTTTGATGAGACAAACTTCCCGTCGTTAGGGGGAGAGAGGAATCGAACGATTCCAGTTGAACGCTAGGAAATTGTCTGGTGTGCTCCCTCCTTGCCTCATCAAGATCCCCGCACAGCTCAATCCGAGCTAGAAGTGCAACGTATTCTCGATCTTGAAAGTTGCGGATTCGATGCGGCGACTTTACCGATCTGCGAAAGTGACAAGATCTACCATTCCCGTGCGAATGTTCTGCAAGGTTGGAAGTCCCATTATAGGGCAAGGTTCGGCCGCCCAAAGGAATGATGCCACCGGCGTCAACCTTAGTGGTGGGGCCGCTTGGCCGCTCTTATCCACCTTTCGAAAGAGGGGAGGCCGGTGGGTAGAAAGGATACCGAACCTCGAAAGAGAAGAGGAACGGAGGCACAAAATCCTCTCATCATAGACACGGTGACTCCGTCACACGAGATTATCTCTCGACTACGGATATGTCCTCGAATCAACAATGGAACAATCGACGGACGCGTCGGAAACTTTGTTGATGTCGGAAAATAAAGAAATCTCGATGCAATATGCGAGTAAATACGCATTATTGGGCCAGTCGTCACGCTAGTCGACGATGCTTTTGACTACTCCGTCGCTCAAGAAATTATTGAAGACGACGACGCCGAGCCGCTCGTTGCTTTGAGTGTCAACAACGAGCCGATTGGCGAAATGGAAAGATGCAATGCGGTGAACTAGACTCAATGGCTAAACGTGAGGTATTTGGCGTATCGATCCAATACCCGTGGGCATTAAACCATTGGACATAAATGGGTCTTTGTTCGTAAACGCAATGATAAGGATGAGGTCATGCGTTACAAAGCGAGACTAGTTGCCCAAGGCTTCTCGCGGCGCCACTGGCATTGACTACGAGGAGATGTATTCTCCGTTATGGACATCATCACTTTCCGCTACTTAGTCGGTTTGGTAGTGTCAGAAAATCGAACATGCAGCTTATGGATGTGGTTACAGCGTATCTTTATGGGGATCTAGATACGGATATCTATATGAAAGTCCCCGAAGGGATTTCATGGCCCAAATCAAGTAGCTCTAAACCACGGAGCGCGTACGCTGTGAAATTGCGTCGTTCACTATATGGCTTGAAACAATCCGGAAGGATGTGGTACAACCGCCTAAGTGAATACTTGGTTGGGAAGGGATACAAGAACAGTGACATCTGTCCATGCATATTCGTGAAAAGAACAGATGCAGGATTCGTGATTGTAGCCGTCTATGTAGATGACATGAATGTCATCGGTACCATAGATGATAAATGAAACGGCCCGCTACCTTAAATCCGAATTCGAGATGAAAGATCTGGGGAGGACTCGATTTTGCTTGGGCTTAGAGCTAGAACATCGAGATGATGGTATACTCATTCATCAGTCTGCCTATGTCCATAAAATGCTCAGGCGATTTAGCATGGACAAAGCACATCCTCTTGCTACCCCCATGATTGGTCGAAGTCTGGAAATGAACAAGGATCCGTTTCGTCCTAAAGAGGAGGATGAAGAGGTCCTTGGAGCAGAAACACCGTACCTTAGCGCAATCGGTGCGTTGTTGTATCTGGCTCAATGTACTCGTCCAGACATCGCATTCTCTGTGAATCTGTTAGCGAGATTTAGCTCCGCTCCCACGGTAAGGCATTGGAATGGAGTAAAACACATCTTTCGATACTTGAAAGGCTCCAGTGACCTTGGATTGTTCTTTCCCTACGCAAAAGAGAGTGATATTCCGAAAGGAATTGTTGAGGTGAAGACGATGCATACCGACCGTCGATCTTCCTCTCGATCTGACTAAGCATGGTAGCTTGACTACCAGAAGTGCTAATGCGAGCAAGCTTACCCCTTATGCAGAGAATCCTAACGACACGTTAGTTGGATTTGCTGATGCCGGTTATCTCTCTGACCCGCATAAAGGACGTTCCCAAACTGGTTATGTGTTCACCATTGGGAATATGGCGATATCTTGGCGATCTACCAAGCAGACCCTAGTTGCTACTTCCTCGAACCATGCAGAGATAATTGCATTGCACGAATCCGTAAGGGAGTGCATTTGGCTCTCGATCATAGACCATATACGAGGGACGTGTGGATTAGATCCCACTACAGCAACTCCTACTTGCATCTTTGAGGACAATGCGGCATGCATTGAGCAGATGAAGTTAGGTTTCATAAAGGGTGACAATACCAAGCATATTGCGCCGAAGTTCTTCTATAATCAGCAGCAGCAGAAATTGCTGAATATCGAAGTGAAACAAGTGAGTTCCGATGAGAATATCGCAGACTTGTTCACTAAGTCTCTGCCGAAATCTACATTTGAGAAACATGTGAGAAGCATCGGAATGTATCGATTATCCGAGCTCAACTAAAGATGGCTCGATGGAATGAGCTGTCATGTATACCTCAGGGGGAGTATACTTCACATGATTCTGACATTTGTAGTTGGTGCGTTGCGCTCTTTTTCCTCACCAAAGTCTTTGTTTTTCCCACGGGGTTTTATTTGACTTGGAAAGGTTTTTTACCGAGGCAACACATTGTGCACCATGTTAGTATTAGTGTTCGACACAGGGGGAGTGTTCCGGGAAATCCTTCCCGTATTGGTGTCTTACCTAATACTAGTTGTAGGGGGATAAGAGTTATGGTAGGTTCTAGACTCTTCCATAAGTAGTTGGATCCTGTTAGATGTCTTACCTTAACTAGGAATCCTATGTATGGAAAGACTCTCTTTGTAATGCCTATATAAAGGCCCCTCTATTCATTGTTATCAATACAATTGATTGCTGTCTTTACTTTTCTCCTCAAACAGACTTCAGTTATTAATGAAAAATATACCTGAGAATCATTCTCTCTATTCTCTCTCTAAATTTTCTCTCTCTATTATTTCGATTTCATAACACGTTATCAGCACGACTCTAACCAAATGAGTAATATAACGAGAGTATGCTCTACAGTTGCATCGTATAGATGATCCTCTGTACCAGAAATCAATTATTACAGCTGACAGCCAGATTTTTTTTGCTTCGTTGCTTTTATCTTTCCAGCGCCTTGTTTCTTTTAGCAGTGGCAGTGGTGGTGTTTTCAGAACAAGGCGGCGCTGCCTCAAGTAGCTGCAATTTGTATCGAGGCAAATGGGTCTATAATTCTTCTTATCCTCTACAGTTCCTCAAACTGCCCTTTCATAGATGATGAATTTGACTGCACAAGATCCGGCCGTCCTGATACAAAGTACCTCAAATGTGCCTGGTCACCAGATTATTGCAGCTTGCCCAGCTTTGATGGGAAGTTTTTGAATGAATGGAGAGATGGCCGTCCTCACCACCTCATACGCCGGCGGAGAAGACACCACGGCTAACCGGAACATGCTGGCGGTACTGGCTTGGATGTTCACTTGATGGCTGACTGAGGAGGTTCCGATGCCGATAACTGACAGCCAAAGTTAATCAAAATCTCGATTCAAGTAGAGGTCTACTTGCTCCATTCATGAGGTAATTTCTCTGTGCCAATATGTTTGTTATATTAAAAAAATAAAAAAAAAAAAAAAAAACAGAAAAAGGAGGAGACGGGAAGCAGAAGAAGAATGAAGAAGATGAATTAGTAAATAAAGTAGTAGCCGCCCCAAACTAATCAAAATAAAATAAATGGTAGAGGACAAAGTCGTAAGGTTGACACTAAGATGAATGAAAACAAAAGTTGTTCACGGAACAAAGAGAAAGGTTGAAAAAAAAAACGGTGGAGTGAGTCACGGGGGAAAGAACAAACAAATCATAGTTTGAAACCAAAATTTATCTTGCCATGGGTCATGAAACCGACGAGAAGATAAACAAAATATAAAAAAAAAAAAAAATCTTTTAATTTATTGAATCATAAATTCGTTTTTCTTACATATAAGATACATATGTTATCAGAATTAATTTTTCTTGATATCATCGTGATCCATTTTACGAGAGCTTCAATTTGACATTAATATTGATATGGGTATTAACTCTTTTCATATATATCATTATTAAATTTATTACAACGCATTTAATTAATATCCAACCCCTAAACCGCAGAAAGATGAATACATACCATTACACTTGCTATTAACTAAATGATATTTCGACCTATACCTTGACGATGACTATTTTGCGGAATTGATTGACGATCCCGCCTGCAGAAGCGCTAATTATTTTGCAGTTTAAATTATGTCTCTTACTTATCTCAAAGTGGTGGTTTAAAACCACATATTTATTGCGTTTATTTTATATAATTATAATACCTCCCATGTGATGAGTTCAATTATCACAAGACGGATGGTTTACATGTACGCAATTTATATATTATATCACCATCGTGGTTGGTTATACCACATGAATGGTTCATAAATCCTGCTCTCGAAGAAGAAGCAGTTGATAAAATAAATCCTACTCTGGAGAAGTAGTTGATCGATTATCTAAATCATGCTCTGAAGAAGCAGTTGAAAGAAATAAATCCTACTCTGGAGAAGTAGTTGATCGATTATCTAAATCCTGCTCTGAAGAAGCAGTTGAAAGAAATAAATCCTACTCTGAAGAAGTAGTTGATCAATGATTCAAATCCTGCTCTCGAAGAAGAAGCCAAAATGATGGATATAATATTCGATCTCCATGATTAAACATGAACGGAGAAAATTGAGCAAGTGATACCATAAGCTATCACCAATTAATTAAAGAAGATCCCATGCAAACTGCATGATGGGATCATTTGACAAGTGATATGGAAAATATCACTGGAAAATAATTGCTCAATAAATCACACGTTGATTATATCACATGGTGGGATCATTGAAATCATATTGATTGGCAATATTCATGGGGAAACATATATCACATATTTGTGAAAATATTGTATTTGCATAAAAGCAAATGATGGTCTTATTATTGCTGAAGAAGCACACAACAGTCGAAGTGAAATATCGAAACTAGCTGAAAGGCAGTAAACACTCGACAATATGAAACGCGAAAAAGAAAATACATATGAAACCCATAAAAAGAAAAGGGGTGCGTCTCGAGAGTATAAAACTCCGTAACTCTGCCACCCCATGGCATAAGGGTTTATAATGAAAGATCTAAATGATCTAAACTTCTTTTTCGTTTGGCGCCAATACTTTGTGGCTGCTGAGCTTTAACTTCCAAATTCTTAACTGAAATATATGCCTGAAACTTTATAAGTAGATCAAAGACAAGATGTAAGACATATTATTATATCTCGTGATGGCTGAGATATAAACTTATGATCTACTCCTTGATCCAGAAAGGCAAGCAAATCGCTGAAGAAATTATTAATATTCAACAAACCTATAGGTTTGGTATGGAAGTCCCGCTCAGCCCATGACGTGATGTTGAATATCTCATTGAGTGTGCCGTAGCCACCTGGGAGAACAATAAAGGCATCACTATTATTCACCACATACATCAAACTATCATGAACAGACTGTGCTTGAAGCATCAACCCAGTTGAACCTCCTATACTACTGGTTCTGACTGTGGGAAAGTGTAAGGCACTTGTTACACTTATTCTCCCATTTTGTGCAGCATCTAAAAGATAACCCAAAAATCTATGATTACTCCCACCATACAATATATTGATTTTGTACTTTCTTAATTCTTTTACGAATTGATATGCCATATCTATATGCTGTATATGACCTATCAATTTGGATCCACCTAAAATACATATAGTTTTAATTGGATGAGATTTATATGAGGATTCTGAGAACTCCATCTTTCTACACTAGATTTTCAAAATTCTTTTATGAGAGATACATTTTCTGATTTTTGGATCCCAAATTTAAAGAACAAACTTCTTTCTAAACGACAAATCACTTCACTATTTTTCATTGAAAATGGAGCGGCAGATAAGTCATTACTTTTGACAAAATTGCAAAAGAAAACGAAAGATATGATATTATATTTTTCAATGAAAATGACGTTACCGATCGGCAGCTGAGAAATTTAAATATTAGAAAATAATATTCAACAACTTGCATTATTTTGCTATTTACCTTATACCAATTTTGACTGAACGGACTTACAAACTGGATCTTTTGAGATTAATTTTTCATGACTATAACGTTTCCGTTCATCCTTGAATTGCATCCACAAAGCCATTAGTTCACGATGAACGTATCCACTAGGATGTGTATCAAGAATCTGTTGGATATCATGATCCATAGATTCCTTACTCAATCCATCCTTGATAAATGCTATTTTATCTTCTCGATTTTTGGATACAAACCCCACAGATTTGCATCGTGTGTCACATGTCCATCGAGCACATTTATAGCACCCACCTAATCTTTTTGCTCTCCGTTTCTTTGCAAAATTACTCTTACCTGTACCTGGCATGTACTTAAATGAATTTGAAAATTCGCCAGAATATCGAACTTGTGCTTCGATCAACCATCGAATATCTTCTGGGATGCCATTTCTCATTAGCACCCTTAATCTTTCGAGTCGAGCTCGATAAATTCTTTTTATGATATTCACTGGAAGAGATGGGTAATATTTACGAAGATTCAAAAGCATTGAATCCATTATGATATTCAAACCCTCGGTGGGTGATTGTGAATACAATGATAATCTATTTATAGATTGGAATTACGCGTATGAGATTTGACTCCGCGTTCGAATAGTTCATATCCAGAAGCTTATGAACTATAGTTCTATTTGAATAAATATGACATGTGGGAGCGACGACTCCATGTTGATAATGATGTGCAATAATGGCACCGAAAGATGATGTGATATGTCGGTAAAATATCTATATGGTGATATAGACACATCATCTTCAAATATTTGTTCTCGATTAATATCAATACTAGCCAATATTGGGAATGAATCCCTAATAAATTTAGAATATATTAAGGGGGAGTATGGGCCCACTTCCTCTACATGTGAACTACTAGATATTATGGATCCACTAGATAGTCACATGTTTATATGACTCGTAATCAGAAATTTACGAGATGATTTGCTCACGGTTTGAGCATATATTCCATATCAGATTGAGCTAGTAATATATCCCAAATAAATTTTTATAGATCCGATAAAGGATCAAGATATGCGTGTAACACCCCCAAATCCTATTGGGTTATCACAGTGCCGTTGACCCCACGCCAGGAGATCTACCAGGCGAACATGACTAAAATACATTAAATTAAACAACAAGGGAAAATCATAGTCCCTACCATGATATCCGACACAATATTCCGAGAAGGAATTTCAACGACAACGATGGGCCTACATGGCCAAGAGTAAAAATACAACATCCACGAGCATCTGCTCGGGTAATACAAAATGACAAAGACTGACAACTGAAGAACACTCCAACCGACTGACCAACATGAACGACTCGGACTAGTATCGCTCGAATGCCTCGTCGCCATCATCATGCCCCTGTGTCTCAACTCTCTCCTCGCAAGCACCTAAAACATGAAAACATGTTCCGCCCCCACGGGGTCAGTCATCCAGATAATGAACATCAAATACATGTATAACATGATATGCATCCAAAGGCAGAATGAAACGGTATAATGATGATAATAATACGAGATGCTCACAAACCAAGGTAAGAACCGAGCATTCGTGAAATACTATGCCCACGGCATACTATTAATACTGCTCGATGTGTTAGAACATAAGTGCCCAACGGCGAATCATAATCACAGAATACCACAATGAATTACACGACATGAACCAAACCAGGAGGCTCCAATGAAATTAACAAGACAATCACAAGGCCTAAAACCACTCACCAAATCACAAATATCACAATCACATGAAGCAATGAACAGAGGTCAAGTATTGATTAGGCGGAAGCCACGGCATGAAAGCCGTATCACTTTTAGGGCTGAAGCCACGGAATGAAAGCCGTATCACAATTAGGGCGGGCCACGGCATGAAAGCCGTATCACAATTAGGGCGAAGCCACGCATGAAAGCCGTATCACAATTAGGGCGAAGCCACGGCATGAAAGCCGTATCACAATTAGGGCGAAGCCACGGCATGAAAGCCGATCACAATTAGGGATGGTATCTTGTCTTGAGTCGGCCAAAGACCATCCTCGATGGGCCCCAACTCAACACCTCGATTGCTTAGAACGGCTAACCGATGACAATGATGCAATGGATGATTCCATGAATGCTTGAGCGCTTCGATTTCCTTATAATGGCTAATCGATATGAACGATATGATGAATGATTGAATACCTCGATTGCCTTAGAACGGTCAATCGATACAATGATATAGTGAATGATTGAATATTTCGATTTGCTGCGAACGGCAATTCGATAACAATGATATGAAGGATGCCTCGGTACCTTTAATCGGTTACCGATTTACGAAGGTGAGAAATGAATAAGCCAATGCCTTTAATCGGGCGTACAGCTTTTAATGACAATCCAAAAAGGAATAACAATAAATATTTGGCAAAATTGCCGAAAGGTATCGTATCGAACGATCTCTTAATATCAATGAATTCATGAAGAGACTAAGTCTCGGAATGATACAACACATTTATACACATATATGATGACATTAATCTCATTGACTAGTAGAAGTATAAAACTTGCCTCAAACCGAAGGCGAGAAGGTACTTCCACGATCAACGTCCTTAATGAAATTATCGGCCGCTCGAACAACCTTGAACAACATAAATACCAACAATTCTCTTAATACACGAATCAAGCATGATCACAACCAACTCAAAAGTCGATACAACAATACTCAAACTCATTGGGGCATTAAAACAACGCGTTGTAAACAATCTCCAATTGTTTACACCCAAAACTCAATTACATCCGAAACCAACTTCCAATGAATGATTCAAACCCACAAAACCCCATGAATACTATCAATAATCCAAAATGAATATCCGAACACGTGATTATAACGACAATTAATCGAAAACCCCCAATTTCAACTCGATATTCAAAGTGTTCTTGAATAATCCCTCAATAATCCAATGAATCCTTATATAAACTCATAATCATAAACATGTCCCTTCATATAACATGATTATAACGTCCAAAACATCATATCTCAACATAGAATCGAAATCCAAGGTGTTGAAGAATATTACCTTAGAAGATCCAAGTACTTTAATCCGAAGAACACGCGTTAAATTGATTATCCTGGCTTCACGATCGAAAGGAGATGAAGAAAATCAAACACCCAAATGATTTGTGAAGGAAAAACCCTCCCTCAAGCTTCCTCTCTCGGTTGAAGGTGAAGAAAATGGAGAGAAAATGGCTGAAATGCTGAAAAAAACGAATTTAAGGAGTTGACTGCCCTGCCGGACACGGCCCGTGCCGATCGGCACGGTCGTGTCGCATACCGGCCGATACCTGGCCGACAGGACTCGACCGTGTCCCGCTTGACACGGTCGCGCGCCGAGGGCCTTCCGATAGTGACCCGTCCGAGCGACTCGGCATGACTCGACCGTGTCCCGCAACACGGTCGGCGTGTCAGCCGCTCGCTTAACCTAAGAGTTCGACTCGGCCGTGCTGCACGACACGGCCGGGTCCTCGAGGCGTACACTTCGGCATTTTCCGGACGAGTACGGCACGGGCCGTGTCGGACGACACGGCCGAGTTCGCTCGGCATGATAGGCCAATAATCGAAAAAATGAGCGGTTGAGCTAAAACAACCATAACTCTCTCGTCCGACTCGATTGACTCACCGTTTGAACCATTGGAAAGCTAACTCGATGCTCTATAATATTGCAAGATTTAGAATTTTTGGAGTTACCAAAAATTAATGGTGATCTAACAAAGTCGAACTCATATGAGGAAAGTTGAAACAATGAACAATAACGATACACAACTCAAGTTTTTCCGAACGGTGAACACGGTGAATGAATATGATTGATGAATGATTATAAATGAGTGAAAATCCACCGAGTGACAATCACCGAATAAAATTCTTGAATGATAATGATGAATTACAACCGGGTATTACATACACCCCTTAAAAGAGTTTCGTCCTCGAAACTCGTGGTAAACAACTCGGGATATGAACTATCCATCAAGATCTGAAAACAATAATGCACATCTAGTCCTCGGGACCAAATCAATCGCACGCCCAAGTCCCCAAGACTTGACGTCTCGAATCTCAAGAATGATTTCCCAAATTATCAAAAAAATCTTGAGCACAACGCCGAAGGTGAACTCCCAACATTGACCCAAATCTCAAGATTCTCAAATATGATCATAATAAAATAGATCAAGAATAAATGATCCACAACACGATACATTACTACGGATTGAGTTACACACTATCCAAAAACAAGGTTACATCTCAAATGTAGTCAACATCGTTATCCTTCCATGTCATCGATCTCCTCTATCTCAACGATTTAAGGTATATCCGCAGATGAACTCGCCGCTAAATATGATCTCGGAAGGTCACGAGAATGAAAGTGACTAAAATGAATGATGAATGATAAATGACTACAAATCCGACAAGGATTTGGAATGACTCACCAAGGTGAATTAATAACGTCATGAGTGATAGCTCTCTGAAGTGATTGGAACCGCCGTTCTTCGCGAATTGAATGATTAATCGATAATTATGAGTCTCAACATGATTGATATATATGATGAATGAATTAGATGAATGAGTGAACGACAATGAAATGAATGATTGTCCTACTACCGAGCAAGAATTAACTTGTTCAAAATCGGTGATGAATGTCCTTACCTCGGGTTCTCGAAGCCTAATAGGACCCCTTGGATGAAGTACGGACTGGAGTAACAAAATCCCTCGAGGCTTGTGAGCCCTCTCGAGATCTAGCGGCACTGTAACTCCCGCAGATTTACAAGGTGTCCCGGTTCCCACACGTAAAACAAATAATAGCCGGCACCGTACACCGAGTATTAACGTGTCCCGCCGAATCACGCTAAAGCAAACAATAAGAGAACTCGCTGCCCGAGAGGAAGAAGCCTTCTCAAAGACGAAGACGATCGAAAACGACCTCTTGGACGCCGAGCCCGATGTCCTCTCGACGAATCAAGATCCTAGTCCTCTCACCCAAGGAATCAAGGATGTTTCCGAGTAAGCTCCTTGATCAAAAGCTCGCTCCAAGAGCCTTCCCGATGAACTCACTAAGTGAATTACAATTGTGGTTGAACAACCGCATCCTCAATCGCGGATTTAGCCTCTTGCTAAAATACTTGATCTTATCCGCTTCAAAGACGGATAATCGATGAAGCAAATCAAGTAGTCCCGAAACTTCTCAAAGAATGACAATAACACCCTCGTCCTCAACGGATTCGGGGTTCAAAACCTCGATAACTTGGCTTCCCGAAGTGGGGCCGGATAATACCTCTCTATCATGAGAGTCTTGAATTCGCCCCAAACACAATCTCGATCGGTGGGTTTCACAGAAAGCCACCAAGAATAACCACCCTTACTCAAGTAGTAAGCCGCTACCGCCACTTTACTCTCCTCCGACATCGAACCATGTCGAAGAGTTTATCAAAATGCTCAAGCCAATGAACAATATCACCGGTTCCGACGAACCTCAAAAGTAGGCGGCCTCCGACGAGAGATATCGCCAACAATCTGATTCACTCTCCCACTGCCCATAAAACGGCTCGGAATTCTTGCGGTGAACCACGAACCATCGAGGTCCGCATGGTCTCCATCATCTGCGTCATCCGAGTCATCCGGGCCATCATGCCTCGCATAAATATGAATGGGTCAACCCGAGCACCTTCCGAGTGAGATGCCTCTGCACGACTCCTGACGGCGATCGATTATCTGGCGATGAATGAGTAGCCTCGCTATTTGATGAATTAATGATACCACTCGCATTCGCACGGCATGCACACGAGATCCCGGGTTTCGCCCGCACCGCGCCTCCTCCCCGCGTCCTCCGACGTTCTATCCATACCAAGCAGGTGAAAGCCACATGATGATTACAGATCTCACATGAAGATCACATTATGATTATATTCTGAATGATAATGATGAACATACACGCTATACAACAATGAACGCATTAATTATGCAATAAAATGATCGTCGACATGACGCCGGGATATGATATGATCGCATGAAAGATCGAATGAGGCAACATGATTATACGATGAAATTCTGAAATAATTACCTTGGACAAGTTTGCAAGGTTGAAAATTCGATCCACAAGGTCAACAATCGAACCGTGAGGTGGACTGGGTGATTAATGAATTAATCGAACAATGAGATTAATCGAGTGATAATGAATTAACCGAGCGATGGGATTAACTAAGTGGTGAATGAATTGGTGAGCAATGAGATTGATCGAGTGATGAAGGAATTGATCGAGTGATGAATGAATTAACCGAGAAATGGTATTGATGGGTGATGAATAAATTAACCGAGTGATGAATGAATTATCCGAGTAATGATATTGGTCGAGTGATGAACGAATTAATCGAGTGATGAATGAATTATCCGAGTAATGATATTGATCGAGTGATGAACGAATTAATCGAGTGATGAATGAATTATCCGAGTAATGATATTGATCGAGTGGTGAACGAATTAATCGAGTGATGAGATCAAAATGATGATTGAGGATTATTAATCGATGAATGAGTTGATCCTTAATGCTTACACAAGTCATGCGTGCTCCAAAACAATTAGTCATGAATCAATCATAACACTAATATCACATATATGTTTCAACAAACATGAAAAATTAATAACATGATGAATGTATGAACACAAAGAGAATCGAGTCCTTACACAGGTCATACGAAGCTTCGAGGTCTCGCGATACTAGTCTTCACCGATTTACGACTCGATGAATGAATGACTCGTGCGGTCGCACTAATATTACGACTCACAAAACTTGATCGACTAGATTGTCATAACTCGACAATCCCACTACTACCGCGTCGGTAGGACCACATAACTCACATCTCGGGGTATTTCACAACCCAAATCTCGATACCATTTTCTCGTAACACCCCAAATCCTATTGGGTTATCACAAAGGTCAGAGACCCCACGCCAGAGATCTACCAAAGTAACATGACTAAAATACATTAAACTAAACAACAAGGGAAAATCATAGTCCCTACCATGATATCCGACACAATATTCCGAGAAGGAATTTCAACGACAACGATGGGCCTACATAGCCAAGAGTAAAATACAACATCCACGAGCATCACTCGGGTAATACAAAATGACAAAGATCGACAATCAAGAACACTCCAACCGATCGACCAACATGAACGACTCGGACTAGTATCGCTCGAATGCCTCGTCGCCATCATCATGCCCCGTGTCTCAACTCTCTCATCGCAAGCACCTAAAACATGAAAACATGTTCCGCCCCACGGGTCACCATCCAGATAATGAACATCAAATACATGTATAACATGATATGCATCCAAAGGCGTAATGAAACGGTATAATGATGATAATAATACGAGATGCTCACAAACCAAGGTAAGAACCGAGCATTCGTGAAATACTATGCCCACGGCATACTATTAATAATTCGATGTGTTAGAACATAAGTGCCCAACGGCGAATCATAATCACGTATACCACAATGAATTACACGACATGAACCAAACCAGAGGCTCCAATGAAATTAACAAGACAATCACAAGGCCTAAAAACCACTCACCTAAATCACAAATATCACAATCACATGAAGTCGAAACCGAGGTCATTATTGATTAGGGCGAAGCCACGGCATGAAAGCCGTATCACCATTAGGGGAAGCCACGGCATGAAAGCCGTATCACAATTAGGGCGGCCACGGCATGAAAGCCGTATCACAATTTGGGCCGAAGCCACGCATGAAAGCCGTATCACAATTAGGTCGGCCACGCATGAAAGCCGATCACAATTAGGGTCGGCCACGGCATGAAAGCCGTATCACAATTAGGTCGGCCACGGCATGAAAGCCGTATCACAATTAGGCCGAAGCCACGCATGAAAGCCGTATCACAATTAGGGCCGAAGCCGCATGAAAGCCGATCACAATTAGGGCCACGGCATGAAAGCCGTATCACAATTAGGGGTCAAGCCACGCATGAAAGCCGTATCACAATTAGGATGGTATCTGTCTTGAGTCGGCCAAAGACCATCCTCGATGGGCCCCACTAACACCTCGATTGCTTTAGAACGGCTAACCGATGACAATGATGCAATGGATGATTCCATGAATGCTTGAGCGCTTCGATTTCCTTATAATGGCTAATCGATATGAACGATATGATGAATGATTGAATACCTCGATTGCCTTAGAACGGCCAATCGATACAATGATATAGTGAATGATTGAATATTTCGATTTGCTCGCGAACGGCAATTCGATAACAATGATATGAAGGATGCCTCGGTACCTTTAATCGGTTACCGCATTTACGAAGGTGAGAAATGAATAAGCCAATGCCTTTAATCGCCGTGTACGCTTTTAATGACAATCCAAAAAGGAATAACAATAAATATTTGGCAAAATTGCCAAAGGTATCGTATCGAACGATCTCTTAATATCAATGAATTCATGAAGAGACTAAGTCTCGAATGATACAACACATTTATACACATATATGATGACATTAATCTCATTGACTAGTACAAGTATAAAACTTGCCTCAAACCGAAGGCGAGAAGGTACTTCCACGATCAACGCCCTTAATGAAATTATCGGCGCTCGAACAACCTTGAACAACATAAATACCAACAATTCTCTTAATACACGAATCAAGCATGATCACAACCAACTCAAAAGTCGATACAACAATACTCAAACTCATGGGGCATTAAAACAACGCGTTGTAAACAATCTCCAATTGTTTACACCCAAAACTCAATTACATCCGAAACCAACTTCCAATGAATGATTCAAACCCACAAAACCCCATGAATACTATCAATAATCCAAAATGAATATCCGAACACGTGATTATAACGACAATTAATCGAAAACCCCCAATTTCAACTCGATATTCAAAGTGTTCTTGAATAATCCCTCAATAATCCAATGAATCCTTATATAAACTCATAATCATAAACATGTCCCTTCATATAACATGATTATAACGTCCAAAACATCATATCTCAACATAGAATCGAAATCCAAGGTGTTGAAGAATATTACCTTAGAAGATCCAAGTACTTTAATCCGAAGAACACGCGTTAAATTGATTATCCTGGCTTCACGATCGAAAGGAGATGAAGAAAATCAAACACCCAAATGATTTGTGAAGGAAAAACCCTCCCTCAAGCTTCCTCTCTCGGTTGAAGGTGAAGAAAATGGAGAGAAAATGGCTGAAATGCTGAAAAAAACGAATTTAAGAAGTTGATCGCCTGCCGACACGGCCGTGCGCCGATCGGCATTTGCCGTGTCGCATACCGGCCGATACCGACGACAGGACTCGACCGTGTCCCGCTTGACACGGTCGCGTGCGGAGGGCCTTCCGATAGTGACCCGTCCGACAGCCGACTCGGCATGACTCGACCGTGTCCCGCAACACGGCCGGCGTGTCAGCCGCTCGCTTAACCGGAAGAGTTCGACTCGGCCGCGCTGCATTTACACGGTCGGGTCCTGAGGCAGACACTTCGGCATTTTCCGGACGAGTACGGCACGGGCCGTGTCGGACGACACGGCCGAGTTCGTTCGGCAGTGATCGGCCAATAACTGAAAAAATGAGCGGTTGAGCTAAAACGACCATAACTCTCTCGTCCGGACTCCGATTGACTCACCGTTTGAACCATTGGAAAGCTAACTCGATGCTCTATAATATTGCAAAGATTTAGAATTTTTGGAGTTACCAAAAATTAATGGTGATCTAACAAAGTCGAACTCATATGAGGAAAGTTGAAACAATGAACAATAACGATACACAACTCGAAGTTTTTCCGAACGGTGAACACGGTGAATGAATATGATTGATGAATGATTATAAATGAGTGAAAATCCACTGAGTGACAATCACCGAATAAAATTACTGAATGATAATGACTGAATTACAACTGGGTATTACATACACCCCCCCTTAAAAGAGTTTCGTCCTCGAAACTCAGGGTAAACAACTCGGGATATGAACTATCCATCAAGATCTGAAAACAATAATGCACATCTAGTCCTCGGGACCAAATCAATCGCACGCCCAAGTCCCCAAGACTTGACGTCTCGAATCTCAGTGAATGATTTCCCAAATTATCAAAAAAATCTTGAGCACAACGCCGAAGGGGTGAACTCCCAACAGTTGACCCAAATCTCAAGATTCTCAAATATGATCATAATAAAATAGATCAAGAATAAATGATCCACAGTCATGATACATTACTACGGATTGAGTTACACACTATCCAAAAACAAGGTTACATCTCAAATGTAGTCAACATCGTTATCCTTCCATGTCATCGATCTCCTCTATCTCAACGATTTAAGGTATATCCGCAGATGAACTCGCCGCTAAATATGATCTCGGAAGGTCACGAGAATGAAAGTGACTAAAATGAATGATGAATGATAAATGACTACAAATCCGACAAGGATTTGGAATGACTCACCAAGGTGAATTAATAACGTCATGAGTGATAGCTCAAGTGATTGGAACCGCCGTTCTTCGCGAATTGAATGATTAATCGATAATTATGAGTCTCAACATGATTGATATATATGATGAATGAATTAGATGAATGAGTGAACGACAATGAAATGAATGATTGTCCTACTACCGAGCAAGAATTAACTTGTTCAAAATCGGTGATGAATGTCCTTACCTCGGGTTCTCGAAGCCTAATAGACCCTCGGATGAAGTACGGATCGAGTAACAAAATCCTCGAGGCTTGTGAGCCCTCTCGAGATCTAGCGGCACTGTAACTCCGCAGATTTCAAGGTGTCCCGGTTCCCACACGTAAAACAAATAATAGCCGGCACCGTACACCGAGTATTAACGTGTCCCGCCAATCACGATTAAAGCAAACAACAAGAGAACTCGCCGCCCGAGAGGAAGAAGCCTTCTCAAAGACGAAGACGATCGAAAACGACCTCTTGGACGTCGGAGCCCGATGTCCTCTCGACGACCAAAGATCCTAGTCCTCTCACCCAAGGAATCAAGGATGTTTCCGAGTAAGCTCCTTGATCAAAAGCTCGCTCCAAGAGCCTTCCCGATGAACTCACTAAGTGAATTACAATTGTGGTTGAACAATGCATCCTCAATCTGGATTTAGCCTCTTGCTAAAATACTTGATCTTATCCGCTTCAAGACGGATAATCGATGAAGCAAATCAAGTAGTCCCCGAAACTTCTCAGCAATGACAATAACACCCTCGTCCTCAAAGGATTCAGGGTTCAAAACCTCTGATAACTTGGCTTCCCGAAGTGGGGACGGATAATACCTCTCTATCATGAGAGTCTTGTATTCGCCCCAAACACAATCTCGATACGTGGGTTTCACGGAGAGCCAGCAAGAATATCCACCCTTACTCAAGTAGTAAGCCGCTACCGCCACTTTACTCTCCTCCTGACACCGAACCATGTCGAAGAGTTTATCAAAATGCTCAAGCCAATGAACAATATCACCGGTTCCGACGAACCCTCAAAAGTAGGCGGCCTCTGACGAGAGATATCGCCAACAATCTGATTCACTCTCCCAGTCTGTCCATAAAACGGCTCCTGGAATTCCTGTTGCGGTGAACCACGAACCATCGAGGTCTGCATGGTCTCCATCATCTGCGTCATCTGAGTCATCTGGGCCATCATGCCCTGCATAAATATGAATGGGTCAACCCGAGCACCTTCCGAGTGAGATGCCTCTGCAGTACGACTCTGACGGCGATCGATTATCTGGCGATGAATGAGTAGCCTCGCTATTTGATGAATTAATGATACCACTCGCATTCGCACGGCATGCACACGAGATCCCGGTTTGCCCGCACCGCGGCCTCCTCCCCGCGTCCTCTCGATGCTCTATCCATACCAAGCAGAAAGCCACATGATGATTACAGATCTCACATGAAGATCACATTATGATTATATTATCAATGATAATGATGAACATACACGCTATACAACAATGAACGCATTAATTATGCAATAAAATGATCGTCGACATGACGGGATATGATATGATCGCATGAAAGATCGAATGAGGCAACATGATTATCCGATGAAATTTCAAATAATTACCTTGGACAAGTTTGCAAGGTTGAAAATTCGATCCACAAGGTCAACAATCGAACCGTGAGGTGGATCGGGTGATTAATGAATTAATCGAACAATGAGATTAATCGAGTGATAATGAATTAACCGAGCGATGGGATTAACTAAGTGGTGAATGAATTGATCGAGCAATGAGATTGATCGAGTGATGAAGGAATCGATCGAGTGATGAATGAATTAACCGAGAAATGGTATCGATGGGTGATGAATAAATTAACCGAGTGATGAATGAATTATCCGAGTAATGATATTGATCGAGTGATGAACGAATTAACCGAGTGATGAATGAATTATCCGAGTAATGATATTGATCGAGTGATGAACGAATTAATCGAGTGATGAATGAATTATCCGAGTAATGATATTGATCGAGTGGTGAACGAATTAATCGAGTGATGAGATCAAAATGATGATTGAGGATTATTAATCGATGAATGAGTTGATCCTTAATGCTTACACAAGTCATGCGTGCTCCAAAACAATTAGTCATGAATCAATCATAACACTAATATCACATATATGTTTCAACAAACATGAAAAATTAATAACATGATGAATGTATGAACACAAAGAGAATCGAGTCCTTACACAAAGTCATACGAAGCTTCGAGGTCTCGCGATACTAGTCTTCACCGACGACGACTCGATGAATGAATGACTCGTGCGCCGCACTAATATTACGACTCACAAAACTTGATCGACTAGATTGTCATAACCGACAATCCCACTACTACCGCGGTAGGACCACATAACTCACATCTCGTGGTATTTCACAACCCAAATCTCTCGATACCATTTTCTCGTAACACCCCAAATCCTATCAAGTTATCACAAAGGTCAGAGACCCCACGCCAGGAGATCTACCAGGCGAACATGACTAAAATACATTAAACTAAACAACAAGGGAAAATCATAGTCCCTACCATGATATCCGACACAATATTCCGAGAAGGAATTTCAACGACAACGATGGGCCTACATAGCCAAGAGTAAAAATACAACATCCACGAGCATCACTGTAATACAAAATGACAAAGACCGACAAATCAAGAACACTCCAACCGATCGACCAACATGAACGACTCGGACTAGTATCGCCGAATGCCTCGCCGCCATCATCATGCCCCCGTGTCTCAACTCTCTCATCGCAAGCACCTAAAACATGAAAACATGTTCCGCCACGGGTCCGGGCCATCCAGATAATGAACATCAAATACATGTATAACATGATATGCATCCAAAGGCGTAATGAAACGGTATAATGATGATAATAATACGAGATGCTCACAAACCAAGGTAAGAACCGAGCATTCGTGAAATACTATGCCCACGGCATACTATTAATACCTGCTCGATGTGTTAGAACATAAGTGCCCAACGGCGAATCATAATCACGTATCACCACAATGAATTACACGACATGAACCAAACCAGAGGCTCCAATGAAATTAACAAGACAATCACAAGGCCTAAAACCACTCACCTAAATCACAAATATCACAATCACATGAAGTCGAAATGCCCGAGGTCAAGTATTGATTAGGGCAAGCCACGGCATGAAAGCCGTATCACCATTAGGGGTTAAGCCACGGCATGAAAGCCGTATCACAATTAGGGCGAAGCCACGGCATGAAAGCCGTATCACAATTAGGGCGGGCCACGGCATGAAAGCCGTATCACAATTAGGGCGAAGCCACGCATGAAAGCCGTATCACAATTAGGGTCGAAGCCACGGCATGAAAGCCGTATCACAATTAGGGCGGCCACGGCATGAAAACCGTATCACAATTAGGGCGAAGCCACGGCATGAAAGCCGTATCACAATTAGGGCGGGCCACGGCATGAAAGCCGTATCACAATTAGGGCCACGGCATGAAAGCCGTATCACAATTAGGGCGAAGCCACGGCATGAAAGCCGTATCACAATTAGGGTGAAGCCACGGCATGAAAGCCGTATCACAATTAGGGCAAGCCACGCATGAAAGCCGTATCACAATTAGGGATGGTATCTTGTCTTGAGTCGGCCAAAGACCATCCTCGATGGGCCCCAACTCAACACCTCGATTGCTTTAGAACGGCTAACCGATGACAATGATGCATATGATGATTCCATGATTGCTTGAGCGCTTCGATTTCCTTATAATGGCTAATCGATATGAACGATATGATGAATGATTGAATACCTCGATTGCCTTAGAACGGTCAATCGATACAATGATATAGTGAATGATTGAATATTTCAATTTGCCTGCGAACGGCGATTCGATAACAATGATATGAAGGATGCCTCGGTACCTTTAATCGGTTACCGACGACGAAGGTGAGAAATGAATAAGCCAATGCCTTTAATCGGGCGTACAGCTTTTAATGACAATCCAAAAAGGAATAACAATAAATATTTGGCAAAATTGCGAAAGGTATCGTATCGAACGATCTCTTAATATCAATGAATTCATGAAGAGACTAAGTCTCGGAATGATACAACACATTTATACACATATATGATGACATTAATCTCATTGACTAGTACAAGTATAAAACTTGCCTCAAACCGAAGGCGAGAAGGTACTTCCACGATCAACGCCCTTAATGAAATTATCGGCTCGAACAACCTTGAACAACATAAATACCAACAATTCTCTTAATACACGAATCAAGCATGATCACAACCAACTCAAAAGTCGATACAACAATACTCAAACTCATTGGGGCATTAAAACAACGCGTTGTAAACAATCTCCAATTGTTTACACCCAAAACTCAATTACATCCGAAACCAACTTCCAATGAATGATTCAAACCCACAAAACCCCATGAATACTATCAATAATCCAAAATGAATATCCGAACACGTGATTATAACGACAATTAATCGAAAACCCCCAATTTCAACTCGATATTCAAAGTGTTCTTGAATAATCCCTCAATAATCCAATGAATCCTTATATAAACTCATAATCATAAACATGTCCCTTCATATAACATGATTATAACGTCCAAAACATCATATCTCAACATAGAATCGAAATCCAAGGTGTTGAAGAATATTACCTTAGAAGATCCAAGTACTTTAATCAAGAACACGCGTTAAATTGATTATCCGGCTTCACGATCGAAAGGAGATGAAGAAAATCAAACACCCAAATGATTTGTGAAGGAAAAACCCTCCCTCAAGCTTCCTCTCTCGGTTGAAGGTGAAGAAAATGGAGAGAAAATGGTCAAATCTTGAAAAAACGAATTTAAGGAGTCGATCGCCTGCCGGACACGGCCGTGCCGATCGGCACGGTCGTGTCGCATACCGCCGACACTGGACGACAGGACTCGACCGTGTCCCCTTGACACGGTCGCGGTGCGGAGGGCCTTCCGATAGTGACCCGTCCGACGGCGACTTCGGCATGACTCGACCGTGTCCCGCAACACGGTCGGGCGTGTCGGCGATCGCTTCGGCTTAACCGGAAGAGTTCGACTCGGCCGTGCTGCGACACGGCCGGGTCCCGAGGCGAACTTCGGCATTTTCCGGACGAGTACGGCACGGGCCGTGTCGGACGACACGGCCGAGTTCGCTCGGCAGTGATAGGCCAATAATCAAAAAATGAGCGGTTGAGCTAAAACGACCATAACTCTCTCGTCCGGACTCGATTGACTCACCGCTTGAACCATTGGAAAGCTAACTCGATGCTCTATAATATTGCAAAGATTTAGAATTTTTGGAGTTACCAAAAATTAATGGTGATCTAACAAAGTCGAACTCATATGAGGAAAGTTGAAACAATGAACAATAACGATACACAACTCGAAGTTTTTCCGAACGGTGAACACGGTGAATGAATATGATTGATGAATGATTATAAATGAGTGAAAATCCACTGAGTGACAATCACCGAATAAAATTACCGAATGATAATGATGAATTACAACCGGGTATTACATACACTTCTTAAAAGAGTTTCGTCCTCGAAACTCAGGGTAAACAACTCGGGATATGAACTATCCATCAAGATCTGAAAACAATAATGCACATCTAGTCCTCGGGACCAAATCAATCGCACGCCCAAGTCCCCAAGACTTGACGTCTCGAATCTCAGTGAATGATTTCCCAAATTATCAAAAAAATCTTGAGCACAACGCCGAAGGGGTGAACTCCCAACAGTTGACCCAAATCTCAAGATTCTCAAATATGATCATAATAAAATAGATCAAGAATAAATGATCCACAGTCACGATACATTACTACGGATTGAGTTACACAGTCATCCAAAAACAAGGTTACATCTCAAATGTAGTCAACATCGTTATCCTTCCATGTCATCGATCTCCTCTATCTCAACGATTTAAGGTATATCCGCAGATGAACTCGCCGCTAAATATGATCTCGGAAGGTCACGAGAATGAAAGTGACTAAAATGAATGATGAATGATAAATGACTACAAATCCGACAAGGATTTGGAATGACTCACCAAGGTGAATTAATAACGTCATGAGTGATAGCTCTCTGAAGTGATTGGAACCGCCGTTCTTCGCGAATTGAATGATTAATCGATAATTATGAGTCTCAACATGATTGATATATATGATGAATGAATTAGATGAATGAGTGAACGACAATGAAATGAATGATTGTCCTACTACCGAGCAAGAATTAACTTGTTCAAAATCGGTGATGAATGTCCTTACCTCGGGTTCTCGAAGCCTAATAGACCCCTTGGATGAAGTACAATTTGGAGTAACAAAATCCTCGAGGCTTGTGAGCCCTCTCGAGATCTAGCGGCACCGTAACTCTGCAGATTTCGAAGGTGTCCTGGTTCCCACACAGAAAACAAATAATAGCCGGCACCGTACACCGAGTATTAACGTGTCCCGCTGAATCACGCTTAAAGCAAACAATGAGAACTCGCCGCCCGAGAGGAAGAAGCCTTCTCAGCACGAAGACGATCGAAAACGACCTCTTGGACGTCGGAGCCCGATGTCCTCTCGACGAATCGGCATCCTAGTCCTCTCACCCAGGAATCAAGGATGTTTCCGAGTAAGCTCCTTGATCAAAAGCTCGCTCCAAGAGCCTTCCCGATGAACTCACTAAGTGAATTACAATTGTGGTTGAACAACCGCATCCTCAATCGCGGATTTAGCCTCTTGCTAAAATACTTGATCTTATCCGCTTCAAAGACGGATAATCGATGAAGCAAATCAAGTAGTCCCTGAAACTTCTCAGCAATGACAATAACACCCTCGTCCTCAACGGATTCAGGGTTCAAAACCTCTGATAACTTGGCTTCCCGAAGTGGGGCCGGATAATACCTCTCTATCATGAGAGTCTTGAATTCGCCCCAAACACAATCTCGATCAGTGGGTTTCACAGAAAGCCACCAAGAATAACCACCCTTACTCAAGTAGTAAGCCGCTACCGCCACTTTACTCTCCTCCGGACACTGAACCATGTCGAAGAGTTTATCAAAATGCTCAAGCCAATGAACAATATCAGCTGGTTCCGACGAACCCTCAAAAGTAGGCGGCCTCTGACGAGAGATATCGCCAACAATCGATTCACTCTCCCGATCTGTCCATAAACGGCTCCTGGAATTCTGTTGCGGTGGACCACGAACCATCGAGTGCATGGTCTCCATCATCTGCGTCATCCGAGTCATCCAGGCCATCATGCCTGCATAAATATGAATGGGTCAACCCGAGCACCTTCCGAGTGAGATGCCTCTGGTACGACTGACGGCGACCGATTATCTGGCGATGAATGAGTAGCCTCGCTATTTGATGAATTAATGATACCACTCGCATTCGCACGGGCATGCACACGAGATCCCGGGTTTCGGCCCGCACCGCGGCCTCCTCCCCGCGTCCTCCGCGGTTCTATCCATACTGAAGCAGGAAAGCCACATGATGATTACAGATCTCACATGAAGATCACATTATGATTATATTACTGAATGATAATGATGAACATACACGCTATACAACAATGAACGCATTAATTATGCAATAAAATGATCGTCGACATGACGCCGGGATATGATATGATCGCATGAAAGATCGAATGAGGCAACATGATTATCTGATGAAATTCCTGAAATAATTACCTTGGACAAGTTTGCAAGGTTGAAAATTCGATCCACAAGGTCAACAACTGAACCGTGAGGTGGACTGGGTGATTAATGAATTAACTGAACAATGAGATTAACTGAGTGATAATGAATTAACTGAGCGATGGGATTAACTAAGTGGTGAATGAATTGACTGAGCAATGAGATTGACTGAGTGATGAAGGAATTGACTGAGTGATGAATGAATTAACTGAGAAATGGTATTGACTGGGTGATGAATAAATTAACCGAGTGATGAATGAATTATCTGAGTAATGATATTGACTGAGTGATGAACGAATTAACTGAGTGATGAATGAATTATCTGAGTAATGATATCGATCGAGTGATGAATGAATTAAATGTGTGTTGATTGATTTATCTGAGTAATGATATTGGTCGAGTGGTGAACGAATTAATCGAGTGATGAGATCAAAATGATGATTGAGGATTATTAATCGATGAATGAGTTGATCCTTAATGCTTACACAAGTCATGCGTGCTCCAAAACAATTAGTCATGAATCAATCATAACACTAATATCACATATATGTTTCAACAAACATGAAAAATTAATAACATGATGAATGTATGAACACAAAGAGAATCGAGTCCTTACACAGGTCATACGAAGCTTCGAGGTCTCGCGATACTAGTCTTCACTGACGACGACTCGATGAATGAATGACTCGTGCAGTCGCACTAATATTACGACTCACAAAACTTGACTGACTAGATTGTCATAACCTGACAATCCCACTACTACCGCGTCGGTAGGACCACATAACTCACATCTCAGGGTATTTCACAACCCAAATCTCTGATACCATTTTCTGTAACACCCCCAAATCCTATTGGGTTATCACAGTGCCGTAGACCCCACGCCAGGAGATCTACCAGGCGAACATGACTAAAATACATTAAACTAAACAACAAGGGAAAATCATAGTCCCTACCATGATATCCGACACAATATTCCGAGAAGGAATTTCAACGACAACGATGGGCCTACATAGCCAAGAGTAAAAATACAACATCCACGAGCATCAGCTCGGGTAATACAAAATGACAAAGACTGACAACTGAAGAACACTCCAACCGACTGACCAACATGAACGACTCGGACTAGTATCGCTCGAATGCCTCGTCGCCATCATCATGCCCCTGTGTCTCAACTCTCTCATCGCAAGCACCTAAAACATGAAAACATGTTCCGCCCCCACGGGGTCAGTCATCCAGATAATGAACATCAAATACATGTATAACATGATATGCATCCAAAGGCAGAATGAAACGGTATAATGATGATAATAATACGAGATGCTCACAAACCAAGGTAAGAACCGAGCATTCGTGAAATACTATGCCCACGGCATACTATTAATACCTGTTCGACAGGTTAGAACATAAGTGCCCAACGGCGAATCATAATCACAGAATACCACAATGAATTACACGACATGAACCAAACCAGGAGGCTCCAATGAAATTAACAAGACAATCACAAGGCCTAAAAACCACTCACCAAATCACAAATATCACAATCACATGAAGTCGAAATGGCCGAGGTCATTATTGATTAGGGCCGAAGCCACGGCATGAAAGCCGTATCACCATTAGGGCCGAAGCCACGGCATGAAAGCCGTATCACAATTAGGGCCGAAGCCACGGCATGAAAGCCGTATCACAATTAGGGCCGAAGCCACGGCATGAAAGCCGTATCACAATTAGGGCCGAAGCCACGGCATGAAAGCCGTATCACAATTAGGGCCGAAGCCACGGCATGAAAGCCGTATCACAATTAGGGCCGAAGCCACGGCATGAAAGCCGTATCACAATTAGGGCGAAGCCACGGCATGAAAGCCGTATCACAATTAGGGCGAAGCCACGGCATGAAAGCCGTATCACAATTAGGATGGTATCTTGTCTTGAGTCGGCCAAGACCATCCTCGGCGATCCCAACTCAACACCTCGATTGCCTTAGAACGGCTAACCGATGACAATGATGCAGCGGATGATTCCATGAATGCTTGAGCGCTTCGATTTCCTTATAATGGCTAATCGATATGAACGATATGATGAATGATTGAATACCTCGATTGCCTTAGAACGGTCAATCGATACAATGATATAGTGAATGATTGAATATTTCAATTTGCCTGCGAACGGCGATTCGATAACAATGATATGAAGGATGCCTCGGTACCTTTAATCGGTTACCGACGACGAAGGTGAGAAATGAATAAGCCAATGCCTTTAATCGGCGTGTACAGTTTTAATGACAATCCAAAAAGGAATAACAATAAATATTTGGCAAAATTGCCGAAAGGTATCGTATCGAACGATCTCTTAATATCAATGAATTCATGAAGAGACTAAGTCTCGGAATGATACAACACATTTATACACATATATGATGACATTAATCTCATTGACTAGTACAAGTATAAAACTTGCCTCAAACCGAAGGCGAGAAGGTACTTCCACGATCAACGTCCTTAATGAAATTATCGGCCGCTCGAACAACCTTGAACAACATAAATACCAACAATTCTCTTAATACACGAATCAAGCATGATCACAACCAACTCAAAAGTCGATACAACAATACTCAAACTCATTGGGGCATTAAAACAACGCGTTGTAAACAATCTCCAATTGTTTACACCCAAAACTCAATTACATCCGAAACCAACTTCCAATGAATGATTCAAACCCACAAAACCCCATGAATACTATCAATAATCCAAAATGAATATCCGAACACGTGATTATAACGACAATTAATCGAAAACCCCAATTTCAACTCGATATTCAAAGTGTTCTTGAATAATCCCTCAATAATCCAATGAATCCTTATATAAACTCATAATCATAAACATGTCCCTTCATATAACATGATTATAACGTCCAAAACATCATATCTCAACATAGAATCGAAATCCAAGGTGTTGAAGAATATTACCTTAGAAGATCCAAGTACTTTAATCCGAAGAACACGCGTTAAATTGATTATCCGGGCTTCACGATCGAAAGGAGATGAAGAAAATCAAACACCCAAATGATTTGTGAAGGAAAAACCCTCCTCAAGCTTCCTCTCTCGGTTGAAGGTGAAGAAAATGGAGAGAAAATGGTGAAATCTTGAAAAAACGAATTTAAGGAGTTGATCGCCTGCCGGACACGGCCCGTGCCGATCGGCACGGTCGTGTCGCCTGGCCGATACTGGCCGACAGGACTCGACCGTGTCCCGCTGACACGGTCGCGACGCGGAGGGCCTTCCGATAGGGACCCGTCCGACAGCGACTCGGCATGACTCGACCGTGTCCCGCAACACGGCCGGGCGTGTCGGCAGCCGCTCGCTTAACCGGAAGAGTTCGACTCGGCCGTGCCAGACGACACGGTCGGGTCCTGAGTCGACACTTCGCATTTTCCGGACGAGTACGGCACGGGCCGTGTCGGACGACACGGCCGAGTTCGCTCGGCTGATCGCCAATAAAAAAAAATGAGGTTGAGCTAAAACGACCATAACTCTCTCGTCCGGACTCCGATTGACTAACCGTTTGAACCATTGGAAAGCTAACTCGATGCTCTATAATATTGCAAAGATTTAGAATTTTTGGAGTTACCAAAAATTAATGGTGATCTAACAAAGTCGAACTCATATGAGGAAAGTTGAAACAATGAACAATAACGATACACAACTCGAAGTTTTTCCGAACGGTGAACACGGTGAATGAATATGATTGATGAATGATTATAAATGAGTGAAAATCCACTGAGTGACAATCACCGAATAAAATTACTGAATGATAATGACTGAATTATAACCGGGTATTACATACACCCCCCCTTAAAAGAGTTTCGTCCTCGAAACTCAGGGTAAACAACTCGGGATATGAACTATCCATCAAGATCTGAAAACAATAATGCACATCTAGTCCTCGGGACCAAATCAATCGCACGCCCAAGTCCCCAAGACTTGACGTCTCGAATCTCAGTGAATGATTTCCCAAATTATCAAAAAAAATCTTGAGCACAACGCCGAAGGGGTGAACTCCCAACAGTTGACCCAAATCTCAAGATTCTCAAATATGATCATAATAAAATAGATCAAGAATAAATGATCCACAGTCACGATACATTACTACGGATTGAGTTACACAGTCATCCAAAAACAAGGTTACATCTCAAATGTAGTCAACATCGTTATCCTTCCATGTCATCGATCTCCTCTATCTCAACGATTTAAGGTATATCCGCAGATGAACTCGCCGCTAAATATGATCTCGGAAGGTCACGAGAATGAAAGTGACTAAAATGAATGATGAATGATAAATGACTACAAATCCGACAAGGATTTGGAATGACTCACCAAGGTGAATTAATAACGTCATGAGTGATAGCTCTCTGAAGTGATTGGAACCGCCGTTTTTCGTGAATTGAATGATTAATCGATAATTATGAGTCCCAACATGATTGATATATATGATGAATGAATTAGATGAATGAGTGAACGACAATGAAATGAATGATTGTCCTACTACCGAGCAAGAATTAACTTGTTCAAAATCGGTGATGAATGTCCTTACCTCGGGTTCTCGAAGCCTAATAGGACCCCTTGGATGAAGTATGGACTGGAGTAACAAAATCCCTCGAGGCTTGTGAGCCCTCTCGAGATCTAGCGGCACCAGAACTCTTGCAGTATTTCTGAAGGTGTCCCGGGTTCCCACACAGAAAACAAATAATAGCTGGCACCGTACACCGAGTATTAACGTGTCCTGCTGAATCACAGTTAAAGCAAACAACAGTAGAACTCGCTGCCCGAGAGGAAGAAGCCTTCTCGGACGAAGACAGTGAAAACGACCTCTTGGACGCCGGAGCCCGATGTCCCTCGACGAATCAACATCCTAGTCCTCTCACCCGAAGGAACTGAAGGATGTTTCCGAGTAAGCTCCTTGATCAAAAGCTCTGCTCCAAGAGCCTTCCCGATGAACTCACTAAGTGAATTACAATTGTGGTTGAACAACTGCATCCTCAACTTCGGATTTAGCCTCTTGCTAAAATACTTGATCTTATCCGCTTCAGTACGGATAACTGATGAAGCAAACTGAAGTAGTCCCTGAAACTTCTCAGCAATGACAATAACACCCTCGTCCTTAACGGATTCAGGGTTCAAAACCTCTGATAACTTGGCTTCCCGAAGTGGGGCCGGATAATACCTCTCTATCATGAGAGTCTTGAATTCGCCCCAAACACAATCTCGATCAGTGGGTTTCACAGAAAGCCACCAAGAATAACCACCCTTACTCAAGTAGTAAGCCGCTACCGCCACTTTACTCTCCTCCGGACACTGAACCATGTCGAAGAGTTTATCAAAATGCTCAAGCCAATGAACAATATCAGCTGGTTCCGACGAACCCTCAAAAGTAGGCGGCCTCTGACGAGAGATATCGCCAACAATCTGATTCACTCTCCCAGTCTGTCCATAAAACGGCTCCTGGAATTCCTGTTGCGGTGGACCACGAACCATCGAGGTCTGCATGGTCTCCATCATCTGCGTCATCTGAGTCATCTGGGCCATCATGCCCTGCATAAATATGAATGGGTCAACCCGAGCACCTTCCGAGTGAGATGCCTCTCGGGTACGACTCCCTGACAGCGACTGATTTTCTCATTATGAATGAGTAGCCTCTCTATTTGATGAATTAATTATACCACTCTCATTCGCACGGGCATGCACACGAGATCCGGGTTTCGGCCCGCACCGCGCCTCCTCCCCGCGTCCTCAGCGCTCTATCCATCTTGAAGCAGAAAGCCACATGATGATTACAGATCTCACATGAAGATCACATTATGATTATATTCGAATGATAATGATGAACATACACGCTATACAACAATGAACACATTAATTATGCAATAAAATGATCGCCGACATGACGGGATATGATATGATCGCATGAAAGATCGAATGAGGCAACATGATTATCTCGATGAAATTCTGAAATAATTACCTTGGACAAGTTTGCAAGGTTGAAAATTCGATCCACAAGGTCAACAATCGAACCGTGAGGTGGATGGGTGATTAATGAATTAATGAACAATGAGATTAATGCGTGATAATGAATTAACCGAGCGATGGGATTAACTAAGTGGTGAATGAATTGACCGAGCAATGAGATTGATCGAGTGATGAAGGAATTGATCGAGTGATGAATGAATTAATCGAGAAATGGTATTGATCGGGTGATGAATAAATTAACCGAGTGATGAATGAATTATCTGAGTAATGATATTGACTGAGTGATGAACGAATTAACTGAGTGATGAATGAATTATCTGAGTAATGATATTGACTGAGTGATGAACGAATTAACTGAGTGATGAATGAATTATCTGAGTAATGATATTGACTGAGTGGTGAACGAATTAACTGAGTGATGAGATCAAAATGATGATTGAGGATTATTAACTGATGAATGAGTTGATCCTTAATGCTTACACAAGTCATGCGTGCTCCAAAACAATTAGTCATGAATCAATCATAACACTAATATCACATATATATTTCAACAAACATGAAAAATTAATAACATGATGAATGTATGAACACAAAGAGAATCGAGTCCTTACACAGGTCATACGAAGCTTCGAGGTCTCGCGATACTAGTCTTCACTGACGACGACTCGATGAATGAATGACTCGTGCAGTCGCACTAATATTACGACTCACAAAACTTGACTGACTAGATTGTCATAACCTGACAATCCCACTACTACCGCGTCGGTAGGACCACATAACTCACATCTCAGGGTATTTCACAACCCAAATCTCTGATACCATTTTCTGTAACACCCCCAAATCCTATTGGGTTATCACAGTGCCGTAGACCCCACGCCAGAAGATCTACCAGGCGAACATGACTAAAATATAAATTAAACAACAAGGGAAAATCATAGTCCCTACCATGATATCCGACACAATATTCCGAGAAGGAATTTCAACGACAACGATGGGCCTACATAGCCAATAGTAAAAATACAACATCCACGAGCATCAGCTCGGGTAATACAAAATGACAAAGACTGACAACTGAAGAACACTCCAACCGACTGACCAACATGAACGACTCGGACTAGTATCGCTCGAATGCCTCGTCGCCATCATCATGCCCCTGTGTCTCAACTCTCTCCTCGCAAGCACCTAAAACATGAAAACATGTTCCGCCCACGGTGGTCATCCATCAGATAATGAACATCAAATACATGTATAACATGATATGCATCCAAAGGCAGAATGAAACGGTATAATGATGATAATAATACGAGATGCTCACAAACCAAGGTAAGAACCGAGCATTCGTGAAATACTATGCCCACGGCATACTATTAATACCTCGACGAGTTAGAACATAAGTGCCCAACGGCGAATCATAATCACGTAATACCACAATGAATTACACGACATGAACCAAACCAGAGGCTCCAATGAAATTAACAAGACAATCACAAGGCCTAAAACCACTCGGTAAATCACAAATATCACAATCACATGAAGCCGAAATGACTGAGGTCAAGTATTGATTAGGGCGGGCCACGGCATGAAAGCCGTATCACCATTAGGGCGAAGCCACGGCATGAAAGCCGTATCACAATTAGGGCGGCCACGGCATGAAAGCCGTATCACAATTAGGGCAAGCCACCGCATGAAAGCCGTATCACAATTAGGGCGAAGCCACGGCATGAAAGCCGTATCACAATTAGGGCGAAGCCACGGCATGAAAGCCGTATCACAATTAGGGCGAAGCCACGGCATGAAAGCCGTATCACAATTAGGGCGAAGCCACGGCATGAAAGCCGTATCACAATTAGGGCGAAACGGCATGAAAGCCGTATCACAATTAGGGCGAAGCCACGCATGAAAGCCGTATCACAATTAGGGCGGCCACGGCATGAAAGCCGTATCACAATTAGGGCGAAGCCACGCATGAAAGCCGTATCACAATTAGGGATGGTATCTTTGTCTTGAGTCGGCCAAAGACCATCCTCGGCACCCCAACTCAACACCTCGATTGCCTTAGAACGGCTAACCGATGACAATGATGCAATGGATGATTCCATGAATGCTTGAGCGCTTCGATTTCCTTATAATGGCTAATCGATATGAACGATATGATGAATGATTAAATACCTCGATTGCCTTAGAACGGTCAATCGATACAATGATATAGTGAATGATTGAATATTTCAATTTGCCGACGGCAATTCGATAACAATGATATGAAGGATGCCTCGGTACCTTTAATCGGTTACCGACGCACGAAGGTGAGAAATGAATAAGCCAATGCCTTTAATCGGCGTGTACAGTTTTAATGACAATCCAAAAAGGAATAACAATAAATATTTGGCAAAATTGCCGAAAGGTATCGTATCGAACGATCTCTTAATATCAATGAATTCATGAAGAGACTAAGTCTCGGAATGATACAACACATTTATACACATATATGATGACATTAATCTCATTGACTAGTACAAGTATAAAACTTGCCTCAAACCGAAGGCGAGAAGGTACTTCCACGATCAACGTCCTTAATGAAATTATCGGCCGCTCGAACAACCTTGAACAACATAAATACCAACAATTCTCTTAATACACGAATCAAGCATGATCACAACCAACTCAAAAGTCGATACAACAATACTCGAAACTCATTGGGGCATTAAAACAACGCGTTGTAAACAATCTCCAATTGTTTACACCCAAAACTCAATTACATCCGAAACCAACTTCCAATGAATGATTCAAACCCACAAAACCCCATGAATACTATCAATAATCCAAAATGAATATCCGAACACGTGATTATAACAACAATTAATCGAAAACCCCCAATTTCAACTCGATATTCAAAGTGTTCTTGAATAATCCCTCAATAATCCAATGAATCCTTATATAAACTCATAATCATAAACATGTCCCTTCATATAACATGATTATAACGTCCAAAACATCATATCTCAACATAGAATCGAAATCCAAGGTGTTGAAGAATATTACCTTAGAAGATCCAAGTACTTTAATCCGAAGAACACGCGTTAAATTGATTATCCGGGCTTCACGATCGAAAGGAGATGAAGAAAATCAAACACCCAAATGATTTGTGAAGGAAAAACCCTCCCTCAAGCTTCCTCTCTCGGTTGAAGGTGAAGAAAATGGAGAGAAAATGGCTGAAATGCTGAAAAAAACGAATTTAAGGAGTTGACTGCCCTGCCGGACACGGCCGTGCCGATCGGCACGGTCGTGTCGCATACCGGCCGATACTGGCCGACAGGACTCGACCGTGTCTCGCTTGACACGGTCGCGACGCGAGGGCCTTCCGATAGTGACCCGTCCGGCTGACTCGGCATGACTCGACCGTGTCCCGCAACACGGCCGGGCGTGTCAGCCGCTCGCTTAACCGAAGAGTTCGACTCGGCCGCGTGCACGACACGGTCGGGTCCTGAGTCGAACACTTCAGCATTTTCCGGACGACGGCACGGGCCGTGTCGGACGACACGGCCGAGTTCGTTCGGCGGTGATCGCCAATAATCGAAAAAATGAGCGGTTGAGCTAAAACGACCATAACTCTCTCGTCCGGACTCCGATTGACTCACCGTTTGAACCATTGGAAAGCTAACTCGATGCTCTATAATATTGCAAAGATTTAGAATTTTTGGAGTTACCAAAAATTAATGGTGATCTAACAAAGTCGAACTCATATGAGGAAAGTTGAAACAATGAACAATAACGATACACAACTCGAAGTTTTTCCGAACGGTGAACACGGTGAATGAATATGATTGATGAATGATTATAAATGAGTGAAAATCCACTGAGTGACAATCACCGAATAAAATTACTGAATGATAATGACTGAATTACAACCGGGTATTACAATGCGCATACGAGTGGGATATCAATTGGCATACTATTTGAAGTCCTCCAGCCAATATCGAGAACATAATATATAAACTCCCATGACTGAAGAAGAATACTGAGATACTGGCATATGTGTTTGGTGCTCAAGAAATCTCTCAGCATGAGGGGGAGTATTGGTAGTTGGAAATATGTGAAATGCATCATAATATATCCTCACAACTCAAATATGAACTTGAAGTTCAAAGATGCATGACAGATTATTAATCTTTGGTACCAACTACAATTTCTTTGATAAATACATAATAATTCCCCGAATATGAATCAAAGCAGATGATAAAAGGAGGCATATACTTTTGAGAAGTATATAGACATAATCCCAATGGATGATTGATAATGAGATATCTCGGCAAGTTATGTTGCCATGGGGAAATAAATATTGAAAAGTGTCGACACAATATAGCGCTATGAATAAAATGAGGATATCAATGATTGGAAAGAGAATATCGATAAATGATATGAGGATATCCATAACTGTGAAATATGGATATTGGAAATGAGGATATTAAAATCCATGATTTGTGAAAATGAGGATATCAATTATTGGAAAGAGGATATCGATAAATGATATAAGGATATCCATGACTGTGAAATATGGATATTGGAAATGAGGATATTAAAATCCATGAATTGTGAAAATGAGGATATTGAAATCCATCGAAATTGAAATATATGCCCTTATAATAAAATGAAATATATGGGCTTACTGAAAGTGACTCGTAAGGAGATTTTGAACATATTATCAGTGCGTGCAGTCACTCAAAATGTTGTGAACGAAAATTATATGCTGTACTCTTTTCCTTGACTGAGGTTTTATCCCACTGGGTTTTCCCAGCAAGGTTTTTAACGAGGCAGCCTAATCACAACAAATATGGAATCTCCAAAAGAAATTTGGAATATATTGCAAAGAATATGAGTTCGATATTACAAAACTGCACTGAAGGTGATACTCGGAGGATTATTTAAATGCCTGGGGCATATTTATAAAATACGCGTTGCACTCTTTTTCCCTTGACTGAGGTTTTGTCCCATTGGGTTTTCCTAGCAAGGTTTTTAACGAGGCAACTGGAATGGCGTATTAGTATGAATAATGTACTCTTTTTCCTTCATTAGGATTTTTCCCATTGGGTTTTTCCTAATAAGGTTTTAATGAGGCATATTCATGGCATAATGAGGAACAGTACAAAGATCAAGATTATTCCTCAAAGCTTGAAAATAGAAGGAGTTGTTGTACTCTTTTTCCTTCGATCAAGTTTTTCCCACTGGGTTTTCTTGACAAGGTTTTAATGAGGCAACATATGGATACTCCAACAACGAATGATATATATGACATATTCACTCAGTTTTTGTCCCACGAGGTTTTACTGAGACGGCACAAGAATATTCATACAAGAACTATCGAGATAAGGGGGAGCAAATTTACGAGATCACCGATTGCTGAAGTTTTATCTCACAGGGATTTCCTAGCAGCATTATGATGCAACATGATATGATTGCCACAAGCTCCAGTACAAACAGTTTGAAAGTTTTTCTCCCATTGGGTTTTTCTTCAAACTAGTTCAGTAGATATTTATGTAAATAGTCATTCAAGGGGGAGTGTTATAAAAACACCATGAAAGTGACATTTCAATTACCCTTTTGTTTTTATATAGTGTGAATGACTATTATACCCCTGATGTAATTATGTAATTACGATTGTGCCATCTGAAGTTTTCCTATAAATAGGACTTCAGTTATTAATGAAAAATATACCTGAGAATCATTCTCTCTATTCTCTCTCTAAATTTTCTCTCTCTATTATTTCGATTTCATAACATGTTATTTATTTTAATTAGTTTGCAAACCCAAAAGCAAGTACCCTTTTCATCCTTAAACTAGTTTAAGTTTTACCTTTTCATCCTTCAACTATTTTTCGTTACTTTTTCATCCTTGAACTATTGATGAATGGATTATTACATCCTTCCGTCTATCTCCTAGTTAACCCACCGTTAAACCCTTCCTTGCTGGCACCATGTTGGCATTTTTTGGCTTGTGTGGAGATGAAGATAAGTCAAACCCACGCACAACGCACGTGAGTGATGAGAATAGCGGCGGGTAAATTCCCCAGAGAGAGAAAGCGATTGGCGATTAGAGAGAGAAAGCATTCCAGAAAGAAAGCTGGAGAATCAAACCAAGTTTCAACTAAATCGAGTAAATTTATCCATTGATTGACTGTTATTGAGTAATATTTTGATTGATTTGGTTTAAAAATTGAAGAATTAGGGTTTTTTTCCTAGGTTTCTTTCTCTGATATTTTGCCATTTTGATTTTGCTTTTGGTTTATATATCATCCATCTGCATTCTTTATGATAGTTAAGATTTCTTTTTGAGCATTATATATATGTTTTTCATTTTTCCACAGTATAGATGGTAATGATGATATCATTTCAAGTTTGAATGATATACTTGATGATGGTTTTATGGATCAAGTTGATGATGTGAATGACCCCAATTCTAACAATAATAATGGAGAGAACATGGATAATGATACATGGTCGACTGATTATGCATATGAAATCAATACTCTAGCTTCTAAGTGCAAGAAAAATGACGGTTGTGGGTTGAATATAAATCAAAATGATAATATGAATGTTGATGGAAATGACAGTGGGATTTTTGATGAGAATGTTAATAGTTTTGTTGATGTGAATGATAATGGGAGTGATGATGAAAGTGATAATGGAGATGATACTGATGTAATCGATGATATTGATGATGATGCCATAACAGATGATGATGAATATAGAACTAATAAAGAGGCAGCAGCTGCAAGTAGAAAAAAAGTTAGGGAAGAGATTGAAGCTATGTTGAATGATAATGGTGACAACATTATGGGTCAGCAACAAAATGAAAATGTGAGTGGTGGGATAGTGCTAATGTAATTGGTATTGGTAGGGCTGGTGTGTATCAGTCAAATTACTTTGACTTTAACATTGGAGGTCAATTTCAACCATGGAAGAATGATGATGATGGGGGAAATTATGACTCTGATTTTATTCCAGTGAGTAGTAGTGATGAAGAAGATTGGGTTAAAAAGCCTAGATCAAAACCAGGTGAGGAGATACACTTTAATCCAAATGTTGATATTAAAGACTTTGACTTTTGTTTGAATATGATATTCGAAGCACCTGCACAGTTGAAACATCAAATTAGGTCATACGCTGCAAAACATAGTATCCCATTTCGTTTAAAAAAATGATAAAGTGAGGATTCAAGCTAAATGCACTTATTGTCCATGGTCTTTATATGCAAGTTATGAAGGCAATGAGCAAACTTTTAAGGTGAAATCATACCAAAAAATCCATAGGTGTTCAAGCAAAACAAGCACAAAAGCTGTTAATTCCGAATGGTTGGAAAAAAAGTTAGGTGACAGGATAAGGTTAACACCTTTCGTGGGTTTAGATGAAATAAAAGACTTGGTAAAAGAAGATATAAGTGTTGAGGTAAATAAAAAGATGTGTTCCAAAACAAGGAAGTGAGCATATGTGAATTAATTGGCAAGATCAAATCCAAGAAGTACAATTGTCTTGAAGGGTACTGGTGATGACTGGGAAGGGCCTCCACAATTCAGAAGATTTTACATATGTTTTGAAGCAATTAAGAGGGGATTTGTTGAGGGGTGTAGAAAATTTGTTGGGGTTGATGGACGCTTTCTAAAAACTTGGATAAAAGGTGAACTTTTAGTAGCTATGGGAATGGATGCTAATAATCAAATGTTCCCAATTGTGTGGGCAGTAGTTGAGAAGGAAGACCAACACATTTGGAGGTGGTTCCTTAACTTGGTTGCAAGGGACATAGGCATGGGAGATGGAGATGGATGGACTATAATGTCTGATCAGCAAAAGGTAATCTGTTTTCTCTGTGAATTCTAAATATTTGTGTGTTTTTTTCTCAAGTATTTCATTTAATTCTCTTATGGTATACATTTCAGGGCCTAGAAATTGCTGTAAAAGATCTATTTCCTGCAATCTATCATAGGAACTGTGCAAGACATATTTATGCTAACTTTAGGAAGAGAGGTTTCACGAGAGTAAACTACAAAAGGTACTTCTGGGCAGCTGCAAAATCAACAACAAAGGACCATATCATGACAAATATGGAGAAGATTAAAGTTCTATCTGAAAATGCTTACAGATAGGGATCCATCCCGATGGAGTAAGGCTTTTTTTCCTAATGATTGCACTGTTTTGATAACAACATGTGTGAAAGCTTTAATAACTGGATTTTAGATGCCAGGTATGAATTGAATTGTTTAAAACTTGAACTTTATCTATATCTAGTGATTTTGTTTCTCTACTAATTTAATTTATGAATTGATGACAGGTATAAACCTCTCATCAGTATGTTAGAAGCAACTAGGCACAGTTGGCATTTAGGATCAAAGAGAAAAGGGATAACATGAACAATAGATTATTAGAGGGTATGAGATTTGGGAATAGAGTGTTGGCCAGCTTGGAAGACTCAATAGTTAAGTCCAGAGATTGCAATTCATTATGGGTTGGTGATATGGAATTTAAGGTAGGTTGTTCAAGATGGGGAATAGTTGTGGACCTAACTAGATGGACTTGTACTTGCAGGGCTTGGCAACTTAATGGAATTCCATGTTGTCATGTTGTGTCTGCCATTTCTTTGATGAGAAGGGATCCAGAGGACTACATTTATGAATGCTTAAGTGGTGAGACATACCTTAGGTGCTATGGGCATATGTTTAGGGCTCTGAATGGTCCAGAGAAGTGGCCTGAGAGTGATAAACCAGTGTTGCTACCACCACCACCACCAAGAGTTGTGAAGGGAAGACCTAAGTGGAATAGAAGGAAGAATGCATTAGAAGATGGAAGAGTCCAAAGCACAAGCATAAATGAGAATCCAGTTGAACAACTTGTTGTTCAAGAGGATCCATTTAATAAAAGCAAGAAATCAAAGAATGGAATTAAAATGACTTGTAGACAATGCAAACAAGAAGGGCATAACATAATAAAGTGTCCAAATAGACCTGTGAATGAGAATCCAAAAGCACATACTGCTCAAGATGCTCCAATTTCATCTTCATGGAGAGAGAAACATCCTGTTAGAAAAAGAAAAGTGCTGGATCTAGATCTGGAAATATGGTAAGACTAACCATGGAATTGCCATTTTTTAACTTTTGCTTTAATTTTTGTTTTATGTCTATTTTATGTCTGTTGAATCTCTCTTTTTATTTATTCAGTGATCGTCACATGGCTTTGTTTTTTTGTGGTAGAATGGGTCAATAAGTGAGGCAAGGATGGATAGGAAAGGACAAGGACATGTGCCTCCTCATGCTGCAAGCGGGGTAAGATTTTAATGAAGGCATTTATTTATTTTTGACCCACTCATATGCTATCAATTAAATTTTGCCTTACTTATTGGCAAAATGTAGGTGAGTATAACATTCAGTACCAATGGTCTTGAGGCATCATTTACAATGAGGGCAAGAAGCTTCATCAAAATATATAGGTCTATTACATGTTATAAAACCATTATCTTCATTACAAAACACTAAACCTTATCATCACTTCATTGCAAGCAAAAACACTCCCAGCAAACTGATAATAGAAATACAAAAACACATCATAAGCACCATCTTCATTCCACCAACACTTGTCAATCCTTTCATTCTCAGCTGCAATATTTGCATTCTAGATTGCACTCCACCTCCAAGAGCCCTTATTTCCTCTAATTATTGTTGTCCATTATCCCATGTTTTGCAACCAGCTGCATACCAATCGATATCTCCATTTTCTAGCTCCCAAAACTTGTAAAAATTGCAAGATCCGTGCTCACACTTGTAGTATAACTTGTTTGGATTGTTCTGAGACTCAGAAATTCGAATAATTACACGTCTCCTACACGTGCACTCTTCATTCCATAACTTTATGATTCCCCCATTAAATTGGCCAGTTCTTGTATCTCTAGTACGCGACGATGACGGATAATCCACACAAGAAATCTAAGTTTAAACATAATAAAATTATCAAATTATAAAAGATATTAAAAATAACCCTAATATTGAAAAACAACAATTAAGCTATAAATCATTCTGAACTTACCGAAGATTTCAGTATAGTATACAGATCTTACGATTAATTGCAAATTCATACACCACCAAATCGCCGGATTCTTCAATAGCAGAGAAAGAAACCTAGAAAAAAAACATAATTCTTCATGGAATGCTTTCTCTCTCTCTAATCGCCAATCGCTTCCTCTCTCTGGAGAATTTACCCGCTGCTATCTACACAAGCCAAAAAATACCAACATGGTGCCAGCAAGGAAGGGTCTAACGGTGGTTGGATGGGAGATAGACGGAAGGATGTAATAATCCATTCATCAATAGTTCAATGATGAAAAGGTAACGAAAAATAGTTGAAGGATAAAAAGATAAAAAGATAAAACTTAAACTAGTTTAAGGACGAAAAAAGTACTTTGTTCTGCAAACCCATCGAAATTGAATGGACATACACGTGAATAGTTACATTTAAAATTAAAATAGAAAATGATATTTGACAAATAAAAAACTGCAGACTAATACTACATCTATTACAAATAAGTGCTACAATTGTGAAAAATGAACAGCAGAAATATCAATGAGGAGGTTTCTTCACTGGTCTATCAACAACTACCTGAAGAAAAATAATTCATGAACTTAATATAATAATGAAATCAACAAACTACATAAATAATGACAATTTGAAACATATTATAAGTTGAGGATATTTTTACCTAGTAAATACCTCAAAGTTTGTCGAATGTTTCTTGATATACACCGTTCATCGTCGTATCGTACGTCTCACTGTCCTTGTCGCAGATTAAAACATTCAGACCCTTCTTACTAGTGACTCTGGTTACCTCTGCGTACAACCGACTATGAATGGAGACAGGTTTGGAAAGGTAGAGAAAATATTCTGGATCGCATACAGGAGGTATATGTACTTCCCATAATGGCAGATACAGGATCGCCAATACCGCATATAAGAATGTCGTCTGTTAAGTTAACGCGAGTTTCGCCATTATTTTCATCTCCAGCAACCCTATCCCCTATCAACAATATTCAATCAGCAAACCTTATAACCTCATATGCATCAGACACACAAGCATCAACCTACAAATATGGAAGTGTGATATATGATATTATTTATATTCAATATTTATAAAAAAAGACACAAAACAATCAAATAATACGAATAAAAGCATAAAATAGAAGCAGATTAAGTACCGAAAGTCACGTGTTCTTTGTTAATTTACGGACATGACTCTCATTCCAAATATTGGAAGAACTAATGGTAGCATGATAATATCATGTCTACTCCCGAACGATTGGTAAGATTTGTCGGAAATCACCTCCCATAAGTACAATCAATCATCCGAACGGTTTAGGCGAAGGTTCCCCATCAGGATATCTCATAACATCATTCAAACTCCTACCAAGAGCTTCCAAAGCAGTATCTGTGATATCGACGCTTTGTCCTAAATGATAATCTTCGTCCTGTTGAGGATATTTGTTAGCTCGAATGTAACCCGTCGAAAAAGCAGCGAGAATGTTTAAATCATTTAATTACACATTGCAAATTAAAAAATAATATTTGATACTTAAAAAAGGTCGCGTTGTTAGTATAAATATTTTAAGAAATTTCTGCTCTTAGTTATTTTATAACAAAAACGAACAAAAATTCATGATTCTCTTTCCACTCCCATGTAACTTAGGTCGATGGTTTGCTTCTTCTTTTTTTGGCATTGATAAATTGATTTATTTTTTGATCCAAATAGAAGGTCTACAACTTCCCACGTATCTCTTCTTATGATTGTCTTATTTAGCATCTTTATATTTCTATTGTATAACATCTTTATATGGTTCTCCCATTTAGACTTTTTTAGTTTGCTCGTATAGGCTCCTCTTATGATTCACTCATTTAGTATTTTTATAGTTCTATGTGTAGCCTCTTTTTATACTTCTCTCATTTAGCATCTTCTTATGGTCACGTTGTAATGCATATTAAATTCTGTACGTAGAAAACAGGTGCATGAATTAATAAAATATCTTCCACATAGGCAAGATGAAAAGAGTTTGATCGAGAATAATCTGCATAGATTATTAAATCATACCCATATATACGATTTATTATATGATAAAAGTAAAAGTATAATTCTGTCTATTACCAAAAATTAGAATACAGTTTAATAATAATCCAAGCAGGAAAGAGAGAGGAATAGATAATATTAAATTATGTGCACCGAAGATTTAAAAAAATTCAACTTATACAAAGAGAGTTGCAGAATAATTTATGTGCGCTTGATTGCATGTAAACGTGATAAAAAAATGAATATACTCTGTCTACAATTAACTATGACATCCTCAAAGTTATGTATCATATATCGCTTCTCTTTAGTAATTGTAGAGGGTGAAAGAACAAAAGATTTACTGGTACATGATGTATCGATATCTCCTCTAATAGAAGCAGACTGGAGATTACTAAATATTTTCATTTGGAGAACTAGTCGAGTATAACGAACCACGAAAGTATCTTCGGTTCCATCGTAGTGTACGCATCAACCACAAACTGCTAAAACAATGACAAGGAGTTGTGGTTCCCCACCATCATTTTCTTGTATCCTATATGTTAAGAATCACCAAATGGTAAGACTATTCCTCTTCCTCCCATAAGTATTTTCATCGAGATGGAACTCATATGTAGAGTGAAATTCATTAATGTGCACTAACTCGCCATCCTCTATATCCACTCACATGTCACTCTTGACGGTATCTATAAGTCAACAACAATAAGAGCATCAACATCTGATGATACTGATTATACATCCGGTCATCTTTAGACCGTGAACCTACAAGTCGGAGCGTTCTATTAATATAGCCATTCTCGTCAAGACATTTTTGGGATATTCGATAAATGAGTACATGATAGTTATGTTCATCTAATAGTTGTTTTAAAGCAGTCACGAGGGAACCATCTAAATTTAAGTCTCCCCTTACTGCAAAACATTAGAACACACAAAATATTATTAACTAAATATTAAATTCTAAAACATAAAATAAATTTTAAAAAATTAAAAAAATGCTAAAAACAAAATTAAATATGTAAGTACTATTCCATTTTAAAATTTACATATAAAACTTACATTAGTACTAATTTTACATTCTGCAAAACACCTTATCCTCTTTGTACAAGTAGATGTCTTTTTTAAACGGGAGCTTTTGCTTGCAAATAAAATATTATTCACATTGTACATATAGTTGAATTAAATGGGTTTTTGATTTTTGGACATTTATAATTGATACTCCCTCCGTCCCATATATATAGGTCATATTTGATTTTTTCGTTCAACCGTCTCCGACTTTGACTACGAATTAATCTTAAACCACAAATATAAAATCTTGAGTTAAATTATGTAATGAAACTTTAGTGCCTAAACTTTCATTATATAATTCAGTCGGACATTTTACATTTACAGTTTAAATTAATTCGTAGTTAAAGTCGGAAACGATTGACCGAAAAAGTCAAATGTGGCCTATATATATGGGACGGATGGAGTATATATCCACTTTATTTATATAATTACTAGTATGTTTAAAAATGGGTCATAGGCAAAATTACCAATTATGGGTATGAACTTTCCCAAATTTTGCACTTATTGTAACAAACTTTTTTTGTATCATTTAGGAGTATGGACTTATCTTCGTCCAACTAAGTTAGGGTATCCGTAAAAATCTGTCAGTTAAATTTAAGGGACTTGCTGACTTGTCCGTTAAGTGACACGTGTCACTTCTGATTGGTCCACATAATAATAAGAAAATAATAAAAAATATAAAAGTTTAAAACATATGAAAAATAAAAAATCTGGAAATTTTTTAAACAAATCCAAACTTTATTTTTTTTAAAAATCTGAAATATTAATATTAAAAAATAGATATTTTTATTTAAAGTTCGAAAATAAGAAATAAAAAAATTTAGAAATCGGATATTTTTATTATTATTATAGTTTTTTAGATTTTTTTTTAAAAATAAAATAATTTTTTATGAAAGTAAAAAAATTTAGGAAAACAAAAACTAGAAGGTTTTTAAAAAAAAATTCAGTTTTTATTTATTTAAGAAAAATAATATTCCAGTTTTTTATAAAAAATAGCTTATAAATCAGATCCACATTTAATTTTTTATTTTTTATTTTCCAACTTTAATTAAAAATATTTGATTTTTAATATTAATGTTCCAGATTTAAAAAAAATGGATTTTTTATTTTTTATCCTTTTTAGACTTTTATATTTTTTATTTTTTTATTATTATGTGGACCAATCAGAAGGTGACACGTGTCACCTGACGAACAAGTCAGCAAGTCCATTAGATTTAACTGACGGATTTCATGGATACTCTTACTTGGTTGGACGAAAATAAGTTCATACTCCTAAATGATACAAAAAAAAAAAGTTTGTTACAATCACTACAAAATTTGGAAAAGTTCATACATCTAATCGGTGATTTTACCTATCTTTTTTAATATCAATCAATAAAAGGTACAAGTTATATATCTTCATCTATAATAATAAAAGTTTTTAATACCAAAGACATTAAGGTCCTGTTCTTTTGAACTTATTTTTCAATTTTTCGATTGATTCGATTGATTCAGTCCATTCATTCGATTCAATCTGGTTCAGTCATTCATTTGATTACTTCAACTCAATTCTTCTTCTTGTTATTATTATTAATCTTAATTATTATTATTGTTATTATTACTAATAATATTACTATTATCGTTGTTGTTAATTACTATTATTATTATTATTTACCATTATTATTATTATTATTTACCCTTAATATATATTTCAGTTCAGTTCAGATCCATTCAGTTCAGTTCAGTTCAGTTCAGATCAGATTCATTCAGTCCAAAAGAACAGAGCCTAATACCCATAAAACCGACCGAAGAACAAACCTAGCGACCGTTTGCAGTGATGGTGGAATGCGATCATGTGCAACGATTGTGGGCAAGGACACGATCGCTGCACACGGTGGCACACGATCGGGTGTGGGATCGTGGGCACGCTAGATATGTACTCAGTGGAAAAGTAAATGTACTTTAGTCTTTTTAATCAAAAATATATCTATAACTTCTATTCTTATAAATGAGGATATAATAACTTGTTGATTTTATGATTTGGTATTAAGAAATTAATGTTCACTTTAAAAATTACCATATAATATTTGATAAGGTAATTGGAACAATAGTTGGTAAATTAAATAATTAATTGATAATTTTACGAATATTCTCGAGTTGACTTATAATAGTTTCAAAGTTCAAACAACGGCGGTTATTTTAAAATACCATAGAGTGATCCAAATAACCACTCGATAAGTTTTTCCCCATGGATAAATATTTTGTTATATATCACTTTTGTATCTACGATTGATACATAATAATTTAATCTATGATATTATCATGTATTAATATGTATATTATGGGAGATTAAGTACAAATATAATTTTTTATTTGAGGAATGATGGAGCCACATCTCTCCAACCACACCTCATACACGCCCGACTTTATGGAATTGTACCTTATGCTTTATAAATAAAATAATCATAATAATATTATATCTGTAAATATACTCTGATAAACCCATAAAAGACGTGTATGATGACATGAGATATGGCTCTATCATTTCTCTTTTTTATTTTTATAATATTTGTCAAAAATATTATATAATTACTCAGGAACAATAAATTTAAGAAATATAATTAAAATACACGATGAAAAATAAAATTGTATAAAAATAAATAAATCATAAAAAATGGCTCTTCAAAATCACTTGCAATATTCAGGGGCAGTACATTTATTTACAACAAATTTGCAAATTTCAGGATTGGAGTGTGAATTTTAAGATGCATTTGAGCGAGGAGGAGGGGATTGAGAAGAGAATCTTCGTGGTGACAGGTGGGCTGGGCTTCATCGGCTCGGCCCTCTGCTTGGAGTTGGTCAGAAGAGGCGCCCATCAAGTCCGGGCCTTTGACCTCCGATCCGAGTCACCTTGGTCTAACGATCTCCGCCACCAAGGAGTTTCTTGTATCCAAGGTGTGTGTGTGTGTGTGTTTATCAGCTATATGGGTCAATATTCTAATTTGTTTCGCTGACAATCATTAGTACTGTAGTTCCGAAAATCCTTATCGTGATCCTATAATATCAGCGATGCTATAATGGAAAAAGATGAAATTAAGTTTTGGTTTGAAAAGCGTTTTTATGTGATTTTATTTGATCGAATGGGATTTTATATGTAATTGAGTGGTATTTTAAGTTGTAAAATTGATGTGTGATGCCGCTAAAGAGCAGGGATGATACGTTCCCGGGGCGAAATAATTGTCCAAACAGGACACATGTCCAGTCCCGCGGCACAATATGTGTTGTGCCCGGCTCTTTACATGTGTCCTGCGGGGACGATATTTCGTCTCAAGAACATAACATTTTCGTGCAAAATAGAATTGGGAGATTAAAGCTAGTTATAATTTGTATAATTGAGCTTTGTGATTTCGACTACAACTTTGCTGTAAAAGGTTTTGAATTTTGTTGACTTCTAGCTAAAAATGAAAAAAAGAATAAAAAAATAGAAAATGCCGGACTCCAATTCCCCTTGCGTACCTGTGTCGGACACTCAGCACACCGACATGGGTATGGCACTTGCCCACTTCATTTTAGGCCGAAAAGGTCAATATTTTTCATGAATTAGCCGAGTCCGACACGTAAATATGCACCCGTATACTCGAGTCCGGGTAACATAGATGCTCAGCATTTTCAGGGACAAAAGGAGGTTATGTAATGAAGCGGATTTTTAAGATTTTTGTGTTGACCTTTTTATTGATATTTCATGCTTAAAACAGATGCTTGCAGATTACGTGTATGTATTATCTTGACATAGCTCAACATAGAAACCACTGTTTCCCCCATCAGCAGAGATCCTAATATTCATGGGCGGACGTATATGAGGGCACGGTGGTGCACGTGCACCACCAAAAAAAGTTACCAAAACGACGTCGTTTTGACGTCTTTTCGGTTAAAACGACGTCGTTTTGACGTCTTTTCGGTTAAAACGACGTCGTTTTGGTTAAAACGACGTCGTCGTCTTTTTGGTCCAAACGACGTCGTCGTCTTTTTGGTCCAAACGACGTCGTTTGGTCGTTTTTTATTAAAAAGGTGAAAAATTAAGATTTTTTTTTCGTCCGTCATTTTTTTTCTGTGGTGCGTCGGTGCACCAGTGGTTTTCACATGCTGGATCCGCCTATGCTAATATTGGTTATTGTAGTTGCTCATGCTTTCAGATGTCAGTTTCCTTAAGCAATCGAGTTAAACGTGACCGTCAAAATTTATGTACTTTTTAGGGGATGTTTCCAAGAAACGAGATGTCGAAAAGGCTTTACGTGGAGCGGACTGTGTTTTCCACCTTGCTTCATACGGCATGTCTGGTAAAGAAATGCTGCAGTATGGTCGTGTGGATGAAATAAATATTAATGGAACTTTACATGTATTGGATGCTTGCCTCGTGCATGGGGTCAAAAGGCTCGTTTATGTTAGCACATATAATGTCGTATTTGGTGGGAAAGAAATCATTAATGGGAATGAAGCCTTGCCTTACTTTCCCATGGATGATCATGTGGACCCATATGGCCGTAGTAAATCTATAGCCGAACAACTGGTCCTGAAGAGCAATGGTCGGCCCTTCAAGTGAGTTGTTTGACATTATTTTCACTTCATTGAAGAATAGTAAAAAATTTTAGTGATAATAGCAAAAGATACCCCTCAGCCTTTGCAAGAAAACCAAGCTAACTTTGAAAATTACAAAGACACCCCACTTGAGGTTTGATTCAGCTTATATATTTTGCCACAACCGTTAGTTGGCCCGGCAGGATTTGCCGATACCATCAAATGTATTACAATTTCATCTTTCGACTCTTCATAATATTACAAATCCTCCAACTTTTCATCTGGTTATTCGTATTACTTCGAAAAAATTGAGGGGTAAAATTGAAACGTAGGACGGAATTTTGGGGTTATTTGTAATATTTATAAAATGTGAAGGACATATTATAAAATATTTGATGACTTCAGTCCGTTAGTTCCACTAACGACAGGTGCAAAAATGTAAAATGGACTTAATTTCAAGCGTGGTTTACGTAATCTTTATAGAGAGTTGAATTTCTTTGTGATTTGGCCAAACCTCAAGGGTAGTCTTTTTAATTACCCCCTTGTTTTAACTTGATGAGTAAATTTATTTTTTGTTGGTTGTTTATGGCTATACAGACTGAAGAATGGGAAATTATACTCCTGTGCTATCCGCCCTGCAGCTATATACGGACCAGGTGAAGAAAGACACTTTCCGAGGATAATAAAATTCGCAAAGTTGGGTCTTATGCCATTCAAAATTGGAACGATGAACGTGAAATCAGACTGGGTCTATATCGATAACCTTGTGCTGGCCCTGCTGTTAGCTAGCATGGGCCTTTTGGATGATATTCCTGGAAGAGTAGGACAGCCAGTAGCTGCTGGTCAACCCTACTTCATATCTGATGGTAAATTTAATTTTCCTTGGTCTAAAATCGGACTGAATCATGATTTTTACTTGAGTATCGTCTCTGAATTCTTGGACGAATATTCTCAAAGAAATGACGTCTGTGTCATGATCAATAGTTTCCGAACGCCTCTTTGTTTCCTTATAATTTGACAGGTAGTCCTGTCAACAGTTTCGAGTTCATTGGTCCACTACTCAAGGGTTTGGATTATGACTTGCCGAAGAGGTCATTAGCTGTCCCACATGCTCTTCTTGTAGGAAAGTTCTTCTGGGTGATGTACTCGCTTCTGTATCCATGCCTAAGTCGGAAGTGGCTTCCTCAGCCTTTGATCCTTCCTGCTGAAGTGTACAAGGTTCGATTTCATAAGTTTCTTCCCTTTCTATTTACGATTTGAGATATCTTGTTAGTATCAAACATGATGACTCGTGCATTCGAAATCAAGAGTAGTGAAGAATATTGACTTGAATCTCTAGGTTTTGAATTACTATTCTCCAAAAAATGCATTATTTAGGAATAGTTGTTAGAATATACTGCATGAGCTGCAAATCTGAAAAAAACAAAGAGACAGATTCGTTAATAAAGCAAGCAATAAATAATATATATATATATATATATATATATAATCAAAGGAAATGAATCCGGAGATGGGCGATGTTGAGTCCTCTTCTTAAAGCAAATTCGCCCCCATCACAGTGTGTAGCATCTGCCTCCCAAGATAAAACAGCATCTCGATGCGTTGATAAATTCATCATCGTACCCTCAGCGAACTAGAATAAAATCTAAACTATCACCGACGCGACCGAAAATATGAAGAGAATTTTTTTGCTCAGAATGGAACTCGAAAATTCAAATGGGAAAATTTTCTGTCTAAAAATCGGACCCTCACATCTGTATTTATAGGTGAATATGAGAGAGACATGTGCTGGAGGAACTCTAAATTTGATTAGGATTGGTCTCTTTGATACTTATCCTAATCTATTAATATATTAGTCCGATAATTATCAATTAACTTGATAGTTATCCTAATATATTAATTCGATAATTATCAATTAATTTGATATTTATCCTGATCCAAAAAATTCGGATTTTATGATCGAAGCGGTTTGGCAAAATGAATTTTTGCCAAATAAAATTGCAGTAAAAAGATAACTTCGAGACGTCGAGATATTTCGCCCAAATTGCCCTTCAACCCAACCCGACCCGAACCGAACCGAGTCGAGTCGAGTCGAGTCGGTCGGTCGAACGGACGGCGGCGGCGCGCGCGTGCGCGTTTGTGTGTGTGCGCGAGGGGCGACCAGTCACACATCCACTCATGTCCCACTTGTTGTTGTGAACAAGAGTTTGTGCATATCACTTTATATACACACAATTCTTTTTACTTTTTTTCCAATATGGGATAGCATCACAAACCCACTTCCAAAGAGCTCATTTTTGAACATTATATTCCATTCGTACCTCAATCATTTTGAGTGTTACTACATGTTTTGAAAACCTCTTACGGAGTACTACGTATTCCAACCAAGTCCCGACATTAGCTCGAAGTCGGGCACACTCAAAATTGCTTCTCAAGTGGACTGCTCAAAACAACCTCATTATTTCCTCTTTTTCCAACAATAGTGTTGTCAACGGGTTAGACCTACTCGGGTATTGATATACTTGGTATCTGACTGACCCAGGAAATGGGTAGCAAGTCAGGATCGAGACCGACTCATTAAAGAATCTGGCACTCCATCAAACCGGGTATTCGAGCTAGGCAGCCGGGCAGGTACCGAGTAGCTCGGCCCATTAACAGCATTAAATAGTTAAGTTTGTTTGGCCTGGACTATTAATATTGGGTCAAGTCCAATTAAGAAATTGGCGGGTATTTATCAGGGTATACCCGGTTTCACTATCGGGTAGCAGCAAGTCAGTACCGAAGAACCGGGTCATTAAGGAATTGGGATTTGAGTCGGGCCGTAGCTCGGCTCATTAACAGCACTATTTAGAAATATTACAAGTCAATTAATTATGTAATTATCGTCAAATATCTGCAATTTTTTTCAGGTTGGTGTGACCCATTACTTCTCGATTCTCAAAGCAAAGGAGGAATTGGGCTATAGGCCCATGATTAGTCCTCAAGAGGGTATGGGTGCAACAATCGCATACTGGAAGGAGAGAAAACAGAAAACATTAGATGGCCCCACTGCATACATATGGAGCCTTGTCGTGATTGGAATGACGATGCTGTTCTGCGCGGCGTATGTGCCTGATGTCGGCCCTGTTCCCCCCCTCTGTAGAGCAATTACCCTCTTCTTCATGCGCTCTATCCGCACGGTAAGACTAGTTTTCCTTCTTTCTACGGCGGCGCATTTTGTCGAGGCTGTTTATGCATGGAAGCTTGCGAGAAAGTATGATCCTGCAAATGCAAGAGGTTGGTTTTGGCAGACGTTTGTTTTGGGATATTTTTCGTTGCGTTATCTGTTGAAGAGGAGGGCTAAAGTGTAAAAGGCGTATTTGCACCGTCCTGTGGAGCTTTTGTATTGTGCATCTACAGAGTTGATTTGTTTCATTGGAGTTGTGAGTACACTACTTGAATCATGGTAATGCTGTAGCCAAAATGTCTGTGCATCTCCTACTATACATATGATGAGCACTGGCCCCTCTGATTTGATCACCTTCGCTACCCAAATTTAGTATTTTTTTTTTTTCTTATGGGATGTTTGCAAATGCATCTCTGAAGAAAAAAAATGCTTTTAAAAATCATTTGAGAACACGCTTTACATATTGAAATTTTATATCTCTTTTACGAATCGTGCTACGCAGTATCCGAGCATGGATAATTTTGAAGAAAATAGAAACATCATCATGCAAGTTCAACATTTTTAATTATTTTTTCCTTTTTTAACCACAGCTTGGCCTCCTCCCCCAACACCAAGTGGGAGAATACAAACCTCTTTAACATTATTCAAATTGTTCTCTCAGTTCCAACTCAAATAGATGATTTTACGCTGGATGGATAAATTCCACACCTCTTGACTCTACAATTCGCAGATACTACTACTACTACTATTACTATAATACAGTCACAAAGACTAAAAACAGAGCGTGGTCCTTATTCTGATAGTAAAATTACAGAAGCGAAAAAAGAACATCTTAAATGCATGTTCTCCACATGGCAGGAAACTTTACAAGAAAAATATCATTTCCATGGGATTGCTGACATGGCATGAGGGTGGTTGTTGTTGCAAGCACCAGAGCTGAGATTGAGAGGGCTAGCGGGCTCACCAGATGACTCGCTGAACGTCCCTCGTGAAGGTGAGCTGCTGGCACCGGTAGTTGCACCGCCTAAATTCATTTTCCCCGGTAGAGGCTCCATATAGTTTGTTGGTTTTGGTTCTTTCTGACCATCTGCTATAAAGCTTCCAACTATTACCTGCAATTGAATAAAATAAAAAAGTAAATAAATACCCCCTTCTAGTAACGTTCTTTACAAGGGGAGGTTCTAACGAATGCCTTGTGGACAAGATCGCACAAACACGAGCGCACATATCCACATGGGTGTGTGCTGATCGTACAGTCCGAAGGCCTCTAGAGGCACTGCGGGTAGGGGTAGGGAAGAGTTCCTCCCCTTGCAACAGTCAAGATTCATAAACCGTCTAGTTAATTTGCAGTTGGTGCAAATACATAATAACGGGCACTAATGGAGATTTGTTTAGTAATACAAGTCAATATAAGACCGTGGACCTTTAATGCTAGTAGCTCCCGTGTTTCCTGGACCAATAGTATAATAGGCTAGGGGACAACCTAAAATGATACTCATATAAGAGAAGTGAGAAATTTAAATAGAGACTAGATTTTGAGATCTGAACCACGGCTAAGACAAAAGGTATGTGAGCCAAAACTGAGCAATGGAAAGGTTGCATTCAAATGCCATCTCATTCCGTCCAGGCATCCACTTTCATTTATTGAGTGAATAATGGTGTGGTGTTTTTTAAGAAAAGGCAAAGGAGTGCAATTAGTGTGATTGGTTGGATGTGGGGTGAAAGAGGAACAATTGTGACTGAGTTTTTATGAGATTTTTGGAAGAAACGATAGTGTAAACTATGAAGTCGATAGAAAATGGAAAATCGAACAAATCTTACTACCGTTTGCTATTAAGATTAAGGAAAAAACACTAAAAAGATGATGTGATAACTTAAAGCGATCACCAGAATTCCTTCTATACATGTGAGTGGGAAAGACAAAACAGATAGCAAGTTTTGCTGGGAAATGTGAGAGAAAGAGAGAAAATGGGATACTTATAATTTTACATTATTTTCATATATATATATATATATATATATGTGTGTGTGTGTGTGTGTGTGTGTGTCTCTTTTTTTTTCAACTTTTTTAACATGCAATCACAAGTTCCACCCATTTTTCACTCAAAAAAATGGACGAGTATTCTTGCAAGCAATTGAGGCCTAGAGATTTTTTCCCAAACCAATGATTTATTATTCTGACCTCGTAAAATGTCAGACTGGTCAAAAGAAGATATCCTGACATTTATAACTGAAGATAATGGCCAACGACATGGCATTCAATGTTTGCAACATAATAAGCCAAAGACCTTTTTTCCAGGTAAATTATGTTGCATTCACATCAAAAACCCTGGACAATTTCACCGAGCAATTACCTGCACAGGGGAAGCGGCAATTAGTAAACCAGCCACACACCCACCGATAACCCTTCCATCTGGCCCAGCTAATGTTATGCTTAATCCACCGGTTCTGCTTTTCTGGCCTCCGGCATCTGATAGCATAAAAGATCCTGACAGGGAAAGTAAATCAAACCGACCCTACACGAACAGGAAAAAAAAAAGGCATTTTGAGTATTGTACCAAATTCATTACTGCATGTACCATATAAAGGGATTTCTAATCATCCTTGGGTATTCAGAAAGAAAACTTCTTAGAAAAGTGAAAGACTAAACAGAGACGCGTTTATGGAACTTCAAGTGATACAGGCATCCGGTCATTCCAAAATTAACAGCAGGTATAACCATAATTAGATCAGCAGGGAAATGGTGAACCCACTAAAAACTTTTAGCTCCTTCTAGTGATACCATTTTCAAAATTTGGATAAATTTTACAACTCAATTAAAAAGAACCTAAGACCCAGAGCTCCTTAAAATCAACGAGATTGTAAAGCGCAAAAAATAAAGATAAAATATAGAAAACCTCGTAAGTTGCAGTTCCGCCAGATGTTGCAGCTTGGCGGAGAGTCACGTTAGATATGGCACCATTAGCGGATAAGATACAAACAGCCCTTGGACCATTTTGCGAAAATGCCATTATTTTAGAAGATACATCCTGAAATCCAACATCTCATATTTATTAACATATGACAATTTCAACTTCAAGTCATTCATTTGCACTTATGACAATTCCAGTGACTCACACACCTTTGACCTTCCTCATGTGAAAACCCAAACTCATTAAGCATACTACATTACGTCAACGTCAAACACGCTACTCGAGGGGGAAAAAAAGGGAAAAAAAACTTGCGATAAATCGGATCAGCGTCAAACATAACATCGTAACAACATGCTTAAAATCAGATGAAGTTGTATATGATTTAATATGCTACTTGAGGCTTCAAAGTAAATTTTGCAGTAAATGGAGTAATCGGAATGAGCTCTATGTAGCTTATAAAAGATACAAAATATCTGGTCCTTTAGTGTCTGTGTGTGTCCTTCTTAAAAGAAAATTCAATAAAGGAAACCAAAAGAACGACAGAAAATAGCAAAATGCTGAGTTGTTAACCTCTCCTGGGTTCACGTCGATAACATGAGGTATAAACCCAATTCCAGTTGATCCTGCAAGCATAACTTTATGTAAGTTTCTCAAGTTAAAAGATCTTCATAATAATAAGAAGAAGTATAAAGTTGCAAATCAATAGGAAAAATGCTAAAACAAAAAATAAAAAATAAACAAGACATTGATATAAATCGGACCGATCATTATGATTGAAAGGAATGCAGCCTAATGATTGCAGTGATACAGATTGATGTGAAAAACACTGTATTGCTTGGAACAAGAACCACAGGAGTGTATTGCTATTAATAGTAAGCAAGAGAGTAGCTGAACACACTGGGGGTATGCTGGTCAATTCCCCTTTTATTTAGATTCTTGGGTTAGTCCACGAATCAAATGTTCATAAAATATCACAACATGACACCATTTTTCAACTGTCGAGACAAAAAAAAAAAGGACATTTTTCATCACCATATATTGATTCTATATTAGAAAAGTAAAAACCTACGAAGAGGTCAACTGGATATTTGGAATATGAAGTCATCACGCTAACATAATAGGAACCGTTGCCTCATTCCCTCATATATTATCAGTCGCACCAAATATTTATTTATATATAGAAAAAAGGGAGAGAAAAAAATCTATCAATGCAAACATCTGATTTCCATTGAAAGATTATAGTACAGTACCTATAGCTTCCATTTGTTTTTTTCTGTTGATTGAACCGGGGGGTCTGCCCCTGGACTTCTTGACGGTGGGTGAGGCTGACCCACCCACCGATGGCTGCAGAGACGGTGGTACCGGAGGAGAAAAAGTCTGCATCTGCGGCGGCATAGCCACGTTTATTGGTTGCTGAGCGGAGGCCATAGCCATGGCCGACATGTTGCCATCTGGCATATACTTCCTCGGTCGCCCCCTCCTCCGTTTCTGGTCATTGGAGTTCAAATTCATCACTTGTTGAGAGCCGCCCGGCATTGAATGGTAGGGAGGCGGAGAGCCAACCGACCTGTAAGCAACGTCGGGGGTGTAGGACACACGCATTTGTTGATCCAGCTGCTGCTGCGAAGCCGAGGGATTTTGAGCCCGCCCCGGAGACAGGGTGGGATTCACTGTAAACGGCTCGCGGCTTGTCATGACGGCTGCTGTTTCCGATAAACCGGACATCTTGCCGGGTTTTTGAAATTACCCTGGGAAAAATCCCGAAATTACCTGGTGTTCGAAGGAAACAGAGTGAAGATTTTAGCAGATCTTCAGTAGCTATAGAATTAAGCCTCTATTAACAGTATTTAGAAAAGCAAAAAAAAAAAGTAAAAAAAAAAAAAATGGAAGAACTTGAACGCCATTCCTGAAAAACTACTGGAAAAAACATGCACGCTCGATAGCGCATGACAACTCATTCTGCAGAAGAAAGCAAAATCCGAGAACTGAAACCTTGAAAAGGGAAAACTGAAACACAGGAAGAAGGCAAATTTTCTCTAAGCAACAAACTAAAAAGTACAGTGGGAAAAAAGCTGTAAAAACCGAGAAGCTTTTCTGCTGTAAAACCTTGAAAATTAAGCAGAACACGCGGAGTTTTCTTAGGGATCGGGCGAGAAAACACAAGAAAAGCTCAAATTTTTACGCCGAAAAAAAAAACAGTTTCCAGTAAATCGTAATTCTCACCTTTTTTTTATAAAAAATACAAGTAATAATACCCTGAACTGCACACAATTAAACAAGAAAAATCAGGAAAGACGGGGAAAAATCCGAAAAATCTTACCAACAAATAGGGAAAATTTTGTGCATCAACCAAGAATTAAGATGATGCAGGCTATAAGCGAGAGAAATTTTTAGGGATTGTGAATAGATAAATAGAAAAGAAAAGGGTTTTTTTTTTGCGGAGAAAAGCTTTTCGTAAGAATTAGACACAATTAATTTCATTTATATTTACGAGTGGCGTTTTTGTTCAAACTCTTTTCGTATTTTTGCTGGAACTGTACTATATATATATATATATATATAATATTGGTAGTATTATTTTCTAACTAATGTATATAAAATTTGAAAATATTTTGTATATTAATTTTATTAATATATAAATAAATTATTAGTATATTTTTAACTTTATAAATAATCAAAAATATACATCGAACATAATGAAAATGTATCTTGCTATAATTTCATTTCACATCTAAATAGAAAAGAATTTGAAGAGAAATTAGTCCATGAAATACATTAAAAATATTTTAGTTTTTTGCTAGTATTAATTTCATCATCATGTTGAAAGTAGAAAAAAAATGAAGGGATGTGAGGCCATAGAAAAATATTTGAGAGTAAACATCATGTTAAACTAGTATAACACACGTGTAATTACACAGGAACATAAAAAAGAACTCTTATTTAAATATATAATGTGTAAATCGTTCATTATAAATTTCATAATACTTCTTTATAAACTACACTATTTGTTATGTTTATGATACAACTCATTCTCATGGCAACCATGACCGAATACGGGTCTTGAAAGATATATACCGACATGAGAGAGCGTTTGTCGTTGAGTCTTAAATATAGTCATGGCAAAACTCATAATAAGTGGGAACTGGCGCGAAATTTACTAAGAAATTACAAATAATTTAGAGTTAAATAGGATCTCCGGTTGGCCAACAGCATGAATAAAAACTATTTGCTTTACTAAAAAATTATATAAATAGTTGGGCAGTTTTAATAATTTCGTAAACTCGTATTTGAAGAAAACTCAATTCATATCTGATTGTGTTAAACTGTATTTGATGAAATTATAGTTCCACGTTCTTTTTTTGTCTTTCTTGTCAAAATGGTCAAAATCATTAAGTATTTAACGGTTTCTGTTAAATGGTCAAAAATGAGATAATTTGATCCTTATATTTGAAAAGAAATTACATAAATTATTTGGATATAATTTAAAATACAAAAATAAATCCAAAACTTTCAAAAGTATATAGTTGATTTCAAAAGTAGATAAATTAACAGATCTTCTAAAATTAAAAAAAAAATAGAAAAACCACTTAAAAATCACTTAAAACGATCAATTTTTATTTTCTGAAATTCTATTTGTACAAAGATAAATCTACGGATTTGTATATTATTATTAAATTAATTTTCTTATATATTTAGAAATATCTCTTTGAGAATTCATAAAATCAGTAATTATATAATTAAGTAAATATGAGTTTTTTTATTTATTTTGTTATATTATATTAGTTAAATAAGATTTAAAACTAAAATAGACTAATTGATTTATTTCATAGTTTTTTTTATTTTTAAATAATAATTAAACCCATTGTTTCTACACTTTCAATAATATTTTTTATAAGATTATTTTATTTAATTGATTAGGACTTCAAGTACCTTTTTTAATTATATATATTCAACACTTCTTTGCAATACTCCAAAATATCTTTCATTTGAGTTGATATTTCTTTTATTGATATACCTAACTATAGTGACTAATTAATATAAATTAATTAATTGGTGGAATATGTAATAAATCCGCGAGATTTTAGGTTAAAGTTTTTAATATATAATGCACACTATTTTATTACATTTCTCTTTATTTCGGATTTATATTTTTTAATTAATGAAAATATGAAATATTTTTGCAAATATAATCAATTCTTACTTATTCATAATTCATATTTCTTAATTCATAAAAAATTAATAAGATATGTAGAAGTTATTTGAGGTATAATATAATGTAATTAATGCAATGATATTTAGGCCAGTAATTGATTATGTGTCAGCTAAAGCATGAGAGATTGACACATAAGCACACGAAACACCAGCAAAATACATGTGGCAGCCAAAGCATGAAAAACTGTCACTTAAACTCAGTATATTCTGCATTAATATATAGGGGAGATTATATTTGAGAATTACGATTTATTGGAGACTGTTTTTCTCTCAAATTAATATTTTTTTTAAAAATAAAATATTTGAGAGTAAACACCATGTTTAATTATTTCAATTGGTATGAATATGTTAATTGGTATGAATATTAGTTTCAATTATATGAACAAACTAATATAATTTAATATAATAATCCTTTACTAAATGATTACTAGTTTAGATTGGAACAAACTAATATAATTTTAATACATTATATGTAATAATCTTTAAATTATATTTACTAATTATTGTAAAAATGATCATGCCTCTGTGTTCAGGTATGAATAATTAAAATGTGTATCATATTGATTTCAAGTTTCGTCATAGTAAAAGATTGTAGATTGGCTATTATTACTATTAATTATTATTATTATTATTGATCTTGATTATTATTATTGTTATTATTATTATTGTTACTGTTGTTGATTACTATTATTATTATTTATCATTATTATCATTGTTATTATTATTATTATTATTATTTTTATTATTATTATTATTATTATTTGTGACATTTGATACTTTTGTGACATTTGGGGCATATTTATTAGTATTATTATTTTTGTTATTATGATTGTAATTAATTATATTATTATTATTGCGTTACTATTTATTATTATTTTATTATTTTTCTTATTATTTTATTATATTTATTGTTTTTAATATTATTATTATTTTATTATTATTATTATTTACTCTCAATATATTTCAGTTCAGTTCATTTCAAGTCCATTCAGTTCAGTTCAATTCAGTTCAGATCCGTTCAATTCAGTTCAATTCAGATTCATTCAATCCAAAAGAACAGAGCCTTAGTGTAACTGAGCTACAACAGTTTTCATCAATGATTATAATATAAATTTTCTATTGCGAAAATTTAATGATTGGGAACTTAAATTTAATGTCACTCCTATTAATTTTAGTTTGATTATATCTAATGTGGGAGAAAATAATAATGTAACAATAACACATAAAATTACACGAACACACACACACACACATATATATATAATGTGATTTAAATTAAGAATATGAATGATTCGGTTCATATATATTGATTAAATAGATGGTCAATAATGTATCAACGAATAATTGCTCGCATATAATAGTGACCATTTGATTTTCACGATTGCTTGATGGAGGATTTTGAATGTTAATATCTTTAATTATTTATTAATAAAAATTATAAAAAATTGATATTTTTTGAAAATATATATCGAGGTGAATTTAATAAGACTTTACATGACTAAATTTTTCTTACGCATATATCATAAACGATAATTAAAGAAATAGAGCGTGAAGAGTGTAATATGAGACGTTGCAATAGAAGAAATGATGAAGTATATAATTAGAGTAAATTTGAATCACGTTAATTTTGGGGTAACACCATCTATATTAAAATATATTGATTGATATTAGATTATACTATTTAGTTGATATAATATGTTTTCTTAGGAAAACAAATGTTGAAGTTTAGTTGATAATTTTCATTTTTTAAATTGAGACCAAATTATAACAAGTGAACTGCTTATCTTACCATTTTTTTTACCAATGCTATTAACTTAATTTTGGTGATATCCAAAACAAAATAAAATAAATTAAGTAAATTTGGTGCCACATACTTTGATGCAATACCACCATGTTAAATCATAATAAATAATAATCACTTTGTCCCTCATAAGTTTTTACATTTTTATTTGTTTGGACAAATTTTACAAACTGCGAACCTCAACTTCAATCAATATAAAAAAAATTCATAAATACTCGATAAACTTATCTTAATGTGTATTTTTAAAATATTATTTTTTAGAATTTTTTTATATAATTAAAATTATTAATAATCAAATGCATTTTAATATTAAATTTCATATAATCTCTTTACTTGTAAAGTAGACGTTGATGTTTAGTTAGTGGTTTATAAATTTTAAATTAAAGACCAAATTATAACAATCGAATTATTTATTTTACCAATTTTCTTATGGTTGTTGTTAATTTTAGTCTTATCATATTCGAATTAATAGAAACGAAATTGAGTAAGTTTCGTGTCACATTACTTTAGTGTAACACCATAATTTAAATCATGCTAATTAATTGGTATCGAGTTATATTATCTAGTTTATATAAGTAAACGTCGAGGTCTAATCAATGATTTACGTTTTTATTATTAAAGATCAAGTTAGAACAGAATTTTTTATCTTACCAATTTAAATGTCACTGCTACTAATTTTATTTTGATCTCATATGCGGTAAAAGAAAAGAAACTGAAGAACGTTAACCCATATTTATATGATTTGTTTACTTGTTAAAGTTTAATTAAAGGTCTACACTTCTCTATTAGAGATCAAACTATAACAAATGAACTATTAATCTTACCAAGTTTTCTGTCACTCCTACTAATTTCATCTCGATCATATCCAAAGAAATAAATTGATGGGACTAAATCTTATATATATAAAGATTCAATCTCTAAATTTAATGTAGAGTTAATCAAGTTCCAAAATCTTCTATCTTCTACACAAAGAATACCAAAACAACCGACTATACAAACCATCATACAATTACTACCAATATTTTGTGCAATAAATAAAAAGACTTTTAATCTTCATTTCTATCAAAACTTACAAGCGTTATGTCCAGGCCCGGCCCTGGGCCTAGGCCCGAGGTGCGACGGCCCAGGGTCTAAGTTGGAAGGGGGCCCATATTTTTTTAAAAAATCTTTATATATATATATATATATATATATATGCCCAAGTTGAAACACAACTTTTCATCTACCACAACGTTCTTCTACAGTTGCCAGCTGTCGCCATCTCACTTTCTCCACTATTAATTCTTGGCCCATTAAGCGAGTTTCACATATTCATTTTCCAAAGGGGAAGTCTAGAGAGAGAAAGAGCAAGTCATCCGGATCTGAAAATTCACTCTGCAACTGCAACTAGCGATTTGCTAAATTTGCTCGTATTCTACCTCCGCCTCTTCCATTGAAATCTTTGGGTCTGTGCATTTTTTAGAAAAGGTAAACGCACCAATCGATCTAGGTTAATTTTTATCATTAGATCTGTTAATGGTGCAATAATTCATCTCTAGTTCTATTAATTATATATATATATATTACTGCCAAAAAATCCGTTCATATCTTCTTCCCCAAAATTGTTGAAAGTTTCCACTGCGTTTCTGTTGGAGTAAAAATTTTTCTTCCTGCTTTAATTTCCTGAATTTGTGACTTTTTTTTCTTTTATTCTTGCTATTTTATCTCCAGTTATGCGATTTTGGTTAAGCCCATATGTTGATCTGCTTTCAATTGGAGGGAGGGCAATTTTTTTTTTACCCAAATGGCATTTTTATGATTTTCGATCTTGGATTTGGAAGGGTAAAAATTTTTTTTTTTAAAAGATTGTTTAGATTAATTTCTCATTACCTTATAATGTTTACTATTGTTTACTGTTCCGTTCTTTTTTTACAGAACAATTGTTGAGGGAGAAAAGTTTGTTCAAATTGAGAAAATTGGCGCTGGATTGTCCGTAAGTTCTATATATTAATATTTTCTTTTTACTTATTTTGATTTTATTTATTTTACAAATTATTTATTGGAGGTGTTCTTTTGTTTACAGAATAATTGTAAGGAGACTAGACAGAAACAAGACACATTGGTGGAAAAAAGTTTGTTTTTCTGGACAGAACAGGTGCTATTGTTCTCTTTCTGGCGTGTTTTTTACATCTCTATTACATCTGATTTATTACTATGTTGTCTAAAAAACATTTATCCGGTAGTGAAAAACGAAAAAAAAGAAAACGAACTGACGAGCTAATAAAATCACAACAAGGGGCTTTGGATAAATTTGTTTTAAAAAAAGATACCCAAGAAAATTTGGATCAATCGAACGAAAATGTAGATAGTAGTGAAAACGAAAATGTAGATATATCAACTGAAAATTTAGATAACAATGAAAATGTCCTTAATGATTCTATTGTAGTTTGTGATGTGCCTAATACATCCCATATTGATAATCTTGGAATTGATGATGAACAAAAAAATTGTGGTTTTGATATTTATGATCCAAGGAATTGGGAAAATCTTGATAATACCACCAAGGATATTCTAATTGAAAAGGGGTCTTTTAGAGAAATGAATCTTGAGTTTCCCTTGGACAAAAATTTTAGGCATTTTTCATATGCATATTATTCGATAAAATTGAGTAATGGTGAAATTAGTGATCGAAAATGGTTGGTTTATTGTAAACCTGTTGAAAAAGTATATTGTTTTTGTTGCAAGTTATTCAAATCTTCTAGTAACTCATGTTTGCTAGCAAATGAGGGCTTAAGTGATTGGAAACATATTAGCCAAAGACTCAAACAACATGAAAATAGTGCCGAACATATGATTAATATGAATACTTGGAATGAATTGAGAATAAGATTAGACAAAAATCAAGCAATTGATAAGCATTTGCAAGAAGAATTAATGAAAGAAAAAGAGCGCTGGAAACAAGTTTTACGAAGAATATTTTCTGTTGTGAAATGTCTTGCTAAGAATAATCTTGCCTTTCGAGGATCCAATGAAAAAATATATCAAGATAGCAATGGCAATTTTCTTGGATTGATTGAAATGATTGCGGAATTTGATTTGATAATGCAAGATCATGTGAGACGGATTCAGGATTGTGAAATTCATTATCATTATCTTGGACATAAAATTCAAAATGAGTTTATTTCTCTTTTGTCCCAAAGTGTTAAAAGGTCAATCGTTAAAATTATTAAAGAGGCAAAATATTTTTCTATAATTCTTGATTGTACTTCGATGTGAGCCATCAAGAACAAATGACTCTTATAATTCGTTGTGTTAATATGTCAAATAATAAAATAAAAATTGAGGAGTTCTTTCTAGAATTTCTAAAAGTTGATGATACTTCTGGTTTAGGGTTGCTTAATGAATTACTAGATGTTTTAAAGGCTCTTGATCTTAATGTTGATGATGTGAGGGGCCAAGGTTATGATAATGGTTCCAATATGAAAGGAAAGCACCAAGGTGTTCAAACGAGATTTCTTGAAATAAATCCTAGAGCATTATACATGCCATGTGCTTGTCATAGTCTTAATCTTACTCTTGGTGATATGGCACATTCTTGTGTTAAGGCTATTTCATTTTTTGGAATTATTCAACGTTTTTATTCGTTGTTTTCGAGATCTACAAAAAGATGGAAATTTTTGCTTGATAATGTTCCTGGTTTGACTATGAAATATTTGTCTAATACTCGTTGGGAAAGTCGAATTAAAAGTGTTAAAGCTATTAGATTTCAATGTCCTCAAATAAGACGTGCTTTGTCAGAATTATATAAATCTTGTGACAATGATGCAAAGACAAAGAGTGAAGCAGAGAGTTTGATCAATGCACTTGGAAATTTTGAGTTTTTGCTTGGTATGGTTATTTGGTATGATATTTTGTTTGCTATTAATATGGTTAGTAAAAAATTACAGCCCAAGTCTATGTGCATCGACACTACCATAAAGCAATTGGAAGATGTATGTTCATATTTTGAGAATTATAGAGTGGAAGGCTTTAAAAAAAGTTTGGATGTTGCAAAAGAGGTTGCAGTTGAAATGGATGTTGAGCCTATCTTTCCAATAAAACGTCGTGTGATTAGAAAAAAAACTTTTGGGGAGAATAATGAGGATGGCGAGAATCATTCACCAGAAGAATCATTTAGGATAAATTATTTTCTTATTGTTGTTGACATGGCAATTCTTTCTTTGAAAAATAGATTTGAGGAATTGAAGACATTTGAAAGTATTTTTGAATTTTTTATATAATTCTCAAAAGTTAAAGTCATTTGATGATAATGAATTGAAAGAATGTTGTGTTAAATTTCACAAAATCTTTACTCACGGACATTTATCGGATGTTGATGTAAATGATCTTTTGTCTGAATTGAAAGTGTTACAATTCACTTTACCAACAGAAACAATGTCTGCTATTGATATTCTTAAATTTGTCAAATCTACAGATTGTTATCCGAATGTAGCAATTGCTTATAGAATTTTATTGACGGTGCCCGTGACTGTAGCATCAGCAGAAAGAAGTTTTTCAAAATTGAAGTTGATAAAGACTTACTCAAGGTCATCAATGTCACAAGAGAGGTTGAATGGTTTGGCAACATTATCGATTGAGAAGAATATGTTGGGAGATGTTGATATTGATGTAATTATAAATGATTTTGCATCTCAAAACGCTCGAAGGAATCGATTTTAGTAGTTTTTTAAGAATAACTAGTCCTTTTGATCCTTTTCATCCGGTCTATTGGTGTAGTTTTGAGGAAGTGTTTATAGTTTTTTTTTTTTTTTTTTTGTATTTTGGGTAATATATTTTCAAGAAAATCTTCCTTTCCTGATTAAAAAAAATCTATATAAATATAATTCAATGCAGGGGGCCGATTTCTAATATTTTGCCTAGGGCCCCTAAAATATCAGGAACGGGGCTGGTTATGTCCTTTCATTTGCTCATTCATTTACAACCCATGTTTCTTGATGACTATAATTACGAAACTCTCATTAGCTTCACCAAACACAATATGCAAACGCACATCTAAAATTCAAGTGCTATGCCAACACATCACAACGAAATGCAAACAAAAAATGAGGTAATTTTAAACCCTTAAACCTTTATATTTTTTATGAGAAATTATAAAATCTCAGTTTACTTCTTTCGTGTTATTTAAAGAAATATCAAGACCATTGAAGGTCAAACAAACGAAAGAAAAAAATCATCACAGATCCTTTTTGAAGCACAGCTTCTTTTATATCCGAAAAATAAAGAAAGATTTATAACAAATTTGTTATAATTGTTCTTTGTTTCATTCTAAGACACAAACAAAACGAAAAACAACATGTAGAACCTACCCGAGACCCTTCAAAGGATCTTGAAGCCGTGGTCTTTGTGGTCATAAAAAACGAATAGGTGTTATGTGTTTCCGAATGAGAAATGATGAAACTGAGTTTGTGAGATGAGTCCTCAATTGGGAGAGAAAGGTAGGTGAAGGGGGGGCGACATGTTTGATATGTGTGTTTTAGGGTTAGGTCTAATGTGACGCGTGTGATTGTGGTATAAGTTTTATCCGGATATGAATTGTGTTTGGACCGAGTATCTCAATTATTTTTGGGCTGCAACTATTGGAGTAAGCTATGATATTGATTTGGGCTTAAACGAATAGACTGAGCTTATGTCTTGAATTAACCTTCCTGGGACCATCTACGTTTAGATGATGTTTATTCATTACAAAAATATAAAAAAGCTTGGTGCATCTTATATCAGCCTCATTTATTTGATGTAATTAACTTCTATCTAAAATGTACACCTGTGTGATTAGTATATATAATTACTTAAAAATATTACGGGGTATTAGTTATTGTATATAAGAAATATATTTTAACGGAAAATTCTAGCCATAAACAAGTTGTTAGATCACGATGGATAAAATATTAAGGTATCGTCCAATTCAGTCGTTGTCAAGTAGACAACGAGAGCATAGCAAGTGAAGAGACAAACCACAATCAATCAAATAAAAAACAGTAGGAGTTATTAGCACAAAACAATGTTTTTCATAGTGCTTAAATTAAAAAGTAATATTATTTAGACTTAAAACACAAATATAAATACATGCTTAATTCTGAATATGCTTTAAGTGTTGGGCTGAAATGATTTTAGCATCCAATGTATTTTAATACATTGTGTTAACTTTGGCATATTAGTTGGCAAAAATAGTGGTATTTTGGACTTACAAATTTTCATGGGTTGATAAATTTTACACGGCTAGAGTTTATATTACATATCAAATGTGACTACGAAGATAATTCTTTATTATCATGCAATTTTGAGAACACGTTGAATTACACGTACATGACACAAAAAAACATTATTAATATGTACTAAAAATCATAATATATGTCTTCGGGATTGTTAAGTATAAAAATGTGTGAGAAAAATGCGTAATAAGTGTTTGGTTAAATGACAACAAATCATATATTGTCTTTCATTTTATATGACCGTACATGTTTGGTAATCAGACTATATAGATATCATTCGATATCTACATAAACATTAACAAAATTCTTCCAACAATCAACAAAATTCTCCCGAGGCAGCCTAAGTTATAGATTGTCGTATATTTGAGCCTCACCATCATACTAACAACTCAGCAATTTACACAAACATTATGCAATGAACAATTAGATACAACCTGTGTGCATCGCACGAGTCTGAATGACAGGTATAGTGTAATTAATAAATTCAGTTTAGTATAATAAATATTGAAATATAATATTTTATATAATAATATATAATTTAAAATACAATATAATATTAATTTATGTATAATATATAATAATAATATATTTATATAATTCAAATGAGTACACGAGTCGGGTAATCGGGTCGAGTATTCGGGTAATATACTATACCCATACCCTATCCATACCCGACCATAAAATTTCGAGTTCGGCCGATACCCGACCCGATTTCAAGTTTATCCGACGATAAGATTGAGTACGGATAAAATTGACATCCCTATTAAAGTTTGTACACCGATCCTACTTGACGATCTACTCTCATTAAGGTATAATTTTTTAATTTTAATAGTTTTGAGGAAGGCACAGATTATTTATTCTTACTTATTTTTTTTTTCATTTTTTCCTTCCATCAACTAATATTGCAATTTTTATAGAATAAACACTAATTTTAAATAGTATTTTACAAATTAATATCCATATGTCATATATCAATTTTAGAGTTTTATATTTAGAAAGTATATTCTTCTATTGGAACAGAATAAATAAAGATAATTCTATAGACGTAACCAAAAAGAAAGATGAAAAACGTAAAAAATAAATAAAGATAATACTATAGAATTCCGCGCACCAAACAAAATACTGTCTTTAACTATTTAGTAAAACGAGTCATTCAGACCCGGGCGATGCTCCGGGCTGTATATGATGGTATTATATATTTAAATTGTTATTGTTCAGCATAAATTTTCGTCATTTTGATCATGGATCCGTCATTTATTTTCGTCATTTTATATTCGGGACGTATTTTTGTCATTGTATATATAAGTTGTCATGGTAGCATACATTTTGTAGCATGATACGTATTTAAAATAGTTTATTGACATGTAATCTTTTAAGATGTATTTTTTACGTAATATTTTTTGTCTATTTATTTTGGTATTGACTCTATTATTTTTAATTGGAACTAACTAATATTAATACATTGAGCTAAGTTATAACTATTTCTTATGATAGTCAACGATGCCCGTGCGATGCACATGTGCTGTATAGAAGTTTTCATAGATTTAAAATACGTGCGCTGCACATGGGCTATATAGAAGTTTTCATAGCGTAATATTCGGCATTTATTTTCGTCATTTTATATTTAAGTTTTCATGGTGTCACACATTTGCTAAACTTTATACGTACTTAGAATACTTTATTGAGTTACACATGGGTTGTATATAAGTTTTTATATCGTAATCTTCAGAACTTATTTTCGTCATTATATATATAAGTTGTGATGGTATCACATTTTTAAGCATGACACACATTTAAAATAATTTATTGACATTAAAAGAGTATATGTGAAGAGATTTTTTTCAAGATGTTACATTGAAAAGAGTCTATTCACATGTAATTTTTTAATATGTATAAGTTACATAAATTATTTTAAATATGAAGCGATGACATTAATATTGGAGACCTTTTATATTCATCCACGTGCAATGCACACATGTTTGGACTGCCTCAGGACCCATGCGATGCACTCAGGTTGGATCTAATTGTTTTTTTCGTAATGTTCGGGACTAATTTTCGGTTCATGTTTGAAACTCTCATTTTTTAATGAAAGACGGATTTCGTTGTTCAAATAAATTACATTATTAAAAGCGAACTATAAAACAAATTTCCTTTTTAACAAAACTATAAAAACATAAAACATTAAAGTGATTAGTATATTCAAGAGTATAAATTATAATTCGTATAATAAATTATAATTCGTATAGTAAAATATTGCATGTTCAATTTGTAACGTACTATTAATATGAATGCCAGGTATTCATCTATATTGACACCGGTGGCCGTGGCGTTGTTCTTGTTGTTGTTGTTCTTCTTGTTATCTTTGTCGTTGTTGTTCAATGGCATTTTGCATGTTTTGTTCTTGATACAATTTTCCTGACTTGTCAATCTCTTTCTTTAATGTGAAGAGGTTTTTTTGCAAAATGTTATATTTAAATGAGGCTTTTCATATGTAATCTTTTAATGTGAGTAACTTACATAAATTATTTTTTAATTAATGCATTATTACAACATTTTTCCATAAACTATAATATCAAATTTGAAGCATTCATTAGTAACTCAGTCCAAGTATTTACAGTATGACGACATGAATCACATGATCTCAAACTCAAATGAATAATGCTTACCTCGTGATATTACCTCGTGATATGTGGATAACATTTGAAATACAATTTTCTTCTCCTTTATATACTTCTTCGATTTAGAAGATTCTCATTGTTATGATGATAGTGTGAAGATATTTTTATTATATTTTTATTATATACTACCATTTGCAATATGTAACATCGACATAATTTACACAGTCATATCAAATATCAAAGTCACACAATATTCCAAGACGTTTAATTAAAAAAGTGACATTAACACAACGCAAGACAAAAAACTACATTAAGAGCAAAAATATTAAAATGCACCAACAAAGTGTAGTAATAATTATTGACTAAAAATTGAATGCTCGTCACATTATTTTCAATAAACTTACTTGCTAACGAATCAATAGTATTAGCCCGTTTATCGGTATTACATGAAGTAAAATATTGCATGTTTAATTTGTAACGCATCATTAATACGAATGCTAAGTATTCATCCCACCGGTGGCATGGCGTTGATCTTGTTGTTGTTGTTTTTGTTGTTGTTGTCTTTGTCGTTGTTGTTCATTGGCCTTTTGCATGTTTTGTTCTTGACATAATTTTTGTGATTTCTCGATCTCTTTCTTTAATGCTTTTTGATGCGCTACAAAAAAATAGATATAGTTGATCGTTAGTAACTTAAATACAATTAATCAATATATTGCATTTTCGATCAAAGTAAAAATGTCCGTGCATGTTCCACTTAATTGATAAGACAACGATGTGTAGGATCTCTTAAACCATTAGAAAAGATGATGTTACTACCAAATCTCCTAAGCTACCATCTTTATGTCCTACATTGTTACACACAAAAAAACACACGTGAAATTTACATAAAATAATATAAATCAATATGCTAAATAAGTAAGACGATATGATGCTTACTTTATCACCATAATAAGTTGTAGCCCAATGTGCACGTGGTGTGGAGGAAGTTGGGGTTTGTTGTGTGTGATTTTTGACACATTATATAGTTGATAAAATATTTGTAACTCATATACGGGAAGGTAAAAAGACTAACCACTAATTGGTGTGTTTAATTTATGCATTCATGGTATTTTTGGTTTGTATTCTTTGAGATTTTTGTGCACGATTCCTATGTACTTACCCTTATGCATGACTATTAAATCAATGTACTAACACATGAAGCTTTCACATTTCACTTTCAATTCATGAAACATTTATTGTGAGCACTTTGCATTTATAAGACAACTTAAGCTTTTAGTATATAAGATTGACATGATTGTGTCGATACTAATAAATAAACTAAAACAATTATCAAAACAAACTAAAACAATTGTCAAAAGAACGTATAGTTTCGAATAATACTTAATTTTCTTTTGTCTCGTTAGTTCATAAAATTCAAGAGAGTTGCATTTAGGTCATAAATATCATATTAAATTATGGCAAATAATATATGTAGTCCTTACCATATCAAAACTAATTACGTCTGGATATATTATTTAAAAGAGAAAATATATTATTTTATCCACTTTGTCATATTAAATGATAATATTTGTCAAATTACTAGTTTGTACAAATTCTAACAAAAAAGATATGATTAGACCAATATATCCTTATTTTTCATTAAACTTATCCACTTTATATCTCTCATTCTCTTTTCTCTTTTCTCCTTTTTTTTCTCTCTCATTCACTTTTGAGATCCTTTTTTTTCTTTCCAACTCCAATGCTTTCTCTCTCCCGCTCTTTTCTCTTGCTTTTTTTCTTTCTCTTATTTTCTCTATATTTTGGGCGTTTTTTTAGCATGATTTTTTTGTTACGTTCGTTGCCATTAAATTTAGTTTCTCTCTCATTAGTTATTGGTTACGAATTTACAGTCGTTACGACGTATGTATGTCGTACCGTCTCGTTACCATGTGTTCTTTACCTTTTGTGTTACTATATCGTAACTGCGTTACCATGTGTTATTTTACCTCAGCACGACATTGTTTGTCATGTTGTAACGCAGTATGGGATCATAATTTCGTATCTTATTTACCGTGTTGGAATATTGTACACGAGGTACCAGTAAGCGGATACAATATTTGTTTTTTTGTTATGTTCGTTATCATTACATACATAGCTGATCATTCGTTACTTATTTCATGCAGATGAGCTCATCTTGTTTAATTGTTGCGCATGAAGGAGAATGAAACAAATATATATGATGGAGGCAGAAAAAGTTACATTCCTATTCCGCCTATGCGTATAACATTCGACCAGTACGATATTATGGTAACACAAAAGGGTAATCAGAATACGAAATGGTTATTTCTTTCGAGGGTTACCAGCACACATAGGGTAACGCAATAAAGAAATGATCATTTCTTAACGAGTTACCAGCACACAATATAGTAACACAATAAAGAAATGATCATTTTGTAACGAGCTACTAGCATGTAGGAATGTAACCCGGTTAATAATTGAACATTTATTACATAGTTACCATCACATAGAAGGATAACCCAACTAATAAGTCATAATTTCGTACAGCGTTACCATCACATACAAGAGCACCCCAGCTAAGAATTGATCATATATAATGCCTAAAGAAATGATCATTTTGTGACACAATAAGGAAATGATCATTTTGTTACCATGTGTTAGTTTACCTCACCACGACATTGTTTGTCATGTGGTAACACAGTATAAGATCACAATATCGTATCTTATTTATCGTGTTGGAATATTGTACACGAGGTACCAGTAAGCAGATACGATATTTGTTTTTCGTTACATTCGTTACCATTATATACAGAGCTGATCATTCGTTTGCGCATGGAGGAGAATGGAACGAAAAGATATACGATGGAGGCAGAAAAAAGTACGTTCTCATTCCGCCTATGCGTAAAACACTCGACCAGTACGACGTTATGGTAACACAAAAGGGTAATCGGAATACAAAATGGTTATTTATTTCAAGGATTACCATCACACAATAGGGTAACCCAATAAAGAAATGATCACTTCTTAACGAGTTACCAGCACACAATAGAGTAACACAATAAAGAAATGATCATTTCGTAACGAGTTACTAGCATGTAGGAATGTAACCCGATTAATAATTGATCATTTATTACTGAGTTACCATCACGTAGAAGGGTAACCCAACTAATAAATTATAATTTCGTACTGAGTTACCATCACATACAAGAGCATCCCAACTAAGAATTGATCGTATATAATGCCTAAAAAATGATCATTTCGTAACACAATAAAAAACGATCATTTCGTAACGAGTTACCACCACAAAAGGGTAATCAAAATACGAAATGGTTATTTCTTTCAAGGGTTATCAGCACACAATAGGGTAAGCCAATAAAGAAATGATCATTAACGAGTTACCAGCACACAATAGAGTAACACAATAAAGAAATAATCATTTCGTAATGAATTACTAGCATGTAAGAATATAACCCAGTTAATAATTGATCATTTATTACAGAGTTACCATCATGTAGAAATAATATGATTGTGTTATTAATAATTTGGTTTTTTGCTAATAACAAACTGTGATCGACTATGTGTGTTAATAAAAATAGTGTGTTAACAACACAACAGTAATAATAATCATCAAAATCAATGGGAGTTTATTACTACACAAAACTCTCAGAAAGGTCTATACACAAACAACTCCATTCTCAATAAAATGAAGCAATCTAATATCACAATAAACAATTTCTTAAGAACATTTTTAAACAGCACATATTTAAAAAAAAAAAAGGCACCATTGTAATCAGTTTAACATAATAACTTCCCTCAGATCAAACAAAAAAGTCCTCGAAGTTGATCCTTTAGTGCTATTCCCCTTCTTCAGCTTCTCCGGCGGCGGAATAGTTGGAAAAAAGTATAGGAAACACTTTGGGACCTGAAATCGTTTAGCTTAGCTTTAGATCCATAAGGCTCTATTTGCATTTGTCCGCCACTGTAGGACTTCGATCTGTAATGTGCCATGGATCTATTGGAGTTCTGTCCGATGGGAGGTGTTGATAGCCCATCCACCTTGGCATTCACGTAAGCACTCCAGACAGCCGAACAGTCCAATCAGCCGATCAGGCCGAGCAGAGCCCGAAACCGGACCGGGTATGAACCCGATTTTCTCCCGGGCTCGTTAAAACCGGACCGGACAGAGACGTCAGAGCCGACCCGGGATCCGATCCAGGAGGGCCGAGCAGACCGAAGATAAAAACGCTCCGATTCAAGATTATAACAAGGCCGACCCGAACGGCGGGAAACCCGAGGGCCGACCCCAGCGGATAAACGTCGCCATAAGCATTGGGACAGACCCGCATACCAATTAACGCGCGCTGTCATGTCTCTTCCCGAAGCAATCTTCAGAGGCCGCCACGTGTCTAAGGCACATTTACAGTTTGACAAGTGTTATGGGCATATTCCCCAACATCCTCCAGCTGTCATCTCCTGACTGGCTAAAATTGTCTATATATATGAGAGGAATGTACAATAGAAAGGACTTTTGGGAAAATTCGTGAGAAAAGAGAGAAAAATAGAGAGAAAAAGAGAAAAGATAAGACTTGTAATTAGCAAGCACAAACAGAATAGACTGGCCCAATATATTCAGCCCGACTCTATTCTACATCAAGATCATTAATAAAATTTAGTGATCCAATACTTTTCACCTTGTTTATTATTTTCTATGTGGCTTCGATCCATTCGTCCAGATCAGCACACGTGACGTTGACCAAATCAGACGTCAACAGATTGACGCTAGAGGAAGGGCCCTCGCTGCCCACAACTGCATACACTCACCAGAATCCTGAACGAATCATTCAAGCTGTAACTACTTCAAGTTCTAAACATCATCAGCCCGCCACAAAGAAAGGAAACCCGTTCGAGGTGGCGGAGCGCTTTGGCATACCCTGCGTTTATCCGGGAATGACCATCCTCACCAATAAGTGGTGATATGAAAGCACAGGAACCATTGTAATTGTGAGTTGAAAGCACAGGAACCATTTGTAATACCCGTGTATTTTGTGAGTGTTATTTTGGATGTATTTTGTGGTATTGTGGTTATTTGGACCGTATATATTGATGATTGACCTTGGCATATTCATGGCTGATAATTGTTGGGTTTTGTGATTCTCGGATTGAGCTCGTTTTAGCCGGCCTTCTTGCGAATTTAAATTTGGAAAATAGCAGTTAGCGCACGCTAAGACTGTATGTCTAGCGCACGCTAACCAGGTTCGAGTAGCGCACGCTACTCTTGTGCAATAGCGTGCGTTAGTCCGCCGACGAAGCTTTCGACTCGAATGAGGCATTAGCGACGCTATGGACGGACTAACGTTGCTATTTCGATGTACTAGCGCACGTTACTTGTATGATAGCGTGCGCCAGGATGTCGTGTCGTGAGGACAAAACGCTTCGATCGCAGATATTGCGTGTAGCGCACGCCATCAGATGGAGTTAGCGCGCGCTAGTAGCAATCGGTAGCGCACGCTAACAGATAGTTCAGCCGCACGCTACCGAGTCCGCGTAATGTTCTGATCGCTTTTTCTTCAAGCAGTGCACCGCCTCGCTCGTTAGCGCACGCTAAGCTGTAGCCGTAGCGTGCGCTAATACCTCCCAGTATATATATGGGGGGTAGGTTCTAGAAATGTCATTTTCACCTCTTCCTCTTCTCTTCGGCGGCTGGGCATACTTGACCATTGGAGAGTGCAGATTCTTGGTCGGATTTCTTCATCCAACGATAATTTTAGGCTCCTAACACCAAGTTATCAACATCTTATCAACTTTCACCATCCAAATCAAGGTAAAACCGTTGGAACCCTAGTTCTTCATATTTTGGGGTTTTTGTCGAGATCTTTGATTTTAATCTATCCTAGCTCCGATTTGTGCTAGATGGTGATGTTGTAATCATAATCCTCCATTTTTCTCCAAGATTCACGGATTTAACCCTAAGTTACCTTTCATAGTTTGGGTTCGAGCTACGATTCCTTCGTAATATTTGAATAAATGTCCCCAAGGGTAGAACTTAGGGTAAATCTTTCCATTTCCGTGGTGTTGTGTTTTGATTCGATATTTCGATGTGTTAGGATCGAATCGTTGAAGGAAATTCAGACCGTACATTCATCCGTTCGCCGTATCTTGTGTCGTTCAAATTGAGGCAAGTACTTTGATTGTGTTTATTGTACATCGTGTGAATATATAAAAATGGAATTTGTGCCAATTGTTGATCGAGTGTGTGTGAGCCGAGTAAAACCAGTGAGGGTCCCCTGGGGTCCTGAGGCGCGTATCCCTACGGATCACTCGGTTGGGCTATACACTGTGGAGGGCCCGACGAGGTGTCTCGGGTGTGTATCTTGGCCGAGAGGTACAGGCCGATAGCTCGGGAGGTTGTTTTGTGATGATTTTTGTGTTGTGGTATGACGGAATATCTTTGTTGGCACTATGTTTTCTGTGGTTTTTGTTGATTATTCAATTGTTGTACATATTCTAGAATCATTGTACTTGCACCGGCTTCTTGCTGACCCCTTTTTGGGGTGGATATACTTTTGTGTATTCAGGTACAGGTCCAGTGGGAGGACTAGCACAAGACGGACACGAGCTTGGTGGGCAGCATTGATATCGTGCATTATTTTTGAGTTGATGGTCATATGGTCATGGTCAAAGTCGTGTTTTGGTTTTGTACTCGCGCTGGTCTTGTCCGGTGTTGTATGTCATGTCATTATTAATGGTTAATGATGTTGTTGTATTCCCGTGGTGAACGGTCATATTGGTTATGATTTCCTCGGGATGATATGTTGTTTGGTATTGTGATGTATGTTATGTTGAAATTGAAGTTGATTTTGAATGTATGAACATTTGTGTTTGTCATATTTAATGTGTTTTATTTGGGTCTAAGCCTGGTAGGTCCTCCAAAAAGGATCTACGGCGCTGTAATATCTCCGTAAATCATGAGGGTGTTACAGAATATGGTATCAGAGCCTAGGTTTATGGATACCTAGCCGCTTGTTTTTGGGTCTATTAAATTGAGTCGGCTTGTTATCTACGATATCATTGGCATGCTACCACCTCGTGTCACTGTGTTGGAAGACTCTTCGGATGTTGGTTGTTTCTTCCTTCTAAATAATTACCTTAATATTGTGCAATCTATTATTGTAATCATTTCCTTGTTGAATCATTCTTACTCTTCAGTATGCCGAGAGGTAGAGCTATCCGTCAACGTGGTCGTGGTAGAGGCCGTGGCAGAGTGGTAGTGTCCGAGTCCGAGAGGTCCGTTTGAATCGGCATCTCGCTCTGCGACTAGGTCGGACCCGATTCCTTCGGGAGGTTCGAATGGAGGCTCGGAGGCCGAGGTGCCTAACGTTCTTCAACAAGTTGTAACACAAGTGCACCAACCGGCACAAGTGGTGCGTAATATTAATACCGGGCAGACGGTTGAGGATCGATGGCTTCAAGAAGTTATGAAGATGAACCCTCCTGCATTCGATGGTTCCGGTGATGCGAACAATCGGGATCATTGTTAGTTGAGCCGAGAAGATCTTTGACGGTATTGGTTGTCCTGGCCAAGAGAGTCCCGATTGCTCAATATCGGCAGTTGATGACGCTTGACCGTGGTGGCGAATGTTAAGCCCAAGGACCGTGATGTCACTTGGGAAGAATTTAAAGAATTGATGGAAGCTCGGTATTGTCCAAATGTTCGGCTAGCAAGAGTCGTGAGTTCTTGAGCTCAACCGAAGATGTTCCTATTTCGAAGCAATCAAGACATACAACAAGCGGTTAGTGTATGTCCAAGATCGAGTTAAGGATGAGATAGACAAGATACTTCATTTCGATGCAAGGATGAAACCGAGGTCCGAAAGTATATGGTGGGCCTTGGGTGTACTACTTTGAGAGAATATCAGATAGAGCACTTGCTTATGAGATGGTGTCGCCCGGTTCAGCAGCTTTCGAGCTCGAAGAAACCAAAATTTTACGGTAGTTTCCGAGGCGGTGGATCGCGCAGCCTCAATCTTCTATGCAATCTTCGCCGGTTCCTCCGGCTAGTGGAGGAATGCCGAGGGTTTGTTTTAATTGTGGAAACCGGGACATGTCAGTTCGCCGCACTTCGCCCCATTGATTGTTTTAAGTGTGGGAAGGTGGTCATCGCGCGTTATATTGTGAGTCAAGGCGTAATAATTTCTAAACAGCTTCCTACCCTACCCGGCACAAGATGGTCAGCCAACTCCGAGTGTCGGACGCGGCAGGGCAGAGGTAAACCGAGCATAAGGATGCATCTAGCATTGGATCAGCCCCACCCCGATTGTATGAGATGAGGCGGACCGATGACGTAGGGACCGCCACTACGCTGTGTATTGTTTATATTTCGATGCACCGGTAGATGTATTGTTTGATTCTCGGAGCTACTCATTCTTTTATATCATTATCTTGTGTGAATCGTTTGGGCCTAGACGGTCTCTCTACATGTGAACCTTTTATTGTTGGGTTGCCAAGTGGGGAAAGGATAGTTGGGGATCAAGAGATCGCCAATTGTCTGTAACCATTGGCGGTAAAGATTGGTCATCCGATTTGATTGTGATCGATATGATGGGAGAGGATTTAATCCTCGGTGATGATTAGTTAAATCGGCATGGAGCGATAGTAGATTATCGTCGGAAGATAATTTCGATAGTCGCACGGATGGTATCAACACGTTTTGAAGGGCAAAACCCGGTACTTCGGGAAGTTTATTCGAGCCATGAAAGCGATGAAATTATTGCGACAAGGTTGTACCAGCTTATTGGTGTTACGCATTAAAGTCGGAAGTTGGCGGAGTACGCTTATCCTCTGTTCCAGTTGTGAATGAATTTCAGGACGTATTTCGGATGATTTGCCGGGATTGCCACCACATCGTGAAGTAGAGTTCGTCATCGAACTAGAGCCCAATGCGGCGCCAATATCCAAGGCACCGCATGAATGGCCCCATCGGAAATGTTAGAATTGAAGAAACAATTGGGTGAATTGTTGGACAAAGGTTATATTCGCCTAGTGTGTCTCCATGGGGTGCACCGGTATTGTTTGTACGAAAGAAAGATGGGTCCTTACGGCTATGTATTGACTATCGTGAGTTGAATAAACTCACTATTAAGAACAAGTATCCGTTGCCAAGAATCGATGATCTATTTGATCAATTACAAGGGGCTACGGTTTTCTCCAAGATTGATTTGAGGTCGATATTACCAACTCCGAATTCGAGATTCGGATATTCCCAGGTCAGCATTTCGGACGAGGTATGGGCATTACGAATTCGTAGTTATGCCATTCGGTTTAACAAATGCTCCGGCGGCCTTCATGCAACTTATGAACAAAACTTTTATCGAATATCTCGATAAATTTGTAGTGGTGTTTATCGACGATATATTAATCTATTCCAAAAGTGAGACGGAGCATGCCGAACACTTGAGAATCACGTTGAGTATTTTGAGGGCTGATAAGCTTTATGCTAAATTTTCTAAGTGCGAGTTCTGGCTTAAAGAAGTTTCTTTTCTGGGACACATCATCTCGGTAGATGGTATTCGTGTAGACCCTCAAAAGGTTGAAGCAGTCTTAGCTTGGGAGCCTCCACGGAATGTTAAGGAAGTTCGAGTTTTCTAGGATTAGCGGGCTATTATCGTCGATTTGTTGAAGGATTCTCGAAAATAGCTCGACCGCTCACCTTATTATTGCGAAGTCACGAAATTTGAGTGGAGTGATGAGTGTCGAAGAGTTTTGATGAGTTGAAAAGCGGTTGACTACGTCTCCGATCCTATCCTTACCACAAGGAACTAAGGTTTCGTTATTTGTAGTGATGCTTCTAAACAAGGATCGGGATGTGTATTGATGCAAAATGAGAGAGTAGTGGCCTATGCGTCTCGACAATTAAAGCCATACGAGATGAATTATCCTACTCATGATCTTGAGTTAGCCATTGTGGTGTTTGCGTTGAAAATTTGGAGGCATTACTTGTATGGTTCTTCTTGTCGAGTGTATACGGATCATAAGAGCTTGAAGTACATATTTACGCGAAGGAACTAAATATGCGTCGGCGATGGTTGGAACTACTTAAAGATTATGATCTTGACATTCTTTACCATCCGTAAAGCAAACGTCGCTTCCGATGCGTTAAGCCGCAAGTCACCATGTTGCAAAAGTTGGAACTACTTACCATTCAACCGAAGCTTAGACGAGTTGATTGATATGGAAATTGAAGTTTGGCCTCACGTAACTCAAGGACATTGCTTTCCTTGAGATTACATCCTCCGTAATGGAAGATATTAAGTCCAAGCAGCTTAGATGATCTCTCAATTGTGTAGCTTCGGAAGACAGTGTTAGAGGAAAAGCTCCTGGATTCTTAATCGATGAAGACGGAGTTCTTCGATTTCGAGGCGTAACTTGTGTACCTAATCGGGATGATCTTAAACAGTAATTTTGAATGAAGCACATTCTACTCCGTACTCGATTCATCCGGTATGAGTAAAATGTATAAGGACTTGAAGAAAAACTTTTGGTGGCGAACATGAAGAAAGATGTAACAGAGTTCGTGATGAAATGCTTGACTTGTCACAGAGTTAAAGCGGAACATCGAGACCCGCCAGAAATTGCAACCGCTACCAATTCCGGAATGGAAGTGGGAAGATATAGCGATGGATTTTATTGTGGGAATGCCAAAGACGCGAATCGAGTGAATATGATTTGGGTAATTGTTGATCGGCTAACCAAATCCGCACACTTTCGGGAATTAGAGATATTTGGGGACCGGAGAGGTTAGCTCGGTTATTCATTGCGGAGATTGTGAGACTCCATGGTACCCCAAAGAGTATAGTGTCTGATCGCGATGGGCGTTTTGTGTCGCATTTCTGGCAAGCAGTACATCGAGCACTCGGTACCAAATTGAATTTCAGCACCGCTTATCATCCCCAGACGGACGGACAATCAGAGGACGATCCAAACGCTAGAAGACATGTTGAGGGCTTGCGCGTTGGATTGGAAAGAAGATTGGGAGACTCATTTACCATTGATTGAATTTGCGTACAATAACAGTTGGCATAGTTCGATTGGGATGGCTCCGTTTGAAGCATTATACGGAAGACGGTGTAGATCGCCAACTGTTTGGACGAGCCATACGAGTTACTTGAGTAGAACCGGACTTGGTGGTTCAAACACGGAAAAAGTCGCAATTATTCGCAAAGGTTGTTGATCGCCGTAGTCGACAAAGTCATATGCCGACGTCGCCGCCGATCGTTAGAGTTCCAAAGTGAGACCATGTGTTGTTGAAAGTATCGCCGACTCGTGGAGTTCTTCGGTTTGGTAAGAAGGGAAGCTTAGTCCTCGTTATATTGGCCCCTTCGAGATCCTGGACAAGGTAGGCGATGTAGCTTATCGACTAGCATTACCTCCGACGCTTAGTCATGTTCATAATGTGTTTCATGTTTCACAACTGCGTAAGTATGTTCCCGATCCCAGCCATGTTATTGATTATCAAGAGATTGAGATTAGTGATGATGTTACGTATGAAGAACAACCAGAACCATACTAGAGAGACGAGTGAAACAATTGCGACGGAAAGTGATTCCGTTAGTAAAGGTCCAATGGTCTAAGCATGGAATTGAGGAGGCCACGTGGGAGACCGAGGATAGTATGCGTGCCCGATACCCCGAACTTTTTGTATCTTAAGTTTCGGGACGAAACTTCTTTTTAGGGGGTAAGGGTGTAATACCCGTGTATTTTGTGAGTGTTATTTTGGATGTATTTTGTGGTATTGTGGTTATTTGGACCGTATATATTGATGATTGACCTTGGCATATTCATGGCTGATAATTGTTGGGTTTTGTGATTCTCGGATTGAGCTCGTTTTAGCCGGCCTTCTTGCGAATTTAAATTTGGGAAATAGCGCTTAGCGCACACTAAGATCGTATGTCTAGCGCACGCTAACCAGGTTCGAGTAGCGCACGCTACTCTTGTGCAATAGCGTGCGTTAGGCCCGCCGGACGGTAAGCTTTACGGACTCGAATGAGGCGTTAGCGTACGCTATGGACGGACTAACGACGCTATTTCGATGTACTAGCGCACGTTACTTGTATGATAGCGTGCGCTAGGATGTCGTCGGTGAGGACGAACGTTTCGATCGCAGATATTGGTGTAGCGCACGCCATCAGATGGAGTTAGCGCGCGCTAGTAGAATCGGTAGCGCACGCTAACAGATAGTTCAGCAGACGCTACCGGAGTCCGGCGTAATGTTCTGATCGCCTTTTTCTTCAGCAGCCGCACCGCTCGCTCGTTAGCGCACGCTAAGCTCGTAGCCGTAGCGTGCGCTAATACCTCCCGATATATATGGGGGTAGGTTCTAGAAATGTCATTTTCACCTCTTCCTCTTCTCTTGGCCGGGCATACTTGACCATTGGAGAGTGCATTCTTGGTCGGATTTCTTCATCCAACGATAATTTTGGGCTCCTAACACCAAGTTATCAACATCTTATCAACTTTCACCATCCAAATCAAGGTAAAACCGTTGGAACCCTAGTTCTTCATATTTTGGGGTTTTTGTCGAGATCTTTGATTTTAATCTATCCTAGCTCCGATTTGTGCTAGATGGTGATGTTGTAATCATAATCCTCCATTTTTCTCCAAGATTCACGGATTTAACCCTAAGTTACCTTTCATAGTTTGGGTTCGAGCTACGATTCCTTCGTAATATTTGAATAAATGTCCCCAAGGGTAGAACTTAGGTAAATCTTTCCATTTCCGTGGTGTTGTGTTTTGATTCGATATTTCGATGTGTTAGGATCGAATCGTTGAAGGAAATTCGGACCGTACATTCATCCGTTCGCCGTATCTTGTGTCGTTCAAATTGAGGCAAGTACTTTGATTGTGTTTATTGTACATCGTGTGAATATGTAAAAATGGAATTTGTGCCAATTGTTGATCGAGTGTGTGTGAGCCGAGTAAAACCAGTGAGGGTCCCCTGGGGTCCTAGAGTCGCGTATCCCTACGGATCACTCGGTTGGGCTATACACTGTGGAGGGCCCGACGAGGTGTCTCGGGGTGTGTATCTTGGCCGAGAGGTACAGGCCGATAGCTCGGGAGGTTGTTTTGTGATGATGACTGTGATGTGGTATTAGGAATATCCGTGATGGCACTATGATTTTCTGTGGTTTTTGTTGATTATTCACTTGTTGTACATATTCTAGAATCATTGTACTTGCACCGGCTTCTTGCTGACCCCTTTTTGGGGTGGATATACTTTTGTGTATTCAGGTACAGGTCCAGTGGGAGGACTAGCACAGGACGGACACGAGCTTGGTGGGCAGCATTGATATCGTGCATTATTTTTGAGTTGATGGTCATATGGTCATGGTCAAAGTCGTGTTTTGGTTTTGTACTCGCGCGGGTACTGTCCGGTGTTGTATGTCATGTCATTATTAATGGTTAATGATGTTGTTGTATTCCCGTGGTGAACGGTCATATTGGTTATGATTTCCTCGGGATGATATGTTGTTTGGTATTGTGATGTATGTTATGTTGAAATTGAAGTTGATTTTGAATGTATGAACATTTGTGTTTGTCGTATTTAATGTGTTTTATTTGGGTCTAAGCCTGGTAGGTCCTCCAAAAAGGATCTACGGCGCTGTAATATCTCCGTAAATCATGGGGGTGTTACACCATTGAAATCGTGGGTTCCTTCTTGACTCGACTGACCTTTTGAAGGTCGTAACCCAGGGGATATCGAGCGTAGTTCAAGGCTCTAAAAGGTTTCTAAAGAATCCCCTTGTATCCTTCAAATTAAAGTTGCAATCTACAAACACCGCAACTGCCAATGACTCCACAATATCTGCAAGCCGCTATTGGGCGAAGATTAGGCTGAAATCAGATGGAGTCATCGAAATCTAACAGGTTTATTGCGTAAGCGCCCGAACAGCGGCCATTAGGATGCCGACAGTGAAACCTGAAATTCGAAGTGATGAAAAAACAGCAGAAAGTGGAACATGTTAGTAAAACTGAAATAAACAAAGGCATACTCTTTTGTCGATTATTCAGAAACCAAGGGAAAAGGGGCCAGGCCGACAAAATTACCAAGGAAGTCTTAGCAGAAGCACTAATCCTGCAACTACCGGCCCGAGGAGAACCCCTCGCCCGTATCTCACGATGTTTGACCCTGCAACCTGCACCGTCTTCGCTTGAGCGAAAAATGCGGTTCGACATCCGGTCTATCTGATGCCGAGCTCAGATACGCCCCAGTGGAGAAAGCTAGCCTATACACTCATACTAGCCCCCCGAAAGTAAAGACCTGCCCTCTGGAACCTTAGATTTTATTGCGGAGTTTTCACCAGCGAGAGAATAACCAATTGGAGCGGTCGCTCCATATGGACGGATCCCCAAATGCCGGCCGGGCAGGCGTAGGAATAGTCCTCGGCAGTCCCGACCAACGTTTGTTCTGCTCGGCCATTCGCTTAGGTTTCCTAGCCACCAACTATGACGCGGAATGTGAAGCCCTCGTGGCTGGTCTGAAGATGGCGACCTCCCTTGGTCTTCCTCACCTCACTATCTTTGAGTGATTATCAGTTAGTGGTAAATCAAATTAGGGGCGAATACGAAGACAGGGAGCCCAGATTGGTCAATTACCTCAGCCTGGCTCGGACCCGGTAGTAAGATTTTCGGGGAACTATCTAACACCTTCCTCGAACCAAGAACAGCCGAGCTGACTCCTTGGCATCCGAACAATTCGAGCTACGAGGACGGATACAACTTACTGTTTCATGCCCTCAGCGCAGCATTCTGCCCGCAAAGATGATTACTTCAACCTTAGTATACCCGGTTCACCATTGAAGGAACTTTATGCGGAGGTGTCCAGTTCCATCGCTAAAAGGCTTATCCAAGTACGCCCTTAGAAAGGTGCCCAAGCGGACACGCGACAGCCACTTCGGCGGCCCGACACTGGCCTACAAATTGCTCCGACAAGGATATTACTGGCCGAGTCTCAAAAGGATATCACGGAGCTGGGGCAAAAGTACGCCCGATGCCAAACCTTCGCTTCTTAGATCCGAACCTCGCAAGAAACCCACTTCCGTTTAGTGCCTTCGGCCATTCGTCAAGTGGATGATCGTTCGGGTCGGCCCCCTATCTAAAAGACGAGTTGAGGTGCAATACGCCATCGTCGCAGTTGATTATTCTACAAAGCGGATCGAGGCTGAACCCCTAGCTCGGACAACCGAACAAAAAATAATCGATCTTATTTGGAAATCGCTCAAGACCCCCCAGTCTGTTGTATCTGATAAAGCCATATGATGACAATAAAGAATTTCAGGCCTTCCGCGACGGCCTCTGTATACGAAACAACTTATCCACATCGCACAATCCATGATCCAACGGACAAGTCAAGGCGGTTAATGAAATTATAACACAGCACCTCAAGATCCGCCTCGAAAAACTCAAAAGGTTCCCGGCCCGAAGAACTCCATGAAGCCTTATGGGCTCACGGAGCAACGCATCGGCCAGCCACTCGAGGAATACCTTCTTAGCCTTCGGTACTGAGGCTGTTATCCCGGCCGAAATTGGGGCACCCGCCTACCGGGTAACCCATTTCGAAGAACAAGAGCGACGTGACCCTCGAAGTCTGGACCTCGTCGCCGAAAACGGACCCAAGCAGAAATGCGGAACGCCATCTATAAACAAAACTCTCGAGGTTCATCATCGAAGCTTCCAGGTCGGAGACCTCATTCTTAAACGGGTATTGGGGCCAGATCCAGGACCTCCTAAATCCAAGTGGCAAGGACCATACGAGATTAACGAAGTCCTTCAGAACGGAGCCTGCTAGTTAGAATATCTGAATGGCCAAGGATTGATTCATCCGTGGAATGCCATGTATTTAAAAAAGGTATTATCAACAAAATTCGATTTTACTTCATTTTTAATCTGGATACACTGTAAGACCGAGCTCGCCTCGGCACCTCATAAGACAGGCCCATCCGGCACTATAAGACCGAGCTCGCCTCGGCACCTCATAAGACCGGCCCATCCGGCATTATAAGACCGAGCTCGCCTCGGCACCACATAAGACCGGCCCATCCGGCACAATAAGACCGAGCTCGCCTCGGCACCTCATAAGACCGGCCCATCCAGCACTATAAGGCCGAAGCTCGCCTCGGCACCTCATAAGACCGGCCCATCCGGCACTATAAGACCGAGCTCGCCTCAGCACCACATAAGACCGGCCCATCCGGCACTATAAGACCGAGATCGCCTCGGCACCTCATAAGACCGGCCCATCCGGCACTATAAGACCGAGCTCGCCTCGGCACCACATAAGACCGGCTCATCCGACACTATAAGACCGAGCTCACCTCGGCACCTCATAAGACCGGCCCATCCGGCACTATAAGACCGAGCTCGCCTCGGCACAATCAACAAATGATGAACATGATAGAAAGGCGACGGCCCAACCAACTGGGCCCAAACATCCAAAAAACAGCAACAGTTGCTACAAGGAAGATTTTATTCACTCAAGGCATTTTTGCAAAGTACATATGAAGAAAACAGAAAATAAAGACAGATTGGCACGCAGGCCGTACATGAAATAAAACAAAAATCTACTCGGCCCCACCCTCCTGGCCGGCCGCTTGGAAGGACTGTCCGTCACCTTCGCCGTGCGGAGCCAACCCGAGATCTTCAACCTCAGCGACCTTTGGCTCATCGGCTCCATGAATATCAACATGCAGATCGGTCGCCTGGGACACTATATAAGCCTCGATCTCCTGAACGGTCTTCCCTCCCTTCATGAGATCTAATATCTCGTAGCAGGTGGAGACGTAATTCAGATTGATGAGCTCCTCGAACTCAGGCGTCTCCTTGAAGGCCGCCGCCCCTTCGGCCAGACCCTTGGCGTAGCCCGAGGCCTCGTAGGTATTGACACGCTCGGTCAGACTTTCAACTTGGGCCTTGGTTTCTTTCAAGTAAGCCTCGTGCTCGGCCTTGATGTCTAACCATTGTTGATGCGCCTTCTCGGCCGCCGTGGTCATTTCTTCGGCCTTTCCTTTCCAAATATCGGCCTCAAGAGCCCGACTGTCAAGAATCTCCATTTCGCCCTTCATGGAGGTCATCTCCTCCTCCAAGGACTTGATTAGAGAAGGACATAGATGGTGCTCCTCCTGCAATGCCTTGAGATCGGCCTCCGCCTTCTTGTGCTTCTCAACCAGGGCCATCAACTCACCAGTGGCCTTTATGTAAGTGCACAACGCACGGCCCATCAGAGCATTCCCAAATTGGATCTACTCATCCGGACCCATGTCGTTGGTCACCATTTCCATCTTAGGCGTCCAACCCCTGATAGGGACATGACTGGACTCAACCACCGCCGGTGAAACCCGGTTGAGCATCTCAGCGGTCGGGGTGGCTGCACGGACGTAATCAAGAAACCAGGGCGGTCGCCGCCCCTTCATTTGGGCACAAGGTGTTAGGAATACTTGTTAGATTTTGATGATGTCATTAATATAAAATCAAATGTTTATTACTTGGCAAAATGTAAGGAAGAACCAAATGAGTATCTTCCATAGGCCAAATATGTTAAGTATAAAACTTGGCAAAATGTAAAGAAGAACCAAATGAGTATCTTCTGTAGGCCAAAATTAGTTAGGCTGAAAAACGGCTAAGTACTAAGTACAGCTTAGTCCATCAGAGAGGAACAGCCGAGTCCAGTCAGAGTAGCTCTGGTCAAATTAAAATTTATCAGAGAAGTTTGACCAGATCAAATGAGGTACCTCGGGGAAGTCACGACCAGATAAGTCACAACAAAGGAATGTACCGAGAGGACCTATCTGCAGAGATGTTAGCTGCATATCAGCCTACTCGAATGCAGCCAAGTACTCCAAGTCCACGTCAGCATGCGTTGAAAAGTCAAATATTACGGAAAGCTCACATGCAACGTGAAGAGACAAATTGGAGTGATTCCCGCAAGAGATATGATTTAAATAAATCATCCAGACCCACCTTGAAGACTTTAATCATTTTATATTCAAAAGATTCGGCGCTCACATGCAGAAGTCTTCACAACGGTCGGAAGATAAAATAAAATAATGGGAATCCAGCCTTGCAACGTTCAGAAAGATTAAACAATGAAGTCTCTCTCCAACGGACGGATTTGTTCAAAAGATTTGCAACGGCTACAAGGAAAAAGCTCAGAGATCTGACCTATATATATCCAAAGATTTGAAACTGAGCAACAACCGGTGCGAACATACATTCTAGCGATCAAAGCAATCAAGCAATCTAAAGCAATCAATAGCATCGTGAAAAGAGCAGATCTAAAAGTTCATACTTAAGGAAGCTCTCAAGTTGGAGAAGACAAAAACTCTTGTCTATAATCTTGAGTACGGGGTACTTCACTGGTTGAAGTAAGAGACTGTAAAGGCATCCGAGGATCGAGGATCAAGAGGTGTAAGGTAGTCAAGTGTGTACAACGGTACGGATTTCCACTGGTTGGAAGCTGTTGCAGTGTGGTTTGAATCACTGTAATATTTATCACTGGTTGAAAATTATAGTGAATTCATCTCCAACTGGTTTGGAGAAAAGTGGATTAGTAGAGGATTACCCCACCTCTGAGACCACTATAATTGCCTGCGTTATTTATCGCTTTATCGCATCATACTTTAAGCTTTGCATACATTGTTAAGTGTTTCATTAAGTTAATCTCTATTCGTCATCAGCTGACTTCCGCACATATCCAAGAACAAACGACTCCAAGTCATTTGTTTAACCATCAGCTGAAGAAACTCACTCTTCGTGAAAAAGAGTTCAAGAGTTTCAACAAGTCTATTCACCCCCCCTCTAGACTTGTTCCTGGACGACTTGTGACCTACAAGTGGTATCGGAGCGGTTGATTCATTTATTTCACGAACCAGATCTATATCAGAGATATATATCTTTACTCTCACCTTATAATGGAACACATGCACTCTAGACTCCCTGTGTTTTCAGTTGACGAGTATGATCTGTGGAAGATAAGGATGCAGGCACACTTATCTTAAATTCATGACGACATGTGGTGCATCATTGAAGATGGTCCATTCATTTTTGAGAAGGACAACACAGCAGAGGAGATCGCAGCAGGAAGGCCAGAGAAGATCCCTAAGAAAAGGACGGAGCTGACTCCTGAAGAAAGAAAGATGGCCAATCTTGACAACCGGGCCAGAGATGTGTTATATCAAACTCTTGACAAATCCACCATGGTCAAGATCAAGAACTGTAAGAATGCCAAAGAAATTTGGGACACATTAGCCCTAATGTGTGAAGGGACGGAGCTGATCAAGGAAAACAAGCTGTCAATTGCTATTCAAAAATTTGACAACTTTAAAATGAAGAATGGTGAATCCATAGATCAAGTGGACACAAGGTTCACTGAAATTATCAATGAGATCAACTCCCTGGGCAAAACCTATGGCAACAGGGAAATGGCACTAAAGGTCCTTAGATCTCTCAACCCGAAATGGAGCATGAAGGCCGTAGCTATGAGAGAGTCCAAGGACCTGAACAAGATAAAGATTCAGGAGCTGTTCTCTGATCTGAAGGCTTATGAGTTCGAGCTTCCAAGTTCATCCTCAACTGAGCCTGCAGAGAAGGGAATCGCATTTGCAGCCGAATCCCCTGCCAAGAGCCTATCTGATGTGAAACCTCCAAATCCACTAGACTTTGAGGAAGAAATGGCTTTCATAATGCAAAGGTTCAGCAATTTCAGAAAGAACTACTCCAAGTACAAGAAAAATTACAAGGAGAATCCAAGAAGGAACCAGAAGGCTGGAAACTGGAAAGTAGAATGCTACAACTGTCACAAAATAGGACACATCCAAATGGATTGTCCCGAGCTCAAGAAGGACGAAACCAAGAAGGAGGTGGGCAGAAAGGAAGATAGAAGAAAGGCCCTCATCGGAGAAGACCAGGAGCATGTCGAATCAAGCAGCGGTTTCTTTTCTGATGAAGACGAGGAGTATGATTGCCTGATGGCAAACCTAGCTGATGAAGAGGTAACTTCTAAACCCACCGGTTCAAATAATAGCTCAGCCATGTCACAAGATATGGATCTACATGAATCGGTAAATCAGTTATTTAAAGATTTTGAAACACTCAAATCTGCACACCAAGCTGTATCAGCAGAGAAGACTCAGCTGCAAGATGAGAATAGGCAGCTGAAAAATGATTTCGAAAAACTCAGCCTAGATCTGAATAAGGTTGAGACAACTATAGCTGACTTTAAAAACCAGGCAAATGTCAACACAGCTGAGATAGATCGGCTAACCATTTTACTTAAAGAAAAATCTGCTGCACTTGCTCATGCCAAAGCTGAGTTTACTAAGCTGGCTCAGATAAATAAAACTCAGGCGCAGGAAATGACCTCCCTGAAGGCGTCTTCAACTCTGGGAGAATTGTGTACTTATAAAAGGTCATTATATACCAAATCAGGCCTTGGATATGATTCTCACACTCCCTCTAGTTCTAAAACCAAGTTTATCAAGGGAGAAACAATAGTCTCGACTGCTGAGACTGTATATAAACCGATATTCAAAAACAGGCAACAGCCAAGTCAAACGTCTAGCCGTCAAGTTACACTGCATACCCACCTAGACAGCGATGGGCAAGGCCTGCAAAAGCAACGATCTGCATAACATGACCACTATTACCAACAACTCCCCAAAAATAGATTTCATAATGGGAGGGGATGGAAACCTCAAGGTTATCCTAATTACCAAATGAACAAGTGTGGAGACCACAAAGATTTAATAAATGGTCTCGGCTAGATTTAGATATGGCCCACACTATCAAAATTTTGAGGAATATCCTAGATACAATCCAACCAGGAGATTCAGACCTCGACCACAGACACCTTATAAGGGTTATAATAATAATAATAACAATTTCTATAATCCCAGGAGAAATCAATTCTCCAGGAAACCAACTAACCCCAAAGGACCCACACAAATTTGGGTACCTAAATCTCTGCTTGTTTAATTGCAGAAAAGGTGGAAGGACTACAACCACATCTCCTCAAGCTCAAATTTTGGAGGTGAAGAATGGTTTGTAGACTGGATGCTCGAGGCATATGACCTAAACAAGAAGATGCTGACCAAATATATCAAAGAAAGAGGTCCCGATGTAACCTTTGGAGATAGCTCTAGAGGACAGACAAAAGGCTTTGGAGAGCTGCACCGAGGAAACATTGTGATATCCAAAGTCCATTATGTCAAAGGGCTCAAGTACAACCTTCTGAGCATAAGCCAGTTCTGTGATGAGAAGAATTTAGTAGTCTTCACCATCTTGAAGTGTATGGTGATAGACATCCTATCTGGTGAAATAAAGCTACAAGGACTCAGAAGAAGAGATGTCACTACAAAAAAAACAGTTTTTACCGACGCCAGAACCGCCGTTGTTAAACTTATAATTTACCGACGCCATTTACCGACGCCCGTACCGCCGTTCTTAAACTTATAATTTACCGACGCCATTTACCGACGCCCGTACCGCCGTTGTTAAACTTATAATTTACCGACGCCATTTACCGACGCCCGATTTACCGACGCCATTGCCGACGACCGGTTCGCAGACTTATTTTTTTTACAATTAACGACGCCGTTTACTGACGCCATTACCGACGCCATTTTGGCGTTGGTAATTTTTTTTTTTTAGTTTACCGACGCCGTTTACGCCATTACCGACGCCATTTCGGCGTCGGTAATTTTTCAACACAATCCCACATCGAAAAAACATCAATGTTTTTGGTGGTTTATAAACCAAAATCCTTCTAAACCATTTGAAATTGAATGGAGCCCGAACACGATCCGCCTGACGCACCCGACCCGCCGGACCCCGACTGACCTCGACCGAGCCCTCCCTTTGAGCCGGACCTAACCCGCCCGAGCCCCGCTGAGTCCCGACCCGACTTTTTAATTTTTTTAATTTAACGACGCCAAAAATGGCGTCGGTAAATGGCGGCGTCGGAAAATGGCGTCGGTAAAAAATTACCGTCGAGTGTTTTTCCAACGGCGGGTTGTCGTCGGTAATGGCGTCGGTAATTTTTTTACCAACGCCATTTTCTGTTTTACCAACGCTATTTTGGCGTCGGTAAAAACTGTTTTTTTTGTAGTGTGTCTACATGATTGATTGGAACACAGGAACACCTAACTCCTGTTTCCTATCCAAGAGAGTAGCTGAGAATGGATGGCTGTGGCACAAAAGACTATGTCATCTAAACTTCAAATCCATCAACAAGATTAGCTCTCAGAAGCTGGTCAGAGGACTTCCAAATGAAGCATTCAAGAAGGAAGCACTCTGTGATGTATGCCAGAAGGGAAAACAGACCAAGACATCGTTCAAGCCAGTTCAGCCTACAACGCTCACAACAAGGATCTTAGATCTACTCCACATGGATCTATTTGGCCCTATCAAGCCAATGACTTTGAGCGGCCGAAAACATGCCCTTGTAATAGTAGATGATTATTCAAGGTACACTTGGATCATTTTTCTATACAAGAAAAGTGAAACCCTGACCAAGTTACCTGAGCTGCTGAGAAGGATCCAGAATGAGAAATCCCTCTCCATAATCAAGATCAGATCAGATAGAGGAGGAGAGTTTCTCAACAAGGCGATAACCGACATGATCGAGAATGGGATCCAAAGATGAGCTCTGCAGCCGGGACGCCCAGTGAGAATGGTGTTGCCGAAAGAAGGAAGAAACTCGAAGGAAGCAAAGAAGGTCCATGATTGCGAGCGGACCTACCTAAAAGGTTCAGGTTGAAGCCGCAACACACTGTCACACCCGTAATGTATATGATAGTAGGGAGACATGGCAAAACTCCTATGAGGTTTGGAATAATAGAACCCCTACCGTTGCTTACTTTCATGTCTTTGGTTGTAAGTGTTTCATCCACAACAACGGTAAAACACGGCTAAATGCCTTTGATGCTAAAGCGATGACGGTCTCTTTATGGGATATTCCCAAAGAAGCAAGGCATATAGAGTTTTTAATAAAAGAACCTTAGTTGTGGAGGAAACACCCCATGTTGTTTTTGATGAATCTACCGTTGAGTACAGGAAACAACTTGAGCTAATTGAGAACAAGCTCAAGTCAGCAACCCTTGAAGAAGTCATTATACATGACACTGGGATGGTGGACTCACCTGCAGACCAGCCTGATGACCCAACTGCAGCTGATGAAGACCCAACTGCAGATCAGACAGGATCACCAAACCTATATGATCCAGTTGCTGCTGAAGAAGACCCAGACGGAGCTGACAAAGACTCATCTGCAGATCAGAACCAACCTGCAGATGACAAGGAAGTAGCTGATCCAGTTGCAGACAAGAACCCAGCTGATGCAGATAATCACCAGAGCAATCCAACAGGGGGAACAAACCCAGAAGAGGATGATATCCCCAAATGTCTCAAGGATCACCCAATTCAGCAAATTATCGGAAAGTTGACTGATGGAGTTAAGACGAGACAGTCAACCCTACCAGCAGGAATGGTGATGTTCTCATGTTTTATGTCACAAATTGAACCCAAGACTACAGAACAAGCCTTGGAAGATTATTCATGGATCAATGCCATGCAAGAGGAATTGGAGCAGATTGAAAGAAACAAAGTTTGGGAACTAACAGACAGACCTGATCACAAGAAAGATATTGGCACCAAATGGGTGTATAAAAACAAGAGTGATGAAGACGGAGCTGTTGTTAGGAATAAATCCAGGCTCGTAGCAAAAGGTTATGCACAGTGTGAGGGAATAGATTTTGATGAAACTTATGCACCTGTTCCAAGATTAGAAGCCATCAGATTATTCCTCGCATATGCTGCATTCAAGGACTTTGAAGTCTACCAGATGGATGTAAAGACTGCGTTTCTGAATGGAATCCTAGAAGAAGAAGTCTATGTAGAGCAACCCCCAGGTTTTGTCAAAGGAGACAAAGTCTATAAGCTGTTGAAGGCTCTGTATGGACTCAAGCAAGCACCAAGAGCGTGGTATGAAACACTGTCTGTGTTTCTTGAGAAAAATGGATTTTGCAAAGGGAAAGTGGACAAGACCCTATTCAGAGTGGAGCACGAAGGCCACATATTAATAGTTCAGATTTATGTGGATGACATCATATTCGGGTCAACCAATCCAGAGCTATGCGAGAAATTCTCCAACCTCATGCAAGGAGAATTTGAGATGAGTATGATGGGTAAGCTTAACTTCTTTCTCGGATTACAAGTTAAGCAGATGGAAAAAGGAATTTTCATCAACCAAGCAAAGTATACCAGAGATCTTATCAAGAGATATGGAATGGAATCAGCCAAACCCGCAAGAATTCCAATGAGCACAAGTACTCACCTGGATGCAGACGAGGCAGGCATATCAGTGGACTCAACCCACTACAGAGGACTCATCGGATCTCTTCTGTACCTCACTGCAAGCAGGCCAGACATATCATATGCCGTTGGAGTTTGTGCAAGATTCCAGTCCAAGCCGAAGCAATCACACCTAGATGCAGCCAAGAGAATAATTAAATACCTAAAGTCTACAATTAATGTTAGAATATGGTATCCCAAAGATGACAACTTCGAGCTATCAGGATACTCAAATGCGGATTTCGCAGGATGCAAAATCAACAGGAAAAGCAGTAGTGGAACGTGTCAATTCCTAGGAACCAGACTGATATCCTGGTTTAGCAAGAAGCAGGTTTCTAACTCTATCTCCACTACAGAGTCAGAATACTGTCATGCAGTAGTAGTGCACAGATTCTATGGATCAGACAACAGTTAAGGGACTATAATATAATTGCCAACGAAGTTCCTATCTGGTGTGACAACAATAGTGCTATTGCAATAACCAACAATCCGGTTTTGCACTCAAGGACGAAGCACATTGACGTTAAGCACCATTTCATTAGAGACCATGTGCTTAACAAAAGGGTTAGAGTTGAAAGAGTCAGCACAGACTACCAAATAGCTGACATCTTCACTAAACCCTTGCCAGAAGAAAGATTCCTAGAGCTTAGCAGAGACCTTGGATTACTAGATTGGGAATCTAGTACTGAAGCAAGTTAAAGGAAGGACGGACCCTTAATCAAATTAGCCGATGCAAAGTAGAAGACAAAGGCCAGACGAAGCAACTTAGCTGTTCAGAATACCAGGCGAGAAGTCAACTAACCTGTTGCAGAGTGGTCAACAGTCAACAAAACAGACCAGCTAAGTTTTCTAGACTGACCTCTAAATTTTTAATTATTATCTGCCACATTTATAATATTAATTTTGGCTAACGAAATGGCATTTAAATATACATTTTATAAGCCAAGTGGCAATTTTAATACACGCGTCAAACACCTATTTAATCAACCTCTACGATGGCCAATCAGAATCAACCGTCGAATTTTAAATTGGGCCACCGATTCAAATTTGAAATTCAAAAGAATATCAAAAGGCGTACCACCATTCAAATATATAATAAACTAATACAAACGTCTTTTCATCTTCTTTATAAGGAAAGAAGACCTTTCACTTTACTTTTTACGCTTACAGAAACCCTAGATTTTACATAGCAAAAATATACACTAAAAATCCTCTATTTGCAGAAATGGCATCCTTCGAAGGAGTGAATTTGAAGGCGGTGAAGGACCAAATCATTTTCTCGATGGTAGTCGACTTTAAAGGTTTACTAGAAGCCAATCTGGAGGACTACGACATGTTCAATCTGATCCGGGCAATGAAGCTTAATGGGATCTACCCATTTCTCGACATCAACCCGCAACATCTATTCAAAGAGGATGTCGTTGAGTTCTATCGCAATGCTTATCTGATTCAAGACGGATTCACAAAGAAAGTCGGCGAGTACTGTCAAAGATAGATCGAGAGACGATTCGCCTGCCTTCGGGATGAAGCTCCGTGGTTTGGAGGTCGAAGCTCTCTAGCAATCCTCCGCCGTTACATGTAAAAAGATTAAAGTCGAAAATATCCCAGATAAATTGAAGTTCACAGCTAAGAGGAATGAACTAAAAAGGATTTACCGTGTTGCGTTGGATATTACCAACAAGATAGTCATGGGGATGGCAGGCAGTTATGATCAACTGTCATCGTCGAAGTTTATGGTGTTGGGTGCGTTGATTCAGGAAGAAGAAGTCGATTGGGCAGACTACATCTTCAGGCAACTCGTGCGCGAGGTGAACAAGGTCGAGTGGCTTGACGATGAGAAGAAGTTCAAGACAAAGCTGGCGTTCGGAACGCATCTCAGTTGGTTTTTGGAGAAGACCGGAGTGGCAAAGGGAAACACTGACCCCTTCCACCCTAATAAGAGGCTTGGTCATATGGACCATGAGAAGAAGAAAGTCGGAGGCACCGGGAAAGCGGCTCGGTTGTTGAAGGAGTGCCGGACTCAAGAACATACCCAAGATACTACTCATCGAAGAGTCGGATGCACTGCGGTGATATCCCAACCGCAGCCGAGTCCGACGCCGAGTCCGACGATACACCCATTGCAATCGATTCAAGAGACGGGGACCAGCTGGAAGGACCATCTACTCTGCAGTCATCACCGAACCCTCTCCTAAGAGGCCAAGGAAACTACTTTAGCGAGGAGAGCAATCGAACACCTCTTGACCCCTCGGTTCGATCACAAATTCATCCGAGGACTCGCCCGCACTGACATCACAAACTCGGATTGTACCTGTTCTCACCCCCCCAGTCTACATATCCGAAGAAGAAGAAGCAGGTCTAATAATCTCTATTCCTGAAGCTGATTATACTTTTAACTTGTTAGAAAATAATACCTTCAATCTTTCAATTGAACAACTCCAGCTTGTTAAACCACAAGCAGTAAAACACTCTTTTGTACATATTTTTGAAGAGTGGAAATCTTTCAAAACTATGCCTTTCACAAATCTTCAAACCTACACTGCAACTAATGGTTGGGAATATCCCCAAGCCACTGAGGAGGTTCTGATTGAATTTTGCAAAGAATCAGACTTAGCTTTACTCCTCCAGGATAAATGGTTCATGTCCCATTTTAAAACAAACATGGACCACTTTATCCATTCTATCATGCTCAGCATTTTTGATGGCATTTTTGGAGAGGAGGAAGAGGAGGAAGTTAAAAAGGAGATTAGGATTGAAGAAGTAGATGGAGATAATGAAATTATTGATTTGGTGGCTGAAGAAGATAAAGAAGAGAGAAAAACAGAAGAAAATATTCCAGTTGAAAAACAGCCAGAAGATATTGAGAAGACAGAGGAAGTGGCTGATGAAGGAGATGAAGAAGAAGGAGAAGAGGTAGATCAAAAAAAAGATGAGGAAGAAGAAAAAGAAAACTCTGGAGAAAAGGAGGAAGAAGGGAAAGAGGAAGAGAGAGAAGGAGACAAGGAGCCAGAACCAGAGACGGAACCAGAGCCTATTCACGAAACTACAGATAGGACTGTGGTACCTGCCCGGTACACCAGCCTAGACGCAGAGCTGGCTGAAGACTCCAGGTCAGGGACCCCAGAGAAAACCCACTCTGACCTACCAGCTGCAGACAGGAGCCTGCAGTCTAGTGGTTCCTTTGCAGAAGGATCAGGAGAGCACTCTCCATCAGCTCAGATATCCCCTACTATGACTGAGCTGATCAGGCAAATCGTCAAAGACACTATTGGAGAGCTGCTATCATCTCAGGTCACTCCTGACCTTCAGTCAATAAATGCCAAGATAGACACCCTTCTACAGAGAGAGATTCCTCAGCCCCCTCCCCCTACCAACAACAGAATGCCATTTGGCATGTCTGATTGGATGAACAGAATGGAACAGCAGTTAACTACCCTTGTTGATGCTGGAAAAAAGGGGGAAGAGAGAGTTCAGGGGGAAGAGAGAGAAATAAGAAGCAAGAAGAAGCAGGATGTTCTTCAAATTGAAGGACCCTCAAGTCTGAAGAGAAAGGAAGCTGTGGATCCAAATGACCAGGCTGACCAGCCTGAAGGAAAGAGAAGAAGGACTAGAGGAGGCTTTGGACCTACTCTAGAATGGGATGGGAAGGAGTTGTGGTTTGTTGAGGACTTCATTCCATTTGAAGCTCTTGAGATGTGGGGATCTGCAAAGAAGCGGTTCATCAAAGACTATTACATCTGGGAACTACTCTAGGATGATAAACTCTCCCCACAAGAAATTTTCATAAACTTCATGGAAGAAATCCATCCGAAGCTTCGGGCTGTTCTGAAGAAGCACGCTAAAGATCAAAATGCTTATCCTATGATTTCCTCATTCAGAGCAGAGGAAGCACCAACCCGTCTGGACGGTGAACTTGATGAGTTAGCGCTTCAAAGAGAGATCAAGCTATTGTGTCTTGAGAACAGATTCAGATCCCAGCAAGAACAAGACTTCGCAGCACTTGTTGTGAAGAGAAAATATGGTCTTGCTCCAGTCAAGATAAGACCAATTGGAGTCAAACCCTTCAAACCTGCCAAGCAGCCTATTCGAAGAGGCAGATGACTTTTAGTTATTTCTTTTACTTGTAATGTCTTATGTACTTAAAACTTTCTTGTAAAATTTCAATAATAAACAAGTCAGAAAATTTTATAAACAGTCTGTTGAATGACAATTTTCAGTTGTCTCAATATTAGACTGATTTCAGTTTATGTCTCGCACTTAAGTGCAGACTTGGTCATTTGATTTCTTACTTAAAGTTTTGCCATCATCAAAATAGGGGAAATTTGTTAGGAATACTTGTTAGATTTTGATGATGTCATTAATATAAAATCAAATGTTTATTACTTGGCAAAATGTAAGGAAGAACCAAATGAGTATCTTCCATAGGCCAAATATGTTAAGTATAAAACTTGGCAAAATGTAAAGAAGAACCAAATGAGTATCTTCTGTAGGCCAAAATTAGTTAGGCTGAAAAACGGCTAAGTACTAAGTACAGCTTAGTCCATCAGAGAGGAACAGCCGAGTCCAGTCAGAGTAGCTCTGGTCAAATTAAAATTTATCAGAGAAGTTTGACCAGACTGCAGCCGAGGTACCTCAGGGAAGTCACCTGACCAGATAAGTCACAAACAGTGAACAGCCGAGAGGACCTATCTGCAGAGATGTTAGCTGCATATCAGCCTACTCGAATGCAGCCAAGTACTCCAAGTCCACGTCAGCATGCGTTGAAAAGTCAAATATTACGCAAAGCTCACATGCAACGTGAAGAGACAAATTGGAGTGATTCCCGCAAGAGATATGATTTAAATAAATCATCCAGACCCACCTTGAAGACTTTAATCATTTTATATTCAAAAGATTCGGCGCTCACATGCAGAAGTCTTCACAACGGTCGGAAGATAAAATAAAATAATGGGAATCCAGCCTTGCAACGTTCAGAAAGATTAAACAATGAAGTCTCTCTCCAACGGACGGATTTGTTCAAAAGATTTGCAACGGCTACAAGGAAAAAGCTCAGAGATCTGACCTATATATATCCAGAGATTTGAAACTGAGCAACAACCGGTGCGAACATACATTCTAGCGATCAAAGTAATCAAGCAATCTAAAGCAATCAATAGCATCGTGAAAAGAGCAGATCTAAAAGTTCATACTTAAGGAAGCTCTCAAGTTGGAGAAGACAAAAACTCTTGTCTATAATCTTGAGTACGGGGTACTTCACTGGTTGAAGTAAGAGACTGTAAAGGCATCCGAGGATCGAGGATCAAGAGGTGCAAGGCAGTCAAGTGTGTACAACGGCACGGATTTCCACTGGTTGGAAGGTGTTGTAGTGTGGTTTGAATCACTGTAATATTTATCACTGGTTGAAAATTATAGTGAATTCATCTCCAACTGGTTTGGAGAAAAGTGGATTAGTAGAGGATTACCCCATCTCTGAGACCACTATAATTGCCTGCGTTATTTACTGTTTTACTGCATCATACTTTAACTGCTGCATACATTGTTAAGTGTTTCATTAAGTTAATCTCTATTCGTCATCAGCTGACTTCCGCACATATCCAAGAACAAACGACTCCAAGTCATTTGTTTAACCATCAGCTGAAGAAACTCACTCTTCGTGAAAAAGAGTTCAAGAGTTTCAACAAGTCTATTCACCCCCCCTCTAGACTTGTTCCTGGACGACTTGTGACCTACACAAGGTTCCTCCCGATCCTTATTAACCGGGAGATAGTGATCCTTCAAGTCAATTGCGGGCTCCTTACCAGTCGCACGACCCGTCCGGACAGGGCTCGGGACGGATACAGCAACTTCAGGAACAGACGAGCCCTCCGCCTTGGTCGTACTGTCCTCAGGCTCGGCCTCTACCCTCTTCCGCTTGCCAGCACGCTCCCTCCGCTCGGCGGCCTCAGCAGCCAGCCTCGCCACGCGCTGCGCGGGCGTCTCTTTCCGTCCGGACGAAGTCTTGGCCCTGGGGACTGGAGAAAGGAGACATGTTAGAAAAAAAAACGTGATGAAGACATTATACTCGGATCGGTCGATCGAAGTCCGGCCGCCCAGAGGTTTTCCTCGGTAACCAAAAGATGAGACTTCCTTTGCTCAGTAGGAAGGTCCAAAAGCTGTTCAACCTGGTCGTCGAACTCGGAGGAGGTCTCTTGCGCCGGGATGCGTTCTGCACATGCAATAAATGATGAGCGTTAGACAAAAAAGGAACAGGAATACGAAATACGACACTTACTCATTTTTGCAGTAAAGTGCTCTGGGACCCGAAGTTCGGCATCTATCACACCAGGCTCCCACTCATCCGCTGAGCTCCTCCACGGTCCCCCTTTATAAAACCACTGCTCCTTCCATCTATGGATGGTCTCCGGCACATCCACTAATTCTTTATGCATAGCATGCCGGGCTGTCAGGTAAAACCAGCCGGAGCCGGATCTGCCGACCGACCTCCATAGGAAGAGACTGTTGAACTCCTCAAAGCTGGGCTCCGGCCAGCCGTGCTGGTTGAAAAGGATGAAAAGACCCACCACCCGAGCCCAGGAATTCGGATGAATCTAGGGGACAGGAAGGCCCCACTGCCTTAGCCACCGGGAGAAGGCCAACGGGAGCGGAAACCTCAGCCCTGCCAGCAGAGAGTGGTAGTATACTACCGTACACCCAACGGGCGGAGTGTGAGGCCTCTCCTCGGGATTCGGAATGAACATCCGCACCCTAGCCGAGATCTTAAATCGCAGCCGCCAAGCCGCTAATTGCTCTTCCGTAACGGTGCTCCGAATCGAGGCCGAGTCCCACTCCGCCTCCACAAAAGGGGACGGCCGAGGGCGAGTCCAAGCCTCCACCGACTCAACCCTTTCTTCCGCCTGAGTCCCAACGACCGCCGTCAACGGCGCCACCACCTCCGCGTCTCCAGAATCCGGCGATCTCGCGACCTCGCCGCCTTCCTCCTCGTTGCTCCAGTTGACGGGGACGTCGCCCATTGACAGATCCGCCACCCCCGTGCGGTCCGGAGACACAGTCAACTCTTCCGCTGTCGCATCCCTCCGCTCCGACATCGTAAAATAGAAAAAGGGAAAAGGCTTACCGGGAAATTCTTTCTAAAATCGGGAAGAGGACGCCGAAAAATTTTCTCTCTCTTCTGTGCAACAACACACAAAAATGGCGAAGGGAATAGTGAAGAAGGAGACGTCCAATATTTATAAAAGAAAAAAGGCATTAAATGCCCAGCGCGTGGCGCGGCGATTCATACTGAACCGTTGCGAAAATCAAAAGCGCGTGGACGCGTCGTCAAATCACGTTCCGCCATGCGTCTCCCTCATCATGACACTTGATGACCCTGAAATCGAATCGACGCGACTCTCGAAGAGGCATCCCCTCGAGAGATCTTATCCTCCCACAAGCCGGATCGGCCTCAATATGAAACGACCCCAGCCCCGGCCAATACGGCACGGCCCTGGACTCGGGGGCCCTTGTTGATAGCCCATCCACCTTGTCATCCACGTAAGCACTCTAGACAGCCGAACAGTCCAATCAGCCGATCAGGCCGAGCAGAGCCCGAAACCGGACCGGGTATGAACCCGATTTTCTCCCGGGCTCGTTAAAACCGGACCGGACAGAGATGTCAGAGCCGACCCGGGATCCGATCCAGGAGGGCCGAGCAGACCGAAGATAAAAACGCTCCGATTCAAGATTATAACAAGGCCGACCCGAACGGTGGGGAACCCGAGGGCCGACCCCAGCGGATAAACGTCGCCAGAAGCATGCGGGACAGACCCGCATACCAATTAACGCATGCTGTCATGTCTTTTCCCGAAGCAATCTTCATAGGCCGCCACGTGTCTAAGGCACATTTACAGTTTGACAAGTGTTATGGGCATATTCCCCAACATCCTCCAGCTGTCATCTCCTGACTGGCTAAAATTGTCTATATATATGAGAGGAATGTACAATAGAAAGGACTTTTGGGAAGTCGTGAGAAAAGAGAGAAAAATAGAGAGAAAAAGAGAAAAGATAAGACTTGTAATTAGCAAGCACAAACAGAATAGACCGGCCCAATATATTCAGCCCGGCTCTGTTCTACATCAAGATCATTAATAAAATTTAGTGATCCAATACTTTTCACCTTGTTTATTATTTTCTACGTGGCTTCGATCCATTCGTCCAGATCAGCACACGTGACGTTGACCAAATCAGACGTCAACAGGAGGAAGTTTTGAGGGTCTTTGATTTTGTGTTGGTGAGGTGTATGTGAAAAGACCTGTGTTGAGAGATGGAGTTCCTTCCTGTTTTGCGGTGGAGCATGGTGGCGGCGGATCTGGCTTCGAAAAACAGGCTATCAATGATGACCCACAAAATTTCGAGCGAGCAAAACGACGGTGACGCGGCTGAGATATGGTCTTCAAGGTGGACCACGGCGGCAGCATCGGGAGAGGAATTAGGCAGTTGTGATGCTAGGGTTTCGGTGATGGAACAGTGGTAATGGGACGAGAGAAGAGAGAGAGACGAGAGAAGGGAGAAGAGGCAAAAATTATATTTGTGATAATGGATGGTTGGGATAAAAAATTAAAATTTACACCTCCTCTTTTGTAAGGGTAAATTTGTCCAGATGTGTCCTTTTTTACTACAATTTGTACAAACTAAATTGCATGATAAATATTGGAATCTATTAAGCTATATTGCTAAACCATGTCTTCTCTCTATTTAAAATTCATATATTGGAAATAAGAGTGTTAATATTTTTTAAAGCTTCAATGCATTAAAGCTACATATAACATAGATATTAGAGTAATTAACATAAAACTCAATGTAATTAATGCACGTAATTAATGCTTATATACAGTTCTATTCTAATAGCTACATATATCAAAATCCTTAAATTTTATTTATTAGATCTAATATGTTGTGTGAGTGTCTGTGTGCGCGCATATAATATCAGAAATGCATATATTAGAATATTTTTACTGTTTATAGTTACATGTAATAATGTTAGAATTAATAGCTATAAATGGGTAAATACTAAGAATTTTTATGTATGACTCTTGGCTTTCTATTTAAACTATTAATACACAAATTCTTGGCTTTCTATTGTCATTGTAACTCACATTGTATATGCTATATAAACCTATATATACGATTGAGTTGAAAAAAGATGAAATGAGAATGTCAAGTTATTCTCTCTCTAATTCTCTCTAGTCCCTCAATAATATATTTATATACATAGCACGTTTTCAGCACGATTGACTCTTTTGACCAGAGGTAGAAGATCTCTTATGTATCCACGACCCCCTTATACACCGTCGAAAGAAAGATGAACACACTCATCGGCGCGAACATATTCCGTTTAGCGAATAAGAATTAAAGAAAATCGTTAACATTCTGGTGTGAATTTCATATTCGTTTAACGTTACTCTAATTATTTGTTATCATATATTGATTCAATAATTTCTGAAGTTGATTTGTTGAATTATGGATGAATTCTTTGTTGTTTTTCATTATGTTTCGAAAATTCAGTTATTGGCAGCCCTATTCATAAATTCGTAGTAAATTAAATATGATTCATAAATTATTGATTCCTATATGCTTGAAAAGATATTTTCGTTATCTACAACTTTTGTGTTTTGTGTTTTTTGATAACTAACTTCTAATTATGACTTATTTGACATTTTATGTAGCTGATGTATATAGCTACGACGAGATTAGCTTTGGAAATTGATACAAAATTGAATATAAATCATAAAGTTTCATACATTATCATTATGTAAAGATAATTTTGAACCCTATAAGTTTTATTTACGGTTTATTCTCAAATTCTATGTTCTAATATTTTTACAAATAAGTTCATTTTTACATGGAAGTTTGTTCAACTTTTAATAGATCTCTGCATATCTATGTAGAAAAATAAATATTATATTAAAGTCAAAATGTTACTAGCATATGTATACCACATAAATGATATCAAAAAGTTACAACCAGCAGTTGTAGATTGTGACATTAAAAAAATCATGAAAACACAAAAAGTCTTAGTAGAAAAAAAAAAGGCGTTTTAATACATATACACACACAAATAGTATAATTCTTCCAAATGTTACCTTGCACAAAAATTAGAATATACTACATAATATGCATGCTCAAAGTAAGTAATAGTTTAACATTGTGAAGTCTTGCATGTGATGATTATGATACTTGATAATATTTCATTATCACCATGTGCCTTATAAACTTGTAGTTAATGTATATTACATATATATATAAGCATTTAGAGATGAGAATCTTTACCGCTCGAGTTAAATGCTAAAATCTTTACCGCTCGAGTTAAATGCTCTTGATATTATCGACAATAACTATTTTACATTGTTTGTAATAAAAACGATAAAAAAATTACCGTAACACTCCCAATCCGCTCAGGGATATTACACGCCGTAGAACCTTTTCTCAAGGTTCTACCAGGCTGGTAACAAAACCGAACAACTCAACGACGCCTTTAAGGCTAAAATAACTCAGTAGACCGATTTGGTCTTTCAATAAATACATACAACTCAAGTACAATACATGCCCACGCAGGGGTCGAATACAACACACTCCCGTAAAACGGGAAAGAAATACTGCAGCGGAAAATAAACTATAACTAAACCAATGACCTCATACGGATCCTCGTGTGATTAGTATCGTTCATCTTTCATCATCCTTCGTGCTGACCCTGTGTTATGCTCCCAAACCTGAATGCACAAATAGACATCCACCCCCCCGAATACTCGGGGGTTAGCAAAACTCCATTGTTTTGCTAGTGCAAGAACAAAGTGCAAAATACGAGTCATACAATTCACATTCCACGAATAACAATAACCAGGAATCCTCAAAAATCCAAACGTAACGAAAAGTACTTCCCGAGGCAGGTGTTTAGGTAAAGCTTTCCAAAATCGAAAAATCCCAAGTCAAGGGAAACAATTTATAAAAATGATTTAAAATGCCATCGAGAGCTTTAATAGAAAACAAATTTAGGATTATCGAATCCTTATCTTTCCAAAATCGACAGGGGTCACAGCCCAAAGGTTTTGTTTTCACAAATGAAACCAACAACAATACACAAGGTTAAAACTCACGTCACGCGTCCTCGACGGACATAAAATACACACGCACCCATGAAGTTTCACTCGTGAATCCAGGCCGAAACCATTGGACTCCCTCCGTGGCCCCGTCGAACCCTCCCGAGGTGAGCAAACACATTTACAAAACATAAGCAACTGCACTCGTGAATCCAGGGCTAAACCATTGGACTCCCTCCGTGATCCCATCGGACCCTCCCGAGGTGAGCGAAATACAATCAAAAAATATACACACGTAGCGGTGAAGTTTCACTCGTGAATCCAGGGCTATACCATTGGACTCCCTCCGTGGCCCCGTTGAACCCTCCTAAGGTGAGCAAACACATTCACAAAACATAGTACTCGCATCGCCTAGGACCGGGACGAAGCCACAAATCCCACTCGAGGCCCAGTCGGACCCTCCCGAGCTGGCTAGCGAAATACTCAAGCACCACACGTCACCTAGGACCGGGACGAAGCCACGAATCCCACTCGAGGCCCCGTCGGACCCTCCCGAGCTGGCCGCGAAATAATCAAGCACAAGTAACATATCACACCAAGGATATCCAAACAATTCGCCAAGAGGCATCAAACACTTATCAAAACACCACGTCAAACCATAACACACCGAAAAGAGATAATATATGTACACACGCATTATCAAGCACAACATCAACACCAAACATATCCATAAGATCCACATACTCATTCACGAAACACACCAATCACAAAACACACGGTTTTGAAAGAGGGCCTTTAACAAGGCTAACCAAATCTTTTGAAAGTTCAATTTAAACGACCAAACAAACACATAGAGACGATCACTAATTATCATATTCACAAAACAAGAATTGTATGGACAAGGTACTTGCCTTAAAATCGGCATGCAAGTATCCCGACGAACACGGCTCAACCAAAAAGCTTCGAAACGCCCGATGCTATCGAAAAGAAAGACGACAACGAACGGAAGGGTTCAACTCGGTTTCTTCATAAGAAACTCGACCCTAACAACATATAATCAATAAATCATAGATCATACGAGGAAGAATAATCGTAGAACGCCCGAAAACCCCTCTAAGACATTTTTACCGGACACCTTCAAGGCGTCGGTCAAGAACTCAACCCAAACAACGAATTGATACGATCCAACCATGGAATAACAAGGGAAATGATATAATACATTTAGATAATCATCAATCCATCACAATACTAAGTTAAATCGGATTAAACGGACGAAATCAACCAAAATACCCAAATTCCCCAAAACTAGATTTCTAGAAAATCTGACCTGATTTGCTAGATCAAGGGATGTTATAGGATGGATGATTGATGATATTAACTCTAAGACTTCATGTATTGATTGTCCAACAACATCTCTCCATGATTCCCACACCTCCAGCCGCGGAAGAGAAGGAAAAGAATGAGAAAATGGGTGAAAAACCCGTCTGCTGGGCCTTATATAGGCAGCCCGCCGGCCGCCTTACGTACGTAATCGGCCATGGCTTACGTACGTAACCGGCCATGGCCGAACTCGCTGCCTAGAAATGCCGGCAACGTTACGTACGTAACCGGCCAAGGCATACATACGTAATCGGCCTTACGTACGTAACTGCCGAGCACTACCGACCGTAACTCGGCCAGTGCCGGCCTGGGCCCAGACTGCCCGGCCATGACTTGGCTGGGGCCAACTCCGCGGCCCGAACGACCCCGAAACCCGAACCTGAATACGAATCGAAGATACGGTTACGAAGTACTTGCAAAGAAGAATTCGAGCACTAATAGAACACACGATTCCGACCACCCGAAGGCTCGAAATTCGACAACGGGAAGTAATTACCCCAAATTTTGTGAAATTACAAAAATGGCCCAAAACGTCCGAAATACTCGACACACGATCGAAACACCAAGCCAAAGCTCGAAATATGAATAATAACATTAAATAAACTTACGAGAAACTCGAAACAACAGTTTCGGACGATATTCGCAAGAATCGAACTCAAGTGCGGAAAAGTCGCTAAAAAGCACGGAACTCAACAAAACGGCACCGAAACGAACTCGGATGTCAAAAAGTGTAGAATAATCATTCTCAGAATGACGAACGGTCATGAGCGAGTCGTCAAAACGGACTTCCGCCGAAAAAAATAAATTACCAGAAATCGAAATTACGGGTATTACATTCTACCCTCCTTAAAAGAAGTTTCGTCCCGAAACTTAAGACAAGTAGGGAGAAGCAATATCCACTGTCAGGAAGACTCGACGAGATACACAAAAACCGAAAACTCACGCCCGACGGCGAAACGCTGCAAGAAACACAAAGGGACATACGACGTGAAAACACGCTCCACGACGACCAACACAACGCCACCGGTAGAGACATAATAAAACCAACAAGTGACAAGCGTCATCAAACGGATAATATAGTCAAGTCAATTATCCGAACAATCACAAAACACAACGAACAAAAATCAATATAATTGACCAACCCAACGGTACATCAATCAAAACGCGAGCCAAACGTTGAACAAATATGGAACTCCACCGCCCAAGGGTTGGAAGATCGAAAACGAGACTAATTTCCCGAACTTAAGGGAATTACGAAGGAGTTTGAACGTTCAACAATCACGAAACGAGATCAACAAAAACCGAACAATCAATGATCGAACCACAAGGTTCAAGACAACAAAAATCGAATAATCATGTTCGGATCACGAAGAACAATAAGGTTCAACCGACAACTCCGAGGTTCACATCTCGACTCGAGACAAAACATGATCCGGTGAAAACAACAAGATGTGCACTCACATAAGATCCACAGGAAAGGGAATAGCAATTGAAAAGTCACAACGACAAACGAGTAATTCCGAAACAATACCACCCTCGTTCGACCAACAAAAGCAAGGGACAGGGCAAGCTCAGAAAATATCAACGAACATAAACGAATCGATAGAGTCGAAAATACAGGAGTTTAAAATCCGATCCACTTCGAATAAAATAACTAGTAGAACCAAAAGATGTTACTTCCGAACAAGGTTCACAAGAATCGAACCGAACTCGGAAAAGTCACAACGATAACCAGATCGACCCAAAACAAGATCACAGCTCGTTCGAACGATGAAACCGAAATGCAGAACAAGTTCAGAAAGTATCAACGAACACGAGCGAGTCGATAGACTTGAGAAAGAGGAAATGCAGAAGTCTAAAAACAACACGGGTATTACATTCGACCTCTTATAAAAGAAATGTCGTCCCCGCAACTCACAACAACGGAAACAAGGTAACAACACAAAAAGCAACCGACAGAAAAATCTCCCATGGGCCTCTCAGAGCCGATTCTGATATATGTGCTGAAGCGCGAACTCCGGAAGTCTTGGTAACCAATTCTCAAAACTAGATTCGGTGTCCCTCGAGTCCGCACTTAAAACGCGTCACAAACGAGGAAGGACAAATTGCACGTACATTCCCCTGGCACATCACGGTTGAAATGCCTCGGCTCGGCATACCGAAATACAGATGCTAGATAGAATGGAGCATAACACCGCAAAACAACATACCGGAGATGCCAACTCAGCATAACATATCAACGCATACAAAAATCACAACAACAACGGCATCGTTCGACGATTACAACGGCCCGAACAATAACCAGCACATAATTACAAACATCATGAAACAATCACACATGTACACAAACGTACAAACCCAAGCTTTAACAGCTCACACAGGTGCGATAACATGCAAGCCACCATGAAATGACAACATTAAATATCGTCATCACACCTCCCACAAAGGGCTAACAAAACATATGCGTGGCAACGACTCAACGCTCACGCCACCAATTCAATCACAAATTGGGATTAACACCGTAACGAAAGTTCGAAAACCATACATGCATTTCCGGTCCGCAAATAGGAATGATAGGTTTTTAAAAACGAAAACCACCTTTTGAAAACAGTTTGGAAACACCAGTTGATCTTGAGTATCATTTTACAAAAAGTTGAACAAACATCATTTTCGAGACTTTGAAAATCATCTTGTGTTTGAACAAAAATGAGGACACCTTCTCTTAGTGAAAAACTATCAGAATATTCGACCCTCGGGTCTAAGTAAAAGTGTTTATAAAACATTGAAAATATCTCAAAACATTTTGGGTCCTCGAGGTAGAAGAATTTTGAAACATATTGTGGCACCTTGGATGTACCACGAGAAAATAATTCATTTTAAAAGTACGTCTCGAAATTTATTTTCTAAGATACTCAAGGTTTTCAAGGATAATTCAATGGGCTAGAATGCCCAAAATTTCAGGTAATTATACGGAACATTATAGCGCTGTGGGTCCCGCGCCGGAACCCACCAGGCTAAAAACCATTTACAAAAATGCCAAAAAGGCCGATGACGGTAATATTTCAAAAACTCACAAAAGCCATTTACAAAATACTAAATACCGTCATAAGAATTTCGCCAAAACGATCAAGGCCATAATGCCAAAAACTCAGTTAAGGGAATCGGTTTTCGAAATAAAACTCAGTCGGTAAAATTCCAAAAGCCATCACAAAAGAACTCACACAGCGGATAAAAGAAATACAGTCCAACATGCACAATCCAGCGACACTACTCCTCATATGAACGAAATATGAGAGTCAAATAACCATATATCACGAAATCAAAATCCATAAGAGGATTCCGTCAATTAACTCATAATACCTGTAACTCGCATCAGACGAGGCACAAACACAAAGAAGAGAGACTTATATCCACAGGTCGCACGAAGATGATGATTGCCCCATGATACTAATCACGACAAACCAACTCAGACGACGCGTCGCGACACGACTCAGTCAGACAAAATCCGACGAAACAAGACTCAAACAACACAACTTGACCCGACAGCCTAGGTTTCCACAACCTAATCTCTGATACCATTTATGTAACACCCCCAATCCCCTCAGGGATATTACACGCCGTAGAACCTTTTCTCAAGGTTCTACCAGGATGGTAACAAAACCGAACAACTCAACGACACCTTTAAGGCTAAAATAACTCAGTAGACCGATTTGGTCTTTCAATATATACATACAACTCAATTACAATACATGCCCATGCAGAGGTCGAATATAACACACTCCCGTAGAATGGGAAAGAAATACTGCAGCGGAAAATAAACTATAACTAAACTAATGACCTCATAAGGATCCTCGTGTGATTAGTATCGTTCATCTTTCATCATCCTTCGTGCCGACTCTGTGTTATGCTCCCAAACCTGAATGCAAAAACAGACACCCACCCCCCGAATACTCGAGGGTTAGCAAAACTCCACTGTTTTGCTAGTGCAAGAACAAAGTGCAAAATACGAGTCATACAATTCACATTCCACGAATAACAATAACCAGGAATCCTCAAAAATCCAAACGTAACGAAAAGTACTTCCCGAGGCAGGAGTTTAGGTAAAGCTTTCCAAAATCGAAAAATCCCAAGTCAAAGGAAACAATTTATAAAAATGATTTAAAATGCCATCGAGAGCTTTAATAGAAAACAAATTTAGGATTATCGAATCCTTATCTTTCCAAAATCAACAGGGGTCACAGCCCAAAGGTTTTGTTTTCACAAATGAAACCAACAACAATACACAAGGTTAAAACTCACGTCACGTGTCCTCGACGAACATAAAATACACACGTACCCGTGAAGTTTCACTCGTGAATCCAGGGCGAAACCATTGGACTCCCTCCGTGGCCCCGTCGAACCCTACCGAGGTGAGCAAACACATTCACAAAACATAAGCAACCGCACTCGTGAATCCAGGGCTAAACCATTGGACTCCCTCCGTGATCCCATCGGACCCTCCCGAGGTGAGCGAAATACAATCAAAAAATATACACACGTAGCGGTGAAGTTTCACTCGTGAATCCAGGGCTATACCATTGGACTCCCTACGTGGCCCCGTCGAACCCTCCCGATGTAACACCCCCAAGTTATTCAGGGATATTACAGCGCCGTAAGCCCTGCCGTGGGACCCACAAGGCTATACATACGCGTAACCATAAATTTTGACCGATAAGGTCTACACACAAAGGAATGAAAAACGATACAAAGGTATTCGAAACATAACCAATGTATTCACGGACATCACAATACAATTCAATACTTCGGCAACACAGTAGGAACATCAAGGAAAAAGGAAAACGGTACTCGAGTATTCAAAAGACAATCCAAGATACAACAACACCGAACCGAACTCCAACCATAATCGGAAGAAAGACACAAGATCACACTTGCCCACCATCTTTATGCCGACCCGATACACCGCCCGTCCGCTCTCCCCGGAACCTGAAATACATGAAACGTATTTCCCCCATAAAGGGGTTAGCCGTCGAATAGCTAGTGCAAGTATAACAATATGAAACATAATACTCCTCGACAATAAAGTAAAAGTAATCCGTCAATTCATCAATATCCGTCAATTCATCAATATCCGTCAATTCATCAATTAAAGACTAGTATTCCGGAATAACTAAATCTCATAAGACGTATGTGAATGCCGTAGAAACGGTTCGTTCACCTCATACGCCGTTACGTATGTGAATGCCGTCAAAACGGTTCGTTCACCTCATACGCCGATACATGTAGGAATGTCGTCAAAACGGTTCGTTCATTACATGCCAATCAATATATCTATGAATGCCGTAAAAACGGTTCGTTCATGATATGCCATCAATATTTCTTACTTTCAAAGTCGAGAACGTACAATCATAAATGTATACTTGCCTTTGAGACATCGAGAAATCGAACGAAGGAAAGGTATGAGTTCGGTAGGTCCGAGAACGCGCTTCCGGCACCTAAACGATTCGCAAGGAATATTACAATTAATTATCCATACTCAAATTATACGAAGAGACTCAAACTCGTCTACGATTCCAGAAAATATACGGGTGGATAACCAAAGGTTGGGAAATCGCCCAAACTCCCACAAGTCCGAAAACGGCACAATCCAACCCGTAAAATCGGGAGAAAACACTCATATGGTATAGATATATATCAAAATCTCAAGGTTCTCAAGCTTCAATCGGACAAAACGGACGAATCTACGAAAACCCCCAAAATCCAACATAAAATTCAAAGTGTTCTTGAATAATCTTTCAATAATCCGATGAATACTCAAGCATGTCCATAATCACGCATATATCACATCATACACCATGATTTTATCATCCAAAACGTCAAAACCCACACGAAATCGAGAAGTCAAGATGTCGAAGGAATTACCTCTTGAATATCCAAGCTCTATGATCCGAGGAATACGCGATAGATCGACTATCCGGGCTTCCCAACCGATTGAAAGTGGTAAATCTTCAACACACAAGTGATAGCTATGAAAAGAATTCTTCCCTCAACTCTCTCTCTCGCGATGGAAGAAGAAATGGGGAAAGAATGGCTGAAATCTCGCTTAAAAAGCCGAATTATGCAGTTGACCGCATTGTGTGCCGCGGCTCAGCATATGTGTGCCGCGGCACAGGCCTAAAAATTGTTCCCAGGTTTCGGTAGTGTGCCGCGGCTCAGCTCAGGTGTGCCGCGGCACCGGGTACAGGCGGGTTTTGGCTGGGGATGCAACACCAGTGTGCCGCGGCTCAGCGTAGGTGTGCCGCGGCAATGACTCGGCAGTGTGCCGCGGCTCAGCTCATGTGTGCCGCGGCACCGGGTACAGCCTGCTCGGCCAAATATAGAAAATATGTGTGCCGCGGCGCACACTCCTTGTGCCGCGGCTCACACCTCCTTCGGGTCCTAAAATGATGAAAATTGACCCGGAAAGAGAATAAAAGCAATATGATTCAATGTCTGGACAACAATAACACGAAATAAAAATACGGGAACCCCAAAACGGTGGTTCCAAGCAATGATTACAAGGGTTCGCTCAACAATCACGATCCGAAGAATATGAAAGGTTTGAAATGAGTCAAATGACATGACTTTCGACCGGATATTACATTCTCCCCCTCTAAAAAGAAGTTTCGTCCCGAAACTTAAGAAATAAATAGTTCGGGGTATTCCACCCGCATCTTCTCTTCCGTCTCCCAAGTCGCCTCTTCGACCCCATGCCTCGACCATTGTACTTTAACCAGTGGAATGGTCTTATGTCAAGTCAAGCTCGCGACGCTCAAGGATCTTCACGGGTCTCTCCGGAAAGGTAATATCCTCGGCTACATTAATCTCACTGTAGTCGATAATGTGGCTCGGATCCGGTACGTACTTCCTCAACTGGGACACATGAAAAACACTATGGACGTGACTCAAAGATGGAGGTAATGCCAAGCGATAAGCTAAGTCTCCAACTCTGTCCAAAATCTCAAAAGGTCCGATATACCTTGGACTGAGTTTTCCCTTTTTACCGAAGCGGAAAACTCCTCTGGTCGGTGATACTTTGAGCAAGACATGATCCCCCACTTCAAACTCCAAGGGTCGACGACGAGTATCGGCGTAGGATTTATGACGACTCTGGGCAGTCAGTAATCGGTCTCGGATGATAGAAATCTTTTCCTTGGTCTCCAACAACATATCTGGTTCCGTCCCAACTAGCTCAGAAGCCTCGTCCCAACATAATGGCGACCTACATCGCCTACCATAGAGAGCCTCGAAGGGTGCCATTTTGATCGACGCATGCCAACTATTATTGTAAGCAAACTCGATCAACGGCAAGTGAAGCTCCCAATCATTACTCCAGTCTAAGGCACAAGCCCGTAACATATCCTCCAACGTCTGAATTGTCCTCTCTGTCTGACCGTCCGACTGAGGATGAAAGGAAGTGCTCAATCTCAACTCGCACCCAGCACGATGATGAACGGCTGCCAAAAATGCGATACGATACGGCCGTCTCGATCAGAAACAATGGTCTTGGGGGCACCGTGTAACCTCACGATCTCAGCGATAAAGGTTCGAGCCAATCTATCCGGTCCCCAAGTATCCTTAATACCCAAGAAGTGTGCAGACTTGGTCAATCGATCGACAATTACCCAAATCATATTCATTCCGGCCGAGTTCTCGGCATGCCCGTGATAAAATCCATTGAGATATCTTCCCACTTCCACTCGGGAATGGGGAGTGGTTTCAACAACCCCGCCGGTCGTTGATGTTCGATCTTGACTTGTTGACACGTCAAGCACCGTAATACGAACTCCGTAACATCCTTCTTCATGTTATTCCACCAAAAATTTCGCTTCAAATCTTTGTACATCTTACTCGTCCCGGGGTAGATTGAGTAAGGCGTAGCATGAGCTTCTCGGAGAATCCTCTGTCTCAATTCCAAATCATTCTAACGCAAAGCCCGCCTGAAATCTCAAAATACTATCCTCGTGCACCATAAAGCCAGGAGCTTTTCCTTTAGTCACATCTTCCTTCGCTTGAGAAATCATCGGGTCACTCCACTGTTTCCCTTTGATATCACAACCAAGGACGAAGTAATTTCGAGAGTACACAACTGTCCTCGTACTCGCCAAGCCACACTTCGATCCCTTGTTCAATTAAATCCTGACGAATCTTTGTCTGGGACGTAAGAACCTCAAGCATTTGAAGAGATGCCGATTTGCGGCTCAAAGCATCCGCAACGACATTGGCTTTCCCGGGGTGGTAAAGAATTTCCAGATCATAATCCTTTATCAACTCTAGCCAACGTCTCTGTCTCATATTCAGCTCCTTCTCGTGAAAATATATTTCGTGCTCTTGTGATCGGTATAAATCCGGCACGGTGAACCATACAAATAATGCCGCCAAATCTTGAGTGCGAAGACAATTGCGGCCAATTCTAAATCGTGAGTAGGATAATTTACCTCATAAGGCTTTAATTGACGAGACGCAAAAGCTATCGTCTTATCATGCTGCATAAGCACACAACTGTGCCTTGACCAAGCGCCATCGTAAACCGCAAAGCCTTCGCTACCATGCGGTAAAGTTAAAATCGGCGCCAAGTCAATCGTCTCTTGATTCATCAAGCTCGTTGTCTCTCATCCGTCCATATAAATTTTTCGGTCTTCCGGAGTAATTTTGTAAGCGGTCGAGCGAGTTTCGAGAACCCTCGACGAACCGACGGTAATACCAGCAAGGCCCAAAAAGCTACGAACCTCTTTAACATTTTTAGGTGGTGCCCAACTTAGCACCGCCTCGATCTTCGCGGTCTACACGAACCCCTTCTACCAAATCACATGGCCGAGAAACATAACTTCTTCCAACCAAAACTCACATTTCGAGAACTTTGCATAAAGGTGCTCGGTTCTCAAAATGTCTAAGACTAAACGCAAGTGTCGGGCATGTTCCTCCTTATCCCGAGAATAGATCAAGATGTCGTCAATAAAGACGACTACACACTGTCGAGATACTCGATGAATATTTTATTCATCAACCGCATGAATACCGCCGGCGCATTCACAACCCAAAAGGCATAACTACAAATTCATAATGCCCATATCTCGTCCTAACGCCGTCTTTGGAACGTCGACTCCCTCACTCGAGTTGATAATACCGGATCTTAAATCAATCTTCGAGAAAACCGCAGCCTCCTTGCAATTGATTAAATAGATCGCCTATACGAGGCAAAGGATATTTATTCTTGATGGTTACTTTATTCACTCACGGTAGTCAATGCACAAACGCATCGAACCATCATTCTTCCCGATTTAAAAGAACGGGCGCGCCCCAAGGCGAAGCGCTCGGTTCGATGTACCCTTTTTCCAAAAGTTCTCCCAACCGAGTCTTCATTCCCCGCATCTCTAAGGTGCCATCCGATAAGGTGCTTTAGAAATCGGGGCCGCATCCGGCTCTAAATCCACGGAAAAATCTATCTCTCGATTCGCGGTAATCCTAAGATCGTCCGAAAAACATCGGATACTCGTTAACAACCGAATTGAAGAGAAATCGACTTCAATTCCTTCCGTTTTCAATGCATAACACCAATAGCCCGCATAACCTTTATTCAAAAGTTTTACGGCCTTCATGGAATCGATAAGTAACTTGGATTGGCCCAACTTACGCCCCAAAAATGAGTACTCGATCCGTCCTTAGTCATCATAGTGATAACTTTGGTACGGTAATTCATAATCGCCTGGTGATTATTAAGCCAATCCTCGCCGAGGATTACGTCCTCGCCTTCCATGTCAACTACAATTAAATTTGATAACCATTCCATACCGGATATAACCACCGGAAATTCTCTAATCTCCCGATTCCCCACAATCTTATCCCCGCTAGGCAGTCTCACGATAAAGGGATCACAAGCAGTTAAACAAGTTATATTCAAACGGCGTACACACTCCAAAGAAATAAAAGAATGTGTAGCACCCGAATCAAAAAGTACACGGACTGGATAGGATAGAATATGGATGGTACCTGAAGCCACCGCCGCATCGGGTTCGTCTGTTCGACGCATCTCATAAACCCGTGGTTGCACCGAACCGACGCTAGAGTTCCCCTCCAGCCGCTCTCGACTCGCCCCCGGCCCCCGCCAAAATTCTCGCCGAGGTTGACCGAAAGATTGCCGCCGATTAACACCTTGATCAAAGGGTGTCAGGGGCGTAAGCCCGAGTGTCTAAAGTCCGGTTCGGCTCGGAACAATAAACCGCTCTATGCCCCATCGACCACACGTGTGACACTTTAATAGTGGGAAGTAGCATTCGAACTAAAGTGGCCTGGACGACCACAATTATAGCAAGTCATCAGACGATTTGAGGTACCTGAGTGGGACGGTAACTCCTCTTCCCTTTATTAGAACGTGACGATCGTCCGCAAAACGGTTAGTCGTCTGTGACCTCGATAGTTGCCACCCTTAGAGCCGGAAAAATTTCCCCGACTTTCTCGCTTCTTGATTCTTCAACGGTATCATTGTCTGGGTTCAACATATCATGGGCTAAAGCTCGTCCCGATACTCTTTCAATGTGGTACAAGCAAATCCGGCCATGTACCGCAAGTCCAAATTCATCCGCATATCAAAATAACGGATCTTATCACGCTCGCTACGTACTTGATCCTTCACATGGATTAATTGTTGGTTATACTCACGATTGCTGCGAAACGGAATATCTTGTGGTTTAGCCTCGAAGAAGGCTCGGATTCGGCTCTCTGCACCGCCAAGGACAAAACTCGGCCTCCAAGAGCTCCTTAAATTCATCCCATGAGGCAATACGATCCTGTGGCTTGATGACCTTCCACCAAGTAGCGGCCTCCTTAGTGAGGAAATACCGAGCAATCGGTACTTTCCTCACCTCGGGGCAATCAACCGCCTCGAAAATCTTCTCCAACTCGCTAGCCAATCCTCCCACTTAACGGGTCTGTGGCACCGCCAAACGTGGAGGGTGCATACGGATTACGCTCAAGCGGGCATCCGTGTTTGGATTCGGGTTATTCACCAAGCAGTTTGGGCCAAAATAGTCATCTGGTAGCCAATTGTTGAAGTGCATTCGCCACTCCAACGTCTGCGTTGTTCCTCGACCATTTGATCGGGTCGTGCTGACTCTCGGTATCGGGATGCACCGAGTTCGACAAACTGGGGTTGGTCGACCCCGCAACCGAACTGATGGAAACGGCCGCGCCACGACCTCTTCCTCACCCACGGCCACGACCACGGCCACGGCCCCTACCAGCTGACATACTGAAGAACACACAAGTCACGTAAGCACAATTCAATCACGCATCAACAAAGTGTCCGATTCTCAAGAATACCGATAAAAGGAAGCAAAACGAATAAGGAAACACCAGGAGAGTGAGAGGTCTTACAAGTACCGGTCGCACTGTGATGATGGCAGAGTAATGATACTGTGGACATTTAACGACTCAATCGACCCAAAAGACCGACAGCCTAGGTATCCATAGACCTAAGCTCTGATACCATATTCTGCAACACCCCCAAGTTATTCAGGGATATTACAGCGCCGTAAGCCCCGCCGTGGGACCCACAAGGCTATACATACGCGTAACCATAAATTTTGACCGATAAGGTCTACACACAAAGGAATGAAAAACGATACAAAGGTATTCGAAACATAACCAATGTATTCACGGACATCACAATACAATTCAATACTTCGGCAACACAGGCCGGAACATCAAGGAAAAAGGAAAACGGTACTCGAGTATTCAAAAGACAATCCAGTACAACAACACTGAACCGGAACTCCAACCATAACTGGAAGAAAGACACAGTATCACACTTGCCCACCATCTTTATGCCGACCCGATACCTGCCCGTCCGCTCTCCTGGAACCTGAAATACATGAAACGTATTTCCCCCATAAAGGGGTTAGCCGTCGAATAGCTAGTGCAAGTATAACAATATGAAACATAATACTCCTCGACAATAAAGTAAAAGTAATCCGTCAATTCATCAATATCCGTCAATTCATCAATATCCGTCAATTCATCAATTAAAGACTAGTATTCCGGAATAACTAAATCTCATAAGACGTATGTGAATGCCGTAGAAACGGTTCGTTCACCTCATACGCCGTTACGTATGTGAATCTTTGTCAAAGCGGTTCGCTCACCTCATACGCCGATACATGTAGGAATGCCGTCAAAACGGTTCGTTCATTACATGCCAATCAATATATCTATGAATGCCGTAACGGTTCGTTCATGATATGCCATCAATATTTCTTACTTTCAAAGTCGAGAACGCATAATCATAAATGTATACTTGCCTTTGAGACATCGAGAAATCGAACGGAGGAAAGGTATGAGTTCGGTAGGTCCGAGAACGCGCTTAGGCACCTAAACGATTCGCAAGGAATATTACAATTAATTATCCATACTCAAATTATACGAAGAGACTCTACGAAACTCATCTACGATTCCAGAAAATATACGGGTGGATAACCAAAGGTTGGGAAATCGCCCAAACTCCCACAAGTCCGAAAGCGGCACAATCCAACCCGTAAAATCGGGAGAAAACACTCATATGGTATAGATATATATCAAAATCTCAAGGTTCTCAAGCTTCAATCGGACAAAACGGACGAATCTACGAAAACCCCCAAAATCCAACATAAAATTCAAAGTGTTCTTGAATAATCTTTCAATAATCCGATGAATACTCAAGCATGTCCATAATCACGCATATATCACATCATACACCATGATTTTATCATCCAAAACGTCAAAACCCACACGAAATCGAGAAGTCAAGATGTCGAAGGAATTACCTCTTGAATATCCAAGCTCTATGATCCAAGGAATACGCGATAGATCGACTATCCGGGCTTCCCAACCGATTGAAAGTGGTAAATCTTCAACACACAAGTGATAGCTATGAAAAGAATTCTTCCCTCAACTCTCTCTCTCGCGATGGAAGAAGAAATGGGGAAAGAATGGCTGAAATCTCGCTTAAAAAGCCGAATTATGCAGTTGACCGCATTGTGTGCCGCGGCTCAGCATATGTGTGCCGCGGCACAGGCCTAAAAATTGTTCCCAGGTTTCGGTAGTGTGCCGCGGCTCAGCTCAGGTGTGCCGCGGCACCGGGTACAGGCGGGTTTTGGCTGGGGATGCAACACCAGTGTGCCGCGGCTCAGCGTAGGTGTGCCGCGGCAATGACTCGGCAGTGTGCCGCGGCTCAGCTCATGTGTGCCGCGGCACCGGGTACAGCCTGCTCGGCCAAATATAGGAAATGTGTGTGCCGCGGCGCACACTCCTTGTGCCGCGGCTCACACCCCCTTCGGGTCCTAAAATGATGAAAATTGACCCGGAAAGAGAATAAAAGCAATATGATTCAATGTCTGGACAACAATAACACGAAATAAAAATACGGGAACCCCAAAACGGTGGTTCCAAGCAATGATTACAAGGGTTCGCTCAACAATCACGATCCGAAGAATATGAAAGGTTTGAAATGACATGACTTTCGACCGGATATTACACCCGAAGTGAGCAAACACATTTACAAAACATAGTACTCGCATCGCCTAGGACCGGGACGAAGCCACAAATCACACTCGAGGCGCCGTCGGACCCTCCCGAGCTGGCTAGCGAAATACTCAAGCACCACACGTCACTAGGACCGGGACGAAGCTACGAATCCCACTCGAGGCCCCGTAGGACCCTCCTGAGCTGGCCGCGAAATAATCAAGCACAAGTAACATATCACACCAAGGATATCCAAACAATTCGCCAAGAGGCATCAAGCACTTATTAAAACACCACGTCAAACCATAACACACCGAAAAGAGATAATATATATACATACGTATTATCAAGCGCAACATCAACACCAAACATATCCATAAGATCCACATACTCGTTCACGAAACACACCAATCACAAAACACACACGGTTTTGAAAGAGGGTCTTTAACAAGGCTAACCAAATATTTTGAAAGTTCAATTTAAACGACCAAACAAACACATAGAGACGATCACTAATTATCATATTCACAAAACAAGAATTGTATGGACAAGGTACTTGCCTCAAAATCGACACGCAAGTATCCCGACGAACACGGCTCAACCGGAAAGCTTCGAAACGCCCGATGCTATCGAAAAGAAAGACGACAACGAAAGGAAGGGTTCAACTCGGTTTCTTCGCAAGAAACTCGACCCTAACAACATATAATCAATAAATCATAGATCATATGGGGAAGAATAATCGTAGAACGCCCGAAAACCCCTCTAAGACATTTTACCGGACACCTTCAAGGCGTCGGTCAAGAACTCGACCCAAACAACGAATCGATACGATCCAACCATGGAATAACAAGGGAAATGATATAATACATCTAAATAATCATAAATCCATCACAATCCTAAGTTAAATCGGATTAAACGGATGAAATCAACCAAAATACCCAAATTCCCCAAAAGTAGATTTCTAGAAAATCTGACCTGATTCGCTAGATCAAAGGATGTTATAGGATGGATGATTGATGATATGAACTCTAAGACTTCATGTATTGATTGTCCAACAACATCTCTCCATGATTCCCACACCTCCAGCCGCGGAAGAGAAGGAAAAGAATGAGAAAATGGGTGAAAAACCCGTCATTGGCCTTTTATATAGCGACTGCCGCCGCCTTACGCACGTAATCGCCACGGCTTACGACGAATCGCCATGGCCGAACTCGCCGCTTAGAAATGCCGGGTAACGTTACGCACGTAATCGCCAAGGCATACGACGAATCGCCTTATGTACGAATCGCTGAGCACTACCGGCCGTAACTCGGCAAGGCTTACGGGCCTGCATCGCCGGCCATGACTTGGTCGGGCCCAACTCCGACGGCCCGAACGACCCCGAAACCCGAACCTGAATACGAATCAAAGATACGGTTACGAAGTACTCGCAAAGACGAATTCGATCACTAATAGAACACACGATTACGACCACCCGAAGGCTCGAAATTCGACAACGGAAAGTAATTACCCCAAACTTTAGGAAATTACGAAAATGGCCCAAAACGTCCGAAATACTCGATACACGATCGAAACACCAAGACAAGCTCGAAACATGAATAATAACATTAAATGAACTTACAAGAAACTCGAAACAACAGTTTCGGACGATATTCGCAAGAATCGAACTCAAGTGCGGAAAAGTCGCTAAAAAACACGGAACTCAACAAAACGGCACCGAAACTAACTCGGATGTCAAAAAGTGTAGAATTAATCATTCTCAGAATGACGAAACGGTCATGAGAGAGTCGTCAAAACGGACTTTGCCGAAAAAAAGAAATTACCGGAAATCGAAATTACGGGTATTACAATTACAACCACAAGTTTTGTGATAAATAACAACCCAAAGTTGTGCGGATAAGAACATAAAATGTAATATCCGCACTTTCTATTTTTAGTAATTTCTATTTTTAGTACTTTTTCATTTCAGACGACTCACATGTAAGTGTTGTAGTATTCTGAAACCATTTTATTTTGCATTCATGACCATCCGGACGAGTTTCGGAGTTGTTTTATGGGATTTTACTTATTATGTAACTTCCCGCGTTGAGGCTCGATTCTCGTAATTTCGTTCTAACATGGCATTTCATTACCTTTGCAAGTTCCTTTAATATTTCCGGTTATGTTACGACTTTCTGAGATTGTTGTTCAGGTCTCGAATCTAGATTTTCGAATGTCTGGGTCGTTTTGCAAATTCTTATTATTTTAGGCGTTGATGCCAATGTTCGTTTATTCCGGCTTTTGGATGACCGGAGGCCTGTGATGATTTTTATGTTTAACTCATCAGTAAAAGATCTTTGTATATCTGTGGTTTCATCCCTTGTACTCTCATTCCGGTTGTTGGCGAGTCGTTTCAAACCAGCCTGACTTGCTGCCAGGGCTGAATTACGGCCGTAAGATGGTATGCATTACGACCGTAAGGCTTTATATATTACAGCCGTAATGTCCTTTTTGTAGCGGCCGTAATGTAGTGTGTAGTTTGGGCAGTGAGGTCGAGGACTGAGTTACGACCGTAAGATGGTATGCATTACGGTCGTAAAAGCCTGCACATTACGGGTGTTATGTTCTTTTCGTAGCGGCCGTAAAGGGATTGAGCATTTTGGGCAGTGAGGTCGTGAATACCATTACGGTCGTAATGGTATAGGTGTTACAACCGTAACACCTGCCCAGTTTATAAACTGGGCAGCGACATTTTTTCTTCATTTTCACCTCTCTTCTTCTTCTTGCGCGACGGGAGCGATCCTTCAGGCTAGGAATCGTCCGATTTCCACCGAAACTCCATTGGAGTAGTATTTTGAAGCATTATATCATCACTCTAACACCAATCATCCGAGGTTTCACCTTCAAGTCGAGGTATATTCCTAGAACCCTAGTTGTTTTGGGGATTTTGGGGTTTTGACGTGATTTCATCCTTCTAGCCCGATTTGGCTTAGATAGTTGTTAGATTTTGATTGATTAATCGTAATCCCTTGCTTTCATTGTATTTGAGCGGATTAAACTTTGAGGTTTTCACCGTTAATAGGTTGGGATCATTTATGACCTCGTAGTGACCGATGAATTGTCTCAACTGGTAGAACTTAGGACGAATTCTTACATTTCAGCAATGTTGTGGTTGATTGTATATCGTTATTGTGATAGGAGCGATATTGTGAAGATTATTCGGACCGAAACCTTTTCCTTTCGCAATTTCCTTCTCGTCATATTAATCAAGGTAAGTACATGTATTATGTTTCGTTATGTGGTTTACGATTTCGATACGACCATGAATTGTGATGCCGTGTATATGTGTTGATGTTCTTGTTGGAAATAAAACGCAGCGGAAGCGAAGTTTGGGATAGTTAATAAACGCGTTTTACGCATCCACAAGCATAAGATTTATTTAGGCATGTTAATTAATTAATTACTATGACTAATAAGCAATTTAAATATTATTTATTGCTTATTAAATAAATATGTTGGTAATTGAAATATCCTAATCTATATCTACAAGATCATAGGATATTACCTCTGAAGCGAAGTGGTTGCTTTCGTATTGATCACCTTGTATTTCTACCTTTAGACATTCTAGAGTATGATCCGTCTTAACTTGGACGCTGTGTGGGCAACGAGCTACCGGATATTGCTTGGACTTCTATGTGATCGGCCAAAATTCCTTTTGTATGTGGTCACTCGATTTTTCTTTGCTTTCTAGTATTTTATGAACACTCTTACCAAATTGATGTGTTATCTAAATTGTAGAATCAAAGACACAAGTCTAGATCTACAATTAAACACAAGAAAAATTTGATCTCACAACCTTGCAAAAGACACATAAAATCGGCCAACCCCATAGATGTCCTATTTTTAGGCTCTTGGACTACTACTAGGGATCTTAAGGAGGATTATGGAAGGACTCCCAATAGATTTTATCTTACCATATTAGGACTCTTCCTAATATAATGAATCTATTAATATCAACTTAGTCTACTAAAAGGTTGATATTGCACTTCCTACCAAAATTCCAAATTACAAAATTAGACTCCTTATTAAATATATTATTTTCCGTGTTTAAGATATCGAATGTCCATTAATTAATTATAAGCTACTGACAGCTTTAATTAATTAATATCTATCGAAGAGTAGTACCACTCGAACCTTATTATTACAGTTAAACCTCGATAAATGAATGTTCGATAAACGAATTAACTCGCCAAATGAATAATTTTCTCCGGTCCCAACTCTTTATAACATGTTCAAATTTTCTTTCGATAAATGAATAATTCCGCTAAATGAATATTTTTCTCCGGTCCCGATCAAATTCATTTATCGAGGTTTTACTATATATCATAATTAAATCCACCTGCAGGATTTAGTATAATAATCATTATTGAGCTCCTCAAGGGACATCATCAACCCGCACGAGTCGGGACACGATTTCTAGTAATGTTAATAACTGTCATATAAATAATATTATTGCCCAAGATACGGGGCTTATTGAGTTGATCATTTTGACTCTCACCCATGGTAAATCAAAGCAATAAGTATTATAAATACATAATTAAATATTATATACTTAGAATTAAGAAATAATAATTATCCGAAATTTACGCTCTTCTTACAGTCAGTACAAAAGATACTATCTCATCTCGATCCAGTTCAACATATGCAAATACGCTAATGTATGCTAATAGTCAAGACCAACTAATCTCAATCATATACTACAACCTTTCATATAATTTGTCTAATAATTATATAGGTTGTGAACTATTATATTATTTTATAAGGCACCGATAATGTGATCTTCCGCATGACACCAACACACCACATTATCTACAATATAAAATAATTAGACATTTCATTTGCATAACCATAACGTGAATAAATATGCAAAACATGTGATTAAATTAATTAATATTTTCATAGGTAGTTACATGGAAATAAGGTATACAAGCATAAAGTATGCTTTGCAGTATACAACCTTAACAATCTTCCACTTATACTCAAAGCATGCTTTTAAGTATACTACTATATTACATAGTCTCTCATTTCTCCCACTTATACTCAAAGCAATGCAGTCATACACCGTAATCCCATTCCTTCTACATGTCTTTCAAAAACTTTTGAGGGTAGGCCTTTCGTGAAAGGGTCAGCAAGATTATCTTCCGATGCAACCCTGGATACAACTATGTCTCTTTCTTTTATGAAGTGTCGTATGATGTGGTACTTGCAGTTGATATGTTTACTTGCCTTGTGGGCTCGTGGTTCCCTTGAATTTGCGACTGCACCAGTGTTATCATAATAAAGTGTAATACCCTTTGGCAAATCGGAAATCACATCTAAGTCCTTCAGGAAGTACTTGAGCCATGCCGCCTCCTTGGCTGCCTCAGAGGCTGCCACGTACTCGGCTTCCATGGTAGAGTCCGAGATGCATTTCTGATTCACATTCCTCCAACTAATGGCTCCACCTCCCAGCCTAAACACATAACCCGAAGTAGACTTGGACTTTACTTTGTCCGATGAAAAATCTGAGTCAGTGTAACCCACCGGACACAGGTCGTCTGATTGATATACAAGCATGTACTCCCAAGTCCTTCTCAGGTACTTGAGTATGTGCTTGACAGCAATCCAGTGTCCTGGTCCTGGGTTTGACTAATATCTAACATCTATGCCTATGACATGACAGATATCTGGTCTAGTGCAAAGCATAGCATACATGAGGCTTTCCACAGCTGACGCATAAGGGACCATCTTCATGTCATCTATCTCCTTTTGTGTCTTGGGACACATATCCTTAGATAGTTGAATTCCATGTCTGTAAGGTAGAAAACCTTTCTTGAAATTCTCCATGCTAAACCGCTTTAACACTGTATCGATATAGAATGCATGGGATAAGCACAACATCATTTTTCTTCCGATCACGAAAGATCCTGATTCCTAGGATGTGTCATGCTTCTCCCAGATCCTTCATATCGAACTGATCAGATAGCCATACCCGTACGTCCGATAATTCCTTCATGTTGTTTCCAATCAGAAGGATATCGTCTACATACAGTACAAGAAACACCAACACGTTTCCATCGCATTTCTTATATACACAACTCTCACTCGGACATTGGACGAATCCATATGACTGGACAACCTCGTCAAAATGAGTGTTCCAAGATCTAGATGCTTGCTCAAGTCCATAAATGGATCTCTTAAGCTTGCACACGAAGTGCTATTTTCCTTCAGTAATGAATCCCTCTAGTTGGCGCATATAGATTTTCTTGTCTAAACTCCAATTCAAGAATGTAATATTGACATCCATTTGCCAAACCTCCAGATCCAAATGCGCAGCTATAGCTAAAAGAATCCGGATTGACTTAAGCTTGGCTACCAACGAAAATATTTAATCATAGTCGATACCCTCTTTCTGAGTGTAACCTTTCGCAACAAGTCTCGCTTTGAAGGTTTCAACCTTTCCGTCACCTCCTTTCTTTCGCTTGTAGACCCATTTACTCCCAATGGCTTGTACACCATCACGTAGCTCTACTAGCTCCCACACTTGATTGGAATCCATGGATCCCATTTCTGATTCCATTGCTACTTGCCAGGAGTCAGCATCTTTATCTTGGATTGCCTCCTTGTAGCTCCAGGGATCTGATTCATCTTCGTCTGGGATTGGTCCGAAGACTTTCCCACACCTATGAACCGTTCCGGTTGACGAACAACCCTCCCACTACGACGAGGCAAATCCTGAGTTGGTGTAAAAGTCTCAGAATCGATACGTGGTGCAGTGTTAGTTGGCGCTTGTACGATTGGTATAGACGGAGTCTTTTCCTGGTAAGTTTTTAACGAGGCAGCATCACATGCGTATTATGAAATAATAATTTTTGATGCTGGATATCGATCGGACTCCGACAAAGAAAGATCACAAACAGGGTACATATTCACATTTGGTGATACTGTAATATCTTAATGCTCTAAAAAGATGACACTTGCGGCAACTTCTTCAAATCATGCAGAGTTGTTGACCCTTCATGAAGCAAGTTGAGTATGTGATAACTTAGATCCTTGGTTCACCATATTCGAGAATCACATGGTCTTCCAATTAACAAGAAAAGTCCAATTGTCCTGCACGAAGATAATGAAGCATGTATCACTCAAATTAAAGAAGGTTATATCATGGAGACAAGATGAAGCACATTGATCCAATGTTCTTCTTTACTCAAGAGCTTCAGCAAAGAGGAGAAATCAATGTTTGTCAGATTCGTTCATGTGATAATCCAGCTGACTTGTTTACAAAGGGAATTCCTACATTTTCTTTCGAGAAATTGGTATACAAGATTGAAATGCACAGATTTCGAGATATATGGTGATTTTGATAGTCATATTGCAATGAGAGGGATAAATATATGTTACACTCTTTTGTTACACATGGATGCGACGTATTTTGCACAATTTTAAAAAATAATATAAATACATGAGTTGTCCCACCGGAGCCACTTCTATTTTATATACGGTGAAACCATTTATATAATTTTTATTATTATTTAAAATTGTGAATTGCTTTGCTTGATATTTTGGTAATCCCCCATCGACTATATCAGAATCCACAACACTGATAATATGGCTAATCATATCTGAAAATTTAGGAAAACGTATCAATTTTAGAGAATTCTTAGCGTCATAATTAGGGCTGCAAACCGGCAAAGCGGACTCGAGCTCGATTTGAGCTTTGACCGAACATGCTCACGAGCAGATCGGCTCGTTCGCAATCTTAGTCATAATAGAGAAGAATTACTAAGATTACTTGCTCCAATGGGTTGTGAAGTAATTGTAGACTTTAGTACACTCTCCAATCACTTTCAAACATTCCGGAGACTCTTTATAAAAAATACGGGGATCCCGCGGCGTCATGCTTGGTCCCGCTGGTGGTGTCGAACAGTATTACAAGCTGGCATCAAGAACGTGTTCCTTTTCCCTACGTTCTCGTGTGAATTTTGTTTTGAGATTTCACTCCTTCTGCGTTGAAAAAAAGTTCACGCACCCTGCAAAAGCAGATGGGGATGTAGCTCAAATGGTAGAGCGCTCGCTTTGCATGCGAGAAGCACGGGGTTCGATCCCCCGCATCTCCATTCCTAAGTTTTTTTCTTTCTTTTTTTAAAAATTCCTCCAGTTTCCAAATTCGATATGGGACTTTCCTATTTTTATTTTATTAATTAAAAATAAAAATTATTTCCCTCAAAAAATAAATAAAAATAAAAATTATATCATTATAAACGAATAACTTCGCCAAATGAATAATTTTTTCCGATCCCAATTCTTTATAACATGTTTAAATTTCCTTTTCATAAATGAATAGTTTCGCTAAAATAATAGTTTTCTCCGGGCCCGATCATATTCATTTATCGAGATACTGTATTTATGTAATATTTATTAATAATATAATACATAATATTTGTATTATTTTTTAAATTCTTACTATTTTTATTTCAACACCGATATCCAGAACTCTAAAACCTGCTGCTTGTTCTCCGGCCATCCTCCACCACCACCCAACAGGCCCATCCCTTCTCACTGTCCGGATCCAGATCCGCCTCCCAGATCTGGTTTCTCAACCACCACGACCCGCTAGCAAGACCACCTGCCGGCTGCAACCCTAGCCACACGAGTCGCCCCATCACCACGACACAGTCGCCCTATCCACCGCGTTCCAGTACAAATCTACTTCCGACGCACCTTGTCAACCACCAACCAGACCCGATCGATCGATTCCTGCACGGCAAGCCCTCCAACCGCCGCGACCAACCATAACCTCGCAGAGCGCCACTCAACGTCGCCGCATCTCGCCCGTGCAGCTGCCGTTGCCTGAAATCCCCGTGTATGACCAGTGCATATTACAGAAAGGAGTCAAATCTACTTTGCCACTTAAGATTTAAGTATTGGATTGAACGAGCAATAAAATCTCAGCCGAGAGAATTAAAGCTACTGTGTGGACGAGACGCAGTCCAGCCCGGCCCGCATCCAAGCAACGCATCCCGGTTCCTGTTTATTGATGCATTATGCGGCACCTGTTCGATCAAATGCATGAGCCAGACGAACACATAGCTCCATCCCGTCACACTTGTAATATCTCTATTCGTGTCTCTTTTTTTTTTTTTTTTTAAAGAAAGAACAAAAGATGGACTCCGGAACAACATTGCGGCCTCTTAAAAGCATCACACCGGCTGCACAGAACAACATAAACACAACATTCATACTTCTCGACAAAGGGAGAGTGACATTAGAAGGACAATACAAGACGTGCCTTGCCCTGGTGGCAGACGAGACAGCAGCCGTTCACTTCCAGTTATGGGGCGACGAATGTGATTCTTTTCAGCCCGGCGACATAATTCTCTTGGCCAACGGCATATTTTCTTACGATCGGAATAATCTCGTGTTGAGGGCCGGTAGAAGAGGTAAGGCGGAGAAAGTGGGGGAATTTACCATGGCATTTGTGGAGACACCTAATTTGAGTGAGATAAGGATCAATGACTCGACGAAGTATGTGCAGCAAGCTGTGATTTCTCCTCATTCGCGAATATTTGTTCCCCCACGTTAAAGATGCTTCTGTTTAGATTAGATTGGCAAAGTTGATGCATTATATTTTCAACAAAATTTGGAGGGAAATCGGTTTGTAGGAGTACCATTGCGATACCCCTGTTTTTTTTTGTTAAATACCATAAGGCACAAGAAGATTGTTCCCATTCCCCAAGTGCACCCTAGGGATTTAAGGCAGTATTACATGTTCGTTGTGAGTCACCCCCGCTTGAGCCACAGGCTCGCGGTTGCTGAGTTCGGCGACCAATACGTGTTTCTTTTAAAGACAGATTCAACTTAGGCCAGCATAAAAAACAAATTGTTTATTCAGAAGCCTTTTATCGGAATATTTTGATGGGCTGATATTTCTACCATTTTGACGAGGTTATAGTCAATTCTCAGCTTCTAGGGCGAAACATGAGCCTTCTTTCCAACTGGAAGATGAGAAGTGATTTTTTTTAGTGTTTGCAAACACTCCTCGTAAACAGGTTGGTCCTATGATCAATTGATGACTACATCGGCTTCAACCAATTCTAAAGAAAGCTAAAATCTTTTGGTGGTTTACAAAATATGCAAAAATGGATATTACATTCTACAATAATCTCATCCAAATATATTACTCCTATCCCGGGCATGAATTTGATTTTTTTCCCATGCTGAAAGCATGCATGATCTTCTCCTGAAATCATGAAATTTAACTTTATTTATTTGAATAATTACAAAAAGGACCCTGAAAGATCACCACCACCACCACACAAGATGTGCCCTTCAGATCACCGAGGCGGCAACGGAAAAACTTTATTTAAATCCCATAACACCCTCGTCAACCCAAGCTGTTTTTCAGTCTGATCAAACGAGTTGCCCGTGACTTCCGTAGGATGCGGAAGCTTGCCGAATCTATAGATCGAAAGTTCCATCATGTCCACAACACATTCACCCGACTGCTCCAAATTCCTCCCGCACCATTTTCCACAAACCTGAAATACCTTACCTTTCCCAATTTCTTCCATTTTAGCACCAACAAGTATTACATATTGCCCTGGCTCCATGTACGAATCTGATATACACATATTTATTCCATTTTACCACCAACAAGTATTACATATTCCCTAGTATTACATATATTTATTGATTTGCATCAAATCAATAAATGATCATAATTTCTACCTGTCATAAATTAATTTTGGTCTGCTCTAATTGTTCCACCACAACAACAAGATAGATTGTTAAATTGGATATACATTACATATGATTGGTTATTAGTCATTATATATATTTAGAATCATCTATGTGTATTGATTTATGACTCAATTTAATGAGTCTGTTTTCTTAAAATCAGCGGGAGAGAATAAATAGCCGGTGAATATATTAGTAGAAATGAATTATCATTGCCGCATTTTGATCTTCATGGTAAATAATATGAACCAGAAGTTCATAAGAGAATTCATTTATATGTTTTAAGTATTGCCAGACATATATGCTGACCTAAAAGAGTGAATATCTCACATATGCCAGCTATAAATGCGCCAATAAAATCTAATGTCCTGGAAGGACAACCTCAAGATGCTAATGCGTCTAAAGAAAGTCTGAAGCGTGATAGACCAGTAGGTTCCAAAATAAAAGAAAATCCTCAAATGCAAAAAGCAGCAGTGGTTAATGATGGCTAAATCAAGGAATCGATAACTGTTGAATGATCTCCAGAAGAGACCATTGACATGACAAAATGAAGAAGAAATGAAGGTACCTGAAAATTTTGAGATCTCACTATTGTGTCATGTATAGAATAAATTGGAACCATTGATCAAATCAACGTTGATGATATTTATATGAAATTTAACACTTGAGGTGATAAATGATAACGAGGATCGGGAAACACTCTACTGAATGTAGACAAAATTCTCCAACAATATAAGGAAATGATCGAGGCAAAATATCTTATAAAGAAAAATTATTTCTTCAAAATAAAGAAATATTTGGGAATGCAGTTCACACACTTAAAAGGATCAAGTCAGTTGGATATCAAACAATATTTATGTGAATGAAAATGAAAATATAGCATGTATGAAACAGAAAGGTTACATAGTTGTACAATGACCTTGTATTGGTTATGAAGAGAAAAATATCTCGTGGCGGATATGATTATTTGATTGCTGTATAGTCTGATAATATAGAAAGGATAAATTTTATATGACCCATTGACAACATGTATCCTAGAAGGATCTATACTCCCAGAAGCAGTAAATTAAATTTTCGAGAGCATTCCCCCCTCAAATTTAAAAGGGGTTTTGGACCGCTAGTCCAACACAAAATCATTCTGGAATAAAATACCTATTATTTTTGTATATTGAATTAGAGGTGATAACTCATAAGATCTTTGGCCAGAGTAGATGGAAATTAGAATGTGTTTCTAATTGACATTGAAATGAGTTGCACCTCATAATCGTACATGAATTTATCAATGTTATTTTTGTTATGAAGTGTTTCGTGGTGTTTAAAATTATCCGATAACATGGTACATTGAAAGAAAAAAATACTCCTGAATGGATGCTATATTGTTATAGATAAATATTGAAAATCCTAGAAGGATTATATGGAATACATCTTTGTGACTTCCTTTTTAAATAATTCATGATATCCTAGTACACATTGAAATGAATCTTTCACCTCAAGGAATATAATATAGTGATCCTTGTGAACAGTTAAAGATAGAAATTCTTGGTTCTGAAGTACCGTACTTAAATAAACTAAACATGTTTTACTAATTATACATGTCCCAACATAATTTATAAATTTATTATTAAAAGCAGGTCTTATCTGAAGGCATGCGAATCCTGATGGGACGACATAAAGAGAATTTTATTCGATCTCCACTAACCTATTTAGAAAATAAATGTAAGTTGATTTTGGTGCAAAGTATTTACTCCAGTTATGATAATGTGAGATCTAAAATTGAATATGTACATATAATTGGAGATTTTTATTTTGCTATGAAGCAAATGTAATATCCGCAATTTCGGATTTTCGGTAATTTTATTTTTTCGGCGGAAGTCCGTTTCGACGACTCGCTTGGGACCGTCTCATCATTCTGAGAATGATTAATTCTGCACTTTTTGTCATCCGAGTTCGTTTCGGTGTCGTTTTTTTGAGTTCCGTGCTTTTTAGCGACTTTTCCACACTTGAGTTCGATTCTTGCGAATCTCGTCCGAAACTGTTGTTTCGAGTTTCTCGTAAGTTCATTTAATGTTATTATTCATGTTGCGAGCTTTGGTTTGGTGTTTCGATCGCGTATCGTGATTTTCGGACGTTTTGGGCCATTTTCGTAATTTCCCAAAGTTTTGGGTAATTACTTTCCGTTGTCGAATTTCGAGCCTTCGGGTGGTCGGAATCAGGTGTCCTCTCAGTGTTCGGATTCGTATTTACGAGTACTTCGTAACCGTGCTTTCGGTTTACGTTCAAGTCTGAGTTTCGGGATTTTTCGGACCGTCGGATCGACCGAGTCATGGCCGGGCCGGACTGTGCGAAACGGCCCTCGAAACGGCGCCCAGCGCCGGGTCGCCAGACCAGCAGCCTGCCGAGACACGGCCGAGACACCCGGCGCTGGTCCGGGCCGTTTGCTGCGCCGTGTCCGGCAGGGGTATAAATATGGCAGAGCAATCGGGTTTTTCTTCATTTTTCTCACTCGCTTTCTTCCTCTTCCGCGGTGGAGACTTGATGATCATGGAGGGATGTTGTTAGGGTTAAATCCATGAAGTTTTGAAGTTCATAACATCGATTAATCCTTCCATAACTTGCTCCGATCGACCGAATCAAGGCAAGTTTTCTTAAAATATAGTTTTGGGGATTTTGTTCGATTTGTCCGTTTAATCCGTTTTAACTTAGAATATTGATGGATTGATGATTGTTAAGCTATATTATATCTAAATCCTTGTTATTCCACGGTTGGATTGCCACGGATTTGTCGTTTTATTGAGTATTTTATCGACGCCTTGAAAGTGTTCGATAAAATGTCACAAAGGGAATTCGAGCGTTCTACGATTATTCTTCCTCATTCGTTCGTTAATTTATTGATGGTATGATGTTAGGGTCAGATTTCTCGCAATGAATTCGAGTCGGAACCCTTCCGTTCGTTGTCTTCTTCGGGGTCCGAGCTTCCCGGTCGAACCGTGTTCTTCGGAGCGTTTGGTAGCGGTTATTAAGGCAAGTATCTTATTATACGACTTGTATCTTGTGACTAGTAATTACGTATGATATGTATGACGATTTTGCTTGCCTCCGTAAATATGTTCCGTTTGAGTTGGTTGTGTTTTCCGAAATTTGAAGGTTTTGTGATAATAGTGATATATTGGTATACGTGTTAGGCGTTGTGCCATTTGTGCAGGATTGCGATGTACATATGAGATGGTTGTACACGTGGTTGTTCAATGTATTGTGTACTGAATGTGTGTTATGTTGGTTAAGAGTCGTTGTGATGATCATGATATTTGTGTTGTTTTGGTTTACATACTTGATTGTACATTTCAGTGTAATGTGGAATGGCTTGACATTTAATGATTATGAATTGTGTCGTGTCGATGTGTGTGTGTTCCAGGTAGGGTCTGACGAGGCCTCTGGAGTTCGGTACATGATGTGTACGAACAAAGTGTGCGATCCAGGTAGGGTCTGACGAGGCCTCTGGAGTCCGGTACATGACGTGTACGGACAAGGTGTGTGATCCAGGTAGGGTCTGACGAGGCCTCTGGAGTTCGGTACATGATGTCTACGAACGATGTTGTAGCCGGGTAGGGTCCGTTGAGGCCTCCGGAGTTCGGTACATGATGTGTACGAACAGTGTGTGTGGCCGGGTAGGGTCCGTTGAGGCCTCCGGAGTTCGGTACATGATGTGTACGAACAGTGTGTGTGGCCGGGTAGGGTCCGTTGAGGCCTCCGGAGTTCGGTACATGATGTGTACGAACAGTGTGTGTGGTCCGGGTAAGGTCCGTCGAGGCCTCCGGAGTTCGGTACATGATGTGTACGAACAATGATCGTGTAGCAGTGATTGTTCGGGTAACATTTTAAATATGGATCTCGGGCTCATAATGATATATTATTTAGTATGCTTTGAAACGAGAATCGGGCTAAGGCCCTAATGTTTACGAAAAGGTTTTGTAAATTGGGACTCGAGGTCCAAAAGAATTTCTGCTTTAAAAATCCCCGAGATGATGTGTTCCTTTTCAAATATCTCTTACTTGAGTTCGAAATTCTAAAACTTCTAGCGAACATTTTGATAATTGATTTCCGTATTAAATTCGTAGTTGCTATTTGCTTGTTACATTTTGTATGGTTTGATACTTGCACTAGTAAAACAGTGGAGTTTTACTAACCCCCGAGTATTCGGGGGGTGGATGTCTGTTTTGCGTCCAGGTACATGCAGATTCAGGGGAGCAGTCACAGGATTGGCACAAGAGGATGACGAGCTGCGATACTAATCATGAGTCGAGAGTTGTTTTGATTTTTGTTGTGTTGTCGAGTTGATTTGAGTCTTCCATTGTATTGTATTTCGACCCCTGTGTGGGTAATGTTATTTAAGTCGCTTTGTCGATTGGGTTGTGTGACCTCATCTGGCCGTGTATTCACGTGTAAGTGACCATATCGGTCTGTATCATTTTATTGTTTGACTGGCCGGGCAAGCATTTGGTTGTTTATGGATGTTTAGCCCGGTAGATCCTTGTGGAAAGGGTCTACGGCGTGTAATATTCCCTTATGGTTTTGGGGGTGTTACATTTATGGTATCGGAGCTTAGGTTGCGAAACCTAGCCGCCGGTCGAGTCGAGTCGTGGTTTGTCGAGTAATGTGTGGTCTTGTCGTTCGAGTCGTCGGTGACAAGTTGAGTTGTGCGTAGTCACAACGTGTCGGTTATGTTGTCGACGAGATTAGTATCGTGGGCGACCGTCACCTCCGTGCGACTGTGGATGTAAGTCTCCTCCTTTATGCGTAATACCCGTATCTCGATTTTATCTTAGTGAGTTAATTGCGGTGCATAATTTTATTTACACAGATTGTGTAATATAATTGTATTTAATACTTGTGACACATAGTATGTGTATAAAAGCGGGCACGTTATTGTTTTATCTTTGAACCACCGGGTGGGGTGGTAGGTTGTGAAAGTTTTAAACCTTGATGGGTTTCGAATAGGTACGACGGTAGAGTTTGTGAGAAACTCCGATGAATGATTTTCTTGTGTGTTTAAACTTGATACCACGAGATGCATTTGATTGAATTGGCGACCACGGTTTCCATTTGAGTATATGATTTTAAATTCATTGTTTTGGAATGTTGTAATTTTTGTCCGCTATGGGTAAGTTTGAGAATGTTTCAAGGACTTTACGCTTTGAGAATTTTGTAGAAATCGATTTTGGAAAATATTTTGGTGGTGCGGTCAAACCATGGTTTATATGGATTTTTAAAATTTGTTAAATTTTGACAAATGGGCCGTGTATTTTCAAATGACACAATCAAAGCGGTATTTGAAAAATGTGTTTTGAAATACTGGACATTGTAAAATATTACCGTCATCGACCTTTTTGGCGTTTCAGTAAATGGTTTTTAGCTGGTGGGTTCGTAGCGGGACCCACGACGCTATAATGTTCGTGTAATTATTCGAAATTTTTGGGCATTCTAGCCCATTGAATTATCTTTGAAAACTTTGAGTACCTTAGAAAATAAATTTGAGACATCGTTTTAAAATGAATTATTTTCTTGTGGTACATCCAAGGTGCCACAATATGTTTCAAGATTCTTCTACCTCGAGGACCAAAATGTTTTGAGATATTTTCCAATGTTTTAGAAACACTTTTACTTAGACCCGAGGGTCGAATACTTCCGAAAGTTTTTCATGAAAAGAAATTGTCCTCATTTTTATCGAATGCGAAATAGTTTCCAAAGTCTCGATAACGATGTTTCACGATTGTATTTTTATCAAGGGTGATACACAAGATCAATCGGTGTTTCCAAAATTATTTTCAAAAGGAGGTTTTCGCTTTTAAAACCTATCCATTCCCGTTTGAGGGCTGGGTATGTATGTATGATGTTCGCGTTGTCGTTATGATGTTTGCTCCCGAGTATGATCGAATTGGTGGCATGAACGTCGAGGCGTTGCCACCCATTTGTTGTACTAGCCCTCTGTGAGAGGTGTGAACTGGTGTTTACTGTTTATCGCCTCGTGGTGATTTGCGTGTTGTCGCACGAGTGTGAGCTGTTGAAGCTTGGGTTTGTACGTTTGTGTACATGTGTGATTGTTTCATAATGTTTGTAATTAGGTGCTTGTTATCGTTCGGGCCGTTGAGGTCGCCGAACGATACCGTCGTGATTCTTTGTTGTGCTGAGTTGGCATCTATGCTATATTGTTTTGCGACTTTATGCCCCATTGTATTTAGCATTTGTACTTTCGATATGCCGAGCCGAGGTATTTCAACCGTGATGTGCCGGGGCATGCACGTGTAAATTGTCCTTCTCGTCAGTGACGCGTTTCGAGGGACACCGAATTCAGTTTTGCGATTTGGCTATTGAGACTTTCGGAGTTCGCGCTCAAGACACGTATATCGGGATCAACTCGAGAGACCCATGGGAGATTTTCTGTCGGATGCTTTTGTGTTGTTACCTTGTTTCCGTTGTTGTGAGTTGCGACGACATTTCTTTTATAAGAGGTCGGATGTAATACCCGTACTATATTTGACTTCTGCAGTTTCTCCTTCTAAATTCTATCGACTTGCACGTGTTCGTCGATACTTTTTGAACTTGTTTGATGTCTCAGTTGGCATCATTCGAACTGGTTGTGACCTTATTTTAGATCGACCTGTTTGTCATTGTGACCTTTCCGAGTTCGGTTCGATTCTTGTGAACCTTGTTTGGAAGTAACATCTTTCACTTTCTACCAGTTCTTTTAATGTCTGGAGTTGAAGTGGGGACTTCGGAGTCATTGTTCGACTGTTGTCATTCGATCATTGTTATTTGATCATTGTTATTCGATCATTGTTATTTGATCATTGTTGTTCGATCATTGTTATTTGATCGTTTTTGTTCGAACGGGGTTGTCTGACTGTTGTTGCCTGATCTCGTACTGCGAAGAATTGTCGTTCACCGTTAGTCAATCGCTTGAGTGTGGCCAAGTGGGTCACCGAGCGGTGCATTGTGAGACCGTTGCCACGATGTTCGGGAATTGGGTTTTCGTTCCTACTCGGAGAGTGCCTGGTGGTGTCCCGTGATGTAGTTGTGTATCGTACTTCGTGCTGTAATTCGTGTAGAAATTGATATTTGTTGCGTGGACTTTTTGGTTTTGTTTGTATTCTACCATGATGTTTATTTTAAGTTTCGGGACGAAACTTATTTTTAAAAAGGATAGAATGTAATGTCCGGTATTCTCGTTTTCCGTTATCTTGAATTGTTTGTGTTTTGACGTCGGACATTTTCTTATTGATGAGAATCGGAATGATTTCCATCGTGATACTCTATTTGTTTCTATCGCATAGCCGTTTTAGTCGGGTGCAACTTGTTGTAGCGTACGTTTCTTCGATTAAATGTGTGCATGTGATGTGGTATGTGATGCGTCTTTAATTGCTCGTTGTTGTTTGAAACATAGTCGGTGGCGTTGCGTTAGTCGTCGTGGGGCGTGTTTTCACACCGTATATTCCCTTGCGTTGCTTGTAACGTTTCGCCGTTGGGCACGGATTTTTTTCGATTCTTGTGTATCTCGTTGAGTTTTCCTGGCGAGATATTGCTTCTCGCTACTTTATTTAAGTTTCGGGACGAAACTTCTTTTAAGGAGGGTAGAATGTAATATCCGCAATTTCGGATTTTCGGTAATTTTATTTTTTCAGCGGAAGTCCGTTTCGACGACTCGCTTGGGACCGTCTCATCATTCTGAGAATGATTAATTCTGCACTTTTTGTCATCCGAGTTCGTTTCGGTGTCGTTTTGTTGAGTTCCGTGCTTTTTAGCGACTTTTCCACACTTGAGTTCGATTCTTGCGAATCTCGTCCGAAACTGTTGTTTCGAGTTTCTCGTAAGTTCATTTAATGTTATTATTCATGTTGCGAGCTTTGGTTTGGTGTTTCGATCGCGTATCGTGATTTTCGGACGTTTTGGGCCATTTTCGTAATTTCCCAAAGTTTTGGGTAATTACTTTCCGTTGTCGAATTTCGAGCCTTCGGGTGGTCGGAATCAGGTGTTCTCTCAGTGTTCGGATTCGTATTTACGAGTACTTCGTAACCGTGCTTTGTTTATGTTCAAGTCCGAGTTTCGGATTTTTCTGACCGCTTGATCGACCGAGTCATGGCCGGGCCGACCAGGCGAAACGGCCTCGAAACGGCGCCGCCTGGCCGTGTGTCTTGCGCTGGTCGGCCAGGACCAGCAGCCTGCCGAGACACGGCCGGGACACCCGGCGCTGGTCTGGGCCGTTTGCTGCGCCGTGTCCGGCAGGAGTATAAATATGGCAGAGCAGTCGGGTTTTTCTTCATTTTTCTCACTCGTTTCTTCCTCTTACGCGGCTGGAGACTTGATGATCATGGAGGGATGTTGTTAGGGGTTAAATCTGTGAAGTTTTGAAGTTCATAACATCGATTAATCCTTCCATAACTTGCTCCGATCGACCGAATCAAGGCAAGTTTTCTTAAAATATAGTTTTGGGGATTTTGTTCGATTTGTCCGTTTAATCCGTTTTAACTCAGAATATTGATGGATTGATGATTGTTAAGCTATATTATATCTAAATCCTTGTTATTCCACGGTTGGATTGCCACGGATTTGTCGTTTTATTGAGTATTTTATCGACGCCTTGAAAGTGTTCGATAAAATGTCACAAAGGGAATTCGAGCGTTCTACGATTATTCTTCCTCATTCGTTCGTTAATTTATTGATGGTATGATGTTAGGGTCATATTTCTCGCAATGAATTCGAGTCGGAACCCTTCCGTTCGTTGTCTTCTTCGGGGTCCGAGCTTCCCGGTCGAACCGTGTTCTTCGGAGCGTTTGGTAGCGGTTATTAAGGCAAGTATCTTATTATACGACTTGTATCTTGTGACTAGTAATTACGTATGATATGTATGACGATTTTGCTTGCCTCCGTAAATATGTTCCGTTTGAGTTGGTTGTGTTTTCCGAAATTTGAAGGTTTTGTGATAATAGTGATATATTGGTATACATGTTAGGCGTTGTGCCATTTGTGCAGGATTGCGATGTACATATGAGATGGTTGTACACGTGGTTGTTCAATGTATTGTGTACCGAATGTGTGTTATGTTGGTTAAGAGTCGTTGTGATGATCATGATATTTGTGTTGTTTAGGTTTACATACTTGATTGTACATTTCAGTGTAATGTGGAATGGCTTGACATTTAATGATTATGAATTGTGTCGTGTCGATGTGTGTGTGTTCCAGGTAGGGTCTGACGAGGCCTCTAGAGTTCGGTACATGATGTGTACGAACAAAGTGTGTGATCCAGGTAGGGTCTGACGAGGCCTCTGGAGTCCGGTACATGACGTGTACGGACAAGGTGTGTGATCCAGGTAGGGTCTGACGAGGCCTCTGGAGTTCGGTACATGATGTGTACGAACGATGTTGTAGCCGGGTAGGGTCCGTTGAGGCCTCCGGAGTTCGGTACATGATGTGTACGAGCAGTGTGTGGCCGGGTAGTGGTCCGTTGAGGCCTCGAGTTCGGTACATGATGTGTACGAACAGCGGTGTGTGGCCGGGTAGGGTCCGTTGAGGCCTCGGAGTTCGGTACATGATGTGTACGAGCAGTGTGTGGTCGGGTAAGGTCCGTCGAGGCCTCGGAGTTCGGTACATGATGTGTACGAACAATGATCAGGTATGATGATTGTTCGGGTAACATTTTAAATATGGATCTCGGGCTCATAATGATATATTATTTAGTATGCTTTGAAACGAGAATCGGGCTAAGGCCCTAATGTTTACGAAAAGGTTTTGTAAATTGGGACTCGAGGTCCAAAAGAATTTCTGCTTTAAAAATCCCCGAGATGATGTGTTCCTTTTCAAATATCTCTTACTTGAGTTCGAAATTCTAAAACTTCTCGGGAACATTTTGATAATTGATTTCCGTATTAAATTCGTAGTTGCTATTTGCTTGTTACATTTCATATGGTTTGATACTTGCACTAGTAAAACAGTGGAGTTTTACTAACCCCCAAGTATTCGGGGGGTGGATGTCTGTTTTGCGTCCAGGTACATGCAGATTCAGGGGAGCAATCACAGGATTGGCACAAGAGGATGACGAGCTGCGATACTAATCATGAGTCGAGAGTTGTTTTGATTTTTGTTGTGTTGTCAGAGTTGATTTCAGTCTTCCGCTGTATTGTATTTCGACCCTGTGTGGGTAATGTTATTTAAGTCGGCTTTTGTCGATTGGGTTGTGTGACCTCACCTGGTGTGTATTCACGTGTAAGTGACCATATCGGTCTGTATCATTTTATTGTTTGACCCTGGCTGGGCAAGCATTTGGTTGTTTATAGATGTTTAGCCTGGTAGATCCTTGTGGAAAGGGTCTACGGCGTGTAATATTCGCTTATGGTTTTGGGGGTGTTACAGCAAATTATTGTAGAAACTTGTTATAACAACATTTTGACTTCTGCAATCCAAGATGATATATGGCTAAGGTTGTAAATTCATTATAGAACGACGAGATTGTGATCTTTCACCTGGATAGAAGCTCCACTGACTGTATATGACAAGAGCTACGTACAACTCAAAGAGGGATACATCAAGATCTATTTGCTAAAACGATCCGAACACCTACATTTGAGAAGTTTCACAGCATTAGATCTAGCCAACTAAAAAACGTTATGTGTTATTATCATGAGGGGAGAAAATATGAGTTGCACTCTTTTTTCTTTAACCATGGTTATTCCCACTGGATTTTCCTGGTAAGTTTTTAACGAGGCAACATCACATGCATATTATGAAATAATAATTTTTGATGTTGGATATCGATCGGACCCCCACAAAGAAAGATCACAAGCAGGGTACATATTCACATTTGGTGATACCGTAATATCTTGATGCTCTAAAAAGTTGACCCTTGCGACAACTTCTTCAAATCATGCAGAGTTAAGTTGACCCTTCGTGAAGCAAGTCGAGTATGTGATGACTTAGATCCTTGGTGCACCATATTCGAGAATCATATGATCTTCCAATTAACAAGAAAAGTCCAATTGTCCTGCACGAAGATAATGAAGCATGTATCACTCAAATTAAAGAAGGTTATATCAATGGAGACAAGATGAAGCACATTGATCCAATGTTCTTATTTACTCAAGAGCTTCAGCAAAGAGGAGAAATCAATGTTTGTCAGATTCGTTCATGTGCTAATCCAGCTGACTTGTTTACAAAGGCACTTCCTACAACTCCTTTCGAGAAATTGGTATACAAGATTGAAATGCACAGATTTCGAGATATATGGTGATTTTGATAGTCATATTGCAATGAGAGGGATAAATATATGTTACACTCTTTTGTTACACATGGATGCGACGTATTTTGCACAATTTTAAAAAATAATATAAATACATGAGTTGTCCCACCGGAGCCACTTCTATTTTATATATGGTGAAACCATTTATATATTTTATATTATTATTTAAAATTGTGAATTGCTTTGTTTGATGTTTTGGTAACCCCCATCGACTATATCAGAATCCACAACACTTATAATTTGGCTAATTATATCTGAAAATTTAGGAAAACATATCAATTTTAGAGGATTCTGAGCGTCATAATTAGGGCTGCAAACTGGCAAAGCCGACTCGAGCTCGATTTGAGCTTTGACCGAACATACTCACGAGCAGGTCGGCTCGTTCGCAATCTTAGTCATGATAGAGAAGGCTTGGAATTGGTTGGAGAGTATGTATGGGCAGCGTCATCATTGGGCAAAGGCTTACTGTATGTTCTTAAAATTATTTTTCAAAATTTATTGACTCATTTATATGCATGTATTTAATTTAGCATCTTTTATTTCTACAGGCATGAAAGCTAGCTTTTTTTTTTTAAAGGTAAAAAGTATAGTATATTATTATTAATGGGGTACTCGAGGTACCTCAGTCCATATACAGAAAGAAGACCGAAAAGTCTGTACAGAACTCTAAACCAACACCCACCAGCCAGCCTTAGAATTTACAAGGAATACAATGAAGTGGTTGCTCACTCCAATCATTAAGACTATAACAAAAAGAAATAGGAAAGTGAGCTTTGAGCCACTTCCACGAATTAATCCTGATGCCCTCAAACGTAATGGCCCGAACCGGTAAAACATTCTTAAAGATCACGTCATTCCTAGTCTTCCAAATTCTCCAAACCACGCATTGCCAAATAAGAAGAAAATATTTCTTTGTTGACCTGCCCGAACCTCTCGAAACGAAACTGTTCATGTGATGACAAATGGAAGAGTGTTTGGAGGGCTGAATTTCCAGCCATTGCCCCACCCGTGCCCAGATATGACATGCAAATGGACATTCCAAAAATAAATAGTGTACAATTTCCTCACAATTTTGACAAAGAACACATTCACCATTGAAGTTAGGAAGAATACTCCTTTTAGCCATATTATCCTTAGAAGCGATTCTGTTCAACAAAAGCTTCCAAGTAAATGCTGAAACTTTAAGAGGGATTGCCTTCTACCAAATTCTTGATGTATCGACGTCCACCTCTTGAATCAATGAGTTGTACATTGATCTCGTCGAGAATGAACCGTCTTTAGAGCCGATCCACCTGAACGAGTCTGATCTATCACGACTCACTTGAAACCTGCATAACACCATCCATAATTCCACAAGCATAAAGAACTCCTTAGTATCAAAGCTCCTATCCCATCTAAGACTCCATTTCCACTCCTCCCCAAGAAAAATACCACACTCATTGACCACCCTAAATTTTTGAGAAGAAAAACTGTAAAGAGAAGGATTGTTGTACATTAAAGACTCTCCCCCACCCATCCAAGAATCCTCCCAAAATCTAACTAAGTTACCCATTCCCAGCTCAAGACTCATATTATTACAAAAAGTAGAACCCTCTACGCCCTGAAGAATACTTGGAAGATCCCTCCACCAAAGAGACTTTTTACTATGTGCAACCCCCGACCCTCGATCAACAAGAGACCCATATCTAGACCTAAGAATTTTAACCCACAAAGACTCATTCTCATTAATCCATCTCCATCCCCACTTACAAATTAGAGCCAAATTAAATAACTTCACATCTCTCACACCAATCCCCCCGTCATCTTTACTTTTGCACCCACTACCCCACTTAACCCATGCTGTTTTTTTACAATTTTCTTTTCCTCCCCAAAGAAAATTTCTTTGGATTTTGGTTATGGTATTGATAACACTCACAGGGACTTTAAAGAATGACAGGTAATAGAGCGGAAGAACCGAGAGAATCGAATTGAGGATAGTAATCCTTCCTCCAAAAGATAAGTTTCTTCTTTCCCAACCCAAGAGTTTCTTCTTATATTTATCAAACAAAGGTTTCAAGCAGCTTTTTTGATGATGATTAGCTCCAATTAAACGGAAATTTTCCGGACTTGCACCCAATAATTTCAGCAAGAGAACTAAGATCTTGATCACACAAATTGATTCCATGAATGGAGCTTTTTGAGAAGTTAATCTTCAAACCGGAGGAAATTTCAAATATCCGTAGCAGCATGAATGCCTATTTTGACGGATATGTCAACAGGATGACACCTTTCTCCGAATTTGGTGGAGCAATATAATAAAGTTTAGAGGCTCCACAAATTAGTGATCACTATTAGAACTCATCCAGATGTGACTAATTTACTACATTTAGAGGATTTACACTCAAATGTATATGAAGGATTTACAAAAGAATTTAAACAGATAATATTTGGTCGACATAAGAAACTAAGCAAGGAGGGAGATGTCACTATATATGAGGTTCTTTTTGAATTCAGTCAAAGTGTATACTCCCATAATGTTGAGGTGAAATGTGCGGACATGCACTTTAAGTGTAGCTGTTCCAGATTTGAGTTTCGCCGCATACTCTGTAAGCACATATTATACATCATGAAGCAAAAACTTTTCACTGAACTTGATCCCTGAGAAAGAAGTATATTTTGCCTACCCTGGTGCAAGACACGATAGTGTTAGAATATATGTAATTAATGTAATTAATTATTAGGTAGGTTAATATTACTTTTGGTCTTATATAGACTTGGAATCCGGGCCGTCCCAACCAATTGAGAGGCCCTGTTGAAATTTTATATATGGAACTCCTAATTTTATTAAATTGGTCACCTCAGTTTTACAAAATTTATCTTGCGGGTCAAAATTATTAATGAATATACCCAGTATTCAAAGATAAGAAGAATAAATATATATTTAAAAAAGAGGTAATACAACCATATAGCCACTTTGATTAGGTGGAATACAATATTTGTCAATGAACTTTATATTGTCAAATTCTAGCCATTTTCAGGTATTTTGGACAATATTACCCTTACTTTTCCTTTTTTTCTCTTTTTCTTTTCTACTTCTCTCTCTCTTCTCTCCACTTTTTTTCATTATTTTTTCTCTTTCCCTCTTTCCTCCTCGTTTCTTCATTTTGTCTCTTCTCTCTCTTTTCTTTTGTTTTCCTCACCTCTCTCTTTCTCTTCTCTTTTTCTCTCTCTATTCCTCTCTCTCTCTCTCTCTCTCTCTCTCTCTCTCTCTCTCTCTTTTTTCCTCTTCATTTTTCTACTCTCTTTTTTTTTTCATTCTTCTCTCATCTATTCTTCTTCCTCCAATTTCGCCGGTTTTCTCCTCTCGCCGGTGTTCTTCGATTTCTCATCTCTTCTGCTTCCTCTGATTTCGCCGGCGATCTCCTCTCTCTTGCTCCGATTTCGCGACTTGACTTGAATTCGATTTTGAGGTATTATTTAGTATTTTGTCGGTATTATTTTCGTTGTCGTTGTTGTTTTGGATTGGTTGTTGTGGTTTTGTATTGGGCTATGTTTATCGATTTTGTACTGTTTTTGCATGATGTTACGATTTTATTTTTGTGTTACGATTTATTTTTTTCGTAACTATTTTATTATTATTTGTGGATTTCGTAACAAAACGATCGGTTATGCTTTTGTTTTGGTATTACGACTTGTTAAGATTTTATTAATTTCATTACGAATTTATCTTTTCGTATAATTTAGTGTGTTGCGATTCCCTTTATTTCGTACCAAAACGAGTTTTTACGAGTTTGTTTATATGTTACGATTTGCTGATTTTGGAACAAAACATTTTTGTTACGATTTTGTTTTTGTGTTACGATTTCTGGATTTCGTAATGAAAAGATTTGTGACGATTTTGTTATCGTGTTAAGATTTGTTGATTTCATAACACAACGAATTGTTACTGCGTGATCATGTCATGTTACGATTTGTTGATTTTGTAATTGTGTGATCATGTAGGACAGTGGGACCAAAACGCGTTTTTACGGGTTTGTTTATATGTTACGATTTGTTGATTTCGTAACAAAACATTTTTGTTACGATTTTGTTTTTATGTTACGATTTCTGGATTTCGTAACGAAAAGATTTGTGGCTAGAATTTTGTTATCGTGTTACGATTTGTTGATTTCATAACACAACGAATTGTTACTGCGTGATCATGTTGTGTTACGATTTGTTAATTTCGTAACTGTGTGATCATGTAGGCCAGTGGGACCAAAACGAGTTTTTACGGGTTTGTTTATATGTTACGATTTGTTGATTTCGTAACAAAACATTTTTGTTACGATTTTGTTTTTGTGTTACGATTTCTGGATTTCGTAACGAAAAGATTTGTGGCTAGAATTTTGTTATCGTGTTACGATTTGTTGATTTCACAACACAACGAATTGTTACTGCGTGATCATGTTGTGTTACGATTTGTTGATTTCGTAACTGTGTGATCATGTAGTACAGTGGGATAACACTGTAAGAATTTAAAATCGTAACTCCTTTTATGCAGATGAGTCCATCTTGCTTAATTGTTGTGCATGGAGGACAGTGGGATGAGAATATATATGTAGGTGGGAGAAAGGAGTGTATTCCCATTCCTCCAACGGGTATAACCTTTCAACAATTTTTGAGTAAGCTTGAGGTGCGATTGAAAAAAGACATTAGCATGTATGCGTTTGATGTAGATACTTTAGTTCAGTCGCCTGTAGGCGAGACTATGAGAATGAAGATAACGGATGATTTTGAGTTGTCTAGTATGTTGGGGTTGTTGGATTTGCCTACGGTATATATCACGGTTTCTCCCCTCATGAATGAATGTTCATCTAGCCGGAAACGTCGAAATGCTAAGGTTTTGTGTTTGCAAAGTAAGATTCAGGGTGAGCTTGATGTTGGAAATGATGAACCCAATTTTGAGAATGTTGGTAATGAAATGTACGATAATAAATTTCATGACATGGCTGATGTATATGATGGTTGTGATGATTCGGCTGATTATTACAGTGGAGATGAGCTTAATCAATGTAACACAATTATTAATGAGGAAAAACAGAAAGAGGTTCGTTTGTGGATGATTCCCGGTGCAGCGGAGCAAGCTTCTATTGCATCAGAGGATTTCGTTATACCTTTTGAGCCAGTGACAAATGAACTTGTTACTGGTGGTATATTTCGTGACAAGTTGACAATGACTACAACTGTTGGGTATTTCCACATGAAAAACCATGTGGAGTCGGTGACAGCACGCTCAAGTGGTACTCGTTATCATCTCGTATGTAAATTTGGTGATAGATGTGAATTTGTTATTCGAGCGTCTGCGGTGGGCCGGGCTTGGAAAATCAATCAATGGAGACCTCATAATTGTGAATTTGATTTGAGATATCATCCTCATCCAAAGGTTTCTTCTAAAGTCGTAGCTGCTGAATTTGTTGATAATTTTACTGAAGATGGTTTTCTTCTTAGGCCTCTTGATATTCAAGGGAAGTTGTTAAGGGATTATGGTGTTCATGTGACGCATCAATCGCTTCCGGGAAGAACCATGCAGTAAAAGAATCATACGGTGATGCAGACAAGTCTTTTCAGGTTCTTTTGATAACCTCCACTTAAGTTTACATCTGTTGTTTTTTGGTACGCATGCTACGAATTTGATGAATTCGTAATGCGTAGTGTTACGAAATTGAAGAATAGGTTGTTACGGAACTGATGACATCGTTGTTACGAAATTGATGATATCACGAATTTGATGAATTCGTGATGTGTAATGTTACAAATTCATTAAAAGCGTTGTTAAAAAATTAGTGATATTGTTGATACGAATTTGATGAATTCGTAATGCGTTGTGTTACGAATGTGATGAATTCGTAATGCGTTGTGTTATGATTATGTTGTTTTAATGATTTTCTTTTGTATATTTTCAGTTGCTGCCTACGTACCTTTACATGCTAAAGGACTTAAACCCAGGATCGATGGTGGCACTACAGACATCTGATGATGGTATCTTTCAATTCGTTTTCTTTGCTCTTGGTGCATGTATAAGAGGATTTAGTTCGTGTCGCCCTGTTATTGTGATTGATGGAACCCATTTGAAAGGAAAATACAAGGGTATTATGTTTATTGCTGCAACTAAGGATGCTAATGAGCAGATATTTCCTTTAGCTTTTGGGATTGGGGACAAAGAAAATGATTCGTCATGGACTTGGTTTCTCCAACAAGTTCGTAATGCATTTGGTTGTCCATCTGATCTTTTGATTGTGTCTGATCAGCACTTGAGCATAAAGAATGGAGTCGATTTGGTTTATCGTGGGATCCCCCACGGGTTGTGTTCATTTCATATACAAACTAACATGAAGAAATGGGGTTATGGCTCTTTTGTGACCGATATTTTTCAAGCTGCAGCAACGTCTTATAAGCATTCGGATTTTGAGGAACACATTGCGAATCTGCAACAGACAGCTCCTCGTGCACATGCCAGGGTTATGAATCTTGACCCTAGTAGATGGGCTGTCTGTAAATGCCTTGTTCGCCGGTATTACTTTGGAACATCAAATGCTGTAGAGGTTTTGAATGCTAGAATAAAATGGGCTAGATCTTTGCCAGTGTGTTCTTTGCTTGAGTATGTCCGTAAGATATGTCAGGATTGGTTTTTTAAACGCCGTACGAGAGTTGCATCTAGATCCCAAGAGTTATCGGAATATGCAACCGAGAGGCTACAGAAAGCTATCGAGTTGGGCAGGTCTATGAAGGTTGAACCTATCAGTGATATTAAATACAAGGTTATTTCTGGATCTCACAGCAATATGGTTGATCTTGCTATTCGGGAGTGCTCGTGTCACGTTTTTGATCTTGATCTTATCCCTTGTTCGCATGCCGCAAAGAATAAGGTGATGTTACCTCGTTATTTAAATTGTGTTTTTCGTAACATGTTTTTTAATTGTTACGATTTGTTTATATGATTTGTTACGAATCTGTGATATTGTTAACATTATTCTTAGATGTTACGAATATAATGTCATTTCGTAACTGCGTTACCATATTGACCCGTGTTACTAATTACGAATTTAACATTTCGTTATTGTAATATAAATTGTTTGTAGTTATCTTATTACTTTCTGGTATGTTTCTGGTTTTTGCAGTTTCGCCAGACAATCTCCAGTGTCATATGTGCATCGTTATTACTCGACTCAGACGTGGCTTGAAACTTATGCTGGGGAAGTGATGCCGATCCCAGATCAAGATGAATGGCTCGCACCCGATTACGTTGCCTCAAGGGTTGTTGGTACCCCTCCTAACCCTAGGCAAGCTGGTCGACCACGTGGGAAGAGGATTCAGCCTGGACATCGTGTGTGCTTTCGATGTCATCAAAAAGGTCATTACCAAAACACATGCACTACAGTTTTAGAGGAGATTACTAGGGAGGAGGAAGTGAGTAGCAATCAACCAAAGATTCGAAAAAAGAATAAATGCGGGATCTGCGGCGTAGAGGGGCATACTCGTTTAACGTGTGAAGACCCGAATAGATTTGGTTGATAGTTTTTTGTTGTGAAGACCCGAATAGATTTTGTTTTGGAATTACGTCTTGTTGAGATTTTATTAATTTCATTACGAATTTATCTTTTCGTACAATTTAGTGTGTTAATTTGTTTATTTCGAACCATAATGATTTTTAACGATTTTGTTTTTATGTTACAATTTGATGATTTCGTTACAAAACCGTTTTGAATGATTTTGTTTTTGTGTTACGATTTGTGTATTTCATAATGAAATAATTTATTACGATTTCTTTTTGTGTTACGATTTGCATTATGTAACGAAATAATTTGTTACCTTGTTACGAAATTGTGTTATTCGTAACATGTTTTTTAATGGTTATGATTTGTTTATATGATATGTTACGAATATGTGATATTCTTAACATTATTCTTCAATGTTACGAATATAGTGTCATTTCGTAACTGAGTTACCATATTGACTGGTGTTACTAGTTACGAATTTAACATTTCGTAACTAAAATTTATTGTGTTTGTAGTTATCTTATTACTTTCTGGTATGTTTGTGCAGTTTCGCCAGACAATCTCCAGTATCATATGTGCATCATTATTACTCGACTCAGATGTGGCTTGAAAATTATTTGTTACGAAATTATAACTCTTACAAACCAAGATACGAAATATGAATTTCGTAACAGAGTAACATCTAGTAATGTGTAACTCTTACAAAACAGGATACGAAATATGAATTTCGTAACAGAGTAACATCTAATAGTGCGTAACTCTTACAAAACATGCCATAGAAATATTGTTTCAAAAATTACTTTCCAATACCATGGGAATGGGTTCCTCGGTGCTGTGAGCATATATAGTTCTCGCAATGTGGTCACGATAATTGTGGGCGTCCTGTTCTTTTTTCAAGTTTTTGGGCAGCGGGGTACTCGAGAGGATCTGCTCCACGTACTTCAATGCATAGAGCCCACATTTTACATTACCTTGTTGTTTGAAAGGATTCTTTGTCTTTGGTGGTAGAGTCAACTCCCACTGTGTTAGAATCGGTTTTTTTATGCGATGATGCTGGAAGTATCCGATTTCCTTCAATATCTGAGGAAGTAGTCTTGCAATTGGTAGGAATATGTCCTTCCTATTTGTGATGTGATGATCCTCGAATATCCACTGAAATGAATCGTACAACACCAATTTTTGCTTTTTGAGATCTATTAGGAGCGTGCCCCAGTGCTCTTTGTAGTTGCAGATGGCTACCACCTACAAGACATAGTGAGACGAAAATAAATTCATAACATCAAATCATGACAAACTGATAAGAATTCATAAAATCGTAACATGAAATTATGACAACGTGATACGAAATTCGTATCATAGAATCATGACAAAGTGATACGAATTCATACAATCATAAGAAAGAAACAGTAATGTTGATACGGAAAAAAAATGTAATAGTTTTAGTTTTACCTTTTCGCAATCGATCCATTGCTTTATGTTCGGACCCCAATTCGGCAATGTACCCTCAGCAAATAAGCACAACCTTTCCATCAGCTCTACCGGAACAACCTCTTCAATTTTATTGTCAAACAATTTGTGATTAAACGGCTCATCGAATTGTTTCCTATCCTTATGCATTTCTTCGAACACATCATCAACAGTTTCCTAGTAACAAATCAGAAAATTAGTTAACAAAATCATGTTACGAATTCCCGCTAATAAATCAGAATCACATGTTGCGAATTGATAATTTCGTATCAGGGAAACACAGACAGCAAGACAGATACCATGAAGTAACATGACGTGATCGCAATATTGGACTGGATATGTTTGATTCCTGCAAGGGCTGGATCCGACGTGAGTACAGCGAGGTAAGCTTCAATGTGATCCGCATCGAGCTGTTTATTTGCATGCAAGATGTGTTGGAAGAAATCTTTCTCCACACCATAAAGCAATCCAACATTCCTCCTGTTATTTTTAGCATATTCAGTAAACAATTTGCATTATTCTCATTAATATAATAAAGATTTAATAAGCAAACTTACACTCCGTGGTTCAAGCTGAGGAAATGCTCAAACATATCTCTTCCCGGACGTATGTCATTGGGAAGGAATGGACTCCTATGTACGGCAGCCGGATATCTTCTTCTCACGGGCCTCACATTCAAGATCACTTTGGAAATTCCACTTTCAGTTGCAACATTCTTTGATGTAGTGGAGCTTGATGGGGCGTGCACTGTAGGAGCAGGCAATGTTGGAGGAACTTGACTCAATGGTTCGACCTTGCTAATTAGTGGATGGATGTCTGTTGGAGCGGACAATATATCGAGCTTCGGTGGTATTAGATTACCTAGTTCCCATATGTTGTCGAATATGGCATTGATCTGCGTATCCGTCGGTTCAAAAAGCTCACTCTCTTCAGCAAGGGCCTGGTAGATTTGTAACTATGTTACGCTGTTACGATTTATCAGATTCGTATCCTTGGTTTGAATTTACGCTTTTACGATTTTATGTACGAATGGTACGCATTACTATAATTCGTATCATGAAAATAAAATAACTACGGTACGAACTACAAATCTCGTACCATTCGTACTTGCATAAGATTGTAGCAACAAAAGCTGTTGCGATTTATTAATTTCGTAATGTCGGTTTGAAGTTATGCTGTTACAATTTATATAATTCGTATCAAGGGTTCCTTGTCTCGAATGTGAAGATTTTATGTACGAATGGTGCGCATTACTATAATTCGTATCATGAAAATAAAGTAACTACGATACGAACAATAAATATCGTACCATCTGTACTTGCATAAGATTGTAGCAACAAAAGCTGTTACGATTTATTAAATTCGTAATGTCGGTTTGAAGTTATGCTGTTACGTTGTCTCGTAACGCGTATCGGTGCCACTATATAAAATGATACGAATACATGAAAAAAATATAATGGTGCTACGAATAAGAAAATTCGTACCATTCGATTAAATAGTGATAATTTCGTATCACTGTCACAAATTAATTAATTCGTAACGCATAATACAAGTAACACTGTTCCGAAATTAATAAATCGCAATCAATACATGTGCCACGAAATTTATTAAATCGTAACATCAGCATTAACAGTAGAATTAGTTACGAATTTTCTGAATCGTAAATAGTGATAATTTTGTATCACTGTTACGAATTGATTAATTCGTAATGCATAATACCAGTAACACTGTTACGAAATTAATAAATCGCAACCAAAACATGTGTTACGAAATTTATTAAATCGTAACATGAGAATTAACAGCAGAATTAGTTACGAATTTCCTGAATCGCAACAGATGTTATGAATAAGAAAATTCGTACCATTAGATTAAATAAAGCTACTACAATCCACCAAAAAAACTCAAGATGCTTCAAATAACGATACGAATTGCGAAATTCGTAACACAGTTTGTCTATAAATATAACGATACGAATTGCTTCAAATTGTTTCAACCGAAAATACACCAACACAGTTTGTCCATAAATTAAAAAAAAAACAGATAAAACATCATTGTTTTTTATTCCACACTCATCTTCATTTTTATACTGCTCGACTCGGCTTGGTCGATTGTAGGCGCCTTGGCTTCTCTTGGCTTTCTCCTTCCGCTGCTCCTTCACCACCGGGGCTAGCATTTCTTGATCCATTTGTGGAAGAGTGGTTGCCGCCATCTGCGCTTCGGTGTCGCCATTTGCAAATGGTCCGACTGCACCCTTTATGTGATTCGACTTCCAAGAACTTCTTCAAGATGTAATCTCCAGCCTTCAACAAGTTGTCTTGTTGCTCCTTTTGGCATTGGATAATGGCTTGTAGCATTTGCTCTTGCTGTGTTCGGAGAAGAGCCTCAACCTCTATTTTGCTCTCTCTTTGTTGCTACACTCGGCATATTCACCTATCTCCTTTAGGAAAGTGTCCCGATCTTCACAGATTATATGTTGGAATGGAGTAGCAGATGATTCACAGAGCAATAGTAGAAGTCGGCAAAGATTGGGTCACCGCAACATCTTCGTCTTCATCCACTCCCCTCTTCCTCTTCTTCATGTTGTCATTTGGATCATATTGAAAGGAAAATGGCTTCTTCTCAGGATCTTGCTCAAGAGATTTCCAGTAAGTTGTCTCCTTCTCCTTGTCAGTTGGCTTAAGTTCGGCGACCAGCTCCTACAAAGACCATATCATACTATTATAATGGATTGAAACAATTGACACACTGTTACGAATTGATTAATTCGTAATGCATAATACAAGTAACACTGTTACGAAATTAATAAATCGCAACCAAAACATGTCACGAAATTTATTAAATCGTAACATCAGCATTAACAGCAAAATTAGTTACGAATTTCTGAATCGTAACACTGCTTACGATATTCGTAATAATGCTACGAATATCGTAATTCGTAACATTCGATTAAATAGTGATAATTTCAGATCATCACATTAATTGATTAATTCGTAATGCATAATACAAGTAACATTGTTACGAAATTAATAAATCGCAACCAAAACATGTGTTACGAAATTTATTAAATCGTAAAATCAGAATTAACAGCAGAATTAGTTACGAATTTCCTGAATCATAACACATGTTACGAAATTCGTAACACATGTTACGAATAAGAAAATTCGTACCGTTCGATTAAATAGTGATAATTTCGTGTTACGAATTAATTAATTTGTAACGCAAAATACAAGTAACATTGTTACAAAATTAATAAATCGCAACCAAAACACGTGTCACGAAATTTATTAAATCGTAACATCAGCATTAACATCAGAGTTAGTTACGAATTTCCTGAATCGTAACATATGTTACGAAATTCGTAACACATGTTACGAATAAGAAAATTCGTACCATTTGATTAAATAGTGATAATTTCGTATCACTATTACGAATTGATTAATTCGTAATGCATAATACAAGTAACATTGTTACGAAACTAATAAATCGCAACCAAATCATGTGTTACGAAATTTATTAAATCGTAACATGATAATTAACAGAAGAATTAGTTACGAATTTCCTGCATCGTAACACATGTGACGAAATTCGTAACACAAGTTACGAATAAGAAAATCCGTACCATTAGATTAAATAGTGTTACTACAATCCCCCAAAAAAACTCAAGATGCTTCAAATAAAGATACGAATTGCGAAATTCGTAACATAGATATAAAACCTAAATTCGCAGCTTGTTATTATTAACAATAATTGAAATTGTACCTTTGAGCTGAAGCTCGGCAATCCCTTTGAACTCATATATTTATACCTCAACATACGAGGTATAAATTCTTTGCTGTCCTTGCCTCCAATCAGTCTCCCAATAGTCGGTATTACTTCATGTATCCAAGCCTGAAATATTAGTAGCATTTTGTCACTGACAAGAATTATGTTTTTTCGTAACAGAAAAAATAACTCAATTTATTACGAAATCCTGAAATCGTAATGGGGTAACAACATATACTAAATTAGTCAATTCGTAACAGGAAAACAAGATAAACTGAAACGAATTGCACAGAAACTTACCAAGAATGCGATGGTGTTCCCTTTGAGATGGTAGGGGCCAGGAATGTCCTTTTTCACAGCATCAATTTGCTGAATCAGTATCTGATAAGCATAACTCCCCCACGGGAACTCCTCCCAAGCCTCATCGTCTTCTACCAAAGCCCACATCCATTCCGGCACTTTATTCTTGTTAGGATCAAGTCCAAGCACATAAAGACAAGCCAAGAGAACCTTCGCCAATTTCAGGTAGTCGGCTTCGGTACCCTTCACTTCCAACTTTTTCAAATCGAATTTCTTGTTAATGAACTTTGTTCGGATGTAAGCAATCGCCAGCTTCTTTGTTTCCAAGCAACTTCGTAAAGACCGAATTTCTGGTATTCGTGGGCCTTGTACTACCGGAAATCGCGGTGTGTAGGTCCAAATCGAGGCCGATAATCAATGCAAACTCGACCCTTGAGAACCGTAGAACTCTCCCTTTGACTGGAACCACAAGGTCGTTTCATCAACCTCCGGATGTGGTGTCACTTGGCGAGATATCATGTAATGTAGAGCCTGCCGGATCTCGAGACAATGTCGGGGAGCTTCATGAATGCCCCAATTGCCGATTGCCTCAATTCTTTGATTGATTTTTGCTAAATGAATCGAGGACACACCGTATATCCTTCATCAGGCTCTCACCACCGTTACCATGATCCGGTGGTGCTCGTCTGCGATTCTTTCGTTTGAAAACCCATTTGTTCTACAAAAACAAACACTTTAACCAAATCAATAATTCAGAAAATGTAACCCATGTTACGAAATTACAAACAACATTACGAAATGATAATTTCGTAACAGGTGTCATAACACATATAAAAGGTACATGTTACGAAATTTGGTTACATTTCGTAACATTACGTTTAAAGATATAAAAAATTGAATCGTGAAAATTTTCGTAACATTACGTTACGAAATTTTCGTAACTGTGAAAATTTGCACATGACGTTACGAACTGTGAAAATTCGTAACATTTAACCAAAACTCCAATACAAAAAAATTCAAATCGGTACAGATGTGTTACAAAGATATAAAATCGTAACAGAATATGCAATACGAAATTCTATTTTCGTAACACGGCAATGTATCCGAGAAAACTTAGGTTCAAGAAATTAGCGGATTAAGTCAAGAAATTCGTCTCAAGCCCGGGATATGAAAAATTCAAAATTTTTACCAAGCGTTTCTCGTATGGGAGGGGTCGACGAGGTTGTTCTTCTTCTTCGCTGTCTTCTCCGTCGTCTGTTGCTTCACTATCTCCACTCGTTTCACTTTTTTCCTCCTCAACTATCTTCTTCCCTTTTTTATTGTCTTCTTTTTCTTCTTCTTTGCGGGATCGGATTCCACTATTTTCCTCTTCGCTTTCGTTGTCCGGTGGCATCGGCGCTTGAATCCGACTCGGTGGTTGCAGCGGCCAGCGGCGACGGCGGCAGCGGCCAGAGGCGGCGGTGGCGCGGCTTCAGAGGCGGCGGCTTTGTGTTGTTGGTCGCGGAATCGGTGGTCGCGGAATCGGTGAGGCGGCGGCAGCAGCTTCTTCCCTTTTTTCTCCGTGGGGTTGCTCCTCATGGACGCTGCCGGAAGCCATGGAACAGAGTAGATGGAGATGGGATTTTTGGAACAGAGGAGAAGATGAGAGAATTTTGAGAGAGGAGATTTCTGACGAGAGGAGAAGATGAAGATGAGAGAATTTTGAGAGAGAGAGAGAGAGGGAGAGAGAAAGTGACAACTAATAAATGAAAAAAAAAACTTGGTTCCTGCGTAGATTAAGAAACCCTTCAGTTTTTTTGACAAAAAAAAATCCACTAGTAAGGGTAAAGTTGTCCACATTTCATGAAATTGGCTAAAATTTGACAATATAAAGTTGCATGACAAAATTTGTAGTCTAAGGGGTCCATATGGCTAGGTTCCTACTCCACTCTTTAAAAAATACTGTAGTTACAAGAAATTAAATTTCTAAAAAAACTATTTTAATCCGTTAATAGAAATTTGGTGTAGCATACTAAATCACAATATTCTTAAAAATAAATATAAATTTAATTAATTTTGGTTTTAAAATGTTGAACTTATTTTCCGAAATTTTCAAATATTTATTCTATTTTTTTTGCTAAAAATAATATTTTTTTGGTTGAATACATTTTAAAAGCAATATAATATAATATATTTAATATAATCAGTTTTCCGTAACATTCTAAAAAGAAGCAAAAAATAATTGTAAGAAACAAAGGAAAAACTATTACCAAAAATGGAAAACACAAAAAAAGAAAAAAGAAAAAAGCAAGATCAAAAAAAGGGAAAGAAGAGAAGGTGAAACCAAAAAAGGAAAAAACTAAGTTAAAAATAATGGGAGAGAAAGATGGCAAACTCTAGGAATCAAACTCAGGTTATTAACCCACCACACCTCACGCTCTCCTACTTTCTGCTAGGTCAAGACAACACTTGTTGTATTATTGGAAATAATTTTATATAACAGTTCACTTATATATTGGGCCCTGAAAAATTGACATTGGGCCTGGGTCCTGTGCAGTAGCACAGGTTACACAGGTCCATGGACGGCCCTGCTTGGAACCTCTTGGGATTAGGCAAGGAAGACATTTTCATAATCTATTATGGTATCGTGAGACTTAGGTCAAAACTCCTCTTAGTTTTTTTTTCATTTTTCTTTTCCGCCGCCCCCTGGTCTCGCTCTTTCTTCATCTGACCAGCGCTCCTCCCCTAAGGGTTTTTCATCATCTCTTCCACCGCCCCTCTCTAAACAGCCGCTGGTCTGCTCTTCCTTCATCTGACCAGCGCTCCCCCTCTCCCCGGCCTCACGCCATGTCAAATACCACCAAATCGTCCTATCACCCTGCTCTAACCGTGTCAAACATACGAACAAGCATCCCGATTGAACTTGGAACGGAGCTAGACAATTACTCTATGTGGAGTGAATTGTTTAAGATTCATGCTCGATCGCATCGTGTCTTCTATCATATTATCGCCCATCCGGCTGGTAAGCAAGTTGTTCTTGAAACGGATGAAGAGAAGGAATCATGGTTGGAACTCGACGCGGCCGTTTTGGGTTGGATTTACGGATCAATATCGAAAGAGTTTATTCATACCGTGATGGAACCGGATAAAACGGCGAAACAAATCTGGGATCGTCTTAGGAAAAATTTTCTTGACAACGAAAATTCCCGTGCCGTCACTCTTGAACAAGAGTTCTCAAGTACGGTGATGGAGGAATTTTCATCCGCCTCTGCTTATTGCCAATGCCTAAAGGAACTTGCGAATCAACAGAGAAATGTTGGTTCGGTCCGATAGACGCCTGGTTCTTCAAATGGTAGATGGCTTCACTGAAGCGTACAATGGGGTTGGTACGATCATTCGTCAAAGCAACCCATTTCCGGCGTTTTACAAAGCTCGCTCAATGATTACGTTGGAAGAGGCCGGTTTGAAAAAGCAGGCGGCTACCTCGTCTGCCATGGTAGTCTGCGAGACGAATGAAATTTCTCATAACAAGATGTCTTTTCCACCTTCTGAATCGGGTGCGAAGAAAAATCAAAACCGAAATGGGGGTTAGAAAAATAAAAATGGCAAGAGGAATGGGAACAAGAATAGCAGTGGTGGCCAGTCGCAGCAGGCGGCACAGCAGTGGCAGCAACAATCGCCGTGGGGTGGACCATGGTGGAATTATCCGCCATGTCCATTTCCAGCTAGTTCTTGGTCCAGGCCCATGCAGAATGGGGGTTCAAGAAATGGGCAACAGCAGCAGAATGGTTTTGGGCCAGGGTTTTTGGGCAATAGGCCCGTTTTTAATAACCACCGATAGCAGTATCACGCCTATCCTATCCAGGCGCCTTCCAATTCTGCCGCGACTGCTACGAACATCGAGTTGGCAATGCATACTCTTGGGTTGATTCCACCGGATCCTAACTGGTATATGGATATGGGAGCAACATCTCACATGTCTTCGGCGTCAGGTAATCTCTCGTCTTATTTCAATACGAGCACTAAGCGTGGTATAGTTGTCGGCAATGGTTGTTCTGTTCCAATTCGTGGTTATGGTCACACAACCTTTACTCCACAAAATTCTTCTAGTACTCCTATTATATTGAATAACGTGCTTCATGTTCCCAAAATAATTAAAAACTTGGTGTCGGTTAGGAAGTTAACAACTGATAATTGGGTTTCTGTGGAATTTAATCCGTTTGGTTTTTCTGTGAAGGATTTCCAGATGGGGAGACGTATAATGAGATGTGAGAGTCAAAGTGATCTTTATCCAGTCTCCACCAATATTCAAACGGCCACAACACCTTCTGCATTTGCTTCCCTAGCTCTGTCCCTTTGGCATGCACGTTTGGGTCATCCTGGAGTTCCTGTTTTTAATTCTCTTAGAAACAATAAATTAATTTCTTGTAGCAAATTGAATAATTCGCATGTTTGTCCCGCATGTTCAATGGGAAAACATGTTAAGTTGCCATTTGGTGCGTCTGATTCTAGTACGTTTTTTCCATTTGATATTATTCATAGTGATATTTGGACATCTCCCATATTGAGCACTATGGGTCATCGATTTTATGTGCTATTTCTTGATGATTTTTCCAACTTTTTATGGACTTTTCCGATAACTAGGAAATCTGATGTGTTCATAGTTTTCACTACTCTTAGAAACCATATTAAAACCCAATTCGAAAGAGAGATCAAAAACATTCAATGTGACCATGCGGGGAATTCGATAATGGTAAAATTCGAAAATTTTGTGAAAATAGTGGAGTCTCTTTTTGTCTCTCTTGTCCGTATAGCTCGTCTCAAAACGGGAAAGCCGAGAGAAAAATCCGCACCATTAATAATATTATCCGAACACTTTTAGCCCATGAATCGATTCCACCCAACTTTTGGCATCATGCTCTTCAAATGGCCACATATCTTCTTAACATCCTTCCAAATAAAAGTCGTAATTTTAATTCACCTCTTAAAATTCTTTATCAAAAAGAGCCAAAATATTCGCATCTTCGTATGTTCGGTTGTTTGTGCTATCCGTTGTATCCATCTCCTACAATAAATAAGCTCCAAGCTCGTTCGACTCCGTGTGTGTTTTTGGGTTACCCGTCGAATCATCGTGGGTACAAATGTTACGACTTGTCAACTAAGAAAATCATCATAAATCGGCATGTTATTTTTGATGAAACCAAATTTCCGTTTGCAAATATTACAAAAACAAACCCAACTCAATATGATGTTTATGATTTGGGCCTCCCCACAGCAGTTTTAAGTGATTGGGCCCAAACTAGCAGCCCATACTCTCTCCAGCCCGGGCTACAAACCCAGGATGCGCCGCAGATGGAACAACCTACTGGTGGCCAAACGCAAGCCCCAACCCAACAACCCCTGGTTTATACTCGCAGGCCGCGGGTGCTTCCAGCTTTCAGCCCACTGTCGAATTCTGCTACACAGGCCCAAAATAACTCCAGTCCTCTTATACAGGCCCAACAGGTCGCACAGCAAATCCAAAATCCCGTTCAGCCTGTCCAGCCCGATCCTCAACATCCAGCCCCTCCAAATCCCAATCGGCCTATCACTCGTCGCCAACATGGTATTTTTAAACTGAGAGCTCCGTTAAATATTAGCTCCACTACTTCAAAATCTTCAATTCCTAAAAATCCCGTGTCAGCGCTCCATGACCCTAATTGGAAAATGGCCATGGCTGATGAGTTTGATGCTCTTATTTTTACTAAGACGTGGGAGTTGGTTCCCCGTCCTTTGAATGCTAACATTATTCGTTCTATGTGGATTTTTTCCCACAAAGAAAAGTCGGATGGGACGTTTGAGCGTCATAAGGCTCGACTTGTAGGTGATGGCAAAACCCAACAAGTTGGAATTGATTGTGGGGAGACTTTTAGTCCTGTGGTAAAGCCGGCAACAATTCAGACCGTTTTGAGCCTTGCTTTATCCAAGGATTGGAGAATTCATCAACTTGATGTAAAAAAATGCCTTCTTGCATGGAGAATTGAATGAAACGGTGTATATACATCAGCCTCTTGACTTTCGAAGCCGGAAATATCCGGATCATGTGTCTTTGCTCAAGAAGTCACTGTATGGCTTGAAACAAGCGCCTCGTGCGTGGTACAAGTGCTTTGCCGATTATGTGATGTCTATTGGATTCATACAAAGTAAGATGGATAACTCTCTTTTCATTTATAGCAAAGGTGATCAAGCGGCATATCTTCTTTTATATGTTGATGACATTATTCTCACGGCATCTTCTGATGATCTTCGTAAGTCGTTCATCTCTCATTTGAGTATCGAGTTTCCAATGAAAGATTTGGAAGTGTTGCATTATTTTCTTGGGATTGCGGTTACTCGTCATAAGGGTGGGTTGTTCTTGACGCAACGTAAATATGCATTGGAAATTGTTGAGCGTGCAGGTATGGCGTCATGTAAGCCGGCAGCAACGCCCGTGGATGTTAAATCCAAGTTGGCTGCTGTCGTGGACAGCCCTCCTGTTGCCGATTCAACCTTATATCGGAGCCTCGCCCGGGATCTACAATATCCTACTTTTACAAGGCTTGATGTTACCTATGCAGTCCAACAGGTATGTTTCTTTATACATGACCCGAGAGAGATACATATGAATGCCTTGAAAAGAATTATTCGTTACATTCAAGGAACTATTGATTATGGTCTGCATTTATATCCCTCCCCTACGTCTACTTTGATGTCATATACTGATGCGGATTGGGGGAGTGTCCGGATACGCGACGCTCCACGTCTGGCTACTGTGTGTTTTTGGGTGAGAACCTTATTTCGTGGTCGGCGAAATGCCAAGCAACTTTGTCTCGGTCAAGTGCCGAAGCGGAGTACCGGGGTGTTGCAAATGTTGTTTCTGAATCATGCTGCGCAACCTATTGTTAGAACTTCAGTGCCCGATTTTGAAAGCAACTTTAGTTTATTGTGATAATATTAGTGCAATATACCTATCGGGGAATCCGGTACAGCATCAACGCACAAAACACATAGAGATGGATATTCACTTTGTTCGAGAAAAAGTAGCCCACGGTGAAGTTCGGGTTCTTCATGTTCCATCGAGATATCAAATAGCAGACATCTTCACAAAAGGACTACCGCTGATTTTATTTGACGATTTTCGATCCAGTCTCAGCGTGCGTAAACCTCCCGATTGGACTGAGGTAGGGCTGTTATCGGACCGATCCGGCCCGGTTTTCAACTGAACCGGTCAGTAAGGTACGGATAGACCTGGCCGGACTTAAGAAAACCGGTCATATTTAAGATCGTAATCGTCCGAATAGGTACCGGGTAGACCCGGTCCGAATCCGAAACCCGAATCCAAAACCCGAATCCGAAACCCGAAAACCTGAATCCATAAATGAGAGAGTAGTGGAAGGGAGGAGGCATATTTATAGTTGATACCAAGCCTTTTAGGTGGTTTATCCCACCAATGTGGTATGAAACCTTAAGCAAAATGGTGATGGAACTCAAGGTGAACCAAACAATGTGGGATGAAACCTTAAGCAAAATGGTGATGGAACTCAAGGTGAACCAAGCAATGTGGGATGGGAAAAAAATCCCAATTCCCTGGTGGTTTTAAACAAGGGAATTATTTTGTTATTAATTATTTTGTATTAATTAGATCTATATTATATTGTATTGTTATTAATTGTTTTGTATTAATTAGATCTATTATTATCAAGTTATTAATTAATTTTTTTATTACTATAATTAATAAATATAATAACAAGTAATAAAAAATTTATATACCAAAGGCCTTAGGCCTTGTTTGGTGTGTGTGTGTGAGTGTGTGTGTGTATATATATATATATATATATATATATAATATATATTATCGGGTCTTTTTCCGTTTTCTGATGCCTTATCGGTTTCGGTTCAATATTTAGAACTCGAATCCGAACTCGTTAATTGTCGGGTGAGTTTCGGTCCCGGGTTTTTCGATCCGGTTCATGACCGGGTTTCGGGTTCACTCGGACCGCTAACAGCCCTAGACTGAGGGGGTGTGTTAGAATATATGTAATTAATGTAATTAATTATTAGGTAGGTTAATATTACTTTTGGTCTTTATATAGACTTGAAACCTCTTGAGATTAGGCAAGGAAGACATTTTCATAATTTATTAAGCAGCATCTCTGAGTTTGTAGAATTCCTACTCGAATGCACGTTTCACAAGAGGAAGTACAAAAACAGTCAAGAACTTGCGGCAATTGTAAAATGAAGGGTCATTACGCTAGTACATGTAAAAATCCTCCAGTATCATAGATATTCAGTTCATTGCAAATCTATTTTCAGTTATACTATATTGTTCACTAATGAACCTGACAGATTACATTTTTTTTTTCTTTTTTTTTTTATACCGAGGTTCCAAGCTTACACTGACTAAATTTCTGATAACAAATTTCACCCACAAAGATCGCTACCAGCTTAAATCGCGAGATGTGTATCCTGGCCTCCTGTTCTTAAATATCCTCAACTACCGCGCATGCGAGTCGTCCCTGTGATTGCTCCATGTTGACTCCCCAAATCCAACCGCAGTTCCCACCGAGATCCTGGCCTCCCACACCGCCGCTGAAACCTCAATATTTAATTGTTCCACCAACAGACTTCTGGAGGGCCAGGCCTCTAACTCTACCAAAAGACTAAGGATCATCGCCATGATAAATTCAATTCCAAAGTGTTGCCACTCAGATTGAACCCGACCTCCAACTAAATTGAAGGTCGGTGCAAGAATCATGCAGCGATTGGTTAGATTACATTTTTTTAATTCAACTTGATTGCACTGAATTAAAAAGTTAGCAGTGCCTCGCAGCGCACAAGGCGTTGAATGGGACACGCACACGTACACACCCATATGGGTGTGTGTGATGGGACGGCTGGGATGCAGCACAGCACGGTGCTGTGCTGCAAAGGATCCCAACTCATTAAAATAATAGTGAATTTCCCCACTGAGTATTCCTCCGGTAAGAAGAAGTATTGTTGACTTGACGATGAATTGATTATATGATCAAATTACTAAAATCAAAATTCTTTTAACTTACATGGGATTGAAAAAGAAATAATTTCAGTGTTGAATTGAAAACTTTGCTATTTATGTGGCTTTATGGATAGTATTTGAATCCAAGTTCTCATTAAATTAGTAAGAATTTAAATTGAGTACAAAGTCATTGTGTAATATTTTAATAAACCAATTTAATATGAAAAACGTATAAGAAAATATATGTTACAAACATAAGTACTTAGTATCCCGATAAATTTCTTCTATTATTAGATTCTGATCGATTTTTTTCTGCTGATGGCCATTCATCCTGTGATGGTGTTTCTTCATCCATAAGATACAAAATTGTAGAAGATGAACGAGGTTTTTCCTCAATAACACGTTGAAGTGAAGAAGGCGCCTGTTCTTGTTCACAAATGATCGTGTTTTTTAATGGAGACTATTGATTACTTTCTATTTATATAAATAATTTTTTTTCAAAAGCAAAATATGTAGTCTTTACTCAAAAGAATGCAAAGTTACATAGTTTAATCAAAATGACTTTAGGATTTTAATCAAAATGACTTTATAGGCTCTTTTCCATATATATATATATGGGTGGGTTATGATGAGAAACCCCTTAGTGTAGGAATATAGGAAAAGATACGTCCATCTAGCATATCTTTCATATGTGTGTAGTACAATCAGAATTATTATGCTGCACAGATTCTAAATATATGAGTTTAGCACATATTTTATTATTTCGTAGCACATATTTTAAATAGGTTAATTCTAGCACATCTTTCATCGTATCGTAGCACAAACACTTAGCACAACCTCACTTAATTTACAATTTAGAGTTATTTTACCATTATGATAAAGCAAATGTAGTGGCGGAATCATTGGGTCGTTAACTATTCTCATTTGATATTTTAGATGTGCTTACGTTAAAACCGAGCCTTAGACGAACCTAACGAGATAATAGGTAGAAGTCTGGATTCAAATAGGTACATATGTTTATGCTCAAGATCAATTCATCCTTGACAAGATTATCCAAAGTAGGCAGGATGAAGACTCTGATGATGATTCAATTGCAAGGAGAAGTACTTAAGGGAAAAGCTCTGCGATTTATGATTCCCATGAATGGAACTTTACAATTTCATAATAGGATGTGTGTAGCCGATGATGGTAAATTGATCGATAATTTTGAGAGAGGTACATTACACACCTTACTCTATCTACCGCGGTACAAGTATGATGTATAAAAATTTGAAACAGTACTTTTACTGGAACAACATGAAGAAGTATGTGACCGGATTTCTGCCTAGGTATTTGACTTTCCAACAGGTCAAGATTTAGAGATCCATTACAACCGCTTCCAATTTCTAACTGGAAGTAGGAGTACATATCAAGATATTCCATTATTGGAATGCTAGTGCCTCAGAACGGAATGAATATTGGGTTATTATGTACAAACAAACCAAGTCCACATATTTTGTGGAAAGTAAAGATACTTAGGGATCACAGTGGTTGGCCCGAGTGTATGTTAAAAAAAGAGTGAGACCGCATAGAACCATAAAGAGATTATTCCTCATAGAGATGGTTGTTTCAAATCTCGATTTTGGAGCATTTTTCCGAAATCCATGGCAACTGAGGAAAAATTTAGTACCGGTTATCATCCTCAAATGGATGGTCAGTCGGGGGATAATGATCCAGGCCTTAGAGGACATATTGAGAGCATATGCCTTGAACTGGATGACAGACTATAGTATCATTTACTACTGATCGAATTTACTTATAATAATAGTTGGCATGCTTAGATCAAGATGACACCATTTGAGGCTTTATACATTAGAAGACGTAAGTCGCATATATATTGGGATGATTCATCTGACTTTATCATAACCTAGCCCGATATGATTCAAGAGACTAGAAAAGTTTTCTCTAATTTGAGAGATTTTATTGGCAGCACATAGTCATCAAAGGTCTTATGCTAATGTTTGTTGCCGAACATTGGAATTCATGGTGAAAATCGTGTTATTTGGAAGGTTTTGCTGACACGTGAGATTTTTTGTTCAGGAAAAAAGGGGAAGTTGAGCCTGAGATGTCTGACATTCGAGATTCTTGACAGAGTTGGTGATTTAGCCTATCATTTGACTCTACCTGTCTTTTTGAGACAAGTTCACAATATGTTCCATGTTTCTCAATCAAGGAAATATATTGTAGACATGAGTCATATCATTGATCTCTGGGGCATAGCAGTATCAATTGATATTACTTACGAGGGTGATGTGTTGAGGAAGTAGTTACGCCTTTTTTATTATGTATGCAAGTATTTGCAGATAGCGCCAAAAGCTTAACGTACGAAATGCATGTATTTACGTACAATAATAAGAGTTTAGTTTTTAAAAGGAACACTCTTTCATTTCCTCACTAATTCAATCAGATTTTACCCTCTTTTTCATCCAGTTGGCACTTGTAATCATAATTTGGCTTCTCTAAATTGGTGAATTGGTGCTGGTCTTTGGATTCCTCAAACTTTTGTTGTTCTTAGAGGAATATTGGGTTGTTCTTCGTGTGAACTTTTTGAGAAAGATAACAATGGTTAAAACTTGGTTCTTAATTAGATTATGTACCGGATTATATCATGTTCTTAATGGTTTTAAGCCTATTATGATGAGGTTTTACATGATATATTGAGATTTTAGTAGTATTCATGTTATAATATGAATGATTATGCTATATATACACATATATATATCTATCTATCTATCTATATATATATATATATATTATTTTAACCAAATTCTTGCTTATGATAAGTATGTTATTACTAGGGGTGTTCAAAAATATCCGATATCCGATATCCGATCCGAAATATCCGAAAATCCGAAATTCCGGATATCCGAAAATTCGGATATCCGAAGTTCGGATATCCGGAACTTCGGATTCGGATATCGGATAGTACTTTTCAGAAAAATCGGATATTCGGATATTCGAAATATCCGAAAAATCTTAAAATTTTTATTTTTTTATATTTTAAATAATATAAGGTATTCGGATATTCGGATATCCGATATCCAAATCCGAATATTTTTTTTTCGAATATATGGATATCCGAACATAATTCATATTTTTTCCGAAATTTCGGATACGGATATCGGATATCAAAAGCTACTATCCGAATTTTCGGATATCCGAAATTTTGGATATCCGAAAGTCCGGATATCCGGTTTTGAACACCCCTAGTTATTACGACTGTACATTTTTATATATGTTCATCCTTGGGAGAATTCGAAATTGATTGTCATCCTAAGCCATGTTACCATGTTGAAATTCATAAGACGATATTACTCGAGTACTATTCATATTAGAATCATAGTGAACTTTCAATCGAAGTGTGTTATCATCTTAATGCAACTCAATTTGGTAGAAGAATTATGTCGTATTGATGTTTTCGGATCGAATGAATCAATCGAATCGAATCGAATGAATCGAATGGATTCGAATCGAATCGAATCGAATCGAATCGAATCGAATGGACTCGAATCAATCGAATCGAATCAATTGAATCGAATCAAATATATATTAAAGGTAAATAATAATAATAATAATGGTAAATAATAATAATAATAGTAATTAACAACAACAACGATAATAGTAATATTATTAGTAATAATAACAATAATAATAATTAAGATTAATAATAATAATAAGAAGAAGAAGAGCTGAGCTGAACTGAACTGAATTGAACTGAAAAACTGAAAAATAAGTCCAAAATAACAAGACCTAAGTAGTTACCTTTGTGTTACCTTCATGATTAAGGTTGTGAGTTTTCTCAAGTACCGATCAAGAGGTGGATTACTATTGAGGTTATTTATCATTGATGGTTTAAGGAAAGTATTCAAGTACTTGTCTTATATTTATTATTATAATTGAGTTATTTTGATTATATAATATGATGTTATATTTGTGAATTAAAATTCAGTAACGAAGGATCATTTGAAATCTCTAGTATGCCATAGAGGCTAAAATTCAATTGTCGATGTATTTAATATTATGATTGATGGGAATGAGAATTATAATCCGACTAGGGAAAACAATTTGAGGTCCCTAGTGTTCTTTAGAGGTCTGAGTGCAGTGAATGATGTTTTTTATATGTTGTGTATTTATATCTTTACTAAATAATTGTTGGAACATTTTTGTTCCATACATGTATTAATAATGTTTTGATGATTAAGTTGTTACACAAAACAAAACAACGAAGAGGCGAAGCAAGGAATCGAAGTGCAAAAACAAGCTGGAAAACTGCATGCCTAACGTACATAACTAAGATTACATAACGTCGTAAAGGCTTAAGATTAACGTACGTAAAGCGTCCATGTTAACGTACGTAAAGAGGTTCAAATCAGTTGAACATTGGGAAGAGTCAAAGTCAGAAAAGCAGCAACGGATATATGACGTCATCAATGACGTATAGCTAACGTACGTAAGACCGGAGTTGATAGCGTACGTAACACAGGAAACGAAAGCCACTGAACTGTTTTATGAAAGAGCTAACGTACGTAATATTGCTAGCGTACGTAATATTATGGAGATAGCGTACGTAATCAGTGCACATGAGGCTAACGGCTAGTTTGGGTGATGAAGCCTATAAATACCATATCTTTGCCATTATTCCACACAACAACTTCAAGAAAGAGATACATTGATCACTTATTCATATTGATATTATTGTTGTTGTAATATTGAGCTTATATTGTTAGTTTGAGTGTTTATACATTCAACATTATACACGAGAGGTAAAAGAAAAGATACGATTGGATTCAGTGTTATTATGATCAAGGATCCGGTATTATTAGAATCGCAATTGATATCTAGTGAGGTTTATCTAGTACCCATAGAAAGCTAGAGAGGTTGATTCCTTGTCCTACGAAAAGGAAAATGGTTTAACTTGGACCGACGCAAAGACAAGTACGAGTGGTTTATCACGGACTAATAGAAGACGTGATTGTAACGGGTATCCCTCGACCGATAGAAGATAAGTATAGAGGTTTTTATCTTGAACCTATAGAAAAAGATACCGAGAGAGGACGTAGGCTCGTTTATAGTCGAACCTCTATAAATCCGCTTAATTTATTTCTGCAAATTATTTTACGCTTCCGCAAAAACGGCACATATTCCGATCTCGATCCAACAATTGGTATCGGAGCGGTACTCCAATACACGACTTAACATCCGAGGAGTCGATTCAAATGGCATTTCAATTTGCTCCAGTCGAAGGCCTTGCTCTCAACCGACCACTATTTTTTGATGGCGCAAATTTCATGAAGAAAAAGATGTCCATCTTCATTCGTGCCTATGATATAGAAATTTGGAAGATCATTTGTCTTGGACCAAAAGTTCCTCTCAAATCCGACAGTACGCTTAAATCTTTCGAAGAATATAATAACGAGGATTGGAAGAACGACCACCTAAATTGTAAGGCTACTCAATTTCTATTTTGTGCCTTAAATCCGGAAGAAATTAATCGTGTTTCATCGTGTAAAAGTGCTAAAGAAATATGGAAAATTCTTGAAATTGCACACGAAGGGACAACTCAAGTCAAGGAGACGAAGATTAATATGCTTCTCCATGACTATGAGTTATTCATGATGAAGGGTGACGAGTCCATCACCAGAATGCTCGATCGATTTTCGGTCATGACAAATGGACTTGCTTCGTTTGGTAAACCATTATCTAGTAGTGAAAAAGTTAAGAAAATTTTACGATCACTACCTAGCGAATGGGACGGCACCGTGACTGCGATCATGGAATCTAAAGATCTCAATACGCTTGATTTTAGCGCCCTCGTTGGTTCACTAATTAATTATGAAATAGTGTTAAAATCACGAAGTGTCAAGCCAAAGCCGAAGGAACGATCGATAGCCTTGAAGGCTAAGATGTCTAAAAAGGAAGTAATCCCGGTTGAAGAAAGCGACGAAGAATCGGCATATTATGCCAAGAATATTAATAAGTTTCAAACCTTATTAAATCGGAGAAAGAAAGACAATCTCGGGCGAATCGAAGAAATTCGACAACCCTTATCGATTATGTGGTAAAACATGTCACTTTGCTAAGAATTGCCGAGCTAAACCAAGGAAAGAGGTTCTCGTTGCAACATGGAGCGATGAAGACGAAGATGATGATTTCATCAATCAAAATAATCTCGCTCTCATGGCACGGAGTTCATTCGACGATAGCGACGTCGAAAGCCGGGTAAGTACGTCATCTCAAGATGAGTTATTTGATGCATTCGAGTTATTACATACTGATTTCCAAAATGCTTTAAAAGAAATTAAATCCCTTCAATCGAAAAATAAATCATTGGAAAATGAGATTTCCAAAATTCTTGAAAAAGGGAAATTTATCGAGACCGATCATTCGAAATGCGTTGAAAATGAAAATATTTTAAAGAATGATCTTTTGAAAACTCGAACCGAGCTGAAAAATTTAACAAAGAGGGGTTATGATTCAAACCGCGTTCTAAAAATGAATCCGTAAATTTTAAAATAACCCGTTGCGAAAAATATTTGAAAATTGGGCATCATATTTCAAACTGTAAAAGCCCACACCGGACGATTAAAGTTAAAAAGATTTGGGTTCCTAAAGAAACAATTGTTTCAAATATCGTCTATGTCTCAAATGAAAAACCAACTATAGGTTGGATCCCCAAAAATTGATTTTTCTTCAAAATATTTTATTTAGGGGGGAGTAATAATTTTATTTTATGGGAGATAATATTTCAGGGGGAGTTTATACCCTATTCATGCATATAATTATATTTTGGTATCATGCATATTTTATTTTTGGTATCATTATATTTTTTTACACTTTTTGATGAAAACAAAAAGGGGGGGAGAAATTGTAGAATGGGATTAACCCTGAAAGGGGGAGAAAAATCGAAGTTGAGTCGAAAAGATGAAATTGAAAAGAAAAATAGAAATTGAAAGGAGAAAATGAGAAGAAAAGTCGAAAAGAAAAAGAAAAGGAAAGAAGGAGAAATGGGAGAAGAAACTAAAGAAACGGACAAAGTCGAAAACTTTGGTCTGTACACATATACATATATTTGTATTTTTGCAGGTAAATCCATTAACAAAGTGTTGTTTTGTAATCATCAAAAAGGGGGAGATTGTTGGAACATTTTTGTTCCATACATGTATTAATGATGTTTTGATGATTAAGTTGTTACACAAAACAAAACAACGAAGAGGCGAAGCAAGGAATCGAAGTGCAAAAACAAGCTGGAAAACTGTATGCCTAACGTACGTAACTAAGATTACATAACGTACGTAAAGATTGAAGATTAACGTACGTAAAGCGGCCATGTTAACTTACGTAAAGAGGTTCAAATCAATTGAACGTTGGGAAGAGTCAAAGTCAGAAAAGCAACAACGGATATATGACGTCACCAATGATGTATAGCTAACGTACGTAAGACCGGAGTTGATATCGTACGTAACACAGGAAACGAAAGCCACTGAACTGTTTTATGAAAGAGCTAACGTACGTAACCAGTGGAGGCTAACGTACGTAATATTGCTAGCGTACGTAATATTATGGAGATAGCGTACGTAATCAGTGCACAGGAGGCTAACGGCTAGTTTGGGTGATGAAGCCTATAAATACCATATCTTTGGTATTATTCCACACAACAACTTCAAGCAAGAGATACATTGATCACTTATTCATATTGATACTATTGTTGTTGTAATATTGAGCTTATATTGTTAGTTTGAGTGTTTATACATTCAACATTATACACGAGAGGTAAAAGAAAAGATACGATTGGATTCAGTGTTATTAGGATCAAGGATCCGGTATTATTAGAATCGCAATTAATATCTAGTGAGGTTTATCTAGTACCCATAGAAAGCTAGAGAGGTTGATTCCTTGTCCTACGAAAAGGAAAATGGTTTAACTTGGACTGACGCAAAGACAAGTACGAGTGGTTTATCACGGACCAATAGAAGACGTGATTGTAACGAGTATCCCTCGACCGATAGAAGAGAGGTGCAGAGGTTTTTATCTTGAACCTATAGAAAAAGATACCGAGAGAGGACGTAGGCTCGTTTATAGCCGAACCTCTATAAATCCGTGCGTCATTTAATTTTCGCAAATTATTTTACGCTTCCGCAAAAACGGCGCATATTCCGATCTCGATCCAACAATAATATTTTGAGATATACAATAATTTTACATTATATCATCTATATTCTCGTACTTGCACTATGGAGAGCTTTCGGAGAGACTGTGTGGCGACAATGGTAGTCACACATGATACTAGTGATTAATAAGTACGTCTAAGCCTTTATGCGTGGAGTATAATGTCGTATCACTATGTCGGTAATTATTGATTTAGTTATATATGTTGACGGCTGATTTGGTCAACGTCACGTGTGCTGATCTGGACGAATAGATCAAAGCCACGTAGAAAATAATAAATAGGATCACTAAATTTTATTAATGACCGTAATTTTGGATAAGGCCGAGCTGGATTATGTAAGTCGGTCTATCTTTTTTGCTTGCTTATTACAAGTCTTCTCTTTTTCTCTCTCTTATCTCTTTTCTCATAAATTCCAAAAGTCAATTTTTTGTGTACACTTTCTCTATATATAGACAATCTTGGCCAATCAGGAGGTGACAGCCGGAGAATGTTGGGGAATATGTCTGAAACACTTGTCAGGGGAAAGCATGTCTTAGACACGTGGCGGCCTCTAAGGATCGCTTCGGGAAGAGGTACGACAGCGTGCATTAATTGTCCTGTGTGCCTGTTCCGCATGCTTCTGGCGATACTCATCCGATGGGGTCAGTCCTCGGGTCTCCCGCTGTTCTGGTCGGCCTTGTCATAATTTTGATTTGGAGCGTATTCATCCTGGGTCTGGTCGGCCCTTCCGGTCTGGATAGTGGGTCGGCCTTGACTTCTATGATCGGTCCGGTCTTTAAAGAGCCCGGAAGAGAATTTGATTCATACTCGGCCAGACTTATTGCTCTGATCGGCCGATTCAGCTGACTGGAGTGCTTACGTGGATGCCAAGACGGATGGGCTATCAACAATGTAGTAGCAGTATTCTGTATTTGTATTTGAATGTTAGAACATTCCCAAACCTAGTCGGTTTGGTCATATCTTCTTGTTATTGAACTTTATTTCAAGATTATGTAATATGTATGTCGTTCAATCATTTCGGTTAATGTTGTACGGTATATTAACTTGGTAAATATTAAGGTGAGATTTATAACGCCATAATACTTCCTAAAGGTTTATGCGTGTTCGTAAAGATTTATGTGTGTTACGATGCAGAGGAGTCGTCGATGAATTTGACCATATCACATGAGAGAATTTGTGGATTTGAGTTTAATGGTAACCATATACTAGGTCAAAACTTAAAGCGTGAGTGAGAAATTAAAGGCAACTGAAAATGAGTCAGTTTGGTCGGCCATGATGGAGAACGACGGCAAAAATAGATTTTTAGGGTTTTCAGCTTTTTCCGGTTAATACCATATAAACATGACTAGTTTACTTCATTTGAGGATCTTGGGTTACCTCATTCAATATATATATATATATATATATATATATATATATATATATATGATTTAGGATCAAATGAAAATGGTTCTTATCCTGCGAATTGCGAATATGCATTTAGCCAGATTAATTACGCATTTAAATATATGCATTTAGTGCATCAAAATTGCAATGCATTAAAATATGCGTTATATGCATCAAAATATCGATGCATTAAACTATTTCATTATATGCATCAAATTTTTGTGAGAATAAATCTAGACCATCCATTTATCAAGATTTATGGATGAAATTCATTCTTATTTCTCAATTTAAATTGCATTCTCACCTGAACCCACCCCTATAGTTAGTACATGTACAAAGATACAGTGTAATCTCTTTAAATTAATACTCGATAAATTAATAACCTCTATAAAATTAATATTTTTTCGGTCTCGACTTGGGCCCCAAGCGTAAATTAATAATTTCGATAAATTGATAAGATAATAATTTTTTTGAGACCCCTTTTATAAATCAAGGGTCCCATCAACATTATAAATTAATAATCTCAAAAAATTACAAAGATAACTAAGACAACTTCGTAAAATATGACTCTAGTGTTGATTGTTTTCTATTGAAATTCAAATCAAAATGAATCTTATCTCTCACTTTTTTCACGTCACTTAAAAGCTCTGGTGTGGTATACTCTGACTACATGAAAAAATTATGAAGGAATTGCTTCTTTGCGCGTAACCGGCTCTAATGGTACCGTATCATCTTGAGCTTCATCCTCAATTGGATTTTCAATTATAGTATCAACAATTTCTCCTAAGCTTTGGATTTGTGAACATCCTTCATTTTCACCCGGATAATCCAATAGATGATTGACATCCATTTGATTGTGATGATGAAATTTTTTAATCAATGTCGCGAGTTCATGAGTACCTGCTTCAGTATCCGCATGTAAATTTGTTGAATCTTCTTCATTCACTGAACGGATTTTATAATGTCTGGAACAATTGTCTATTGTTTCTTGCTGCACATTTGTACTCCAGGCTGAGACTGCAGGATTAATGTCGTCTAGAACATTAAGCTTTTCTGGATCAGATTGTCCCAACTCATGGCCTTCTAGTATCATACGGTAGAGCCTCGTACGATAGTGCATCTTGAAAGCTCTTATTATCCCAGCATCACAAGGTTGAATCTTTGATGTCATGTTAGGTGGTTGAAAGAACAACTCAATATTTTCTAGCCATTCAACAATTTTGAGATGGGCATGACAATTATCTACCACCAACAAAATTTTTCTATCATGCAGTTTTCGATCAAGATAACGAACATATTCATTAAAAAGCACACTAGTCATCCATGCTCTCTTGTTAGCAAGATATTCACAATTTAAGCAACGCATATTCACATTCTTGAAGCAACGTGGTTTAGCATACTTACCAATGATCCATAAAGGAAATTTTTCCGATCCATCTTCATTGCAACAGATAACAACGGTAAGCCTTGTTTATCCTTTTTTTCCCTTCCAATCGCTTTGTTGCAAGAGAATGATCGGCTTGTAATCCGTGAAACAAACCAGTTTCATCCATATTAAACACATTTTTTATAGGGAACTGGTTTATTTTCTCCCTTATAAACTCCCATTGTTTCTCCATTTCTTGTGTGTCAACAGAGTCACTTTCTCCGAAACGACAAAATAACTTGATACCATGTCTCATCTTAAACTTCTCAAGCCAACCTTGAGAAAATCTGTAATACCCGCTAAATTTAGGAAATTATTTCTTAATATATTAATTATTTTTATAATAAGTATCGAATAATAATTCAATTTAATTTATCAGTTGGGCTTATGATTATTTATTGAGCCCAATTCATAAATTTCTAATTTAACTATAGACCCAAGTCAATTAATTATCGAGCCAAATAATATAAGCCCATTTTAATTAATTTTAATCCATTCATTTTGAACAGGCCAACCATTATGAGTCCAAACCCAATTCACGTATTTTGGGTCCAACTCCTATAATTCATTATCAAGCCCAAATCATATAATTAATTAAGAGCCTAATTATCATTATAAAATGCCAAGCCCAACATTCTCTCTCCCACACACTCAGGATAGAACATGGGGAAGGAGTTTTCTGCATCTCATATCACCACCTTAGTGGGAGTAGTGGACATCATGGGAAGAAAGTTATTCATCATGGGATGGATCAATTATCGATTTTCAGTATAAAACCACAAACAACAAATTAAACTCAGAACATTTCACAATTCTCTATCACAACAAACGATCATCTTCGAAAATTTACACAAATCACACACACATACACACATACACACCAGAAAATTTCATTTACAACAAACTCCCGTTCACAAATATTCTTCGGATTTTTCTTCTGCAATCGTTCAAGGCCCCCCCCTCTAGTATATATTTATAATGGGCCCTTCAACTTTTTTACTTTTTATTTTAATTTTCCTTCTATTTTGTTATCTGCATTATTTGTTTTGTAATATACATTGTTTGCAAAATTATATATATTCTTTTCTAGTTGTTATTCATTCAATAGTAGAAAAAATGTTATTTTTGTTGTACATTAAAATAATTGAACAAGTAAGAAAAATCACACCATTCTTTTTATTTATTTTAACATTAAATACATAAAAAATGTAAGAATTATTTCTTTTTGGGTTAGTTATAATGAGTTAAATGTATTTGTTATTAAATTAGATACTTTTCAATAAAAAATTCAAAAATAATATTTACAAAGCAAATAATATAAATTTTAATTAATGAAACTTAAAGAGCTAGAAGAAATTATTTTTTCAAGTGTTAACTAAGTTTTAATTTTCATAGTCTATCATTTTTGCGTTGCTTTTGCATATTTTCTTAATTTTGAGGGCCTATTTTTAAATTTCTGTCTAGGACACCGTCAGGCAACGGACCGGCCCTGACGATTAACTTGCAATCACATATTTTTCGTACCAAGTATCAGTATATGATTAACATGCAGTCACATGTTTTTCATATCAAGTATCAGTATATGTTTACATGCAGTCACATGTTTACATGCTCAAATTGATATAACACATAGTCATGCTATGCCTCCGTTATGTATTGTGATTATTGTTGACTTGTGATGTTCCCACGAGTGATATTGTAATACCCATACTTTTTATTGACTGTTTGACCTTGCCGTTCTTCCTATTTTGTTGCTCTGTAAACTCTTTGTGATGTTGTCGATATTGTTATAGAGTTTCGTAACTTGTTTGGATCATTATCGTGGTTGTTTAGACCTTGCGGAAGTATTCTGGGTCAGAGAAATAGCGCACGCTGGGCCTAGGCTAACGCACGCTAATTCTTCTTGAGTAGCGCACGCTAGCTTTGAGCCGTAGCGCGCGCTAAGGGACCAGACACGGCAGAGACAGTAGCTAATACTGCTCTCTAGACTAGCAGTTAGCGCACGCTAGGAGTTAACTAGCGCACGCTATTCGTGGTCAGTATCGCGCGCTAACGTGTCTGTAGTGCACGCTAACGAGCTGGGTCGGCAGAGGCAGAGAGGTTTCCAGACTGTCTGGACTATCAGGTAATGTACGCTAGGCTTCGGCTATAGCACGCTATAAGAGTTGTGTAGCGCACGCTAAGCTATCACAACAGCGCATGCTAAGGCTTGAGCAGGGCAGAGGACAGTAAGTTCTGGACTCCAATTTCTGGACACCAATTCCCAGGCAGCGCACGCTAACTTTCGGCTAGCGCACGCTAAAGGAAGGCGACTAGCGCACGCAACGGTATACTTAACGCACACTAACAGGGCCGGCAGAAACCACTGGACTACCCGGTGACCCCGCTAGCGCACGCTAATATTAGGGGCGTAGCGTGCGCTAGACTGGGCAAGTATATATTGGACAGTTGACTTCCATTTCGTCATTTATTCATCTTTTTACTCATTTTCGATGGGAGAAGCTCGGGGCGATTCTGGACGGTTGGAGGCGATCCTTCTTCAGATATCAACATCTTTGGTTGAAGAACAAAGATTTCACAACATCTAATCCATTCCATCTTCCAAATCAAGGTAAAAATCCTTAGAACCCTAATTTTTGGGAATTTTGGGGTTTTTCTTAGATTCGTCCGAATTATCCGTTTTGAAGCTGGAGAACCTTGAGATTATGATGTATCTACCCCGTATACATATTTCCCCTATGATTTTATGGTTTGGTTTGCACCGTGTTCGGACTTGTGAGGTATTGGGTGATTTTCCAACCCCTAGTTGTTTACTCTCGTAGTTTCGTGAATCGTAGGCGGGTTTCGAGAGTTTCTTCGTGAGTTATGAGTATGGATTATTGATTATCATATCCCTTGCGAATCTTTTAGGTACCCGAAGTGCATTCTTGGACCTACCGAACTCATACTCTTTTCCATTCGATATCTCGATGTCTCAAAGGCAAGTATATATTTATGATTGTACGTTCTCGACTTTGAAAATAAGATATATGAATGGCATGATTATTTATATCCACTCTGGGATGGGCCGACGGGTCCTCTGAGGGTTTCGTAACCTCTGGTGCGATTTCACGGATAATATGAGTTAACCACTCTGGGATGGACCGATGGGTCCTCTAAGGGTTTCGTAGCCTCTGGTGCGGTTCCACGGTTGATCATGTATGTATTGATATGATGCTATGAGATTTAGTTATTTCGGAATACTAGTCTTGAAATGATGAATTGACGGTTACCTTTACTTTATTGTCGAGGAGTATTGTATTTCATATTTGATATACTTGCACTAGCTATTCGACGGCTAACCCCTTTATGGGGGAAATACTTTTTATGTATTTCAGGTTTCAGGAGAGTGGACAGGCAGGTATCTGGTCGGCATGAAGATGATGGGAAAGCGTGATACTGTGTCTTATCTCCGGTTACATTTTGTGTTCCTCCATTCAGTGTTGTTGTACTGGAATGGTTATTGAATACTCGAGTATTATTTTTCAGTTCCTTGATGTCCCGGTTGTGTTGCCGAGGTATTGATTTTGTGTTGTGATGTATTTGGATACATTGGATGTGGTTTGAATACCCTTTGTATTGTCTTTCATTTCATAGTATTTGGACCTTCTCGATCAAGATTTATAGTTCCGCGTATGATTAGCCTTGTGGGGCCCACGACGGGGCTCACGGCGCTGTAATATACCCTGAATAACTTGGGGGTGTTACAGAATATGGTATCGGAGCTTAGGTCTATGGATACCTAGGCTGTCGGTCTTTTAGGTCGATCGAGTCATCGTTTGTCTACAGTATCACTACTTTGCCATCATCACACTGCGACCGGTACTTGTAAGACCTCTTACTCTTCTGATGTTTCCTTACTCGTTTTGCTTCTATTTTGGTATTTTTGAGAATCAGTCACTTCGATGATGTGCTATTGAATTGTACTTACGTGCCTTGTGTGTTCTTCAGTATGTCAGCTGGTTGGAGACGAGGCCGTGGACGTGGACGAGGACGCGGTGCAGCCGTTTCCCCTAGTTCCGTTGCGGGATCGACCAAGCCCAGCCTATCTAACTCGGTGCATCCTGACACCGAAAGTCAGCACGACCAGTCGACTGGCCAGGGGAACAGCGCGGATGTTGGAGTTGCGAACGTACTTCAACAATTGGCTAACCAGATGACGATTTTAGCCCAAGCCGTTCAGTTGAACAATCCGAACCCAACAATGGATGCCTTGCTTCAAAATGTAATCCGTATGCACCCTCCACAGTTTGGCGGTGCCACAAACCCGGATGGGAGGATTGACTAGCAGAGTTGGAGAAAATTTTCGAAGCGGTTGATTGTCCCGAAGCGAGGAAAGTACCGATTGCCCAGTATTTCCTCACTAAGGAGGCCGCTACGTGGTGGAAAGTCATCAAGCCACAGGATCGTGTTGCTACGTGGGAAGAATTTAAAGAGCTTTTGGAGGCCGAGTTTTGTCCTTGGCCGGTGCGAGAAGGCCGAATTCGAGCCTTTTTCGAGGCTAAAACGCATAACATTCCCATTTCGCAGGCAATCGTGGAGTACAACCAACAATTGTTCAACGTGAAGGATCAAGTGCGAAACGAGCGTGATAAGATCCATTACTTTGATATGCGGATGAATATGGACTTACGGCGGTACATGGCCGGATTTGCTTGCACCACGTTGAAGGAATATCAGGACAGAGCTTTGGCCATGACTTGTTAAGCCCCGACAATGATATAAATGAAGAACCGAAGAAGCAGAAGATCGCGGCAAATTTTTCTGTCTCTAAGAGTGGCAACTTCCAGAGGTCACAGATGACTAACCGTTCCGCCGGACAGTCGTCACGTTCTGCTAAAGGAAAGAGGAGTTTTCATTCTGCTCCGGGCACCTCAACTCGCACAGTGACTTGCTATAATTGTGGTCGTCCAGGCCACGTTAATTTGGAATGCAATTTCCCACCTTTGAAGTGTCACACTTACGGACAGATGAGACATAGAGCGACTTATTGTTCCGAACCAAATCAGACTCTGGACACTCGGGATTCTACCCCAACGCCACTTGATCAAGGCGTGAATCAGTGGCAATCTTTTGGTCAGTCTCAGCAGAATTACGGTAGGGGTCGGGGACGGGGTCAGAACGCTGGAGGGGGAAACTCTAGCGTCGGTTTGGTCCAACCACAAATCTATGAGATGCGTTGAACAGACGAACCCGACGCGGCGGTGGCCTCAGGTACCATTCATATTTTATCTCATCCAGTCCGTGTACTTTTCGATACGGGTGCTACACATTCTTTCATTTCCTTGGAGTGTGTATGCCGTTTGAATATAACTTGTATGACTGCTTGCGATCCTTTTATTGTGAAACTACCTAGCGGGGATAGAATTGTGGGAAACCGGGAGATTAGAGATTTTCCGGTGATTATAGCCGGTATAGATTAGTTGTCGAATTTGATTGTAGTTGATATGGAAGGCGAGGATGTAATCCTCGGCGAAGATTGGTTTGATAGTCACCAAGCGATTATGAATTACCGTACTAAGGTTATCACCATGATGACTAAAGACGGATCCGAGTACTCGTTTGGGGCATAAGTCAGGCCAATCTAAGTTGCTTATCAGCGCCATGAAGACCGTAAAACTTTTGAATAAAGGTTGCACGTGCTATTGGTGTTATGCTTTGAAGACGGAAGGGAACGAAGTCGATTTCTCTTCGATTCCGGTTGTTAATGAGTATTCCGACGTTTTTCTGGACGACCTCCCGGGATTACCGCCAGATCAAGAGATAGAATTTACTGTGGATTTAGAGCCTGATGCGACTCCAATTTCTAAGGCACCTTATCGTATGGCACCTTCCGAGATGCAAAAATTAAAGAATCAATTGGGAGAATTATTGGAAAAATGGTACATCAGACCGAGCATTTCGCCTTGGGGCGCACCTGTTCTTTTTGTGAGAAAGAAGGATGGTTCACTATGTTTATGCATCGACTACCGTGAGCTGAACAAAGTGACCATCAAGAACAAGTATCATTTGCCTCGTATAGACGATTTATTTGATCAGTTGGAGGGGGCTGCAGTTTTCTCGAAAATTGATTTGAGATCAGGGTACTATCAACTCAGGGTGAAAGAGTCCGACGTTCCAAAGACTGCATTTCGGACGAGATACGGGCATTATGAATTTATAGTTATGCTTTTTGGATTGACTAATGCACCGGAAGTATTCATGCAGCTAATGGACAAGATATTCATTGAGTAACTCGACATATGTGTAGTCGTCTTTATTGATGACATTTTGATCTATTCTCGAGATAAAGAGGAACATGCCCGACACTTGCGTTTGGTACTAGATATTTTGAGAACCGAGCACCTCTATGAAAAATTCTCGAAATATGAATTCTGGTTGGAAGAAGGTGTTCGTGTAGACCCACAAAAGATTGAGGCAGTGCTAGATTGGGCACCGCCTAAAAATGTTAAGGAAGTTCGTAGCTTTTTGGGCCTTGCTGGGTATTACCGTCGGTTTGTAGAGGGGTTCTCGAAACTCGCTCGGCCGCTTACGAAATTACTCCAGAAGACAGAAAAGTTTGTTTGGACGGATGAGAGACAACAGAGCTTCGATGAGCTGAAGAGACGTTTGACTTCAACGCCGATTCTAGCTTTACCACATGGTAGTGAGGGATTTGCGGTTTATAGTGACGCTTAGGGTCAAGGTCTTGGTTGTGTGCTTATGCAGCATGATAAGACGATCGCTTTTGCGTCACGACAACTGAAGCCGTACGAGATGAACTATCCTACTCATGATTTGGAGTTGGCCGCAATTGTCTTCGCACTCAAGATTTGGCGACACTATTTGTATGGTTCTCCTTGTCGGATTTATACCAATCACAAGAGCCTGAAGTATATTTTCAGTCAGAAAGAGCTGAATATGAGACAGAAACATTGGTTAGAATTGATAAAGGATTACGATTTGGAAATTCTTTACCACCCAGGAAAAGCCAATGTCGTCGCGGATGCTTTGAGACGCAAATCGGCATCGCTTCAAATGCTCGAGGTTCTTACATCTCAGATGAAGATTCGTCAGGATTTAATCGAGCAAGGAATAGAGGTTTGGCTTCAACGAGTACAAGGACAGTTGTGCACTCTCGAAATTACTTCGTCCTTGGTTGACGACATCAAAGGGAAAGAGTGGAGTGACCCGATGATCTCTCAACTGAAGGAAGATGTAATTAAAGGAAAAGCCCGTGGCTTTATGGTTCACGAGAATAGTATTCTGAGATTCCAGGGAAGGCTTTGTGTTCCGAATGATCTAGAGTTGAACACCCCTAATATCAGGGGCGTAGCGTGCGCTAGACTGGGCAAGTATATATTGGACAGTTGACTTCCATTTCGTCATTTATTTATCTTTTCACTCATTTTCGACGGGAGAAGCTCGGGAGAGGCGATTTTGGATGGTTGGAGGCGATCTTTCTTCAGATATCAACATCTTTGGTTGAAGAACAAAGATTTCACAACATCTAATCCATTCCATCTTCCAAATCAAGGTAAAAATCCTTAGAACCCTAATTTTTGGGAATTTTGGGGTTTTTCTTAGATTCGTCCGATTTATCCGTTTTGAAGCTCGAGAACTTTGAGATTATGATGTATCTACCCCATATACATATTTCCCCTACGATTTTACGGTTTGGTTTGCACCGTGTTCGAACTTGTGAGGGTTTGGGTGATTTTCCAACCCCTAATTGTTTACTCTCATAGTTTCATGAATCGTAGGCGGGTTTCGAGAGTTTCTTCGTGAGTTATGAGTATGGATTATTGATTATCATATCCCTTGCGAATCGTTTAGGTACCGGAAATGCGTTCTTAGACCTACCGAACTCATATTCTTTTCCGTTCGATTTCTTGATGTCTCAAAGGTAAGTATATATTTATGATTGTACGTTCTCGACTTTGAAAGTAAGATATATGAATTGCATGATTATTTATATCCACTCTGGGATGGGCCGACGGGTCCTCTGAGGGTTTCGTAGCCTCTGGTGCGATTCCACGGATAATATGAGTTAACCACCCTGGGATGGACCGACGGGTCCTCTGAGGGTTCCATAGCCTCTGGTGCGGTTCCACGGTTGATCATGTATGTATTGATGTGATTATATGAGATTTAGTTATTCCAGAATACTAGTCTTGAAATGTTGAATTGACGGTTACCTTTACTTTATTGTCGAGGAGTATTGTATTTCATATTTGATATACTTGCACTAGCTATTCGACGGTTAACCCCTTTATGGGGAAAATACTTTTTATGTATTTCAGGTTCCAGGAGAATGGACAGGCAGGTATCGGGTCGGCATGAAGATGATGGGCAAGCGTGATACTGTGTCTTATCTCCGGTTACATTTTGTGTTCCTCCATTCAGTATTGTTGTACTGGAATAGTTATTGAATAATCGAGTATTATTTTTCAGTTCCTTGATGTCCCGGTTGTGTTGCCGAGGTATTAATTTTGTGTTGTGATGTATTTGGATACATTGGATGTGGTTTGAATACACTTTGTATTGTCTTTCATTTCATTGTATTTGGACCTTCTCGATCAAGATTTATAGTTCCGCGTATGATTAGCCTTGTGGTCCCACGGTGGAGCTCACGGTGCTGTAATATACTCTGAATAACTTGGGGCTGTTACAGATATAAAGCTCATCCTATTTTATACAAAATTTTCAGTTTAATGCGGAATGGAGATGACGGGTTGGAGCAGGTCGGCATATGATTAATATTATAATTATTCCTTTTAATTCCGCTCAAGTTACTGTGAACCTTTATTTTTAGAAATTATTTTTCTGCTGCTGGATTTTGTCGTTTTGGAAATTTGAAATCCTTTTATGTTCCGCAAATTTTTTAGAAAATGTATGTTTAGTAACGACTTGAAATTTCTACAAATTTCCTCATTATTAAAATTTTATTCGTAAAATACCTTAGAAAAATCAGGTTGTTACAAAATCTGTTCGGCCCAGCAGGTTGTTGAGGATATAACATCTTCATTGTCTCTCTCGCCTTCTCCAAAATGAGCTCTCCCGATATATTCACACAATCTTGATATTGCAGGAACCACTCATAAACAACATTTACCATATCTGGAAACTTTGCTGGTTTGTGCCTCTTTGTTTCTCCTCCTTTCTTTAAGTTGGCATCAAGATACTCAGATGACCTCTTGAGAGTGTTTGAAATAGTACCTTGACTAACTTTCAAATGAAAATTTTGATCAAGCCATTGTTGCAAGTCTTTTTGGGAAGAGTGGGATGATCTCTCATGTACTCACATTGTGACTTGCGTATTTGATAGGTCATGGTTTTTTGTTTCCAACACCTTTTAAGTGAGAAGTCATTGTATTTGTTGGTATGTTTTTACAAATTTTTTGTTATATATATTGTAATTCTTCCATAAATATTTAACATTGAACATATTGTACGTATGAATATAGTTTTAAAACATTGAACATACGTACGAATCTAATTTTAAAATATTGAATAATTAGATTCAAGTTTCTAACATTGAATACTAATTAGATTCAAGTTCCTAACATTGAATACTCATTAATATCTCTATGTAATTAAATTATAATTCATAGAATTTTGATGTAATTAATTTTAAATTGGTTGAATATAAAATACCTCTTTAAATTAATAAATTATTAATTTATCGATTAATTAGTACCTCTCTAAAATTAATATTTTTCCGGTTCCAACTGTATTAATTTATAGAAGTTCAACTGTATCTACATAAAATAAAAATATATCTACAAGATCTACAAGATATTTTACATGTGCTGAATCGTTGAGTGTTTCTATCTCAACAAGATTGATTTGTCTAAAATGTATTTTATAGAAGTACTTGAGAATAGTGATAAATAAGTACTTTATAGAAGATGAATGAATTTTTAAAAGAATATATCTCTTGCAAGACCTAACAGATTGGTCTTGCCATGAGACCGTTCTTCTAAACCTAATTTTTTTTTTTTAGAAAATAAGTGATTAAAGATGGGTCCCCAAATAACTGATAACGAACCCTAAAATTTGAAAAAAAGGCGAAATAAAAGACAAACATAAAAAATGTTTGAAAAAATATATATTTTAAAATTGGAAAAAAAAAATAATAAAAAATAAATTAGGACAAATCCTATAATATGAGATTAAATTTGTTGTCTCAACCCATTTTGATAGTGTTATAGGAATAGCCGTAGGAGATGCCCAAATAAATCCATTTTATCCGACCCATGTTGAAAACTTGAAACCGGTCCAATAATTCCCCGCTAAACCCCTCAAAACCCCTACGCTACCCCCAAATTCTCGAGGTTTGCCAAATCAGAGAAGAAGAAAAATGGCAAGTTCAAGATTATTCTCTCTTCTTGGACCCTCGATTACCCGTCGATTTTCTCAAGTTCCGTCCCTTGAATTCAACAAAATCTGCCTTCTTCCTTCCCTGCGGTTCAAGCGTTACAGTTCCTCTGCATTGATACTTGATTCTGGTTCTTCCAGTCTCACTATTGGTAATACTTCTGCGGTTTATGCACACCCCTGGCCCGAGTGGGTTAATTTTATTGACGGATTAAAGGCCAAAGGCTACCTCAACTCAAATGCCGCTAATGACGGTGACGATGAAGGGCTCGCCGTATACACGGAGATGAAATTGGTTAAGGTCGCATGTTTTAGCTTTGCGCGCGATCGTTTTGACATTTTCAAGTAATTATCAATTGCACATTGTTCCGTTTATGTTTATTACCAGATGACTTTAACTCTTCCGAGGGGGAATTATTTTGGATGATAGGTTGAGAAGACGTGCTTAAATAAGGTCTAGTAATTTTTATACGATTCAAGGAATCAAGAGCTATTTTCATGTTTCAGGTCATTGTCCGCTCAAGATGTTCAAACAATTGTTGAGAAAGGTTGTCCTGATCTTTTCAGAAAGCATGTTAATTCAGCAAAAAGGTTGAGAGCTCATCTAGAGCTTGATGAAGGAGATGTAAGTCTTGTTTATCCTCACTTTTATGATATGTGGTTTATTGCTTTTCTAATATATATTAACTTCAGGTTTGCGGTTCCTGCAATCTCCGCGGGTCATGTGATAGAGCATATGTAATGGTAAACAACGACTCTGAAGCCGCTGCGCGTACAGTAGATGTAGTTCGTATCTTATTATTCTATGCATTAGACCCCCTAGTTTTTTCCGAGGAAAATAAGCCTCCAGGTAGAGAGTTAATTGAGTCATCTGCGAGGAAATTGCTCCAGCAGCTGATTGAGCTTGGCGAGACGCATCCCAACCCTGATCTTCCGAAACCTGCTTCCATAACTTCTCAAAGAAAGAAGCAGCCTCTCTCAGTCAACGAAAGCTCAAAGAGTGATGAAATGAAGGAGGGATATTGGGTGTGCACCAAGTAAGGGAGAAACATTAAGTTCCATATTTCTGGTCGAACTGTTTTTTGTAGTTGCATTAGTGAATACATTTCATATAGCGTTATAAATTCCTCATCATTTTGCTTGACGGCAAGTTGACTGCTTATTACTATGGTTTGTTAGCTGCAACTTTATGAACTTCACAAAAAGCAAACAACGGTGTAGTTGTGGATACGATGCTCAAGTGGCCGTGGAAGTGAGAAAGAAATGAGATTTTTTTTTGATCTACCTTGATCTTTTTTGGAGGAAATAAATGTTAAACGGATGTCTGGAACCCGTAATTGTGACAGGAGAAGAAGGCATGTACAGATGTACTAGGAATATAATCTTTATTGAACATAATGACAGTTACAATGGTTTATTGAACCTATCACTGTCGTGCACTTTTCCCTCATGAATTTAGAGCATCTCCTGTGAATTGTGATGGGCATTTGGAACATACTGGATTCATGATGCATTGATGAACAGGCCTGATTGATTGAGAAATAAATGATTCCTCAGTCAATTGATTCTCACTTTCCTTCGTTTTTAAAAAGCCGCTGGGACTAAATGAAGCGTGAGTGCCTAGTGGGTCTATTAAATGTTCTTGTAACTTGGAGGTTGTTCAGAAGATGGCAGTTATAATGTAGTTTAGTTAACAAACAAACGATGGCAATTGTTTTACTCTTTATGCTCGTCTCATTCCCAGGATTCCTTTAAAATAAACCGTATTAATCATTTAGTTATTGTCTGCACCCTTATTTTTCTATGATTGACTACGTTTGTATGGTGAATTGTTTTAGAGGTAAAGACAGTAGTTCTTATGCTCTGAGATGGTAAGAATATTGGTTGCCAGCGCCAGCCTAAAAGAAAATTTAAATGGCACATGGTGGTTACCCTCATAGTAAGAAATGAATGTACAGATAACTGGATCATCATACCCCCCTTTATTATGTGGAATTCGTTCAAGTACTTTGTGATTTTCTTTTCTCAGGGACACCGAAAGTGAATGTCAGAAGCACTATTATGCTCACACCTTTAGTTTTACAATTTTAGGGTTGTATATATATTTTGTACTCTGCTTCAACTGTACATAGGAAACCTGTTCTATTACATAAGTTGATTTGGTAAACTTTATATTCTGAAGCATTTTATATTTCAATAAATGATTGGCTTTGCGATAATTAAATAAACCATTTTTTCTTTGCTTATTTTTGGATATGTTGCAATGTTACATAAAGTATGACGCACATTGAATTATTGCAGGTGCAATTTTATGAACTTTGCCAGAAATATACGATGTCTAAAATGTAAAGCAGTGGGATCCAAGATTAAGAGCGTCTCTGTTGATGAAGTTGAAATGAAAAAAAGAGATTGGAACTGTCCTAAGTAAGTTCATTAAAGTTCTACTCTCGTTAACATAATAAACGAACAAGCAAACACACAAGCGAGCCTTTTACCCCATAAAGTGGGGTAGGCTACACGAACCAAAAATAGAATCACATCAGATCTTGTGCATGCATTAATCTTCTCCATGTGCTTCACAATGCTCTCATTTAACAATCTTGGCGTATTTAATTATACTATTAGCATTTTTTTTATATACAAACTCGATCCAAACAGTTACCCATTTTAACTGTTTTATTTGGTAAACTTTATGATTTTGTTGATATCTCCCTGCAAAATAGCTATCATTTTAATAAAAAACTGTCTTGGAATATAGAGTATGAGTAATAGAAATATTAAAAACTATTACAGCGAAAGACATTTCTGTTTCTTTTGTTGGAAGCAGATCCTGTGAAGACAATTCAATGTCTAAATTGAAATGATGTCATGAGGATTTTATTAATGCAGAAAGAGATCAGTTTAAGAATGCCTAAAATGAGACCGGTAGTGGAAGTTCGAGGTGAAAGAAGGCATATGACTGGTCATGATCCAGAGCCAGAATGAGATTGAGCTTGATGAGCTGCATATGGCATCTGTAAACATTTTAGAAGTAGTAGCCTTTATACAAATTGAGAGGGAGTGTGGGAATCCAAGGATCCAAGAATCTCACTTGTATTAGTTTCAATATCGCCATTTTGTAGTTTCAAGGTTATCACTTGTGTCCCCAAAGTTTTTTTTTTTTTTTTTTTTTTTTTGTGATTCTAAGCTATGTTACCTGGACAACCAGCATGCATTTGGGTACGGGTGCATATTTAAGTGTCGGACTCGGCTAGTTCATGAAAAAAACTCAACTTTTGGCCTAAATTGAAGTGTCTAAGTGCCATATCCATGTCCTAGTGTTGAGTGTCCGACACGGGTACGGAAGGGGAGTTGAAGAGTCCAGGTAACATAGATTCCAAGATGTATCTTAGATTAGCTTAAAGGATGTCTCCGCTCTTTGTTTGTAAAATGGCAACAATCTATATGGAGTAAGGCAAGGTAAAGAACAACAAGAATTAGAAAATTATGCTCTAATGGCTCACAGAATCCCGATTGCTGCACGTCGCCTCCAGAGGATTTCTTTAATTGTCATTTTACTTCAGTACAAGTGAAATTGGCATATGTAATGGAAAACATCTCGAAGCTGTTGCATGTACAGTAGATTTAGTTCGTATCTTATTACTCTATGCATTTTCCAAATCCAGAGTTATTTCTGAGGAAAGTAGAGCTCCAGGTGGTAGAGAGCTATTGAGTCATTTGTGAGGAAATTGCTAAAGCAACTGTTTGAGCTTGGTGAGAGACTGCCCAACCCTGATCTTCCAAAACCTACTACTGTAACTTCTCAAAGAAAGAAGCAACCTCTACATTTATCCGTCAATGAAAGCTCAAAAAATGCTTAAATGAAGAAGGGATATTGGGTATGCACCAATGAGGGAGAAACAATAAGTTACTGAAATATTCTTTGTTATTATTCTTATTTTTATTTGGAGTTTTTATTTTTGTTCGCATATTTCTGCTCGAACTGTTTCGCGTACTTAGTTGCATTAGTAGATACATTTCGTCTAGATTTTGATTTGTTGTTGCACACACATCATGTATTATCAAACACATGTGGTGCCTAAGGTTCACTCTGAAGATACTGGTGCATCTGGTATATCTGTTAATTTAACCGAATAATTTCCTAATCATTTTGCTTGACAACTAGTTGATTCCCTATCATTATGGTTTGTAGCTGCAACTTTATGACCTCCCAAAAAACAAACAACACTGTAGGTGTGGATACAATACCCTCCTTGATTGTGGTGGTGATGAGGAAGTGAGAAGTTTCTTTTATCTACCTTGATCCTTTTTTGAGGAAATAAACGTTAAATGAATGTCTGCATTCCATAATTTTGACAGGAGAAAAAGGCATGTACTAGGAATATAATCTTTTATGTTTATCAAACACAACGGCTGTTATAATAGTCTATCGAACCTATCTCGGTCATGGACTTCTCCCTCATAACTTTTGAGCATCTCTCATGATGGATGTTTGGAACCAACTGGATGCATGATGCATCTTGAGCTTTCTGCTAAGCTGGAATGGGCTCAATATTATGGTCTTGAAGAGCTAGGCTTTAACAAAAAGGACCGAACATATGATTATTGGGTTCTGCATAAGTTCTTAATATCTGAATTACCTTGATACAACAAAATATGGTGATGTGATCCCTCTATACTGGTCGATCGAGTCTCCTTCACAATATTCATGAAGTGGCCTGATTGACTGAGAAAATGAATGTGGCGGAGTTGCGTATGCTATAGTAGGTGCAAGACCTATGTAAGCCCTAGGAAAGGATTGGCTTAGAAATGAGGTAATTAGGGAGAAGGTAAGAGTTGTGTCTTTAGAAGAGAAGATGATGACGAGTCGGTTAAGTTGATTTGGTCATCTTTTGATGCTCCAGTGAGGAGGCGTGGAGACTTGAGATTTGGGAACAAATAAGATTGTGAGGGGGTAGAGAAAGACCCAATAAAATATGATTAAGTTGATTGAAAAGGATACGAGGTTCTTGGGATTGGAGAAAATATGGGGTATGGCGATGGAGAGGACATTTATGGAGATGGTGGAGTTTGATTCTTATTTATTCTTATTATTTTTATTCTTATTCCATTTTATTTTATATTATTTTTGGGTTATTTTTATTATCTTTTATCACTTTGGGTTATCCAAAACGATATCCGGTTGGAAATATTATCGTTTGGGTTATTTCACTTTTCATGACTTTCATAGCTTTATTTGTAGGTTGACTATTTATCATTTTTTCCTTCTCTTATTTCCTTTTATTTTGTTTATGTAAATGGTTGTTGACGGTCAAAAGATGATTCAAGTTAGTCGATCCCAAATTATTTTGGAATTAAGGTTTAGTTACACACTAGGTCTGATTGATTGAGAATGAAGTGATTTTTCAGTCAATTGGTTCTCACTTTCCTTTATTTTTCAAAAACTGCTGGGACTAAATGATGTGTGAGTGCCTAGTGGATCATTCAGAAGATTGCAGTTATTATATATAGTTTAGTTACCAACAAACATGACAATCTTTTTACTCTTTCTCCTCGTCTCGTTCCCAGGATCCTTGGCTGTTTTTTACTGTAAATATGAACCTTGTTGATCATTTAGTTATTCTCTGCACCCCAGTTTTAATGATTGAGCATGAATTGCTTTTAAATGCGACATTATTTAGGCTTTGAGAAGGAAATGAAATCGGATGCCAGCGCCAACCTAAAAGAAAATTAAATGGCACAGGGTGGTTCAGTTCAATTCGTTTTTTTTTAGTTCAGTTCGGTTCGGGTTTTTTCAGTTCAATTCAGTTCAGTTTTTTTCATTTCAGTTCAGTTCAGTTCTGTTTTGTTGTAGGATTATTATTAATTATTATTTAATCACTTTAGTTGATATTATTATTATTATTATCATTATTATTATTATTATTATTATTATTATCTTCGCTGATATTATAGGGGTGGGCGTTCGGGTCAGGATCAGGTGTTTCGGGATGTTCGGGATCGGGTGATATTTTAAACTACCCGAACCCGTACCGATTTTTTTTTTTTGAAATTTAAAGAATTTAATGCTCTAATAATTATTAGAACTTCGCGTAAAAATAGTCGGGTACCTGATCGGGTACCCGAAATTCAAATTGGAACACCCGAATTCCAAACCCGAACTTTTAATCGGATTCGGGTACCCGTCCTGATTTTTTTTTTAAAAAATACATGATCCCATACCCGAATTTTTTCCGATAGGGTACCCGAACTACCCAACCCGAATGCCCACCCCTAATTATTATTATTATTGTTATTATTCCTATTATTGGTAATTATTATTGTTATATTGAAAAAGTTAGTAATTAAAAAAAAAACAAGAACAATACATAAATACAGAAGTGAAAAAATAATTAATAAAGAAGAAGAGGTAAACTAGAAAGTGAAAGAAAATTAATAATATATTTATCAACAAGTATTCATCTCCTCGTACTATTTATCAAAATTAATAATATATTTTTTTAAAATATTTCTATTGTTAATAAATATTATTATATTAGTTTATTCTTTATAATTATTTATTATTTCTATTAATAATAATATCATTTATATTATTATTATTACTCATTTTTAACCTATTAGTTACTTTTAGTTCAGTTCAGTTCAGTTTTTTTCAGTTCAGTTCAGTTCAGTTTTTTTCCGTTCAGTTCAGTTCAGTTGAATTTTGCCGAAGAGAACAGGCCCATAGTAAGAAATGAATGTTTATATAAGTGCATCATCATGGTATTTGTAATTTTCTTTGTCAGAGACATCGAAAGTGAGTATCAGATGCATTTTTTGAGTTCGTACCTTAAGTTTTACAAATTTGGTGTTGCATGCATTTTGTACCCATGTGAAACCTGTTCCATTACATCAGTTGATTATGAAGCATTTTATATTTCAACAAATGATTGCCTTTGCAATAATTTATTAAAAAAATCTCCTCGCTAGTTTTAGTATATGTTATAATGTTACATAAAACATGACAGGAATCAAATTATTGCAGATGCAATGTTATGAACTTTTCCATAAATATACGGTGTCGGAAAATGAAAATGTAAAGCAGCGGGACCCTACACTAAGATTGTCTTTGTTGATGATGAAATTGAAATGAAGAAAGGAGATTGGAACTGCCTTCAATAAGTTCAATAAAGTTCTGCTCCCTTTGACATATGGAAGTTATTGTCGGTGGTTTCATTTAACAATCTTGGCTTATTTAATTATACTATTTAGCATTTTCTATATTGCAGACTCGATCCAAACAGTGACCCCATTTTTTAACTATTTTATTTGATAAAGTTTATGATTTTGTATATACTTCCCCTGCAAAATAGCCATCATTTTGATAAAGAAAAACTGTCTTGGGAATTATAGTGTGAGTGATAGAAATATTGAAAACTATTCCCGTGGAACATTTCTGTTTCTTTGGTTGGAAGCCGGTCCTGTGATTCAAGGGCTATATTGAAATGATGTCATGAGAATTTTATTCAGGAAGAAAGAGGTCAATTTAGGAATGCTTAATATGGGACTGGTAGTGGACGTTCTAGTGAAAGAAGCCGCTGGCCATGATCCAAAGCCAGAGTAAATTTGAGCTTGGTTTCTGGCTACATATGGTTTCTGGCTACATATGGTTTCTGTAAACATTTTAGGTTTACTATCTTTTATAGAAATGGAGAGAGACGGTGTGCGAATCCAAGGATCCAAGAATCTCACTTGTATTAGTTTCCATATCTCCCTTTTGTAGTTTCAAGAATATCACTTGTGTCCCCAAAAATATGTGCTTTTTGTGATTTCAAGATATATCTTGGAATAGCTTAAAGGATGTCTGCACTTTATGTTTGTAAAATGCTAACAATTAACATGGAGTAAGGCAAGGTAAAGAACATCAAGAATATGCTCGATGGCTCACAGAATCCTGATTGTTGCATGACACCTTATTATTCCTTTAATTGCCATTTGTTCCAAGATAACTAACACCGGCATATGTAATGCTAGACAAATCTGAAGCTGCTGCACATTCCGTAACCGTAGATGTAGTTCGTATCTGTTACTCTATGCATTAGACCCCATTGTTATTTCCGAGGAAAATAAGCCTCCAGTTAGAGAGCTTGTTGAGTCATCTGAGAGGAAATTGCTCTAGCAGTTGTTTGAGCTTGGTGAGAGACACATCCCGACCCTGATCCTTCCAATACCTGCTTCCGTATCTTCTTAAAAAAAGAAGCATTTCTATGTTTATCTGTCAATGACAGTCTCAAAAAATGCTGAGATGAAGGGTGATTGGGTGTGCACCAAGGGGGAAACATCATCATCACCATCAGCTGCACCTTAATCCCAACTATGTTGAGGTCGGTGGCATGAATATTATAGTATCTATTTATTGACTAAATTCAGTTAACACTAAATTTCATGCAAAAAAACAAAGTGGCATTATTTTATGCCGGATGTCCTTGCCACAACCTTCATAGGAATGGGAAGTAAGGGGGGACAATTTGTTACTGAAATATTTCTGGTTATTATTCTTAATTTTTCATTGGAGTAAATATTTTTATTCATATTTCTGGTCGAACTGTTTTCTATAGTTAGTTGCATTAGTGGGTATATTTCATCTAGAGTTTGATTTGATATTGCACACATCCTCTGTTAGTAGACATGTGACTGCTGCCTAATGTCCATTCTGAAGATGTTGTGTGTCTGCTAGTATTTGATAATTGAACTGAATAATTTCCACATCATTTTACTTGATGACTAGTTGATTCCTTAATGCAATATTATGTGTCAGATGCAACTTTATGAAGTTCACGAAAACCAAACAATGCTGTAGTTGTTGATATGTTGCCCCCAATGGTCGTGGAGGTGATAAGGAAATGAGATGGATTTTTTTATCTAGCTTGATATTTTTTTAAGCAAATAAATGTTAAAAGTATATGTCTCGATTCCATAATTGTGACGGACTAAAAAGGCAATGTATTAGGAATATAATCCTTGTTGATCACAATTCACAGTGACGGCTAACATTAGTCTCTTGAACCTATATCTGTCGTTGACTTCTCCCCCGTTGACCTTTATACCATCTCATGTGATGGACGTTAGAACCTATTGGATGATGCATCATGATTCATGAGCTTTCTGATAAGCTGGGATATGTATTATGGTCTGGAAGAGCTAGCCTTAGCAATAAGGATCGAATTTGTGACTATTGGGTTCTGCATGAGTTCTTAGTATCATAAGTACCTTGAGACAGCATACTGTTTGGTGATTCAGTCCCTCTACACTAGTCCATCGATTCTCTTTCATGCCAGACAAGTACTCGTGAAGAGGCCTGATTGGTTGAGAATGATATGATTCCTTCATCACATGGTTCTCACTTTTCTTTATTTTAGATGTTTAATGTTCTAGTAACTTGGAGGTCGTTTGAGAGATGGCAGTTGTAGTGTAGGTTAATTAACACAGACCTGATATTCAACATCTAAGCCTTAGTCCCAAAATGATTTGGGGTCGGCTAACGCACATTTTATATTTGACCAAATGATTGCTTTTGCAATAAATTAGGTAAAAATAATCATTCTAATTTCTGCAAATGTCAAATCTAACATGATGTGCATCATATTTATTTATTGCAGGTGCAACTTTAAGAACTTCGGCAGAAATATACGATGTCTAAAATGTAGAACGGAGGGACCCACAAACGTAGATGAAGTTGAAATGAAGAAAGGAGATTGGAACTGTCCCAAGTAAGTCGCATACAATACAAGTTCCGCTTCCTTTTTTTTTTTGTTATTTTCGTGCTGATTTTCATATTAGGTGCTGCCAGATCCCGCCAGATCCATCCCATTTTTTTTCCTTGAAATTTTTCTTTTGCTGGTTATTTTTCTTTGTTCTTTTTTTCTTTGTAGGTGTTCGTTCATGAACTTTGCAGACAAGAAACAGTGTTTCCGTTGTCAAGAGCCACGCCCTCAGAGACAACTAAAACCTGGGGATTGGGAGTGCCCCGAGTGAGTCCTACAGTCTTTCAAATCATATGTTATCTTCCGTTTTACTGAAAAAAGCCCGTGTGTGTGTGTGTGTGTTTGTATTAACAATCACATTGTTTCCTACTTGCAGCTGCGATTTCTTGAATTTTGCTCGGAATAATGTCTGCAGGAGATGCAACGTTGATCGCCCAGAGAAAGAATAGTGAGTGATGTGATGAAGCAAGGGGGACTATAGGAAGAAGTAGCCTTATCTAAGTTTTTTTTTTTTTTTTCCTCTTTAACTTCCCCATGGAGGATTGTCACCTATCCTGAGTACCCCTTAGAAGCTCGATCTCACCTCCTATCTAGAGGTAAGTTTCGTCTCGTGGTCCCCCGCTTGGGTTACAGGCCCGCGCTTACTGAGCCTGGTTCTCGGGTTAATGGTTTCATCCCCGGGTATTGTCTTAAGGGTTCCAGCCATTCCTCGTAGCCTTATTTTAAGTTGCCTAACTGTCTTTTTAACTTGAAACCTTTAAATTGCATATGGAACTCTTTTAACTCGCACAATAATGTGTAACTGGAGACTGGCGAATGGTTAAAATTGTCACGCCCATTTGCTAAAAGCTCAACAGCGTTGTTCCTTTCTGGATGAAGCTATGTTCATTTTATTAGTAATCATATCTATAACACTATAAGATTCAGTCCTAAAATTAAATGTGTAATTATGATGATAGAGGTTTTAGAGTTAGAAAATTGTGGAGTAATCATGATTTAATGTGGAGTAGTGTTAGAGTTAAATTTCTGTACCTGAGTAATTGCAAGTATGCAAAAGGTTTATGCGGTTATATACAGGAGAATATACAATCAATATGAAGTTACAATCTTTGTGGAATACATTTACAACCAAAAAGAATATAAACCGATTAGTCTTTCCATATACATATAATGAGTAGTATAAATACGTACTTTGACACACTAAACCCGGCCATCAAATACAATCGATCTATTACTTCAAAAAAAAAAAAAAAAAAAAAAAAGCTAGCGCCAACAAGAAGACGGTAGTGGTGACTTGCCGCCGTTAAATTACCCCTTTTATAAAAAGATTTATGGCCGATCGAAAAAAATAGAGATCAAAGTAGAAGTGAAACCGCTAACTTCAACATATCTCCTTTCGACAAATCAAACAAAAGGCATGAAAGAAAAAGTGCAAGATCTCAATTCCCATCATAGATCTTTTTTAATATCCGAAAGTAATAAAGAAAGAATTATAACAAATATGTTATAATCTATCTTTGTTTCGTGGTAAGAAAAAAAACATAATAACAACCTACCTTACATCTTATACAAGATCTTTTGAAGCCTCCGTTTTGAAGAACGTAACAAGATCAAGAATAAGAGAGTCGTGTGTTTGAAGAACAAGAATCAGAGGGTTGTGATTTCCGTGGATTTTTATTTGTGGTTTGGATTAAAGACGAAAGAAGGAAAGGGATTTGTGTTCATGGTGTTGTTTGTGTCACTGCATTTCAGAGAAGGAATAAGGGAGGCTAATGAAATGAAAAATAGGGTTATATGTGACAAGTTTTAGGGTAGAGTAGATTTTATTACTCCTTTTCATTTATGTTTTGGGCTAAAGATAATTACATTCCAATAGAATTGCCATTTAAGTTTTGGACATGCGAAATTGTGAACAAGAAGTTTAATGTGCTAAAGGAAATAGCAGTATGTGTTGTCAGATCATTCGTATAGTCCCATTAATCCATTATCATTTTTGTAAATCAAGTTGATGGTCCGTCGCTCAAATGTGTTTAATGAAGTTGGAATATCAATATATTATGTATAATTTATGAAGCGACAGTGAGTAAACTTACAAGTTATATATAATAATACAGTCCCGAGGCAAAGCTGTGTGTATCACAAGGGCCACAGGCGGCCAAGTGTATCATAAGGCTATGTAATAGACCAAAAGAAACAAAGACATTTTTTTTATCATACAAATAAGTAATAGATCAAAATAAACAAAGCCATCACAACTTAGTAACAAACAACATCAAACATTTTTAATTTTTTATACAACAAAGTTAAAACATTTCATACAACATACTAAATAATGCTTAAATATACACTCGCCAATATACATAAAGAATACACGATTAGCAATTAGATGCTCAGCCCGTGCGTAGCACGGGTTCTGCCTGTCTCGTATAATGAAAGATTGAGTCCTAAAAATGATTGGGGAGTATTAATGACATCAATTTTGAAACATTTATTAGGGTTTTGCAATTTAGTCCTCACATATTCTTGCTGCTTTTAATTTAACCCCAGCAATTCTGTATACTTTAATGATAACCCATTTTGATTTATGATTTTTCGATTTTAACCCAGTCAGCTTCTCAACTCTTACAATTTGACCTCACTCAACTTTAAAACATCCAATTCAGTCTCATTTGACCAAGACATTAAAATGTTGACCTTTCAATTAATATTAATAATTAGTCCGATTTTATGCATATATATTTTAATTTCCGTCATTATATCGTAATATTTTATAATGATTAAAATATTATTACATGAAGACTTTATCGAGGATTTACGGGCTTAGGACTGTGAGTCGAGCATCTCCATATCCAAGTCAGACAGCATCATTTATTCGTGGGAATTTTCACTATCACTTTAATTGCTTTAATTGGATTGTATATGTGATATTCAATTCAATATGTGATATTCAATTCATGTTTAAAAATTGACGATACATGTTGTGAATCAGGCTCACATGTATATGTGTAAAGAGGCTATCTTAAGATATATGTTGTTGCGGGGACGAAAAATGCTATACTACACACTCTACAAGTCCCTAATTTCCCCCAACATCTTAATTAGATGGATTCTAATTGGACCCCTCATGTATAAATATGAGTCCCGCGAATAAAAACACGACACGTGTCATTCGGTACATATGTTAGGACCAATTTTAGGGGTGTATAGCACAACTTTGCGGGAACACCTGCGCAACCTCAATATTCACATGCGTGCTCGATTCATGTTATATGTGGTATTTTGTGTATGTTTCATGTTGTTGCGGGGACACCTGCGTAACCTCAATATTCGTGTTATGCGTGCTAGATTCATGTTATACGTAATATTGTGTGTATGTATTCATGTTGAGGAAAAGATATGATAGATTATTCATTTTATGTTTTCCATGAGATTATATATTACTGTGATAAGTGAGATTTCCACGAGCTGGAGGAAGCTCACCCCCACCTTTATTGATCACATAGGTTAAACCGAGTCGGATGAACGAAGGAGCGAGCCGAGAGGACATATGAATGAAATTTATTAAATGATGTTTTTTCTTATGTCAAATGTTTCGAAATTCTTTTGGGGAAACTTTTGTTAGAAATTAACAATTTATAATTTATTCTTCCGATGCAAATTTTATTTCGTATCTATGACGTGTTATTGCCTTAATTAAAGGTATTTAATTTATGTCAATGTAGCGACTCGACTTTATATGCGTTATTCTTCGTCAAATTTACCTTTTATTTATTTTCCCCAATAATTACCCCTAGAAAGTCGGGGCGTTACATAGTGATATAACTTATATTACACACATTAACGCAACCTTGATATAAAGTATATAAACATCTGCACAAACATTACGTACAAAACACGTAGATATTCAACCAAAAACACAGCCGGTGCATCGCACGGGTTCGTAACGCCTCGTTAATTAATAATCTTCCCTCTTATAAAACGGTGAATATGGTGTAAAACGTTTTTGGACATTTTTATCCTTACACTCATTTTAACAAAATAGAGCAATTCAATCAGCTCAGTCATCTATTGCCCAATTAAATACCTCGAATTTTCCATGTCGTTAATTCCATCAATCAATTAAAAAAAATATGTATAATAAATGTGATTTTTAAATATTTAACCTATTAAAAAAATATGTATAATAAATGTGATTTTTAAAATATGTTAATTCGAACCCGTGAATATGTCAAATCGGTCCTGTATGTGGGATCAATTGGACAAAAAGCCTCACTTCTCACATCTCCCTCTTGTTTTCATCAATTTAGTCCTCCGTCGCCGGTCGGAGTATTTTCCGGCCATCCGAGCTGACGTGGACGACACGTGGCTGACACGTGGCAAAAATAATGAGTCCTCCTAAGACAGACGTGGTTTTTTGGCCAGTTGATCCCACAAACGGGACCAATTTGATAATTTTCTCATTATATATATATATATATATATATATATATATACACATTATTAAAATACAAACAAATCATAAATCTTTTTTGCAAGCATAAACTTCTACCAATCTTTATTTCATAAATAATTCTATCCTCAGAAAATTTATCGCTCATCAACTTTCATTTGATAGAAATTTTTTGCCCCAAATAATTTAAACTTAATTAAATTATAGTTCTTTATATCATGTGCCATTAATATTTATTATATTTATTATATTTATTGAAAAATAATTTCATATATATATAATGAGAAAATTATCAAATTGGTCCCGTATGTTTGACCAATTGGCCAAAAAAAACCGTATGACTCAAGCGGACCCATTATTTTTGCCACGTGTTAGCCACGTTCGTCCATGTCAGCTCCGATGGCTGGAAAATACTCCGACCGGCGATGGAGGACCAAATTGGCGAAAACAGGGGGAGGTGTGAGGTTTTTTGGTCTGCCGGAGACAGATTGGGTTTTTTGGTCAATTGATCCCACATACGGGACCAATTTGATAATTTTCTCCACAGTGTTAATGTGACTAACATATATACAATATTGAATAATTAACTTTCTTTTATATTTGTGTACACTTTTTGTAATTTTTAAATTAAAGCACAAAAATTAAATGAATTATACTAGATATTAAAAATATTAATTTATATTATATAAAAGTCAATTTCACCATTAGCAGTAAATTAAATATTCAGTTAAGATTAGTTTTTCTAGCTAAATACTCTGATATTGAGTTGTAATTATTTTATATAGAATCAATTTATTTAAATATTTATAGAATACACTTTAATTAATATTACATGGTGAATTAGTTAGGAGTACAATTTGTTTAGAAAAATAATATTTGGGATTTTAATTAGACTCAACATTAAATTTTCAGTTATTTAATAAAAAGTAGTCATAAACTATTAAAAGTACATTATTGTTTATTGTTTCATATTTATAATATTTCAAATGGGTATTCGCCATTTTTTGTGTAACAAATAAGTCAATTAATAGATTTGTGGTAAAATTTTCTGCTAAGTGAACAATAATTAAAAGTTATTTTCCAAATTTATTTGTAAATTGCATTTTTCTAAACCTTAACGAGAATTTATTTTATTTTGATAACTTTTTATTCGACATCCACCTTGCAGGTATAAAATAAAAAATATAGTTCTCAATATAAAAATATATGTTACTTATTCATCTCAAATAGAAAGTTCTAATATATTATCACATAAAAAAATATAAATATACAATGCATAAGTATCATCGAATACAAATGTCTTACAATAATTTATTTATTAGTAAATCTAAGAAGTTTTTTTTTTTTTGACCAAACAGTCTAAAAAGTTATATTTATTTAAATAATCATTATAGTTATTTCAATAACTTATATACTCTATATTGTTTTTTTGTGTGTGCATGCGTGTGAGTGTGTGTATATATATATATATATATATATATATAATATATATATATAGGATTAAAATGAGAATAGTTTTTTGAGTAAGAAATAAAAAAAAAACTTAATCATTGATCTTTGTGTAGTCAATGGTTTAAATTACATATGCATTTCATGCATCAAAATATTAATGCATTAAAATTATGAATTATATGTATAAATATTGATGCATTAAAACAATGCATTCCATGCATAATTTTTCAGGAAAGTAAGTCCAAAATTTATTTATATTTTCTTAGCTTAAACTTCATTCTCACCATATGCGTGCGTGCGTGCGCTATGTATGTGTGACACACACACACATTGATCTGTGTGTCATGTACGGTCCATATTGACTTGTGCATGCAATATATGCATTTCGTGTATCAAACTTGCAATCCATACTCTGCATTATATGCATCAAAATATTGATGCACTAGAATATTACATTATATGCATGTGTTTTTGTGAGATATGGGCCATCCATTTAATCAATATCTATGGATCAAAGTCAATCTTATTTCTTAACTTAAGTATCATTCTCACTAGAACCCATATATATATATATACATGGTTCCGATGAGAACCTTCCGTGTTGTGAGAAGTAGAAATCAATCTGAGCCACCAAATGATACTCTCTTTAGAAATGCGAAATTTTATTAAATGATCAAATCACATTAAACAATCACTTTTTACTTTTTAATCTACCTCACACACTCAACATCAATATTTTTTACCTTTTAATCTACCTCACACACTCGCCATCAATACTTACAAAACTTACACAGCATCACATCCAATCATTCTCCTAAAATACACCAATTTTACTCCAAATGTTGCACTTCAGCTCGGACAGAGAGAGTAAAATAATAAGGGTCCAGATTTTGCCACATCATCACAGCATGTGGAGGTGTGAATGGCGTTAATTAAGGAGAAAGATAATTCTGTCCCTTCATAATTAAATTTTTCTCATTTAAAATATAATAATTTATTCGTTTATTATCCATTTTAAATAAAACATATATCAGATTAATCGTCTTTTTATGATCTGCAATTTAAGATGCATATTGCATATCTAGAAGTATAAAAGAACAAAAAAACAGCATATTGTAATAATAAAAGCAGGGTGAATTGTAAAAAGAAATGCACTACATCATATAATATACAAATACATTGCTCCATAGTGTGCAAATGCACTGTTTCACAATGTATAAATGCACTGTTTCACAGTGTATAAATGCACTGCTTCATAGTGTACAACGTACTGCTTTTGCTTCAAAATTAACACAAAAATTCTTGGTAAAACCGTCAAATTCAATGAATAAACTTTTTTCATTGAATATGAATTGGGAGTCGTGCTATATACCATTGAAAAGTCAAATGAGTAGTTTCCAACATAAAAAATGGCACTAAATATACCAAGTATGGAGAGTTATGATGCGCTAAATGCAGACTGCCGGATGCTTATTTTATAAAAATACAAATTAGTTGCTTCGTAGTGTGCAAATGCACTGTTTTTTTTTCTTCATTTTTTTAGGTATGTAATATGCATCTTAAATTACAGATCATGAAAATACGATAAATTTGATATATTTTTTATTTTAAATGGATAACAAATGAATAAATTGTTGTATTTCAAATGAAGACAATTTATTTATGAAGGCAAAATTATCATTCTCCTTAATTAATGCTATCCACATGCCATTTATAAGTTGTGACAAAATTTGGAACTCCTTATTGATTGATCTAATTGATTAGAATGGTTCTTAGTTCTCACACCAGGACCAAGTTCACTCTTGAACAAGATTATATACTCTCTCCGTCCCACAAGAGTGTGCTTAATTTGCCATTTTCGTCCGTCCCACAAGAGTGTGTCCATTCTTTTTTTAGAAAAATACCCCTTATACTTTTACTCCACCTTTCAACTTATTTACAACAATACCAAGGATGGCCCACACCTTTTATCCTTTAATTAATCAACAACAATAATTGACTTACCCATACAACAAAAAATGAGACTCTTTCTCCCTCAAATCTACCACTACCTAACTTTTATTAAAACACGTGCCCATAAAGAGTGAGCACACTCTTATAGGACGGAGGGAGTATATAATAGAGATTGGTTCGAATGGGAAACAGTCCTTACAATGGGAACGTGAGTCAAGTGCATGCAGTTAAACCTCGATAAACGAATGTTCGATAAACGAATAACCTCGCCAAATGAATAATTTTTTCCGGTCCCAACTCTTTATAACATGTTCAAAATTTATTTCGATAAATGAATAATTCGCTAAATGAATATTTTTCTCTGGTCCCGATCATATTCATTTATCGAGGTTTTACTGTACTTAATACGGATTCACTGCACACATTTAGTATGGATTCACTGTACATTGGGAGACAAAATGAGTATGCATTACAACATATAGTGGTGCATTCTATGCAGTACCAATATTGGATGCAGTACTTTACAATACTAATTTATGCACGAGTTTTGTACTAATTATGCATGAAATATATGCATTTCGTGCATCAAAATTTCAATGCATTAAAATATGCAATATATGCATCAAAATATCGATACATTAAAATATTAGATTATATGCATCAATTTTTTGTAAAGTACTGTAAATATTAAATTAGTACTGTAAAGTACTGCATCTAATATTGGTACTGCATAGAACGCACCCCATATATATATATATAGTGTAACTTTATTTTCAGAACTCTGTTAAGTGCGAGAACTGCGAGAACCACCTTTTGTACTCCTAATAATACATAATGTACATCATGTCAATACATACAACCCCTACTGATCATAACCCCTACTATATAGTAGGGGTTATAGATATAGTAGGGGTTATCATCAGTAGGGGCTATTATATTTAATAAAAAAATTCAAAAATAATATAAAAATTGTATTTTACTATAATGCCCTTTGAATTAAAAATATTTTTAATATTTAAAAAATCTCATTGGTTTAGAGGAGTTACCATGATTCTATGACTTAAGAGAGTTTTGAAAATAAAGCCCCCTATATATATATATATATATATATATAGAGAGAGAGAGAGAGAGAGAGAGAGAGGTATGTAATACTTATTATAAATAAGTGTCTTAAAAAAATGATTAAAATTATATAACAAAAAAAATTAATTTTTTGATACGACTGACAAATTCTAATAAACGTATCGAGAATTACAAGTGGCATGCAGGTAAACGGGCCACGAGCTGCACCGCTACCCCTTTTTGTATTGCAAAGCCTACTCTATTGAAAATAAAACATTGACCCTTAGCAGACGGAGAGTTACTTTGCACAACTTTCTTCACGCGATCGAGGAGCTTGATAAATGAAATGAATAAATTATCATATAATTTTTTATAAAATCTATGAATATATAGATTACAAAAAAAAATAACTGAAAACAAACAATGTTCTTATCTCGATGTTCTTACCATCGGTCGTTTCACTTTTAAATATTTGGGCCAATTCCACTGATCCATGAACACTGGCAGATCTCACTGCCTGTAGTTTTTTTAACACAGTGTAGCCAACGCTCTTCATCGATCGACAACCAATAGTCTGACAATATTTTTTTTATATGTTATTTCCTTGTGGCTTATTTTAGTTGTTAGTCATATTTAGACTACTAAAGTAATTTCATTATGTATGGGCATTGTAAGATACTTCTTTCTGAGTAATATTATTAAGTTGTTTTTGTAATTCCAAATGTATTATACGAGCTTTGTATTATTGAAATTATTAATTTATAAAGCAAAAATAGTCATTTATTATTTTTATCAGTAGGTTAAAAAATTATATTAGTAATAGTTTAATTATACACCTACAAATACAAAATATTCTACAATATCATAACAAAAATAAAATTTGGTGTTATACATATATATACATATGACATACAAAATTATAAGTCATCTTTGTGTTGATACATTTAATATCATCTCACACTTCAATTATGACTTTAAGTTGTTCAAAAATTAAGTTAAGCGATTGATCCTCAATATATTATCGGATAATTTATCTACTAGTTGTATGAATACTCTCACTTAAAGATTCTCCCAAAAAATACAAGCTTTAAGATATAAAATAAAAAAAAAATCTTATGAAAATTATATCTAAAATTATCAAAAACTAGATATATATATATATATATATAAACGATCCTTTTTAAATATCTCGTGTATCACAAGAGGTATGTAGAGATTTTCTTTATTGGGGAGACCAATGGGCTGTATTGAGACTTTAAGTCATTAATTCAACTTACCTGAGTCTATCTACAAAAGAGTAAAGCAGGTATTATGTGTCATCATTTATATTAATCTATCAATAATTTTCTTAATATGTGCGTAATATTTAAACGATATATAAAAACGAAACGGAAGAGTAATATTGTAGGCACGTAGATCCTTTCAAGTCCGATGTCGTAACTAAAAACAGAACATATATCAAACAATCAAGGATTTCAGCTCCAACACCATAATCCTAATCCATTATGTTTTACTATAATGTAATGTATGAGACGGATATCATCCAGCAACAGAGGGCTAGAGAAGATGTTAAAAACTCGAACATTATAAGATATATCAGTCAATCTTGATAGCCTCACCTATGTGCTCCCCAGTTTTATGAAACCGAAGAGTTAGTTGCTCAACAAAGAGCCGGTTCTGTAGCTGCTGGAATTCTTGGCGTTTCCTCTCCATCTCTAAATCAAATTCCTCGAACTGAATAATCTTATCTTCAATCTCCTTCGTCTGTATTTGACACATACCGGAAAATCCAGATCAATCTTTTTGAATTACCAACAACAAGGAGACTTGCAATGCATGATTCATTCGATACCTGCGTGACAATTCCAGATATTGCTTTCTCCAGCTCCTCCTCTTCCTTCTGAAGCTGCGATTTTGCTTCCACAAAAGCAGCTTCCAGATTCGACTTGTTACCATTTGATGCATTATTGGATTCTTGAGTTTCAAATAAAATGTCAAGTCAGGGTGATCGCGATAAATAATAGTTATTATTATTATTACCCTCAGTCCCGCCCGAAGTGCAATATTTAAATCAAAAAAAATTCTCCTTTAATCTCCACCATACACTCACCATGAAAACCTTTTACTTAATCTACACCACATACCACCATCAATACTTACAAAACTTACACATGTATCACATCCAATCATTCACCTAAAATTCACCAATTTTCTTCCAAATGTTGCAATTGAGCTGGCATGGGAGGAGTATTATTTTTTATTTTTCTGTTTCACTAATGCTAAAATATTGCCATACTTGTTAAAGGTGAAAGGCGCACCAAGCGATAAGGGCTACTATCGCCTGAGGCTCAAGGCGCACGGCTAGGCGGGCGTCTAAGAGAGGTAAGGCAAGAAAATAAAAAATATATTAAATTAAAATTATAAAACTTATAAACACATAATTACAAGATAATATAGCTATACAGAAAAAATCTACCAATTAACCAAATCAGAGTGTCAGACCAATAAAAACAATGTTAGAAGGTGTACTGAAATAAAAGGCCTAATTCAAAGGCGTGTCTGAGGCTTGCCTAGGCGCACTCTGGGGAACCAAAAAGGCGAACCGAGGTGCACCAATGCGCACACCTTGCTAACATCGCCCGCCTTTAACAACTATGAGTTTGCTCAGTCATACGGCTATAAGCAATTCCTCTTATTGGTATCTCAAAAAATGCACAACTCCAAGTAGCATATTACCCAATAATAGCAATTAAATCTGCCCCTGATTTTCTGTAGGAACATTAGCAGGACAGCTTGCGCTACTAAGTATGTTTATTAATTTACGACTTATACTTTGCTTGTCTATTATTTCTGCCGCTACTTCACCTGTAATAAGATTTGGAAGTAGTTCAATTGGTAGAAAACAAAGAATCCAATAATTTTGTTAAAGGCAAAGAGGAATTCGATTGCACCCAAGAAGTACGGGGTTGGCATTTCTATAAATCTCATCCTCATTTAATTATTTTAACAAACATTTAATAAATGTTCTCATAAAATTGGCAAAAATAGTCCTCTAAACAATTACTAATTTCATGAAGATAACGGGTTAAGGTTAAGTAAGACTTACCATTAATAAGACTTTAACATGTCTCTCAGATACTAAATCATCCGAACGCTCCTATATTTCATTTTTTTACCATTTTCTTTTAGTTTTCCGTCTTGTTGGTGGGACAAGGCTAGCATATACACAAACATCAATGCTTAGGAAAACAAGTTTTATAAGAACTTAATATCTAAATGAAACTACATCAGCCACATTTGGAAGAGCATTAGGAATTGATCCTTAACAACCAAAAATAAGCATAAAATAAGAATGTAAACAGAATTAAATGGCAGTCAATACCTTGCTGTTTACTATCACCAAGATCGGACAAAGCTGTTATTGCTGCACGTGCTGCCGCTTCAGCAACATCTACCCCAACAAATGTAGATAGGAAAGCAGCCTGAAGAGTTTTAAGAAACTAACATCAATAGACAAACCAATTACACAAGGCCCTTCAGTATTGAGTTGAATATCAGGTTCTTCCTGAACAAAATATTCCCCCCCCGATCAGAGACATAAGACAATGGGGGTATTTTTTCAAGAAAATCAAGAAATATCAGCAAGAATTTGTGTTCCAACTGCCTAGAAATCAGAGGATGCATGAAAATTCATCTCATAAAAAAAATCATGTTACCTGCGCCATAATAGGGTTACTTGCATCTGCAAGTGGTGAGAGACGCATCCTTTTTGTTTGCATTGCTACATTTTGTGAAGCTAACTCGGTATCCACCTCTGCAGATTCTGGAGGGCCATCAAACTGTTCGCCAAATGGAAGCTTTATAAATCGAGCTACACACTCCTTCACGCTTCTTCCCCCAACATGCTCTGCGACTTTCTTCCAGTCATCACCATAATGCATGATACCTTCTAAAAGTTGCAACGTTTCTTTATCAGTCCAATCTGTCTTTGCTTCTTCACTAATCTCAACTCGCTTAAAATCAACAGAGCTCATACCCACCCTATAATTACTCCGCACATAGCACCTCGCACAAAGTGTCATATCATGCTGCTCAAAAGTTTTCAGAATGGTTGAGATTTCAACATCCGGCCACAAAAACATGTTCCAAAATAACAAGAAAGCAATGATTCATAAAATAAGTCAAAATAATTTCAAGTGACTTTTAAAGAAGCATATAAAACATTTATGCACACACATACTTCCAACTAGAGCTCAACAGGTTTAGGACTGATAATGATAAAGGAAAGGAGCACCTTATCAGACGCAAAGCAAGCAATTGTGCAAGGGATTTTGCAACCATTGCAAACCCTCTTCTTTGCAGCAGAAGCATCAGCACCGCCAGCAGCAGCAGTGGCATCACCGCCCTGCGCGGTGGCAGGGGCGGACTTGGTCTCCTTTTCCTCCCACTTCAGCTGGGGCTTAGTAGAACCGGCGTAATTAATCAAACCCCAAGCCTCCAGGAAATCGAAAATCCTCCGAATAGATCCCACATCACCGACTATTGTCTTGCGCACGTCAGTGAAAGTGATTTTCCGATTTGGGTTTTCTCGGAAGCGCCGTATGATGGCATTTCTGTAGTATTTATAAACCCTAGGGTTCTTTGACGACGACCTGCCGTCGAAAAACTCCGGCACGAACCTGGACTCCCGTTCATGTATGCCGTTCCACGAGAACCACCCTAATCAAAGCATCACAAATAATCAGAAAAAAAAGAACAAAGCATCACCATTTTTTCATAAGTACTGATGAGAATTGAGCGTACGGGAATAGCTAGGGATGTGAATAACGTCCAAGTCTGGTTCTGGAAGGCGGGGAGTGAAGGGGGCTGGAGTGGCGGCAGAGGTGGAGGGAGTGGATATGGGCGTGGCGGTAGGAGTGGTGGCGGTAGGAGTGGTGGCGGTTGGAGGTTGAACGTCGCCGGCAGGAGTTGTGAGATTGGCGGAGGATAATTGTGGCGAGGGTTTGAGGGGAGACGTAGTTCCGGTAGCCATCTTTTTCTCTTTTTAATTTGATATAATAATCCTATAATCAGAGTACTCACGCCAATTTGACGTTTACTATTAATTAATTTTTGTTATGAACTTGAGAGAAAAAAAAAGAGGAAAATAAAAGAGAAGAAGAATAGAGTGTGTATTTTTATGAGGGCCAAAAACCTTTATTTATAAGTACACATTTAGGGTTTCGGGGATATAAAGGTCATTTATTAATAAATACATTAATTACAACACTCCCCCTTGAATGACCTTTAATACATGCTGCCTCATTAAAACCTTGTCGGGAAACAGGTGGGAAAAACCCGATCGAAGGAAAAAAATCACTACTCCCGAAATCAATTTCATAAGATCCTTGAGTTGACGCATTCCGATCTTGTATACTAGTCTTACGAATGTTGATGTCGGGAACGCCTTTGTGATTAAGTTCACGACTAATCACTTAAGTGAATATTGATGTATCTACCTTTTGAGATACAAGTGACATCGTCATACAATATTTCCTCTTGAATATTATGATGTTCATGCCTCATCAACTCATTCGGAAAAACCCCGTGGGAAAAAACCGATAGAGAAAAAGAGTACATAGTATAAATTTGCTCATGGGTTGCATTGGTTGCCTCGTTAAAAACCTTAACTGAGAAAACCCGGTGGAAAAAAACTTAGAAAGGGAAAAAGAGTACAACCATTTGGTCTTCAGGACCTTTTGACCTTCAGGGTCGACATAATCTTCAAATTGATTTAAAAGTTATCACTTCTTCCTCAAGATAACAATCTTGTACTCAATACCATGAATATAATTTTCGGACATGGAGAGATTTAGTGAATAAGTATGCTAGATTATCATTATTGCTCTTACGAAGCTCATGTGGAAATAAATTTCATCTTACTTGCCCAAACATTATATACGCACATAAATGGAGAATATTTCTCATCAAAATAAATAGGCGGTATGAGAACAAATATGAGATCATAATACCCTAATAGCCACCAATATTGAATCTCGATCTCTTTCATGTAATAGACCACTATGGTTAACACCATTCCACATTCTCCTTCTTGGAGAAATATTAAATTTCTAGCGTGTTAACTTCAAATGTATATCGGCCCGATAATGTAATGCTTGATAGCATACAAGTACGGAACTTCTGGTCCTCTTATATCTTTGAAATTTACTTGAGATCTATATGAGTCGGTATCCACTTCAAGTGGTAAGACAACCTTTAGGCAGCTAAATGGATAAAAACTTTCCATCATATATGCTCGATCTACAAGTCGAGACAATACTAATACTTAGTTTTATCTAAGTTTTCATTTTGAACTTGTCTTTAGACACGAGTTCAAATAATTCACATATATCCTCTTCAGGAGGAATTCACTTAGTCGGTTGATCCACCAGACTATTTCAACATGTATAAATTTTTTTATAACTCAAAATAGTACATATTGCGAATTTCATGTTCCTATTACTTTAGGAACCTCAAGTCCGTCAGGGACTTTCATATAGATATTCGCGTCCAATGACCCATAGAAAAATGTGATGATGACATCACTAATTGAATATCTATATTCATAATAATTGTCATATGTATATTAAATGACGAAATTTAGTGCCAACGGGAGAATATGTTTTGGGTATGCGCTTAAACCCTTGATATGCTAATCTCGCTTATTTTTCACCACTTTATTTTATTTTGCGAGTTAAGCTTTCTCTCAATTGCTTATATTTTATTTAGTGCTTGGGCACTCCACTAGCAATTGTTGAGACACAAAGTGTTGTCGACAACTATCATTCTTATAAACAATTCTCCCATATTCACAAAGTCAATGACAACTTCAACAAAATCAAATATTCATCCCATAACATTTGATTTGGTCGTCCCATAATCCCAATATTATAATTATTTAGTGCAGGTGCAAATTAAGGTATTGGGATTCTCGCCTTCGAGATGATCCTCTTCAGGAGGTTTTTGAAGTGATGTTATTAGTTTAATAAATTTGTATTCATGGATTTTATCTTTAATACCAATAAAGAATATGTCTCTCACGCCAAGCGTCGAGGAGTATCAACAAATATATTTCGTTCACATTCGACTTTAATTCTTTATAGTACATATACAATCGGTATATGAGATTTCATCACTCCTTTGGCAATCATAACTTGTTGAACTTCAAGTTCATAGTGCGTAAATTTAAATATCCAACCCAACGAGAATTTTCCGACTTTCTCTTATTTATATTTCATATCTCCCCCTAATGTCGGGAATATTGAGTTAGATTATAAAATCAGCGTATCAAATGATCAATTGACCCCAATTTTAGGCTCTAAATATGTATTTTGACAAAGTATACATGTATTTTCATGTAGCCCATATAGATACGTGAAATTATCATATGAGAAATCCTCTTAGGAGGTATTTTAATCACGCACTAATTACATATTGATCCAAATATTCATGCCTTGGTAATAATTTGGATCCTTGAATTATAAATTCATCGCAACATGGTCATTGTATGCAAAATACATCATGTAATTATTTGATACTCATTGTAGAATCAATATATAACTAGTTTGATTCTCGTCGAAGGATTAATGAAGCTCTTCGAGAGATAATAACAAGAATATTATCATTTGAATTCTACCAATCCTTCAGGGATTGTTTTAATAAGATATTGCAAATCAATTTCAATATCATTCCACAAATAAGATTGATCAAATCAATGTTAATATGACATATTGCATTTTTTTTTTCATTGGAGATGAACATATCACCTAAAACATTAAAATAATATAAGGATAATGATTAAAATAATTAAATAATGAGAATAGAAGATAACAATGCTCGAAATAAAGCATAGAAAAATGCAATCTCAAAATTTTAATATTCTTCAGGAATACTAAATTTATTTAACGTGATTATCATAAACTTATTATAAAATTATGATGAGATATCGTTGTGTTGTTCTTCAGGAACTTCAACTATTTATTTTTAATTATCTTCAAGATTATTGAGATTGCAAATTTGTGTTTCTTCAAGAAACTAGTTAGAGGGATAAACATATATCACCTACAATATGAATTATTCTTCAAGAATTTGTAATATTCATCAAGAATATTCATTGTGTTACTTCAGGAGCAACAATTTAAATCAATATAATGATAACTGTAAAAATAATTTAATAACGAGAAGGAGTACAAATGCTCAAAGTAAAGTTCAAAAAATTGCAACCCCAATATTTAATATTCTTCAAGAATATTAAATAACTTATTTAATGTGTTCATCATAAACACATGTTTTTAGTATGATAAGATATTGATGTGTTCATTAAGAACATCAACTATTTATTTATTAATAATCTTCAAGATTATTAAGAATATTGTAATTTATTTTTCTTCTAGAAACTACAAAATTAGTGCAATATAATCGATTGCATAATTAAATCATATAGCAACAGAAAGACATGCATTATAAAAAATTTATAATAATCAAAACATGTCGATGCAATTGAGCAAATCACAATTTCTGCACAAGTAACAAAATACTTCTATTTTAATATCATGATTTGCAGTTTATGAAATGTATATATTATTAACAATAGTTTTTATATCCATTGATTTTTTTTCTATAACTATGACACAACATACCTTAATAGTAGAATCATAAGAAAATGAATCAATTGAATCTGTCATATTTTAAGTCATTCATAGATAATTGTTCAAGCACTGAACCAAAATATTCATATCATATTTTAAATTGTACAGTATGTCTTAATCCACAATTATTCAATCAAAATATCATCAAAAGTTATTTTTGAAAAATTCTTTCAATTTTCGTAACTTTCGATCGGTAGCTTCATACCTCTAGGAAGTCGATCCACCAAAAGAATGGAGAAGGTAGAACCATAGATCCAAAAAGAATTAGATAATATGAGGTAGAACTGTCGTGAATAAATATGTGAAAAAGCTCAAGATAATCGTGCTACTTCGGGAGCAACGATGTGTAATCTTTATGATTATGATAAATCGTAACCATATACCAATCCTGCTACTACGAGTTAATAGTTGAAACATAATGTTATGCTTCTAATTTGTAATGTGGTTTCATTATGAAACTTGAGTTTCAATAATATAATATTCGATACTTCTCAACTTTAAGTTCAAGAATTTTGATATGAAACTTACGGTTTCAAATCATTATTAAGAAGAACGTCGTGTCCTTCAATTAAACTATGTGAAAATGCAAGTTCATATTTAAATGGTGAATATTATGTAGAACTTTAGGTTCTTATCATGTGAAAGCGAAACTACAAGTTTCTGTATAAAGATCTTTAATATTTGACATATCACATGGTCATACTAATATTGAAACTTCAGGTTTCAGAATTTATTCGCGAGATACTTGTAACAGATGAAACTTCGGGTTTCAAATTTATTCACGTAATGTTTGTAAAGCATATGAAACTTCGGGTCTCATATTTACTTATCTAGACGTGCATAATTGACATATAACTTAATGTGCTTTACTAATGAAACAGCAAGTGTCAATATAGTTAATAGGAATATCATCGGCTACTTGAGGAGCGGATAACATGTTATTTGTACCACTTCGGGAGTACAAATTTTGTAAGAATATTATTTGAATAATTCAGAATCTAAAAAAAGTCAAAACATGAAAGTCGTAGATTTATCTTTCAGATTTCTAAATCATCTTAAAACGTTTAAATCAGGCTTCGGATGACTGAGATACGATCAATTTAGTGGACAACAATTGATCACAAACTTCAATTCGGAGCAGCCACTTGATTCTCGATTTAAGCATCGCTACTATCCGAATCTGAGAAAACTCAAAACATGAAAGTCGTAGAATCTTTTGTTAGCTTTCCAAATCATCCAAGAACATCTCATTCGGAGTTCGGATGAGAGCTATACACTCGATTTACTGAACTACAACAAATCTATACAAAAACACCAAAATAACTCGATTAATATCGATTCTTCAATTTTACTACACGATGATTGCTCGTCTTGATAATTTTTGAGCATCAATAACGCATATAAAGCGTTGGAAACTGCAGGTTACTATTGACCTTTGAATCTTCGGGACCCAAATATTAAATATTAAGATATTCAAGATCAAGAAATAATATTAGAACAAGTATATTTGTCAATAGTATTGCAATTAATTGTGCTACTTCTGGAGCAATAATTTTAAGAAATAAAATTACATGATAATAAATAGTGCAAAATAAAATAAATAAAAATAAAGTGCTTCTTCAAGAGCCCATATAATATTCTTCAGGAATATTATTTTGTGTTCTTCATCAGGAATTTACACAAAAAATTTTAGATCTCGTAGTGTTCTTCAGGAACACATCATATTCAACAAGGATATGACGAAATAATAATCAAGAATATTTTAACTTAATAATCTTCTGGACTATTAAGAATTGTTAGATCTTGTTTCTTCAGGAAACAACAATTTATCGATTTGATAATAGATTTCTTAGATCATCATATATATTATTTATGTATGATGATAGTGAAATCAGAATAATTAGTAGAGAATATATGAAATATGCATATAATCTACATTAAAATTACAATTATATAATTAAGTCTAAATCTACATATAATCAGAACTTTTTTTTTTGGAAGAAGAAGAAGAATACAGATCTGTAGCCATAGTCATAAGAATACAGATCGAGAATAAAAGACAAAGAAGATAAAAGAAAATCAGAACGCAATTCTACCTTTCTGTGAAAATAGAGTACGTGCGCTAATGAGTAAGAAAAAAAAATTCTTTTTGAGAGAGATCGTGCTGATAACGTGTTATGAACTTGAGAGAAAAAAAAGAGGAAAATAAAAGAGAAGAAGAATAGAGTGTGTATTTTTATGAGGGCCAAAAACCTTTATTTATAAGTACACATTTAGGGTTTCGGGGGGTATAAAGGTCATTTATTAATAAATACATTAATTACAACAATTTTGTTTTTATTGTATTTATATTAAAAATTAAAAGGCAAAATAGTTCTATTGAGACTGAATGAATGGGTAGTGCCAGTATCAAAAAGTACTAATGCAGGTATATTAAATACTGTCAACATAACTGTCATTGTATCTGGGTTTCCTTCAGCATCTTTCAGGCTCATGGCAAACACTCGTGCCCTACCCCCGGAAGTCTGACCTTCTTTTCCGACTCGACAATCATAAGATGTATGCCGCGATTGCTTGCATCGATAGCATTTTCCCTGACCCGCCAAGCATACTCCTCCATGGTTCTTTCCACAATTTGTACATGAAGGTTTCTCGGCCATGACGTTGGGCTTCACTTTTCCTTCAATTCTGTCTTGCTTACTCTGGCCTTGACTGGCATTCTGACTTCCAGTCTTACCTTGGTTATTGCTTTGTCACTTCCTCTTACCAGAGCTCTCAACCTGTTTACGGTCCATATCCTGACTCGAGGAAATCTCTTGAGCTCTCTTGACAGTTTCTGCATAAGATAGGTCACCGTGGCTCTTGAGAATGTGCCTTATTCCCGGTCGGAGACCATCCAGGAACTTGCGAGATTTTTCCATGTCAGTGGACACAAAACGTGTCGCATATTGGCTCACGTCGGTAAATTTCCGTTCGTATTCAGCCACAGACATTCCTTCTTGCTTGAGATCCCAAAATTCCCGCTGTTTTTGTTCACGATAATGCCTCGGGTAATACTGTTCTCTGATTATAACCTTGAACTCGTTCCAAGTTAGGGTTGCACGCTCCTCTTCTGGCCGAGTCCTCTAGTAGCTCTCATACCAACGGTCGGCTCCTTCCGTAAGCTGATATTCAGCACAGATTACTCGTTGTGCATCTGTGCATCCAATCAGCCTAAAAGTTCGTTCTAACGATCGAATCCATTCTTCCACGAAGGTAGGTTCTTCCTTTCCAGTGAATGCTGGGGGTCCGAAGCAACGGAATTGTTCCACCACTTGGTATTGATTTACGGCAGGTATCTCAGCGTTGTTTTCTCGTTCTCTATGCCCTCTATTCATAGCACCTTCGTTTCCTCCTCTCCCAGTGTGTGGCCTCCTTGGAAATATTTTCCTAATGTTCAAAATCGTGATTACTGGTAAGATTCTATGTCTATATATTATTGCAAAATTTTTGTGAACATAGGCCATATTCGTGACTAAAAAGAAAAAAATAAAATAAAATAAATACATGTGAAATATAATCCCACTATTATTTGTATACCTATTTTAAATGGGAAATAAAGTACAATGTTGTACTCATAAATAAGATTGTAAAAAAAAATACTGGATGCCCAATATACGACAATTAATACTAAATAGTCGTATTTTATTCTCCAATATAAATTATAACTTAGTTTGAATTCATGCCGAAGATGCCGAAGCCACACTAGCATCTTCGCTTGGATCTTCTTCTTCCCGTTCATCACTGTCGGAAATATCATCCTGACCACAGCGTTCTCGGAGCCACATTCGATGTAGCTCGGCCGAGAACTCCACAAAATCGATCACTGGTGTATCTGAGGTCGAGGTAAAGTCCACCAAATTTAGGAGTAGCGTCCTAGCTCGGAGGCTCCAAGCAGGGGGAAGAGTCTCCTTAAGCTTTACAACGGCAAGGTAGTCGGAAACTCCATCCCGCCTAACGCGTACGAACTTTCTCGCCATAGTGTTAATATGATCGCCTACGTCGTGATGGTCTGGCCTTTGGTATTCTCGAAAATTCCGAACTCTTGTGCTTCTCAACACCAATGAACATGAAGTTGATTTCCTAACTGTTAATCTCGTGCGAGCCATCTACTCACATGAATTATTCTCTAATGTGTAAATGCATTGACCAATATACAAATAATATCGAACAATAATATTAACTGAGTAATCAAGCATATCCACAATTTACAAAAATAGAATAATTCAAGATATATGCATATCTGAATTTCTGAATTAAAATATGTACCTGTTGAAGCTGGCGAAGTACCGTGGAATGGTATTACTGAATAATATTTTCATATAGAAGAGTATGCAGAATCATAAACTTCTCTGATACCACAATGTAACATCCTAATTTTATTTAATATTTAAATCTTGAAAACATCCATATTTTTTTTTGTTTAATTATCTTAATTTAAAATTTTACTTTAAATAAAATAATAATATGCGGAAGCTATATAATATCACATAAATATCATTTAGAAGAAGAACTATATATTTTTTTTTCTTTTTTTTTTTTACAAAAATTCAAAGTCAACTTTTAGTGATTAAATAAGTCTAAGGAATTAACGGGAAGTCCAATTTAAAATGCAATCAAAATATTAAGTACAGAATTTTTACTACGTCTAATTACGTAAAATTATACCAGACAATAATCATTTAATGAAAATAAGGCAATTGTTAATGTTCGCAAAGCATTCAAATTACAATTTGAAATATTCTTCGTAAATTAAAATATAATTAATAATATTGGGAGTTCGATAATTATATTGATACCATCCTCCACCAGTACCACGCCTGCTTCATTAACCTCAAAACATTTTAAAAATTCGGGGTAAGCTTGAGCTTAGTGAGGCTATACATGTCACATATGAATATATCACGAATAATTGAACACATAAATATTTCTGTTCTGTTTTTACGTGTATTTCTACACGGAGTACTAGGAGCACGGAGGCGATCTGAGCCCGAAGGCTAACTGAGCCCGAAGGCTAAATGTTCTGTGTACTGGAAGTACAATTTTTATGTTCTGTCTGTATGACATGATAAATCACATCATAAATAATATATGCCAAATAACATGTAATATACATACGAGACATGTAATTTTGTAGAAAATAAGTGAAAATAAAAACCCCACCTCAAATGCAGAGCTTGACTAAGTATGAATGCTCGACTCGGAAATCTTAGGCCCGAAAGTTCTCGTCGTTATCTACAATAAAATAATTTAATATTATTATTAAAGTATAGAAATATAATAATATAAACTAAATTAAAATATTTGAATGTGATTTAAAAAGATGTATTTTGAGATATTAGAAATTAGATATGGATAAAATTAAAGAATAAAAGAATTAAGAGGTTGAATTGAAATTTAGATGAAAGTGATTGGATATAAAATTCAATACTAGGTTTTTTTTTCCCCATTTCATTTTCACAAGCCGGCCCCCTCTCAACTCTCTTCCTGACCCTCTCTCTCCTTCTTCAGCCCTTTTCTTCTTCTTCTTCTTCTTTTTTTATTTTTTTTTTATTTTTTTTCAAAAACTCACTCATACACATTTACACACATACAGATGCGCACAACCACAACCACATCCACCGAAGGGCTGCGCGATCGGACTCGAGGTGGACCAAAAAATTTCGGTCCTGCACCTCTGGCGGCGGTGGTGGCTGTAATATCCGTAATTTCGATTTCCGGTAATTTATTTTTTTCGGAGGAAGTCCGTTTTGATGACTCGCTCATGACCGTTTCATCATTATGAGAATGATTAATTCTACACTTTTTGACATCCGAGTTCGTTTCGGTGTCGTTTTGTTGAGTTCCGTGCTTTTTAGCGACTTTTCCGCACTTGAGTTCGATTCTTGCGAATATCGTTCGAAAATGCTGTTTCGAGTTTCTCATAAGTCCGTTTAACTTTGTTAGACGTGTTGTGAACTTCGGTTTGGTTATTCGATCACGTATCGTGATTTTCGGGCGTTTTGGGCCATTTTTGTAATTTACCCAAAGTTACGGGTATCCGTATCTGTAATTGTTGTCTCGACCCTTTTCTTGGTTGCATATGATTAATTATTGCATTATGTTTTCATTTCGGGTCGATGATGTTGTCCGCGAGCTTTTCGTCGTGTTCGTTCCGTACGTTTTCGGAAATCGAGTCGTCGGGTCATGACGCGAAGACCGGACGACAAAGCGGCCGGCACGGTCGGAAGTCTTGGGCCTCGCCGGCAAGCACGGCAGAACCGCGTAAGCGCACGCTACGCCAAGGGCGCGCGCTAACCGGCAGTGTAAGCGACGCTATCTACCGCCCAGCAGACGCTATCGGCCGGGCGTAGGGGTTACTCGAGTCTTGGACTCGGGGACGATCGGCAGGTAGCGCACACTAGGGGTGTTCATAATCGGGTACCCGGTTTTGGTACCGGAAACTAGTACCAAAACCGGTATCAATTTTAGCGGCCGCTGCCCGATTCCGATAAATCGGTACCCGCTTTACCGGTAATTTATTTGTTCGGTCGGGTCAATAGGTACCGGACCAATTGTAATTGTATTTTGCACAATTCTAAATTATAAAAATAAAATAACTTTTGCAAAAACCCAACAACAGTACTGAATAATTAATACATCAAAATCAAATAACTCATCAAATCACATATGCATCAATCCAAAATGAATTACAATAATTTAAAACAACATAAGAAATTAAAGTTTCAGTACAAAATCAAATAAAAAGTCCCATTTCAAGACAAAAGAACAGTCGACACGATTTCCAGCTAAAGCCAACGCCGCTAATGCCATCAACAGTCGACACGATTTCCAGCTCAAGAGGTCACATTGAGCCTGTAGTATAATTATGAAACATGTAAGCTATAGTACAAGCCTTTAAGGTGCACATTTCAACTCATAAGAAATATGAACTAATTATATCATTTACAATTCAAAGGTAGAGAAAATAGGGATAAAGTACTAGCCTGCTTCATATGTTATATCTGAACCGTCGTCACTAGTCTCATCAATTATGATTATCGGTTGCTTGGAAATTAAAACTTTCATACATACACAAAGATGCAGAAAAATACAGAAAATATTAGCAAACAAAATATGCAGAAAAAAAAATGACAATGGACAAAAAATAACACTGCACAAAAGATGTCTGGACAAGAAAGATGTCTGCACAAAATATGTATGCACAAAAGATGTCTGGACTGCACAAAAGATGTCTGGACACTGGATCAAAAACAAAAAATGGTATATACTAGCATTTTCAATGTGCCTGGACAAGAAAGAAACACTGGACAAAAAAAGAAAGAATACACTGGACAACCATTTGAAATCAAAAACACTGGACACTGGACCAAAACCAAAAAATGACACTGGACAAGAAATAACACTGGACAAAAGATGCAGAAAATATACACAAAATATTAGCAAACTAAAAGATGCAGATTAAGCAGAATACACTGGACAACCATTTGAAATCTTTTTTTCTGTTTTTATAGTAAGTTACAGATTAAGCACAAAAATGATACTAAAGTAAATAAAAGATGCAGAAAGTTACCTTATCCTTCTTCCATAGTTTCCAAATCAACCATATTTTCCTCTATATTTATTGGTTCATGAGAGGCACGCATCCAATCTTGAGAACATATAAGAGCTTCAACCATCCTTGGAGTCAAAGAGGTTCGGAAAGAGTCAAGTACACGCCCTCCCGTGCTAAAGGCGGACTCTGAAGCTACTGTTGAAATAGAGATTGCTAATATGTCACGAGCCATTTTCATAAGAATGGGATAACTCTTTCTTTGTGCTGACCACCAATCCAATATATCAAATTTCTCGTCAATATCATCATCACATTCTGGTTCATCACCCAAATACTTTTCCAATTCCGTCTTTGAAATAAAAGAATCCATATTCACATTTTCCCTCTTATAATCCTTTCTCAAGCTTTTCCTCTTGACTCCCATTCCACCATCACCCACAAGAGAAGGTGTTAAAGCCAAAGAAGATGACACAATTTGCTTTGGCTGAGCTTCAGATGATGCATAGAAATCAAATAAAGTTTCCAACACATGTTTAATCCGTTGACACAAGACAACTGACGAGGCTTCAGCATAAGATCGACGAACAATATACTCAACATAATTCAATTTGTGCCTAGGATCAAGAACTAATGCAATGAACATCAAAATATTAACATTCGTATCATTTGACCAATACTTGTCAAACTTACCCTTCATTTGCAAGGCCATATTCTTAAGGCCCTCATTCTCACTGTTAGTATAATCAGAAATCTCATAACCGATATCATATATATGTTCAACAAGAGAATTACCCGTCACATATCGAGAACCGGATAATTTTAACGTAGCTTCATAAAAAATACCAAGAAAAGGCAAGAAACAAGCAACTCTATCCCATTCCATATCATCGGGTGCACCACCCACCTTCCGAAGTTCCTTAGTATAAGGAGTATACTTAGTTTTCAAATTCTTAAAAGCCTTCCTAAACTCCAAAGCTATCTTAAGCATCAAATAAGTGGAATTCCATCTCGTTTCAATGTCCAAACAAACAAGGCCTTTACTTTTCAAGTTTTCTTCTTCAACACAAGACTTAAACTTTTGAAGCCTAGAAGGAGAGGACCTCACATATTTTACTGCAGCACGGACTTTAACAATAGCAACATCAACCTCTTTCAAACCATCTTTGACAACCAAATTCAAAATATGTGCTGCACACCTCATATGTAAAAATTCTGCATCTAACACACATCCATCCCATAATTTAGCAAGTTTTTTCAAGTATCTGATTGCTACATCATTTGAACTAGCATTATCAACAGTCACAGTCAAAATCTTCTTCAGACCCCATGCTAGCAAACATTTTTCGACACTCTTACCAATAAAGTTTCCAGAATGACCACCAACTTGACAAAAGTTAATGATTCTCTTATGCAATTTCCAAGTATCATCAATAAAATGAGCAGTGAGACACATATATGATAAATTTTGACTAGAAGTCCATGTGTTAGTGGTGAGAAGAACCCTTGAAGTGAAATTCTCAAAAAACTTCTTTAAAGTTTCTACCTTTTCAATATAAAGTGCATAACAATCTCTCGTAATAGTAGGACGTGACGGAAGAATAAAATCAGGAATAGCAACCTTGCAAAACAAGATAAAACCCTCTCGTTCAACGAATGAAAAAGGCAACTCATCAATAATCAACATCCTCACAAGAGCCCTTCTAATCTCATTTTGATCATACCGCCATAACTTAGGAATATTAACAGTCTCAACACTCCCATCACTGTTAACTTTTGTTCTAGATTCAAAATTCAAGATGGTTTGCCTTTTATCCAAGTTAAAAGGAGCTTTCTTACACCTATCGGTGTGACGAGACATTGCATTAGTTCCATTTTTAGCCGAACAACTAATCAAAGACGAACAATAAGAACATTTTGCATGATCTTTATCACCACAAATTTCAATAAAATGTTCCCAAGCACCTGATTTTTTTCTTCCTTGTGGTCGCTCCTTTAGAAACTTCTGTGGAGCTGCTGGTGCGTTTCTTCTTTTTCTTCTTCTGTGTTTGAGTTTCTGCCACTGCCACCATCACTATCTCAGGCTCTACATCTTTGGAAGTGATATCGATCAAATGATCATCACTGTTATCCCCACACCATGACTGTGACATACTCTGTATTAAAAAATTAGACAACATCAATTAAATTACATAAGTATTTACAGAAGAAAAAGGAAATCAATTTGGTCAAAATATTTACAGAAATCAATTAAATTATGGAAATATTTACAGTGTTATCATTCCTGCAATTCATTCAAGTATGGAATGAGTAAAGAATCAAGCTCCAAGATGACAGAAAAAATGACATACTGGAATGAAAAAATTCATTACAATGTAAATTACTGGAAGAGAAAAAATGACAGATAAAATGACACTGAAAATATGACAGAAAAATCACGAACTTGTACAATCGATGCCACAAATTCTAACTTCAGTTCTTTTCTAACTTCGTAATCAAAGGCTTTAAAAGGTCTCTGCAGTGGAATATTTTTTATGTGCAGTATGATTTCTTGGTCGGTCGCTTTTCTAGATGAGACGTTTTTTAACTCTGCCAGGTCAGAAGGTAGAATTGACTCAAGTTGGAGAGGAAATACAACACGTAGAGAACAACCTGCGCGAATGCCGGCGTACCATACCCTTTGACTAATGGACCGGGCGTGGCGAAGAGAAACAAATCGAATGGATTGAACAGAAAAATGACATCCACTAAAGAGAAATTGGGAGAGTGTGGAGGAAAAGAGGGATTACTGGAAGTCAAAAAAAAAAGAGCAAATCAATGAACTTACAATGAACCGGTAGATTATTTTCCGTCTGAATTCGGCCGGACGGCGCTGCGGGTTGAAGTGCACAGCTGCGGCTGCGGGTTGAAGTGCTACTGCTGAAGCCTGAAGAAGTGCAGCGGTGGAAAAAAACCAAAGAAAGAAACCCTATTTAGTTTACTACTTAACTATTATATTTATATATATATATATATATATAATATATATATATATATGTGTGTGTGTGTGTGTGTGTGTGTGTGTGTCGGGTCGGGTACCCGGTCCAAGAAATATTCTCGGCCCATACCCGGACCCGAATTTAGTCTCTTTTGCCGGGTCGGGTACCCGACCCGAAATATTTTTAAAATTTATAAAAATACCCGGTAAATTTACCTCGGGTCGGCGGGTAGTCGGGTCGGGTAGTTCGGGTCGGGTTTTTATGAACACCCCTAGCGCACGCTACTGTCGGGCATTGCGCACGCTATGACCGGCAGGTAGCGCGCGCTACGGCCGGATGGCTGCGCACACTACCTGGCTGAGTCAGTAGGGCAGTGGGGGCTCTGGACTGCGGCCTGGGCCGATAGCGCACACTAGCTCGGCAGCCTAGCCCACGCTAGTCCGTGTAACACCCCCGATATATTCAGGAATATTACAGCGCCATAAATCCTTTACATAAGGATTTACAAGGCTGAAGAATTGAACAGACATTAAGAAATACTAACGAATGGAAATATCGGAATTAAGATACAACAGTTCTGAGCAAATACTGAAAGTACAATTGTTCAACAGGAACTTAATAATACATCACCAAATTCAATTTCATCATAAATAACTTCGTACTCGAGTACTTATTGAAATAACCAATAAACAACAGACAAATAAACCCGGCCGGAACATCACTCTGCACCCTCGTCGTCATGCAGCTCCAGTGGTTGTTTTCCCGCTCTCCTGGATCCTGAACATAAACAAAATGTTCACCCCCGAAGGGGTTAGCACAACGATGCTAGTACAAGTACCACAACATATTATTCAACGTCACACGCAGAATAATAATAATAACGTAAATGATAAAATGTCAAACGAGTCTTCTCCTGCGAGAAACTCAAACATAACATACACAACTGATAATCACAACATGATATCATAACATACACATGGTAATTTCGACGATCCAGCGTTCACTGCCTAGAACCCACGATGATCCCGTCAGACCAACCCGTGGTGGAAAAACCCGTCCGATGATCCAGCGCACGCTAGCATAGATCCCCCGATGATCCCATCGGACCAACACGAGGTGGACATATAACAACGACATACATGCACGACAATATGTATAACATCAATACATAAACAATTAAGGTACTTGCCTCGATTTGAAGACAAGAACAATACTTCCACGAAAACGAACACTCGGAGGTCGTCCTCCTCAATCAATCACGTAACAAGATCAAACCTTAACAAAAGAAATGATATAGGATTTATCTCACGTCGCACGAATGTTTAACAATTCGATTTACGGCCAAAAGTTCATAAAATGTAATCTGCCTGAACTGCTTAGCGCACGCTAAGTACTCTGTGTAGCGTGCGTTAATTCTGCTCGATAGCGCACGCAAACAACAAAGCCTAGCGTACGCTAACTATGCATGGTCAGTACTTCACTGATCAGTCGACTGACTCGTCTGATGGCCTATCGTACGTTACGTACCAAACGTAGCCTACGCTAACTCGTGCTCGATAGCTCACGTTAATCTACATAGCTTAGCGTGCGCTATCTATGCATGGAAGTTTACTGCTGGGCAGTAGATGGACCTCAACATGATCAAACCAAATAAAATCCTCAGTGTTAGTTCATGTTACCTCCATGAATATCATGTTCATACGGCTATGAATGATCTAACGGATAACAACAACTTCGGATTCAAGGATATGTATACTATTATGAAACCATCTTCCATTTCGACTACAATCTTCATACGACAATTCGAAAGGCTTAACGGTTGATATCGACACCTTTATATCAATCAAAATTATCATACTGTAGTTGTTTAACATTCCATCTATACTAGATAAATCCTTCCATGATCAATCCCTTAGATTCATCTAACAATAATGATGTTAAAGTCAAGTCCATGATTGCTATGAAGTCATCTACTAGATTTGGATTACCAATGATATAAGCTTCCTCTACTTGTTTATTGTAATAAGATTCGAATCATGATGTTCATAATCAAGGTACTTGAGGCATAACCATCTCTATATTCCAAACATGATGCATGTTGAATAATTCACTAATGAAAAATCAATATCTTGTTAACATGATCATCTAATTCTTTAGAATCCAACTCTAAGTCTGGAGATAGGTTGAACATACCTTAATATGACGAAAATCACTGAACTGTAAGATAGAATCCGACTCCGGTTGGTTGTATGCCACTCCAAGGTGCTATTCCACTTCAATGATCACTCACAAGTGATAACCAATATACGAGGATCAATAAGATGTGTTCTAAGTGTGTAGAAGGATTATTATAGCTCTCTGGCCTCTCAAGAATGAAGAATGGACGAATGAAATGTAAGTCAAAACGGGTTGCTGTCTCATTTATATTATTCTGCACTTTAGCTAATTAGCGCACGCTACTAAGCATTCCTTAGCGCGCGCTAATAAGAGTTGACTTCAAAACTGTCCAGGTTCGTCCGCGGGAATCTTATCCGGACCCATGTCCCGGCTGGCGCATGTGCTAGCCGTCCCGCTCAATAATTGAGTGCTTAGCGCACGCAACTCCTACATACATAGCGTGCACTAGTAGTAGCTCGATAGCGCGCGTTAAGCTACATTCTTAGCGTGCGCTATCACGAGTTTGCATGAGAAATTTTGCATGATGCTATACTTATGTACAAAGATATCAATGTAAGAAATATCATACTCCAATCATCAAGATTACAATTCCGAATAATAAAGGGTTCGAATACAGGTAAAATACACAGTAATAAATCCGGATATTACATACTCTCCTACTAAAAAGGAGTTTCGTCCCGAAACTCAAGACGAAAATAACTCGGGATATCTGGACTTCATACGAGTTTCCGTTTCCCATGTGGCTTCTTCCATTCCGTGACGTGACTATTGAACTTTGACCAAAACGATTGGTTTGTTCCTCAACTGCTTAACTCGACTCTCGAGTATCTTGACCGGTCTTTCTTCAAACGTCCCATCCTGCGCGACTTCGATCTCGCCGAAATCAATAATATGACTGGGATCTGGTATATACCTCTGTAACTGGGATACGTGGAACACGTTATGAACATGGCACAATGACGGCGGCAATGCCAATCTGTATGCCAACTCCCCAACTCTCTCAAGGATCTCAAATGGTCCGATATATCTCGGACTCAGCTTTCCTTTCCTTCCGAAACGAAAGATTCCCCGAGTAGGAGAAACCTTCAAAAGTACGTGGTCTCCAGTACTGAACTCCAATGGGCAACGACGTACGTCTGCGTAAGATTTCTGGCGAATCTGGGCGGTCAACAGCCTTTCACGAATCAAGGCTATCTTTTCTCGAGTCTGCACGATCAACTCTGGTTCTGTCCCGATTAAGTCTGATGAATCGTCCCAACATAGGGGCGATCTACATCTCCTTCTGTATAATGCCTCAAACGGTGCCATCTTAATGGAAGCATGCCAACTATTGTTGTAGGTAAATTCAATCAACGGTAGATGAACTTCCCAATCAGTTGACCAGTCTAAGGCACAGGCCCTCAGCATATCTTCCACCGTTTGAATGGTCCTCTCGGATTGTCCGTCACCGTGGTGATAAGTCAGCATCAAGTTCAATTCGGTCCCCAAGGCCTTATGAACTGTTTTCCAAAAATGAGACACAAAACGGCCGTCTCGATCAGAAACAATGGTTTTCGGCGTACCATGCAATCGAACTATCTCCGAAATAAATACTCGTGCCAACCTCTCTGGTCCCCACGTGTCCTTAATGCCCAAAAAATGAGCTGATTTGGTTAAACGATCAACTACCACCCAAATCATGTTAATTCCCGTCCTGGTTCTAGGCATACTAGTGATAAAGTCCATCGATATGTCCTACCACTTCCATTCAGGAATCGGGAGTGGCTTCAACATTCCGGCAGGCCGTTGATGCTCGATCTTAACCTGCTGATAAGTCAAGCATTTCGAAACATAGTCCGCTACATCTTTCTTCATATTGCCCCACCAGAAATTCTGCTTCAAGTCCGTATACATCTTACTGGTGCCTGGGTGGATAGAATAGGGCGAACTGTGAGCTTCCTTCATAATTGTCTGTTTCAGAACATCGACATCGGGAACGCAGAGTCGATTCTGAAATCTCAAAACTCCATCATCATGAATTATGAATCCGTGGGCCTTTCCCTTGATCACTTCATCACGTAACCGAATCATCAGAGGATCATCTGCCTGTCTAGATTTGATTTCTTCGGTTAATGATGAAGTTATTTCCATCACGCACAGTTGTCCTTGGACTCTTTGTAACCACACTTCAATTCCTTCTCGAATCATCTCTCGTTGAAGGCTAAGTTGGGAGGTCAGAGTCTCCAACATCTGAATAGAAACAGGCTTGCGCCTGAGTGCATCGGCCACTACGTTCGCTTTGCCTGGATGATACAAAATCTCCAGGTCATAGTCCTTGATCAGCTCTAACCATCTTCTTTGCCGCATGTTCAACTCCTTCTGACTGAAGATGTATTTGAGACTCTTGTGATCCGTAAAGATCCGGCTGAGTCCCGCATGATAATGCCTCCAGATCTTCAAAGCAAAAATACTGCCGCTAGCTCCAAATCATGTGTTGGGTAATTCACTTCATAAGGTTTCACTGTCGCGACGCATAAGCGATCACCTTATCATTAGGCATCAATACGCATCCGAGTCCTTGGTTCAAGCATCATCAGAAACTATAAATCCTCCAGTTCCTGTGGAAGTGATAGAATCGGTGCCGTCGTCAATCTCTTCTTCAATTCATCAAAGCTAACCTGACACAACTCATTCCACTCAAACTTTTGAGTTTTCTGCAGGAGTCGAGTAAGTGGGCGGGAGATTTTAGAAAACCCTTCCACGAATCGACGATAATATCCAGCAAGTCCTAAGAAGCTTCGGACTTCTTTCACGTTCTTTGGAGGCTTCCAATCCATAATTGCTTCGATCTTCTTAGGATCTACTCGGACTCCTTTAGCTGACACCACATGGCCGAGGAACATTACTTCCTTTAGCCAGAATTCACACTTAGAAAGTTTGGCGTACAATTGCTCGCTTCTCAAAAGTTCCAATACAATCCGCAAATGCTGCGCATGTTCTTCCGGGCTCTTAGAATACACCAGAATGTCATCAATGAACACGATCACAAATTTATCCAAAAATTCGATGAACACTCGGTTCATCAATTGCATAAATACAGCAGGTGCGTTAGTGAGACCAAACGGCATCACTACAAACTCATAATGTCCGTAGCGAGTTCTGAACGCTGATTTCAGAACATCAGATTCCTTAATCCTCAGCAGATGATACCCTGATCTCAGATCGATTTTAGAAAATACTGTTGCCCCTTGCAACTGGTCAAACAGATCATCAATCCGTGGCAACGGATACTTGTTCTTAATCGTCATCTTGTTCAGCTCTCGATAGTCAATACACGAAGCTATCCATCCTTCTTTCGACAAAAGAACCGGCGCTCCCTGTGGTGAAACGCTTGGTGAATATAGCCTTTGTCCAAGAACTCCTCCATTGCTTCTTGATCAGTACATCTCAGTAGGTGCCATACGATACGGCACCTTAGAAATTGGTGTAGCTCCGGGTTCCAGCTCAATGGTAAATTCTACATCCCTTCGTGGAGGTAGTCCAGGTAACTCGTCAGGAAATACATCTGGAAATTTGTTCACAACAGGAATGGATGAAAGTTCCACAATTTCGTCTTCTTTCTTCATTTCATAGCACCAGTATCCGATACAGCCCTGTTTCAACAATTTGACAGCTTTCATCGCTTTGATCAATTTTCCTGAGCTGCCCGGTTTCCATCCCTCAAACAGAATTTCGGAACCATCGTCAACGATCAGCGAGATATTCCTCCTTCGGTAGTTTACAATTGCTCCATATCGATTAAGCCAATCGTCTCCGAGTATCAGGTCGTCTCCTTGTATTTCTATCACGATCAGATTTGAGAGCCACTCTCTGCCTCCAAATGATACAGGGAAATTTCTAGTTTCTAAGTTCCCGACAATCCTCTCTTCACTCGGTAAACCAACAACATAAGGTTCACAAGTACTAGAAATATTCAAATGATTTACGCATGACAAAGATATAAAAGAATGCGTAGCTCCTGTATCGAATAAAACGCTAACTGGCTGGGAAAGGATCTGGACAGTACCTGATGCGACAGCAGCATCCTGATCGTCTGTCCTCCTCATCTCGTACAAACGTGGGGGAACAGATCCAGCACTCGATGTCCCCTTTCGGTCCCATTGTCCTCTGCCTCGTCCGCGGCCAAAATTCTGAGGCATCTGAACACTTTGCTGCCTCTGTTGGATACTGGCTTCCTTCTGGACTGGCTGTGGTGTACGGGCTCTAAAAGACTTTGCAGCCTCTTCAAAAAACACTGCCCGATGTCCCTCTCGTCCAAAATCAAAACAAGTCACGGCAGGTAGGGGGCAATTCCGTCGATAGTGCCCCGTCTGGGCGCAGTTAAAGCATTTCTTGGTAACATCAGTAATAGTTGATGTCGCTCCGAAGTTCTTTCCGCTCCTAACTGGGTGCGGAGGTTTCTTGAAAGAGTGAAAGGATGACTGGGCCTTACGGAGCCCGCTGTTCTTGTGCTCTGTAAAAGTACCAGAGACTTTCTGTTTCTTGGATTCCGAAAATTTCTCCATAGCTGCTTCCTTAATCTCATACGTCAACGCCTTATCCTGGTATTGACGGAGTGTGGTACATTCAAAACCGGACATGTACCTCTGGATTTCTGGTTTCATCCTCATATCGAAATGGATCATCATCTCTGCATCTGTTCTCACCAGATGTCGAACAAATGCCAGTTGTTGATTAAACGTCTTAATTGCCTGCGATACCGGAACATCTGAAGGCTGAGCGGAGAAAAACTCCCGAACCTTGGCTTCCCTCACAGGACGTGGGCAGTACTGAGCTTCCATCATCAATTTAAACTCTGTCCAATTAGCATCATGGTCTACAGGTCGGATGGCTTCCCACCATTCGGACGCTTCCCCTATCAGAAAGTATTGCGCGATAGAGGCTCTCCGGTCATCTGGGCAGTTAATTCCGACAAAGATTTTCTTCAGTTCCTTCAACCAATGGTCCCAGGTGGGAGTCTCATAAATACCGTCGAATTTGGGTGGTTGCATCTTCGCCACCTCTTGCAGCCACCGGTCACCTCGATTTCCCATGTCTGGGATCCCTTGCTGTCTCTCTCCCTGTTGTAGTCCCACCGCCACTTGCATTCGGTCCACGACTTGGGCGAACTGAGTCATCTGGTTCACCACTTGACGAAGGATCTCTGGTACAGCAGGTTCCGGTTCGTTATTAATAGATTGTTGCGGCTCGCCTGAGCTATGACTGGCCTGATTAGAAGGCGACGCTTCCCTTTCAGCATTTCTTCGTCCGCGTCCACGACCGCGACCACGTCCACGTCCGCCTCTCAACATACTGTAAGCATAAATACTCAATATACAGGAAACAACATCGCTCTAATATTGGAGTATAAAGAGACACAACATGTAAAGAACGGGATAGAGTTTAGGAACTTACAACCACCGTTCGCATGAAGACGTAGACAGTGCAGTGATGTCATTCACGACCGGTTACCTCAAAAGACATAAATGACCCCTATTTTAACCCAACGGCCAAGATATCCATAATCTTAGCTCCGATACCATATTCTGTAACACCCCCGATATATTCAGGAATATTACAGCGCCGTAAATCCTTTACATAAGGATTTACAAGGCTGAAGAATTAAACAGACAATAAGAAATACTAACGAATGGAAATATCGGAATTAAGATACAACAGTTCTGACCAAATACTAAAAGTACAATTGTTCAACAGGAACTTAATAATACATCACCAAATTCAATTTCATCATAAATGACTTCGTACTCGAGTACTTATTGAAATAACCAATAAACAACAAACAAATAAACCCGGTCGGAACATCACTCTGCACCCTCGTCGTCATGCAGCTCCAGTGGTTGTTTTCCCGCTCTCCTGGATCCTGAACATAAACAAAATGTTCACCCCCGAAGGGGTTAGCACAACGATGCTAGTACAAGTACCACAACATATTATTCAACGTCACACGCAGAATAATAATAATAACGTAAATGATAAAATGTCAAACGAGTCTTCTCCTGCGAGAAACTCAAACATAACATACACAACTGATAATCATAACATGATATCATAACATACACATGGTAATTCCGACGATCCAGCGTTCACTGCCTAGAACCCACGATGATCCCGTCAGACCAACCCGTGGTGGAAAAACCTGTCCGATGATCCAGCGCACGCTAGCATAGATCCCTCGATGACCCGTCGGACCAACACGAGGTGGACATATAACAACGACATACATGCACGACAATATGTATAACATCAATACATAAACAATTAAGGTACTTGCCTCGATTTGAAGACAAGAACAATACTTCCACGAAAACGAACACTCGAAGGTCGTCCTCCTCAATCAATCACGTAACAAGATCAAACCTTAACAAAAGAAATGATATAGGATTTATCTCACGTCGCACGAATGTTTAACAATTCGATTTACGGCCAAAAGTTCATAAAATGTAATCTACCTGAACTGCTTAGCGCACGCTAAGTACTCTGTGTAGCGTGCATTAATTCTGCTCGATAGCGCACGCAAACAACAAAGCCTAGCGTACGCTAACTATGCATGGTCAGCACTTCACTGATCAGTCGACTGACTCGTCTGATGGCCTAGCGTACGTTACGTACCAAACGTAGCGTACGCTAACTCGTGCTCGATAGCGCACATTAATCTACATAGCTTAGCGTGCGCTATCTATGCATGGCAGTTTACTGCTGGGCAGTAGATGGACCTCAACATGATCAAACCAAATAAAATCCTCAGTGTTAGTTCATGTTACCTCCATGAATTTCATGTTCATACGGCTATGAATGATCTAACGGATAACAACAACTTCGGATTCAAGGATATGTATACTATTATGAAACCATCTTCCATTTCGACTACAATCTTCATATGACAATTCGAAAGGTTTAACGGTTGATATCGACACTTTTATATCAATCAAAATTATCATACTGTAGTTGTTTAACATTCCATCTATACTAGATAAATCCTTCCATGATCAATCCCTTAGATTCATCTAACAATAATGATGTTAAAGTCAAGTCCATGATTGCTATGAAGTCATCTACTAGATTTGGATTACCAATGATAGAAGCTTCCTCTACTTGTTCATTGTAATAAGATTCGAATCATGATGTTCATAATCAAGGTACTTGAGGCATAACCATCTCTATATTCCAAACATGATGCATGTTGAATAATTCACTAATGAAAAATCAATATCTTGTTAACATGATCATCTAATTCTTTAGAATCCAACTCTAAGTCTGGAGATAGGTTGAACATACCTTAATATGACGAAAATCACTGAACCGTAAGATAGAATACGACTCCGGTTGGTTGTATGCCACTCCAAGGTGCTATTCCACTTCAATGATCACTCACAAGTGATAACCAATATACGAGGATCAATAAGATGTGTTCTAAGTGTGTAGAAGGATTATTATAGCTCTCTGGCCTATCAAGAATGAAGAATGGACGAATGAAATGTAAGCCAAAACGGGTTGCTGTCTCATTTATAATATTCTGCACTTTAGCTAATTAGCGCACGCTACTAAGCATTCCTTAGTGCGTGCTAATAAGAGTTGACTTCAAAACTGTCCAGGTTCGTCCGCGGGAATCTTATCCGGACCCATATCCCGGCTGGCGCATGTGCTAGCCGTCCCGCTCAATAATTGAGTGCTTAGCGCACGCAACTCCTACATACATAGCGTGCGCTAGTAGTAGCTCGATAGCGCGCGTTAAGCTACATTCTTAGCGTGCGCTATCACGAGTTTGCATGAGAAATTTTGCATGATGCTATACTTATGTATAAAGATATCAATGTAAGAAATATCATACTCCAATCATCAAGATTACAATTCCGAATAATACAGGGTTCGAATACAGGTAAAATACACAGTAATAAATCCGGATATTACAGTCCAGCCTAGTATAAATGTGACAGAGCAGTCACATTTCCTCTCGTTTTTCATTTCCTTCCTTTTCCATCGGATGGCGATTCGGAGATGGCGAAGCCATGTTGTTTAAAAACAAATCCATGAATTTCTTGAGGTTATATCATTGATCAATCATCTGTTATCATCCTTTGATCCAGCGAATCAAGGTAATCTCACCTTAGAACCCTAATTTCGTGAATTTGGGGTTTTTTTGCATTTTTGTCCGATTTATTCCGTGTTGTTGATTAATTCATGATGGGTATGATTAATCTTGGTAGTATTCTTGTGTTTAACATCATTTAATCCATTATTCTTCGTCGAATCGAAGTATATTTCTTGATTTCCTTCGAATCGACTTTTTTGGGGTTTGTTCTCGATCTCGCTTTCCATCCATTTTTGTTGGATAGATTGTGGTTAAATGATGTTGTTAAACATATTATATGGATTGTATATCCATATTTCGACTTGTAATTCCATTTTCGTGTTTTGTCGGGACGAATCGTGTTCTTGGCCGTTTTGGGGAAAATACTTGAACTTTCGTCATTCGTTCTTTGAATTCAACGGCTTTGAGTCGTGTTATGGAATTCATTTCATTGTTGTTATTGTCCTTCGTAGTTTATGACCGCGAGTTGTCGATCGGTGGAGTCGGCGGGTTCGTAGTCGGTTCGTGTCAACCTACTTCGGTCGATTCTCCGCGTTGTTCTTATTCGAGGCAAGTACCTTGTCCATACTATTCTTGTTTTGTGGATATGATGATTGGTGATCGTCTTGGTGTGTTTGTTTGTTTGTTTGAAATGAGTTTTCAAAAGATTTGGTTAGCCTTGTTGAAGGCCCTCTTTCAAAATCGTGTGTGTTTTGTGATTGGTGTGATTCGTGAACGAGTATGTGAATCTTATGGATATGTTTGGTGTTGATGATGCACTTGGTATTTGCGTGTGGACGTATATTGTTTCATTTCGGTGCATTGTGGTTTGACGTGTTGTTTTGCTAAGTGTTTGATGCCTCTGGGTGAATTGTTTGGATATCCTTGGTGCGATATGTTATTTGTGCTTGATTATTTTGCGGCCAGCTCGGGAGGGTCCGATGGGGCCTCGAGTGGGATTCGTGGCTTCGTCCCGGTCCTAGGTGACGTGTGGTGCTTGAGTATTTTGCTAGCCAGCTCGGGAGGGTCCGACGGGGCCTTGAGTGGGATTTGTGGCTTCGAAAAGTCCTAGGCGATGCGAGTACGTGTTTTGTGAATGTGTTTGCTCACCTCGGGAGGGTTCGACGGGACCACGGAGGGAATTCCAATGGCTTCGACCTGGGTTCACGAGTGAAACTTCACCGCTACGTGTACATATTTTGTGATTGTTTTTCGCTCACCTCGGGAGGGTCCGATGGGATCACGGAGGGAGTCCAATAGTATAGCCCTGGATTCACGAGTGCGGTTGCTTATGTTTTGTGAATGTGTTTGCTCACCTCGGGAGGATTCGACGGGACCACGGAGGGAATTCCAATGGCTTCGACCTGGATTCACGAGTGAAACTTCACGGGTGCGTGTGTATTTTATGTCCGTCGAGGACGTATGATGTGGGTTTTAACCTTGTGTATTATGGTTGGTTTTATTTGTGAAAACAAAACCTTTGGGATGTGACCCCTATTGATTTTGGAAAGATAAGGATTCGGTAATCCGAAATTGTTTTCTATTAAAACTCCCGATGGCATTATAAACCGTTTTATAAATTGTTTTCCCTTGAATTGCGACATTTCGGTTTTAGAATATTTTACCAAATTCTTGCCTCGGGAAGTACTTTTTGTTACGTTTGGATTTTTGAGGATTCCTGGTTATTGTTATTCGTGGAATGTGAATTGTATGGCTCGTATTTGCACTTTGTTCTTGCACTAGCAAAACAGTGGAGTTTTGCTAACCCCCGAGTATTCGGGGGTGGATCTCTATTTTTGCATTCAGGTTTTGGAGCATAACACAGGGTCGGCACGAAGGATGATGAAAGATGATCGATACTAATCACATGAGGAACCGTACATTGTTTATTGGTTCAGTTGTACTTTATTTTCCGCTGCTATATTTTTCCCATTGTACAGGTGTGGTTGTATTTTGACCCCTGTGTGGGCATGAGTTGTATTTGAGTTGTATGTATTTATTGAAATACCAAATCGGTCTACTGAGTCATTTTAGTCTTAAAGGCGTTATTGAGTCGTTCGGTTTTGTTACCAGCCTGGTAGAACCTTGAGGGAAGGTTCTACGGCGTGTAATATCCCTGAGCGGATTTGGGGTGTTACAGTGGCGGTAAGGGCGATGGATGGTGGTCGCGAGTGGAGCGACGACGAGGTGGGTGGTTTTTTTTTTATATGCTACGAAGAAAAATAGCAAAGATGGAAAAATATTACAAAAAGGAAAAAAAATCGGGACTTTTGATCCTTTCTTACCTTTCTGCTGGAGATGTTTTGAAATGAAAAATTCTGAAGTTGATTATATATTGTTTAGGAGAAGAATTGGAAAAGACACAATTTAATTGTCTTAATTTGGTTAATAATTGAGTGATGAATGCTGTGAATTCATAACAGAAGAGAAAATAAATGGTGAGATGCGTCCGTTTCATAAGAGAGAAGAGGTGAAAGGACAAATAGTTGGGCTGGGTCAAATGAATGATAATTGGGTTGAAATTTAATAGAGTAGTTAATATATAATTGGGTTGGACTAATAAATGGGTTCTCAATTAAAATTAAATCTGTAAATAATTTAACAACAAAAATAATAATAATAATAATAATAATAATAATAATAAAAAAAAAATTATGGATATTACAAATGTAGTATAAAATTTTTTGCTATTTAATTTTATTCTATTATATATCTAGTCTAAATTATCTAAAGGGAATGGGAAATTAGTTCATAAAGTTCAGGAGTGAACGTCATATTAACTTATGTTAATTTATTCATACGAGTTCGACCCATGCGATGCACACAAACTCGTTCTAAATGTTCGTAGCGTATTGCTCAGCACTAATTTTTGTCATTTTGTTGGTCAATAGGTTCATCAGTTGTGATTTTGGTATCACAAATACTCAAAATAATTTTATAAGTTGAAGAGGGAACATCATTACATTGATATTCAGTTATCTAAGTGTTCATAGCGTAAAAATCAGCACTAATTTTTGTCATGTTGATCATTGATCGATTGTTTGTTGGTCAATAAGTTTTTTTTTTGGTATACCTGGATTTTCGAATCGACATTGCGAGCCGACTAATCCCAGGGCGACTACCCTTTTTGGATAGCCCGGAGTCGTCGCAGGTGAACCTCCGTGGCCAATGGGGGATTAATTTTCTCCCCAGGGTTCGAACACAAGACCTCTTGCTACTTTCGCCCTAAGAGGCTAAGCCCTTGCCACTGGTCACCCCCATTGGTTGTTGGTCAATAAGTTTATAAGTTGTGATTTTGTTATCACAAAAACTCAAAATGATTGTATAAGTCGGATAATGTACATTACATTGATCATTTATTCATTTATCTAAGTGTTCATATAACTTGTGCCGCTATTTCGTTACTTTTAATTGAGGTCGAGTCAAACACTTAAACTATAATATATAACTTGGGCTGCCTCTGGACCCGTGCGATGCACACATGTTTACAAAAATGCCATAGCCCGTGCGGTGGACAATGCAAGGATTTTAAATATGAATTTTGAGTTTTGGTAACGAATGTTTACTTCTCCTTTACTTCAAGTGTTAATCTTTAGATTTGGCGTAGAAGAGCTTGGTGAGTGCTAACTTCATTTTATATTTTAGTAACAATCTTTTCTATTTATAAACAACTATTTTAATTATTTAATATTTTAGTAAGCATGAATCAATTTAAATATAATAAATGCGATAAATATTGCAAAACATAAGGTATTAAAGGTAGAAGTGTAATGTTTGATTTAGCACACATTTTAAGTTTAAATACCAACATTAAATTCTATTTAAGAATTCGAATTAGAAATTTATTTACGTAAAAGTGAGGTTATATCTTTTGAAGGCAAAGGTTTTGCAGGAAAAACATACACATAAGACATAAATTCAAATATATAATATAAATGATAATTGAGATATACACATTATTTTAAGGGATCCTTATTTTAATATCAGTTAATTATATAATGGAGTGACCCAAATAAACAATATAATAGTGAATTTATCTTCAAGTTGTATCTGATGGTAAGCAAACTGAAAAGCTTTTAAGTGGGAGAAACAATAAAGTGTGAAGCGTATTAAATTATAATGTTTACGGGTCAACATTTTAAGTGACACAATCCTTTGTTTTGTTAAAAATAAACCCGGCCCAATATCAGCCAAACACCGATCTGCACCACATATCAGCCAAAACCCGGCCCAATATCCTTTGTTTTGTACCTAACCCTACGCTGGGTTGATAACGGGATAACACAAACAAAACGCAGCACCACAAACTCACGCCTCATCTCATTCTATCACAAATGCATGCCTCATCTCTTTCTTCTCTTCCAATTGAAAAACGCAGCACCACAAACCTTCAACCTTCTTTGTATTTCTTTGCACAACTGGATAACACAAACAAAAATAAGAAACAAAGATCGTCCCTTATTTTCGCTAATCCGAAATCCACAAATCACGGAATACAAAAGCTTGAAGAACTTGTGATAACCGGTTCAAGATCTCTAAATGAGGTCTCGGGTAGGGTTATTTTAATTTTTGTTTTCGTTTCTTGTTCTAACCGAATGAAAAGAGAGATGAAAACCGATTTGGTTTTTGTTTATTCTTTTAAAAGTTCGGATATTTAAAAAGAAGTGTGTGTTAGATCTATGATGTGTTCTTCTGTTAGATCTTTAAGGATCTATTAACTTGACGTGATTAGAACCTGAGATCTTGTTTATTTTCTTTTTATTTTTGTTTTCGAGTCTTGGTGATGTATGGAGATGGGATTACTATGAGATGGGGATGGATTTGTAGTTGTAGATTGTGGCGATGGGATTTGTTATAGTGGTTTGTGGATCGGTTTGTGGATGACTTTCACGTCGTTTGCATGTTTCACCCATTGATAAGCAAAATACATTTTCGTTTATTTCTTTTTTCTTTTCGTTTTTTGTTTTGATTTGGACCTGTGAGTGGTAAAAATGGTGATAGTTTGTTATTTATAATGTTCAAAAATTCAACTGAAAAGTCACATTTATTTGTAAGCAAATGAAAAGATTGAGATTTTTGGTTGTAACTATATAACAATTCATCTTCATCTTCCTGATAACATTCACTTGCTACAAATAAATGTGTTTATTAGTACTCCACATTAAATTCACAGGACTGAATGCATTGAGTTAGTACATTCCGTGTAACTGAAGAAAAAATGCAGTCTGCTCAACTTGTTTGCATTGAATTTGAAGCATTAGCTAGCTTGTACTGTACTCAGTTTTGAAGCCTCAACATTAATGAGAGGACTCAATCTTTATATATATAAGATAATATACTTACATATCGATAAAGGATGGGATTTGATTAGCAGTTTATCAATTCATTAGAGGTCAAATTTCGATTTTGAATTTTCGCCGGCATATGAACCAAATCAAGTCTAGATTGTATATTTTGGGTTCGGTTTCATATTTTTTTCATTCGCGATAGTGCGATCCGAACCGAAATTCTTGGTTCGATCCATAATATTGCGATTCAATTTTTTCTCTGTTTGTATGAACCTATTCATTTGTTTCAATAAATATAATCTAATTCTAAACAACAGTACTAGTGTTGCCACCGGGCAGCGAACCGCCGGTTTCGGGCCCGAACCGGCGGTTCCGGTTCACCAGAAAAGGTGAAGCGTAATCGGCCCGGGTATTCTGCAGAAGGGTCAGTTTCCGGACCGAAACCGGCAGTTCCCGGGCTGAATCAGCGGTTCTTCGTTTTTTTATTATAATTTTTTTTGTATGAAATTAAATGAATTGTGTAGTTCTGTTGAAATTTCGAATGCCGAAATTATTTATGTTATGTTTTTTATATAACTTATAATAACTTGTAATATTTTTTATATTTTCTTTTTTTTTTTAGAAATTAAATGATTAGTGAATTTAGTGTTAAAATTTCTAAATTTTTTAATTTACAAGTGTTAAAATTTTAAAATTACTTAAGTTAATTTAATAAAAATATAATAACTTATAAATAAATATAAAATTTATAAATTATTTATGTTGTGTTTTTTATGTAATTTATAATAACTTATAATATTTTTTATATCTTCTTTTTTTTCTAAATTAAATGATTTATGTTGAAGTTTCTATTTTTTTTTTTAAATTTACAAGTCTTGAAATATCGAAATTACTTTAGTTAATCTAATAAAAATATAACAACTTATAGATAATTTAGAAATTCTTTATGTTGTGTCTTTTTTATGTAATTTATAGTAACTTGTAATATTTTTTATGACTCTTTTAAATTAAGTTACTTGTGTTGAAAATTTAAAATATTGAAAAATTGAACTGCAATAAAGGAAAAATAGTTTTAAAATATTTACAATCAAAATGAGGCATAAAAATTGATATCTTTACTGATTTCGATGATTCTATATGTACAAAAAAAATGTTACAAAGATACAATCTTTAAAATTGAATAAGTAAACTAATTAATACTAACTAATTCACTGTACTAATTGAATAAGCCGGTTCCAAGCTGAACTGCCAGTTCACGGATCCAGATATTTCGCCACCGGACCGTGCTTAATACTGGTTCCGGTTCGAAACCAGCCGCGGTCAACAGTCCGGGTCGTAACCGTTGACCACAGGGCGATCCGGGTGGGAACCGCCGGTCCCGGTTACAATATGGCAACACTAAATAGTACATTTAAAAGCAAGGTTCAAATTTAATTTAAAGTGCTACACAATAATAGTCCGATTAAAAATAATATAGTAAAAATACAATACTTAATATTCACTTGATACACTCAAAGTATCAAATAAAATTAGGCATCAACAAGGTAACTTTAATTTCAGTAAATCAACTAAGAAGTATATTTTATTGATTTTTTTAATTTTCTTTTTACAGATTAACTAATAAAAAATAGGTTGATAGGTAATTTCGAGTCTTTACAGGTTTTTTACTGTACCAAAATCAGAACCGAATTTCTAAAATTCGGGTTCGATTCCAAAAAAAACACCTATTTGTAAGAGAAAATACACTCCTTTAGTCACTTTGCCATAGTCAATGATAATATTTGCCAAGGACTTAGTTTGTACAAATTCTACCAAAAAAGACATGGTTGGACCAATATACCCTTATTTTTAATAACTCATCCACTCTATCTCTCTCCTTTCCTTTTCTCTTTTCTCCTTGTTTTCTCTTACCTTTTTTTCTCTCTCATTTTCTCTATATTCTGGGCATTTTTTTAGCGAGTTTTTTTTCCCGCCACGTTCGTTACCATTAAATTTAGTTTCTCTCTCATTTGTTACTGGTTACGAATTTACAGCCGTTACGACGTATGTATTTCGTACCGTCTCGTTATCATGTGTTGTTTACCTTTTGTGTTACTTGTAACACCCCCGATATATTCAGGAATATTACAGTGTTGTAAATCCTTTTCATAAGAATATACAAGGCTGAAGAAATGAAAAAATAACAACAAGGACCAACATATGAAAGTAACTGGAATAACTACAACAGTTATGGACAAAAATACTGAAAATACAATTATCCAAAGGAAGAATATTAATACATCACCAAATCCAATCATCAGAAACGACGTCATACTCGAGTACTTATTAAAAATAACACAACAACAGACAATGAAACACGGCCGGAACATCACTCTGCACCCTCATCGTCATGCAGCTCTAGTGGTTGTTTTCCTGCTCTCCTGGATCCTGAACATACACAAATATTCACCCCAGAAGGGATTAGCACAAAGATGCTAGTACAAGTATGATAATCATATAACAATGATTTAATCAACAATAATCATGACAAATTTCTCCAACAAGAAAATAATAACAACACATATCACATCATATCAGTCTCAATATACTCATGGTATTCCAACGATCCAGCGCACACAGCTATAGATTTCCATGATGATCCCGTCGGACCAAAACATGGTGGAACTACCTGTCCAACGATCCAGCGCACACAGCTATAGATTTCCCATGATGATTCCCGTTGGATCAACACATGGTGGACAATTAATCACAACACATGTACACAGTACAATCATAACATAACCGACATAATTCGGACAATTCTAATTAAGGTACTTGCCTCGATTCGATGACAAGAATGATACTTCCACGAAAAACGGAACACTCGAAGGTCGCCCCTTCGATCAATCACGTAACAAGCTCGAACCTTAAACAAAAGAAATAATATAGAGTTCATCTCACGTCGTACGAACATCTAACAATCCAAATTACGGTCGGAAGTTCATAAAACGTATACTGCCTAAACTGCTTAACGTATGTTACGTGACCTAGGTAGCGTACGTTAAGCCTACCCGTTAGCGCACGTAAGTTACAAGGTCTAGCGTGCGCTAACCATGAACTGACAGTCCTCTCTGATCAGCCGACTGACTCGCCTGATGCCATAACGTACGTTACGTACCAATCGTAGCGTACGTTAATCTTGCTCGTTAGTGTACGTAAGCTGCCGTGCATAGCGTACGCTAAACAAGCATCCGACAGTCTCTCACTGATCAGTCGACTGTTCTGATGGATGATGAGGCGTACGAAATCCTCAGTGATTATCGTACATCACTCTACTGCATATCATGTTCATAAAAAATACGAATGATCTTACGGATTCAAACATCTTCGAATATCAAGGATACGTATATCATCACAACACCGTATTCAATCTCGATTTAAAATTCTCATGCGAAGTTCGGGTGATCTAAGGTTGATGCACTAGATTCCAATATCATCATTACTTCCAGACTTCATCTAAAAGAACTAACAAATACAACTTATAAGAAAGGATCAACCTTCAATGATTCTTTCTTAAGTCCGTTTATCAAAAGTGATATCAATCTCCAAGTCTATGATCAATATGGCAACGCTATTCAATACGGTTAATCAATCTCGGAACCTTACTCTCATCATTTGACGTAATAGGATTCTACAACAATGATGCTTTCAACGACGATATCTTAAGCATAAACATTCCAACCTCTAAACATGATGATTGGTCGAATAATTCATCCGTGGAAATTAATATCTTGATAGCATGGTCATTATATCCTTAATAACACGAATCCAAGATTGGAGATAGTATAACATACCTTAAGATGAAGAAACACCGAGACAATAGGTAGAATCCAACTCCAGTTGTTTGTATGTCAATTCAAGATGTTTCTCCACTTCAATGATCAATCACAAGTGACATCCAATCTTCCATGAGCAAGTAGAGATGGTCTATATGTGTTTAAGGAGGCTGGGATAACTCTGGGCACGAAGTATGCTGAAGGATAGATGAAATGAACGAGCTGAAATGAAATGGTGTGATGCCTTATTTATATTTTTTTGTCCTTAACGTATGTTAGCCTCTATGCATAACGTTCGTTAGCCTCTTAGCGTACGCTACCCAGATGTCCTTAGCGTACGCTATCATCACTGATAGTTGACTGTCCTGTTGTGCAGCGATTTATACGCCTCGACGGCGATCGGTATAAGGGCCGAGCGACCGAGTTCTCGACCAAATGAGCGACGACGAACTTGTCAAAACGAAGGTAACAGTACACCTTCGAGTATCTAGCGATCGACTCCCAAGGCGATCGCCCTTTAGCACCTAGCGATTGACTCTGGTGCCCGACCTAGGACGACCGTCCTGTGCCACGAACAAGGCCATCGTCCGTCAAAGTCTACGAAGACTGGATCATGAAGCAAGGACCCATGTGCATATCCGTGAAAGGCGCCGCAGAACATGGATCGTTGACTCCAGCCCATCAGCAGCTGTCAGTGACAAGGACGGCCTCACCTACTGACAGACTCGCCGAAAGGTCCTAAGTAGGGCCTCCCAAGACAGCGACATAGACACGTGTTGGCCTCTCATTCGTTCGCACATCTGGCAGCCAGCAACTTCCGCGGACTTCAGGGAGACCAACCCATGTGCTAAAGACAATCGCCCGCTTATTATAATACAGCAAAGACGATCGTCCAGCGACTCTCAGTCCTATAAATAGAGAACCTCCAGCAACTGGAAAAAGGTTCCGAAATACGTCCAAAAAACGTTCAGACATTCAGACTCCTCTCGGCTTTCTCTATTGAATCTATTTTATAATTTCTCTCTCAGCACCTCTTAACCAAAAGACGGTCGGCAGAGGCAAGAACTCCCTATAGTTCAGATTCGAAGAGATTCACAAGCTCAGAAGCTCATATAATCAGCTCATTCACACAGTGAGAAACCGTCGATTTCCCACAGTCAGTACATCACTCCATCGTTGTTACAAGAACTCTCAGAACATCTATTCTGGTTCTTCCGGTAATCTTCAACACTCGATAGCTAAGATAACTAGGGTCTTTATACTCATTGTAATTGTACTCTAACATTAATATTTGTACTCCCAAGTATTTGTATTAATAATATCTCGCGAGAGCATTCACGCCCGGGACTAACAACCCCGACAAATCTTGTGTTATTTACTTTCTCTACGGACGTGCTCTCGCATTGGTTTGTTACTCGACCATTCCAGCAATATCATCTCCGGATAATATTTTGGGTAACAACAATTGGCGCTAGAAGGAGAGCACCTACCTTCATTTTTATTCCGACCGTTTCGAAGAACACTCACTGTTCTCCGGAGCATATACCTGAAGAAATACTCACTGTTCTTCAGAGAAAAACCTTCAGATTCATGACGTCTCCCACCACATCGAAGAGAGCCACTCTCCGATCTGCCGGACGCCTGATTCCGGCTCAATCCGAGCCCCAATCCACGGCGGACGAGGGTAGCCGCGACAACGCGAGACTCTCGATCCCACACCCGAGGGACGGCCCCAGCCTCTCGCTCGACCAGTTCCAAGGGAGTGACGGAGAGCATGTGCAGCGCCCGCTATAACCCCCTCGGCTATCCGCCGCGCGGGCAAACGGAAGTTCAAGCGGTTACTGGTCGAGCGATCGTCAGAAAGCCCCGATTCGCGAGAAAAGGCTCTCGCAAGGCAGGACGGCTCCGTCTTCATCCGCTTAGGAAGCGATCCAACACGGCGACCGGGGCATTCTGGCCCCAACCACGAGACGACAGAATCTGAGTCCGTCACCAGGAGTTCGGCCTACCCAACTCCGAACCAATTACAGGTCAGCCGTCTGGCCCCCATCCGCCAAAGAATCGAGCCACGCGGTGAGGAAATCATCGACAGCGGACCTAGGGGGTCAGTACTTGATCGCCTCGGCTCCTGCTCCGAGCGCCTAGCCGCAAGCAGCCAGGCCGCGGCAATGGCCGCTATGCAACGCCAGCTCGATGAGATGAAAACGCTCTTGGATACTAGGGCAAACGCCAGTAGAAAGATCATCGGACCGACTGAGCCACTTGCGGTCCACATCGAGCTTGCCCCCGTGCAACCAAGGATCGCGCCTCCCAAAACACCTCTATATGAAGGGAGATCGGACCCCGAGACCCACCTAAGCAAGTTCCGGATCTACATGACCCGGTGTGGGGCATCAGACGCGACTGTTGCTACCCAAAATATTATCCGGAGATAGATATTGCTGGAATGGATGGATAGCAAACAAATGCGAGAACACTTCCGTGAGAAAGATAAATAATACAAGATTTGCCGGGGCTGTTAGTCCCGGGCTTGAATGCTCTCGCGAGATATTATTAATACTAATATTCGGGAATACAAGTACTAATGTAAGAATACAATTAGAATGAGTGTAAAGATTCTTGTTATCTTAGCTAGTGAGCGTGTAGATTGCCAGAAGAACCAGATGTGATGCTCTGTGAGTTCTTGTAACAAAGAAGATGAACAGTCGCGTCGGTGAGAGATCGACAGTCTCTCACGGCGAGTATTAGCTGGATGCTTGAGCTCTTGGGCTTATGAATCTTTTGGAATCTGTCTTGTGGAGACTTCTTGCCTCCGCCGATCATCTTCTGGATGAGAGATGCTGAGAGAGAAGTCCTGAGATGGATTCCGGCGAGAAAGCAGGGAGCTTTATGGTATGTGTGTTCTTCTATAATTCCGTGAATGAATTCGGAATGTAGGTGGATGAGTTGGGAACGAATTCGGAACCTTTTTCCAGTAGGAGGAGGTTCTCTATTTATAGGACTTGGATATGCCGGGCGATCGCCTTTTCAGTATTAAAATAATCGGGCGATCGTCTTTTAGCACATGGGCTTGTTCCCTTAAAGTCCATCATCTGGCTGGCAACACTGTATGGTGTCCAATGAGGAGCTCGCACGCTGCCCCGAGCCGGCATCACGGTGGTCCCACTGACAACTTTCGGCGCGCCTATCGGTAGGTGAGGTAGGTGACAGGCTGGGGTCAAAGGTCTTGTCTGTCGTGGATCTGTACGTGGGTGCTGTCCTGAGATCCAGTCTTCGATGACTTTGACGGGCGATCATCTCTGTTCGGGGCGTAGGCCGATTGTCCTTAGCCGAATATTAGAGTCGATCGCCAGATGCCAAAGGGCGATCGCCTTGGGAGGCGATCGCTAGGTACCTGATGGTGGTCTGGTTTCTTCGAGTAGGCGAGCTAGCCATAGTTTGACTGGTGTTGACTCGGTCGCTCGGCCTTATAGTCGATCGCCTGTCGGGATGAATAAATCTTGACACAACAGCGACCAAGTGCTGAGTGTTCCCGTTAACATTGGGCGAGCTGGCCCATAGGTGGTACATCTCACTACCACCGCGATCGATCATCTCCTTTGAGAAACTGGCGAGTGACTTCATGTCATACTTCGCCGCCAAGGTCGCCAGACCAGAAGGCCCCCACCGCATGATGAAAATCAAGCAGGTGGAAGACGAATCCGACGCAGATTACATCGACCGTGTGGATGAAATAGTTTTCACCGGCGAGCCCATCAGCGACGAGCTCGCTCTCTACTCGGTCCTGGGGGGATTCTATGGTCATTCACCCATGTTTAGACACCTCACAAAGGACATCCCCCCGACCTATGCGATCTTCCGCGCTAAGGCTGTCGACTTTCTGGCCAGGCACAGGATGCTCACCCTCCGCCTAGGCGAGGGGACGCCGCCTCCCGTCCGAAAGACGGCAATCGTCAAAACCAAAAAGGCGGTCGCCAAGCCACCCGGCGATCTCAAGACCTTCGAGGATGTGGAAGCCCATCTCCTCCACAAGTTCAACCGAACTCTGGCCCACATTTTTTACGCCATCAAGGGGCGCGAACCGCTAAACAAGCCAAAGGCAATAAGGGACAACGATCATCTGGACCACAATCAATATTGTGCTTACCACAAGAGTCCCGGTCACAGCACCAACCAATGCCGCGACCTCCTCAGACGACTCTGGAGATTGTTCGAGGAGGGCAAGTTGGACATTTTATTGGCTTAGTCGGAGCCCCATCGATCTCCCGATACGGTCGCCAGAGTTGAAAGCGAACAGACCGGAAGACTCAAACGAGTCGACCCCTCGATCTACCTCGGCGACCGAATCCATATGCTTCAATCAAGAGGAGGGAACTTCGGAAGTCTCTCCCCGATTCCCGCCTCATCGAACCAAAGGCTACTGCCCAAACGCTTCAAAAAAGAGGATGACTCGCTCGCCCTATAAAGTTTGTCATTTGACATGATGGACTGAGGCAACGATCGCCTCCCATAGTACAATGTATACCATCGAGGATTGCCATCTACATGACGGTCCGAGGTAGAAAAGTGCCGCCATGGTCGCGAAGGTCGATGAAACCGACAATCCGTCCATGCAAGGTTCCTTTGGGCTGCGATCGCTCGCCCTTCGTTTAAATACGAGGCGGGCATAACCGAAGGACCCTCCAAAACAAATCAGAGGATGACTCGCTCGCCCTCTAAAGTTCGTCATCAACATGAAGAACCTAGGCAAGCGATCGCCTCCCCTTACACTAGGGGTGTTCATAAAAACCCGACCCGAACTACCCGACCCGACTACCCGCCGACCCGAGGTAAATTTACCGAGTATTTTTATAAATTTTAAAAATATTTCGGGCTGGGTACCCGACCCGGCAAAAGAGACTAAATTCGGGTCCGGGTATGGGCCGAGAATATTTCTTGGACCGGGTACCCGACCCGACACACACACACACACACACACACATATATATATATATATAAATATAATAGTTAAGTAGTAAACTAAATAGGGTTTCTTTCTTTGGTTTTTTTCCACCGCTGCACTTTTTCAGGCTTCAGCAGTAGCACTTCAACCCGCATCCGCAGTTGTGCACTTCAACCCGCAGCGCCGTCCGGCCGAATTCAGACGGAAAATAATCTACCGGTTCATTGTAAGTTCATCGATTTGCTCTTTTTTTTTTTAGACTTCCAGTAATCCCTCTTTTCCTCCACACCCTCCCAATTTCTCTTTACTGGATGTCATTTTTCTGTTCAATCCATTCGATTTCTTTCTCTTTGCCATGCCCGGTCCATTGGTCAAAGGGTATGGTACGCCGGCATTCGCGCAGGTTGTTCTCTACGTGCTGTATTTCCTCTCCAACGTGAGTCAATTTTACCTTCTGACCTGGCAGAGTTAAAAACGTCTCATCTAGAAAAGCGACCGACCAAGAAATCATACTGCACATAAAAAATATTCCACTGCAGAGACCTTTTAAAGCCTTTGATTACGAAGTTAGAAAAGAACTGAAGTTAGAATTTGTGGCATCGATTGTACAAGTTCGTGATTTTTCTGTCATATTTTCAGTGTCATTTTATCTGTCATTTTTCTCTTCCAGTAATTTACATTGTAATGAATTTTTTCATTCCAGTATGTCATTTTTTCTGTCATTTTTTCTGTCATCTTGGAGCTTGATTCTTTACTCATTCCATACTTGAATGAATTGTAGGAATGATAACACTGTAAATATTTCCGTAATTTAATTGATTTCTGTAAATATTTTGACCAAATTGATTTCCTTTTTCTTCTGTAAATATTTATGTAATTTAATTGATGTTGTCTAATTTTTTAATACAGAGTATGTCACAGTCACGGTGTGGGGATAACAGTGATGATTATTTGATCGATTTCACTTCCAAAGATGTAGAGCCTGAGATAGTGATGGTGGCAGTGGCAGAGACTCAAACACAGAAGAAGAAAAAGAAAAAACGCACCAGCAGCTCCACAGAAGTTTCTAAAGGAGCGACCACAAGGAAGAAAAAATCAGGTGCTTGGGAACATTTTATTGAAATTTGTGGTGATAAAGATCATGCAAAATGTTCTTATTGTTCGTCTTTGATTAGTTGTTCGGCTAAAAATGGAACTAATGCAATGTCTCGTCACACCGATAGGTGTAAGAAAGCTCCTTTTTAACTTGGATAAAAGGCAAACCATCTTGGATTTTGAATCTAGAACAAAAGTTAACAGTGATGGGAGTGTTGAGACTGTTAATATTCCTAAGTTATGGCGGTATGATCAAAATGAGATTAGAAGGGCTCTTGTGAGGATGTTGATTATTGATGAGTTGCCTTTTTCATTCGTTGAACGAGAGGGTTTTATCTTGTTTTGCAAGGTTGCTATTCCTGATTTTATTCTTCCGTCACGTCCTACTGTTACGAGAGATTGTTATGCACTTTATATTGAAAAGGTAGAAACTTTAAAGAAGTTTTTTGAGAATTTCACTTCAAGGGTTTCTCTTACCACTGACACATGGACTTCTAGTCAAAATTTATCATATATGTGTCTCACTGCTCATTTTATTGATGATAATTGGAAATTTCATAAGAGAATCATTAACTTTTGTCAAGTTGGTGGTCATTCTGGAGACTTTATTGGTAAGAGTGTCGAAAAATGTTTGCTAGCATGGGGTCTGAAGAAGATTTTGACTGTGACTGTTGATAATGCTAGTTCAAATGATGTAGCAATCAGATACTTGAAAAAAGTTGCTAAATTGTGGGATGGATGTGTGTTAGATGCAGAATCTTTACATATGATGTGTGCAGCACATATTTTGAATTTGGTTGTCAAAGATGGTTTGAAAGAGGTTGATGTTGCTATTGTTAAAGTCCGTGCTGCAGTAAAATATGTGAGGTCCTCTCCTTCTAGGCTTCAAAAGTTTAAGTCTTGTGTTGAAGAAGAAAACTTGAAAAGTAAAGGCCTTATTTGTTTGGACATTGAAACGAGATGGAATTCCACTTATTTGATGCTTAAGACAGCTTTGGAGTTTAGGAAGGCTTTTAAGAATTTGAAAACTAAGTATACTCCTTATACTAAGGAACTTAGGAAGATGGGTGGTGCACCCGATGATATGGAATGGGATAGAGTTGCTTGTTTCTTGCCTTTTCTTGGTATTTTTTATGAAGCTACGTTGAAATTATCCGGTTCTCGATATGTGACGGGTAATTCTCTTGTTAAACATATATATGATATCGGTTATGAGATTTCTGATTATACTAACAGTGAGAATGAGGGCCTTAAGAATATGGCCTTGCAAATGAAGGGTAAGTTTGACAAGTATTGGTCAAATGTTACGAATGTTAATATTTTGATGTTCATTGCATTATTTCTTGATCCTAGGCACAAATTGAATTATGTTGAGTATATTGTTCGTCGATCTTATGCTGAAGCCTCGTCAGTTGTCTTGTGTCAACGGATTAAACATGTGTTGGAAACTTTATTTGATTTCTATGCATCATCTGAAGCTCAGCCAAAGCAAATTGTGTCATCTTCTTTGGCTTTAACACCTTCTCTTGTGGGTGATGGTGGAATGGGAGTCAAGAGGAAAAGCTTGAGAAAGGATTATAAGAGGGAAAATGTGAATATGGATTCTTTTATTTCAAAGATGGAATTGGAAAAGTATTTGGGTGATGAACCAGAATGTGATGATGATATTGACGAGAAATTTGATATATTGGATTGGTGGTCAGCACAAAGAAAGAGTTATCCCATTCTTATGAAAATGGCTCGTGACATATTAGCAATCCCTGTTTCAACAGTAGCTTCAGAGTCCGCCTTTAGCACGGGAGGGCATGTACTTGACTCTTTCCGAACCTCTTTGACTCCAAGGATGGTTGAAGCTCTTATATGTTCTCAAGATTGGATGCGTGCCTCTCATGAACCAATAAATATAGAGGAAAATATGGTTGATTTGGAAACTATGGAAGAAGAAGAAGGTAACTTTCTGCATCTTTTATTTACTTTAGTATCATTTTTGTGCTTAATCTGTAACTTACTATAAAAACAGAAAAAAAGATTTCAAATGGTTGTCCAGTGTATTACCTTGTCTGCATCTTTTAGTTTGCTAATATTTTGTGTATATTTTCTGCATCTTTTGTCCAGTGTTATTTCTTGTCCAGTGTCATTTTTTGGTTTTGGTCCAGTGTCCAGTGTTTTTGATTTCAAATGATTGTCCAGTGTATTCTTTCTTTTTTTTGTCCAGTGTTTCTTTCTTGTCCAGGCACATTGAAAATGCTAGTATATACCATTTTTTGTTTTTGATCCAGTGTCCAGACATCTTTTGTGCAGTCCAGACACCTTTTGTGCATACATCTTTTGTGCAGACATCTTTCTTGTCCAGACATCTTTTGTGCTGTGTTATTTTTTGTCCATTGTCATTTTTTTTTCTGCATCTTTTGTTTGCTAATATTTTCTGTATTTTTCTGCATCTTTTTGTAGGTATGAAAGTTTAAATTTCCAAGCAACCGATAATCATAATTGATGAGACTAGTGACGACGGTTCAGATATAACATATGAAGCAGGCTAGTACTTTATCCCTATTTTCTCTACCTTTGAATTGTAAATGATATAATTAGTTCATATTTCTTATGAGTTGAAATGTGCACCTTAAAGGCTTGTACTATAGCTTACATGTTTCATAATTATACTACAGGCTCAATGTGACCTCTTGAGCTGGAAATCGTGTCGACTGTTGATGGCATTAGCGGAGTTGGCTTTAGCTGGAAATCGTGTCGACTGTTCTTTTGTCTTGAAATGGGACTTTTTATTTGATTTTGTACTGAAACTTTAATTTTTTATGTTGTTTTAAATTATTGTAATTCATTTTGGATTGATGCATATGTGATTTGATGAGTTATTTGATTTTGATGTATTAATTATTCAGTACTGTTGTTGGGTTTTTGCAAAAGTTATTTTATTTTTATAATTTAGAATTGTGCAAAATACAATTACAATTTGGGTCCGGGTACCCTATTGACCCGACCCGAACAAATAGGGTACCCGGTAAAATGGCTACCCAATTTATCGGGTCGGGCCGCGGGCCGCTAAAATTGATACCCGGTTATGAACACCCCTACCGGACATTGCCTATGCTGTGAGCGTGGTAAGTCGGTTTCAGTCAAATCCAGGGCAGGAACATTGGATTGCTGTAAAGAACATACTTAAGTACCTAAGGAGGACTAAAGACTTGGTTCTTACATACGGCGGTGGAGAACTAAGAGTGATGGGTTATACAGACTCAGATTTTTCGGGGGACATGGATGCTCAGATGTCCACATCAGGGTATATCTTTACGCTGAATGGTGGGGCAGTTTCTTGGAGAAGTGCCAAGCAAAGTTCGACTGCTATCTCTACATGTCAAGCCGAATACTGAGGCGACACGAAGGTCCGCTAAAGAAGCTTTTGGATAAAGAAGTTCACCGAGGAACTTCAAGTGGTTCCTAACGCAGAAGCCCGTGACCTTTGTTTGTGACAACGACGGAGCTGTTGCACAGGCTAAGGAGCCTAGGGCTCACCACAACACCAAACATATTGCGAGAAAATATCATTTTGTTAGAGAAATGGTTCGGGATAGGAATGTTACACTGCAGAGAGTAGACACAGCAAATAATGTTGCTGATCCGCTTACCAAGCCACTATCTCAGAAGGTCTTAGAGAGACAATTGGAGAGTATGGGTATTAGATACCATAGTTTGTGGCATTGAGTGCAAGTGGGAGATTGTAAGGAATATGCCCTCGAATGCCACTCAGAGGATGATAGAGTGAGAGCAATTGTATTGTAATTATGAATATTATATTTAATAAGGCAATTATTATTTCTATATTATTATATATCACTGGCATTGTGATTTGGTATATAGAATAATAGTCCTTGCATTTGAGAGTGAACATTCTACTCCTTATAGAGATAAGGAGATAGGCACTAGAAGTGTTTAGAGCTCGAATGCTTAACTAGTTCGCAAGTCGATAAAACTTAACAGGACATTAAGTTTTAATAAGACTTGTATAACTAATGCTAGGACGTGTGCACGTCTTGATAGCATAGTTATAAGTATATTGGTGGGACCAGTATACTCGAACACGACTCATACTCGATTCAGTCACACGGTATTCACTCTCGGAGAGTCGATGACGAATCGGAAGGTTGTGATAGTATACGTGGACCTTTGACTTGAGGGTTCAGTAGAAGATGTGCATGTGACGTTTAGTTTGTCATTAGAGTAGTTAGACTCATTTGCTTAATTGCTGAGTCAACCTCGAAGTGCGGACTATACGGGCAGGTAGCAGTCTTTACTGTACGCCAAGAAAGGATTCTATCTCCTGTTAGTGAGCAGGCGAATGTCCTATACGGTTAATGGCAAACAAGATCATAAGTCTTTGGCCAAAGCATTCTGATATAGTCGTATTAGATACGCTATTAATCAGTCGGTCTTGATTTGCATTAACACGTGTATAGAGTCTAGTCAACAGTAAGGTTTGACTTTACCGTGACCCGAAGACTTGACCGGGACATCTGATGAAGGGTTTATACGTATATGGTATTCATGACATAATGGTTCTGGAATGATTCATTCATTCGTTCTCAGTCGGGGTTTATAGTGCGTCCCGCTAGGCTGGCTAAGTGCTGCCCGCACTCATTGGTTCCTCCCAATGCTGGCTGAGACGAACCTACGGAGTCGCGCAATAGGATCATTGATGGATAAATGTGAATTAATAATCTCTCTTATAATATTAGATATTAGATATCTAATTTTGATTTATCGGATAAATCAAATAGCGGTCTTTTTAATTGTAAGTAGGTTACTGGGTTATTACTTTAATTCATAAATTATATTTCTTAGAGAAATATATATATATATATATATATATATATTTGTTTGATATAATTAATTAATTGGATTAATTAATTAGTCCAAACACATTGGAAATAAAACGGATTCGTTTGACGAACATCCGGTAGACGAGGGATTCGTTTTGACGAACATCCAATACACGAGCTGAGTAAATTCGACCCGTCTTCTTGGAAATTTCCCTTAAGGCCGCCCCCCTCCCTCTCTTGTCTCTTTTATACTTATTTTATGTCACTAGGTGACATATGTGAGGTGTATTTGATACCCTCAATCATGTGTTAAATGTAGACTTTTATTTTTTTTATAAATAAAAGTCTTTAGAAAAGAGAGATAACTCATTCTTCTTCCTTGAACTCAAAATCACGAAGTTGAGAGAGAGAGTAAGGTTGATAACTTCATCTTGATCTTAGAGACAAGATATAAGAAGAATACATTGAGAGAGAAAATTCCTACAAGCTTCCCTAGCCGCATTCTTGAAGAAATGAAGCTTGTCGATTTTTCCATCAAGTTCCGGCGTGTGAAGTAGAGGCACCTTGCTTTAGGTGCTTGGAACGAAGGGCTCTTTATCATCATCATCATCATCATCATCATCATCATCATCATACGAAGGTTTTTCAGAGACATCATAGGTATGGGACTTTGATTCCTTGATCTTCGTATTTTTCTTTTCGTATATACGTTACTTGATCGATCCTCTTAGGGATTCCGTTTATTCTTCCGTTGCGTTTATTTTCTGTGGAATCCCATCAAGGGTCTGGGCAAAACTGGGCAGACCCACTGTCCAAAATGTTGAGGGCCATAACGTATGTTACCACTAAGGGATAACGTACGTTATGCAGGTATCGATAGCGCACGCTAAAAAGCATGCGTAACGTGCGCTATGTGTTCAGCAGTTCGATACCGCTGAACACCATTTTCTGCATCGAACAATATAAAATGGAACGCAACACAAGGACAGAACCCAGAAGCGTAAACACGAAATAATCATGACAACGAAGCTAAGCGCTGAAGGAAAATACAATTCCGACTACCGAGAAATCCGAAATACGACAATAGAGATAAAATTCCCTAAACTTATAGGAAATTACAAAACGGCCCGAAAATCACGATACGACGGCAGATCAATAAACCGAAACTCACAACACGAACAACTCACCCATACGAACTCGTGCAACCAAAGAAATTACAAAATCGAACGGGTTCTACGAGAATCGAACGTCCATGCAACAATACATGACATAAAACGGAATAATATCAAAACATCTCCGAAACTTGTCCAAATGGAGAAACTTCAAGAATAAAACAGATTCAAAATGTCGGAACGGTTACAAGCGAGTTGCTAAAAATGAAAATACACCAAAAATGAGAATATCAGGAATAGAAAAATACGGATATTACAGAGAGACGAGAGAAGAGGGAGACGAGAGACAAGAGAGAAAATAGCGGGAAAGAGACGAGAGAAGAGAGAAAATTTAAGGGCAAATTGGTCAAGATTTGTCCTTTTTGGCTATAATTTGTACAAACTAAGTTACATGACAAATATTGATATCTACTAAGCGGTATGGCTAAACTATGTTTTCTCTCTATTTTTAATGTCACGAACCAAACCGAAGCGAATATTTTGGTTTAGTTTGAACTGGTTCCACGATTATCGGTATCCCCAACTTATTATGATTCATTAATGAAGACCACTAGGGAAGTAGACCAATTTAAGTAAGTCGAATGTATGTCTATTCAATTTTGTTTGAGATTTTATTGAGTTATACATACTGTGTTTGAGCTTGATTTTATTAGTAATTGAGTCGAACTCGAACTCGAACATACTTAATCGAGCTAAACAATAATCGAGCTTGAGTAGTTTAATTTTGTATATGCATTGTATGATTTATATTTTAGTCGAGCCGAACGGTATAATTTATCTAAAAAATAGTTTTAAAGTTTGGCTCGTTTTATTAACGATCATATTTTTTACCAGTTGAATCGAGTATCTATGAGCTTTCTTTGATTTCAGAGTCTTACAACGGACCTAGAAAAACTAAACTATTGTTCCAATTCCCAATTTTGCCATAGTGAAAGACATAGTTTAGCTATATTGGCTCATTTACATTGAGCTATAACTATTTTCATCAAATATTATAATAAAAAATATGGTATGAATTTATTTTGAATCATATACAAAATAAAATACAAGAAAACTGAATATAATTAGCCCTTAAAATACACAAGTAGAGTATATTATAAATATTTATTTACTATATGTAATCATATACAATAATGACGGAACGGTTAAAGTTGTAGATTATATTATTTCACCGAATATAAAAAATAGCAAACTCAAATTCATCAACAAACACTAACGATTAGCACCAACGACTCAATATATTATTCTCTATGTCCCATCTGAAGATGACACTTTTAAAATATGATTTTATCCCAATAGAAGATTATATTTTCAAAATTTAATCTTGAATTATACAAATTATATAATAATCCTTAAAGTTAATATTTTCCGGTATATGTAAATTCAAATTAGTTGATAATATTTATAAAAAAAATGAGAACAGATGACTTAGAACGAGTTATATATTCATCAAAATGACTAAAAACAAAAATTATGCATCGACCAAAGTATCATCTTCAAGCGGGATGAATGTAGTAAAATATATATAAAATGTATTACTATATTAAAATTTCATATCATGCTTTGAACCTGCAACAATGGATATAAAGCACATCTTCACAATAAAAAAATCCCAACAAAAAGGTTGTCGTCATGCCACCAACGATAAATTATAACGAGGATGCAAGCACTAGTGAATCTCTTACAGATATTCTTTACCAACTACAATCAAATTTGAATGTGCATATTGCAATTCAGACGATGACTTGTTAACAAATTATGCATTGTTAATTCAAATTCTCGAAAGGTATTTCAAATTATCATATAATATACAATAAACATCATAAGGTAAACCTGAATTGAGGCAACTAAGAATGAGCCTCTAGGGGGCATTTTCACGGGGTTAGAATAAGAGTACCTCGACCCCAATTCAAATACAAAAAAAAAAAAAACAGTTCCAATCGGTTCGATTTCAATTTTAAAACACAAACTCGGACCACATTTCTCGATCCGGTCTTGGGTTGGTTTTTTAATTCACCATTCTAATCAAAATTAAATATATCCTATTCATCCTCTACAAAAAAAGCCCGCATAATTCAACTTCAATAATCCTATGTTGCGTTGATTATCTCATTATATATAGAAATATACATTTTAAGTTGGAAAATAAGAGAAAAAGTAGTAAAACTTTGACAAGATTCAAGTATTAGGAGTTTTGTGATTTTGAAATTTATATACATCCTAATTAAAAAACTTCATATACACTTTCTTTAATAGTTTTATAAGAATAGGGTATATTTCATCTTAAATTTATATATCTTTATAACCATAATACTCCATAATTACTTCGGTTTAATTATTTGAAATCGTCAAATCCAACTCCAAAGTACGTTCGCGTGTGCTGTGTAAAACTGAAAGAGAATACAAAGAGGAAAGAAGATGAGAGCAAAGTAAAGAGCATCCAGGTATGAAAATATTATTTTGTTTTGCGTCGAAAAAAATAAACGCAGTTGTGTTTTGTATAAAATGACTGATTCATCTTATATATTCCCGATTATTATATCTTATATATTTATGTTAATAATAATAAACTTTATAAATCATTAATAAAAAAACACAAGACAAAAGAACTTGTGAATTTTTACTAATCTAAGAAAATAATATACTCGTTCTACACATATCGTTTCACCAACGTGCTCGCCCTATAAAGCATGTATTAGTGTCCAAAGTACGCTTTAGGGCTCGTTTGGTAGCCATGTCTCGGCAGGTTAGGATAAATTAACCTACCGGAAGATGTGTTTGGTAGTCTTATTTCGTTAACTCCTTGGCCGGCTTTAAGCCCAAGCCCTATCTTATTCACTGTTCAAGCTTGGCTTACAAACTCACCAAAATGGTGGGTTTAAATAACATGGATTGAACAATGCTTATGTTAACCCAATAATTTCAAAATTACCCCAAGCCTTATTTTTTTAAAAAAAGTCCAGAATATTAATATTAAAAATAGGAAATTTTTATTTAAAGTTCGAAAATAAAAAATATTAAATAAAAAACGATTCAAAAATAGAAAATATAAATTGGATGTTTTTATTTAAAGTTCGAAAATAAAAAATAAAAATAAAAATTAGTTCGAAAATAAAAAATAAAAATCGGATGTGTTATTAAAGTTCAAAAATAAAAAATAAAAATTAGTTCGAAAATAAAAATAAAATTGAATATTTTTATTTAAAGTACGAAATAAAAAATAAAAATCAGATATTTTTATTTAAAGTTCAAAAATAAAAAATAAAAATTGGATATTTCTATTTAAAATTCAAAAATAAAAAATAAAATTGGATGTTTTTATTTAAAGTTTTTGAAAAATAGAATATTATTTTCTATAAATAATTAATAACTGAATTACTATATATATTTTTTTGAAATCCTGCTAGTTTTGTTTTTGTAATTTTTTTACTTTTCATAAAAAAATTATTTTATTTTTTCAAAATAATCTAAAAAACGAAAAAAATAGATTAAAGATTAGTATTAGTATTCTAGATTTTTTTTACTATTCACAAGGATAAAAATATAATTTTACAATTTAATCTAAATAGTATATTTTTTCTACCAAACACCAAACTATCATCTCCACTTTATCTAACTTGCTATAACTAAGTTGCTATATCCTAACATGGTATATCCTAAGTTGACTACCAAACGAGCCCTTAGTGTATGTTATAAATGCATGTAACATACTGACTTGGCGCAGTTGGCCACCTGACCTTCAATTTAGTTGGAGGTGAGGGGTTCAATTCCTAGTGGCAACACTTTGAAATTGAATTTATCAAGGTCCAATGATCTCTTAGTCTTTAATAAGGGTTGGGTCCTAGCCCTCCGAGGTACGCTGGCGGAATAATTAAATATTGAGGGCTTCAAGCGGCAGCGTGGGAGACCTGATCTCGGTGGGACCCTGCAGTTCGATTTGAGGGGGTCCAGCATGGAGCAATCACTTGGGAGCCGAGTCCTTGTGCGCGGTAGTTGAGGATATTTAAGAATCTGGGAGCCGGATACACATCTCGCGATTTAACTGGTAGCAGTACTGTGGGGCCGGGCTGTTACCCCGGGGACTAGTCAGGTGTAAGTTTGGAACCTCGGTATAAAAAAAATATAAATGCATGTTCAAAATCATGAAATTGTGATATATATAAAAATAAAATAATACATATATACTCCGGTCAAGTCATTATCTATCTATAATACTATAAGATTCAGTCCCTAAATTTAATGTGGAGTTATGATGATAAAGTTTTTAGAGTTAGAACCAAGTTGGAGTCGTTTAGTAATTGCATAGAGTACAAGATATCTAATGCTCGGAATTCAATGCAGCCTCATAATAACTATACAATCATGAAGATGAAGTGCAAGGGTTGCCCGAATTGATCACATGACATTTAGTATAGAATTAAAAGTCGATTAGATGAAGTGACAGGGTTGCGAAAGGTTGCAAGAATAATTAATGATTTAACCTAATTCATGCCTATATAAACCGGCTAAAATCACATTTAGTATGTACATTTGAAGATGATTCACACATCTTTTAAATCTTTGATTGTTGGTAGCCGTATGTAAATTCTCTTTTGCAACATTTTGGAGATGATTCACACATCTTTTAGATCTTTGTAATTAACTTGGTCTTTTTTTTTCTTAATTTAGTTATCATACGTAGGTACCATGAAAATCACACAAGATCATGCATGCTCACATAAATGGAACCAAAGATTGGGGTACCAACTATTTTCTTTGTTTCTTACATATTTAGGTGATTGTTATAGATAAACATATATATATATATAGATATATGTAAGTAGTTGCTTTCGAATGCTCTTTGAGAAATATTATAATGAATTTATCGTGTGCAATTGAATTATTATTGAAAAGAAGAAGGTCCACGCATCGCAAAGTGTTTTCTTTTTCTATATGTAGAATCATTAGTGAGAAACCAATATTTACGCCCATTAAATGAGTTTGCCATAATAGCAAAATATGACATATTAAAAATATCACATTGAGTAATGAATAAAAAGGAAAAAATACATAATTTTGACTTAAATCCGTTTGTAAATTATAATATCAAATAACAAAGTTGAGTTTTAAACATAAGCAAAAGTTCAAACTTTTATCGAAAAACAAAACCGGTGCATTTAATGTGAAGTATATACAACATCGAGATAGAAGTGCAAGGCTTGCCGGAATTTATCACATGATATTTAGTAATTAATATAGAATTAAAAGTCGGTTATGGAATGAGATGAAGTTGAAAATGTTGCAATAATAATTGATGATTTAACATAATGCAATATATATAGATATATGCATTATGTTAATGCATTTTCATATACAAGTAATTTATGTGTGTTTTCTATTGATGTAACTCACATATGTGAATTGATTAAAGAAAATGTGCACGAGCATGTATGTAAAGCAATATTTAAATGGTTGAATTATACTTTTTAGCATGATTAGTTTATGTAAGCATGCAACTTGAATAATGAATATAAAAGAAAAAGTACATAATTTTTGCTCAAACCCATTTGTAAATTAAAAAAATTAAGTGTAAGACATAATAGTGGAGTCCAAAGGTTTTAGTAATTATTAATAGTGTGTTAATTAATATTCATTTAGTTGGCTATTTAGAATTGAGTTTATTGATAAATTTATTAATATTAGTTAGACTTCAATGTTAATTTTCAATGAAATTAGTTGTACAATAAAATGAGATGAAGCTAAAAAGGTTTGTAACGATTTTTATACAGTTTATGTGGCATTATTATATATACATTATTACACAAACTTTAACTTACAAACTTAATAAAGAAAATATTTAACGCACATTAAACTATAACCAATTAGATAGACCCCATGTGCTTCATATTACCATGCAAAATCCATCTAATGGACAAGTATTGTAGGGCTAAGTAATAGACCAAAAGAAATAAAGCCATTTTTTTATCATGCAAATAAGTAATAGACCAAAAGAAACAAAGTCATCACAACTTAATAACCAAAAGCCCATATATAAAATACAACACCACTAAAACAACATCAAACACTTTTAAATTTTTATACAAGAAAGTTAAAACATTTCATACAACATACTAAACAATAATTAAGTATACACTCGCCAATATACAGAAAGAATACATGATTAACAATTAGATTCTTAGCCCGTGCGTAGCACGGGTTCTGCATGTCTCGTCATCTTATAAGATTGAGTCCCTTGATTAAATGTGGAGTAATCAAGACACTCAAGATGGAGTCCCAAAATTTAATGTGAAGTATTAGAAGGTATACTACATTCATGTCTATTCATTAATCGAAGGTATACAAAAAAGCATGGAGTTACACTCTCATCATTAATCGAGGCATACAAATCATCATGGAGTTACACATCGTTGGAACATAAAAAATCTTTGGAGTTACAACATTAATCATAATCTCATGACTATAAAATAGAGGTGCACTCCTTTACATTCCACCATAATCGCCCATAGAGTCATGAACAGAACTATTAATCGCCCAAAGTATGTTTATTGTTTATTTCTTTCAACTTCTTCATGTTAAGTCTTAAATGCAAAAGTATTTTAAAGTATCAAGCAACAATTAAATTTTAAGAATTTGTAGAGTCATGAACAGAAATATTAATCGCCAAAAGTATGTTTATTGTCTATTTCTTTCAACTTCTTCATGTTTAATGAATAATCAGTCAGCATTTATTATAAAATTTTCATGTGTCTACTTGAAAAAAATATTATAAATAACACATTCATGCAAAAAAACACATCACATTATATCACAACACTGGCACAAAACTAGATATTTTAACGTGCGATTTATCTATCGAGAATGATGCAAGTAACAATGCTTCTATGTCTGATGGTGATAAGAGAAAGGCAAAAGCTTGCGAGAGGCAAGCTGCAATAATGGTACAACGTTTGTTTATATTCTGTAACATGAATTATATTTTTACGATATTATATTAATAGTTAATATCAGGTTTTCAACTATATGAAATGAAGACAAAAATGGAGGCACTAATGGAAAACGTAAATTCATAAGCAGAAAGTGGCTTAAATGATTCTAATGATGCTAAAGAAAGTATCTTTGGAGTTGCAAATGATTTGGATGAACCTGAGTGTGTAATTTGTTCTCTTTGTCATGAGGCTAACTCAAAGACTCCTTTATCATTTTTAATTATTCTCCAGGTTTGTGATCTCATTATACACCATAGTTTAGGCTTTAAGTTAGTGAATTCTCTATTGAAAATACGCGTTTCGGTTTTTACTGAGCCTTTGATGTAGTTAGTTATTACTATATACGAGTATCTAATTTATGTGGTTTTGTTGTATAGGATGAACGAATATCATAAACTTTCAAGAAGATGGACAGTTTTAAAGAGGAAGCTGCGAATCTCGAGAGATTAGGTTTGCTTCTCCAAACGAAAAGGGTTGCGATTTTACGGATAAGTTGTTAGATATGTATTGCTATGTGAAAATGATTATGGTTTTATAATGTACCTTTATATTTGTGATTTAGTTTCTGGAGAAGCGAGGAGCGGAAATTGAGTTCCAAGTATAGTAAAGTGTTTATGTGTGTTGTGTTTGTATTTGTGTTTGCCTTTTTTAGTTTTTTCATTTTTAGTCCATTTGACTGTTTTTATTACATCTTTAATTCTTGATGTATTTACATTGTTAGTCCCTAATGTACTTTTTTAAATTTTATGTAATGTGTTTGGCATTAATGAAACTTATTTTTAGTTAAACATGTCGTTTTATTCGAAGTAAAAGACAAATGAATAGCATCGTACGAAACAATAAATTGTAATGACGAAATCATGTTCTCAAGTAGTGCAATATTTGATGTGATTTATTAGAAATAAGTCAAGTAATATTTGTAGATTATATGGATTTAGTATGTTAGTTTATAGGGAACTATGATCTCTTTTAACAAGTGAACAAAACCGACTAATATGTTTAGTAGATTGATCTTTGCAATGCTCAATAATGGACAAACTTATCAATTTTTGTCTAAAAAAATTTAAACCTTAAATAAAAAGAAATACAAATAAATACTTTTCTTACAATTATCACCTTGAATAATGAATATAGAGGAAAAACTACATATTTTGCTCGAACCCATTTGTAAACAAATTAAAAAAGTTAAGTTTAAGACATAAGTAAAAGTTCAATAATTTATCGGAAAAAAACGGTGCAACGCACGGGTCTGAATATCTCGTGTGTGTATATATATATATATATAATTCGATTTGCTTACGGATCATAGTGGGTCATTATAATATACAATTTCGTTCGCCTCGACCCAATCTGGCACTAGTTCATGCCTCACGAATCTGGCCCACAAGCTGGCCCTTCCAAGCTGTAATTTGATCCAATTTCTGCGTTTGGAAACCGGAAGCACCTGTCCTGTCCGTGATGGGAAAAAATCTTGATATACCTCACTTCTAGAGCTGTTATCGGACCGGTTCGGACCGGTTTTCTCCAGATTAGGATCCGGTCCGATAGGTTACCGGGTAGATCCGGTCCGGACCGATAACGGTTCCGGTTCAATTTTTAGAACTCGAATCCGAACTCGTTAGTTTCCGGGTGAGTTTCGGTCCTGGTATTTGGTCCGGTTCATGATCGGGTTTCGGGTTCACTCGGACCGCTTATTTCTATGTGGGATGGATCTTTACTAGGAAAATAAAGGAAGAAGAAAATAAATCACATAAATGGGGATTACATGATTCGAACTCCACCTTTGTTCAAAGGTATAACGCCTTAACTACATGTGACATGCTATTTGTGTTTAAAACACGCAAAACGTATTAATAATATATGTATAAAATATATAAATTATAAAATACATATAAACTTTTTTAATTTATTACCGGGTTTCTTTTCGGTTTTATCAGTCCGGGTCTTATCGGTTTCGGTTCAATGTTTAGAACTCGAATCCGAACTCGTTAGTTTTCGGGTGAGTTTCGATCCCGGGTATTTCGGTCCGGTTCATGACCGGGTTTCGGGTTCACTCGGACCGCTAACAGCCCTACTCACTTCATCAAATTTAGTTAAAAAAAAATAAAAAAAAAAAGAAAAAAGAAATTATGCATTAAAAAACTCACAAAAACATATGAATTCTTCAAATAAATATAAAATTCCGCAATTAATCTACATAGTTATTTTAACAAATCCGGCATATAAAACAAAAAAATAAAAATAAAATATTATTGAATAAAACTCGAAAATATTAAATCAATTATTAATTATAGAAACTATAAATCTAGATAGTTAAATCTGAAAAACAAAAAAAGCATCTAATAATTAATTTTCAAATTATTTTAAGATTACAAACTTTATATAATTAATAAGTTTGATATTATTCTATTCTTTAATAACTCAAAAATTTCTCTTTATTAATTAATTTAAAACTTTTCATTTTTATTTATATTATTTTAATAATAATTCAAGTTTAACTATATTTTTTTGACAATAAGTTTAACTATTCAAAACTATAGTTTTCTATATTTATGAGTGTTTCATTTTGATCTTATATTATTTTAAATATTTTTATATTTTTTAGTTCTATGTTTTTTATATTTTTTATTTTTCTTTATTTAGTATGAGCTACCCTCACCACTTCTCATGAATTTCTAAACCACATATTTTATTTTATATATAAATTAAAAAAATTCATAATATTATCGAATAAATATAGTATGAGTTTCATCTATTCTAAATTCAAACACATACAATAAAACACCCACTTAGACTCTTTTTTTTTTAACTAAATGAACTGAACTGAACTGAATGAATCTGAATTGAACTAAATAAACCTGAACTGAAATAAATTGAACCGAACTGAATTGAACTGAATCGAAAAACTTAAAAATAAACTCAAAAAAACCGGTCCTACTCAATACAATCCCAATGCCTTATTTCTCTCCACTCTCTCTCTCTCTCTTAAATAAATAAATAAAAAATTAAAAAAAGAGAGAGAAAAAATAGGTCAATCCCTGTTCCAGGTCATCCATCTCTCCCCATCACCATCACCACCACCCCTCCCGACTCAATTTCAATTTCAAACCCGCTGCCCTCCCTTTTCAATTCTCTCAAATTAAACCTCGTATTAGCAGTTTTCCATATAAGTTTTCCCCTTGTATTTTCTTCTTAGATCATTGGAGACGGAGTTCTGTGGGAAACTGAGTTTTATACTCCGTTGACGGGTTCACCCCCTCCGGCTTTTTTCCCCATTACCCCATAATAACCCCCCATCATAGTCCATACGGGCGGTTTCTCTGCTCCGCTGTACAGCTGATCGAAACCCCACCCTCTTTTCTTTCTTCTGTTTTTGACCCACCACTGTTGCTTCCATATATCTTCACTTTCCGCCTCAAAAACTAGGGTTATCCTTTTCTATTTACTTTGTAGTTGTTTCCGTTATGTTTTCTTGATCTTTGTGTTCGGTGATCTCTTTACTGTATATGCCTGTCTTTTGAAAATCAAATTCGAACTCGCTGCCTCCATTGAATTAGCGATTTGAGTAGATACTATGGCTTTTCAGCCGCAGCTAGGGTTTTTCTAAGATTTTCCTGTTAAAATGGCACTTCCTCTGCATTGGATCGATTTTAGTATCACTTGAATCGCCTGTCCCTTTTTGTGATTACTTTATTGAATATTTTTTAATTTCATTCTGAGCTTTCGTCTCCTTTCTTTTCTGTCAGAAGCCAGAAAAAAACAAAAAAAAAAAAAAAACTTTTTCTTTTTGTGTTTAAATAGTTGAAGGGATTATGGCGTACCAGCAGCAGCAACAGCATCCCATACCGGGTCCGAGCTCGGGTTCAGGTCCGGGTGGATTCCATTTCATGAATTCTCCATTCGGGGACACAACTTTCACTAAGGTTTTTGTCGGAGGGTTGGCTTGGGAGACTCAGAGTGAGACCATGAGGCGCTATTTCGAGCAGTTTGGGGAGATACTTGAAGCCGTTGTCATCACTGATAAGAATACTGGCCGATCCAAAGGATATGGTTTTGTGAGCTCCTATTAACTTGGTTGACAATTTTTAATTTTTTGTGTTGTTTGTGTAGAACCTCTATTCTCTCTTTATTCCGCTATCTGAAGTGTCTTTCTGGTGATTGTACATCCCGATTTAGGTTACAGGCGACTTCGAAGTGTTATGTTAACAAAATTCATTTAATCTATTTCTGTTTAGACTGTTATTTATCTAAGTATGCTATCCAAATAGGATCTTGCTGATTTATTGTGTCCGAGGGCAAAATGTGGATAGTTTAGTGACTTGTGTCCCTAAATGGTGTTTCTGTTGCGGGTTTAGGTGACTTTTCGGGACTCTGAATCAGCCAGAAGAGCATGTGTAGATCCGGCTCCAATTATTGATGGGAGGCGAGCAAATTGTAATATGGCATCACTGGGGAGACCTAGGCCAGCGGTTCCTTTTGGTAATAAACTTCATTAGTATATCAGTGTTGCCATCTATTCTGGAGGATTTGAACTTTCCACATTTTCCTCTTTCAAATTTCACCCTTTTCTACAGCATCTTTAGCAAAATTTCGAATTGTACATGTTATAATATATTACTATATCAGCTGGGTAAAATTACACCATTGCATTGGCATTTTACTCAAAAACTGCTTTGAGTGGATTTGTTGGAGATAATGTAGTTTAACAACAGTATCGACTCCCATATAAAGGTATGTCGTCCTGGGCAAGATCCTGCATTTGCACATTTGTGCTTATGCTCCTAGTCTTGCGTAAAATTCTTGAAGCGTTTATTTGACAGGAAAACTTTAGTTTGATGATTTATACCTTCATTTATGAAATCGTAATCAACCACCTGCAATTAAAAAGCAAGCCTTTTCCTTAAAATTTGTTTCTATTTTGTGGCTTTTTTTTTCTTCAAATTTTCCAGAAAAAACATTTTAGAGTTAAGTTTCTATCATTCATGTTTATGTACAGACTCAAAACAAGTCATTAATCGATTTTTATTCGTAGAATGGTTGAAAGCCCGGAAGTGCCGTTTTATGGGCATTTTGTTGTAGCTAACATAATTGTACACATATTACTGGAAGTTTTCAGTTGGGCTATGTTAAGAAGTGGAAAAGATTAGACCCAATATATTGAATTTTTGGTTTTATCTCAATCTAACATTGTAATGTATATCTGTATATGTTTTTTGCTCATAGGACGCCTTAGATCTCCGGCACCTTACCTTGGAGGCACACCAGCTGCTAGGGGTGCTTATCCTGGAAGTTTTGGCTACCAGCAGCCTGTTACTTATGGATATCAACAAGGATTGATGTATTCCCCATATGGGTGAGCTATGTTTTATGATATGATATTTATATGGTGTTTTGATGGATTTTTTGTTGTTTGTATGGTGTCGACAGATTTTTATAGATTTTGAAACTGGTTTGTCTGGACTATGGATTACCTTCCATATCTGTTTAGTGAATCATATAATTAGTTCCTTCGTAGCATTCTGTTTATCATTCTTGTTTCTCGACAAAGAAAATAAACATTTTCTTTCTTTTTTATCTAAGAAAATCGAAATGATATTGATTTTATGGCCTTTTAGAAGGATTATCTAGATGCTTTAGTAAAAAATTTTCGCAGAAGTGTGGTTAATATGGAGTAATTAATCAATCATCGATATGTATGATGAGGCAATCCAAGTGCATTGCTCAACTTTTACCTGCCTTGGACTTCACCTGAATAAGGCATGAGAATCGAGAACTGTAGCATCAAATCTGCATTGCGTTTATGTGCATTAGTTTTATCCGAGTGTCATCTACCAAATACACGTTAATTTTATCGGAGTGTCATCTACTAAATAGGCAGTTTATCTTGGTTGCTTAGATTTGATGTATTAAAAAATGCATAGATAGTTGTTTTGCGTGCTTTGTTTAATATGGGTTTGATCTTTTCCTTTAATTATATTCAAGGTTATCACAATGATTCAGTGAATCATTACTTGATGATGATGCTCTTATTTTTTGTGGTCATAACTTTGTTTAGTGTAACTCGTAGTATGCAAGTTTTACTGTGTAACTGAAGTTAATTGTTTAAGAAATTATTGATTAACTTAATTGTTTTCATTTACCGGAAAGAATGTCGGCGATTTGGAAATGTTTTTCAGAAATATAGTCTGAAGCTGTTGCTTTTGATATAATGGTTATGGCAGTTCTGTCTCTTGCTGAAGAAATTCAAGCAGCAATAACCTTATATTATGGTTATATATTTATGTGGATATGATGTGTGTGTTGAGGACAGCTAAAAAAATGTAGTTCTGGGTCCATTTGTTACAACGATCGTCATTCTTTTGGATAGTATTTGGTCTGTTGAAAGAGAACGATACTCCCATGCAAAGTTGGATTCTTCATTTTCTTTCTTGGATGCCTTGAATCTATTGCAGATTTCGTGAAAGGCTTTGTAGATTCTGTTATGAGTTAAATAGTAAATGAATGTATTATTTATAAGACTTCACGCTGTTATTTTGGTTGTTAATTTCATTGCATTAATGTCATATCTAAGTTAATAATCCAAACAATTGACTAATCTTGATCTTTTGAAGAAACAGGTATGCTGCATACAGTCCAGAATATGCTTATCCTCAGGTCAACATTCAGAAACTTGCTGCTGAATGTTCTCCATGCTAATATATTTTTAAGTCGTTTTGACACTGTTATCTTTTTTGGGGGTGTAGGGTGTTTACAACCCATATGGAAATCAGCAATTCCTTCAGATATATGGTGTGCCTGGAACAGTTGGCACAACTATGTATCCTTACAGCCAGTTGAGCCAGGCTGTTCCAGGAAGTCATAGTTATACAGCATTGCCAGGATATGCAATGCCTGGTCATCAGATAGTGCCGTTTGGTGGTTCGAGTGCCAATGTAATGACATCGTCCTCTGTTCCAACTATTCCAGTGCCATATCATGCAGGTAAGTATCTTTGTTTCTGCTAGCTCAGCATTGTGTATCACATTTATACACTTTAAATAATTTGATCCATGCACAATTCCTCCTATGCCTTGTTTTCATATTTTGGAGTCTTAACATTGCTGTCTTAACCACTTCTGTATTGTGTAGGATTTGGTTGTTTCTAGGTTTATGCTTTGTAGTAGAGAACGCTTATATCCTCTAAGTTCCCCAAACACATTAAAGAAAAAGGAAACATAACCTCTGCCCTGTTCACTTTCACCGATAATCATTTGACTTCAACCCCCTTGGATATAAACCCATGGATGACCCTATTAAGTTAAGTAAGAAGGTTCATACATATGAGTTTTAGGACTATGCCTCTTTAAGAATAAATCTGATCTGGAGATCGAAACACCATGGATATCTTCTCTTTTGACTTGTGGTCTGCGCACGACTCTGATATCTTGTTGGAGTATTTTTTTCCCTACTAAAAGTTATTGGCTGCACACTGATTGATTTGGTCAGAGGTGATACCATTTTAATGTTGGATATTATGTGTCTATGGTATTTTTGGTAATTAGTTGCTGCCCTCAGTTTTTATTGGTCAAAGTATTATGTTGGTAGACGGTGACAGTTGGCACTTGCCGAAAGAGGTGTGTGCATGTGTGTGGTGTTAATGGTTCTTTGTTTGTCCCTTGGGTTGGGTTTAGCGTGTGCTACAAGTGGCTGGTTGAGTGAGAATCGTACTGAATTGTGTTTCCTCCCTTTTAAGTGAATTCATTTCCATTTCATCCTTTTGTTGTTGAATATTGGCTGGGGTTGCTCATTTAAGGGTGAAAACGACACTTGATAATTCATGTACTTTAAGACTAAAAAACAAGTCGTAGTAAAATTTAATGAAGTGGAGAAAGTTTATGAGGTTGGTGCCCTTCTTGTGTCTTATTATAATATTATTATTAAAACCATTATATTTAAAAAAAAAAAATTTATGTATATTCTGCAACTTGTGGAGAGTGGGGCCTTGAGTTTATGTTGGTTTTGAAAGGCGTATGAAGTTGCAGTTACTCAGAGTGGCATTCATTTCAGCATGGAAAGTATATACATCTAAACGTAGTTGGGATGGCATTATTCATTTCATTATCTGTAGGTGAAGAGATTTTTTGTTTGAGCTAACGTATTGGTTGTATCAGGTGCTATTCCTCAACAGCCACAATTCATACTACCTGTGCATTCTCCTCAATTCATGCCCGGTAGCGGTTCTGACCAAAATGCTGGGTGAGGGTTTGATCTAGGTAAGTTTTCTTATTCACATCTGGATCTATACATATAGATATATTTATATATTTGTGGCAGTTATATCACTATTTTATACCACTATTTTTCAGGTTCCCTTAGATTGCAGCAGGACTAAGAACAGCAGTACTGCCACTTGATTGGCAGGCTTCAAATCTAGCCTTGCAAATTATTCGTTTTGCATTCTAGAGGTATCTTACTAGTTTCCAGTACACATTTTCTTTGATGATTTCTCTTGAAAAGGAAAATTCAGTGGGCGAGAAAAAAAAAAAAATAAACGAATACATCCGTCGTGTGCAGGTCTTAAAAATTGTCGCGCTCACCAGAGAAGTCAAAGTCAAAGTCCGAATCGTTCCTTACGGTGGAGAAAGAGGAAATGGAATGTGCGGACTGCACATCTCCTTTTAACTTTACATGTGTCTGAAAACTCTTGTTTGTGTTTTCTGCTCTAGCCTTCTGGATGGCTGGCAGAGAGTCAGGTGGTAGCTGGAATGGGGTTCCGGCTGAAAAAAAAAAGAAAGTTTGTATGGTAGAATCAAATATATGATTCATTTGTATTCTCGAGTCTCCCAGCATTTTGGGTGTGTAGATAGGAGTCTCTGGTGTCGTTGGTCTTTGCGTTGTATCCTGCATTGTATTCTAAGAAAAAAAAAAAAAAAAAAGAAGTCGGGTCAGCATCTTGTGCATAACAACAGCAGATCTTTTATTTTTTTTTTAGGTTTTATTGGACATTTGTTCTGCATGTAATTTGGATTCAAGCTTAGAGCCTGACTTCAAAATATGAAAGAAGCTCAAGGTCTCTCGAATGGGAAGACGGTTCTCTCTATTTTTATTTGCTCTCCCCTTTTTCTTACGCTGTTGGTTGTGCAGCAGGACACGTGTAAAGTGCTAGGAACTCACTATATGTGTTAGGCAGTACCATGTGTGTCCTGTTGGGATGATAATACCACCGTGTTGCCCAAGTTATATACTCATGTTAGGCGGATGGCCATAAAAAAGGGAATTATTTCGGGAATTATTATAGCTTATATCTACCCTTACAATATGGATGTATGATGTTTTTTACGTGACATGACATTCAAAGACACTGCACTATCTAGATATTGGTGCAATTGAACAAGTGGTTGGAAAAAAAAAGGATGTTATGATATTGTATGTCGATTCGGATAAAAGTTGTACGTTAGGCAAAATGAATTCTTTCATATGACGAAAGGAGTATTACTATTACTTAATTGTAATTATTTGAATATAGAGAGACATGATGTGACCAAATAGAGGAGCAATCATATTTATTTTAATATAAAAATAAGAGAAATACACATGTTGTGACAAAGGGGAGAGGGAAATGAGTAATATGTCCGATAATTAAGTTTAGTTTTATGAAATCGAAATATTATAGAGAGAGAGGAATTAGAGAGAACAGAAAATGATTGTAAGGTGTGATTTTCATTAATAACTGAAGTCCTATTTATAGGAAGACTTCAGATGACACAATTGTAATTACATAATTACCTCAAGGGCATAATAGTCATTTACACTATATAAAAACAAAGATGTAATTCAAACATTACTTTCATGGTATATTATAACACTCCCTTTGAATGACTATTTACATAAATATTTGCTGAACTAGTTTGAAGAAAAACGCAATGGGAGAAAAACTTTCAAACTGTTTGTATTGGAGCTTGTGGCAATCATATCATGTTGCATCATAATGTTGGTAGGAAAGCTCTGTTGGATAAAACTTCAGCAATATGTAATCTCGCAAATTTGCTCCCCCTTATCTCGATAGTTCTTGTATGAGTATTCTTGTGCCGTCTCAGTAAAACCTCGTGGGACAAAAACTGAGTGAATCTGTCATGTCTATCATTCGTTGTTGGAGTATCCACGTGTTGCCTCATTAAAACTTGTCAAGAAAACTCAGTGGGAAACACTTGATCGAAGGAAAAAGAGTACAACTACTCCTTCTCTTTTCAAGCTATGAGGAATAATCTTGATCTTTGTACTAATCCTCATTATGCTATGAATATGCCTCGTTAAAACCTTAATAGGAAAAACTCAATGGGAAAAATCCTAATTAAGGAAAAATAGTACATTATTCATACTAATACGCCATTCCAGTTGCCTCGTTAAAAACCTTGCTAAGAAAACCCAATGGGACAAAACCTCAGTCAAGGGAAAAAAAGTGAAACACGTATTTTATAAATATGCCCCAGACATTTCAATGATCCTCCAAGGATTAGTACGAGTATCCATAGGCGGATCCAGGATCGAAAAACCACTGGTGCACCGACCGTCCCACGAAAACAATGTCGAACGATAAAATATATATTAAAATTACATTAAAGATAACAAATAATACATAAGGAAAGTCAGTAATAACAAAGCGGGGGACAATGAGACGAACATGTCATGCTGGAAAACTTACCTCTAGATCGGGGTGAGGTCGAGCCTATTGGGGGTACTCAGGACAGGGGACGATCCCCATCATGTGCGTGTGTGGGAAAAAAAAAAAAAAAAAAAAGGATCCGTACATTTACAAAGAAAATCGCTTATATTTACTGTCCATTTCCTGAAAATGTGGTAAAATAACATCATTACTAATAGTTTTAAGTACATATTTTTTTATAAATGTTACAAGACGATTATTTAACCATTGATCACCCATCTTACTACATAACTCACTCTTTACATACTTCATAGCTGAGAAGACTCGTTCAACACTTGCAGTTGCTACGGGAAAATCAACATTTCTTTCAAAAGTAATTTCTAATATTTGATTAACTGAAACTCTTCAGCTAGTTTTGTATTAAGGGTGCATCTTAATTTTTTCATCAAAAGAAGCAAGTGTTTGCGAGATACTTCAAGGTTGAATAAACAATTTTAAACACTTTAATTAATATCGTCTTCATCAAAACATATTACGTCAAATTAAAAAATATATTTAATAGGTATATATGACTTTACCTATTAAACTTCGAGAGTAAAAAATAATTAAACCCCTCGATAATTCAACTATTGCCAAAATAAAATAACGGGAAAGATAATACTAGATATTATAGGGGAAGGGGGTCTTATTCTGAAAAAATCTAGTGGTGCACGTGCACCACTAGGTTATGGCTAGGTCCGCCCCTGCGAGTATCATCTTCAGTGCAGTTTTGTAATATCGAACTCATATTCATTGCAATATATTCCAAAATTTTGTTGGAGATTCCATATTGGTTGTGATTAAACTGCCTCGTTAAAAACCTTACTGGGAAAACCCAGTGGGATAAAACCTCAGTCAAGGAAAAGAGTACAGCATATAATTTTCGTTCACAACACTATATTTTGAGTGACTGCACGCACTGATAATATGTTCAAAATTTCCTCAGGAGTCACTTTCAGTAAGCCCATATGTTTCATTTTATTATAAGGGCATATATTTCAATTTCGATGGATTTCAATATCCTCATTCTCACAAATCATGGATTTTAATATCCTCATTTTCAATATCCATATCTCACAGTCATAGATATCCTCATATCATTTATCGATATCCTCTTTCCAATCATTTATATCCTCATTTCATGGATATCCTCGTTCCAATCATTTCTCATATCATTCATAGCGCTATATTGTGTCGACACATTTCAATATTTATTTCCCCATGGCAACATAACTTGTCGAGATATCTCATTGCATATGCCTCCTTTTATGTCTATATACTTCTCAAAAGTATATGCCTCCTTTTATCATTTGCTTTGATTCATATTCGGGGAACTATTATGTATTTATTAAAGCAGTTGTAGTTGGTACCAAAGATTAATAATTTGTCATGCATCTTTAAACTTCAAGTTCATATTTCAGTTGTGAGGATATAGTGTGATGCATTTCACATATTTCCAACTACCAATACTCCCCCTCATGCTAAGAGATTTCTTGAGCACCAAACTCGTATGCCAGTATCTCAGTATTCATCTTCAGTCATGGGAGTTTATATATTATGTTCTTGATATTGGCTGGAGGACTTCAAATAGTATTCCAATTGATATCCCACTTGTATGCGCATATCTTGATCATTTCTGGGATCTATTCAAGTTTGTTTGGGATAAATTATTAGCTTTATATGATCTGGAATATATGCTCAAATCGTGAGCAAATCATCTCGTAAATTTCTGATTACGAGTCATATACATATGTGACTATCTAGTGGATCCATAATATATAGTAGTTCACATGTAGAGGAAGTGGGCCCATACTCCCCCTTAATATATTCCAAATTTGTTAAGGATTCATTCCCAATATTGGCTAGTAGTGATCAATCGAGAACAAATATTTGAAGACATGATGTGTCTGTATCACGTATCACATCATCTTTCGGTGCCATTATTGCACATCATTTTAAACATGAAGTCGTTACTCCCATATGTCATATTATGTTATTCAAATATAGAGCCGTAGTTCATACGCTTCATGAAGCGGAGTCAAATCTCATACGCGTAATTTCAATCTATAAATAGATTATCATTGTATTCACAATCATCCATACCGAGGGTTTGAATATCATAATGGATTCAATGCTTTCGAATCTTCATAAATATTACCCATCTCTTCCAATGAGTATCATAAAAAGAATTTATCGAGCTCGACTCGAAAGATTAAGGGTGCTAATGAGAAATTGCATCCCAGAAGATATTCGATGGTTGATCGAAGCACAAGTTCGACTATCTGGTGAATTTTCAAATTCATTTAAGTACATGCCTGGTACAGGTAAGAGTAGTTTTGCAAAGAAACGGAGAGCAAAAGGATTAGGTGGGTGCTATAAATGTGCTCGATGGACATGTGACACACGATGCAAATATGTGGGGTTTGTATCCAAAAATCGAGAAGATAAAATAGCATTTATCAAGGATGGATTGAGTAAGGAATCTATCGATCATGATATCCAACAGATTCTTGATACACATCCCAGTGGATACGTTCATCGTGAACTAATGGCTTTGTGGATACAATTAATTTAAGGATGAACGGGAACGTTATAGCCATGAAAAATTAGTCTCAAAAGATCCAGTTTGTAAGTCCGTTATGTTATCGTTGGTATAAGGTAAATAGAAAAATAATGCAAGTGATGAATATTGTTTTCTAATATTTAAATTTTTCAGTTGCCGATCGGTAACGTCATTTTCATTGAAAAATATATTATCATATCTTTCGTTTTCTTTTGTAATTTTGTCAAAAGTAATGACTTATCTGCCGCTCCTTTTTCAATGAAAATAGTGAAGTCATTTGTCGTTTAGTAAGAAGTTTGTTCTTTAAATTTGGGATCAACAAATCAGAAAATATATCTCTCATAAAAGTATTTTGAAAGTCTAGTGTAGAAAGATGGAGTTCTCAGAATCCTCATATAGATCTCATCCAATTAAAACTATATGTATTTTAGGTGGATCCAAACTGATATGTCATATCCAGCATATAGATATGGCATATCAATTCGTAAAAGAATTAGGTAAACATAAAATCGATATATTGTATGGTGGGAGTAATTTTAGATTTTTGGGTTATCTTTTAGAGGCTGCACAAAATGGGAGAATAAGAGTAACAAGTGCCTTACACTATCCCACAGTTAGAACCAGTAGTATAGGGGGTTCAATTGGGTTGATGCTTCAAGCACAGTCTGTGCATGATAGTTTGATGTATGTGGTGGATAATAGTGATGCCTTTATTGTTCTTCCAGGTGGTTGTGGCACACTCAATGAGATATTCAACATCACGTCATAGGCTGAACGGGACTTCCATACCAAACCTATAGGTTTGTTGAATATTAATAATTTCTTCAGCGTTTGCTTGCCTTTCTGGATCAAGGAGTAGATCACAAGTTTATATCTCAGCCATCACGAGATATAATAATATGCGCTGATATGTTGCTGATCTACTTATAAAGTTTCAGGCATATATTTCAGTTAAGAATTTGGAAGTCAAAGCTCATCAGCCACAAAGTATTGGCGCAAAACGAAAAAGAAGTTTAGATCCTTTAGATCTTTCATTATAAACCCTGATACCAGGCATGGGTGGCAGAGTTATGGACTTTTATACTCTCGAGACGCACCTCTTCTCTTTTTATAGGTTTCATATGTATTTTCTTTTTCGCATTTCATATTGTCGAGTGTTTACTGCCTTTCTGCTAGTTTTGATAGTTTCACTTTGACTACTTTATGCTTATTCCAGAGCAATAATAAGATCATCTTTTGCCTTTATGCAAATATATTATTCTCACGAATATATGACATATGCTTCTCGATAAATGTTGTCATGTCGATATGATTTTAATGATCCCACCATGTAATATAATCAACATGGGATTTATTGAGCAATTATTTTCCAGTGATAGTTTTTCATATCACTTGTCAAATCATCCCACCATGAAGCTTGCATAGGATTTTATTTAATTAATCGGTGATAGTTTAAGGTATCACTTGCTCAATTTTCTCCATTCGTGTTTAATAATCATGGAGATCGGATACTATTTCCATCAACTGCTTCTTCTTCGAGAGCATGATTTGAATCATTGATCAACTACTTCTTCATAGTAAGATTTATTTTTATCAACTGCTTCTTCGAGAGCAGGATTTAGATAATCGATCAACTACTTCCTCATAGTAGGATTTATTTTTATCAACTGCTTCTTTGAGAGCAGGATTTAGATAATCGATCAACTACTTCTCCAGAGTAGGATTTATGAACTATTCATGTGGTATAAATAACCACAATGGTGATATATAATATATAAATTGCATATGTAAAATCATCCGTCTTGTGATAATTGAACTAATCACATGAGAGGTATTGTAATTGCAAAAAAATAAAATTCGATAAATGTGTGGTTTCAAACCACCACTTTGAGATAAATAAGAGATAGAAGTCTACAAAAATAATTAACTGCTTCTACCAGAGCAGGATCGTCCAATCAGTTCCTCAAAATATAGTCAAGGTATAGGTCGAAATATCGACTGCCGTTAATAACAAGTGTAATGGTATGTATTGATAAATCTTTGCGATTTCCAGAGTTGGATATTAATTCGTCCATTTTAATAAATTGATAATACGAAAAGAATTAACACTCATATCAATATTACTGTGAAATTGAAGCTCTCGTAAAATAGATCACGATGGTATCAAGTAAAATTAATTCTGAGATCATATGAATTTTATATATAAGAAAAACCAAATTTATGATTTAATGAATTAGAAGAATATTTTATTCTTTATATATATATATATATATATATATATATATATATATATATATATATATATATATTTGTTAACTATGTTTTGTGAGATTTGTTTTTTTTCTCTTGTTATATATATATATATATATATATATATATATATATATATATATATATATTTTTTAACTATGTTTTGTGAGATTTGTTTTTTTTTCTCTTTTATCGCGGAAATATATTGACATTATAAAGGGCATGTATGAGGAGAGTGTACAAGTGTACGTACTAATATTGGGAGGACGAAGAATTCCTATTACGATTGGGGTGCATCAAGGATCTGCTCTTAGTCCTTTTCTCTTTGCCATAGTCATGGGCGAATTGACAAGAGAAATTCAAAATGACGTTCCGTGGTGTATGATGTTCGCAGATGATATTGTGTTGATTGATGAAACGAAGGTTGGAGTGCAAGAAATTGGAACTTTGGAGGATACTTTGGAAGCTCGAGGCTTTAGGTGAGCGAGTAAGGCCGAATATATGGAGTGTAGGTTTAGCGAAGCAGTGCTAGAGAGGCGGGGATGATCACATTTGATGGGAAAGTTGTTCATGGATCCACTTTCTTTCGGTATCTTGGATCTATTATCCAAAAGGATGGAGAGCTAGATGGCGATGTGGCTCGTGAGAATAAAGCGGGGTGGTTGAAGTGGAAGAGTGCCACGGTGGTTTTATGTGATCTGGCGTCGCTCATAGATTAAAGGGTAAATTTTACCGCAATTAGGCACATTTGTTATATATGGCACCGAGTGTTGGGCAGAAAAGCGATGTCACGTTGAAAAGATGAATGTGGCGAGAGATGCGTATCTACGATGGATGTGTGGTCATACAAAAAGGATCGGCTCGAAATGAGGTGATCGGAGAGAAAAGAGTTGCGTCATAGAAGACAAGATGATGGAGAATCGATTACGATGGTTTGGTCGTGTGAGAAGAAGACCTATTGATGCCCAGGTGAGGAGGCTAGAAAGTTGGGGAACAAGTAATGTTGTGAAAGGTAGAGGAAGGCAGAAAACTTGGATAAAGATGATTGAAAATGATATGCGGTTTCTTGGAATTGGAGAAAGTATGGCGATGGAGAGGCAAATGTGGCGGGAAAGAATACGGATGGTGGATGGAGTCTGATTCCTTTTTTTTTTTTTTTTTTTTTTTTAAATTCCTATTTTCTTTTATTTCATTTTATCTTTTAATTTATTTTTCATGATTTTTTTTTTTTTTTTTACATTCATTCTCTTTTTTTATTTGCTTTTTTTCTCTACTTTTTCCCTCTTTTTTCCTTTTATGTTATTTATGTAACGATTATTGACGGTTTCATAGTTTGATTCATGTTAGCCGACCCCAAATCATTTTGGGACTAAGGCTTAGATGTTGTTGTTGTTGTTATTGTGGAAAACCTGCCGCCTGTCCTCTTTTTTTTTTTTGTGTCTTCTTTATTTATTATTTTCACACCCCTTATTTAGGGTGGACTTTCGCTGCCTTGTAGCCGGGAAAGTACTCAACCTATAGTTATTTGACTGGGTAGACAGCTTTATTATAGGGCTTCTTTTCGGTTCCTTTCCCGTGACTTCTTCCCTTTTTTTTTCTTTTCTTCTTCAAAGTTCAACCCATATGGTATGTTGCAAGTATAGACATATATCACATTATTAAAAAATATTAATAAATACCTCTCGGAACTAAGCAGGCAAGTGCGTCAGGAAGATGTGTCAATCCCAGCCATGAACCTCCACGATAATGATGGTTATCTGACTGTCCAAATAGTCGGAGATTCGCCCAGCTATAGTTGAGCAACAAAAAGATGTTAAACTGTATCCACCAGAATCTTGATTTGTACGTTTGTGCTGGTTGCTGCCGTCATGCCCATGAGGTAACTGGAGCTGAAGCCGGTGGAGTTGATCACTGATTTTGACCATCACTCATCAATTGGGTTTCACAAATCCGCTCTATTTCTAAAACTGCTTTTCTCTCTGAATTGGATTTATTGAAGAACCTTATGCATGTTCTTGGATGTATGCTAGATGTTATGACGGTAGAAGGTGGATTGTTATTAGAACTCTCGTTTTTCTCCTTTTTTTAGAGAATCAACTATTGGATGATTATACATAATTTATTACACGAGGGGTGAATGATGATTACTGCATAGAAAATGATCTAAACAGAACGAGAATGAAGAAGTTTCCTCGAACAAGATCACGAGAAAATAAACAGACCCATGATGTTCTTTGTGTTCAAGAAGGATTGAAATTTTGAGAATTTCTATTGGAGAATTAAATGTTATTATTTTGTAATAATTGGATTTTTGATACGGCGGATCATCTATAAGATGCAACTGTAGAGCATACTCTCGACATATTACTCAATAGGTTAGAGTCGTGCTGATAACGTATTATGAAATCCAAATATTATGGAGAGAATAGAAAATGATTCTCAGGTGTGATTTTCATTAATAACTGAAGTCCTATTTATATGAAAACTTCAGATGGCACAATCGTAATTACATAATTACATCAAGGGCATAATAGTCATTCACACTATATAAAAATAAAAGGGTAATTGAAACATCACTTTCATGGTATATTATAACATTTAGGAAATTGTTGGTGGTATTTAAAATTTGTATTAAGATTCAAAACATGAATTTAGTATTTTGCCACTAGGGCAAAACACGTCCATTGCTAATGGACCATTGGTTGTTTACCAAGTATTGAGATTCTTAGTTTGAATTTAGTACACTTTCACTTAGAAAGAGTTGAACATGTGGCTACGTGGATAGCTTGAATTCGTTAAAGACTACGACTTGGAGATTTTTTTACCATTTGATAGGCGATGCACTGATTCGTAAGCTTCCGTTTATTTCTACGTCAGAAGAATTTACAGTCCAACCGAAACTACTACATGAGTTACTTCATTGAAGTGTGGATTTAGAGAATTCAAGGACAATTGTATGTACTTGAATTGATATCTTTTCTAAACGATGAGATCAAGTGTTATCGCACTCGGGATGAGGTGATCAAGTATAAAGCCCCATGTTTTGCGATTCACGGCAGATTTGTTGAGGCTACGAAACAGACTGTATGTTCAATATGACGTCGCTTTGAGACATACAATATTGAAGGGTGCTCATTCCACACCTTATTTTATTCATCCTGGTGCTAGTAAAATGTAGATTGAAATAATTTTTTGGTGGAATAATATGAAGAAGTAGATGAAGGAATTTGTTTCAAAGATGTTTGACTTGTCAATAAGTCAACATAGAATATCAGCGACTAGTGAGTCTGTGGAAGCCACTTTCGATTTCTGAATAGAAGTAGGAGGACGACAGTGGGAATGAATATGATTTGGGTCATAGTTAAACCAAATTAAAGCTTTTTTAGTATCAAGGATACTTGGAGACCACGAGGTCGACTCGTTTGTTCATTGCAGTGATAGTTAGACTACATGGTACCCTCAAAGCATTGTTTCCGATATACATGGTCAATTTGTATCCCACTTCTCGAAAGAAGTGCATCTTGCTTTATGAATCGAGTTGAATTTTAGTACAATGTATCATCCTCAGTTAGATGGGAATTTAGAGGGAAAGATTTAGAAGCTGGAATATATGCTTCGAGCTTGCGCTTTATATTAGATATCTAATTCGGAATCATATTCACGTTTGAACGAATTTATGTATAACAAGAGTTGGCATAGATCGATTAAGATCACACCCTTCTGGGCATTGTATGGAAGAAAGTGTAGATCACCCTTATGTTGAGTCGGCTGACTTACTTGGAGCTAATCCAATTTTATTCAATGAACCAAAAGATTGCCATTATTCGAGAGAGACTTTTTAATGTCATATGTCGAAATAAGTCGTATGCCGATATTTGTCGTAAATTATTGGGGTTTGAGGTAGTTGATCACATATTTTTGAAGGTTCCATCTACCATAGGGTTTTCATTTGGGGAGAAGCAGAAAATTAAGCCCTCGGTATATCGGTATTTCTTAGATACTCAAAAGAGTTAGAGAATTAACAGATCGTTTAGTTTTGCCTCCATTGCCAAGTCATGTACAAACTTTTCATGTTTTGCAGCTAAGAAAGTACATTCATGACCCAAATCATGTTTGGCTTCTGTAAAGTTGAGATAACAAACGATGACACACTTGAGGAGAATCTAATGAAGATTCTAGATAGACTAGTAAAGCAAATAAGGAATAAGTCGGTCGTACTGGTAAAGGTATGATGGTTGTGATATGGTGTCAAATGAGCAATATATGAGACTCGGGATAGTATGTGTAATATCTGCATTTTTTCTTTTCCTGGTACCTTTTCAATTTTTTGTGTTTTCCTATTTTGGTGGCTCGTGTGTAACCGCACGTGTATTTCAAGAATACTTAATTTCGGATTTATTATATTCAATTCCGCTATTGTTGTCTTTTCCATCATTTTTCGATCCGATTCTTGTGATTACTGTTGGAACCGTCGTTTTGGGGTTGTCATATATTTATCGTATGTTATTGTGCGTGTTGTGAACTTCTGTACGTTGTTCCGAGCGTGTTTCGTGTGTTCCGTGTGTTTGAATCGTTTTTCTCTTGGCAGCCTAACGCACGCTACGATTGTTGATTAGCGCGCGCTAGTCTTTCTTGGTAGCGCACGCTACGCTTGTTTGGTAGCGCACGCTAGTGATTCGGGCACAGAAGTGTCAGTAGCCTGCTTATGCCTTCTGCCCTCTAGAGAGTTGTTCTAGTGCACGCTAATAGTTTGCTCTAGCGCACGCCACTTTTCGGGTTTTAGCGCACGCAGAGTGGCCGGTAGCGCACGCTAACCCGACAACCTAGTACTGGGCAGTTTACTTCTGGACTCGGCTGATGTCCAGGTAGCGCACGTTATGGCCCGATAGCGCGCACTACTGAGGGGCGGTTAGCGCATGCTATTTCCTAATAGCGCAGGCTAACGGTCCAGAACTATAGGTTATGGACTGGAGTGTTAGCATTCTGAACCGAGGAAGTAATCGATAGCGCACGTTAACTTGGACATGTTAGCGCACGCTAATGACCTCTGGTTATAAAAACCAGAGGGTTGACTGGGGCAGCTCATTTCTCCCCCTTTTCATTTCTTCTCCGAGAGTTAGGCGACTGGAGCTTTGAGAGCCTGGATTCAAGCGATCATCATCATCTATTCAATATCTTGAGTCTCTAACACCAGATTCTCATCATTTAATCATCCTCCACCTCTTGAATCACGCTAAACCTTCTAGAACCCTACTTTTGGGGGAAATTGGGGGTTTTCGCATTTTGGTCCGATTCGTTCCGTTTTGTTGGTTAATCCATGATGAATATGATTAATATTGTCGGTATTATTGATTTCCCTACGGATTCATGGTATATTTCGTGGTTTTTGCGTATTCGAGAGGGTTTGGTTGTGGTTCGCCCTCGTTGTTGTTCCTATTCAAATATACATGAATCGTAGGCGGGTTTTCGGGTGTATTCCATTTCCGTATTCGTTTATAAATGGTTGTAATTGTATTCTTCGAATCATTAGGTTCGGTTTCGCCAATTCCTAGCGGTCGTGTTGATATTCCCCTTCCGTTTGTGTCACCGTCTATTGATCGAGGCAAGTACCCTTATGAATTTACAATCTTGACATGTTAGTTTTGCATGAGAAATTGTGTGTGTGTGTGTGTGTATGCTCACTACGGGTTAGATCCGACGGGGTCTCGGTAGGGGTCCACGGAGGTGTGGATCGACGATCTTTGCTTTTAACCACTACAGGTTAGATCCGACGGGGTCTCGGTAGGGGTCCACGGAGGTGTGGATCGACGGTTAATTGCAGTGCATTTTACAAATGTGTTTTGGATTATGGCGTTTCCGGAAATGTGAGTTTCAACTGATATTTTTTGAATTGCATGCTTGACTATACGTGTAAGGTGTAAGTTGTTCATTTAGCTACTTGTACTAGCGTAATTGCTAACCCCTCTGGGGACCCGTTTTGGGGAAATTCGTTTTATGAATTTCAGGTCAGGTTCTTCGAGACGAACGGGCGCTGGACTAGTATGCGGATGACGGCCATGCGTGATGATTGTGCAAAAGTGTATCTTTATGGTTTCATGTCTTTTGATGTGTTTCACCATTTGTAAACTAATAGAAGTACTCGAGTACTTAGGCATTTTTGTCCGTTCGGATTGAAGTGTGTTTGTCTATTGTATTTATGTTGGATGATTGTGTTGTGCTTGACCGGTTAAACCGGGTGGATTATTTTGTTTTGCGTCTTTATGACGTCGTGTTATTATGTTGATTCCGCGAGTCTACGAGTATATTTTGGTCGTTTAGCCTGGTGGATTCCATGTAGGGATCCGCGGCGCTGTAATATACCCTGGATATCCTGGGGGTGTTACAGAAAATGGTATCAGAGCAGTAGGTTTATGGATACCTAGGCTTGTCGGTTTATTGGGTCTTAGTGTGTTTCATTTTGCACATCGTCATCATGCTTCCATGATTCCGGTGCTTCCAGTGCCCGTAAGTTTTCCCTTACTCTGTTCCTTATTTCCTTGTGTCGCACCTTTGATTCTTGATTTGTGTTTGTTTTTCCTCTCGTACTTACCATCGTATGGCTTTTGCCACTTATTTAACATTAGTATGGATGCTGTAAGAGGCCGTGGTCGTGGTCGTGGATGCGGATGAGGACGTGGGGCAATCGGTGGGGCGGCCACGTCACATTCTTCTGGAGCCGGCAGTACCGGTGACCGTCATAGCCATGCCTCTACTCAGGATGGCGCCAACCTTGGTGTTGCGGCTGTTATGCAACAAATGGTAGACCAGATGGCGGCGATAGCTCAGGCGGTTTAGAATCCGAATCCAGAGCGGATCGTTGGCTACAGGATGTCATCAAGATGCATCCTCCTCAGTTTTCGGGAGCTTCAGACCCGATCGGATGGGAGGGGTGGATCAAAGAGATATCCAAGGTTTTCGTCGCCACCAACTGTCCCGAAGACCGCAAGGTCCCTATTGCTCAGTATTTTCTCACTGGGGATGCTACTGACTGGTGGGACGCCGTTGAGCCCAGGGACCGCGTTGCGACATGGGATGAGTTTAAAAACCTGATGGAGATCGAGTATTGCCCGTGGCTGGTCAAACAGGCCCGATTCCATGCTTTCTTTTATGCTCACCCTCGGGATATCCCTGTTTCCCAGGCTATTGCCGATTACAATCGGGAGTTGGGCTTCGTGAAGTCCCAGGTTAGGAAGGAGAGCGATAATATTTTCCATTTCTCCAGGCGGATGAAATCGTTGATTCGTGATTACATGTCCGGGCTCGTTTGCACTACCTTGATGGATTATCAGAGTAGGGCCCTTGCTTACGATATGTGTGTGACGGAGAGTGAGGCAGCTCGTAAGAGCAAGAAGCAAAAGTCCGATGGAAATTTTTCGGGCCACAAAGGTGGGGGTCATCAGAAGTCCCAGTCTTCTAACTTTTTCGCTGTTGGTGGTCATGCTCGTTCTACTGGAGGTTTTCGTGGAGCTACCGGTACTCCTTCTCGGGATACGAAGTGTTTTAACTGTGGTCGACCGGGCCACATTAGTCGTACATGTCTGAGCCCTTTGCTGACATGTAATCGGTTTGGCCAGCCGGGCCATAAAGCTGCTTTCTGTGCTGAGAGACAGAAAATTCTTGGTGCCCAGGCTTCCATTCCAACGCCTAGGGAACCAAGCATGAATCAAGGTTCGTTTGCTCCGTAGTCTCCACCGAGTGCTAGCCGAGGGAGAGGCCGGGGTTAGCCCAGCAGAGGGGGAGCTTCCAGTGTCGGCTCCACCCACCCGCGTGTTTACGATATGAGGAGGACCGATGACCCAACCGCTACCATTGCCACAGATACCGTTCACATTCATTTGCATCCTCTGAGAGTGCTTTTCGATTCTGGTGCCATGCATTCGTTCGTGTCTTTGTAATGTATGCGCCGTTTGGGTCTTGATTGCTTGTCGCCATGCGAGCCTTTCATCGCTAAACTTCCTAGCGGTGATAGGATCGTTGGTGACCGTGAGATCCGAGATTGTGCTGCGACTATTTGTGAGAGGGCTTGGCTCTCTAATCTTATTGTTGTGGGAACTGAGGGTGAGGATTTAATTCTTTAGGATGACTGGCTTGAATGGCATGGCGCGATCATGAACTACCGTACGAGGATCATCACTATATTAGCTGAGGATGGCACCGAGCACTCTTTCACAGGGCGAAGGAGGGGAAACCAGAAACTTGTTACTAACGCTTTGAAGGTGATGAGACTCCTATGGAAGAGGTGTACTGGTTATTGGTGCTACGCCTTGAAGGCGGAGAGTGGTGGAGTTGAGCTATCGTCGATTCCAGTTGTTAGTGAATTTCTTGATGTGTTTCCTGACGAGTTACCGTGGTTTCCACCAGACCGTGAGTTTGAGTTTGCTATCGAGTTAAAGTCGGGTGCGGCTCCAATTTCGAAGGCGCCGTATCGCATGGCACCTTCAGAGATGGTTGAGTTGAAGAAACAGTTGAGTGAGCTTCTTGAGTCGGGGTATATTCGACTGAGCACTTCGCCTTGGGGCACACCGGTTCTGTTTGTGCGGAAGAAGGATGGTTCACTTCGTTTGTGTATCGACTATCGCGAGCTAAACAAGCTGACCATCAAGAACAAGTATCCTCTGCCGATGATTGATGATTTGTTCGATCAGTTATAGGGAGCTGCGGTATTCTCGAAGATCGACTTCAGATCGGGGTACTACCAGTTTCGGATGAAGGAGTCCGACGTGCCGAAAACAGCTTTTCGGACGAGATACGGACATTATGAGTTTGTAGTTATGCCTTTCGGGTTGACTAACGCACCGACAGTGTTCATGTAGTTGATAAACAAGGTTTTTATCGAGTATTTAGATAAGTGTGTAGTCATCTTCATTGACGACATCCTTATCTATTCGAGGAACGAATAGGAGCACGCGCATCATCTACGGATAATGTTAGACATTTTGAGGACCGAGCAACTCTATGCAAAGTTCTCGAAATGTGAGTTCTGACTGAAGGAAGTGATGTTTCTGGGTCACGTGATTTCAATCGAGGGAGTCCGTGTGGATCCGCATAAGATCGAGGCAGTGCTAGATTGGGCACCGCCTAAGAATGTGAAGGAGGTTCGTAGATTTTGGGTCTGTCCAGCTACTATCGTAGGTTCATAGAGGGTTTCTCAAAACTAGCTCGGCCATTTACACAGTTGCTTCAGAAATCCGAGACGTTCGTCTGGAATGACGAGAGGCAGACGAGTTTTGAGGAGCTGAAGAGGCGTTTAACTTCAGCCCCGATTTTAGCATTATCGTGTGGTAATGATGGTTTTGCTGTGTATAGTGATGCTTCGGGTCAGGGTCTTGGGTGCGTATTGATGCAGCACGGCAAGACCAATGCGTATGCGTCAGGAAAGTTAAGGTCGTACGAGCTCAACTACCCTACTCACGATTTAGAGTTAGCGGCGGTTGTCTTTGCGCTCAAGATTTGGCGCCACTATCTGTTTGGCTCCGTATGTCAGATTTTTACCGTTCATAAAAGTCTGAAGTATATATTTACCCAGCGGGAGTTGAATATGAGGCAGAGGAGGTGGTTGGAGTTGATTAAGGATTATGACCTCGAAATCCTTTATCATCCGGGCAAGGCGAACGTTGTGGCCGACGCCTTGAGTCGGAAACAGGTAGCGTTGAGGACACTTGAGATCCTAACGTATCAGTCTGAGCTTCAGCGGGTTTTGATCGATTTGGATGTTGATATTTTATTGCCGGGAGTGGTCAGTCAACATTGTGCTCTAGAGATTTCGTCGTCGCTATTCGACGAAATTAAATTGAAGCAGTTGGAAGATCTGATGATTTCGCAAATTCGGGAGAATGTTCTTAAGGGAAAGTCTCCTGGGTTTGTGATCCACGAGGATGGTGTGTTGAGATTCCAAGGTCGGCTTTGTGTACCAAACGACTTGGAATTGAGACAGAGTATTTTACGGGAGGCCCATGCTACACCTTATTCCGTTCATCCTGGTTCGAGTAAGATGTACAAGGACCTGAGGAGGAATTTTTGGTGGAATGATATGAAGGAGGTGTTGTTGCCCCAAATATTTATTCGAAGATGAAATACTGCTGGAATGGACGGACAACAAACAAGGTTGCGGGAGCACTTCCGAGAGAATGTATATAACACTAGATTTGCCGGGTTTGTTAGGCCCGGGCTTGAATGCTCTCGTGAGATGTTATTAATATAAATATTCGTGGATACAAGTATTAATGTGCGAATCTAAGTACAATGAGTGTAAAAAGATCCTGTTAATCCAGCTCTTGAGCGAAGCTTTGGTGTTCTTGCTCTCGGCCGATCATCTTCTGTGTGAGAGAGGCTGAGAGAGAAGAATGAACCGAGAGATAGCTGTTGCCAAGAGTAGGAGAAAGCCAAGTTGTGAGTATTGCTTCTGTATTGTGCGTGAATAGCAAGAATGACCGAGAGCTTGGACCAATGCAGGGGGCCTTCTATTTATAGGGGCTGAGGAGCCTTGATTCCTGGCGGGCGATCGCCTTTCGGCCAATATAATAATGGGGCGATCGTATTTAAGTCACACGGGCTGTCGGCCTAAAGTCCAAGGCTGCTGCTGGTAGCCAGCTGTGCGGTCCAATGAGGAGCCAGCACGCGTCCGGAGTCACTGTCACAGGCGGTCCCACGGACACCTTTCGACGGGCCTGTCGGCTGGTGGGAAGATGCTGACAGGCTGTGGTCAACGATCCGTGAAATGCATATCTTGTCTCGGCTCTACACGTGGGGTCTGTCCTGAGGTTCGTCCTTTGCTGACTGGATGATCATCGGCTTCGAGCGGCATGAGGCGATCGTCGTTGGTCGGTCACCAAGGGTCGATTGGCCAGTCACCAGGGGTCGGCATCGGTCGGTCACCAAGGGTCGATCGTCAAGTGTTGGGAGATGATCGTCTGCTAGTCGGCCACCAGGAGTCGATCGCCAAGCAACGAGAGACGATCGTCTGCTGGTCGGCCACCAGGAGTCGATCGCCAAGTACCGAGAGACGATCATCTTAGATGTCGATCGCTCGGCACCGGGACTTATCCTGGGTTCTTCGGTCGACCGATCTATCTCGGCCGCCTGGCTATGGCTAGGTCGCCTGGTTTCTGGTCGGTAGTTCGACCTCGGCCGCTCGGCTATGGCTAGGTTACCCGATATCTGAGGCGATCGCCGGTCGGAGGGTATAATTCTCGACACAACAATTGCCCCCCAGCTTGCTCAGATGTTGAAGACATGGGGCGAGGTGGTTCTTGCTGGCGATCGTGTAGGATGAGGACGGGCGACCCGTTGAGCGGACTCTGGTTTCGGACTTGGGCGATCTGGTCGATTGGCTAGCTATCTTTCGGTCTTGTACCTGCAAAAAACAACATGGGCCGATCCCTCGTAGAAACTTGATTGTTTCGTCACTGAGGAACCGTGCACAGTCGCGGAGTTCGATGGACCGACTCCATGACCGTGTCTTGTGCGCGAACGACATTGACTGTATCGTGACTCGTTTTATTGTGAGGGTCCTCTGTTAGGCTGCGCCTCGCCTCGTATTTAAACGAAGGGCGTGCGGTCTTGGTCTAGAGGAGTCCTTGCGCGGGGCGTCGTCGGATTAATCAACTCCACTTCCGCGGCTTATTAGCTCTGCTTCCACCTCGGCCCACCATGAAGATGGCGAACCTCGACGGTGTACGTTGAGACGAGGGTAGTGACGCGTCGCATTGTCCGGGTTCACCATGTTAGATGATGATCCTTTGAGGGCGGGCGATCGTGTCCACTGATTAGTTTTGGAGGGCCCTCAGACTACGCCGGCCTCGTATTTAAACGAAGGGCGGGCGATCTTGGCCCAAAGGGACCTTGCATGGCCGAAGTAGCCGGTTCCATCGACTACCAGGGCCATGGATTTATGATGTGCGGTGGAGGCGATCTCGTGTCTTAGTCCGTCATGTTAGATGGTGAACTATCGATGGCGAACGAGTCCTCCGGGTTTGGTGATGTAGCTTGATGATGGCGATCGGGCTGGAAGACTGGTGATCGTCGTCCGACTGCCGATCGCGTTATAAGTTGATATCGGCGATCGGGCTGGCGGGCTGGAGATCGTCACTCGGGCGCCGATCGCGCTGCTCATAGGCTAAGAAAAAACCTTTGCCTGGCCAGAAAGTCTGCGTCCTTAGCTCGGAAGGTCGCGTAGGTCGAGGGATGGTCTTTCGTAAGATGCCTGAACATAGGCGAAAGACCATGGAATCCTCCTAGGACCGTGTAGAGGGCGATCTCATTGCTTATGGGTTCGCCGTTGAGGATGATCTCGTCTACCCGGTCGATGTAGTCCGAGTCGGACTCTTCTTCCCCTTACTCGATTCGCATCATGCGATGGGGACCTTCTGGCCGAGCGACCCTGGTGGCGAAGTACGCTGTGAAGCCGGTCGCCAGTTGGTTAAAGGAGCCGATGGACCGAGGCGGCAATGAGGCGTACCATCTATGGGCTAGGTCGTCCAGCGTCAGAGGGAACATTCGGCACCTGGTCGCGTCTGATGCCCCACACCCGGTCATGTAGATGTTGAACTTGCTCAGGTGTGTTTCGAGGTCCGATCTCCCCTCGTATAAAGGTGTTTGAGGAGGAGCGATCTTGTGCTGCACGGGGGCGAGCTCGAAGTGGACCGCGAGCGGCTCGCTCGGCTCGGCGATCTTGCTCTTGGTGCCTGCCCCGGATTCCAGGAGCGCCTTCATGTCGTTGAGCTGGCGTTGCATCGCGGCCATCGTCGTGGCTCGGTCGCTCGCGGATCGGATTTGGGAGCGGGAGCCGAGGCGATCGTGTACCGATCTCCTGACTCCGCTGCTGTCGACCTCGGCTATTTGGTGAGGGGGAGCCGCACTGGCCGCCTTTGGGAGTCGATAGGCCGAGCCTCGGTGACGGACTCGAGCTCCGGCTGCCTCGTAGATGGGGCCGGATCGCCTTGGCCGCCAAGACGGTCGCTACCTGTGCGATCGAAGCAGAGGTGCCCTACTGGCGAGCGCCTCTCCTTGCGGATGAGAGCCTCCTGACGATCGCCTGGTCAGCAATGCCTTGAACTTACGTTTGGTCATCCGGCAGACGGCCGAGGGGGTGATAGCGGGAGGCGCGTCGAGAGCACTCCGTCGCTCCTGTAGGACGGCCATAGCCTCCTCGATCTGTTCCGCGGTTCGAAACTGATCGAGTGAGAGACTTGGACCGCCCCCCAGGGGTGGGATCGAGCGTCTTGGACCGCGGCGGCTACCCTCCGCCATCGGCTTTGGCTCGGATTGAGACCGAACGAGGCGTCTGGCGGGCTGGCCAGCGGCTTTCTTCGACGCGGAGGCGGAAGACATGATTCTGAAAGCTTTCTCTGAAGAATAGTGAGTGTTTCTTCAGGTATATGTCTCGGAGAACAGTGAGTGTTCTTCGAGATGGTAGGAATAAAATTGAGGGTTAGATGCCCTCCTTCTAGCGCCAATTGTTGTTGCCCCAAATATTTATCCGAAGATGAAATACTGCTGGAATGGACGAACAACAAACAAGGTTGCGGGAGCACTTCCGAGAGAATGTAAATAACACTAGATTTATCCGGCTCATGATTTTCGTAACGTCTCATAGGTGAAATATAATGAAACGTATTTGGAGTTAGAACCGTAGGAAGTAGGATTATGGACATAAGTTATGGGATCGTACAATCATAGTGCATGCATGTCGATTCCAGAAAGTTACGATAGTAAGACGTTGTAGGTACGACTGCAAGTGTTGCAGGTTATAGCTGTCAGTGTTCAAAATCGAGATTTTTATATCCCACTTCACTTCTTTCACCTTTTCTCACGAACCAACACCCCAAGTCGCACCTTGGAAATGGCTTCCGTTCATCATCATAAAAAGGATGGAGGAGGATTCCTACACAATCAATTCATTTCCATTCGTGTGAATCAGACTAATTCCTTAAGAGCTCTAGTTTGGCGGTGGTTTTGGGGGGTCTTATTTTTAATCCGATTTTGCCGATTGTTGATCCCTGAATTCAATGTTATTTGACCATCATTTAGTCGAATAATTGTTTGGTATAAATTATGGTGATTTATAATTGGATTATTTTAAATCTTGAAGGGAGATTTTGAGACTTTTTCCTCCGTAGTGTATTCTAATTTACCAAAGTGAATGATATATGGGTTCGGGCAAAGGGTCTTCATTCCATTTACGACTAGTATTAATTTATCTTACTACATTGTGTTAAAGTTTGGAGCTGTCTTGATTTCAATTGAAAGGCCTTTGTATTTGAATTTCGGCTCAAATTTGCAAGACAAGTATTTTAGTCAGTTGGGTTTATGTTTCCTGCATTTGCAAATGATTCTTGTCGAAATATGCCACCCGAGGAGGACTCGATGGAGTTTCTAGGGATTTTATGATAGCGTGTGCTCGATTGGGACATATAGGTTCTCTATCTGGTGAGGGTCCGACTGGACCTCTGGAGACCTATGCTCCGGGTCTTGGATTACTCTGAGTATGGTTATTCTTGTGCATTTTGAATGATTATTAATGTTGAGTATTGGTCCGAATCGGGTGGCAAATTATTACAATAATTATAACAAATATAACTATTACACAAATCTACTCGGGATAGGGATTAGGGATTACACAACTTTTATTTAAACGAATCAAACAATAACTGGAAGAAAAAATAAAAACAGTGAGTAAAGAAATGCAAACCAAACGGCCGAAGCCGATCGGAAAGTGATGTCACTGTCGAAAAACAGCCCGGCTCAGTCCTCCGTCTCCGTAGCCACGTCCAGGACTCACAAGACCCGCGGCCAGCACCCAGAAACGAACCCCACCACCGGACCGGAAGCAACCACCGGAAGAATCGAAGCACTAAGCAAGATTCAACCGAAACAAACCCCAGAAACTGAATCGAAGCACCAAGCAAGATTCAACCGAAACAAAACCCCAGAAAGTCAGATCCCGAATTCTCACAAGCCTCACCCACAAATCTCTCAATTATTTCACAGAGAAAATCGAGGAAATCAGAAAATATCACTTGCTCTCTCTTCGTTTTTTGTTGTGCTTTCATCTCATCCAAAATCGGAATTTATAGGAGAACCGGAACAACAAAACGAAGAGAGGAAATCGGAAAGATTTAGTTTCCATCTCAGAAGAACAGGTCAACCGAGGAGAAGAGGAAAGAAAATCGGGAAAGATAAGGGAGGGTGGAGACTGACGGCGAGAAAGGAGAAATAAGGGGTAGGGTTGTTGGGGTAAGGGTTTTATATTTAGGGTAAATATAAAACCAACGGCCGAGATTAAAAGATACCAGATAAATGGCCAGGATTAATCCAGACTAATGGGCTGCTTCCAAAGGTTCCGGGCCGGGTCCGTTTTGAGGTGGGCTGCAGGAGATTTAATATTGGGCCCTCATTAATATTAATCATTTGGGCCAAATAAACCCAACAATTCTCCACCTGGGCCAAATGAGTCATAGGGGTACATAAGTGAGACGAAGGTCATCATCGCCGTAGGACATCACCTGCACACAAAACACAAAGTAAGTACAGGTAATCACAAAGAAAGGTAGCAATCACTAAGACAGCAGGGCTATCACAAAGATAGCATAATAATTCACTAAGAATGAAAAGCCATCACAAAGAAGGCAAAGACTAAGAGTTAGTCATGAGTTCCCAAGTTCAGCATGTCGGTGCAGGACACTCTCCAAAGGCAAGCATTTGGTGCCCATATCTGCAGGATTGAATTCTGAAGGAATTTTTCCAAGCTCAAGTTCACCTTTTTCAACAATGTCACGAATAAAATGAAATTTAACATCAATATGTTTAGTGCGGTCATGAAACACAGGATTTTTGCATAGCTGAATTCCAGATTGACTATCCGAAAATACCACGACTTTTTCTTTCAGAAAACCGATTTCGGACAAAAGACCCTTTAGCCATATGGCTTCTTTAAATGCCTCAGTTGTAGCAACATATTCAGATTCAGTTGTAGATAAAGCAACAACATTCTGTAACTGATATTTCCAACTAATGCAAGAGCCACAAAGGGTAAACACATAAGAGGTCGTGGATTTTCGATTGTCACGATCATTAGCAAAGTTAGAATCTACATATCCAACAAGTTTAACACCATCACCAGATTTAGAAAACTTAATACCAACATCCACAGAGGATTTCAGATAACGGAGAAGCCACTTCAAGGCTTCCCAATGTGGCATACCAGGATTAGACATGTATCTACTCAAGCAACTAACAGAATAGGCTATATCAGGTCTGGTACTAACCATGAGATACATGACTGATCCTATAGCATTAGCGTAGGGAACTTTTTCCATTGATTTTTCTTCTTCACTAGTTTTCGGAGATTGATCTTTGCATAATAGAAAATGAGCAGCCAGAGGCACAGAAGCAGGTTTTGCAGCAGTCATAGAAAATTTTTCAAGTATTTTCCCAATGTAGGAAGACTGATTTAGAAACAAAGAACAATTTTTTCTATCTCTAACAATATTCATGCCTAAAATTTTCTGGGCGTCTCCAAGGTATTTCATGTCAAATTGATCACTAAGACACGATCTAACATGATCAATCAATTTCATGCACGGACTCACAAGTAACATGTCATCCACATAGATAAGCAAGAAGATAGGGACAGTGGAGTTTTCTTTAAAATAGAGACAAGGGTCATACGAACTACGTTTGAATTTTAAAGAAAGCATGTAAGAGTCAAATTTCTTGTTCCATTGCCTTGGAGACTGTTTCAGGCCATAAAGAGCCTTTTTAAGAAGGCAAACGTGATCAGGTTTCTTAGAGTCGACAAAACCTTCTGGCTGCCTCATGTAAATTTTCTCATTTAATTCACCATGAAGAAAGGCTGTTTTAACATCCATTTGTTTTAATTCCCAATTAAAGTGAGCAACTAAAGCAAGCATGACACGCACGGTGGTGAATTTCACAACAGGAGCAAATATCTCAGTATAATCAATTCCTTCCTTTTGAGTGAAACCTTTAGCAACCAACCTAGCTTTAAATCTGATATTCTCTACTTCATTCTTAACCTTAAATAACCACTTACAGTCCACAAGAGAACAACGATCAGGTTTTGGAACAAGAGTCCAGGTTTGGTTAACATGCAGGGAATTCATTTCATCATTCATAGCATTTAACCAATCAGAAGCATTTTCAGATTTTAAAGCATCTTTGTAGATTTTAGGTTCGTTATTATCTAAAGATTCAAACACATTGCAAGCATGAAACATCATATGAAAATCATCAAAGTGATGAGGCCTCCTAACATTCTCTCTTCTAGGCCTATCTCTAGTTAATTGATAGTTGGTCAGATCAGCACTTTCATCAACATTCTCAATTATTTCATCACTAGAATTCTCGGAATGATTTTCATTTTCAGCATGCAAAGTTTCATCATTTTCAGGCTCCACTTCACTCAAGGTAGGGTAGTTAGAAATAAATTCTGGATTAGGCATGTGCACGGGTGCGGGTGCAGGATGTTCAAGACAAGGAAATTCATCTTCATTAAATATAACATCCCTACTAATTAGCACCTTAAACCCTGGTTCGCCCTTAAGCCATAACCTAAATCCCTTAACTCCCTCCGGGTAGCCTAAGAACACACATCTTACCGATCTAGGTTCTAGTTTATCTTGTTTTTGATGAACATATGCAGCACACCCAAATACACGAAGATTTGAGAAATCAATATTACTACCAGTCCACACAGATTCTGGATAGTTCCCATTCAAAGGGACAGATGGAGATCTGTTTATAATATAGGCAGCTGTATATAAAGCCTCACCCCAAAAACGTTTTGTCAATCCGGAGCTGACGAGCATAGACCTTACCCTATCAAGGAGGGTTCGGTTCATGCGCTCAGCGATTCCGTTTTGTTGGGGGGTGTAGGGTGCTGTCCTATGCCTTTGAATACCACTTTCCGCACACAAAGTATCAAACAAATTATTGCAAAACTCCAGGCCGTTGTCAGTTCTCAAAATTTTAATTTTCTTACCGGTCTGATTTTCAATTAAAATTTTCCACGTTTTGAACGTGTCACACATCAGATTTGTTCTTAAGGAGAAACACAAAGACTTTCCTGGAATAATCATCAATCACAGACAAAAAATATCGGTTTCCGCCATGTGTCGGAACACTGGCAGGCCCCCAAACATCAGCATGTAGACACTCAAACACATTTGAACTCTTAGGGGGGTTTGGGGAAGGTGAATGAGGAAAGTTCGCACGATGTTGCTTACCATACACACAGTTATCACAAAATGGCAAGTCAGATATTTTATCATTCCCAAAACAACCATTTTTGTGCAGTATTTCAAGACCTTTACCACTAATGTGACCCAAACGTTTATGCCAGATTTCAGTTTTATCTCCATGTACTGCATTAACGGAAAAGTTACTTACAGTGGAACAAATATATAAGTTCAGTTTACGAATGGCGACAAAAAAGGTTTTGGGACCTCTCGTAACTTTCATTGCACCCTTACCCCATGTACCTTCAAAGCCATCATCTTCAAGCCGTGCACATGACATTAAATTATGAGCTAAGTGAGGAACATGCCTAACATTTTCCAAAGTTATCGAATTTCCAGATTCGAATTTAAGGCACACAGTTCCTATTCCAGCAACATTTCGTTTTACATGATCAGGCATAGACACATATCGATTTTTCAAATCACGATAGCTAGAAAAAAGTTGCTTGTGCGGAGTCATGTGAAATGTGCATCCAGAATCAACCAGCCAATCATTTTCACCAAGATCAGCTAACACAGAGTTCACTGAAGCATGCGTAGCATCAGAAATCATAAACACATCACCTAAATTTTCACCGACAGCTAAGTTAGCCTGTTCAGATTGCTGGTTTTTATTAGGTTTGGTGCAGTCTTGAATGTAGTGACCATATTCACCACAATTGTAACACTTACGATTAGTAGGTCTAGGTTTAAACCGAGATTTTTCATTGCCCTTTTTCTTGTTGGCTTGGTTATTTTGACTGTTGGAAGACTTTTTATTTTGAAAGCGTTTTTGTGGTCTTCCTTTGACAAAATTAACCTCGCCAAGATTTCTAAGGGCAGCACCTTTATTGTTTTTCAAATTTAACTCTTTGCTTTTTAAGCCGTTTACAACAATATCTAAGGTCACTTGATCTCTACCATATTTAATGGCAGATTTCACATCACTATAAGAATCAGGGATAGCATTCAAAAGAACAATCGGAGTGTAATCATCGATGTTTTTATCTCCTGTTAACTTTATATCTTGAACCAGTTTTGTAAACACGTCTAAATTAGCATCAATGTCTTTATTTAGATCAAGCTTGTAGCGGACAAATTTTTCAAGAAGAAACAGTTTATTGGGCAGCGAAGTTTCAGTATACATTTCTTCTAATTTTTCCCATAATTCTTTAGCCGAACCATGTTTACCTAATTTTCTTATCACAGAGTCACAAAGGTTCAAGATAATCGCAGAATAAGCAAACTCATCAATAGAGATGTTAAACGGGCTCGGGCCCGTAGGGATGGCCCGTTTAACCCGCCAAAAAACCGGGTTAAGGCCGATATTTCCTAGCCCGTTTAAATCCGGGCTTTTTTGGCCCGGACCGTTTAGCCCGAAGCCCGTTAGGGCTAGCCCGAAGCCCGATATATATATATATATATATATATATATATATATACATAAAAGTGTTTTTTTTGTTATATTTATTATAGTATAGTTGTTACTATATATATAAAATATATTGTCATTGTTTTTTTTTACTTATAAAAAAATAAAAAATAGATTTTTTAAATATTTAGCCCGTTTAGCCCGTTTAGCCCGTTTAGCCCGAAACCCGTTAGGGTTAGGGTTAGGGCCAATATTTCCTAGCCCGTTTAAATCCGGGCTTTTTTAGCCCGGACCGTTTAGCCCGAAGCCCGCTAGTGTAATACCCCCAAACCACTTGGGAATATTACAGCGCCGCAGACCCTCTCCATGAGGATCTACCAGGCTAAATACGAAAACAATACATCACATTTTAAGCCGATATGGCTCAATAATGAACCATTAGACCGATTTGGTCTTATACCAAAAATTCTTACATCGAACATACAAAACTTTTTTTTCTAACTCGTACCCACGCAGGGGTTAGGATACATTAATACTTCCCGAAAATTAGAAAATACCCCAATAAAAAGACAAAACAATAAGACTTCACCAAATACCCAACACGGCCTTCATGTGATTAGCATCGCTGCCTTCCATCATCCTTCGTACCGATCCCGTGGTTCGCTCCCAAAGAACTCCGCAAGTACCGGACGCAATACTGGACATCCACCCCCGAATACTCGGGGTTAGCAAACTCCACTGCTTTTGCTAGTGCAAGTATAAAGTGCAAATACGAGCTATACACAACATATTCCAAGAATATAAAAACTTGATTAATTCCACAATTCAACCCAGTGAAGATTTCCCGAGATATTTCATTGAATAAAATAGTTCAAACCATAAAAAAATTGGAATGAGACACGCAGGCTCTTTGAAAAGCATTTAAAAAGTCTCGGGAGTTTTAGAAAGACATTTCTGGGCTAATAAATCTTTAACTCGACAAACCACATAGGGACACGGGCCAAAGAATTGTTTTTGCTCAAAGATACCAATCTGGTCTCAAACACAGGGTCCACGACCCAAATCATCCATATCCCATACTCGAGTGAATAACACAACGGTCACACTCGATACATAACCAAATCACAATGTACGGAAACAATCATATGGCCCGTATCCTTATGCCAAAAATATCGCAACCATGAAACAAATAATATACGACGCTTATACCGGTGCCATTTTAGCCAAGTACCAAGACCTTACATATGATGTATCTCACTTTGGGAATTTTCATATGTGATACTCCGGACATATCACAATTATCGAAAACAACATCGTGCCATATTCATCATCACAAAACAACCTCCCGAGCTATACTGGCCCTGTACCTCTCAGCAAGATACACACCCCAAAGACACCTCGTCAGGCCCTCCCTGGTGTATAGCCCACCGAGTGATCCGTAGGGATACGCAGCCTACCGGACCCCAGGGGACCCTCACTGGTTTTACTCGGTTCACACACTCTCAGTAACCACATGGCACAAACCACATTTTCTGAAATTACCACTTTCACAAAATCACGATTCAAAAACATATTCCCGCGAAGTACTTCAAATGTAAATCAAGGTACTTGCTAGGAATGGCCACAACGTCCGACACATACTCACATCACACATCATCACAACTCATCAATAGTACACACGTCCACACACATATACACACTTCTTGTCAGAAAGACATAACCTTAAGTCCACTATCAACATAATCACGCACAACAATACCAAACGTAAAGAAGATATTCCAAAGCACACCACTAGTACATATTCTCAGAACCACACAATCGTTCACAAACACATAAGTAGGTTTTATAGAAGACCTTTATCGAGAATATACCGATTCTTTTATAAGTTCATTAAAAATAATTCAATTGCACACCTAGTCCATTACCGACTATAACCACTACGAAATATGAAGTGTATAGGCAAGATACTTGCCTCAATAGTTGATACTGGACACTCGATTTAACGTCTCTTAACCGAGACTTTGAATGCTCACAACTCTCGTGAAACGCAGTAACACCACCGATCGGAAAACGGCGAATGGAAGGGTTCCGACTCGAGTTCTTCGCAAGGAACCTGACCCCAACATCATACCATGAATAAATTGACGATCGAACGAGGAAGAATAATCGTAGAACGCCCGAATCCCCTTTGTGACATTTTATCGAACACTTTCAAGGTGTCGATTAGAAACTCAATAAAACGACGAATCCTCGGCAATCCAACCGTGGAAAAACAAGGGATTCGATATAAAACAACTTAATAATCATCAATCCATCACTATTCTAAGTTATAAAGAATCAAACGGGTGAAATCAACAAAATCCCCAATTTTTCCCAAAACTAGGATTTTAGGAAAACTAACCTTGATTCGCTGGATTGAAGGATGTTATGGAGTGATTAATCGATGTTATAAGCTCCCAAACTTCGTGGATTAGTTGTATAACAACATTCCTTCGTCACCTCCAAGACTCGGTAGCATACGAAAGGAAGGAAATAAAAATGAGGGCAACAGATTTGCTCGGTCATATTTATATCGTGCGGCCTAGCGTGCGCTAGATCGCCAGAGCTAGCGTGCGCTAGCGGCGGTCATGGTCGAGAATGTTCGGCCGGCCCGCCATCATGCGCTGAACACGTGCGCTGCCGGCTGCCCACAATCCAGAGACTTCTGGCCAGTAAGCGTGCGCAACCTTCCGGCCGTGGCGTGCGCTACCGGCCGATCTTCGATCCGTAACCTTTCGCGCTTATCGCCTCGGCCGACTAGCGCGCAGCCAACCGCCATAGCGTGCCGCCTCTCCGGCCGTGGCGTGCGCTACTCTCGGACGTAGCGTGCGCTACGCCGGCTCGTCGCAACCGCCGGCCAAGCCGCACTCGTCCGGCCATCGGCACAGCCGTCCGGCCACCATCCCCAACCGTCCGGCCAGTGTCCGACCACCATGATTCGACGACTCAATTTTCCGAAATCGCACGGAACGAACACGACAAAATACTCGGGGACAACATCATCGGTCCGAAATGAAAACAACGGATAACAAATCATCACCTACGGTCTTAAACGCCAAAATCAGTTGTCGAGAAAATAATACCAGAACTCGACGACCGGGAAATATCCGAAAAAAAATCCAAAAATAACCGGAACGGAAATCGTGGGTATTACATTCTACCCCCCTAAAAATAAGTTTCGTCCCGAAACTTAAAACAAAAGCAAAGCGACTCGACAACACACCGTAACTCCAGGTAGTATAAAGCCACTACGATCCGATTCAATACGCAAGAATTCTTACGACAAAGAACGAGCATGAATCGCGTTTGATAAAACCGAGCAATACAAAAATCGAATCACGATTCCAACGCCGAAAGGTATGAAATTCAAATAACTCTGATTTGGAAGATCAAATACGAAGACAATTTCCCAACACTTATGGAAATCGCAAAATGGCCGGATGTTCAATAATCACGGTTTCGAGGTCAAACGATAATGATTGGACAACAACGAACGAATAGCAGTGATCGAACAACAACGATAACCTTTGAAGTTCATACCCCAAATCAAGACATCAATAACTTGTAGGAAGCACGAGGTGTTAGTTTCGAACACGGTTCACCAGAAATCGATCCGAACTTGGAAAGATCACAACGATACGCACATCAATTTGGAACAATATCAGAACTCGCTCGAATGACAAATGTGAGAAACAACACAAGGTCAGAAGCATTAACGAACACAATCGCCTCAATACGATCGAACGAAACGGAAACGAGAAAAAAAATGTGGGTATTACATCATATCACCTTTAAAAGAGGTTTCGTCCTCGAAACCTAAACAACAAAAACGAAGTGTTTGAATATCAACCTTCCCGGCCATATCCTCTTGGTCCCGCATCTAGTCTCCATAACCAACTGTATCGCGGTCACGGTCGCGTCCGCTGTTCCTCGGCATACTAAGCGGATTCTCACTCAATACGATTGCATCACTTCGCAAAAACAATTATGCCAAAGTACCAACTTAGCATGACATATCACATAAGGTAACCAATAACAACTCGGAAAGAAAATCTACGAGGTATCCCTTTAAAGAAAATCTTTTGATATGTTATTCAAAATAAACTTTAAAAGTACTTTTGGTACTTTTGCATCACCTCGGGTTTTTGAAAAAAATTTATTTTATGATGTGAAAGATTTTTGAAAATCATGTACTCGAATTATTCGAAAATACAATAGTACGTTAAAGTCATTTCTGAAAATTCTCCCAACACTACACAAGAATCAACGACGGTAACATTTTACAAAATGTTCAAGGTATTTTAAAACAACTCTTTCAATACCGTCGAGGTTTTATTTTGAGAATCCTAGGCCGGCTCGCAAATTTCAAACAATTTCCAAAGTTCATACAAAGCCGCCGGCTTAATCGCAACGTCAAATTAGTTTCAAAAATTGATTTCCGCAACTTGCACAGGAAAACATTTCGAACACACACACACAACAGACATAATTTATCAACTCACCGAACAAAATCAATTATCACTTAGCGCGAATGAAAGGTCACAACACTCGTCCACATAAAACGGTTGTCATCACTAGACAACGCACATAGAATACAGTCACAGACGACTGACTGTAGAAAGTTAGACCTAACGGCTAAAATGCGGTTTCACATCCTCTGTCCCAGCTAATTAACGCACACTACAACAATTATTTAGCGTGCGCTATGCCGGTTCCTGTCGCAACCGCCCGGCCAGTGCCTGCACTCGTCCGGCCAGTGCCGGCAGCCGTCCGGCCACCGTCCCCAACCGTCCGGCCAGTGTCCGACCACCATGATTCGACGACTCGATTTTCCGAAATCGCACGGAACGAACACGACAAAATACTCGGGGACAACATCATCGGTCCGAAATGAAAACAACGGATAACAAATCATCACCTACGGTCTTAAACGCCAAAATCAGTTGTCGAGAAAATAATACCGGAACTCGACAACCGGGAAATATCCGAAAAAAAATCCAAAAATAACCGGAACGGAAATCGTGGGTATTACAGCTAGGGCTAGCCCGGAACCACTAGGGCTAGCCCGTTTAACATCTCTACTCATCAAGTTCATCCTTTTTATCCGCCGTCACATTAGAAGCGAAAGAATTATCAATAGGTTTGAAACATTTTTGTTGAATGAGTATGCTTTTCATTTTCTGTTGCCAAATGGCAAAATCACCTTTTCCATCAAATGGGGCCACAGAGAAGACAGAGATCGTTCCCATTTTAATTTTCAAAATGAACAAAGTTTTTGAAAATTTGTGAAAAACACAAACAAGGAGGAAACGGTTAATTTTATCAAAACTCAGAAACACAAAGTAATCAATAAAATCACACATATGAATAAAATTAAACGAATCTGAAAAATTCAATACCAGGCCCCTACAAGATCCGAGGACACTTAAGCGGTCCAGGCAGGAGGGTTTAAATGCCCGATTATGAAAAATTCCAGATTCAACACGAAGTAATATTGCAGTAATAAACACACAGAATATTACCAACAATGCGTCAACTAACATACGCAAGGCTAATAACAACAGGGCCGAGACAGTCAACCCAAAATCACGAAGAACAGTGGGCCGAGAGCAACACGAAGGGCAGCAAGACCCGAACAAATATCACAAAGGAAAATCACCAAGAACAACGATCGGAAATAATATCACAAAGAACAACGAGCAAGGAAAAAACAGAAAATAAAGAGAGGGTTAAGCCGATATACCTGAGCGATCTGGGTTGAACCGATTCAGACAGATCCGAACCAAAGCTCCGATACCAATGTTGAGTATTGGTCCGAATCGGGTGGCAAATTATTACAATAATTATAACAAATATAACTATTACACAAATATACTCGGGATAGGGATTAGGGATTACACAACTTTTATTTAAACGAATCAAACAATAACTGGAAGAAAAAATAAAAACAGTGAGTAAAGAAATGCAAACCAAACGGCCGAAGCCGATCGGAAAGTGATGTCACTGCCGAAACAAATGGCCAGCGATCCTCCGTCTCCGTAGCCACGTCCAGACTCACAAGACCCGCGCCAAAGACCTTAAACGAACCCCACCACCGACCTAAGCAACCACCTAAGAATCAAGCACTAATCAAGATTCAACCAAACAAACCCTTAAATCGAATCAAGCACCAAGCAAGATTCAACCGAAACAAAACCCCAGAAAGTCAGATCCCGAATTCTCACAAGCCTCACCCACAAATCTCTCAATTATTTCACAGAGAAAAATCGAGGAAATCAGAAAATATCACTTGCTCTCTCTTCGTTTTTTGTTGTGCTTTCATCTCATCCGAAATCGGAATTTATAAGAGAATCGGAACAACAAAACGAAGAGAGGAAATCGGAAAGATTTAGTTTCCATCTCAGAAGAACAGGTCAACCGAGGAGAAGAGGAAAGAAAATCGGGAAAGATAAGGGAGGGTGAGGCGGCGAGAAAAGGAGAAATAAGGGGTAGGGTTGTTGGGGTAAGGGTTTTATATTTAGGGTAAATATAAAACCAACTGGCAGATTAAAAGATACTGGATAAATGCGATTAATCCGCACTAATGGCCGCTGCCTAAAGGTTCCGCGGTCCGTTTTGAGGTGGGCTGCAGGAGATTTAATATTGGGCCCTTATTAATATTAATCATTTGGGCCAAATAAACCCAACAATTAATATCCGAGGATATTATTGTTAAATGTGTTTTGAAAAATGATCGTGATGTGAGAATTATATTATTTTTTATTAATATACTTATACTATTTATTCTACAACTAGCCCCATTCGACGGACTTTTTATATGTTCAGGTATCGAGAGTTCGAGGAAACAACCACATAGTCAGCATGAGGATAGAAGACCGCCATGATGCTAGTCATATGGTGGTCATCTAAATTTCATGGACTTCGTCGAGCTTATTTCTTCTTAAGTATGACCTTACAAGTTGAGTATTTAATTGAATAAATATCTTGACTTTGTGAATCTTAAAAAAGGGATTCAAACATCTGCAGTATGCCTCAAATATATAGGGATGTCAAGTTTATCCGTACTCGATCCTATCCGTCAGATAAACCCGAAATTGGATCGGGTATCGACCGAACCCGAAATTTTATGATCGGGTATGGGTAGGATATGGGTATAGTATATTTACCCGAATACCCGACCCGATTACCCGACCTGCGTACCCATTTGAATTATATAAATATATTATTAGTATATATTATAAATAAATATTATATTGTATTATAAATTACATATATTATTATATAAAATATTATATTTTAAATATTTGTTATACTAAATTGAATTTATTAATTATGTTATGTGTATATATGATATATATTAAAAATATTTATATTCTTAAATATAGATACGGCATTCGAATATCCATCGCAGATTACTGATGGGGAATACCCGAACCCGATCCAAATCAAATAGGATAGAGTATGGAGGAGGCATACTCGTATCCTACCCGACCCATTGACATCCCTTCAAATATATCGAAGTTATTACACAGTTGAACTTTATAATACGACAATACCACACATGGCATATTCATTAACATATATGTAGAAATATACTCAATAATTAAAGACACGTTGTGTTTGATTTAATATCCAATATTTTGTTGGAAAAAATTACACTTCTTTAAAAAATAGTGTCAAAATAAATGACATTTGTATAACGGAATTAAGATAAATATTTTTCTACTATCTGGAATTAAAAATGAGATATTAAACATAATTAAGACACACGAATTTTACGTGGAAAATCTAAATCGGGAAAAACCACGGGAGGATCTTAGTCCGAAAACTTTCACTATGACTATAGTAGGCTTACAGAATTCTTCCTAAATAAATTAGGGAATACACAATATCTCAAGAGGATATCTCTCGGAATATAAAAATATCTTAAGTATTTAACTTGGAATGACTAAGAAAATAGAAAACACTCTTTTTTGAGGGAGATAGAAAAATACTCTGTATTTTTCTCTCATTTTCTTCTCTCAATACTCTCTATTTTCTTTCTCTTCCATCTTGACTCTATTTTCTTTCTCCTCCATCTTGGTTAGAGGTGCCCAGAAAACCTCAACCCGACGGGTCGACCCGGACCCAAACTCGGGCAACCCGTCAGACCCGTCGACCCGGACCCGTGGTATACACGGGTGAGGTCCGAGTCTTACATTTCCCAACCAGGCGACTCGCCGGGCCCGACCCGTCGACCCGGCGGCATTGAAAAGAAAATTAAAATTGTGAAATTATGGCCGCTGGACCCGGCGGGTCGGACCCGTGACCCGGCGGGTCTAACGGCTAGAAATCAGATTTTAAAAAAAAATCATAACTATAAATACTTCCCAAACCAACACAATTTTTTCACACCTTCATTCTAATCTATCTCTCAAATTCTCATTGTTAATTGCTATACCAGTTGATCTCTCTTTTTTTCGCATTTAATCATTATGTCGAGTTCTGACAAGGGAAAGGGTATTGCTACGTCTCCCAAAAAATCCAAAATGTCCAAGTTCGAGCGAATGGCTCTTTGGGGCAAATCGAAGAAACCATCTGGGATAATTATTCGGGAGCCCCATAATGAAACTCCACCCGGTTTTGAAAATGAAAGTCAAGAACCTGAATATGATGCTATACATGAAAGTATCTATTACGGTAGTACAACTACCAGTGAAGAAGTTCTTGACTCCCGGGGATTTCGACGTATCCCAAATCGTCAACAACTGTAAAATATTGACGAAAAAATGGACCATGAAATCGATGAAGCTATGTTAAATCAAACATATGCAACGTTCGAGCGCACTCTTCATGGCGCACCAACTCCGAAGCAAAAATCAAAGTCGAAGCGTCCTGCGGCAAGCCAAGCTGAAAAAGAACCTCCTTATATTGAAGAGTTATCGTCCAAGGAGGAAGAAATTGTGAAAGGGAGAGGAAACAAGAAAACTAAAGCGAGAAAGAAGCCTGCCCCTGTTGCAGAAAAGAAACCGGTATCCGAACTTTTTTCAAAACACTTTAAAAAGGAAAAAATGTTGGATGGTTCGATGAAGGTATTTTGCAACTACTGCAAGAAAAAGTATCCGTATAAAGTCGGGGGTGGATATGGAAATTTTAAAAGGCATTTTGAGAATAACCATGCTTCGATCCACGGAGAACAAAAGTCGCAAAGTCAACTCAACTTCCAACCTTCTACTGGAGCCGGGCCAGCCGACAATCAAGGTATGTCTGAATCTCAACTTTATAAATATAATGAAAAAAATGCTAGAGAACAAATGGCAAAATTATGTGCATAAGAATCTTTACCTTTTAATTTTGCGGATAGTACGGGTTGGGAATATAGGATGCAAAATGTCTGTAATCCTGCTATTAAGAGAATTCCACGTACCACAATGACTAGACATACTGCATACTTAGCTAAACAACATAAACTTGGACGACGAGCTTATTTTAGATCTATAAATCATAGAGTTTCTTTAGCTGCTGATACGTGGGCAGATTTTAAACAAAAAATAATTATATGGGAATAATTATACATTGGATTGGTGAAAATTGGAACTTAAACAAAAGATTACTTGCGTTTAAAAAATTTAATTGTGCACATAGTGCAGATAATATAGCTAGAGCAATTATTAAAATTTTAAATTTTTATTGCTTAAAAGATAAAATTTTCACAATTGATTTTGATAATGCTAGTTCTAATACTGCAAGTGTACCAGCTTTAATACAAACTTGCAATCCTGTTTTAGCGGGTCGATTATTTCATACTAGATGTATATGTCATATTGCATTAAAATTTGTAGATGAGGCAATATAACCAATTAGAAAATATGTCTTGTTTTTACATAATCGTACTAAGTTAGCTAGACAATGGGGAATTTTTTTAAAATCAATACAAATGCAACCCAAATTTTTTACTCCAGACGTAAAACATAGATGAAAATCAACTTATGAGATGTTAAATTCAACTAATGAATATAAAGAATTATTGTGTGAATTTTTTGATACGTATTTTCACGTAGAAGGATTTTATTTATTGCCAACATATTGGGATGAAACTAAAGACTTAATAAAACTATTAAAGATTGTTGAAAATGCAACTAAAGATTTAAGTGGTTGTTATTATTCCACGGCTCCTAGACTTTTATTTCATTGTTGTTTTATTGTATCCGAAATTGATGCTTGTAGTAAATCCGAAAGATTATCGAATGCTATTTACAATGTGTTTAAAATGGCTAAAATACTTAATCGTATTCATGATGTTTTCTTGATTATTGCTGTTTTATCTCCCGATTTGAATTTAGCTCATGTACAACAATTACTTGAAATATATTATAATATTCTTAAAAATTTGGATTTTCCTAATACTGTGGATAGTGTTGAAAGTCAAACTTTGTTTGAAAATATTCCTGACGTTGAACAAGTAAAAATTGATTTAAAAAATAGTTTATAAACTGTTTTTGCTGAATATTTAGCTAAATATGGTGATAAGATTCAAACTCAAAAAACAAGAACTAGGACTACAAATACATTTAACATGGAATTCGAGAAAACTCCAACTATCCCATCTCAACAACAACTCTATAATATAGCAAGAAATAGGTGGGTAGTAACGTCGGTCAAAGAAATGACCTTAGTCGATATTATGCAACTAGTTTTGTGCCGGAGGATGACAATGCATGTACATTTGATCTGTTGGATTGGTGGAAGAGAAGGGGAACCGAATTTCCCAGAAATTCTTGCAGTGCCCGCATCCACAGTCCCGAATGACGCCAAAAAATCTCGTGGCTCAAATGATACTTAAAGACGCAACAAAAGCCGAGTTACGAGATCAAGAAAATAAGTGGGATGATCTATTAGCGGACCAAGATGCATATCAAGAAGGCACTACTGAAAGTCTAATCAAATGAGTCAAACCGATGATCAAGACGACGACGACATCGACTTCGACTAAAGTAAAGTAAGTAAAAAGAACTACGTAGGACTTTGATTCCTCACGAGGATACGTAGACAATTTAATTTTAAGTGAAAACTTAAAATTAAATAAAAGCCCATTTTTTTTAATTCTTCTTAAGTAAAATTAAATACAAGCTCATTTTTTCAAATGATTTCCTTGTTCACTTATAGTTATTTTTCGTGTATAAAATTTTTTATATACTTCTAAAAAAAAGTATTGTGGGTTGGACCCGTAACCAGATGGGTCGGACCCGGACCTGGATTCGTGGCCGACCCGCCAACCCCTACATTTCATATGTACGAGTAGAGTCTGGGTCCTGGTTGTCCGACCCAACGGGTCCGACCCGGACCCAACGATGAGCGCCTCTAATCTTGGTTGCTTCGCGCTTCAACAAAAGTGGCTGCCACTTTTCCTTCTCCAAGAACGGTATTTATAAGAACTCATTTTTGATTTCTATTGGACTAAAACAAAAACCAAAAATAGGAAAATAGAAGGAAGGGGAGAGGACAGAAGCACATGGCGGGCTCTCCCCCACTCCCACTATAAGAAAACCATCCCCGAAACCATCGCCCCTCCGCCACCACCGACACATTCAATACACTCATTATTTTTAGTATATCCCTTTTAATTTTTCCCCCCTCTTCTATTTTTTTTTCCTGTTTTCTATAACCGCCTCTCGATCCCTTCTCAATATGGACATTCGCCGGAGGCCATCCAAGACATCATCACTCGGCACGCCAATTCTTCCTCCTCCACCTTCTACTTCGGCCTCCGGCGCAGCCGCATCCTCGCCCAAAGCCTCCGACGCACTCCCTCTCCCCCTCTATCTAACCAACGGCGTTTTCTTCACGCTTTTCTTCTCTGTCGCTTACTTCCTTCTCCACCGTTGGCGCGACAAGATCCGAAATTCGACCCCCCTCCACGTCCTCACCCTCTCTGAGCTCGCCGCCATTATTTCTCTGATCGCCTCCTTCATTTACCTTCTAGGTTTCTTCGGGATCGATTTTGTCCAGTCCTTCATTTCGAAGCCTGAAAGCGAGGAAGAAAATCAGCCGTTCGTTATCAACGAGGATCGCGACATTCATTGCTCCATGCCGACATCCGTTGTTTCGAAACCGAAACCCGTGGACCTTCCTCAGGACGACAGAGACATAGTTAAGCTTGTCGTTTCCGGCGAAATCCCATCGTATTCTCTCGAATCAAAGATTGGAGATTGCTTCAAAGCGGCCAAAATCAGACGCGAAGCAGTGCAGCAGCTGTCTGGGAGGACTATCGAGGGATTGCCTTTAGAAGGGTTTGATTATGAGTCAATTTTGGGGCAATGCTGCGAGATGCCGGTGGGATATGTGCAGATACCGGTTGGGATTGCAGGGCCGCTCTTGTTGAATGGCTGTGAATATTCGGTGCCCATGGCCACCACGGAAGGGTGTTTGGTGGCGAGTACTAACAGGGGATGTAAGGCGATCTACGCTTCTGGTGGTGCCACGTGTGTGCTTATACGAGATGGGATGACCAGAGCTCCGGTGGTGAGGTTCTCGACGGCAAAGAGGGCTACCGAGTTGAAGTTTTTCTTGGAGGATCCTCTTAATTTCGATATGCTGTCTGTTGTTTTCAACAAGTAAGCTGCTTTTTTTTTTTTTTCGTTTCTTATTGTTATATAGGCGCGTTCTTGAACTATTGGGAACCGTGGTGACACAGTAAATAGATTAAGTCTTCCAAACGTCGATATCTATCTGCACACGTCGGTTCACTGTCTCATAGTTCGTAATGGTTTGAGCAATACTGGTGTCCATTGGTGTTTCATTTTGCATCTTCTCATTGAAAGGGTGGGTTTGACAATGGCTCCTCGTTCACCATCAGATTTCCTGTCTCATTTATGTGTTATTATTTCCATGAGAGTAGTTTATGTATTATGGACAACATATGGGCATAACTCAGATGTTCGTCGTTCTTTCCGCTCTCAGTTAGCATTGATTGGGCCTTTGAGGAGAAGCCTGGTGGATGGGTTGAGTGAATTGTCGATTACGAGGAGTATTACTCTAATTAAGTTTTTATTTCCTATAGAGTAAATGAACTCTTGAGTTTAAAAAAATATTGGTTGATTGCAACTGTTTGTGTGTGCGGATTGGTCTCGATTGGTTGCAGTATTCTGGATCAGATTTGAAGCTTCTCATTAATAGCAACTTTATTTTCATTTTCATCCTTTTATTCTTCCACAGATCAAGTAGATTTGCAAGACTCCAAAGTATTCAATGTGCTATTGCAGGGAAGAATCTATACATTAGATTTTGCTGCAGCACAGGTGATGCCATGGGGATGAACATGGTTTCTAAAGGTGTTCAAAATGTTCTAGATTACCTCCAGAATGATTTTCCCGACATGGATGTTATTGGCATTTCCGGTGAGTACCATTCAGCTTCTTAAGATTTTGGGCCTCGTCTTATAAAATTATAAATTTACTGAAATTATCACCTGATTTTTCAGCATCACCTGATAACAATTGTCACATTTTTATTTTTATTTGGTGAGAGGGGGGGGGGGGGGTGTCATTACACTACTTGGGCAGTACGATTTTATAGTCTTGGATACCATCAATATTCTGTGGTTTGACATTCTTTCCATGTTAGACTCAATGTATTTCATCCATCCTTCTTGGTGCAGGAAATTTCTGTTCTGATAAGAAACCTGCTGCAGTCAATTGGATTGAAGGCCGTGGGAAGTCAGTCGTCTGTGAGGCTATTGTTTCTGGAGATATCGTGACAAAGGTGTTGAAAACAACTGTACCTGCTCTTGTTGAGCTTAACATGCTAAAGAACCTTACTGGCTCTGCCATTGCCGGTTCTCTTGGTGGCTTCAATGCACATGCAGCCAACATTGTCTCCGCAATTTTTATAGCCACCGGTCAGGATCCAGCTCAAAACATAGAAAGTTCTCACTGTATTACTATGATGGAGGCTGTTAACGGTGGGAATGATCTTCATGTTTCTGTAACCATGCCATCTATTGAGGTATTCAACATCCACACGTCTTCAAATTATTATTGGGGGGGTACTTAGAATACAAAAAGGACCCATGATGTTTAGCCTAGTTACAGAAAGGTTAACTACCTTCCAAAATTACAAATAATTCTTGGAGGTATTTTTGGTCCCTGGCATTGGCAGTGGCGATCTTGCCCTTAGTTAAAAGAGCAATTCCCAGTCCTATAACTTTCAGTCATCCTTGATGTTTTGGCATCTTAAGACGTTTTGAGAATAAATGAAATATTGAATCAGCCACCTCTGACAAAACTTGCACCAATTTGAAACTTACAGGATCACAATTGCATTGAGTTGAAAACTTGCGGGACCAAAATTGCAAAATTTTAAACTCACAGAACCAATTTTGCTAACGTATCACGGCCGAAGTTGCTAGCTCCTACTAAGTTCAGGACCAATATAAGCCTCTTTTTAATAAACAAGTAACAAATCTCTATTGAAGGTGTAATTAGCAAAGTAGAAGTAGATGCAATTTTGGACTTTTTTGTTTTTTGGCAATTTTGAAAGATAGTCGAGTCGTTTCATAACTTTTGACTGATACTTTTCTTTTTCTTTATTTACCTGTGTTATTATAAGTCATATATTTTCATCAATTTGTTGAGCAAAAGAAGTCAAGGACTAATTATTCTGTACACCAGTTTCTTATCCTGAATCCCATCATTGATGTCACAATAATAGGTCGGCACGGTTGGAGGTGGGACCCAATTGGCATCACAATCTGCTTGCCTTAACCTACTTGGCGTAAAGGGTGCAAGCAAAGAGTCACCAGGGTCGAATTCGCAGCTCTTGGCCACCATAGTTGCCGGATCAGTCTTGGCTGGAGAGCTTTCCCTTATGTCTGCCATCGCAGCCGGTCAGCTTGTTAAGAGTCACATGAAATACAACCGATCGAGCAGGGACATCACCAAAATTGGCTCCTAGAATTACAGAAAACCCCCACTCCCACCCCCACCCCCTCCCACCTCATATATTGGGACCAAGTATGTGAGGCTAATAGCTGGAAAGTTATCCATGCATGTGAAGTTTAGAGAAATGGGGATAACATGCCTGAATCCAGCTTTCCTCATCTAGCAGAGGAGTGTTTGTTTGTGCGATTTTTTTTTTTTTTTTTCAATTCTTTTCCCCCATTTTAGGGTATGAAGAGCTTTTATTCCCTTAGTTGTTATTATAATGGTTTGTCATAGTGCTGTTTAAAGATGTTTGTAATTCGTGGAGTTGGTCTCATTTTATTAAATTTGTATGTACAGGTTAAGAAATTTCTCCAGTTGGGGCTAATGTTTTAAACATTCATCAAATTTTATCGAGTAATTAGAGTTTTTTTTCCGTCTTCAAAATAAAATTATTATTACTTTTTTGAAATTTCTGATTCAGAAAAACTTCAATGGAAATCTGTAGAACTTTTTCATTATTGTAGTACATTTAGGCTCTTTTCAGCAATGTCAATAGCTGATATAGCGGATAGCTTATAATGGATGAGTCATTGATAAGTATTTGGTAATGGTAGTTTATATCGTGATTCAGTAGCTTATAGCGTTTTGTTTAAAATGCTATTTGAAGTTGCGTTTGAGTTTATAGCTTACAATGTTTTGTTTTGTTTTCTCAATTTTACGGTCGTTACTTCAATTTAATACCTCATGAGCTTCTTCAAAAAAATTTATGACAAACTTATTAAGAGCTCCTGTGAGATTGAGTTTATTCCTCGATTTTTTTTCTTCTTACACTTCTTATAACAAGATTCATATTCTCTAGAACTAGAAGGCATAATATATAATTGAAATGCAAAAAGGACGGTGTTGTTGTCCAAAATATTCATCCGAAGATTAAATACTGTTGGAATGGACGGACAACAAATAAAATTTGCGGGAGCACTTCCGAGAGAATATGAATAAACACAAGATTTGCCGGGTTTGTTAGGCCCGGGCTTGAATGCTCTCGCGAGATGTTATTAATACAAATATTCGTGGATACAAGTATTAATGTGAGAATCTAAGTACAATGAGTGTAAAAAGACTCTGTTAATCCATCTCTTGAGCGAAGCTCGGTGTTCTTCGTCCCTGCCGATCGTCTTCTGTATGAGAGAGGCCGAGAGAAGAAAGAACCAAAAGATAGATGTTGCCAAGAGTAGGAGAAAGCCAAGTGCTGTGTATTGCTTCTGTATTGTGTGCTGAAATCGCGATAATGCCAGGGAGTGCTGAAGAATTTCGGTCCTTGGACAAGTGTAGGCTGCCTTGTATTTATAGGGGCTGAGGAGCCTTGTCTTCTAGCGGGCGATCGCCTTCTGGCCAATATAATAATGGGGCGATCGTCTGCCGGCCAATATAATAATGGGGCGATCGTCCTTAAGTCACACGGGTTGTCGGCCTAAAGTCCAAGGCATTCTGGCGGCCAATTGTATTGATCCAATGAGTAGCAAGACGCGCGTCCGAGTCATCTGTCACATGCGGTCCTACCGACACCTTTCGACGGCCCGCTTACCGGTGGACTGATGCGCCGACAGTGTGGTCAACGATCTGTGAATTGCGGATCTTGTCTCGGCTCTGCACGTGGGGTCTGTCCTGAGGCTCGACCTTTGCCGACTGGATGACTATCGGCTTTGAGCGGCATGAGGCGGTCGTCAATGATCGGTCACCAAGGGTCGGCGTCGGTTGGTCACCAAGGGTCGGTCGGCAGGTGCCGAGAGATGATCGTCTAGTCATCGGCCACCAGGAGTCGATCGCCAAGTGTCGAGAGACGATCGTCTTAGATGTCGATCGCTCGGCACCGGGACTTGTCCTGGGACCTTCGGTTGGCAGATCTATCTTGGTTGCCGGGCTAAGGCTAGGCCGCCTGGTCGCTGGTCGGCAGTTCTGCCTCGGCTGCTCGGCAATGGCTAGGTCGCCCGATGTCCGAGGCGATCACCGGTCGGAGAGTATAATTCTCGACACAACAATTGCCCCCCAACTTGCTCCGATATTGAAGACATGGGGCGAGGTGGTTCTTGCTGGCGATCGTGTAGGATGAGAACGGGCGATCCGTTGAGCTGACTTTGGATTCGGACTTGGGCGATCATGGTCGATTGGCTAGCTATCTTTCGGTCTTGTACCTGCAAAAAACAACATTGGCCGATCCCCCTTAGAAACTTGATGGCTTCGTCATTTGAGGAATCGTGCACAGTCGCGGAGTTCGATGGACCGACTCCATGACCGTGTCTTGTGCGCGAAGACATTGAGTGTCTCGTGACTCATTTTATTGTGAGGGTCCTCTGTTAGGGTGCGCCTCACCTCGTATTTAAACGAAGGGCGTGCGGTCTTGGTCTAGAGGAGTCCTTGCGCGGGGCAGCGTCGGATGATTCAACTCCACGCCCGCGGCTTGTTAGCTCTGCTTCCACCTCGGCCCGCCATGTAGATGGCGAACCTCGACGGTGTACGTTGAGACGGGGGTAGTGGCACGTGTCGCATTGTCCGGGTACATCATGTTAGATGGTGAACCTTGAGGGTGGGCGATCGTGTCTACTGATTAAATTTTGGAGAGCCCTCAGACTACGCCGGCCTCGTATTTAAACTAAGGGTGGGCGATCTTGGTCGAAAGGGACCTTGCATGGCCGAAGCAGCCGGTTCCATCGACTACCAGGACCATGGCTTTATGATGTGCGGTGGAGGCGATCGCGAGCCTTAGTCCATCATGTTAAATGGTGGACGGTAGATGGCGAGCGAGTCCTCCGGTTTGGTGATGTAGCTTGATGATCGGCGATCGGGCTGGAAGACTGGTGATCGTCGCTCGGCTGCCGATCGCATTTATTCATAAGTTGATACTGGCGATCGGGCGGGAGATCGTCGTTCGGGCGTCGATCGCGCTGTTCAAAGGTTGAGAAGAATCTTTTGCCTGGCCAGGAAGGCTGCGGCCTTAGCTCGGAAGATTGCGTAGGTCGCGGGTTGGTCCTTCGTGAGATGCCTGAACATAGGCGAAAGACCATGAAATCCTCCTAAGACCGCGTCGAGGGCGATCTCATCGCTTACGGGCTCGCCGTTGAGGATGATCTCGTCTACCCGGTCGATATAGTCCGAGTCGGACTCTTCTTCTCCCTGCCTGATTTGCATCATGTGAAGGGGACCTTCCGGTCGAGCGACCCTGGTGGCGAAGTACGCTGTGAAGACGTCCGCCAGCTGGTTAAAGGAGCCGATGGACCGAGGCGGCAATGAGGCGTACCACCTGTAGGCGAGGTCGTCCAGCGTCATAGGGAACATTCGGCACCTGGTCGCGTCACATGCCCCACACCCGGTCATGTAGATGTTGAACTTGCTCAGGTGCATTTCGGGGTCCGATCTCCCCTCGTACAAAGGTGTTTGCGGAGGAGCGATCTTGTGCTGCACGGGGGCGAGCTCGATGTCGACCGCGAGCGGTTCGCTCGGCTCGGCGTCTTGTTCTTGGCGCCTGCCCCGGATTCCAGGAGCGCTTTCATGTCGTCGAGCTGGCGTTGCATCACGGCCATCGCCGTGGCTCGGTCGCTCGCGGATCGTCTTTGGGAGCGGGAGCCGAGGCGATCGTGTACTGATCTCCTGACTCCGCTGCTGCCAACCTCGGCTATTTGGCGAGGGGGAGCCAGACGGCTGGGCTGCCTTCTGGAAGTCGGATAGGCCGAGCTCCTGGTGACGGACTCGAACTCCGCTGCCTCGTGGCCGGGCCGACCGCCCGGTCGCCAAGATGGGTCGCTGTCGAGGCGATCGAAAACCGAGGTGCCCCGGCTGGCGAGCGCCTCTCCTTGGGGACGAGAGCCTCCTGGCGATCGCTCGGCCAGTAACGCCTTGAACTTCCGCTTGGTGTTCCGGCGGATGGCCGAGGGGGTGATAGCGGGAGGCGCGCCGAGAGCACTCCGTCGCTCCTGTAGGACGGCCATGGCCTCGTCGATCTGTTCCGCGGTTCGGAACTGATCGAGCGAGAGGCTTGGGCCGCCGCCCAGGGGCGGGATCGAGCGTCTCGGACTGTGGCGGCTACCTTCCACTGTCGGTTGTGGCTCGGACTGAGACGGAACGAGGCGTCTGGCGGGCTGGCCAGCGGCTTTCTTCGACGCGGAGGCGGAAGACATGATTTCTGAAAGATTTCTTTGAAGCGCAGTGAGTGTCACTTCAAGTATATGCCCCGTGTTGGGAAAACAAAGACCCTGTATCAAAACAACCGGGATACCCAATCCCTGTATCGAATGATATTTGATAAAAAGGTTTTGACATATATGCCAATCCGAATACAGTAAAGGAAACTGTATCGAAGCTTTGAGGCTTTATCCTGTATCGAAGACCTGCCTCGAATCAGCATATAGTAAAGCTCTTCAGTACAGCAAGAAGTCTTGTAAAAAGACCAAGTATGGAAACTGTCTCGAATATCCAAAACAGTTATCTTCCATACAGCTCACAACAGGACAAAGAAGGAACAGAAGTCAAGTCCCGTTGAATAAAGAAGTATTTAAATACTCAAGGATAAAGTATTTAAATCGCTAGTCTTCGATCTTGAGAATCCCGCGAAATCCGGATCGTGTCATAATCCCGTTGGAACGAAATCTCATTCAAACGGATACATCTCAACGGATACATTCTTCAGAGACTATATATATCTTATGAAGGCATTGAAGATCGCTACTCAAAGAACCTAACACTCAAGCTATCAAAAGTTATCATCGAGCAAACATATCTCCAAAGCTTAATGCAATTAAGAACGAAAGAGATATACAAGTGCTCATTATTATCCCGAACAACACTTCATCACCGAAAGCTCTTAAAGTCAAAGTTGTTGTTCACCATCTGCTCTATACGTTGAACAAACCCAAGATCAGCCCCGTGTGGACCGAACAACTGTGCTTCTCCGAATCGTGTGTGAAGGATTTGCATTGAAGAAGACGAAGCTTAATCGTGTGTGAAGAAGCAAGTCAAAGCATTAGCTCAAAACCAATCAGGTGAACGGTTTAAGCTAAGATCTTTATATCAATCGTGTGAACGATATATTGATTGTGTGTGTTGTTATAATTACGTAGTTGTGTACGCAGAATTATAATAAACTTTACTCTGTGTGGAGGACCGGTGGACGTAGAGGGTTTACCTCGAACCACTTTAATTAATGTGTTATTTACCTTCACTTTTCTGCTTTTAAATTACCGTGATATATTAAGTATACACTATACACTTAGTTGATGTATCCACAAAGAATTCATCAGATTCAAGACTTCCGCTACGCACTCGTATTTAGAATCCGTACGCTTTGTAGTTTAAACTATTTTCCAAACCGTATCCAAGATACTTAGTGGCCAACAAGTGGTATCGGGCGGTTGATTCTAAAAAGAATCACGTATTTCTTTTAACCGAATCAGATTCAAATCACTTATTTTCAAAACAGTCTCTTTCATTCCTATATTATCAGTATGGATACTTCTATGATTAACAAAGTCCCTATGTTCTCTATTAACGAATTTGACGACTGGAGAATTAGAATGGAAGCTCATCTTGCAGCAATGCACGAAGAGATGATTTTTGTTATACAGGATGGTCCTATCAAGATCATGAAGGTAAATCCGGCCGCAAGGATTGAGGGCCAAGCCCATGCTGAAATGCTCGAGAAGGAACGCGAGCAATGGACAACAGATGAAAGGAAGCGAGCCAATCTCGACAACGTGGCTAAGAACGCGTTATTTGTCACTCTTGACAAAGGCACGTTCTCAAAGGTAAAGAGCTGCAAAACAGCCAAAGAAATCGGGATAAACTCAAGTTAATTTGTGAGGGATCTTAGCTCTCAAAAGAAAACAAAATTTCAAAACTAACTCAAAGAATTTGAATCTTTTGAAATGAAACCAACGGAAACACTTGAGGAACTTGACCTCGATTTACTTGGTATTGTTGGTGAACTTGAAGCGTTGGGCAAAATTTACACCCAAAAGGAGAAGAACTTAAAAATTTTCGATCTCTCGGCCCGATGGGACATTAAGACCACACTATGCGTGTATCCCGTAATCTTAATGAAATATCCACTTTTGATCTCTTCTCGACCTCAAAGATTTTGAGTATGATATTGAGAAGAGAGAAAGTCAAGAATCTCCTTCAAAGGTCACAGCCTCGCCGCCAGATCGAACCGCCGACACAAAGATGCCTAGCTCGTCGAAGCCTGATCCACAAGAATGCCGACAAGGACGACGACATCCCGTCCCAAGATGAAATGGCGCTTCTAATGCATAAATTCAAAAAGTTCATCAAACAACTGAAAGACTCCTATGTGCCCAAACCTATCCACAAGGTAAGTACCAAACATCATCCGGTGATGCTAACTCGTGCTATAATCGCAGAAACTGTGCCATTATGCAAACAAATGTCCTCATCCCAAAGTCCAAAGATTGCCTGAGGCCAAGCAACAAGAGAGAGATGAAAGAAGACGTGCTTGGAAAGACAAGCTCAAGGCCCTGATTGGAGAATCAGAAGCCTCCCCCACACCATCCAAATCAGCAGAATGTCTTCAGGTGGTCACTGAAAGTGATTCATCTGACGATGAGTTCGATGATAAAGCATACATGTGCTTTATGGCCAAAGATGTTCCAGAAGGTGAAGACAGCGACGATGAGGTAAGTTCAACCTCAGCTATTCCATCAAATGCATCTCATACTTTCGAAAATATGATGAATGAATTTAAAAACATTCAAAAGGCCCATGAGACTCTAAAAACTGAGAATATACAGCTTCAATTAACAAATTTAGAGCTGAAAGATGAAAATGACTTGCTGAAAATAAATTATGAAAATATGTCTCTTGATTGTGAAACCAGCAAGGTCGATTTTGAAAAACTCATGGAGAGCAATCATCAACTTGCTCATGAACTAAATGAGGTTAAAACCCACAATGAGAGCAAGACAAATGATTTGGTTCTACTACAAACCAAAATCACAACTCTCGAAAAGCGAGAAACTGAACTTGAGACCATTCTGAAGTCTTTTGAAAAATCGTCCAAAAGAATGGAAGAAATTGAGCACCGGGCGGCATGCTCTTGATTAAAGTGGCTTAGGATACAACTCATGTTCAAACAAAGGGAAAACTAGTACGGTGTTCGTCAAGAGTGTGGAACACATTCCGTAATCGAAGATACCCCTAGTCCCATAAAGGAACTCGTCAGACCGAGAAAACCGAAGGCCGCAATTCCGCCCGCAATCCTATACAAGACAATGGAATCATAAGCCATTCCAACTCGTGAGGCGCACTCAACAAAGATGCTCCCAGAGCATATCAACAGCGTCAACGGCCGCTCGAAGGAAGGTTGTATCCAACCACCAAAGGCCCGCACGGCAGTACTATCGGTCTGCTCGCCGAGGTATTGGATACAGGAGCCCCGTTATCCCTCAAGACAGCAGATGCGATTCAAGATCAACAAAGATTGGGAATCCAACCGAGACCCGTAAGACAAGCCGCCGTGCCTAAGAAAATGGCTCCACCTCCTAGACGGCACTCAGATCGAATAATAATAATAACCCTGAATTTTACATGCATAGTAATTATCATGATTATAACGACTACGGATATGCCCCCCGTAGATATCGCAACACTGTACCGAGTATGTCCTACAGTAAACCAATTGCTGCCAGAAAAGCTTGGGTACCTAAAGGAAGTAACATACATGGACCCAAAAATCAAAGGGGACCTAAATCTACCTAATTTCCTTGTTACAGGACATTCTAGAGGAGGATACCTGGTACTTCGATAGTGGATGCTCTCGTCACATGACCGGAGATAAGAGCAAGCTATCTGATTTTGTAGAAGGTCGCGGTCCAAAAGTTCGCTTCGGTGATAAGTCTAAAGGAAGAACAAGAGGGAAAGGAAACCTACTTGTCGGGAAATTCAAGGTCACCGATGTTGCATATGTTGAAGGCTTACAGTATAATCTAGTTAGTATTAGCCAGTTCTGTGATAAACAGTTCTCGGTGAAGTTCTATATAGATCGTTGTAGAGTCAAGAACACCCAAACCAATGAAGTTGTGCTTACAGGAAGCAGATCAGGTAATATGTACATTGCTGACTGAAAGCCTATGAGCTCATCAATTCCATGTTTTGTTGCCAAAGGCACTGCAGATCTTAGTTGGCTATGGCACAAGAGGATGTCTCACGTCAACTTCAAGACGATCAACAAGATTTCAAGACAGGGAATGGTTAGAGGTTTGCCAAATGTGTCATTCAAGAAGGACAAATGTCATGACCATGCCAGAAAGGCAAGCAAATCAAGTCAACCCTGAAAAGCAAATCCTACCTTTCAACCCAAAGAGTGTTGGAAATGCTACACATGGATCTCTACGGTCCCATAGACCCAGTAAGTTTGGGAGGTAAGAAATACTGCATGGTTGTTGTTGATGATTATTCCAGGTATACTTGGACGATCTTTCTTAGCAAGAAGAAGGAAACAACATCAAGGCTGCCCGAGCTCCTGAGAAAGTTGCAAAATGAAAAAGCATCGAGTATCGTGTGCATTCGTTCCGACAGAGGTACTGAATTTACTAACCGCTTTATAGAGCAATACTGTTCAGAGAATGGAATACAACACGAATACTCAGCTGCCCGTACACCTCAACAAAATGGTGTTGCCGAGCGAAAGAATAGGACGTTGAAAGAAGCAACAAGGACAATGATTGCCGCAAGCAAATTGCCACAGCGTTTCTGGGGTGAAGCAACCAATATAGCGTGCTACACTCAAAACCGTTGTATCGTCAACAAGCATCACAACAAAACAGCATATGAGGTATGGAATAACAAAACTCCATTAGTTTCGTATTTTCACATTTTTGGATGCAGGTGTTATGTATTGAACAATGGGAAGGACCAACTTAGAACCTTTGATGAAAAATCAGATGAAGGAATATTCGTAGGATACTCCTCCGTCAGCAAAGCTTTCAGAATCTTTAATAAAAGGAAGCTGACGATCGAGGAATCAGTTCATGTAGTGTTTGACGAACCACACCATGACCCTACAGGAGTAGATGATATCACTCAGAACATTCACCATCTATCTATCTTGGATCCACATACACCCATAGAACCTGTCGTTGATTTAGAAATCAACCCCGCAGCTGTAAGAATCAATGTGGATGAAGCCGACATTGTACAAGCTGAAGCTGTATCCACAGAAACTTTCGATACAGTACGGGATCCTGAATTAGAACCCGACCGAAGATGGTTGAGAGATCACCCGCAAGGGCTGATCATTGGAAACATTAATGCCGGTGTTTCTACTCGTAGGAGAATACAGAGTACACAAGGAAATGTACTTTGTGCACAAGAAGAATCTAATGCTGAAGTCTCACAGTTTCCTGAATGGAAATCTCAATCCGAACTTAGGAGACTCAATATGTGCACTATCGCTGTATTCTTAGCCCAGTCCGAACCTGTTTCGACCATAGACGCTCTTAACAACTCTCATTGGATAACATCTATGGAAGAAGAGCTTAACGGTTTCGAAAGAAACAATGTATGGTATCTTGTACCTGCATCAACACACCAATCGGTTATAGGAACCAAATGGGTATTTCAAACAAAAAGGATCGAAATGGACTTATCATAAGGAACAAATCCGGACTAGTAGCACAAGGCTATTGTCGGGAAGAAGGAATCGACTATGATGAAACCTTCGCCTGTAGCGAGACTAGAAGCCATTAGGATATTTTTAGCCTTTGCCGCCCATAAGAGTTTTATCGTATACCAAATGGACGTCAAGAGTGCTTTCTGAATGGAGATCTTGCAGAAGAAGTTTATGTTGAACAACCACTGTGGTTTGCCAACACAGACGGTATCGATCTAGTTTACAGGCTAAGGAAAGCGCTACGGACTTAAACAAGCCCCTAGAGCCTGGTACGAAACCCCGTCCCAAGATCTAACCAACAACGGATTTGAGAAAGGTGCTGTGGACAAAACCTTGTTCAAGATACAGGAAGGTGATGACCTTCTAATGGTACAAATCTATGTGGATGATATTATTTTTGGTTCAACTAACCTTGCTCTATGTCAAAGGTTCTCTCATCTCATGCAAAGTAAATTTGAAATGAGCATGATGGGGGAACTTAGTTATTTCCTAGGTTTGCAGGTAAAGGAGTTGCCTACAGGTATATTCATCAACCAGGAGAAATACAGCAAGGAGCTTCTCAACAAATTTGGAATGAACACTTCCAAATCCTCGCCAACCCCCATGAGCACTTCCGTGCAAATTAGTGCTAATGAAGCCGGAAAGCCGTTTGACCAATCACTCTACAGGAAGCTCATTGGTTCACTCCTGTACCTAACGGCTAGCAGGCCCGATATCCAGTTTGCTGTTGGAGTGTGTGCGAGATACCAAGTTGCACCTAAGGAATCACACTTCAATACAGCTAAACGAATCCTGAAGTACATTAAAGGAACACTCGATGCAGGACTATGGTATCCTAAGGAAGGCGGATTCGATTTAGTTGGATACAGCGACTCGGATCTCGGAGGCTGCAAGCTAGATAGGAAGAGTACAAGTGGAACTTGTCACTTTCTCGGACCTAGACTCGTTTCTTGGTTCAGTAAGAAGCAATTGGCTAACTCTCTTTCCACGGTCAATCAGTACTATGTCTTTGGTAGGCTGCCGTATGCATCCTTTGGATGCAAAGCAACAACCTGCCGACTATGGAATCGATGCTAGAGAGACTCCAATCATGTGTGATAGCACGAGTGCAATTGCAATCACGCACAATCCTGTTCTGCACTCGCGCACTAAACATATCAACATGAAGCATCATTTTATCAGGAATCACGTCTAGAACAAGGATGTTCCCCTGGAAAAGGTTCATACAGACGTTTAGCTGGCCGACATCTTCACCAAGCCTCTCGAAACAGCAAGATTCAACATGCTCAGACAAGAATTGGGAATGCTACAGCCAGACTCCCTGTAAGTAATTTACTGTTTTTACTCAACAATTGAGGGGGAATGTTGTAAGACCCGTAAATACAGTATCCAACATTAATTATTTGCACACTCAGAATCATCAATACAGTACTGTAGCGAGCGAAGGCATATGAATCCTACAGCTGGTGTGTGCAATAATTAAGGGGGAATACTGTAGGACCCATGAATACAGCATTAATCTAAATATTGCTGTATGGAATTCAAAACCTATAAGCACCTTTTTGAGGGGGAACGCTGTATCGACGCGGAAAACAGCACATGCTATAGGATTTCGATTCAGTATATAATATAATATTATTTCCTTTCAAAACAATTTTTGTCCACGTGCCCTGTTTTTATGTCAAACGTCATGTTCATTAAATGCCTTACACGACATATGGACAACTGAATCTTAAAAGCCGCGATGTTTTTAAATTGTTTATTATTTTTAAACCGTCGTTTTAGGCATTTAGGGTATCAACCTATGTCAGAAGTGGGACCCGCTCTATTTTTAAACATTTCAATGGATTAGCGTACCAGTTACACTCAGTTCATCTTAACCGTTGATTTCAAAACCGGTTCCCATTCCTTAAAATCTGACCATTCGTACTCTGCAAAACCCTATTTCGCCACCCAACTATAAAAGGACTGAATCTGCCATTAGAGACTCTTTACGCTTTCTGCAAATTCAAGAGTTCTCAAGCAAACACAGCCTACATATTTTTCTGCATTTTACCGCATATTTCGATTGTTTTCTTGCAATTTTTTTTAAGAAAACATCAATGGCTGGACAATCTTCGTCTCCTGTTCTGAAGAAATCTGCCAACATCATTGATGGCCGGATCTTCTCCAAACCTGTCATCATTGAGCGTATTCTCTCAGAAACCAACGACGCAGATCCCATGGAATATATCATTACTCGTCTTCAACAACAAGGCCTCTATCGCCTTGGAAGCAAGACCGCCGACAAATTCGACGCCCATCTGGTTGAGGAATTCTACCTCAACGCCGCCGTCCGTTTTCTGTCATTGGCCCAGGGAGGTCATGTTGCTGACATCACTGCAACAGTCCAAGGAGTGGAGATCTGTATCGATCGCGATCTGCTCCAGAGAATCTACAGGCTACCCGCTGATGGCCTGACCATGGATCAACTTGAGACTTTCGGGTCTCAAGAGCTCATTACAAAATTTTATGGACTATTCACAGGGTCCAAAGTTGTTGACATGGTGACAACTACTTGTCACAAGAAAAATTTTCTTCTTCCTTTTGTGTATCTTCATGACTACTGCTCCAGGATTATTGAAAACCGAACCGGTGCGTTCGAGATGTGCACAAACTTAAGGTTCAGGATGATGGTGGCTATTTTGACCTGTGAAAAGGTCAATTGGTGCCAAATAATTCTGAAACGCCTACAAGAGGAGGTGTGCAAACCTGCCATCCAGAAGAAATCTTTCGGTTTAATGTTGAATTATATCCTGACGAAGTGCGGACTGACGCAATCCGCCGATGCGAAGAAGAATAGCTCGAGGATATACTTAGGAGGCGTCAAGCCTACTGCGTATAACCAGAGCACCTTGTTTTGCAACCACCCGAGAACCAGGCACATGCCAATTTCTGATAATCCAAGAGATGAATCCTTGAAGGTCCCAGAAGTGGAATCTTCAAAGAAGCGAAAGAGATCTCACAGCAAGAAACACTCTGCTGGTGAGAAGCCCAAGAAGAGACTCGGGAGGCTTTCGAAAATCAAATCGCCAAGCACTCCAAGGAAGTCTCCCCGTGGCTCAACCCATCGATGAAGAACCCGGGCCCAACCCCTGTGGAAGAGGTGTCTCCTCTGTATCGACGGTAGATCCCGAGCCTTTGGCGGCTAGGACGGATATTGAGACATCCGCCAACGATCAAGACTTTAGCGAGCCTGCCCACTTGGAGCCAAAAGCTACTTCTCCTCTGCGGGATCCCACACCCGTACAGGATCCATCTTCCTTCAGGGCACCATCCCCTGTAAGGAGTCCCTCTTCCGTACAGGATCCCATACCTGTACAGGAATCCCTCGATACAGCGTCTCCAGACGTTATTCGAAGTCCCTCCCCTGACTCGATCATTAATCAGACCCTTCTTTCGGTTCAAATTGAACACGCCTACGAAATATTTTTGCAATGGAAAGGCTACAAAGCTAGCTGCATTTATACACTGTACAATTGGAGCGATTGGAGCCACGAAGAGAGATTCGTCTCAGAAGTGACGGACTCAACAGAAATTGAGGCCCTGCTTTGATGGGACAACCCCTCTTGCAAGGATCTAATTGAAAGCCATCTTCTGCACAAATCTGACGCTCGGAGGAAAGGAAAGAAAAAGTCAGAGGATTCTCCCACTAATCCAAAAGACGACGAAGATCATGACTCAGACGACGACGACGATGCTTTACAAGCAGGTCTGAGAATGAGTCGTGAAGAGGCTGAAGCTCGAGACGCCTTTCCACCCAGAGATGACGAAGGGCCTTCTACCCAGGCCAATCCCCCTTCGCCACAGCCTGAGAACATTCCCGACGAAGAGGAATCAGTCCCTCCAGTCGAGGAAGTACAAGAAATTTTGGAACAGGCACCTGAGCCTGCTGCGACCGAAGAAGCCATTCTTGAAAGACAACATGAGGATTCAGTCCCTCCTGTATCCATGTTTGCTGAAGAATCTTCGCAACAGGAAGCTTCTCAACCCCTTGTCGCCGAACCACATGAAGCTGCTCCCGCCCCTTCAACCGTGGAATCCGAGGACGGTATCGAACCTGAGGATGTCCAACTTACTTCACGCCCATCCGTGAATGTAAGAAGGTTGAACAGCTCTGCAGACCTTGCCCAACCAGATTCTTCGATTTCTGCCGCATGAAAAGAGCGCCTGCGTGCTCTTGGCCTTCAAACTGTATTCATCCAGGATGCAGTAAATGCTCTATCTTCCGTTGAAAAAGCATTGAATTGGATGCATACTTCTGCCGTCGAAGAAATAACCACTCTTCAACATGAAGTATCTCGTGTTGTCGACGCATTCATTCTTTTGCCAGAAGTTTTCAAACAAGCTTTAAAGATCATGGAAGATAAGCAGGAGCAACTGCTGAAGGAAGAAGCAACAAAAACGAGGATAGCTGAAGCCAAGACCGCTTGTGCTATGATTGAAAATGACTCTCAATGCGTGCTCACGACAAATGCATTCAGAAATGTCGCAGACTCTTTCCTCCCTTGTAGAGAATGACCAAGATCGAGACAAAACAGACGCCGCTCTAGAAATCCCGCAAAGTCTTGATGAAGCCAAAAAGGGGGAAGAGGCACGAGAAGTCGCTAGAGAATTAGGCAACAAGAAAGGGAATTTGAGGTCGAGCAGTATCACCGCCGAATTGAACAAGCTAGCACCTCCATCCCAAAGTTTTAAAATTTCGTGCTCCATACCGGAATTTCATGATCCTAATGTCCCTTGGCAAACTCTTATTCGAGACCTTCGGAAATTCGTCTCACGACCAACCGCAACCCTACCGCCGACGAAGTGAAACCTTTGGAGGAAGAACGAATCGATGAGATACTTTGTCGACTCATCAGGGAATCCGCCATCTTCAAGAACTATAAAACGTTAGCGGAGGCCGCAGATAAATTTACGAAGATGCTAGAAGACGGGAAACTCCCTCTCCAAATCGAAATGAAATCCAAACACAGAAGAGGAGATCGGGTCACCCATCCAGAAGACTGGATACTTGCCTTTGATCGATCCTATGATGGAAGAGCTATATACCAGGATTGAGGCAATGATTCTCTTCAAAACTGGTGGCGTGGTACCGAGAATGAACCAGGGAAAAGGCCATGGAGGCATGCGGATTATAGATAAAGAGCTGAAATCTATGTATATTTTTGTTTTGTAATTTCTATTTGAAACAACAAACTCTGTACTCAATTGATTTTGAATATCAATAAAAACGTTTGTTTGTCTTGAAAGATTACAACTCGTAATCTACTGTGGTGATGTATGATTACTTAAATTGTTTGATAGCAATCTCAAGTTAGATAAACTTGATTGAAAAACTAAGTTGTACGAACTAGTCTACGAACAGTTCATAATTTCAGTTGTAAGCTTAGAACACATTGTAAGATTGTGCCTGCGCGCCAATCATAAGCTTAAGTTGTAATAATCTTAAACTGTATCGAACTCGCCTGCGAGCATTTCATTATTGTAGACTAAGTCACTAAGTCAGACCTTTTGACGAAAGACCAAGAAATCTGCCAGAAGTCATCAAAGAAGATCGCTTCATGAAGAAGGTTTTGGCATCATCAAGAAGACTTGAAAAGTTAAGAAAGAAAGTCTTGGCAAATTGTCAAAAAGGGGGAAATTGTTGGGAAAACAAAGACCCTGTTATCGAAACAGCCGGGATACCCAATCCCTGTATCGAATGATATTTGATAAAAAGGTTTTGACATATATTCCAATCCGAATACAGTAAAGGAAACTGTATCGAAGATTTGACGCTTTATCCTGTATCGAATACCTGCCTCGAATCAGCATATAGTAAAGCTCTTCAGTACAGCAAGAAGTCTTGTAAAAAGACCAAGTATGGAAACTGTCTCGAATATCCAAAACAGTTATCTTCCATACAGCTCACAACAGGACAAAGAAGGAACAGAAGTCAAGTCCCGTTGAATAAAGAAGTATTTAAATACTCAAGGATAAAGTATTTAAATACTGCCAGTCTTCAGATCTTCAGAATCCCGCGAAATCCGGATCGTGTCATAATCCCGTTGGAATGAAATCTCATTCAAACGGATACATCTCAACGGATACATTCTTCAGAGACTATATATATCTTATGAAGGCATTGAAGATCAGTTACCCAGCAACCTAACACTCAAGCTATCAAAAGTTATCATCAGAGCAAACATATCTCCAAAGCTTACTGCAATTAAGAACGAAAGAGATATACAGTGCTCATTATCCTGAACAACACTTCATCAGCTGAAAGCTCTTAAAGCAAAGTTGTTGTTCACCATCTGTTCTATACGTTGAACAAACCCAAGATCAGCCCTGTGTGGACTGAACAATCTGTGCTTCTCCGGAACTATGTGTGAAGGATTTGCATTGAAGAAGACGAAGCTTCAGAACTGTGTGTGAAGAAGCAAGTCAAAGCATTAGCTCAAAACCAATCTGTGTGAACGGTTTAAGCTAAGATCTTTATATCAATCTGTGTGAACGATATATTGATTGTGTGTGTTGTTATAATTACGTAGTTGTGTACGCAGTAATTATAATAAACTTTACTCTGTGTGGAGGACCAAATGGACGTAGAGGGTTTACCTCGAACCACTTTAATTATCGTGTTATTTACCTTCACCTTTTAATGCTTTTAAATTACCGTGATATATTAAGTATACACTATACACTTAGTTGTCGTATCCACAAAGAACCCATCGTATCCAAGACTTCCGCTACGCACTCAGATTTAGAATCCGTACAGTTTGTAGTTTAAACTATTTTCCAAACTGTATCCAGTATACTTAGTGGCCAACACCCCGAGAACAGTGAGTGTTCTTCGGGACGGTAGGAATAAAATTTTGAGGGTTAGATCCCCTTCTTCTAGCGCCAATTGTTGTTGCCCAAAATATTCATCCGAAGATTAAATACTGCTGGAATGGACGGACAACAAACAAAATTTACGGGAGCACTTCCGAGAGAATATGAATAAACACAAGATTTGCCGGGTTTGTTAGGCCCGGGCTTGAATGCTCTCGCGAGATGTTATTAATACAAATATTCGTGGATACAAGTATTAATGTGAGAATCTAAGTACAATGAGTGTAAAAAGACTCTGTTAATCCAGCTCTTGAGCGAAGCTCGCTGTTCTTCGTCCCTGCCGATCGTCTTCTATATGAGAGAGGCCGAGAGAAGAAAGAACCAAAAAATAGCTGTTGCCAAGAGTAGGAGAAAGTCAAGTGCTGTGTATTGCTTCTGTATTATGTGCTGAAATTACGATAATGCCAGGGAGTGCTGAAGAATTTCGGTCCTTGGACAAGTGTAGGCTGCCTTGTATTTATAGGGGCTGAGGAGCCTTGTCTTCTGGCGGGCGATCGCCTTCCGGCCAATATAATAATGGGGCGATCGTCTGCCGGCCAATATAATAATGGGGCGATCGTCCTTAAGTCACACGGGTTGTCGGCCTAAAGTCCAAGCAATTGGCAACACTGTGCGGTCCAATGAGGAGCCAGCACGCGTCCGGAGTCAGTGTCACATGCGGTCCTACTGACACCTTTCGGCGGGCCTGTCGGCTGGTGGACGGATGCTGACAGGCTGTGGTCAACAATCCGTGAATTGCGGATCTTGTCTCGGCTCTGCACGTGGGGTCTGTCCTGAGGCTCGGCCTTTGCCGACTGGATGACTATCGGCTTTGAGCGGCATGAGGCGGTCGTCAATGATCGGTCACCAAGGGTCGGCGTCTGTTGGTCACCAAGGGTCGGTCGGCAGGTGCCGAGAGATGATCGTCTGGTCGTCAGCCACCAGGAGTCGATCGCCAAGTGCCGAGAGACGATCGTCTTAGATGTCGATCGCTCGGCACCGGGACTTGTCCTGGGACCTTCGGTTGGCAGATCTATCTTGGCTGTCGGGCTAAGGCTAGGCCGCATGGTCGTTGGTCGGGAGTTCTGCCTCGGCTGCTCGGCAATGGCTAGGTCGCCCGATCTCCGAGGCGATCTCCGGTCGGAGAGTATAATTCTCGACACAACAGACGGAAACAACACAACTTGGTAATTTACTTTCTTAAAGTGCCGTCTCAGCTGGGCGAGAGTGGCCTTCTGGTTTGAATGGTGGTGCAGTGATCGTGCTGCATCATGCTGTGGCAGTTGGCTTATCCCAGATGAGTTGTGTGTCGAGGAGGCGGGTCCCTTTTTTCGGCCTGGTATATGTGTGTCGATGCCTGTTTTAGTGCTATTTGAGATCGAGAAAGTATTTAAACATGAAAAAGTATGATATTGATCATGACTTAATCCAAATATGACGTCGCGTGACATCAAGTATTTTGGGCCACACGATAATTTAGACCAGCAAGATAATATAAAGGGATCAGATGATATAATATTGAGTATTACATTATTAATAGTGAAGTGACAACTTAAGCAAGAGTTGTTATTAGATCACAACCAATCCACCCCAAAAAAATTACATTTTTACTCCAATTTATTTAATTATGTTTTACTCTAATTTTTATATTCGATTTATAGAATATCCAGCCCAAGCTCGGATCAAAAAATTTCTTGATCTAGCTTGAGGGGTATTGAAGAATGTCGGTTTGGTGCCCATGCATGGATGTGAGACATGCACACATCTGACAACACCATATGTTACTGCTGATCCAACTCCATGTTATATAGAATAAAGTTTGCAGTCCATCGGGTCCAGGGGGATAGTGGTTACTAGTGTAAATAAAGTTTGATCAAAGCGGTTACTAGTGCTATCCCTATTCATGCCATGCAAGCAACATGGTTGCCCGACCATTTTTGTAATAAGCTCCATAGACTTAATCGAAACTTCTTGTGGTCATCTGATATTGATAAGAAGATGATACATCTCATCGGATGGAATAAATTAATCCAACCAAAGAATAAGGGAGGTCTTGGCATTCGCTCGTCCTCCTACGGAAGTTGGTTTGGAAAATCTTGCGTAAAGAGGATTCGATCTGGATGGAGCTTATTCGCCACAAGTATTTAAAGGGGCGGAGTATTCTTGACTACATCCCGAAACCGGGGGATAATGGTCCTTGGAAAGGAGTTGTTCGATGTGAGCAGCTTCTCAAAGACAATTTCACATGGAAAATTGGATGTGGTGATGAAATCTCCTTCTGGAATGATCGTTGGCTTGGAAACATTAGACTCCGGGACTGTGTTAGTCATATTGAGTCATGCGATCGAGAATTGAGGGTGAAAGATTTTCTAAACAATGGGGTTTGGAACCTTGCTGGACTTAGCACTACACTGCCTACTGCCTTAGTTCAGAAAATTGAGGAGTTTCACCTTTCAGGTAATATTGATGATGTTGTTGTCTGGAATGCGGCTTCTGTTGGAAAATATACATGTCAATCCGCATATCGCATCTTGCATGATAAATTTGGCCCGAATATTGCTGGTTTGGATAAATGGAAGTGGATTTGGCAGTGTAAACTTAACAACAAGCTTAAACATTTTGTTCGGCTTGTCGCTCAAGAACGGTTAAGCTACTAATGTTCTTCGTTTCCAAAAGCATGTTTCAGACAATGCCCGTTGCCCCCTGTGTGGACTTGAGGAGGAAACGGTTTTACACCTGTTTCGTGACTGTCCATATGCTTCGGTAATTTGGCATGAGATTCTAACTGTCAAATTCGGATATGAAGAGGGCGATGGAAGGGAGTTTCTGGACTCCCCACCGGCGGCTTCGGAGCAAGCTCTAGAAGCTGATAGTTTAGGGTCCTAGTGACTATTTTTTCTGATGTACCAAAAACAAAATATCTTCATGTTATATTTATATGTTAATTCTTCCTTTCGTCCCGTCCAATAATTATATTTCTCTCAAGAAATTGTCCATTTAATAAGTTTATATATATGTAACATTTTCACAATCAAATCAAACAATCATCTTTTATTTTCATAATCTCCATCATACAATAGTCATTTATCATTCCTCATGCCGATTATTACTTAAAATAACCATATATACATTCTATGTCAATATTTTGACTGAAACAGAGGGAGTACATCGCACATCTTAAGCCACCTGGTTAGGTCAGTGCTGCTGAGCCGTAAGCATGCTATCTGATTTCTTTATGAATTCACCCAAAGAAGGGCGAATGATGGATTAAGCCCCTGTATTTTATAAAATAATTATTTATTTTCATATATAAATTAAATAATCCGGTCATTCCCCTGTATTTGAAGAAAAATTGGGTCATTACTTCTTATGTAAACTAAATAGACGTATTATTCCTTAGTATCCTAAAAAAATTACAGATCAATCCCTTGTATTTCACAAAATCACCTTTTTGTACACAAAATGACGCAAGAAGCATGATGCACGTTTTTTGAAAAACAAATAGACAGTATATTTATTTAATTTATACAACGGATTCATCGGCTTATTTTTGAAATAATAGGCCTATTTAAATAGAACAACGCAACGTGACATAACGCCAGACACATACGCAGACACACACGCATCTTATCCATCCATTTAATGTGCCCATAATAAATGAATGGCCCCATATTAAATTGGATGAGATGACGCACAGATAAATACGTTGCACACATACGCGTACATATAAAGATCACTCATTTAAATTACGACAGTAGTAACTTACTTTATGAAACTAAAGGTTAATCTGAGAAAACTCAAGTTTGATCCATGCGATATGGATCTTGAATGTTGTAAAAATAATACGGCCATATAAGAGGACAACATACTCGAGCTTTAAAAATCACAACAACAACAATGTTACCCTAATATCTCAACGCTTCCCGCAAAAAGTGGAAGTGACGTGGATGACGCAAATTTTTACCCCTGCCTTTAACACATGTATCAAGCTTACTTGGACGATTCAAAATGAAAATCAGACGTTAATCGTGATTGAATAACTAAGACTTCGCTAAAAGAAGTACAATCAATTTAGTGAGTCATTTTATTTTATTTTATTATAATCCAGAAAGAAAGAGTAAGTAATTTTTGGCACCACACAGAATACTCCAGCTTTAAGAATGTATGCAACAAAAACGTATGGGCTTATATGTATCCAGTAATGATAAAATATAAGAACTTTGGGCTTTGGCCGGAACAAAGGGCAAATGTAAAAATGGGCTTTTTACTTGTAGTTTGGAAAAGTTGTGGGGGCTACGCACATATTGTAAATAATATAAAATTTTTAGATGGGGAAAAGGATTCAGTAAAACCTCGATAAATTAATTCTCGATAAATTAATAATCTCGATTAATTAATAAAAATTTTCGACCCCAACATAATAGAATTAGTATAAATATTATACTCGATAAATTGATAATCTCGATAAATTAATAAATTTTGTCGATCCCGAGATTATTAATTTATCGAAATTTTACTGTACATGGTTAATGTATTAATATTAGAGAGTCAGATTACCTAACTTTTATAGTTTAATAGTTAAATATTTTACGGAGAGTTTTATTTGAACCTTGTGAACAATTTATTTATAAAGAATTTATTTTATGTTGCATAATTTTTTTAGATCTTCTTGATAAAACAAATATTTGGTTTTTTAAAAATAAGTCAGGGCAACTAATTTCGGAGGCCGACAGCCCGTCTTTCCCTTGCGGACGAGACAAGACTAAGGGACTTTTTGGTTGATTTTTTCTTAAGACCTATATGAATTAAGATAACTGTATATATTAAGTTGTCGACTAAATATTAGTTATTACTTATTTTGTTTTTGAATAAAATGTCTGAATAATTTAATTGGCTATTTTACCCTCATACGAATCAAAATGCAAAACAAAAATAAAAATGATAAGAATTATTATTTAATAAGAGTTAATAATTTTATTATTAAAATATTACTAAATAATATATTTATTATTATTATCTAATAATTATTTAGTAATAATTATTTAATAATACTCCTTTCGTCTGCCAAAACTTGTCCCAATTTTCTTATTGGGGTGTCCATAAAAAACTCGCCCACTTATAAAATGAAAATTTCTCTCCTTTTTTCTTCTCAAAAGTGAGACTATTTCTCCATTAAAATTACTTTATACAAGCTTTTCTTAAATTTCGTGTCATTCCAGTTGGGGTAAATTTTTGGTGGACGAAAGGAGTAATTATTTTACATAATTATTTTTCAATAATAATTAATAATCTTAAATAATAACTAATCTTGTATAATTATAATGTTAATTATCATTAATTAATTATTGGATGAATAATTAATTAATGAATAGTAGTATTAAATAATGATAAAAATAATCTATATATATATATATATATATAGAATGAGTTCCCCCTATTGAATGCGAGCATTAATGTCACAAGCTAAGAAACTCAAATATGTAGTTCAAGCTAATGAATTTAGTACATGCGGAGCTTATTTTGAAGCTTTTAAGAGCTTTTAAGCTGAAATGTGTAAAGCCTTACTTATTGTTGTGAAGCATTAATTTGCCTCTAGATTAATAAACTCAAAAAACTCGATTGTAAAAACTGAGTTCGTAAAGACTTGAAGTTAAAATACAATAATTAAATGTTAAGAATTTCTAAAGTCATGAAACGAACTATTAACCACACAGAGCATGTTTAATATCTACCATTTCAACTTCTTCTTTGAACGCTAATGTTTAATGAATAACGAATGATCAACTAATAAAGAATAATAATGTCTTTTCATGTGTCTAAGAAAAAAAACTATAAATAGCACATTCAAGTAATGCAAACCCCCATATCACATTACATCACAATTGTCTTTCTTTCTTCACGTGTTTGAGCTGAAACACCAACCATCTCCACATATTATTAAGTAAATAGGTCAAAAACTAGAACCTCTAATAATTATTATTATTATATCATCACTATACCAGGAACTTACTACTATAGATAACAGTGACATGGTTCAAGAGAAGTACAAAGTTTTGTTATCCGACGTTTCTTTTTTTCTGACCGGTGCTATGGCTGGGGACGATTAAATCACAGAATTTGCAGCTAGGTTCCATTGTTCAATTGACGAACTTTACATATAGTATTGGCACTGGAATGTTACTGATTCTGCTCTATTAATAGGTCATAGCCAGTCGTGATTTCCGCCCCTTTTTTTTTATCTATAGCACAGGCGTAATAAATTATTGCTGTTGTTCAGGTTGCCGCTCTCTTCCATATATGGACAACAAAAGATTATCCATGTATACCAGACCATTTTAAAATGCCTCGAAGAGTAAGATTTTGTTTTTCTTTCTATATTTAATTATTCTTAAAAGATGTTGCTATTACGTTGTTCATCCTTTTGTAACAACTTCTCATTGTCATGGTTTAATGTGTGACTTACTGCGATTTGTTTACTTTAATTCTTCAGGAACTGAATCCAAGGCCTGATGCGTCGAAATTGCTACAGGTAATTCTCCATTACAAGCTTCACCTCATAGATAGAATGAGAAAAATGTTAAGGAAGCTTATTTGGATGGAACATTTATCTTTTTTTTGTTGAACTTAGTTATCTTTCCGATTTCCTGCAACATCATTTTGTTGCCCCGGAGTATAATGAGACTCATCATGTCTTTCGTGCATCGGTTATGGTCATTATTCTTGCATGAAGCCTCCTTTATTTAGTTTTTTACACTTAATAAATGCTTTAATCATTCTTTAACTAATAATAACACATTTTTTATAACAGGCCACACCTGAGAATCAAATACCAACATCTAGGATCAAACCTAAGAATCCGATGAATTGAATGAAGGTTTATACGTTCCAGATGTGGTTTTTTGGACCATTTAACGATGATGATGTTCGATGATAATGATGATGCTACAATCGATGATGGAGATGCTAAAAGTATAACATGATGATGCTGAAAATGATGATGATCATGACCGCCGATGATGATGCCAAAAGATAACGATTGATTAGGATGATATTGAAGACGATGTAGAATAGTTGTTATTTTTTATAGTTTGTTGTTGCATGATTTTTTATGATGTAAAAAAACACCATCTTTGATGCACGCATGAAGAAAATGCAGTATGAGGATGCTTAATGATCTGATGCATAGATACAATTTGATGCAATTATTAATTTATATGAATAGACTTATAGAGGCAGTTATTGTTGTTGTTATGCAATATGTAGGCTACTGCAGCAAGTGTGTTAGGGATGTGAAGCTTTCTTTGTATGCAATATGGTCATATTATACATGTATCTTATAATTGCGCTATGGCATGTTGTGTTATCTCAAAAGATGTTATCTCATACATGTTATTTAACTAACTTCTTATATAAGAAGTTAGTTAAATACAGATGTACTGCATTTCTAGTTGTGTATATTTTGTTCATGATATATAAGAAGTTAGTTTTGTTTTGCTTTACCCATTCATTTGCTGTGTAAATGAGAAATATACAAATAAACTTAGAATTTGGATATATTATATAGTGGTGGAAGCTTCAATAGCCGAACGGGTATGTGTTTGTTGGTTAAACTCGATTGTTATAATTAAAATAGTATACAAAGTCATTAAATCGCAGCTTTATTTTTTCGATGGTATGGGTTAATTCATTGAATGGTCAAAATGGTTTGGGTAGTAAGCTGTAGCAGCAAGGATCAGTTTCTCAACAATCTTCCATATGTTTTCTATATTTTGGCCAGGCTATCATATGTAACTCAATATCCCAAATCCTGAAACTTTGCCATTTTCTTTACATCAGCCCACACTTTTGTTGCACTGTCATACTTGAATAAGAAGTGCTAATGTGAATCACAACTTAATGATAAATGTTGTTATATTTGGGTTCTTGGTACGTATCGGATTAAACCCAGTAGGGGAAATTGAATTAGAGCCAAAAGTTGAGAAATTGCAAACTTCGAGTGTTGATGAGTTCATTGAAGATAATTCACACGCATGTTCCCTGACTATAACTTATCACACGGATTCAAATGGTTTTTGTTAGTCTCTTAAATTTTAAAATTTTATAATTTTAATTCATAAATAACTTAATTTTAAAAATAAATATACCTTCTTGTATAGCACAACTTATGTTCAGCAAAGGCACAACATAAAATCAAGATTACATTATAGCCTATAATCTGTTATAAATGCATATAATCAGCCTTTAAGTTTTTCTTTGTAGTACTCTTGCTTATGATGGTTTGGGAAGTAGAGGGTAGAGGATGATAATTGATTGCCTAAGATTTAGTTATGGTTATTACAAAATAAGGTTAACTTAAATAAAATACCACAAGGAATAAAACACATGATAATTGTCGAGTTGTTATTTATAATTTTGTTGCGATGTGTTGTGTCTATCACAAGGTAATGGAATGAAATAATAAAATCCATTGGTTTAAATGTTGTATTCAAAAGAAATCAGCGTGTCAACTTAACCCGAATATTTTTTACCTCAAATACAAATATGATTCTTTCATGGTGAATAAAGCCCGTGCATCGCACGGGCCATGATGTCTCGTTATTATAATAATTAGCATTATTTATTAATTACGAATTTTTATTTAATAATTAATTGATATTAGTAATGAATTTAATCTTAATACTTATTTAATGATTACTCTATTATTAATTAAGTTACCATTATTATTAAATGATGGTACAAAATATTATTATTAATATTTTAATAAAGCGGGTGAGAGAGAGAGAGAGACGAGACTAGGCAGAAGAAGGTTATAATGGGTATGTTTTCTATTAAGTCATGGCTTATGTGGACAAGTGATATTTTTGGCTTATTCGCTAACCCATGACTTATTCATTAAGTTGTAAACAAAAACCCACATATGGTTGCGCATAGTGTTGCCACATTTTAATCGGAACCGGCGGTTCCGGATCGGACCGGGTTTCGGAACCGGTATGACGCACGGTCCGATTACGGGTAGCAACCGGACCGGGTCCGGAACCGGTATGACGCACGGTCCGATTACGGGTAGCAATTTCTGGGCCCGTGAATCGGCGGGCCGAACCGGCCGTTTGGCCCGGAATCGGCGATTTTGCCTAATTTTAATTTTTTTTAAAATTTAAATTCAGATTTCTCCCAGCTCCCACCCAATTTTATTTACAAATACCTACCTTCTTCCACCTTTAAAACCACCTCATTGTGTTAACAATTCTACACTCTCTTCTCTTCTACTTTTAATTCTCCTCCATTCTTTATGTGCTATTGTTCTTGTTAAATTGCTCTTGCTGTATAATTCTATTATACTAAATACTATAGTAAAACTTCGATAAATGAATGTTCGATAAACGAATAACCTCGCCAAATGAATACTTTTCTCCGGTCTCAACTCTTTATAGCATGTACAAATTTTCTTTCGATAAATGAATATTTTCACTAAATGAATATTTTCTCCGGTCCCGACCATATTCATTTATCGAGGTTTTACTGTAAATATACTTTACTATATATTACTATCTACTATACTAAATACTAAATACTATCTACTATACTATATACTATCTCTACTATACTATCTATTATACTAAGTACTAAATACTATCTACTATACTATATATTTTCAATTAAACTAGCACTACACACACTTGCTTTACTTTATTGTATAAAAAAATGAAGTCATAAAAAATATTATAAGTTACTATAAATTACATAAAAAACAACATAAAGAATTTCTAAATTCCTAAATTATCTACAGTAGAAACTCTATAAATTAATACTGTTGAGACAACCAAAATTTATTAATTAAAAGAGTTATTAATTAATCGAAAAATTAATAATTATTAATTTATATATTAATTAATATTTTATTAATTTATAATGAAATACTTAATTTACAAATAACTTTCAAACTTTCACTTAATTATTGTACAATGCATGTACATATCAAATGAAGGGTCCAATTTAAAATAACCCTTCAATCTCTCATCTTATTATGCGTCATGTGTTGAATATATCAAACAGATATTTTTTCTATAAATACAAAATCAAAATATGCGAACATTAAAGCGGCCATCATATTGAATAATTTATTGCTGAGCCTATATGAGAATACAACACTAGAAGTTCTTACGGTGATAAGGAAAATTAGAGATGCGATTTAAGATGATTGATTCCAACAAAAAATAAATACAATTGAGTAATTTTTTAAGAAACCTTCATAAATTATTCCTATAATATGTACAATATATAAGGAATTATTAATTTCTATTTTATATGGGACCTATAGAAATTATCAAAAATGTATTGTCTTAGAATTTTAGCGAATTATTAATTTAGCACCCTATCCCTGAGTCGGGACCGGCCAAAACTATTATCTTAGAGAGTTTATTAAATAATCGAGTTTCTACTGTATAAGTTATTATATTTTTATTAAATTAACTTAAGTAATTTCAAAATTTCAATACTTGTAAATTAAAAAATTTAGAAATTTCAACACAAATCATTTAGTTTAGAAAAAAAAAGATATAAACAATATTACAAGTTATTATAAATTACATAAAAATACACAACATAAATAATTTCAACATTCGAAATTTCAACACAACTACACAATTCATTTAATTTTATACAAATAATAACAAAAATGAAGAACCGCCGGTTCGGCCCGGGAACCGCCGGTTCGGCCCGGGAATCGCTGGTTTCGGACTCGGAAACCGGCGCTTCTGAAGAATATCCGGGCCGGTTATGGTTTACCTCTTCTGGTGAACCGGAACCGCCGGTTCGGACCCGAAACCGGCAGTTCACGGCCCAGTGGCAACCCTAGTATCATAATCGTGTAACTGTATAAGTATTAGTTTTCAGGAAATGATATTTGTTTGTGTTCACTTTCTCAATAGGTTTGAACATAATATAAATGTAACGTTCATGTAATATCATGATAAAACAACACACTATATTATACATTTGTACTTGCTCTATTATGCATGATGTTCTATGCGAGATACCACATGTAGTAGCATGGTAACTAATATTTGGTGCAATTATATATGTAATTAACTTTGGTAAATACTAAAAGTGACCTTTTTACCATCAAATGAGAATCAGTCATGCATGTCTACAAATTTTGTTTCCATGCCATCGTGCAACTACATGAGCGTCGACACTTTTCACCAGTTAGCTAAAAAAGTTGACATTTTTACCATCACATAAAAACATAAAATGTAGACCTCAAATAAGAAGCTAAAATTCACATAAAAACATAAAATGTAGACATCAAATAAAAAGCTAAAATTTAAACCTCAAATAAAAAGGGTCGTGTATCGATCTTGACATTTTAGTTGTCATATCACTCACAAATCCCAACGCATCTATAGAAGAGTCGACAAAACTCGATTATTGTAGCATAACTTAACAGTTTGGGTCAAAGTAAATAAAGAGACTCACTTAGTAATAATAATAAAAAAACAAAACAAAAGAAAGCTATTATATAAAAAGTCTTTGGAGTATATAATTCATGTCTTCATTTGTACATCATTCCTACGGTCTTACTGATTGTTTAACATTCGTCCCTTGAACACCTTCATGCATGTGAGGCAATGTATCATCTATTAGTCTTTGTTTAATTCCACATTAAGCTTGTACATGGACTAAATGCAATCTTCTTCTAGTTTACGACTCAAAAGTTGCGGCATATTGTTCCTTGACGTAAAGTGTTGCATCTCCCTGTTAATTCCACATGTTAATAATGTAAAATACATGGTTAAAGTTCTTACCCTCACATGAAACCAATGGATATTGTACGCATATAACTCACCTGAGCCATATCACTGTATGAGAGCATTGGGTCTTGTAGCTTAATGGCGAAGGAATGTTTTATAGTTGGTGTAAGATTGCATATATGTACAAGGATGAACATTTGTATGACTCTCTTAGAATCCTCTTCAGAAGAAAACATGGGGTTAATTTTCGTGATGGAGAAGACAATGTTATAATAATTTTTAGTGATGATGATGATGATGATTATACTGATGATGAGACAAGATCAATTTTCATCAAGCAAGAGCCTCGTGATGTAATCCACCTTGACGATGACAATGATGATGAGACATCACGAGTCATCTCCGTACAACGTCCTCGTGAAGCAACTCAAATTAATGTTGCACTACCGATTATCATATACTTGTGGTATAAGATTTTTATTTTTATTTTTATGCCGTATTTCAAATTGTTTTTTTAGTTCTTTCATGCATTCAAATTTAATAAACAATAATATTCATGAATTATATCAATTTCGTATCTATATAGCTATTTAAAAAAAGAAAAATGATATAATCACAACCGTTGTAACGGTTGTGTTTGTTTTGAACCATTGATATGTGGGTGGTGGGTAAGTGATGGAATAAATAATGAATTTAGTGATAAATGTATGGTGAGATGATGTGTTGTAAAATTTGATTGTGTAAATCGGTTGTGCATGTAGCATTGTTGTTAAAAAAAATCCTCAAAAAAATGACTTGGATAAAATTATTTTGTAATTAGGGTATTACAATTAATATATAAATTTATTATAATCTTAATATATTATACCAAACACTACATTACATATAACCAAATGTATTAGTGCAAATCAAATATAATATTAATATATAATTTGGGAGAATGTATCAAACTTTATCCTACCTTAAGCAAACGAGGCCTGAAAAGGCCTAGGCCTAAGATTATCCTTATCCAGTGTGTATATATATATAACTTATCCTAGCCGCTACTTCCAGATGTCCTTTGCCAAATGCAAGTCCGCCAAGCGTGACCGACTTACGTCATCAAGAACGATATCATACTCAACAGAAGTTTGATAAGGTCAACTCCACTAGAAATACCATGAGAGATTTATTTATGCTTGCATATAACTCATACAAAAAACACTCAATGGAGTGCGTGTGTGTTTGAGAGGTTACGAGGGAGAGATAAGAAGATGCAAAGTTTTTTGCAGGAGCAGGGCGGAGGAGAGTCCGTTTTAGATTTGAGCCCAAGATCGACGGTTAGCCGGGGAGTGGAAGATGTGTACGGAGAGGACCGTGCCTCGGAAGATCAACTGGGCACTCCGTGGACTGTGTCCGTTGCAAGGTAGTGTTTCATACCTATCAGATTTTTTTTTTTTTTTTTTTTTTTTAACTTTTGATTATTTTGTTTTTAAGTAAAGAGCAAAAATAAATACTGATATTGGGGAATGTTTTAACACTGTGAAATACTGCTTTAGTTTTCTGGTTATTTATGTTTCATTTATGCCCGTTTCCTGGGACATTTCTTCAGAATTTGAAGCTTTGTGATGAATACATAAATGTCCTAGTTGGGCTGTTTACTTGTAGTAAAGTTAAAATGTGAGATAATTGAATTTTGAACAAGCCATGAATCTCAATTTCTTTTCTTTCAACTTTTACAACCGACTCGAGATTTAAATAAAGTTTTTTATTTTTTTTCATTCAGGGATGATCCTATATGAAAATCTATCTGCTTATCCTGATTTATTGAATTGTGATTGAATCTTTATGTTTTTCTCTCAATTGTGTTACGGTAGTGGGTATAATTTGTTGAGGGACCCCCATCACAACAAGGGTCTTGCCTTTACTGTAAGAGAGAGAGATGCTCATTACTTGTGTGGTCTCTTGCCTCCAGCTGTTCTATCCCAAGAGCTTCAGGTCGAGTTGATTAATTATGTCAAATTGTACTAATCTCTTCTTTTTTTATATTATCAATCTTTCGGCTTACTTCGATGATCTGAAATATCAGGAGAAAAAGTTAATGCATAGTCTTCGGCAGTATCAGGTTCCCCTGAACAAATACATGGCCTTGATGGAACTCGAGGTACTGCTAAAGCTTTGGCTGTTTTCCTATTTCCGTTTGATTGTTTTGTTGTGGCCATTTCCATTCAACTTTTGTGATTTAATCGATCCTCCTCCCGTCCCCTTCTCATTATCGTTAGTGTCGTGCTTGCTTAACTGACTTTGGGTAGGTGGTTCAGTTGCTTCTCTTAAGACCTCATTGGAGAGAATGTAATTGGATTGCTACGACGCTGTTCTTCAGTGTAATTTTACTTTTCTTCTATTCGGAGTTCTAACTTTCTAGTTTTACAGGAGAGAAATGAGAGATTGTTCTACAAGCTTCTCATTGACAATGTAGAGGAGCTCCTTCCTGTTGTCTACACTCCGACGGTCGGCGAGGCTTGCCAGAAATATGGAAGTATCTTTAGGCGGCCTCAGGGTTTATATATCAGTTTGAAGGAAAAGTAAGTTTTCTTCTAGCATTAGAGTATCATGTAACCCTTTTATGTCAAACGGTTTGAACTGGTATATGCAGGGGCAAAATTCTCGATGTTCTACGGAACTGGCCTGAAAGATCAATTAAAGTCATTGTTGTGACTGATGGTGAGAGGATTTTGGGACTTGGGGATCTTGGCTGCCAGGTGACCTTCGATTTCCATGTCTTGTCATGCTTGGAATACATTATTGTTTGTTCTAAATTTTTTGATTCTCACAATGATGCAGGGAATGGGTATTCCAGTAGGGAAACTGGCTTTGTACACTGCACTAGGAGGTGTCAGACCTTCTGCGGTAAGCCTAAATGAGGAGGAACTGAAGTAAAGATGTATAGAAACCACTATCTATTTTATTTTCTCCTCGTCTGTTTAACAGATGAGGGATCAATTTATTATGTAACGGTACAAGCGATCAATCGTCTGAAACTTACGTAGAATGAGTGCTGCTTCAGTTTCCTACCATTTTGTTTATTATGATTCTAAAACACGTTCTTTTAACTTTTTTTTTTCTTGTCTTCCCTTTCTGCCTAGTGTTTGCCAATAACAATTGATGTTGGGACCAACAACGAGAAGCTACTAAATGATGAGTTCTATATTGGGCTCAAACAAAGGCGGGCAACTGGAACGGTTCACATCTCATATCTGTTTGCTTGATTTTGACCCTGTTAATTTAATCTAATCTTGGTTGAAATAACAACCTAATGCCTGTTGATTTCTAGGAATACTTCGACTTGTTACATGAGTTCATGACTGCTGTAAAACAAAATTACGGTGAAAAAGTTCTTATACAGGTTAGTTATTCTTGTAAATCCCTGCCCCCACACTTTCCGAGGATAAGAAAAAATCCTTAGACATGGAGTGAATTTGCTCTTGCAGTTCGAAGATTTTGCTAACCACAATGCTTTTGAACTGTTGGCTAAATATGGCACCACCCACTTAGTCTTTAATGACGATATACAGGTATATGCTAAAAATTATAAGCTGGCATCACATTGTTTCAAGAATTTTCTATTTGTATGCAATTCTTAATTATTCTGCCACAGGGGACGGCATCTGTGGTGCTTTCTGGGATTGTTGCATCGCTCAAGCTGCTCGGCGGTACATTGGGTGATCACACATTCTTGTTCCTTGGAGCTGGAGAAGTACATATCTAGCCCTATCTGCTTTTGTTTATATAGCATCTCAAAAGGACGAATAATCATTGAGATAGAAAAAGAGACTTCTCTTTTTGACACATGATGAAATTGTTAGATGAAAATCGAACATGCTTTCCTGTCTTCTTTTTAGTTCTTGTGATTTTTCTCTCTTTAATAAATGCATGCAAAAACTACAGCCTACACCCCTGATAAGAAATAAAAGCAAAGCATAGGTGGATGTTTCATTTATGTCAAGGGAAGTGCTGAAGGCGGCAAATATCATGCCTTTGTTTCTCTTCCTCCCCTCTCAATATCTCTCGCTGGTCCACTAGGCATTATTTCGTTTCCTCGGGTTTTATTTTTTTGAATTGCAGGCTGGAACTGGCATAGCAGAGCTTGTAGCCCTTGAAATGTCAAAGCAGGTGACATGTAGTATTGTCACTGCTGCACACTGTTGATGATCACTTGAGCTAGCCATATTTCTGATACGATGTTTGTAATATGCAGACTAAAGTTCCTTTAGAAGAAGCACGTAAAAAGATTTGGCTGGTAGACTCAAAGGTAATATTACTTGTCAAAAATAGTATCGCAAAATATAGTGATTATAAACTCCACTCGTGCAATATTATGTGGCATCATTTACAGGGATTAATTGTTGCTTCTCGTAAGAAGTCTCTTCAACATTTCAAGAAACCTTGGGCTCACGAGCATGAACCCATTAACAATCTCGTAGATGCAGTCAAGGTTGGCTTGAGTTTTTCATATATTATTTAACAATCTCGTAGATGCAGTCAAGGGTGGCTTGATTTCATATATTATTATCAGTGAAGAAACTGAACTTGAAATATACTTATCTATATGGCTTGCTAAAATTTCATCAACATTTCAATAAACCTTGGGCTCACGAGCATGAACCCATTAACAATCTCGTAGATGCAGTCAAGGTTAGCTAGAATTTTTCATATATTATTTAGCAATCTCGTATAAAAGAGGAGGGTTGCGGTAGGTTAGTGGCAGCCAGCGTAAAACTCGTCACATTCCATGGACATGAATCAAACATTGAAAATCGTTGGGGCGTCTCCTCAGAAGCGACGCGCTGCATTTCATAGGCCCGGGTGCAGTGATAAGTATGCGAGGGTTGCTAGGTCGTCGCCCAGAAGCGGCGCGCCACCTTTACATCTGAGGGTGGTGTCAAATGAGCAAGGATGCGCTACACTTCATAGGCCCGGGTGTAGTGGAAAATATGCAAGGGTTGCTAGGTCGTCGCCCGGAAGCGGCGCGCCACCTCGAAGTATGGGTGTGGTGTCAAATGTGCAAGAATCCTTGCAGCGTGGACGGGGACAGACAGAGAAGTTAGTTCTTGCGGCTAGTAAGGGTAGTAAGGTGCGGTTTGGAACTTGGAACGTTGGCTCTTTGACGGGGAGATCAGCAGAAGTGGGGGAGAAGTGGGGGAGGTTATGAAAAGGAGGAGAATTCACATAATTTGTCTACAAGAGACTAAGTGGGTTGGCGAGAAGGCAAGAGTGTTAGCTCCTTGGGGTTACAAGCTTTGGTACTCTGGAAAGGATAGAAGTAGAAATGGAGTGGGTATCGTCATTAATAAAGAATTCATTGATGATGTGGTGGAAGTGTCGAGAAAGAGCGATAGAATAATGAGTATTAAGCTTGTGATAGGGGATGAGTTTCTAACTATCATAAGTGCTTATGCACCACAAGTAGGATTGGATGCATCGATCAAACAAGAATTTTGGGAAGATTTGGAAGAGGTTGTCGAACGAATTCCTATGGGTGAGAAATTGATCATTGGTGGTGACCTCAATGGGCATGTCGGTGTTAGCAGAGATGGCTTTGAGAGCATTCATGGTGGTTTTGGTTTTGGGGACAGGAATGAAGCAGGAAATGGTATATTGGATTTCGCATTAGCTCATGACTTGGGTATTATGAACACTTGGTTCGAGAAAAGGGACTCTCATTTGGTGACATATAGAAACGGAGGTAATGCAATCAGATTGATTTCTTTTTAGTAAGGAATGTTTGGAGGAAAAGTTTTACTAATTGCAAGGTGATACCCGGTGAGAGTGCTGCAACACAGCATAGGGTTGTGGTGCTTGACTTTCGAGGTAAGAGGCACTTAAGAAAGAGAAGACCACAAGTTGACCCTCGAATTAAGTGGTGGAAGCTCCAAGGGGAGAGTCGATATACTTTTGTGGCTAAGATTGCTGATAGTGGTATTTGGTCTGATTGCACGGAGATGGATATAGATTCCAGTGTTTTAAATAGCGCAGCGTTGATGTGCAGCGTTTTTGTCTTGATGGCGCGTAGCGCAAATTGCGTAGCATATAGCGTAGGTTTAGTGTTCCTACTATTTTATTTAAAAAAATAAAATATATCTATATAATATATAATTCTTTATCATAAGTTAATATAAATCAAGTTAAAATTATAACTAGTAACACTTAAAATAAGAATATATGAAAATAAATGTATAAATATCATATTTACAATCCACCGTTTTTTTAATGAACTCATCAACAAGTTTTCCTATCGGTTATTTATCATTGGTTATTTGTCATTATATTTGACACTACATATATCTAAGAATTATTAAAAAAACTATATTTTGTAATAAATTTAATAGAACTTTATAGTTTATATAGATATAAAAGTAATAAAATAATAATTAAAAAATATTTGTAATTAAAATAAAAATATATAATTAAAATAAAAAATATGATAAAAATCAAATTTTCTAAAATGGCCCACGCTATTTACGCTATAGCTCAAATAGCCTACGCTATTTGCGCAATTTGGATAAAAGCGTGCCACGTCATCAAAAATCCTACGTTATTTGTCCAAAACGCTATTTTGGATGCGCTACGTAGCGCTACAGTCAATTTTTGCGCTATAGTGCCTATAGCCTACGCTACGAAACGCTATTTAAAACAGTGATAAATTCGATGTGGAACTTGTTGGAGCATAACATAAAGGAAGTTGCAAAAGAAGTCTAGGAGAATCTAAAGGAAACAGTCCATCAAGTAAGGACACATCTTGGTGGAATGATGAAGTTAAGCAAGCGATAAAGACCAAACGTGAATGTTATAAGGTACTGGGTAAATGCTCGAGCGATGAGAATTATGAGAAGTACAAGAAAGCTCGAACAGAAGTTAAAAAGGCAGTGTGAAATGCCCGATCAAAGGTCAATCAAGAATTATATGCAAGATTAGATACTAAAGAAGGGGAAAAAGATATCTATAAACTTGCTCGAATGAGAGAGAAGAAGACGCGAGATATTGAAAAAGTTAAATGTGTAAAAGATACTGACCAAAAAGTTTTGGTTCAAGATAAAGAGATAAAAGAGAGATGGAGGTCATACTTTGATACCCTATTCAATGGCCATCAAGAACAAGATATTGGGAATTTAAACATCCCCTCAAGTATGGTTAACAGAGAGTTTAAGAGAAGAATTCAAAAGGGTGAAGTGACAATTGCATTGAAGAAGATGGGGTCAAAGAAAGGATGGTATACCTATTGAAGTTTGGAGGTGTTTGGGGGAGAAAGGGATCGAATGGGTAACTATGCTTTTCAATAAGATTTGGAGAAGCAATAAGATGCCATCAGCATGGAGGAAAAGTATTCTCGTCCTTTTGTATAAGAACAAAGGTGATGTTCAAGATTGTTCTAATTATCGCGGAATTAAACTAATGAGTCATACCATGAAGTTGTGGGAACGAGTGATTGAACAAAGGATCAGGAAATGTGTGAAGATAACAGAAAATCAGTTTGGATTTATGCCTGGATGATCGACCATGGAAGCAATTTATCTTATCCGGCAGTTCATGGAACATTATCGAGATAAAAAGAAAGATCTGCATATGGTTTTTATTGATTTAGAGAAGGCATATGATAAAGTACCAAGAGAAGTACTTTGGTGGGCCTTAGCAAAGAAGGGTGTATCGCGGAAATATATCGACATTATAAAGGACATGTATGAGGGAGCTAGTACAAGTGTACGTACTAATGTTGGGAGGACAGAAGAATTCCCTATTACGATTGGGGTGCATCAAGGATCTGCTCTTAGTCCTTTTCTCTTTGCCATAGTCATTGACGAATTGACAAGAGAAATTCAAAATGACGTTCCGTGGTGTATGATGTTCGCAGATGATATTGTGTTGATTGATGAAACGAAGGTTGGAGTGCAACAGAAATTGGAACTTTGGAGGGATACTTTGGAAGCTCGAGGCTTTAGCCGAGTGAAGTAAGATCAATATATGGAGTGTAGATTTAGCGAAAACAGTGATAGAGAGGCGGGGATGATCACATTTGATGGGAAAGTTGTTCATGGATCCACTTTCTTTCGGTATCTTGGATCTATTATCCAAAAGGATGGAGAGTTAGATGGCGATGTGGCTCACAGAATAAAGGCAGGGTGGTTGAAGTGGAAGAGTGCCACATGGGTTTTATGTGATCCTGGCATGCCTCATAGATTAAAGGGTAAATTTTACCGCACGGCAATTAGGCCTGCGCTGTTATATGGCACCGAGTGTTGGGCTGTAAAACAGTGTCACTTTCAAAAGATGAATGTGGCAGAGATGTGTATGCTACGATGGATGTGTGGTCATACAAAAAAGGATCGGCTCAGAAATGAGGTGCTTAGAGAGAAGGTAAGAGTTGCGTCTGTAGAAGACAAGATGATGGAGAATCGATTACGATGGTTTGGTCATGTGAGAAGAAGGCCTATTGATGCCCCAGTGAGGAGGCTAGAAAGTTGGGGAACAAGTAATGTTGTGAAAGGTAGAGGAAGACCCAAGAAAACTTGGATAAAAATGATTGAAAATGATATGCGGTTTCTTGGGAGAAAGTATGGCGATGGAGAGGCAAATGTGGCGGGAAAGAATACGGATGGTGGATGGAGTCTGATTCTTTTTTTTTTTTATTTTATTTTATTCCTATTTTCTTTTATTTCATGTTATTTTTTAATTTATTTTTTAGGATTTTTTTTTAACATTCATTCTCTTTTTTTATTTGCTTTTTTCTCTACTTTTTCCCTCTTTTTTCCTTTTATGTTATTTATGTAACGATTATTGACGGTTTCAAAGTTTGATTCATGTTAGCCGACCCCAAATCATTTTGGGACTAAGGCTTAGTTGTTGTTGTTGTTGTTGTTGTATTTAGCAATCTCGTAGATGTAGTCTAGGTGGCTTGAACTTTTCATTTATTATTTTCACTGAAGAAACTAAACTTGAAATATACTTATCTATATTGCTTGCTAAAATTTCATGAGGCTATCAAACCAACTGCATTGATTGGAACTTCTGGCGTTGGACAAACATTCACAAAGGAGGTGGTGGAGGCTATGGCCTCCTTCAATGAGGTAGTCTCTCTCTCTCTCTCTCTCTCTCTCTCTCCCTCTCTCTCCCTCCCCCCCCTCTCCCTCCCTCCCTCCCCCCCTCCCCCCTCCCCCTCCCCCTCTCCCTCTCCCTCTCCCTCTCTCCGTGTGCGCGCATGCGTTTGCACGTGTGTTTTCTGCCAGAAATATGTTAGATACGGTTTGTCTAATAAAAAAATAATACTGCAGAAACCTCTTATCATGGCACTCTCCAACCCAACTTCACAAGCCGAGTGCACGGCTGAGGAAGCTTATAATTGGACCAAGGTCTCGTGATTACAATGGCATTACTCTTGTCTAGTATTTTTTTGTTAAGTAATGCCTAATAGCCTGAATCTCTCAATTGAATTTTTCTTTTTGTTTCCTTGTTTTGCTCAAGGGTCGTGCTATTTTTGCTAGTGGAAGCCCATTTGACCATGTAGAATTCGATGGAAAAAAATATGTTCCTGGCCAGGTTTGTTTGTTTTCATCTGAATATATACCATGTGCGTCTTCTTATTTTTTTATTTTTTTATTTTTTGTGGTTCCCGTACATGTTGACAATGCATCCAACTTTTGACTGAACTAATGTTGTTCACTTACTAATAGAGAATGAAAAGTAATATGAGAGAAATTGAAGTAACAACAACAAGAATTGATAGAAAATTCAATATCAATATTTCAATATAACAATAGTTAAGAGTTAAATAAAACGCAACTCTTAAGCCTTTATTTATAGGCTAAGAGGCCTAATTAAACTAGGCAACTAACTAGAATAAGGTAATTAAATATATCAAATTCTAATACTAGTCCATCATTCTCCCCGGTTTGAAAGCACGAGCTCCTGCGAGAGCAAAGATGATGATTAATAAAGAAGCTCGCGAGGTTTGATGAAACCCTTAAGGACTACCCTTGCACACAACCAAATGTCTTTGTATCCCATCATCAAGCAAATAAATATTGGAACGACCTAGATAGCACAGAATGTAATCACCAACACCTGATGAGGGTTTTTTGCAAACGCCTTGTGTTTTCTTTCCCTTGCTTTCCTACCGAAAGCATACTTTAGTTTCTTTTCCAACTCTGGAGGTAGTCGTGAGCTAAATACATATGTGAAATTCTTTTCAAACTCCCGAGGTAGTCGGGAACCAAAGACATCTTATTCAATTTTTGGTCCCGCTTTTGTCTCAGGATGTAGAGCAAAATTTATTTCAAGATGATGAAAATCATATGAAGGAAGATGGTCAATTTCACCATAATTCACACAATTTTATCAGCATTAGTTTCTTCGAGATCATCTTGTAAACCTAACTATCTTATCCTCTTAAACTAAGCCAAAGTCTTCTACTCGTCAGATTGATATTAAGGTCTTCAAGAACTGGTGATGTTTCAATTAGATATGATGCAAGCAAATTCTCGTTATGATTCTCATGAAATGTAGTGTTGTCTCATAAGTGAACTTTCGATGTCAACGATACAACATGAGCTTTCATCGGAAATTCCTTACCAATCACAGTGTGTGTACATATGGATCGATCACTCATAATCAAAGAATATTTCGCCAAAATCTTTTAAGTTTGATTAGAATTTCCTTTCATAACTTTCGGAATTGGCTGGAACAAATTTTGCACCCTATCCCTTTCACTTTCTTGAAGAATGTCAATCATAATTATCTCCAAATGTCCAAAGATGACATTCCCATGAAAATCTTTTATGTTAGTGAAAAGAGCTTTTCTAACTGGAACATCTGAATAATTAATTGATCACGATCTAGATCCACTATGGTCAAGCAGTATTTGCGATGAATCATTGTTTCAAGAATAATTCTCCTGTTTTCAGGCAATACCATAAATGCGTTAGACATATCCTCAAAGCATGAAACAATTAATCGTGCTATCAGTATATTTTTATCACACGGAGTATCAGGGGTATCGGGGGTGATGATTCTTATTATTTCACTATGACAAAAGCAACTCCTAATCTTACCTCATAATTGGAATGTTGCAATGCACGACCAATACTTTCAACAGCCGAGAAAGTTCATTTTGTAGGTATCTATTATGTGACTGATCAACCCAAAGCAGAAACCGTGTACTCCATCAAGAATTAGAAGTAACTCGTCTAAAGGATTCGGAGGTTGAATAAGATTATTCCAAGCCTCTTATAAACCATATTCCAAATTATGGACCAAACTGAGCTCTTATGAGCCAAACCATATTCAATGCTCTTAGAAACTAAGTCCAATAAGTCCATAGTTAATGCTGCAGCCAAACAGCCCCTTAACAAAGTTAGAGAAATGAAATATATATTAAAGCTTCAAACAAATATACCTTGGGAGATGTTGCAAAACCCAAATGCCTAAATCCTGGCAATGTGTTTAAGCTGCCTTGTACTTGCTCAGGCCCAAAATTTACTAAAAGAATTAAAGTTCCCACAAAATCAATAAATAAATCAGAAATTAGGCCAAATAGCCCAAGAGAACCCAGGCCCGAATAAATTCTTCTGCCCAAATAAGATGTCCGTGACGAAGTGGCCGATTTGCAACCCTTCCTCCTTCACAATGCGATTGCAGCTGAGGTGGGTACTTGACGGGACTGGATCAGACATGAACAACAGACTACACGAGCGTCGGTGGTTTGTATATCGCACGGAGGTCGCTATTCTTGACTCTGCGAAACAGATACACGATTTGGGGTTCTCCAGGAGCTGCTGTGGCGGTGGCCAGACAGTATCCGATGTGGTCAGGAGTGACGCAAAAAACGTGAGGGCTCTGGCGGCTGGATATGACGACTGAGGGTCGCGACATGGAATCACGAGAAAAAAGCTCAGGATCTAAGGTTGCTTAGATGGTTAGACGGTGCGGGGACAATCTGTCGGTGGTGTTTGGTCCGTGAGATAGACTGGGTATGACGGCGCTGGGTGATTAGGGTTTCTGAAGATTAGGGTGTATTGGAGAATCAAATTTTGTTGAAGGTTGAAACGTGATTTGCAGATTTTGTGAACAGTAACCAGAAAGAAAAAGTATTGGATGCAGCGGAAAGAAAGACCTGCTTCGTTGCCAAGTTGATAGAGATACGAGAGAAATTGAAGTAACAAGAACAAGAATTGAGAAAAAAATTCAATATCAATATCAATATTACTTAAAAGTTAAATAAAATGCAGCTCTTAAGCTTTTATTTATAGGCTAGCTCTTAAGAGTTCTAATTAAACTAGGAAACTAGCCAGAATAAGGAAACTAATAATATCAAATTCTAATACAGTAAAACCTCTCTAAAGTCATATCCTTGGGAATATTTTTTTAGGTTATTCCTAAATAGAGTTTTAAGAAGAATTTTTTTTTAAATTTTAAAGTGCATGTATAATATATAAATATTATAATTAGTAGATACATGCATGTAATATGTTGTAAACTTAGGAATTAGGCAAGAAAATTGTTTATGCTTTAACCGATGAAGAAATCATTGAAGGAATTAGGCAAGAAAATGAGGAAAATAATCCGGAGGATGATAGCATAGAAGTACAAAGAATTTCATGTGAAGAAGCTTTAAGCTTACTCGACAAGTTGGAAATGTTTTGGGTTCAACAAGAAGGTGGTCATTTAGACGAGCTAATGGGCACATGCAAGTTGAAGGATATGATTACAACACAAAAGATTAAATCTTTGTCACAATCAACCTTGAACAAGTATTTTAGATCAACTTAAATCTATTGTAAAAATTTTATATATGTTTGAGGAGAAAGTAAAGAGACTGTAAATAGAGTCAATCAATTGTATTCATAACACTGATAGAGGGGCCTTTATATAGGCATTACAATGAGTGTCCTTCCATACATAGGATTCCTAGATAATGTAAGACATCTAATAGGATCCTAGTACCTCTAGAAGGATCTAGAACCTTCCATCTATGTATCTACAATCAGTATTAGGTAAGACACATCACGGAATAATAATTCCCGGAACACTCCCCCTGTGTCGAGCACTAATACAACAATGGTGCAAAAGATGTTGCTTTCGTAAAAACCTATTTCAAGCCAGAACAAAACCCATGGGGAAAATAAAGGCTTGATGAGGAAAAGATTGCAACGCACCAACATAACATGTCATGTATACTCCCCCTGATGTATACATAACGACTCCCCCTGATGAGTACCTCAAATCATAGGAGTCGGATGCCAAGTTGCCCTCACAACTATACCAAGGAAAAACCCAGTGGGAAAAATACCTCTTGGTATAAGTTGAACAGAAGTACAACGCATCAATGTATGGATGTTCTCATAGGTCGCCTCGTTAAAAACCTTACCAAGTGAAAACCCAATGGGAAAAAATAAACCTTGGTCTAAGGACAAAAAGAGCGCGACACATCCAAAGTGCAGAGTCACTAAAGACTTATCAAGTTTTCCAAAGTCTTGACCTCCATGCACTAAATCAGTCATAACTTCTTCGATTCAATAGGTATCAACGAAACTGTAAGAACTTGTGAAAACTAGACACCCATAGCTTTTCATTCACATACAGTACGTAATCTAGATCGACCTGAGCAGATCACAAAACTCTATCGAAGTTGACTCAGCAAATTACCGGACATATCCTGTCCTACTTTGCAACAATAGTCATATGTTACTCAATCATGATGGATGTGATCAAATGGTTGGTTTCCTTGGAAAGTTGACACAAACCTTTTCAATGGCACCAATTTCACCATTTTCCATCAAGTGAGCTGCCCTGTAGGTCATATGGGAGATAGACCAACACATTGCAGGCGATCGGGTATCAGTTTTCAAGTGTCCTTTTTATCGAGATAGAGCGAGCTTCAAGCTTCTTGTCAATCACAGACATTGCGTGAGCGCATCCTAGGCCATCGTCACATTGGCTTTACCGGATTATTACGAATGAGTACATCGAGTCAAACATGAGTACATAATACCGTACTTTTCTTAAGACTGCATCATCACTTAAGTGAGCAAAGTCTTATTATGACTTCGACTAGTCATTGGGAATCATATAGGCATTACTTTATCGTCTCTTAGGGAAACCGTCCATTAGATTGCTTTAAACCGATTGATGAATACGCATCATCAAGTGTCCCCAAGATCCTTTCATTATTAACTTTGGATTTAGCGGAATCTCTTAGTCTCACAAGAGTACATCACTATAAACCCTTAGTTTTACACGCAAAAGCTTCATATCTCTTCCAAATCAAGTATATACTTAGTATGCGTTCCCGACAATCACTTGTCGACGCGCTCCGTGGTCAGGAGCCACTTGATTTGAGTCTGATCCACCACGAGATCCTTTTTACCACTTAACTTAGTTCCCCATTAAGATAAGATTTAACCACAAGCTGCACGTCAGTTTTTGGGAAACTATCTAACTGAAAAGATAGTGGATGCTATAACATCCATTACGATAGCACAACTAAGTTTCGTGTCATCGTAGTCGATTCCAGTGCGTTCATGAGAAACCTCGCGCCGTGAGGTGAGTTTAACTCTTTCTCTCACTCGCTTTAACAAAGTATACGGATAGATCTTATCTTTGGAGTGTCGGCACCACTTCAACAAAGGGCTATCACTTTGTTTATACTGAAGTCGCATATGTTTTCATTTTAGGCCAAGGCTACAACGTTGTAGATTTTCAGCGAAGTATGGTTCGATTAAACTCACATTCCACGTCCTCATGTACCGGCTTTATTCATAGAGTACTCTTTATGGATTGGCATTCATTGAGGCGTCCCCCAATAATGACTATAATCCAGAATCACATGAGACGGATGAGTTCATTTGATCAGATGATCAAGTTTCATGTACCAAACTCGCATACATTCTTAGCGAGAGTATTTATCGAACCAAGTGGCATCCCAATACTCTATGAGATCCACGGCCTAGTAACACCATCTACCACAATTTGTGGTGTTACCATATCACCATTTATAGGTGACGAACGTCCATGACCGGACACAATCCTTGCAGACATGTTTGCAGCATGTATTTAATCTCGTCACTTTAGGGAACTTGGTGAGGCACAGTAGGGACAAACTACGACAATTCCAATTCGTTCTACTCGAACATGATCGTTCGCATCTCCCCCTAACGACGGGAAGACTGGCTCATCAAAGTGACTTACGAGATCGTCTGTAAAGGTATATTTTAAGCGGACTATGAGTGAAAGCGCATGTCATATTCATCATTTATAACCCGTCATAATGCATTGTGGTGACGCATTTTTGGCACATGAACATGTGGACGATAAAGGTTTTCATTGTCAACACAATCCAGTTAACAAAATGCATACTGTTACACTCGTAACTTAGCATTTGAATGATGATAGGTATAGGTGAATATGACATGTTGACCTATGCTACATAGCCGTAGCTACTGGTCTTGAGAATCCAATAAAACCGCCACCATGCACCACCGGGATCGAACATGAAGAAACGATTGAACCGATGATAGGCCGTTGGTTTTATCGAACCTCTAGTGCTTTCTTGAAGAGTTCACTCCCTTCACCAGCCCCAAACACCTCAAAATTTCATGAGCATGTATAAACGGGTGTTTAGGATTCCAAAACCATCAACCTTGTGGTCAAAAACCGATCGAAATGATATCGAACTGGTTGTTGGGACGGTTGGTGATATGTGAAAACTTCATTTAAGTGGTTCACCTCCTTCCAAGTCTCCAAATGGCATCAAAATTTGTGAGAAGGTAGATGTTAGGAAGTACTTGTTAAAATTTCACTTTAAGACTTGGTCTAAAAAGTGGGTGAACCGACCTTTACAATGACTGGTCCGCAAGTTGGACAACCATAACTCAGGTTTCATCAACTTATCAATCATTGTCAAAGGAACAACATAACATATAAATGTTATCACTTGAGTACGACCATTTGTGAACACCATCATAGCATCATAAGCCACCCAGGCTAATACTTATGATCATGTATGTATAAGGACTCGGTGAAAGGGGAGGACTCAGCACCATGCTTATGCGAGTCGCTACATAATTCTCTTTAGCATAGGAGGGTGTCATCTCCTAATCGTGCCAAAGAATAGGCTTTAATAAATGAACATGGCTAAGAAGGATCATCGGGGGGGTCTTTGGCGTCATACATGCTTATGAAAGCAAGACGCGGATGACATAAATATCATCATCGGTCATGAGCTCTGCTCACGACTCCACCAATGTACTTTGGTGTCTTTGATCCAACTAGTTTCTTTGTTCAAAGAAAATGATGTTCATGACAATACCGTGGTATATGGATCATCAAACTGTCCAAACTCCGGACTATTAAAGCCTAAATGTGTCAATGTCCCAATACATCGTTTGGTTACCAAAACCGATGCAAGCCGGACCATATTGACTCATGAATATTTTTCTTTTCACATATCCAATACAAGTGATGCATAAGATTTTATTCTCACAAATCACAATGAGATGCTATGAGTGATACACTTTGGCATATATATCATAGAGTCATAACATGGTTCAATTGTTACGGAACATATGTGACTAGAAAACGCCATTCGGCATTCAACAACTTGAGCATCATACCGCTCATTGATTGTGATGACCTAGTCATCATAGTCACAATGGATTTATAAACCGAAATCCAAAAATATCATGTTCCTTGAAAATAGCTTAATACGCACTCAATTTCGCTTGCAAAATTATACAAACATGAGCATAGCGAACACTCTAACAACATAGAGATTTTATACTTGATATGATCAAAATGATCTATCATATTGAGTGCATAACATGGCAAGGTTATATGCCTAAGGGGCAAAATTACGACACAAGCATGGTGTAAAACTACCATGCACACGCTCGACCTTCTTATAAGGGTGCGTATTTTGGGATTCCCCAAGGAAACTGTTTTTCAACATTTGAAAGATGATAGTTTAGCGTACAACGCATACCAAAAACTGCATCATCTATGGCAAATTCGGCCAAAAAAGAGGTTGAAAAATATGTGTCATAAGACCACTTGCAAATTCAAGATGGGAACCAAGTTGGTTGGGACAAAAGTTAGCACAATCGCTGGAAATAAAATTCCGCGCAGCTTGACCTTTGTTCACTAAAACAGCGATAACTCCCTTGTTAGGAAGGCTATGGACGAACGGTCAGATGTTCTGGAAACTAGACTTCCATAGCTTTCTATCCATATATTGTGCACCACACGGATCATTAAACTCAGATCACAGTGCATGTTTTAATTGGCTGCTTTAGTATTTCCCAAGTTTAGTGAGAAAACAAGGTTGAGACCATATCCAATGGCGTGTTGATGCAAAACCATGACAATGACAGCCATAGGTGCGTTTAAACGCAGCAGGGTGTTCGATTTCTTATCTGGACTAATGATCCTTTCGGTAACTCCAACTTGGTAGACTTGCAGAGAAAGTAGGAATGTCGGTACAGCTAAGGCTGTTTAAAAACCACTGATTCCGTTTGAACTTTCAAAGCATAAACAAATACCAAGGAGGATGCGCCTAGTCACGATCAAAAGTGTAGACAAAATCCACCAAAGTGCATCCATCAACCAAGTATGTTAATTCTCAATTTGCAAGCATACGTCATAATAGCCATGTTATATGGATGCAACACGGTGCATCATAATTAAGCATTTTGAACCATGAGACATAATGAATATACCATAACCAACTCGTCTTGACCATCCAATAAGATCGACTAAACATAGTCAAATGTATAAGGCACATGCCTTTACCAATACTCGGAAAAGTATTCGGACCTATAGTCATACGAACTATAATCGAGGTCAACGAATTCATGTATTTACCGCAATATGCCATTGCTTTACATGTTGAAGTTCATGAGAATCACTCGTACATTCTTTCATATATCATATTGCAAGGAGACGGTGCATGACTACACCCACATGCAATATTTTATTTTAATAGGCTGAAAGATGGAGTTTTTCAAGTATGGGATTGGGTCTAGACCAACGTGGTGGTCGCTCAATTCACCGTCACAAAACGATTTTAACCACGACATATCCGTCGCAATCGATGTTTGTCCCATTTATACGTCACAAATTCGTGACTAATCATGAACAAGTCATAACTTTACCGTTACCGACAATGTTCGTTTTATTTAATTGTTGGTTTAAAATCGACAAAACGGCGACGTCAAATCGCACCCAAAACGTGGTGTATGCAACAACCACAAATATCGACTTTCAACAATTATCCGTGACTCCCCCAGGACCGTCACACAGTTTACTTCGACATATGAGAGTGATACCACCTCTCATTGTCTCATCCACCGCAAAGTAGCGTGGAGATAAAGAACCCAAATACCCAATTCCCCAAAAAAAAATTCCCAAAAGAAGAATTGAAAAAAACGGGAACTTTAATAAAATCTTACGGGTACTTGGTTCCATATTTTCTTTGATCCTTGAACGGGAGCTTCTCTCCATATGAGAAACATATTTTCGTGAGTACTCCGTTCTACATTTTACTTTGATCCTTGAACGGGATAAATATGGCTTCTCTCCATATCGTGCACATCATCATGAGCAATATATTTATATGCCACGTAAAGCATAAACATAGTTAGATTCATAAACATACAAGTTAATGATAAATGAATCATGAATTAGGAAAATAGAGAGTTGAGAAACGCCCGGATAGGGCTACTGGGCTCGATAATTCGGCCGGAAAAGGACTCGAGCGCGGCGATGCAGCAGCTCGGTATTGGATGAGGTCAGATCTCCAAATTTCCTCGTAAAAATATGCTTCTGTTCGGCAGCAGATTCAGTAAACAATATTACTCAGAATCCGATCTCCACCGTTGAATATACAGATATTTGTGTTGGGAAGTTGCTGCCAAAATTTCACACCGATCCGACGGTTAACGAATCGGTAAATATGTTTTTAGTACGACTGCGCTGTGCAGAAAATTTACGCGCGGAAATTCTCGCTTCTCGTTTTTTTTTTTTCGATTTTGATAGGTTTTGTCTCGATTGCACTATGTTTTCAAATAGTAAATATCACGTGTATAAAACCATAGGAAAATCCGGCGGTGCTTCGATCAGATCGGGTCGCAGCTTTAGGCAACAGTCGGCTGGACAAAAACTATCTGAAAACGGGACTGTCGAGCGGGTCGGGTCAGCAACCGGGTTGGGTCGGGTCCATCAACAGCAGGCTGGGCAGCGGCGACGGGCGATCTAGGTGGACGATCTGGCCGCGGGTTGTGGTGCCGTCTTGGAGGTCGGAATAGGAGCTGTTCGTCGGTGAGGTTAGGGTCGTAGTTCCCGGGCTGGAGGACGACCGTACAGGAACTGGTTGGAATTTGACGGGTCGTGCTGCTTCGGGTTCGATCTGGAGCAGAAGCTGGTGTTGCTTGGACGATGATGATGTCGATCTGAGGTGAAGGGTCTGATTGGAATTCCGACGAGGGCGGCGGCTGGGCGAGGCACTTAGCTAGGATTGATGGCCGGTGGTGGCGGGGCTTGAAGAAGGTGGTTGGCGGCTGAGAGTTAGGGTTTCCGATTTTTGATTATTTTTTTTTTCGGAATTTCTGAATTTCGGACGAATTTTTCATACTCAGTTGAGATACTACGTGCTGATAACGTGTTTGAGGAGAAAGTAAAGAGACTGTAAATAGAGTCAATCAATTGTATTCATAACACTGATAGAGGGGCCTTTATATATGCATTACAGTGAGGGTCCTTCCATACATAGGATTCCTAGATAAGGTAAGACATCTAATAGGATCCTACTACCTCTAGAAGGATCTAGAACCTTCCATCTATGTATCTACAATCAGTATTAGGTAAGACACATCAGGGGAATAATAATTCCCGGAACAATATAGATATATTTTATTATGATTTATTCCTAAATGGAGGTGTATTTGGATTTGAAAATATATGAATTATGAGAATATGGAGTTTATTCCAAATTATAACTAATCCCAAGTTGGGACCATAAATTTTTATTCCTAAATAGAGTTTATACCTTAGTAGAGTATTCTTTTTGAGAGGTTTTACTGTACTACTAAAATACTATATTGCTAATTATATTAATTATTATGTTCTACTTTTTATCACTCACTCTCTTGGTGTATATATATCAGGCAAACAATGCATACATATTTCCAGGGCTTGGTTTGGGGCTTGTTATTTCTGGTGCCATTCGGGTACATGATGACATGCTTCTGGCTGCTTGTAAGTATATAATCACAAATTATGTACCTAGAAGAACATTTTAATCTCTAGGTTTTGCATTAAAACGAAAAAAAATCGTGGTGTAGCATGCTTTTTGTGTGTGTCGACGGGAATATTTTTTTTCTCAGGTTCTGATAATTAGTGCTGCCATTGTTGATTTATACAACATCTTTTTCCCTACATACATCTGGCTATTTCTTGAAACAGCGGAGGCTTTGGCTGGTCAAGTAACGCAGGAACATTACGATAAGGGGATGATGTACCCTCCACTCTCTAATATAAGAAATATTTCAGCTCATATTGCTGCAAAAGTAGCTGCTAAAGCATATGAACTTGGTCAGTGACCTTTCCTTGGTGCATTATTTGTTTATGCACTACCAGCGTTGAAAAGTAAATATTTTTTCGTTGACAAAGTTGACTGCGTATTTAGGTTTGGCAACACGACTCCCTCGACCTGCAGATTTGGTCAAGTATGCTGAGAGCTGCATGTACACTCCAAATTACAGGAGCTTCCGATGAATGTTTTACTGTAATATGTACTGTTTTATATTTTTGTTTGAGCCCTATGTTCGCGCGTCTGCTGTAGGCAGAACTGCTGCTGTATATCCGTGTGATGGTGTGGCCGGAACCTGTGTGTTTTTATTTATTTTGGTTTGTCGTAATATATATTATTCTCAGGTAAATAGTTTCCTTTCTTCAACTCTTGAAAATGCTGCTGCTTTATCAGTATTACTTGTGTTGCAAGTGTGGACCAATGGGAGAGGTTTTGTGGATTTCCTTTCATTGATCAGAGACAGGATATTATCAAACATGGTTTAACGTTGGGCTTGACCTTCGAACGAAAAAAGTGCGACATACAAACTTGATATTGTTATACTACCTCCGTTCTTTTATAACTGCAATTTCTGAACTTTCACGTTTGTCAATGCACAACTTTGATTATTAATATATTCAATTCTTTATTTTTAAAAATTATAAGACGTTGATATTTTGAAAGTATATTTCTAGATGAATTTAATAAGATCTCACATGACTATATTTTTTATATGTATAAATATAAAAGATGGTCAAAAGAGACTGTGAAAAGTGTAATAGTCGACACGTAATAATAAAATAACGGAGGAAGTAATAGAGGAAGGAGTTAGGTGTGTATTTTGTCGATTGCTGAAGCACTATATGGTATAAATAATTACATTGAAGGCATCAAAGTTATTCATGGTATACAAATTAAATTAGTAACTGAATTTTCATTTACATAACAATTTTATGAAAAAATTTAGGGGTGAAATTTTTTTCAAAACTGTTGTAATGGAATTTGTAGCAATTATATTATGTTGAATCATATAATTGCTAGGAAAATTATGTGGAATAAAACTTCAAAATCTTTATTCTTCAAAAATTCTTATGTGAGTTTTATTATGCTGTCTCAATAAGAACCTCTTGAGACAAAAATTAAGTATGATACTCTTTTCATATGTTCATTTAATCGAATACCAAGTATGCTACTTTTTCAAATGTTTATTTACAGCAGGAGCATTCCCTGTATTCGAAGTTTATTTCAAATGTATGTTTAAAGTACTTGGCATTGTAAAGAAAAATCAAATCAGTATCTTCTATAAGCCTTTGAAAGATTAAGCTAAGTATTAATTATGTTGATCAAATAGAATCATTTAGTATAGAAAAGCCTAAATCGGTCGGGCAAAATATCAGCTGAGCTTGACCATATAAAAATATTAATCAGGTTTTGGTCAAAGCAAATCTCAACTATGTTTGACCAGATTAGTCGGGTTTCGATCAAAATAAAATGTCAGGAGAGTTTGACTAAGTCAGAAGTATAGCTGAATATCACTGAAGACAATTTTGACCCAGTATAAAACAGTCAAACATCAGCCGAGTTTAGTCAAAGGAAAATATCAGCTAAGGTTGACCAGACAGACATCAGCTGACTTTCATCAAGACAAAATATCAGCCACTTTTACGAAGGCAGAACATCAGCCAAGGTTTTATCAAATTTCAGTCGAGTTTTTTTGGACAACTACTATGTCCACGTCAGCACACGTTGAAAAGTCAACAAAGAAGACAAATCGCATGCAGACGTAAATGCCAAGGAGACAAAGTGATTGATTCTCGAAATTCAAGGAATAGAATATTCGTCGAGATTCGCGCCCTGAAAACTTTTCAAATATAGTAATCAAAGAAAGACGGTGTAGCAATCCTACATCTTCAAACGATCAATTTGAAGAAAGAGACAAAGTCATGCAAAGAGATGAAAAGCTAAACAATGAACCACTCAACGGACGGATTTGTTCCAAGATGCAATGACTATGAAGATCTCAAAGATCGTACTATAAATATCTGAAGAACACTTGAGTAGAAGTACTATGCGAACTATACTTACAAGCAATCAAAGCAAACTACATTTATAGCATCGTGAAGAGCAAGATCATAAAGTATCATATACAGAGAAGCTCTTAAGTTGGAGAAGAGAAACAATATTGTCTTAAAAGTTTGAGTACGGGGTACTTTCTGGAACGAGGTTCTTGAGAGTAAGAGGTTGTGCGACATACACGGGTTTTTGATTGGAAGGTGATAAGCAGCTTGCGAGTTGTTGAGGCATCCAAGGATTTTCGATTAAGAGGTATTAGGCAACCAAGGGAAGGAATTACAACATCCACGGGTTTTTCACTGGTTGAAAGGCTGTTGTAACTAAATTCATTGTAACAGGATTTCACTGGTTGAATGATCCCAAACTGGTTTGGAGAGAAGTGGACTAGTAGAGGATTACCCCACCTTTGAAACCACTATAGGTGTTGTGTGATTTACTGTCTTCAAACATCATACTTACCTGTTGCATTCATATTAACTGACATTAAAAGTCAACTATCTTCCGTAAAACAATTTTACAATTGACAAACCTTAACTACACTAAACTCAGCCGAGTAATCTTAACTGCATTTTATTACAGGTGTTTTTTTCAAACAGTTATTTAGCAAAAGATTTTTTAAGTCTATTCACCCCCTAGACTTATACCTGACGTCTTGTGACCTACAAGTGGTATCAGGGTGGTTGGTTCAAAACACCGAACCAGATCCAAATATACTTGAGTATATTTTTTAAATCTCTCATTAATAATGGAACACATGCAACACATGCACCCTAGAATTCCTGTTTTCTCTGTTGATGAATATGATCTTTGGAAGATAAGAATGCATGCACTTTTATCATGCATACATGACGACACGTGTTGTATAATAGAAGATGGACCCTTCACATTCCTGAAGGATAATTCAGATGAAGAAATTGAAACTGTGGAACCAAAGCAGATTCCCAAGAGAATAAGAGAGGTGACCACCAAGGAAAGGAAGTTGGCCAACCTTGACAACCGAGCCAGAATATTCTATATCAAACTCTTGATAAAGCCACCATGGTGAAAATAAAGACTTGTAAAAATGCCAAGGAGATATAGGACACATTAGTTGTAATGTGTGAAGGAACTGAGCTGATCAAGAAAAATAAATTGTCAATAGTCACTCAACAGTTTGACAATTTCAAAATGAAGAATGGAGAGACCACAGACAAGGTGGACACCTGATTCACTGAAATCATAACTGAAATCAAGTCTCTTGGAAAAACTTATGGTAACTAAGAGATGACACTAAAATTTCTAAGGTCCCTCACCCCAAAATGGAGCACGAATGCAGTAGCCATGATGGAATCAAAGGATCTCGATAAAATAAAGATCCAAAAGCTATTCTCAGACCTGAAGGCCTTTTGAGTTCGAGCTACCTTGTTCATCATCCAGTGAGCCAGCAGAAAAAAGAATTGCTTTTGCAGACGAGTCCCCTAGCGGGTTGACCCCGACCTCTCCCTCGGCTGGCACTCGGTGTAGACTGCGGAGCAAACGAGCCCTGGTTCACACTGGGCTCCCTAGGTGCTGGAAAAGAAGCCTGAGCACCAAGAAGCTGTCCTGCCCACTCACAAAAGAAATCCTTGTGGCCCGACTGACCACAAGTATGACAAGTCAGAGGAGGACGAGGACACTCACGGTTCCGATGGCCCGGCTTGCCACAGTTAAAGCATTTGGCCTCCCGAACGGAGGCACTAGCAGTACCTCGATAGCCCCCAGAGAATCGAGTCGAACTACCTCCAAGAATATTAGCAGACTGAGATTTCTACTGACCTCCACCCTTGTGACCCGAGAAATTTCCTGCGGATTTCTGTTTCTTACTCTTCCAAACCGCCGCATTGGCCGTCACCGACATATCATAGACAAGAGCTCGACTCTGATAATCCTTCAAAGTAGTACAGACGATCCCAGACATATAGTCCCGAATTGACAGTTTCATCCGTCTGGAAATGTGAAAAATTTTGTCACTCTCCTCGACAACTTGGGTCTTTAGGTAGCCCAACTCCTTGTTGAAATCGGCAATAGCTTGAGAGACAGGAATATCCCACGGTTGAGCATCATAGAAGGCATGGACTCGAGCCTGTCTAACCGGTCATGGGCAATATTCAGTCTCCATCAGGTCCTTGAATTCTACCCACGAAGCAACATGATCCTGAGTCCCAACAGCCTCCCACCAATCAGTAGCGTCCCCAGTGAGAAAATACTGGGCAATAGGGACCTTGCGGTCCTCGAGACAGTTGGTGGCAACGAAGACTTTTGATATCTCCTTGATCCACCCTTCCCAGCCAATCGGGTCTGAGGCTTCCGTAAACTGAGGAGGATGCATCTTGATGACATCCTGAAGCCAATGGTCAGCTCCGTCCCGAGCAGCATGGGCCGGATTCTGAACCACCTGGGCTATCGCCTCCATATGGTTCACCATCTGTTGCATAACGGCCGCAACACCGAGGTCAGAGCCATCTTAAGAAGAAGCATGGCTATGTCGGTCACCGGTGCTGTCGGCTCCCGAAGAATGCGACGTGGCCACCCCGCCGGCTGCCCCACGTCCCCGGTCGCGTCCACAACCACGACCATGACCACGGCCTCTTACAGCATCCATACTGGTGTTAAGAGATAGCAAAAGCAACTCGATGATAAGTAAGAGACGAAAAACATCCACAATTCAAGAAACGGAATTACGTTACGAGAAAACAAAGAATCGAGTAAGGAAAACTTACAAGCACTGGAAGTACCGAGATTCCGGCAGCGGTGTGACAATGTGCAAAACAAAACACAACTAGACCCAAATAACCGACAAGCCTAGGTATCCATAAACCTAGTAGCTCTAATGTCATTTTCTGTAACACCCCGAGATATTCGAAGTATATTACAGCGCCGTGGACCCCTACGTGGGACCCACCAGGCTAAAACAAGAAAACACTACTCGACCAACCGTTTCGGTTAGCGAGGAAACACACATTAACAACACAACAAATAACAACACGCCCGGAACAACCGGCGTAATAAACGACAACCGACAAATATAGTAGTTCCATCGAATAACAATCACAATTCGAAGAGAAAAGACTAAGTACTCGCAAGTACAATCTATAAGTTTTGAAAGTGCACAACAACCATATCGAATGGAACAACGGCGTAAAAGGACTCAAATGCACATGTCAATGACCCTGGCCAGCGTCCTTGTACGGTCCCAGTGCCCGCTCGTCCAACTGATCATAACCTAAAATCCATGACAAGAATTTCCCCAAAACGGGTCTCCAAAGGGGTTTGCAATTACGCTAGTAGAAGTAATCAAGGCAAACCATTCGCTTACAGATTTCATAGTACAATGCACCCAATTCATTTCAAAAACCAAAACCAGACATGTCTTTTCCGGAAACAAACAGTCAATCATTTTGCCTAGGACAGGGACGAAGCCACAATTCCCACTCGAGGCCTCTAAGGACCCTCCTGTAATACCCGGTTGTAATTCATTCATTTTCATTCAGTAATTATCAGTCTGTAATTGTCACTCAGTAATTCTCACTCGTTAATAATCACTCATCATTCTTGACTCATTCATTGGTGTTCACGGTTGGCATGTTGTAATCGTATATCGCCATCGATCGGCATGTCATCTCCGTTCGAGATCGACGGAGTATTATTATTTTCATCGTGATTGGTAGTCGATAATCGGGAGCATCATCCGTGGCTTGTGTTAGACTTGTTCATTTTCACATTCATATGTTATGTCGGATCATTCATCGGTCGTATCGTGGAATCGGAGTTATCGGAATTTTCAACTTGGCCAAAGATCGAGTTACTACCGTAAGGACTTTGGGTTACGGCCGTAACAAGGGTTCGTGTTTTCGTGCCATTTGGGACGAAAGGGACTTACGGCCGTAAGGTCTGTGGTACGGCCGTAAGTTGAGCAGTACGGCCGTAAGGCTGGCGATTCTGGCCGACGCGTCAAAGAGCTACCGAGACATTTTTGGCGAAGGTGAGTTACGGCCGTAAGGATGGTGAGATACGGCCGTAAGTGGTGTTCGTAATTTTGGATGTTGTCGACCAGGGTGACTTACGGCCGTAAGGGTTGCGGCATACGGCCGTAAGTCGGGAAGGTACGGCCGTAAGGCTTGGCCGATTCTGGCCGTCTGTGACGGCAGTGTGGTGCCCGGTCATTTCGACGAAGAGGGCTTACGCCGTAAGTTTGGCGATTCATGGCCGTATCATCCGAGTTACGGCCGTAAGGTGTGCGGTTACGGCCGTAAGGGTGTCGACGGATGTTTTTGACGAAGGCGGGTTACGCCGTAACTCGAGCGATTACGGCCGTAGTAAGTCTGCCGGCAGCTTTGGACGAAGCCGAGTTACGGCCGTCTGAGCTAGCCGATTACGGCCGTAAGGCCGTTGACTTGGAAAGTTACGGCCGTAAGAGGGCCGAGTTACGGCCGTAACTCCGGCAGCATTTAAGGAGTTGGCCGGGTCTTTTCACCTCACTTTTTCATTTTTTCCTTCTTCATCCGAGAGAGAGAGTTGAGAGAGAGATTTTATCATCATCAATCACTTGAGTGTGTAATCTTCATCATCTTCATTCCTTTGGGAAGCTTGGATACTCGTTATAACTCGTGTTCATCGGATCGAAGTGGTTGGATCTTCAAGAGGTAAATTCTTCAACACCTTGGATTTCGATTTTGTGTTAAGATATGATGTTTTGGACGTTATAATCATGTTATATGAAGGGATATGTATATGATTATGAGTTTGTATAAGGATTCATTGGATTATTGAGGGATTATTCAAGAACACTTTGAATATCGAGTTGGATTTGGGGATTTTCGATTAATTGTTGTTCTAATCACGTTTTTGGATATTCATAACGGACTATTGATCGTATTGGAGATGTTTTGTTGATTTGAAACACTTCTTGGGGATTTGAAGTTGGTATTGTTGAGGTTTAGTTGTAATCAATCGAGGTTGGCCTCAAAGTGTTCGATATAATGCCCCAATGAACTTGGTTTAATCGTATCGACGTCTTGAGTTCGTTATATTCGTGTTTAATTCGTTTATTAATCGGATTGTTGGTAATTGTATTGAATTAAGGTTGTTCGAGCGACCGACACTTCATTTAGGACATTTGTTCGAGGAAGGACTTTCTTCATCGGTATTGTGTAAGTTGATTCTTACTCGGTTAAAAGGATATTCATTCCTTTCGTTGTTGATCATTCATAATCATAACTCATTCATCATTGTATTAATCATTTTGAGACTTGTAATTGTCGGATAATCATTTCATTAGCGAGGAACGGCGGTTCCAATCATTTCATTGAAAACTATCAATCACTTCATTATCACTTTCGTATCGGTGAGTCATTCTTGACTTTGTCGGATTATTATTATTCATGGATATTCATTATGGTCATTCTTGTTCATATGACCTTCTGGGTTCATATTGCGTGGCCGGGTGCGGATGTGTGGAATTTTTAGTCGGGCACGTGATGGCCATGTATTGGGAGTGATACATTGGACTGTGCACACGGTAACGATTACCTCCGTGAGACTAATTAGGTACAAGGACGGGTGTGTCCGGTCATCCGTCTTGTACACTTGCACGAGAACACTACGGGCGTACTATGATGCTCCTCTTCGCGTAATTCATAACTAAGGATATTTCATAACTTCGCTTAAATCATGTTTGTGTATTTTCAACCCTTGAGGATTGTTGTTACGTGTAAATGACCCGTTGGGGATTTTGTTTTCAGTCACGGCAAGGCAAAGGCACGGGAAGAGCATGTTGACGGCGACGAGTCCCAGTGATACTAGTAGGGGGCCCTACCATTCCGTTTGTTCATCATTTTGATCATTTGATTATTTCGTCATTTGTATTTTCCGCTGCAAATTCCGTTTGTAATGTTTATTTATTCAGGGTGGTGTATTTTATCTTCATATAAAATACACTAGTATTCGGTATTGTCCTGGTGTGTTGTACTTAAACTCCTCATCGGAGTGTTTGGTAATATAATGTGGTTCGGTACTACAATTATATTATTTAATTCATCATTTTCATTTGCCTGGTGGGTCCCAGTCGGGGATTCACGGCACTGTAATATCCGCCTAGTTTGGGGTGTTACACCTCCCGAGCTGGCCACATCATAAAACAAATCACGCACAGGCATCTCCTAGGACCGGGACGAAGCCACAAATCCCACTCGAGGCCTCTAAGGACCCTCCCGAGATGGCTAGCGAAACAAACTCATGAATCCAGGGCTAAACCATTGGATTCCCTCCGTGGCCCCGTCGGACCCTCCCGAGGTGAGTAAAGCACACACAATATACATTACCATTTCATGTTAAGCATAAAGGTTTCCAAAAATACTTGCCTTGAGTAATTGACGACGCAACAAACGGAAAGGAAAATCACCGATGAACGTTAGGAACCGACAATCACGAAGCTAACGATTCAAAGAATACAATCACAACCGATTCTAAACGAATACGGAATTGGAATACACCCAAAAACCCGCCTACGATTCAGGCATATTCGTATAAAAACAACAACAAGGGCAGACCAAAACCAAACCCTCTCGATTACAAAAATACCATGAAATATACCATGAATCCGTAGGAAAACCAAGAATACCAACAAGATTAACCATATTCATCATGAATTAATCTATCATACGGAACGAATCGGACGAAAACGTGAAAACCCCCAATTTACCCAAAAACAAGGTTCTAGGATGTTGTGTCACGATTAACACATCTCGACGGCGATCGACGTAAGGGCCGATCGACCGAGTCAGCGTCAAATGAGCCACGACACACCTACCAAACGAAGATCACAGATCAAGTCCAAGTTCCGAGCGATCGACATCTAGGGCGATCGTCTCTTGGCACATAGCGATCGACTCTGGTGCCCGGCTAAGGATGACCGCCTCATGCCACGTGTAAAACGAACATCCGTCGCATCTACCAAGACTAGATCTCGGAGTAAAGACCCACGTGCAGATCCGGAAAAGGCGTCGTAGGAAAAGGCCTTTGACTCCAGCCCATCGACAGCTGTCAACGGCAAGGACAAACCTCACCTACCGACAGACCCGCCGAAAGGTCCAAAGTGGACCTTCCAAGACAGCGACGTAAGGCACATGGCGTCTTCTCACTGGTTCGCACAGATGGCTGTCAGTAGCAGCCGTGGACTTTAAGGAGACCAACCCATGTGCTAAAGATGATCGCCCGCTTATTATAATACAAGAAAGGCGATCGCCCGCTCGGGATCAAGACATCCCAGCTACCTCCTCTCCTATAAATAGAAGACTTCCAGCATTTGGAAAGGGGCTGCTTCTCCTCTCTCAAGCTGTTCCCAGACAATCGTAACCTCTCTCTCACTCTCGACCGAAGCACGATCGGCCGAATCGAGCATCACATCTCATTTGTTATAAGAACACACAGAGCTTTAACTCTGGTTCTTCCGGCAATCATCAGCACTCAAGAACTAGATAACTAGGGTCTTTACACTCATTGTAATTGTACTCTAACATTAATATTTGTACTCCCAAGTATTCGTATTAATAATATCTCGCGAGAGCATTCAATCCCGGGACTAACAACTGTAACACCCCCAAATCCGCTCAGGGATATTACACGCCGTAGACCCTCTCCTCGAGGATCTACCAGGCTGATAACTAAAATCAAACATCTAAACCTCGCCTTTAAGGCTAAAATGACTCAGTAGACCGATTTGGTCTTTCAACAAATACATACAACTCAATTCCAAACACATACCCACGCAGGGGTCAAAATACAATAAACTCCCGTACAACGGGGAAAAGATACTGCAGCGGAAAAGAAAATACAACTAGACCAAAACGACGTCAACAGATCCTCGTGTGATTAGTATCGTTCATCTTTCATCATCCTTCGTGCCGACCCTGTGTTATGCTCCAAAACCTGAATGCAAAATAGACATCCACCCCGAATACTGGGGTTAGCAAACTCCACTGTTTTGCTAGTGCAAGTACAAGTGCAAAAATACGAGCCATACAATACAAGTTCCAAGAACAATGATAATCAGAATCCTCAAAGATCCAAACGTAAAGAAAAGTACTTCCCGAGGCAAGAGTTTGGGTAAACATTTCCAAAACCGAAAGATCGCAAATAAGGAAAACAATTTACAAAACAGCAGTTTAAAATGCCATCGAGAGTTTTAATAGAAAACAATTTAGGATTATAAAATCCTTCTCTTTCCAAAATCAATAGGTCACAAAGGTTTTGTTTTCGCAAATAGAAATCACCAACAATTTACAGGGTCGAGCCCAACATCACGTGTCCTCAACGGACGTAAAATCAACGAAACATAATCACGCACGCGCATCGCCTAGACCGGACGATACCACCGACATCCCACTCGAGGCCTCGAAGGACCCTCCCGAGCCGGCTAGCGAAACAAATCACACACATCTCACGGTTGGATCAATCGCTTGTTGCATCCTCGGCCACATGATCACATGCCATGTGCCACCGTAGATTATCTCGAGCTCTCACGGTTGGATCAATCACTTGTTGCATCCTCGGCCACATGATCACATGCCATGTGCCACCGTAGACCTTCAACCATATCCACACATTCACACAAATAACATATCACATCAAGGATATTCAAACAATTCGCGAGAGGCATCAAACACTTAGCAAAACACCACGTCAATTCACAACGCACCGAAATGAAATAATATACGCCCACACACAATACCAAGTGCAACATGAACACCAAGCATATACATAGAATTCACATAGTTATTCACGAACCACACCAATCACAAAACACACACGGTTTTGAAAGGGGCCTTTAACGAGGCTAACCAAATCTTTTGAAAACTCATTTCAAACAAACAAACAAACCAAGACGATCACCAATCATCATATCCGCGAAACAATAAATGTATGGACAAGGTACTTGCCTCGAATAAGAACAACGCGGAGAATCGACCGAAGTAGGTTGGCCCGAACCGACTACGAACCCGCCGACTCCACCGAACGCCAACTCACGTTCATAAACTACGAAGGACAAATAATAACAATGAAATGAATTCCATAACACGACTCAAAGCCGTTGAATTCAAAGAACGAATGACGAAAGTTCACGGATTTCCCCAAAACGGCCAAGAACACGATTCGTTCCGTCAAAACCCGAAAACGGAATTCCAAGTTGAAATATGGATATACAATCCATAGAATATGTTTAACAACATCATTTAACCATAATCGATCCATCGAAAACGGATGAAAAACGAGATCGGGGACAAATCCCCAAAAAGTCAATTCGAAGGAAATCAAGAAATATACTTCGATTCGACGAAGAACAATGGATTAAATGATGTTAAACACAAGAATACTATCAATATTAATCATACCCATCATGAATTAATCAACAACACGGAACGAATCGGACGAAAATGCAAAAATCCCCAAATTCACGAAATTAGGGTTCTAAGGAAGATTACCTTGATTCGCTGAATCAAAGGTTGATAACGGACGATCGATTGATGTTATGAACTCAAGGACTTCATGGATTTGTTGTTAAACAACATGGCTTCGTCGCCCATGAATCGCCACTCGCGGATGGAGAAGGAAGGAAATGAAAAACGAAGTGAAATGTGACTGCTCAGCCATATTTATACTGGCCAGACTAGCGTGCGCTAGCCTTCCCGGACTAGCGTGCGCTATCGGCCGGTATCGGCCGAGCACCCTCGGCCAGGGCCCACACGACCCGGCATCACCTGACCAACCCTGCCGACCAAACCTGCCGACCCAACTCCCGCTAGCGTGCGCTACGGCCGGATGCCTGCGCGCGCTAGCCGACCTGTCCAGTAGCCACTGGACTGAACTGCCCGGCCAGGTAACGTACGCTAGCCGGCCGACAGCGTGCGCTACGCCTGCCGACTAGCGCGCGCTACGCTCGGCGTAGCGTGCGCTACCTGCCGATCCTGACCGAGTCCAGAACCTCAGAAACCCCATCGCTGTGCCCGAGCACAGACGCAAAGCCACCCGGCGGCAGGCGCTACACTGCCGGTTAGCGCGCGCAGCCTTCCGGCGGTAGCGTGCGCTACGCCGGTTCTGCCGCACCCGTCCGGCCGGTGCCCGCAATCGTCCGGCGATCCGCAACCGTCCGGCGATCCGCAACCGCCGTGGCTCGGCGACCCGATTTCCAAAACGCATTTTAACGAACACGACGAAAAGTTCGCGGTCAACATAAACGACTCGAAATGAAAGCGTAATACCATAATTAGTCATACGCGACCAAGAAACGGGTCGAGACAACAATTACAGATACGGATACCCGTAACTTTCAAGAAATTACAAAATGGCCCAAACGCCCGGAAATCACGATACGTGATCGAATAACCAAACGGAAGTTCACAACACGTCTAACAAAGTTAAACGGACTTGCGGAAACTCGAAACAACAGCTTTCGGACGAGATTCGCAAGAATCGAACTCAAGTGCGGAAAAGTCGCTAAAAAGCACGGAACTCAACAAAACGACACCGAAACGAACTCGGATGTCAAAAGTGTAGAATTAATCATTCTCAGAATGACGAAACGGACATGAGCGAGTCGTCAAAACAGACTTCCGCCGAAAAAAGAAATTACCGGAAATCGAAAATTGCGGATATTACATTCTACCCTCCTTAAAAGAAGTTTCGTCCCGAAACTTAAAACAAGTAGGGAGAAGAAATATTCCGCCAGGAAAAACTCAACGAGATACACAAGAATGCGTAACTAACGCCCAACGGCGAAATGTTACAAACAACGCAAAGGAGTATACGGCGTGAAAACACGCTCCACGGCGACCAACACAACGTCGCCGTTAGGGATATAATAAAAACCAACAAGTGACAACGTCATCAAGCGGATAATATAGCCAAGTCAATTATCCAACAATCACAAAACACAACGAACGAAAATCAATATGATTGACCAACCCAACGGTACATCAATCAAAACGCGAGTCAACCCGAACAAACACGAAATCCCACCGCCTAAGATTTGGAAGATCGAAAACGAAACTAATTTCCCGAATCAAGGGAATTACGAAGGAGCCCGAATGTTCGCCAATCACGAACGAGGTCAATATAAACCGAACAATCAAACGATCAAACCACAACGATCGAGACAACAAAGATCGAAGAATCATGTTCGAATCACAAAGAACAATAAAGTTCAAACAACAACTCCAAGGTTCACATCTCGACTCGAGACAATATATGATCCGGTGAAAACAACAACGTATGCATTCACATAAGATCCACATGAAAGGGAATAGCAATAGAAAAGTCACAACGACAAACGAGTTATTCCGAAATAATACCACACTCGTTCGATCAACAAAAGCAAGGAGCAGGACAAGCTCAGAAATGTCAACGAACATAAACGAGTCGACAAAGTCGAAAATGTAAAAGTTCAAGATCCAGTCCACTTCGAATAAAAGAACTAGTAGAACCAAAAGATGTTACTTCCGAACAAGGTTCACAAGAATCGAACCGAATTCGGAAAGTGACAGCGATAACCAGATTGACCCAAAACAAGATCACAGCTCGTTCGAATGATGAACCCGAAATACAAAAGAAGTTCAGACAGTATCAACGAACACGAGCGAATCGATAGACTGGAGAAAGAGAAAATACAGAAGTCTAAAAACAACACGGGTACTACATTCGACCTCTTATAAAAGAAGGTCGCCCCCGCAACTCACAACAGCAAAATCAAGGTGACGACACAACAAGCAACCGACAGAAACATCCCTCAAAGGCCTCTCAAAGCCGATTCTGATATCTGTACTGAAGTTCGCGCCCCGAAAGACTCGGAACCCAACTCGCAAAACTCGATCCGGTGACGAGAAAGATAATTGGTACGTGCATGCCCCCGGCACACCACGGTTGAAACACCTCGGCTCGGCATACCGAAAATACAACTGCTCGATACAATGGATTAAAACACCGCAAAACAACATACCGGAGATGTAACACCCCCAAGACATTCAGGGCATATTACAGCGCCGTGGACCCCACACTGTGGAATCCACCCGGCTAACATACCAACAAGACCTTTGCCAACGACAACAATCATCAATAAAATGACGACTCAAAATAAAAGACTACAATCCGACCAATAGGATCCAACAACAATCCATTTCCCAAAACGGGAACACAACATTAACAATTTTACAAAAGAAGTACTCGAGTACTTAAACCAATTTTTATAATACATAAATCCCAAAATCAGACATCAATAACAATAACCGACAGACATGACACCGAAAATCATTTACTGGACAATATCATGCTTGCCCATCATCCTCATACGGCTCGAGTGCTCGCTTGTCCCCACGATCAATACCTGAAATACAAAAAGTATTTCCCCCATTTAAGGGGTTAGCGACAACTGCTAGTGCAAGTACAATCCATTTGAACTACATTCTAATCAGATGAATAATGCGCCAAAAATCATTTTAGAAGACATTTTATATTCCGGAATATTTACATTGTACAATCGTAAAACACATTATCTCCAATAAATCACAATTCAAAGTTAACCATTGGTACGAGACTCACGGCCACCGTACCCCGCAGAGCCCCGTCGGACATCCCTGGGTGGCTAACCACAGTTCGCGATACGCACACTCACGGCAATACGTATCCCTAGAGGCCCCGTCGGACCGTCCCTAGGTGAACATACACATAACCATCCACAACAACCACGATACAGCCATAATTCAAATACTAGAACATGTAAACAAATGTAAAGTACTTGCCTTTGAGACATTCTTGAAGAAACAGAGATGAAACACGACTACGAACGGTCCGGGTGGAAAGCGACGGTTCCTAAACGAAGGATCAAGCACAACCACGAGGAACCGACGAGAATGAACCTAACGATTCGAATAGCACAATCACAACCACTTCTAAACGATTACGGAAATGGAATACACCCGGAAACCCGCCTACGATTCATGTATATTCATACAAAAATAACAACGAGGGCGGACCACAACCAAACCCTCTCGATTTCGCAAAACCATGAAAATATACCATGAATCCGTAGGGAAACTAAGAATACCAACAAGAATAATCATATTCATCATGAATCCATCAACGAAACGGAAAGAATCGGACAAAACCCCAAAATCCCCAATTATCCAAAAAGTAGGGTTTTAGAACATTACCTTTGGAGATTCAAGATATAAGATCCGTAGAACTCGCGTTAGATTGATTATCCGAGCCTCACAACCGAAAAGAAATGATGAAAATCGACCCCGGATGAAGAACTCTCCCCTCTATATCCTCTCGCGATGCGGGAAGAAAAAGAAGAAATGAGCTGCTCACGCTCAAAACGACACATTTATAATGTAACTCACAGAACCTATCGGCCGATAGTCGCCGACAGCCCAACCGATACCCATACGTAAATGCCGGCAGAGAGTCTATCGGCCTACCCTATCGGCCGAAAGGCTCTGGAAGTGATCGGCCGATACCCATACGTAAATGCCGGCAGAGAGTCTATCGGCCCACCCTATCGGCCGAAAGGCTCTCGGACGGTGCCCGACACCGACAGCCTTCCACTAAAACGACCATAACTCTCTCGTCCGGACTCGATTGACTCACCGCTTGAACCATTGGAAAGCTAACTCGATGTTCTATAATATTGCAAAGATTTATAATTTTGGAGTCACCAAAAATTAATGGTGATCTAACAAAGTCGAATTCATATGAGGAAAGTTGAAACAATGAACAATAACGAGAATACAATTCAACGGTTTGACAGAAGGACACGCTGAAAAGTACACGAGGGTCACTACAATCGAGAAACACACCAAAAACGAAAATACAAGGGAAAGAAAAAATACGGATATTACATTCTACCCCTCTAAAAATAAGTTTCGTCCCGAAACTTAAGAAACAAACAACTCCGGGTACTTAGCACGCATGCTATCCTCGGTTTCCCAAGTTGCCTCCTAGACACCGTGTCTCGACCACTGAACTTTGACCAAAGGGATGGTCTTATGCCTCAGTCGTTTCTCACGATGCTCCAAAATTTTCAGAGGACGCTCTTCAAAATTAATATATTAATAAATATCAATCTCGCCATAATCGATGACGTGACTAGATCTGGAACATATTTCCTCGGTGGGAAACATGAAAACGCTATGAACATGACTCAAGGCCGGGGTAACGCCAAACGGTATGCTAATCCACCGACTCGCTCGAGAATCTCGAAGGGTCCAATAAATCTCGGACTCAACTTCCCCTTCTTCCCGAAACGGAAAACTCCCTTCGGCGACACCTTCAAAGAAACGTGGTCTCCCACCTCGAATTCCAAGGGTCGACGACGGATGTCGCATACGACTCGCCGACTGGGCGCCAACATCCGTTCTCGAATTAACTCTATCTTCCGCCTCGTCTCTAAAACGACATCCGGCTCGGCCCGACTAAATCGGACGCCTCATTCCAACAAATCGGCGATCGACATCGCCGCCCATAAAGTGCCTCATACGGTGCCATCCGACCGACGCGCCAACCGTTGTTGTACGTGAATTCAATCGGTAAATGTTCCTCCCAGTCACTACTCCAGTCGAGAGCACAAGCACGTAACAAGTCCTCGAACGTTTGGATAGTGCGTTCCGACTGTCCATCTGACTGGGGATGAAAAGAGGTACTCAAACGCAACCGGGTACCCAACGCCTTATGCACCGCCTGCCAGAAGTGCGATACAAAACGGCCGTCACGATCCGAAACAATAGACTTCGGAGTACCGTGAAGCCTCACAATCTGTGCGATGAATATACGAGCGCCTTTTACGGACCCCAAGTATCCTTGATGCCGAGAAAATGTGCCGACTTAGTCAGTCGGTCTACAATCACCCATACCATATTCATACCGGTCTTCGTCCTCGGTAAACTCGTAACAAAATCCATAGAGATGTCCTCCCACTTCCATTCCGGGACGGGAAGCGGTTTCAATAATCCGGCCGGCCGCTGATGCTCAATCTTGACTTGCTGACAAGTCAAACACTTAGCTACAAACTGAACTACCTCCTTCTTCATATCGCTCCACCAGAAATTCTTCCTCAGGTCTTTATACATCTTACTCGAGCCCGGATGGACTGAGTATGGTGACGCATGAGCCTCTCGCATAATGCTCTGTCTCAGTTCCGAGTCGTTCGGAACACACAACCGACCTCGGAATCTCAACACGCCGTCCTCATGAATAACGAATCCCGGGGCTTTCCCCTTTCCTACACTCTCTCGAAGCTGAATAAACATCGGATCCTCTAACTGTCCCGACTTAATGTCTTCGACCAGAGATGAAGAAATCTCAAGAGTACGCAACTGCCCGGAACTCTCTGGCAGTACAATCTCAATGCTCAACCTCATAAACTCTCGCTGAAGTCCCGACTGGGCCGTAAGTAACTCAAGCGTCCGAAGCGATACTGATTTCCGGCTCAAGGCATCTGCCACCACATTAGCCTTGCCCGGATGATAAAGGATCTCAAGATCGTAATCCTTAATCAGTTCTAACCATCTCCTCTGTCTCATATTAAGCTCCTTCTGCGTGAAGATGTACTTCAGGCTCTTGTGGTCGGTGAAAATCTGACACGACGAGCCATACAAGTAATGACGCCAGATTTTTAACGCAAACACAACTGCGGCCAACTCAAGATCGTGCGTAGGGTAATTCAATTCATACGGTTTCAACTGACGGGAAGCATAGGCAATCGTCCTCCCGTGCTGCATAAGTACGCATCCGAGCCCTTGGCCCGAAGCATCACTATAAACGGAGTAACCAACATTACCACTCGGTAAAGCCAACACGGGAGCGGTCGTCAACCGCTTCTTCAACTCCTCAAAACTATTCTGCCTCTCATCGGTCCACACAAACTTCTCCGACTTCTGTAACAACTGAGTCAGCGGTCGAGCGAGCTTAGAGAACCCCTCGACGAATCTACGGTAATACCCGGCTAATCCCAGAAAACTGCGGACCTCTTTCACGTTCTTGGGCGGCGCCCAATTTAACACTGCCTCTACCTTATGTGGGTCCACACGAACACCCTCGGCCGAGATCACATGACCGAGAAACATCACCTCCCGTAGCCAAAATTCACATTTCGAGAACTTAGCAAAAAGATGCTGAGTTCTCAAAATGTCTAACACAATATGTAAATGACGGGCATGCTCCTCCTCGCTCCTCGAGTAAATCAGGATGTCGTCGATAAAAACGACTACACACTTATCGAGGTACTCGATAAAGACTTTGTTCATAAGCTGCATGAACACGGCTGGTGCGTTGGTTAGCCCAAAAGGCATAACCACAAACTCGTAGTGACCGTATCTCGTCCGAAAGGCCGTCTTCGGAATATCGGTATCCTTCACTCGGAGCTGATAATACCCCGATCTCAAATCAATCTTGAAAACACGGTTGCCCTCGCAATCGATCAAACAAGTCATCAATCCTCGGGAGCGGATACTTGTTTTTGATGGTCACTTTGTTCAACTCTCGGTAGTCGATACACAAACGAAGTGACCCATCCTTCTTCTTTACGAATAGGACCGGTGCGCCCCAAGGCGAAGCGCTCGGTCGAATATATCCCATGTCTAGCAACTCTCCCAAGCTTTCTTCAACTCAAGCATCTCGGCAGCGCCATACGGTATGGCGTCTTAGAGATAGGTCTGCACCCGGCTCTAAATCGACGTAAACTCAACCTCTCGGCCCGGCGGCAAACCCGCAACTCATCCGGAAAACGTCAGATACTCACAAACAACCGGAATAGACGAGAGTTCGACTCCCTCTTCTTCCGATCTCAAAGCGTAACACCAAAAACCCGTGCAACAACCTCGAAGAATACTCACCGCCTCAAAGCGCTGATCGGTAATCTCCGCTACCCGCTTACGCCCACAAAAGAATGCTCGGTACCATCAGAGGCTAACATCGAAACAGTCCTCGTTCTATAATTCATGATCGCCCCATGACGGTCCAGCCAATCCTCACCCAGAATCAAATCCTCATCTCTAATATCTACCGCAATCGATTAGAAGGCCAAACCCTCCCGCGATACTCACCGGAAAATCTCTAACCTCACGATCCCCACGATGCTATCCCCACTAGGAAGTTTAACAACAAAAGGCTCACAAGTAACAAGGCAATCAACATGCAGGCAACGCACACAATCCATAGATATAAAAGAATGCGTAGCACCAGAATCGAACAATACGGAAACAGGATGATCAAGGATGTGGACGGCACTGTGGCCACCGTCGCGTCAGATCTCTGCTCGTCTCATCTCATACACACGGGGCGGAATGCACTCCCGCACTAGAAGCTCCCCTCTAGAAGGCCGACCACGACCTCGGCCTCTACCAAAACTCTGCTGCCGAGGAACCGCTGGTGCTCGATCCACACTCGGCTCTCCTGCACCGGGAGCAGATATCTCGAGTAATCGGAGCCCGAGCCGCATCCGTACAAAACTTAGCACGGTGACCCATACGACCACAAGCAAGACACTGGATCGGAGGCCTATCACACTCACTCATCATGTGGCCCTGACGATCAGCTTGAAGCACGTAGGACCACGAACGGAACCAAGCAGGAGCAGATCTAGAACCGTTTCTCGACTAATCGATGGCAATCGACTCAAGACTCGCGAACTGCATCGAGTCCTCGGATATCCTCTGACTTGCCTCCCAAAACCGACCGGTGGTTTTCTGCTTCTTTCCTTCGTTGCCGCCTCTGTCGCAGAAAACGACATCTCATAAGCCATAGCTTTATTCTGGTATTCCTTCAAAGTCGTGCACCCCGGACTGGACATGTAGTGGCGCACTCTCGGTTTCATCCGCATGTCAAAGTGGCGGATCTTATCGAGCTCATCGCGACTTGGTTTCTCACGTAATGTAATTGTTGATTGTAGTCTTTGATGGCTTGAGATATAGGTACATCTTGGGGCTTAGCCTCAAAGAAGGCTCGGATCCTCCCCTCTTTCACCGGCCACGATGCACTGCGTCTTCCATCGATCCGGAACTCGCCCACGTGGCTGCCGGCCACGCGGTTTCACCGCTTGCCACCACGCGCCGCCTCCTTGGCGAGGAAGCTTGAGCAATGGGTACTTTCCTCTCCTCGGGCAATTAGCGACCTCAAACACTTTCTCCATCTCAAACAACCAACTCTCCCAACCTAAGGGTGGAAGCACCATCAAGCTGCGGAGGACGCATACGAATCACGTCCCGAAGTAGCTTATCATTGCCGGACCAGTAGGCGGAACCGGGTTGGCATTAGCATGGCCGACTGTAACGGCTCGAGCGGAGCGTCATCTGGTTCGCTACTTGCTGTAATATGTTGGCCACTCCAACATTCTCATGAGCATTACCGGAGCTAGCAGACTGGTCCTGCTGACCTCCGGAACTAGGGGGGACACTGTTCGACAAAGAGGGCATCGCCGAATCAGTTCCCGAGTGATCGGACATGGCCGCCCCACCGGCTGCGCCACGTCCCCTACCGCGTCCGCGTCCGCGTCCTCTACCAGCAGGAATTCTGAAGGAGCAACGGGTAAGTACTATTCAAACTCAAAACGCAAAAGATACTAAGACAGAAATAGAACAGAACGGGGAAACGAGTCAAGTTAGAGAAACTTACGAGCACCGGCGTACTGAGATGATGGCATAGCAGTGATACTGTCCCAAAAACGACACTTAACTAGACCCAAATAACCGACAGCCTAGGTATCCATAAACCTAAGCTCTGATACCATATTCTGTAACACCCCCAAGACATTCAGGGCATATTACAGCGCCGTGGACCCCACACTGTGGAATCCACCCGGCTAACATACCAACAAGACCTTTGCCAACGACAACAATCATCAATAAAATGACGACTCAAAATAAAAGACTACAATCCGACCAATAGGATCCAACAACAATCCATTTCCCAAAACGGGAACACAACATTAACAATTTTACAAAAGAAGTACTCGAGTACTTAAACCAATTTTTATAATACATAAATCCCAAAATCAGACATCAATAACAATAACCGACAGACATGACACCGAAAATCATTTTGTGGACAATATCATGCTTGCCCATCATCCTCATACGGCTCGAGTGCTCGCTTGTCCCCACGATCAATACCTGAAATACAAAAAGTATTTCCCCCATTTAAGGGGTTAGCGACAACTGCTAGTGCAAGTACAATCCATTTGAACTACATTCTAATCAGATGAATAATGCGCCAAAAATCATTTTAGAAGACATTTTATATTCCGGAATATTTACATTGTACAATCGTAAAACACATTATCTCCAATAAATCACAATTCAAAGTTAACCATTGGTACGAGACTCACGGCCACCGTACCCCGCAGAGCCCCGTCGGACATCCCTGGGTGGCTAACCACAGTTCGCGATACGCACACTCACGGCAATACGTATCCCTAGAGGCCCCGTCGGACCGTCCCTAGGTGAACATACACATAACCATCCACAACAACCACGATACAGCCATAATTCAAATACTAGAACATGTAAACAAATGTAAAGTACTTGCCTTTGAGACATTCTTGAAGAAACAGAGATGAAACACGACTACGAACGGTCCGGGTGGAAAGCGACGGTTCCTAAACGAAGGATCAAGCACAACCACGAGGAACCGACGAGAATGAACCTAACGATTCGAATAGCACAATCACAACCACTTCTAAACGATTACGGAAATGGAATACACCCGGAAACCCGCCTACGATTCATGTATATTCATACAAAAATAACAACGAGGGCGGACCACAACCAAACCCTCTCGATTTCGCAAAACCATGAAAATATACCATGAATCCGTAGGAAACTAAGAATACCAACAAGAATAATCATATTCATCATGAATCCATCAACGAAACGGAAAGAATCGGACAAAACCCCAAAATCCCCAATTATCCAAAAAAAGTAGGGTTTTAGAACATTACCTTTGGAGATTCAAGAACTAAGATCCGTAGAACTCGCGTTAGATTGATTATCCGAGCCTCACAACCGAAAAGAAATGATGAAAATCGACCCCGGATGAAGAACTCTCCCCTCTATATCCTCTCGCGATGCGGTGGAAGAAAAAGAAGAAATGAGCCGTTCACGCTCAAAACGACACATTTATAATGTAACTCACAGTAACCTATCGGCCGATAGTCGGCCGATAGGCCCAACCGATACCCATACTGAAATGCCGGCAGAGAGTCTATCGGCCTACCCTATCGGCCGAAAGGCTCCTGGAAGTGATCGGCCGATACCCATACGTAAATGCCGGCAGAGAGTCTATCGGCCCACCCTATCGGCCGAAAGGCTCTGACGGTGCCCGACAAATGATCTTCCACTAAAACGACCATAACTCTCTCGTCCGGACTCCGATTGACTCACCGCTTGAACCATTGGAAAGCTAACTCGATGTTCTATAATATTGCAAAGATTTATAATTTTTGGAGTCACCAAAAATTAATGGTGATCTAACAAAGTCGAATTCATATGAGGAAAGTTGAAACAATGAACAATAACGAGAATACAATTCAACAGTTTGACAGGAAGGACACGCTGAAAAGTACACGAGGGTCACTACAATCGAGAAACACACCAAAAACGAAAATACAAGGGAAAGAAAAAATACGGATATTACAGGAGATGCCAACTCAGCATAACATATCAACGCATACAAAAATCACAACAACAACGGCATCATTCGAAGATTACAACATCCCGAACGACAGCCATCACACAATCACAAACATCATGAAACAATCACCCATGTGTATAACGCATAAAAATCCAGGCTTTAACAACCCACACTAGTGCGACAATACGCAAATCGCCACGAGGCGATAAACAGTAAACACCAGTTCACACCTCTCACAGAGGGCCAACAAAACATATGCGTGGCGAACGACTCGACACCCACGCCACCAATTCAATCACAATTCGGGGTTGACACCGTAACGAAAGTTCGAAAACCATACACGCATTTCCGGTCCGCAAACAGGAATGATAGGTTTTAAAAACGAGAACCACCTTTTGAAAACAGTTTGGAAACAACAGTTGATCTTGAGTATCATTTTACAAAAAGTAGTGCAAACACCATTATCGAGACTTTGAAAATCATCTTGCGTTTGAACAAAAATGAGGACACCTTTCCTTTAGTGAAAAACTTTCAAAAATATTCGACCCTTGGGTCTAAGCAATCGCATTTGAAAATATCTCAAAATATTTTTGGTCCTCAACCGAAAATTTTTGAAATGTATTGCGGCATTAGAAAACACCTTGAAAACACCGCAAGAAAATAATTCGCTTTTAAAAGTACGTCTCGAATTTTAATTTTCTAAGATACTCAAGGTTTTCAAAAATAATTCAATGGGTTAGAATGCCCCAAAATTTTCGTAATTACAAGGAACAATATAGCGCCGTGGGTCCCGCGCCGGAACCCACCAGGCTAAAAACCAATTACAAGAATGCCCAAAAAGGTCGATGACGGTAGTACTTATCAAAACTCACAAAATCATTTGAAAACACCCAACTACCGTCAAAACGGTCAAGGCCAACAACTCGGTTAAAGGAATCGATTTTCGAAATAAAATTCAGTCGGTAAGATACCGAAAGCTATCACAAAGGAACTCACGCAGCGGAAAAAAGAAATAGAGTCCAACATGCACAATCCAGCAACTACTCCTCACATGAAAGAAATATGAGAGTCAAATAGTCACGTATCAAGAAATCAAAATCCATAAGAGGATTCCGTCACTTAGCAAATAAATCATAAAAATAGCTCGTGTCACACGAGGCACAACACAAAGAAGGGAGACTTACAGCCACAGGTCGCACGAAGATGATGATCGCCCCACGATACTAATCACGACCAACAAACTCAGACGACGCGTCGCGACACGACTCAGTCAGATAAAATCCGACGAGACAAAAACTCGATAGACACCACTGACCCGACAGCCTAGGTTTCCACAACCTAAGCTCCGATACCATTTATGTAACACCCCCAAATCCGCTCAGGGATATTACACGCCGTAGACCCTCTCCTCGAGGATCTACCAGGCTGATAACTAAAATCAAACATCTAAACCTCGCCTTTAAGGCTAAAATGACTCAGTAGACCGATTTGGTCTTTCAACAAATACATACAACTCAATTCCAAACACATACCCACGCAGGGGTCAAAATACAATAAACTCCCGTACAACGGGGAAAAGATACTGCAGCGGAAAAGAAAATACAACTAGACCAAAACGACGTCAACAGATCCTCGTGTGATTAGTATCGTTCATCTTTCATCATCCTTCGTGCCGACCCTGTGTTATGCTCCAAAACCTGAATGCAAAAATAGACATCCACCCCCCGAATACTCGGGGGTTAGCAAAACTCCACTGTTTTGCTAGTGCAAGTACAAGTGCAAAAATACGAGCCATACAATACAAGTTCCAAGAACAATGATAATCAGGAATCCTCAAAGATCCAAACGTAAAGAAAAGTACTTCCCGAGGCAAGAGTTTGGGTAAACATTTCCAAAACCGAAAGATCGCAAATAAGGAAAACAATTTACAAAACAGTTTAAAATGCCATCGAGAGTTTTAATAGAAAACAATTTAGGATTATAAAATCCTTCTCTTTCCAAAAATCAATAGGGTCACAGCCCAAAGGTTTTGTTTTCGCAAATAGGAAATCACCAACAATTTACAGGGTCAGAGCCCAACATCACGTGTCCTCAACGGACGTAAAATCAACGAAACATAATCACGCACGCGCATCGCCTAGGACCGGGACGATACCACCGACATCCCACTCGAGGCCTCGAAGGACCCTCCCGATGGGCTAGCGAAACAAATAACAAAAATCTCACGGTTGTATCAATCGATTTTTGCATACTGGCGATATGATCACCTGCCATGTGCTTGCGTATATTATGTAGTTCTCTCACGGTTGGATCAATCACTTGTTGCATCCTGGCCACATGATCACATGCCATGTGCCACCGTAGACCTTCAACCATATCCACATATTCACACAAATAACATATCACATCAAGGATATTCAAACAATTCGCCCAGAGGCATCAAACACTTAGCAAAACACCACGTCAATTCACAACGCACCGAAATGAAATAATATACGCCCACACACAATACCAAGTGCAACATGAACACCAAGCATATACATAGAATTCACATAGTTATTCACGAACCACACCAATCACAAAACACACACGGTTTTGAAAGGGGCCTTTAACGAGGCTAACCAAATCTTTTGAAAACTCATTTCAAACAAACAAACAAACCAAGACGATCACCAATCATCATATCCGCGAAACAAGAAATGTATGGACAAGGTACTTGCCTCGAATAAGAACAACGCGGAGAATCGACCGAAGTAGGTTGGCCCGAACCGACTACGAACCCGCCGACTCCACCGAACGCCAACTCACGTTCATAAACTACGAAGGACAAATAATAACAATGAAATGAATTCCATAACACGACTCAAAGCCGTTGAATTCAAAGAACGAATGACGAAAGTTCACGGATTTCCCCCAAAACGGCCAAGAACACGATTCGTTCCGTCAAAACCCGAAAACGGAATTCCAAGTTGAAATATGGATATACAATCCATAGAATATGTTTAACAACATCATTTAACCATAATCGATCCATCGAAAACGGATGAAAACGAGATCGGGGACAAATCCCCAAAAAGTCAATTCAAGGAAATCAAGAAATATACTTCGATTCGACGAAGAACAATGGATTAAATGATGTTAAACACAAGAATACTATCAATATTAATCATACCCATCATGAATTAATCAACAACACGGAACGAATCGGACGAAAATGCAAAAATCCCCAAATTCACGAAATTAGGGTTCTAAGGAAGATTACCTTGATTCTACGAATCAAAGGTTGATAACAGACGATCGATTGATGTTATGAACTCAAGGACTTCATGGATTTGTTGTTAAACAACATGGCTTCGCCGCCCATGAATCGCCACTCGCGGATGGAGAAGGAAGGAAATGAAAACGAAGTGAAATGTGATCGTCACCATATTTATATCGCCAGACTAGCGTGCGCTAGCCTTCCGGACTAGCGTGCGCTATCGGCGGTATCGGCGAGCACCCTCGGCCGAGCCCACACGACCCGGCATCACGACCAACCTGCCCGACCAAACTGCCGACCCAACTCCCGCTAGCGTGCGCTACGGCCGGATACTGCGCGCGCTAGCCGGCACATCCGGTAGCCACTGGATGACCGCCCGGCCAGGTAACGTCGCTAGCGGCCGGCCGGGCGTGCGCTACGCTGCCCGACTAGCGCGCGCTACGCTCGGCGTAAGCGTGCGCTACTGCCGATCGGCCGAGTCCGTAACCTCGAAACCCCAGCTGCCCGAGGCGATGGCGTCGCTAGGCCACCGGCGGCGTCGCTACACTGCCGGTTAGCGCGCGCCTTCCGGCCGTGGCGTGCGCTCGCCGGTTCTGCCGCACCCGTCCGGCGGTGCCGCAATCGTCCGGCGATCCATAACCGTCCGGCGATCCCGCAACCGCTGTGCTCGGCGACCGATTTCAGCGTGCGGGCGAACACGTCGAAAAGTTCTCGGACAACATAAACGACTCGAAATGTCAGCGTAATACCATAATTAGTCATACGCGACCGAGAAACGGGTCGAGACAACAATTACAGATACGGATACGTAACTTTCAAGAAATTACAAAATGGCCCAAAACGCGGAAATCACGATACGTGATCGAATAACCAAACCGAAGTTCACAACACGTCTAACAAAGTTAAACGGACTTGCGGAAACTCGAAACAACGATTTGACGAGATTCGCAAGAATCGAACTCAAGTGCGGAAAAGTCGCTAAAAAGCACAGAACTCAACGAAACGACACCGAAACGAACTCGGATGTCAAAAAGTGTAGAATTAATCATTCTCAGAATGACGAAACGGACATGAGCGAGTCGTCAAAACAGACTTCCGCCGAAAAAAAAGAAATTACCGGAAATCGAAAATTGCGGATATTACAACAACCCCGACAAATCTTGTGTTATTTACTTCCCCACGGACGTGCTCTCGCATTTTGTTTGTTACTCATCCATTCCAACATATCATCTCCGGATAATATTTTGGGTAACAATATAGTAGTTTACCTCGGATTAAGGACGAAGAACATGATTAGATGTTGATAATACACTCCAAAAACTTGATTAATCATATTCATCATGAATTAATCTATCATACGGAACGAATCGGACGAAAACGTGAAAACCCCCAATTTACGCAAAAACAAGGTTCTAGGAGTTTACCTCGGATTAAGGACGAAGAACACGATTAGATGTTGATAATACACTCCAAAAACTCGAAGAAGATGATGGCTCAGAGTTACAAAGCTTAAAATCACCCGGAAGTGCCAAGAAAATCGCCTTGGAGTCGGATGGGGAGGAGGAGAAGTGAAAATGACCGAAATCAGTCAACTCCTGGGTTTATAAACCCATGCCGAGTTACGTACGTTAGCCACAGGTAGCTAACGTATGTTAGCTTGTTAACGTACGTAAGCCCTCCCTAGCTTACGTACGTAACGAAATGGGCAGGACCGCCTGTACCATTTTACACATACCGTTACGTACGTAACATCAACATGCATTACGTACGTAATGCTCCTTCCTGAGGAGTACAGGCCGCTAACAACAAGCAAGGAAGGAACCGAAAAATCGAAATGCAACGGTGAACAAATCACGATGGTACGAACGTAAAGGATTCAAGGCGACGAACTTAAGTGTTGAAGGAAAACATATTCCCGACTACCCGAAGGTTTGGAAAAACAACAACAAACGTAATTATCCCAATTGGGAAATTATAAAACAGTCCAAAACATCCGAAATATACGATACACGGTCAAAACACCCAAAAAAAGCTCACAACATGCATAATAACATGAGATGGATCTTCGGCATCCCCGAAACGGCGGCTCCGAACGACGATTTACGAAAATACACGAAATAGCGACTAAAACGACATAAAACACCGAATCGAGTAAAAGTGAGTCCGAAACATACTCGGACGACAAAAAGTCCAATATTAAATATTCTCGAAATGTCAATACGGTTTCAAGCGAGTTGCTAAAAATGAAAATACACCAAAAATGAGAATATCGGGAAAAGAAAAAATGTGGATATTACAGCATGCCAGAAGGGAAAGCAAACAAAAGCTTCTTTCAAATCAATTCAACCTACCACTCTTACCAGCAGAACTCTAGACCTACTTCACATGGATATGTTTGGTCCTATCAAGCCAAGAACTCTAAGTGGAAGGAAGCATGCAATAGTAGTTGTGGATGACTACTCAAGATACCTGGATAGTTTTTCTTTACAAGTAGAGTGAAACCTTAACCAAGCAACCTGAACTTTTGAGGAAAATTCAGAATGAGAAGTCCTTATCCATAATAAAGATCAAATCGGACAAATGATGAGAATTTCTCAATGAAGCCATAAGTGAATATTGTGATCAGAATGGGATTCAGCATGAAGTATCAGCTGCAAGAACACCACAACAAAATGGTGTAGTTGAGAGGAGGAACAGAACCCTCAAGGAAGCAGCCAGAACAATGATTGCTGAGATTGATCTTCCTAAAAGTTTATGGGTTGAAGCTGTTAAGACAGCATGTCATATCACCGCGCTGTCGTGACGCGTCAAAATTAGTTATTTTTATTTTTCCTTGGCTTACTTCTACTAACTAATAGTATCGACAAGTAAGGGTCGATCCCACGGAGAACGGAAAATCAATTATGTTTTTAAGGGTTAAGTACTTTTAGCAATTATAATAAAATAAAAACAAGAGGGGGGTTTCAGTTTCTGATCTTAACTAAAATAATTTGCATAAAATAAATTAAATTAAAACAAACAAAGGAAATAAAAATCTGAAATATCAATTAAATAATAATCTAGTTCTTAGCTTCGTTATCCACCATTTCGAATTAATTTATGCTTCAATGCAGCGCTTATATCTTCTCTATCTCATGAACTCCTATTCCGAAGCCAACAACAAGCTCTATTGACCCCAATTATTTCTTAAGTTTATTTAATTAAAACAAGCTCTTTAATTAAACCTATCTATGAGGTGGATTCAAAACAAGCTCTTTAAATCTCGTTCGCTAGATGCATTAAAAACCAAAATAATGAAAGAGGCAAGATATTAAGTTCATAAGCTCGACTTAATGGATCTCAATTTTATGTTATTCAATTGACAAAATTCAATTGTTTGCTACGTGTGAAATTAAAATTGCAACAATTACGGATTACAAGTCAATTTCTAGCATAAGACATAAAACCCCTAATCTAGTTTGCCAAACCAAATCAAGAAATTATATGGCATAGTAGTGAATTCAATAACACAAAAGTAATTCAAGAGATTTCGAGTTAAGAATACGCTGTGGGATTTAAACACGAATAATTCAAATACGGTTTCAAACTTTACTAAGAACTAGAATAGAAAATTAGCCGGACATGTTGGCTTTAGAAAACTCAAATTAATATTAGACATGAGAAGAAAGAAATTCAAACGGTGTAGTCTTCTTCCTCGCACGTCGGTGGCGGCTCGGTTTTGCCTCGTGACAATTTCGGTTCGGTCGTCCGATTTTCCTCCTCTGCTCCAGCCGTGAGAATTGCGATAAAGATGATGGTGATTTAATAATCTCAGCCCCTTCTTTTATAATACTCCCTTATCTCTTAGTTTCCTTCTTTAATTAGATCTCTTTCCTTGTTATCCTTCTTGAGTTTTTATTCTTTTGGAGTCTTTCATTCCCTAGTCAATTAAAATTCCTTCTCCATTCCAGGGGATCAATTTTCACCTTATGGAACCAATTGGGACGGATTGGAGTCGTTTCTTGGACCCCAAGTAAGACTATTTTCGGAACAGGGCCGACACTGGATCACCGAACCGACACTGGGCCACCCAGTGTTGCGCGACAGTTTCTTCATTAAAACCCAAATCATCTTGACATGGTCCGCTTGATGGCCCAAACTATTCCTTAAGCTTAAAAACTCCACCAAACACCTAAATTAAACAACAAATTGCCAAGTTTTATATTTTAATTCCAAGAAATTCAGGGAATAGATTCTGAAATCAATCTCACTATTTCCCTATAGATTTGACAATAAGTACAAAATTATAATTCAAATATAGATTTTCCTTCGCTTAAAAAATATAATTTCTAAGCATTATATGTATCCAATTTAATGGAAAACAAATAATCAAAGAAATTAACTAATATCAATAATCACAAAGCAAGGGGGAATTTATAACTATCAAAAATACGTGATATAATTGATGAAATAATATTCCCCTATTGAAGCGAAAATCATAATCGTTAAAAATATTTATTTGGAATTATTATATAAATATTAATAATAATATAGACATGGTTTCATCATAACTTGATAAAGAAAATTACTCACTCATAATAACAACACAAATAAATAAATATTCCATAATATTATTACACAAATATAATTTTATTACACAATATTTTTTTCTCTCCCTTACAATAATATCTCTCTATTTTTCTCCTTTTTCTCCTCCCCAAACACTACACAATCATCCCCTATTTATACTACTTCAAAATCAATAAAATAATCATTTTTACAATTAAAAATTCCACCCCCAACAATAATACACGGCCATGAGTGCGATGTCATGGATGACATCAGCACAGAGTTGAAATTCCGGTCCAATCAGGTGTTGACACGTGGCACAATATGGTCCGTCTATTTAATTGTCCTTCGAACGGTCATAACTTCTTCATACGAACTCGGATTTGGATGATTTTTTTTAAAACGATCGTCTCGACGAGACGAATAAAGTGAGACCAATCGTGACTATATTTGAGTTTTGTAAAAATATCGCCCTTGAACCAATTGATCTGTCTTGTACCTAGGGCTGGGGGCGGGGCGGTTTGGGGCGGGGCGAGAGAGTAACCGCACCCGCCCCGTATTTTTTGTGCGGTGCGGTTTTATGCGGGGCGGGGCATTTTTACAACTTAAAACCGCACCGCGCCACACTTTTCGCGGGGCAAGAAGGGAGCGGGGCGGGGCGGGGCGGAGTGAAATAGGATTTTGACTATTTTTTTTGTTTTTATCTTGTTATATGCGGGGCGGGGCGGGACGAAGCGGGGCGGGGCGGGACGGATGAAATAATAATAAAACCGCACTCGTTTTATATTTTTTTTGGCGGTGCGGGTTTGATGCGGGGCGGGAAATTTTGATATATCAAACCGCACTCCCTCGCCATTTTTGCGGTGCGGGGCGGGACGGGACGTGCGGGGCGGTTTTTTTGCCCAGCCCTACTTGTACCGGTTGGTTAACCTGCAGATATAATTTAATTCCAATTAATTATCCAAAAATGACATAAAATTATAGAAAATTCTAAGAAAATGAAATAATATAAATATATGGTAAAACGAATAAATTATCACACAAAACACACAATTATATACATAAAATACTAATAAAAATATTACTCAAAATATACTAAACAAATTCCCCGAGTTATAATACTCATATGCTGAAAAAATCATGACAAAACCAATATCAAGAGAGAACAAGTGATCATGACCCAAGTGAGATCAGAGAAAAATAGGATGCCGCACCAAATTCTAACAACTTCATTGAGAATCGAATGCCAAAAGATTCAATACCCTCACAGTGGATATCACTCTTCACTCAAGTGTATATACGGGATATTCGAGAAGAGTTCACTCATATCAAAGCATAATGTGTCATTACCATATGCTTGGTCAAAAATCAAATCTCCACTACTTAAAAATAAACTCATGCATAAATCAAAAGGTCTTTCATTTGGTTGTAACGTGGCTTTGGGAATGGGTAGGATAAAGGGAAAATTATGAGGTTTGCTAGCCAAGATCAATTGTGAATTTAGATGCATAACAAATCCTACAAATAACAATCAACACCCCCTTACGTAATGAAAACTCTCAACCCATCATCCCCAAGTTATTACGTACATGGTATTTGAATATTCATCAGTAAGGTCATACTCTTGTGTAAGGAAAAGTATGCAATGGATCTTACGGAAGGATTTATGTATCACTTAAAGGATAGTTCAAGTGCTATTTTATGTATATATAGTGATGATTTTCGCACTTGACCTCCCGTTTTTTTTTTTTTTTTTTGGCCTTTATTTATATATTTTTTTGGTTCAATACTCCAATGTACTTCACACCCTTTCACTTTCAACAAAAGCTCTTAATCTCCACAATACTCTTATGAACATCGGCCCCTATTTGTCACACATCTAGTTCACAATTAAATCTTTGACTAGAGGGTGCAAATGGATGAGTCATCAACAAGAATGGATAATGGCTAAAGTAATGTGCTTGATCAAAGAAATAGGCTCAGGCTCAATGGGGCTTCTAAGGATAAAATGTAATGGGTGGGAAAAATATAAGCCAACAAGGGTTAATCCTAATTGCCTTTATCATCTTAATGCAAGAGTTTATGAATGTAGTCTCGAAATGTATAAATGAGCAAGTTCTAGAATGAACACAATATGTTTGACCACACAACAAAAAATATAGAGCGTATATATAAGGATTGCTCTAAGGCTCAAAACTCACAAAAAGGGTGTTGTGTACTGAATCCCATACACCTTCATCCAAATCCATTATCAAAACCAGTGAAACATCCCAAAAATGATTTTTTCACTAACGTTTTCTCAAGAAAATGGTGCCGTGATTTTCAGCCCTTTTTTTTTATTTAATATTGCATATATATATATATATAGATATAGATATAGATATACCTTCCCCCACACTTAATGATAAACAATATCCTTATTGTGTAAAAAGAACAATGGAGTAAGGGTTTAAATAAGACTTCCCTGTTTATGAAAGACGACGCTTTGCTCAAGCCTTTTTTTTTTTTGGACTGCAAGAAATAAGTGTGGCAAAACAACAAAAGAAAATATATACCGGAAGTATAACACAAACAACCTAGATGCGCTTCAAGAGAGTCCGAAGAGTCGCCATCAATGCTTTTATTAAAAACAAACAGAAAAAGTACGGTAATAGAAATAACAATACATAAATCGTGGATAGATGCGCGTCAAGAGATCGAAAAGAAAACTCCTTAAGTGCCATCATTTTCACGATTTTACACTCGCTAAAAGTAAAAACAACAAGAGGGATGAAGTGGGATATCGGAGGAAAGGAATGTATCAATTTTGCGTTTACGCACGGTGAAATCTTCCATCCAAACAATATTAGCTAGAGTAGTGCAGTTCAGGAACAAATGCAATAAGTTTTTGATCGGCTCTTACGGTGTTGTTGCAACAACTATGATTCGTTTAGCACGCTCGAAATAAAACCTTTTTCGAAGAGTAGTTGATGAAAGATAGTAAACCATCGAAGAAACCATTGACATTTAGCGAGACCTATTGGTTTCGTATGAACATTTAGTTTGGGCTCTGGTAACCACATGAAAAAGTTCCTCAAGAGTGCCAAAACCACCGGGAAGGGTGATAAAGGCATCGGCATTATTTATCATGTGAGTTATGCGGTCTTGCATATTCACGGCTCTGAACTCATCTCCAATAGTTGCTCCGGTAATTTTACTTTCACCAGAGGTTTTGGAATGATTCCCAACACTCTTACTCCTTCCAGATAGGCAGAAGCAGCAGCACGTCCCATTAATCCTAGACTTCCTCCTCCGTAAACTACATGAATGCATTTTTTTTCCTAAGGTACGACCCAAGTTGTGGGTGCTTGATAAAGCAAGCCTCTTTCCCATGACTAGCTCCACCAAAAATGCAGATGGAGTTAAATCTTTTTGCGGAAGATGATGATTCCATTTTTTTTTTTGAAAAGAAAATTACTTAGAGAGATAATGAAAAGAATACAAGTTTGAGGGATGCAGAAAAGAAACAACTGCAATGTTTATTTATAGATGCAAAATAAAGTAAAAAGATTTATCAAATCTGTGACCGCGTTAATTGCGCTTCAACTACTCAATAGAATAATGAATGCATTTATTGCGTATCACGTTTTTTATTCAGAAAATCTAAAAAAAACGACAAAAAATAAAGATACTCACGTGTATGTACAGTAGTTGTGATTGTGGCTCACATCTTCCTCTGATTTTACGTTCAGAAACGGCTTAAACGCCTTCTATGAGTCGGGGAGAAGCTTCCCATCCAATTTTCTTACAAATTGGCAAACAGGGTCTTTTAACGTCAGATTCCCAAGACGTTGTTCATATTCTGGTTTGAATTTATTCCACAAACATCGAATCCCGTAATGTACGAGTCCACTAGGATGCGTGTCAAGAGAAATTTCGATATCATCTAAATTCTCCTTATTCAGACCATCCTTGATGAACTGAATTTTATCTTCTCTGTTTGTGGAAGGAATTCCTAAAGATCGACATCTTGAATCACAGTTCCACCTAGCACATTTGTAGCAAACGGCGATTTTCTTTGCTCGTCGTTTCTTGGCATATGAACTTTTTCCAAGCCTGGTAAAAATCTAGTTGGTGTTTAGTGAACTCACCCGCTATTCTCACTTTGGCTTAAATAATGAATCGAATATCAAAAGGTATGCCGTTATTCATAAGCAACCTCATTCTTTCAACTCTGGCTTGGTAAAGTTTCAAAATGACTTTTTTGCTAAGAAAGGGAAATCTTTATTCAATTGTTTTCAAAGTTTCTTCCATAATTAAAAATAAAATAAAAATATCTACAAAATCAGTTATTGTGGGAAACTGAAAATCCGACTTTACTAGCCACGGAGTACCGTTATCTGCCACTTGACCGGGCAAACACAATGGAGTATTAATCCACAATATCGGGGTCCTTAAGAAGAATCTCTTCTACCTCAAAAGATTTTAATTCCAAATATGGTTTTAACCGTTGACCATTTACTTTAAAAATATTACTATTTTTTGGATTTTCAATTTCTACAGCTCCGTGAGGATAGACCGTATGAATGATAAATGGACCAGACCATCGTGAACGCAACTTGCACGGAAATAATAACAAGCGAGAGTTAAAAGAAGGACTTTTTGACCGGAGAAAAAGTTTTCTCAAAATGTGTTTATCATGAAAAATTTCATTTTGTCCTTATATTTCCTTGCACAATCGTACGCATCATTTCGATTTCTTCCAATTCATTTAGTTGAAGTTTCCTATGAATTCCAACCATGTCTAATGAAAAATTTAATCGTTTTATGGCCCAAGATGCTCTATGTTCCAATTCAACAGCAAATGACATGGTTTTCCAAAGACAAGCCTAAATGGAGACATTAGATGGGAGTTTTAAAAGCGATGCGGTAAGCCCACAATGCATCATTCAATCGCAAAGACCAATCTTTCCTTGTAGGATTAACAGTTTTTCAAGAATATGTTTGATTTCTCTGTTTGAAATTTCAACTTGGCCACTTGTTTGAGGGTGATAAGGAGTAACAACTTTATGTGTAACACCATATTTTTAAATAAATGATTCAAAAATTTATTACAAAAATGTTTTCCTCCATCACTTATAATTGCTCGTGGTGTTCCAAATCTGGAAAAATATTTTCTTTCAAAAATTTTACCACGACTTTGTGGTCATTTGTTTTGCAAGCAATTGCTTCTACCCATTTTGAAACATAATCGAGCCACAAGGATGTAAAGATTGCCAAAAGAAATTGGAAAAGGTCCCATAAAATCTATGCCCCAAACATCAAATATTTCAATAATTAAAATTGGGTTTAAAGGCATCATATTTCGTTTAGAAATTCGACCTAATCTTTGACATCTATCACATGTGCTGCAATATGAATGTGTATCTTTGAAAAGTGTTGGCCAATAAAAACCACATTGCAGAATTTTAGCAGTTGTTTTCTTTGAACTAAAATGACTTCCACATGCATGATCATGACAAAAGGAAATGATATTTTGTTGTTCATGTTCTGGCACACATCTCCTAATAATTTGATCAGGACAATATTTGAACAAATATGGATCATCCCAAAAGAATTTTTTTACTTCGTTTAAAATTTTTGTTTTATCTTGATTATTCCAATGAGATGGCATGTTACCAGTAACAAGGTAATTGACAATGTCTGCATACCAAGGTATTTGAGAAACAGACATGAGTTGTTCATCAGGGAAAGTTTCATTAATGGGAGGTTCTTTATCAGTAAAATTCACGATTAGCCTAGACAAATGATCAGCAACAACATTTTCAACACCTTTTTTATCTCGAATTTCTAAGTCAAACTCTTGTAACAATAGAATCCAACGGATCAAGCGAGGTTTAGCATCTTTCTTAGAAAGAAGATATTTTAATGCAGTATGATCGGAGTAAATTATGACTATTGAACCAATCAAGTAAGGTCGAAATTTGTCTAAAGCAAAAGCATTGCAAGCAATTCTTTTCGATTGTAGAATAATTTAATTGGGCATCATTTAGAGTTCTACTTGCATAATATATTACGATTGGCAATTTATTTTCTCTTTGACCCAATACTACACCGACGGCATAGTCGGATGCATCGCACATTATTTCAAAAGGAAGATTCGGTTTGGAGATTTGATGATAGGTGCGAGCTCAACATAGATTTGAGTGTCTTAAAAGCTTTTAGACAATGATCATCAAATACGAAAGGTGTGTCTTTTGAAAGTAAATTACATAATGGCCTTGAGATTTTACTAAAATCTTTGATGAATCGACGGTAAAAACCAGCATGGCCTAAGAATGACCGAATTTCTTTAATCGTTCGTGGGGGTGGAAGACTGGATATTAAATCAACTTTAGATTTGTCCACCTCAATTCCTTTTTCAGAAATCACATGTCCTAAGACAATTCCTTTTTTAACCATAAAATGACATTTTTCCCAGTTTAGGACAAGATTCTTCTCCTTACACCTAACCAACACTTGGGTTAAGTGGTGTAAACATTCATCAAAGCTAGACCCGAATACAGAAAAATCATCCATAAAAATTTCCAAAAAACGCTCAACCATGTCAGAAAAAATGCTCATCATACACCGCTGAAAAGTAGCAGGTGCATTACACAGACCAAATGGCATTCGTCGGTAAGCAAAAGTTCCGAAAGGACAGGTAAAAGTGGTTTTTTCTTGATCTTCAGGAGCAATGGGAATTTGGTTATAGCCGGAATATCCATCAAGAAAACAATAATAAGCATGGCCGGCTAACCTTTCTAGCATTTGATCAATAAAAGGAAGTGGAAAGTGATCTTTTCTTGTAACAGAGTTCAATTTTACGTAATCAATGAGACTCTCCATCCAGTTTGAATTCTGGTTGGAAATAGTTCCTTTTCTTCTTTCGTGTTTACAGTTATGCGATTTCTTTGGAACCATATGAGCAGGTGACCAAGAGCTATCGAAATAGGGTAGATGATCACTACATCTAAGAGTTTGATTATTTCAGCTCTTACAACTTCTTTCAAATTAGGATTTAGTCTTCTTTGAAATTCTCGGGAAGTTTTCGCATTTTCTTCAAGGTGAATTCGATGCATGCATATAGAAGGATTAATACCTTTAATATCGGAGATGGTCCATTTATTGCTTCTTTATGTTCTTTAAGAACATTGATTAACTTATCTTCTCGTTCTTCATCTAAATCAGATGCTATGATGACAGGCAGGGTTTCTGATGGCCCTAAAAATGCATATTTTAGAGATTCAGGTAATGGATTGAGCTCTATCTTTGAATCCTCAATAGTTACTTCATTATTCATTTGGCTCTCAAGTGGTTCGGTTTTAGCTTTCCATTTATCATTATCCAATAATGGTGTAGACTCTAGTAAAGAATTTACTTCATTAATTGAATTGTCGATGTCAAAATCTGAGCCAAAATGAGCAAGACTGACTTTCAAAAAGATCATCATCATCCATTTTTGGAAAGAAATAAGGACCCATACTCTCTATCATATTTACCTCACAGACATCATCAAGATCATCATGTTGTTGAGAAATGTTAAACATATTTAGTTCAACAGTCATATTTCCAAAAGAAAATTTTATGATGCCATTTCTACAGTTAATTAATGCATTTGAAGTAGCTAAAAATGGCCTTCCTAAAATAACAGGATTTGATCTTTGGTATTCTCAACAGGTTCGGTGTCTATGACTATAAAATCAACAGGAAAGTAGAATTTATCTACTTGAATCAGAACATCCTCTACGATTCCTCGAGGTATTTTTATAGATCTATCGGCTAGTTGAAGTATCACGGATGTTGATTTTAGCTCCCTAATCCAAGTTGTGTATAAACGAGAATATGGTAATAAATTCACATGGCTCCTAAATCAAGCAAGGCTCGTTTAATGATGTGATCTCCAATGACACAAGATATTGTAGGACTACCGGGATCTTTATACTTAACGGGAGTTTTATTTTGGATTATTGAGCTAACATGTTCGACTAAAAATGCCTTTCTTGGAACATTTGTTCTTCTTTTTACAGCAAAGATCTTTCAAGAACTTAGAATAAGCGAGGCACTTGTTTAATAGCATCAAGGAATGGAATATTTATTCGAACTTGTTTAAATATTTCCATTATATCTTTGTATTGCACACTTTTATCTTTTGGAATAAGTCTTTCAGAAATGGAGCTTTTGGAACGTAAGGCTTTTCTTTTTCCTTAGAATCTTTTGGTTTTGAAACTTGTGGTTCATTTGATTTTTCTTAGGATCATATTCGGGCTTTTGTATTTCTTTTACACTTCTAAGGGTAGTTATGGGTGAACTGCGTTAGAAGAGTTTACTTCATATTGTCCTTTAGGATTAGGGATGGGTGACTCGGAAATTTTCCCTTTTCTCTTTCATAAAGTTGTTGCAAGTTGACCAATTTGTGTTTCAAGCTTAGAAATAGCCTTTGTGAGTTTGGTATGCTGACTTGAGTTGATTGGAACATTTGTTGAGTAGATTGCATGAATTGTTGCAACGTATCTTCCAAAGATGGTTTCTTTGGCACTATAGAAGGATCTTGATAAGTATTTGGAGGATATTGATTAGGACGGACATTTTGTTGATTTGGCATATTCATTTGATGTCCTCCTTGATTCATTGGAGGCATATTTTGCTTCGGAAAAATTTGGATGATTCCTCCAATTTGGATTATAAGTTGGAGCAAATGGGTCAGAAGATTTTCCATATGAATGTAACACATTGACTTCTTCATTAAAAATTTCTTGATTTTGTGGACCGGAGGACAAGATTGAGATGAATGAAATGATTCCGCACATGAAATGCAAAATTCATTTTTTGAGTTTGACGAGGGGATGGATTGCTTCAAGACTAACGCATCCACTTTTCGTACTAAATCATCTATAGTAGATTTTATTTCAACATCTTGTTTAACCTCGTAAATTCCACCTTTTTTTGGGGTCGTATGCATCGATTTGGCTCTAGAGTCGAGTGAATTCCATTGTTGTGAATTAATTGACATATTTTCAAGTGCATTCCAAGCTTCGTCTCCAATAAGGTGAAGAAATTTTCCACCATGCATTGATTGGATTAATTGGCGATTGTTTGGAGTTAAACCGTCATAAAAATATTTTACCAAACGCCATATTTCAAAACCATGATGGGGACACTTAAGGATTAAATCATTAAATCTTTCCCAACACTCGTAAAATTCTTCATTTTCTTTTTGGAAAAATTCGGATATTTCTCTTCTAAGACTATCAGTTTTGGACATTGGAAAAAATTTTGCGAGAAATTTATTCACTAGTTGGTCCCAACTAGTAATTGTTCTTGCTTGAAGAGAATTTAGCCAGAATTTTGCTTTATCTTTGAGAGAAAATGGAAATAATCTAAGTTTGACAGATTCATCAGAGAAATTTTGGAATCGGAAAGTAGAACAAATATCGAAATTCCTTGACATGCATATACGGATCTTCTCTTTCCAAACCGTGAAAAGATGGAAGAAGTTGAATTATTGATGGTTTAAGTTCGAAATGAGTTGCATTAGTCGTAGGCAACACTATGCAAGAGGAGAATTAGCACTCCTTTGGAGAAAAATATTCTATTAAAGTTTTTCTTTTGCAACTTGATTATTCCGATTTTCGATTTCGTCCATTTTTGGTATCGGTTTTATTTGTTGAACTTCAATTTTAGTTAAGGACAATCTTCTTCTCGTTAATCGACCTTTATTATTTCGTTGCCAAACTTGCATTCACCGATATTACAATTTTTTTAACTTTGCATACAAACCAAATTATGATAGTCGATCGAACTTCCAGATCGTTGGAGGCGTCTGGCAGTCGCACTTAAAATCCAACTTTCTTGGCATGTACAACGGATGCCTTTTTGCCTAAATTCATTCGATTTTCAAAATCAGTTTGTACAAGATTGATATTTATCTTTTCTCTATTCAAATCGAATAAAGTAGTGAGTGAAAAATATCAATCCCTTGTTGAATCTTTTAAAGGATTTTATTGTTTAATTAATTTTTTTTTTTGAGTTTTTATATTTTTATTATTATTATTAATAATAATGATAATTATTATAATTATTACTAAAATTATAGGATGTAATAGATTGCAAGGGAATAAATTTACTAATTGATCTACGGAAGCAATATCTATTGATAAACTAAATTATACGACGAGAAATATTACAACTAAACTAAATGTCTAAGAATAATGTAAGTAGAAAATAACAACTAAAAACACAATCTAAATTTACCACTAGAAGATTCTATTAGAACTAAATACAAGATATAAAAATTAAAAAAAAAAATTCTGATTTTTTTTTGTATTGTTTTATATTTATTTTATATTTTTATATTTATTATAATTTTATTATATTTTTAGACTAATAAAATTGAGCTAATATATATATATATATATCAAGATATATTATTTATTTTTTTATAAAAAAAATCAGATTTTTTAAAACAGTTTTTATGCAAACAGTTTTTAAAACAATTTTTATAAAAGTTTTTATAAAAGGTAAAACAGTTTTTACCTTTTAAAAAAAAGGTAATTAAAAAAAATTAAAATTACAAACTTTTATTTTATGCAAACAATAGAAATAGTTTTTTTTTTTTTACAAATTATCGTTTCTGTTTTTTTTTTTTTAAATTTTCAGGCTTTTAATTTTTTTTAGTATTTTCCCTTTTTTATTAAAATATTGTAATTTATTTTAAAAAAAATAAATTCTGTTTATTTTATTATTATATATTCCAGATTGTTTATTTCAGAAAGTTCAGAAAGTTTATTTTATTATATATATTCCAGATTGTTTAAATTATTAATTCTTAATTGATTTTTTTTAGATTTTTATGAAAATTAAATTTTTTAATAAAACTAGCAGGTTTTACTTTTAAAAATAAAATAAAATAATTCAGATTTTTATTTATTACGGAAAATAATATTCCAGATTATTTTTAATTTATTTTTATTATTTTTATTTTTTATTTTTTGAATTTAAATTAAAAATTTTGATTTTTATAATATTAATATACCAAAATTACAAAAATATTACCTTAAAATCTGAAACTTTTTGTATTTTCCAGATCTCTTTTTTTTTTTTAAAATAAAAATAAATAAGTTCTGAATTTTTAAAGTTTTTCAGATTTTTTTATATTTTTATATATTTTTGGACTTTTTAATTTTTTTATTATTTTATTATTATTTTTACGAAAATGAACAGTAGATTTTATTATTATTACTTATATTTATTATTAAAAGTTTTTAAAGTTTTGATTTTTCTTTATGAATAAAATAAATTCTACAACTAATGAGATATTAAAAAGGCAGATAATAATAAAGAAAAGCAGTAAAATAAATAACTAGTAGAAGAATTCAACTAACTTGGTGACGACGGTCTTCTTGTACTTCGTTTGCGCCTCCCCGGCAACGGCGCCAAAAACAAGTTTGTTTAGTATATTTTGAGTAATATTTTTATTAGTATTTTATGTATATAATTGTGTGTTTTGTGTGATAATTTATTCGTTTTACCATATATTTATATTATTTCATTTTCTTAAAATTTTCTATAATTTTATGTCATTTTTGGATAATTAATTGGAATTAAATTATATCTGCAGTTAACCAACCTACAAGACAGGATCAATTGGTTCAAGGGCGATATTTTTACAAAACTCAAATATAGTCACGATGGTCTCACTTTATTCGTCTGCCGAGACGATCGTTTAAAAAAAAATTCATCCAAATCCGAGTTCGTATGAAGAAGTTATGGCCGTTCGAAGGACAATTAAATAGACGGACCATATTGTGCCACGTGTCAACACCTGATTGGACCGAATTTCAACTCTGTGCTGATGTCATCCATGACATCAGCACTCATCTTGGCCGTGTATTATTGTTGGGGTGGAATTTTTAATTGTAAAAATGATTATTTTATTGATTTTGAAGTAGTATAAATAGGGGATGATTGTGTAGTGTTTGGGGAGGAGAAAAAGGATAAAAATAGAGAGATATTATTGTAAGGGAAAGAAAAAAATATTGTGTAATAAAATTATATTTGTGTAATAATATTATGGAATATTTATTTATTTGTGTTGTTATTATGAGTGAGTAATTTTTAACTACTTGGGGTTATGATGAAACCATGTCTATATTATTATTAATATTTATATAATAAATCCAAATAAATATTTTTAACGATTATGATTTTCGCAATAGGGAATATTATTTCATCAATTATATCACGTATTTTTGATAGTTATAAATTCCCTTGCTTTGTGATTATTGATATTAGTTAATTTCTTTGATTGTTTGTTTTCCATTAAATTGGATACATATAATGCTTAGAAATTACATTTTTAAGCGAAGGAAAATCTATATTTGAATTATAATTTTGTACTTATTGTCAAATCTATAGGGAAATAGTGAGATTGATTTGAATCTATTCCTGAATTTCTTGGAATTAAAATATAAAATAAATAATAAATAGACATTGGTGGACTCTAAACCCTAGTAAATTATTTAAAATCAATTTATCTAAAATCTACTTAAAAATTACTGTTATTTAATGCAATTATTATAACCATTCAAAAATAAATTATTTGGGACTAGGTTAGAATTTAATATAATTTGGTTCAAAATGATAGGAATCATTTGACTTCACTAGTATAGTCCTCCCTGTGGAATCGACCTTGCACCGCATATCTACATCGAACAAATCGTGCGCTTGCGAGTATAAGACTAAAGAATCAAACCAACAACAAGTTTTTGGCGCCGTTGCCGGGGAATATTTATTTATTTGTAAAAAATATTGTGTAATAAAATTATATTTGTGTAATAATATTATGGAATATTTATTTATTTGTGTTGTTATTATGAGTGAGTAATTTTCTTTTACTGGGGTTATGATGAAACCATGTCTATATTATTATTAATATTTATATAATAATTCCAAATAAATATTTTTAACGATTATGATTTTCGCTTCAATAGGGGAATATTATTTCATCAATTATATCACGTATTTTTGATAGTTATAAATTTCCCCTTGCTTTGTGATTATTGATATTAGTTAATTTCTTTGATTATTTGTTTTCCATTAAATTGGATACATATAATGCTTAGAAATTACATTTTTTAAGCGAATTCAAATCTATATTTGAATTATAATTTTGTACTTATTGTCAAATCTATAGGGAAATAGTGAGATTGATTTCAGAATCTATTCCCTGAATTTCTTGGAATTAAAATATAAAATAAATAATAAATAGACATTGGTGGACTCTAAACCCTAGTAAATTATTTAAAATCAATTTATCTAAAATCTACTTAAAAATTACTGTTATTTAATGCAATTATTATAACCATTCAAAAATAAATTATTTGGGACTAGGTTAGAATTTAATATAATTTGGTTCAAAATGATAGGAATCATTTGACTTCACTAGTATAGTCCTCCCTGTGGAATCGACCTTGCACCGCATATCTACATCGAACAAATCGTGCGCTTGCGAGTATAAGACTAAAGAATCAAACCAACAACACGACAATTTCTTCATTAAAACCCAAATCATCTTGACATGGTCCGCTTGATGGCCCAAACTATTCCTTAAGCTTTAAAACTCCACCAAACACCTAAATTAAACAACAAATTGCCAAGTGAAGTAAATTGCATCCAAAATATATATAGGTAAAAAATAACTCAGTGTGCCAACATAAAATTCATTAAAACCTTATAATTAACCATAATTTTAGCACACTATTTTCGTCCTATCAAATCTTCGCAAACTTAAACCAATGCTTGTCCTCAAGCAATTTAGAATGAATTTGAGTGAAGCGATAACAAAAGTAATAATATGATTTGCACGTCTTGAAATATTCAACCTTCATTAACTCAAACAGTGGTGTAATAAATGCCTCTTCTGCATAATTAAAAACATGCTTCGCATAGGCAATTAATGAAAGTTACATAGAATTATCACACATAAAAACGCAATCCTATTAAATAGTTCCAAGAAGAGAAGTATGGTAAAAAAATTCAAACTTATGATAAAGACTTTAATCATCTCTCCAAACTTATTACTTCAATTGGTTGTTTATTGATAGGGACTTACGCGAACGCATTATCCACAAGCTTCATCATATTTCGTAGGTGATAGCTTTCACACCGTTATTTGCTAATGTGTAGCTCTTTTCACCAACACATTTTTCCTATTTTTCTCTCTCTTTTTTTTAGGTGATAGCTTTCACATCGTTTTTTGCTAACGTGTAGCTCTTTTCACCAACACTTTTTTCCGAGTGAGACGGCAGCTACGCACCAATAATGGGTTAGTCCTTTATTTTTCGTTGTTACTTTTTTCACAACATTTTAGGACCCCCAAAATTAGGCAGCTGTTGCTGCTCAACACCTCTCCCTTTTTTTTCAACTAACCTCTTTGCATGCGGTAAGCCAAAAAAATTTAACAACCAACGAAATTTTAGGAAGAGGTATACAATCAAGTATAAATCACAAGTAAAATTTTAATAATATTTCCTTCTTGGCTTTTCTAATAGTTTTGTTATTTTTATGCCTTTAATTCACGGAAAAATCCCATTAACGACCAACACAAAACCATACCATTTCCACAGAAAGGCGAAACTAAAAACCACATACTGAGCTAATTCCAACTAATATTCCAAACGAGCAATCGATACTAAATGCTATTATGCTTTTCACCAACTATTCGCAATTAACTAAAGGACAATTATTATAAATTAAAAATCAAAGTTCGGGGAAACACAATTTTAGAGACAACATGAAAAACATTAAAAAAACAAGCCGCAAATCAACTACGGAAAAGGAAAAGAGTTCACCTGGCTAATGCGGTGTGTTAGTCTTGGAGAGAAAGGAGGCTTTCTTGTAAATTCTCACACTGGGACAGATTATCAGCACTGGGCCATCCAGTGTTATTTTTCTGCACAATACTCGACCTCTCCAAACTTGATTCAAAGTCCATTATTGACCAACCATATCCAAGACTCTCTGTTACCTACGAAAAACAAAAAGAAATAAATGAAAATTCGATTTGGGTCTACAACTAAAAAAATAAAAATAAAATAAATAAACACTGGGTTGCCTCCCAGCTAGCGCCTTTGTTTTAAGTCATTGGCTCGACTAGAACTTCCCTTTTTAATGAATGCACCAAGGAGGTTTTGGTATAGGTCTTAAAGCAAATACATACACCATTATTTTTGTTCTTTTGCACCACTTCAACCCATTAGTGCAAGGAATTCTAATTACACTCATACTCTCTATATAGGGACCATGCAATAAAGAATAGTCCAGTCTTAGTATGATCTCATAGAGCACATCTATATTATTGATTTCGTCAATCAAGAGTGCTTCGTCAACCTCGTCACTCAAAATTTGCTTAATTGCATCGCTTGGTGGTATATGGATTTCCACTTTATGATACGCATCTAAATCTTGATTTTCCTTGTTGTCCATTGGAGCTTTCTTTATCCTGGAAGGAAAAGGTATGCTCGCAACTTCAATATGAGAAGAATTAGACATTTTTACTTTGCTGCCCGACAGTTCAGCACTGGGTACCTGTTTGATACTGGGTGACTCAATGTCGATTTGGATAGCAGATTTCCGTTTATCGCCTTCATCGTTCAGATTTTCCTCGGTTTTCTGGGGGTTCCCCAGCTGTTTACCACTTATCAAGGTGATGGCACTCACGTTCCTATGATTTGCCTCCGATTGGGAGGGAAGTTTCCCACTGTTTTGGCTCTCCAATTGACTCACTGAGGTAGCAAGTTGGCTTATTTGATTTTCAATGATTTTTATGCTCGATTGATTGTCATGCTGAAATCGGATCACGCTCTGCTGAAACTGCATGGTGTTTGGAATGAGGGCTTTCATCATCTCTTCGAGTGAGGAACTCGAATTTTCCGGCGGTTGCTTGTAAAATTGGCCCTTATTCTACGAAGGCTCCTCTTGCTGCGATTTCTACTTAAAATTGGGATGATCTCTCCATCCTAGATCATATGTCTTGGAGTATGGATCATATTTCCTTCCATAAAAATTTTCAGTACCGACCGCATTGGCATGTGCCTCGATCTCATCCAATAATACCTTGCAGTGCTCGGTGGTGTGCTCCGTGGTTTGGCAAATTCGGCACGGCATGATCTGCGAATTTCCTACAGCAATTTTTCTGGCAAAGGAGGTTAATTCGGTCAGCTTATCCTCAATAGACGAGTCATGTACCTCCTTCACTATTTTCATAGGATTGTCACGATAACCAAATTGCTGTGAATTGGCGGCCATGTTTGAGATGAGGGCGTTCGCTTCTCTGCTTTCTTTTGTTCTTTGCCTGAAACTCGATCTCGTTTGGTAATTTCTAGAAAATACTGCAAGTTTCTATCTCCACGTGACCTTGTAATCATGCAAAAATTAAACAAAGCGGATTAGTGCACAACTGACAGTTATTATGAATTTTCAGAATTGACACTGGGTGACCCAGTGTCGAAAATCTGCTTGGAATAATAAGAAAAAAAAAATGCTATTAAAAACTAATTTCTAAATAAAATTAAAAAAAATGCTGCTCAGAAATAAAGAAAATTAAAAAAAAATCAACTCAGAAAATAAAATTAATTTCGTACCGTTCCCCGACAACGGCGCCAAAATTTTGACTGCGCTGTCGTGACGCGTCAAAATTAGTTATTTTTATTTTTCCTTGGTTTACTTCTACTAACTAGTAGTATCGGCAAGTAAGAGTCGATCCCACGGAGAACTGTAAATCAATTATGTTTTTTAAGGGTTTTTAACAATTAAAATAAAATAAAAACAAGAGGGGGGTTTCAGTTTCTGATCTTAACTAAAATAATTTGCATAAAATAAATTAAATTAAAATAAATAAAGGAAATAAAAATCCGAAAATATCAATTAAAGAATAATCTAGTTCTTAGCTTGGTTATCCACCGTTTCGAATTAATTCATGCTTCAATGCAGCGCTTATCTCTTCTCTAATCCATGAACTCCTATTCCGAAGCCAACAACAAGCTCTGTTGACCCCAATTATTTCTAAGTTTATTTAATTAAAACAAGCTCTTTAATTAAACTTATCTATGCGGTGGATTCAAAACAAACTCTTTAAATCTCGCTCGCTAGATGCATTAAAAACCAAAATAATGAAATAGGCAAGATATTAAGTTCATAAGCTCGACTTAAGGGATCTCGATTTTGTGTTATTCAGTTGAGAAAATTCAATTGTTTGCTACGTGTGAAATTAAAATTGCAACAATTACGGATTACAACTCAATTTCTAGCATAAGACATAAAACCCCTAATCTAGTTGGCCAAACCAAATCAAGAAATTATATGGCATAGTAGTGAATTCAATAACACAAAAGTAAAGAATACGCCGCGGGATTAAAACACGAATAATTCAAATACGGTTACAAACTTTATTAAGAACTAGAATAGAAAATTAGCCGGACATGTTGGCTTTAGAAACATCAAATTAATATTAGACATGAGAAGAAATAAATTCAAACGGTGTAGTCTTCTTCCTCGCACGTCGGTGGCGGCTCGGTTTTGCCTCGTGGCAATTTCGGTTCGGTTGTCCGATTTTCCTCCTCTGTTCTAGCCATGAGAATTGCGATAAAGATGATGGTGATTTAATAATCTCAGCCCCTTATTTTATAATACTCCATTATCTCTTAGTTTCCTTCTTTAATTATATCTCCTTCCTTGTTATCCTTCTTGAGTTTTTATTCTTTTGGTGTCTTTGCTTCCCTGGTCAATTAAAATTCCTTCTCCAGCCTAGGGGACCAATTTTCACCTTATGGAACCAATTGGGACGGATTGAAGTCGTTTTTTGGGCCCCAAGTAAGATTATTTTCGGAACAGGGCCGACACTGGGTCACCGAACCGACATTGGGCCACCCAGTGTTGCGCTGCAGTTTCTTCATTAAAACCGAAATCACCTTGGAATGGTCTGTTTGATGGCTCAAACTATTCCTTAAGTTTAAAAACTCCGCCAAACACTTAAATTAAACAACAAATTGTCAAGTGAAGTAAATTGCATCCAAAAGATAAATAGGTAGAAAATAACTCAGTGTGCCAACATAAAATTCATTAAAACCTTATAATTAACCATAATCTTAGCATACTATTTTCGTCCTATCATCATACTCAGAACAGGAGTATGATAATAGGGAGACACATAAAACTGTTAGGAGTATGCCCTCGAATGCCACTCAAATGGTGTTAGAGTGAGGGCATTGTACTTATTATTATATAATGCATTATCAAAAGGCAATTGTATGTTTCTTTATTTACTGGTAGTCACTGCATTCCCGACTTGTATAAAGAAACACCGAGTTGTGGAATTCAAAGTTTTAATACTAGTTTTTCATCTGCCCGTCCATGAAAAAATTGCATTAGTCAAACAATTAATTTATTGTTACGGAAGATATTAGAAAAAATTGTGATTCTATAACAATATCAAACAACATATTTCTTATTTTTGTGAAAATTACACCTTATTATAAGCACATAACAAAATCATGACCAATCAGTTCAGCATCATTATATATTGGCCACAATTTTAACTAACTATCAAAACATAAAAAAATAAATCATTTGTTAAAGTAATAATACTCAATGTGTGCTCTAAGTTTGTTAGTTTACGGGCTTTTCTAGTTAAGGTGGGATTAGGCCTGCTTGTATGTATCTCTCTCTATTTAAAGGAATGTCATCAATGAGAATACAACACCTTTTGCCCTATTTTCTGTCTCAGTTATTTTTCCTTCAACACGTTATCAGCACGTAGTCTCCCAATTGAGCAAGAAATTTGTTGGTCCGGAAATTCTGAAAACTCAAAAAAAGGACCCGACTAAATCACCGTCTCGATCCAGATCGTAGCTCCACGCACCGATTACGATCTTCAAATCAGAGTCGTCTGCCTCCTGCAGAGCATAAGCCTAGCCACCGGCTGGCCTTCTTCCCCGCCGTAGCCGCAGTCGAAACCTGCTCCCAATCGCGACTGCAACCTCCGTGCCAACCCCACTTCAAGTTTTCTTTTCTTTTAAACCCTAACCAGCCGCCATCTTCCCCGAAATCAACAGAAGATCCGTTTTGTTTTCTCAGATGTGGAAGCAACTCGCCACCGCCTCCAACCGATAAACAACCAACTAATCGGATCTTCCAACCACCCGCACCAACCCGTTGGCCCGTGTCTGACCCCCAACCATAACTCACCCGACCGAGACATGGAGGAAATTAGTCGCACCACTGCCTCTCACTTTTAGGATTTACTAAAATTATAATTCAGCCCCTACAGTCTAATAACACATAATCAGGCCCAAACTCAACAAATTTCTTACATATTTGACCCGATGTCCAGCCCCGGACTCTTTTCTAACCCGGCCGCATGATCCATAAGGACGAACCCGATTCGGTTGCTGACCCAACCCGGTTACAGACCCGACCCGATTGCTGAACGAACCAGATCCGGTTGCTGACCCGCCCCGCCCGCCAGTCCCGTTTTCAGCCTATTTCTACCCCTATTCACGAAGTAAGGTACACAAATCCGAACCCTACTATCTGCAACGTGCAATTTTAATGCTTTGATTACTTTAATTGCATATTTATATTTCATAAATTTGTTTATACTTAATTAAATCAACTAAAGCATGATACATTAATAACTTTAATTAAATCAAAGTGAATTGCTTAAAGCAACTTGAATTAAAGTAAATTCACATTGAATTAATAATTATATTGCGGCATAAGAAACTTACTTGACTGCATAATATGTGTATAGATATATTCTTAGGATTACGTGTATATCTATATATACACGTCTAAGAATATTCTTAGATATATTCTTAGGATTACGTGTGTATATATATATATATGTGTGTGTGTGTGTATGTATATACATATACATATATATATATATATATATATATATATATATATATTTGCATGCATATATAGATATCGCATGCAATTAAGCTTCATATTAGTAGAACTTATGAGACTTATTTCTACTACCTATCTCAAATAGAACCATGATGAAATAATATCATTGGTAATTCTCAAATAGCATCGAAAGTAGTTTTGACCATATCTTGGTTCCGAAAAATAATAATGCTCCCACTATTGAAAATTTTATCATGGAAAGTACTCATGATATAGTGTGAAAATCCATTTTCCTTTTTTTTTTTTCTTGTATCAAGATGGCTGATCCAACTCGTCATGAATTTGACATCTTGGACTCGGAAGGACTTGAGTACCATAGATGGGTCTCTGACGTAGAGACCACTTTTGTCGCTAAGGACTATAGCGCTACTATCTTTGAAAAAACAGGTGAAACACCGTTTGACAAAATCAAAGCTAGTGCATTAATGTTCCTTAGGCGACATATCGACCCCAGCTTAAGATGGGAATATCTGGAGTTGAAATCCCCCAAAGAACTTTGGGATGCTCTTAAGGGCCGTTTTGGAAACATTAACAATACTCTGCTCCCAGATTTGACCGTGCAGTGGAATGAAATCCGCTTGCTTGATTATAAACGGATCAACGATTTCAACAAAGATATGCTCCGTCTCAAGCACGCCTTAATTTATGTGGGAAGGTTATCACAAAAGATGATATGATTCAGAAAACTCTTTCCACTTTCCCTACTTCGGCCCTTATACTATCATAGGTTGGAGTATGACAACAAACGCATCACTACCTTCAATAAGCTTATCAACCTATTGAAAGTGGCTGAGTGGTATAATGAAGTGCTAGTGACCAATAATTCCAGGCCCGTTTGGACAAAGAAAATTCACGAGGCCAATTATGTGAAAGGTGGAAAGAACCCCAATGTATATGGGACTGATCATGGCAACTCCAAACCACAACGTGGAAAAGGGCATAGTGGTCGAGGACGTGGGGGTTCTTCCAATATAATGAGAAGACTTGGTGCTCCTGGCTCTACTAGACAAGAAAATCATAAAGAACCTACCCCTCATGTCGCTCCCAAAGTCAGAGTTGCCGATGAACCGTGTTATCAATGTGGAGATGCTGGACATTGGTACAAAAACTGCCATGCAAGAAAGTAGTTGTAGCACATTACAAGAAATATAGAGAGTCCAAAAAACGGGAAGCTCACTATATGGAGGAAGATGCTCTCAACGAGTCCCCCGATGTCAATTTCACAGTCACAGATAATCGCATTGATCCATACGTGCCACAGTCATTAGAGGCACCCCTTTATGACTGAATGTCATCATTATATTTACTTTCTCGTTTACATTTGGCATTGTTACCTCAAAATGATTTTATCGATGTTTTATTTTCAGTAATGGTGTGATGCAACTTTGTTTTTTCTAGACCAAGATATTAATGTTGCTTACGTTGGATTATTAGCTTTATTTCGAAGTACTGAATATTGCTTGAATGCTTATGGTTCGAAATTTCTCTCTCTTCTAAGGAATGAATCGAGTAGAACTTGAATGTTCTTAAAATTAGGCTTATATTCATCGAATTAGTCGCCCGCCAAACCGCGGTAACTACGATGATTGGGTCTTCCCAACTCATCAAAGGGCGAGGTAATGCCCAATTTTTGATGCCTAAACAGCAGTCTTCCAAGTTACTGATGCCCTGTATGCACCTAGAGCCCTTCGTACCGTATTTAGCTTCAATAATATACGTAGCACTGGTTTCCATATTGAAACCCACTGTAAGAATGGAATAGAGTTTCTTTTATTAATTCTAATGAATGTGGACGTAAACGCATTTTAGAATAACTGATGAGTCGATCTAGTGGATGTACCTTACTATTATTAGGTTTTTAAAATCCTATGTTGTCACCAATAATGTACTTTGGGAGTTAGATTCATATAGGCTTTGGCACGATAGACTATGTCATCCTGGTCGAAGTATAATGATCCATATACTAAAGAACTTGTACGAACGTCATTACTTTTCGAGCGAAAATGTGGCAACAACTCAACATAAAGAACAATGTTGATTGTATTATATCATCCAAAGAACCAGATGCATATCAAATGAACACCACTCATTTTTGTAAAGCCTACTCTTTAATTAATGTGGGAGAGAGACCTTCCTACACTAAAGAAACAAAAGCAAGAATTCCATTCTTACGCTGAATATGAGGAGATATTTGTGGATCCATCCACCTAATACGCGGACCATTTATGTATTTATGGTTTTGATGGATTCTCCGACATGTTGGTCACATGTCGCTATCCTGTCCACTCAAACTGTTGTAGAACTTCCAAGATAACTTATAAGGGCTCACCTCCCTTATCATATCTAAAGGACTCGGTGATGTTGGAGAGTTCACATCAAAAAGTACTTGATGTTTATTACATGATAGAGATTAATGAATAGTATCTCGTCCCATGTGCATATGCAAACCATCTCACATAAACCACCGTCGAAAGAATATGTACGGTGATTATGTCATTGGTTATGCGCACCAATTTGCATATGTTTTCCTAGAATTATGCAATATTGCACCCAACTTAACTTAAATCGTTCATTCTTATACCCTCTGCTAACCAATTAGTTTATGCGTACCAGTTGGTAACTGGATAGCCTGATTTTTATATTTTGGACCCAGACGGACTTGAGTGCCAATTGTGCATATTTGGTTACGCATTATATGTGCCTTCTGCGCCCCACAGCGCATTGGTCTTTAGAAACGATTAAGTATTCATGTTGGATAAGAATCTCCATACGTTTATCCGCTAGTTAGAACCTTCACAGTGATCTCTTTATCACACGATTTGCAGATTAGCACTTTAGTGAGACAACCTTCCCGTTGTTAGGGGGAGGAGAGAAAATGTAATTTCTCGGGGAACGACAGGAATTGTCATGGTGTCTCCCCACTTTGTCTCATGATCCCCTAACTTCACAATGTTACCGTGAAGCACAAAGAATACTCGATCTTCAGGATGTAGCAGATTCGATGCCTGGTGCATTTACTGATATCGTTCAAGTGACAAGATCTCACATTATAGCTGCAAATGTGTCTGTAAGGTTAGAAGTCCCCTGTAAGGAGCACATCACCAATGGACCGGGTGATGCAACTGCACCTGGTGGAGGTATGGTTGAGGCCGAGGCTCCGTGCGAAGGAAGGGGTGGAAGCCTCATGGTTCGACTAAATACTAACTCAAGAAAGAGGTAGAGTATGGCACAAATTCACTTATTAACCATCAATGAACTTGTTTCATGAGATCATGCTTGATTTTATTATGTCTATGAATCATGACGAGAAGAACGCCCCGAAAATATGATTCAAAAAATCAAGAATCTCGATGAATTTATGAGGGTGTGGCCTGATCAACCACCCACTTTGATGACATGTCATGAATCATAAAGTACGATGATGTTGAACCTCGCTTAGTTGAACGAAATCAACGTACATTCCAGGTAGAACTAGATTCTCTAACAAAGAGTCAGGTATTTGGTGTAGGTAGTGCTAACCTAACCAAGTGTAAAGCATGTAGGACATAAACGAGTCTTTGTCGTAAAGCTTAGTGAGAATAATAGAGTCCTAATGTACAAGGTTCACGAAGTAATACTTCTCACGATGCCCTGGAATTGATTGCAGGGAAATGTACTCCCACGTATACGTATCCGCTATTTGATTAGCATAGTAATTTCTGAGGGACTGGAAATACAGTTTAATGGATGTTGTTACTGCGTATCTCTATGGGGATCTAGATACGAAGATATATATGAAAGTGCCCGATGGCATTTCATTATCCAAATCAAGTGACTCTACACCATGGAGTGCGTTTGCATTTAGATCGAAACGCTCAACTTTACGGTTTTGAAGCAATCCTTAAGGATGTGTTCAAACCCTCTAAGTGACTACTTGATTGAAAAAGGATATAAGAACGATGAAATGTGTTCTTGCGTCTTCAAAAATAAGTTCCGAATTTGCGATCATCGCAATGTATGTCAATGACATGAGCATAATCGGTCTTGATGAAATAAGAGAAACCACCGGATACTGAAAATCTGAGTTTGAGATGAAAGATCTTGGGAAAATTCGGTTCTATCGAGGCATTGACATAAACATCGAGTTGTGGAATTCATTCCACCGTTTCTTTAATACTAGTTTCTTTAGGGTATTACTAAACACCGCCCAAAATTACTAGCCACCGCCCTATAAGATTACCTTTTTATCCATTTCCAATCTTTCATTATTTCTAAACACCACACCACACCAAAATCTTTCAAGCTCAAGTTTTTCGAATATAACACACAATCAAATATATATCGTCAATATTATCGACAACTACGAAAATGGACGAGAATTCGCATCTAGAGGTAATTTTTCGGAGAAAATGACGCAGGCGTCTGATTATTCCGCCTGTTCCATGGTACAGCGTCCCTGCATTCCGCTGGACCATGGTACAGCGTCGTGAGGACGCTCCGTCTAGGTCTAGCGTCTGAACCAGACGCCCGAACCATGGTCGGACGTTCGATTGACGCTGTGCCATGGCTAGGCGTCCGATTCGACGCCAGCCGTGGCTGGCGGCCCAAGCCGACGCCTCGGCCATGGTCCAGCGCACTTTTGGACGTCTGGACCCTTTTTTCGCACGATTTTAAATATTAGTAATAATATTATTGGTATTATTATTAACATTCTGTCAATTAAAAATTTCAGTATTGGAAGAATTTGAAGGCGACGGCGTTGATTATAGTGGTTATTTCGTTAATGACGAAATATTCGCTAGTGATTGTGATGCGATTGCTTGGGCATAGATTTGTCCGCTCCTCCTCTCATCTGCATTTAGCAAACAATACAACTAATAAGTAATAATCATACAAAGAATGCACATTATTAATTATTAATTGAAAATTTTAATTTTTTCCAAAAATATGATCAAGCGAACAGACGCTGAACCATGGCACAGGCTGTCCGGGACGCTACATCCATGGTCCAAGTGTCCGAGATAGACGCTTATCCCATGGCTAGGCGTCCGATCTGGACGCCTGCGCATGGTATGGACGTCCTCTGTGGACGTCTGTTCCACAGGTTGAGCGTCCGCCGTGGATGCCTGCGCCATGGACAGGCGGAATCCGCGGACGCCTGTGCCATGGCCAGGCGTCATCGTCGGACGTCTGTCACAAAATAACGGCCGCGGCCTCTGCCGTGCACTCCGGCACGGCGGCCGCAACCTATGAAACAGTAAAACGAGAAAAAAAATTTACCGGCGCTTTTCCTTTTCCGGTCATGGCGGCGGTGCAGCGGCAGACGGCGGCTACGCGGCGGTAATATGGCGGCGAACGGCGGCTGTGCGGCGGTAGTGTGGCGGCGGTTCGGCGGCGTCGGGTGGGTTGTTTAGAGAGTGTTTAGTATTGTTAAATTAAAATCTAAAATCTAATTAATATGAATTAAGGGCAAAAAGGTAATATTATAGGGCGGTGTCTAGTAATTCTGGGCAGTGTTTAGTAATCCAATTTCTTTATGGTGCCTGTAATTTTGGATATATAATTTGAATTTATTATCACATAAATAAGTTTAAACATCAGGCTCGTGAGTCAACATGGAACCACTTTTCCTTCCGACCACATCAGGGGATTGGGACAGTTGGGATCAGTTGGCACACAGGTTTGGCCGTGGACATTCAATTTATGGGTTAAGTGTGCTTGGATATCAGTTTATGGGTTTTTAGGCTTTCATGAGGGAGGGAATCGACCGGCTGAGATTCGACGATGGCGGTGTCTGATGTTGTTGGAACTGGGTAGCGGTTCGACGAGGGGGCAAGTGGGTGCTGCTATTTCGGTGGCGGTGATAGGGCGGACCCATTAATAATTTATGGGGGGGGGGGGACATGCCCCCAGTGGAAAAAAAATAGGTCTGTAATATATATATATATATATATATCACTAGTTAGAATATGTATAAAATTAATTAATTTATTGTTGATTTTAATTTTTAGGGTTTGTTGAAAGAATGGAAAGATTTAAAAAAAAAATATCGACACCCAAATCTTCAAGTGCAGATAATATTTTTCAACCTAGTTCTACTCTTTTGATGCCTACGGAAATTAATTTGGATGATCTTTCTTGGGATCGAAAGGAAAAGAATTTTAGAGTATCACTCTAATCAAAGAGATGAAATAAGGCAGAATTTCTGAAGACTATTTGAACGATTGTGTAATTTGTACCGTTGAAAAAGGACTTGCTGATGTTACGAATGAAGATGTAATAAATCGCTTTCAAAAGATGAAATTTCGTAGAGAACAACTGTAAAACATAATTTGTTTCACATTTATAATGATATTGTACTTCATTATTAATTTTTTTATTACGGTAATAAAATTTGTGCCCCCAGTCTTAGAAAATCCTAGATCCGCCACTGAATCGGTGATATTGCAGGGAGAAGATGGAGAGGGGCGACCTACCTGTATGAGGGCGAAAGAAAAAGAGAAGTAGTGGAGAAATAAAAGAGTGAGCGTGATGCGGAGGTAACTGAGAAGATGAAGAAGACGAGCATTTTTAGAGAACTACTAATAAATGAAAAATAGAGAAACGGAGAGGATCGGAAGGGTTTAATATTTTTTTTAATATCAATGTTTTAATCTTATACTTGACTAGTTATGTGTAGTTGGCTCATTGATATTTAAATATCATCAACTACTGCGTACAAAAAATCATCACAAGTGACTGCTTAATGTTGGACCCAGTCTATCGGACAGTAGGTTTTCACCGTGTTCAGTCGTCTCCCAATGATTAATTCATGTTGAATCCCACTCATCCAGTTACGGGTTCCCACCGAGATCAGACCTCCCACACTGCCGCTTAAAGTCCTTAATGTTTAATTGTTCCACCAACGTACTCCAAGCGTTAGGGCTTCAACCAAAATTGAGAGGTCATAGACCCCTAAATATGTCATGTCCCTAACGGAATTCGAACTCGAATCTCTCACTTCAAGTGGGAGACCCTTGCCATTGGGACAAGATTAATGGCTATAAGGGTTTAATATGTTTTTCTTACGTATAGAGGAAGGATTTTTCTTTTTTTTCTTTTTTTGTTTGATTAATAGAGGAAGGATTTTAGTTTAAATAGTAAATGTTCCTATAACTATTGTTCAAGATAAATTTAGTTTCAAAATTGATTTTTTAGTTCATCTAATCTTAATTTTATTGATATTGTCCGACTTATGTTTTAAATTAGCCGGAAAATATAAAACAACGTCGTTTAAGTTCATATGTCGTGCACATGTCGTTGAAATTTAGGGATTTTCAGTGAACTTTGTTGTTTGGGCATGTCACTAGAGGTGTTCGGCGGTTTAAAACCGCCGGTTTTTTGAACCGCCGGTTCCGGTTTGCCAAAAATCGGAACCGGAACCGAACCGCCTTATAGCGGTTCACGGTTACGGTTTTGAACCGTGAACCGCCGGTTCCGAACCGGAACCGAACCGGAGGGTTCGGCGGTTCGACGTTTTTTTTTTTTTTTTTTTTTTTTTTAATTTTTAAATTTTATTTTGAAAAAAAAAATGGGGTAAAAATTGGACTTGAGCTTAATTCAGATATTAAAGTCTAAACTTGAATTTTGTAATTTTAAATATTTGAATTAAGCGCCTACGTATTTGATATCCGTAACTTTAGAGTTTAGGAATCAAAATCAAAGTCCTCGTAGTTCATTTTTAAATTTGTTGGGGGGAAGAAAAAAAAATAAAATGGACTTGAGCTTAATTCAAATATTCAAAGTTAAAATTAAGAATTTCAACTTTAAATATTTGGATTAAGTTGCCTACGTATCCCCTTACCTTAGGAATCAAAGTCCTCGTAGTTCACTTACCTTATACTTACCTTATGTAGCGGAGCCGCGGAGGTGGAGGCGGAGGAGAGGAGATGGTTCAATCACCCAAGTCAACCGAATCATTGCTAGATCCGGTATCATATGTATCACTGTCTTCTTGTTCATTATAGTTTGGTTCTTGTTGGCGTAACTCGGCTTTCACCCAATCATTCAATAATGCTTGGGCTTCAAGATTTTGAGGCGTCAATCGAGATCGTCGTTCATCCAGAATGTATCCTCCTACATCAAGGCTTGTTCAATGTAAACTGTTGAGGCGGGGACACTAGTATTTCCGGCGCACTCGTGGCAACTACAGGAAATATTGTAGACCTTTTTGCCCACCACTTAAGAAGATTGTTATTACCATCCGAGCCACGTTCTAAAGCTCCCAATTCACAAGTAGTTAAATAATTTTCAAGTTCTTGATAAGCATTACTTTGGTACCTTGTTCGTTGGATAAATCTTCTTGATAGGCATTCCATTCACTAAGATCCGAATAGCAAAACCAAAAGAAGATGTACTACTACTAGAAGGAATGTGAACAGAGAAGAAGAACCCGTACCAAGATCAAGACTACCACTATAACTACATGCATATTCACGATAAAGAGTAGATAATAAATTTTTGCATTTTGAACTAACTCGCTAGGATTTGGAGGACTAAAATTAGCAATAGGATTAGGAAATAAAGCATTATAGTAAAGTGAAAGTAATTTTAGCAAACCTTCCTCTCTAACTTGAGGATCTAAAAGTTTAGCAACTAAAAACCGGAGGAATGTAGGCGAAATATTTAATCCATTTGTCTCTCATTTCTTTTATACAATTAAATAACTCGGGAACTTTAATTAAAGACTTGAATACAAGTACAATTTTAACACAATGTTCAACAACAAGTGTAGAAGTAGGATAATAAACACCGGACAAAGATTCATTGCCTCTTTAAAGATTTTTAAAAGTGCCATTAAACTAGAGCACTTATCCCATTGAGATGGCAATAAGCAAACAGTACTTGTTCTTCGTTATAAAAATTGCATAATGCAATACGATATTCATAACTATCATTTAACAAATTGTAAGTAGAATTCCAACGATTTGGCACATCTTTTGAAAATTTTTTGGATGCATATTATTTTTATGCAATATCTTTTCCATTTTTACCTAGAGCCGAATGTCTAATTAAATACATTATTGCTTCACGAATAGGAGCATATGCTTCTTGTAAAACAGCTTAAACCATCTTGAACACATAAATTAAGAACATGACAAATACACCTAACATGAAAAATTTACCACCAAGAGATGGCTCACATATTGCAATAAGTGATTCTAAACTATTGTATTGAGCTAGCATTATCAAAAGAAATTGAAAAATTTTTTGTACTAAATTATATTCAGATAAAATTGTATGAATTTTATGCGAAATATTTTGTGCGGTATGTGTGATATTAAACTCTCTAAAACCAATTAAACGTTTTTGTATATTCCAAGAATCATCAATCAAAATACAAGTAATTCCAATATATGAATTTTCTTCCCAATGATCACTAAAAGAATCTTAAGATATACAAAATTTATGATCTAACTTTATATACATATTTGATAAAATTAAATTTTACTCGCTAGTATTATTTCGAATATCACGAGTTACGGTGGAGCGTGAAATTTTTACTAGCGGGATTAAAACTTAGTTGAGTGAAATTTTCATACATTTGGTCGTCGGCAAAGTTAAAAGGAAGAGATTTACCACAAACAAACTTAGCTAATTCTTTTCTAGCGGTAATTGGATTAAATTTAAATAAAGTACTATTACCTTGATTGGGGGCATTAGGCGACGTCGCGCCGTGCCTCGAAGTTGGGTTTGATTAGACTCGATGCCAACTTTGTCGGGATGTTGTCTTTGTATATGGCCATTGAGTGTCCCGTAACCTCCTCCTTTTTAAACTTGTACATTTTATCGCAATAGTTGCACTTGGCCAAGAAATGACCGGACGGATGCAACATCGTCCATTTTTGTATAATGGATCGCAAATAATGGAGATTTCAGCTCGGATGGTTTCCTTTGTTTTGGTTTTGTTGGTTGCTCTAGCTCATCATCTTCATGAATCGATTTTGAGGCTTCAAACATTTCGTTGATTTGTTCCTCGGTTAATTCATCGGGAACATAATCTCCAAAATTCGGACTTGGTATAGAATGAGAACTCGGAGTATGAGTAGGAGGAGTACTACCACTAGCACCGCCTCTTCCACGTCGAGGGATGCCGGTGATAGCCTTTCCCTTTCCCCGATTGAATTGACCACTTGACATTTTTTCGAATTAAAAGTGTATACTTGATAGTTGAGATAATAGAAATTGGAGAGAAAGTTGATAGTTGGTGTGAGTAAAATGAAGGATGTGAGGGGGGTATTTATAGGTGTAAAAATTTAAAAAAAAAAAAAAAAAATTTGAAAATGTGACCGTTGAACCGCCGGTTCCCGGTTGAACCGCCGGTTCCGGTTTGAACCGCCGGTTCACAACGGCCACTTTTTTTGAATTTTTGAATTTTTTTTTTTTTTTTTTTTTGAAACCGCCGGTTGAACCGGCGGTTGAACCGCCGGTTTGCGGTTCGTCATTTTGACGAACCGGAACCGAACCGTCTAAAAACGGTTCACGGTTCCGGTTTTGAACCGAACCGCGGTCAACGGTTAACCGAACCGCGGTCAACGGTTCAAAACCGGCGGTTCGGCGGTTCGAACCGGAACCGTGAACACCTCTACATGTCACGTCATCTTTTTAGGATTAATTCGGCTAAAATATTAATTTTGAGACTAAATGTATTTAATACAATAGTTATGGAACGAGTTATGCTTTTAACTCCAAGTAGTTGTTTGAAATTTATGACGAGCTAAACAGAAACTGTAGAACACTAGAATCTGTAAAACAAATTATTCTTCTAATAAAACTCCTAATATTTTATCACTTTTTATATGTATATTTTTTTGATTTAATGTATTTAAAAAGATTATTTCTATGATTTTTTTTCAAAAAATATTTAACATTTTAGTAGAGTTAAAATCAAACATCGTCCAAACTTACTTTTTTCCAAAATTATAACGCCACATGCCCAATCAATAAATCCAGCTAAAAATCCCCAAATTACGAAATGTATCCATGATGAGTGTCCGATAGAAATTAAAAAAATAAAGAATGACCGTTTAATTTGATTTGATTTGATATATTTAATAAAATATTATAATTTTAAAAGAATATTTTTTTAGATCAAATATTACAATAATTCTAATTATTGGATATTGTCCACCTTTCCCAATTTTAGACATGGTGTGGCCCCATCACCTTTCCTTTCTGGTCCACCACGACTCTATTTTAGGCATCGATAAAATAAAACAAGTAAAAAGAGTGTCTATTCATGGTACCCATACCATTTATGGTCCATTGCAAATTATTACATAACCATTCCGTTTGGTCAAGTTCAGAGTACATATCTGCTACTGTCTTTATTGCTGGACCATATTTTGTTTTGTCTTCTATATCATTATTTATCAACTACTTATATTTACCAAAAATAAATAAAATAATTAAATATTATATTGCCACCTTTGAACCTTTTAGAGATTCTGCGTTACCTTATTTTGATCTTAACTGCAAGTTTAAAATGCAGGTATTGCATTGAAATATACATGTGATATTTTCATATATTATCCCTTACTTTTGGTTTGAATGTTTGGTAAATTATAACGTGCAGCACGATATATCGTGCATGGTACAACAATTGTGTTTATGTTGTCACGTCATGCTTTTAATGTGATTGTATTATACATATTTATAATTATGCTAGTAATCACAATTTGTATATAATGATATGAGTTGAATTGCTGCGAACGGAATTTAAACTTAAAACGTAAAAGAGTTGGTCAAAAGCTCGAATACTAACGATAGTCTTTCATCTAATCTGAAAATTTAATCTTGTTAGAGAATATTAGAATTTTTCAATAATTAGTGTTACTCGGTTATCATAAACTTGACTTTTTGATCGAACATATTAATTTGTGTTTCAACCATGAAATTTCATGTTGTTAAAGAGTTATTATGTTCGGAGCTTATTAAATACTCCATCCGTCCATTAATATTACTTCTGTTTTAAAATTACACAAATATTAAGAAAACTTAATTATAATTAGCTAATTCTATATTTGTCCTTATTAATTACTTTAACTTAATAAATCGGCTATATTAATTAATGTGTTTGTATATGTTGAAGTTGAAGAACTCATATAAACTAAGAGTATTCTTGAAAATTTGTTTACAAATTCGTATGGAAAATAGAAAATGACATGTATTATGAGACAAATTTTATTTCCAAACATGACTAGTATTAATGGACTGAGGGGGCACTGTTCACCAATACTTTTGATTGTTAGTGTATTCAATTATATATCAGTAAGATCAAAAAAGTATTTTGAAATTATATTTTGAGAAAAATTAATCAAAAATTGAAAACGTTTGACCCTTTTTTTTATATTGAAAACATTTGAACTTGATCTATATAAAATTTGTAATTTGAATTAAAGTGTCATCCGAACATACCGTTTATATTTTCACTAACCAACACGGATGGTTGTAGATGAATATTAGGCTACCAAATCATCTGATCAGTACTACTAAATATGCACATGACAATACATTTTTCTACTCATTAAATCAGAGCGATTTAAGAAAGAGTTTTGTTGATGTCTATATTCGTTAACAATTTCAGGTAATTAATTATAAATGATGGAAATAGTAAATACGGAACAATGCTACATATACATATAATGTACATAAATTTATACACACACATATCGCATACATTTATTTATCGTGGGACTCATTCATTTACCGTGGTCACAGTAAATGAATAAATAAAATACATGTGTATGTATACATCTATATGTACATATAGCATTATACACAAATATGTATAGATCTATGTGTATATGTAGCATTATACATAAATCGTAAGTATAATTACAATTAAAAGACTGAATTAGTAGAAAGATGAAAATGAGGACAATAAGGACTAATATTAACGGGCGATCTAACATTTAGATTGTGTTGTGCGGCGATTTATACGCCTCGATGGCGATCGGCGTAATGGTCAAGTGCCAGCCATAGAAGACAGATGCTGGGCAAGTGCCTAGCGGTCGACGTCCAAGGCGATCGTCTATCGGCATCTGGCGATCGCCTATAATGTCCGACTGTAGACGATCGTCCCGTACCACGAATGAATCCGACATCCGTCAGAGTCGTCGAAGACCGAATCTCGGGTGAAGACCCACGTGCAGATCCGCAAAAGGCGCCAGAAGACAAGGCCTTTTGACCCCATCCTATCATCACCTTTACACCTACCGACAGGCCCGCCGAAAGGTACAAAGTGGGTCCTCCCTAGACAGCGACTGAGGACGCGTGCGGACTCCTCATTGGCTCGCACATACGGCTGCCAGCAGCAGCCGCAGACTTTAAGGAAACAGTCCCACGTGATGAGACAATCGCCCGCCTTATTCTAATATAGAAAACGGCGGTCGCCCGCGACGGACAAGGAAGACCTAGCGACCTCCTCTCCTATAAATAGAAGGCCTCCAGCAGTGGCCAAAGGACGGAATTCAGTCACACATACGGACATAAAAAGCAAGAACTCACAGAGCATCATATCTGGTTCTTCCGGCAATCTTCACGCTCTATAGCTAAGATAACTAGAGTCTTTACACTCATTGTAATTGCACTCTAACATTAAATTTGTACTCCAAAGTATTTGTATTAATAACATCTCGCGAGAGCATTAAAGCCCGGGACTAACAACCCCGGCAAATCTTGTGTTATTTACTTTCCCACCGAAGTGTTCTCGCATTTGTTTGTTACTCGACCATTCCAGCAATATCATCTCCGGATAATATTTTGGGTAACAACAATTGGCGCTATAGGAAGGGGATCTTAACCTTCAAATTTTATTCCGACCGTCTCGAAGAACACTCACTGTTCTCAGGGGCATATACTTGAAGAAACACTCACTGTTCTTCAAAGAAAAACCTTCAGAAACATGACGTCTGCCACGACCTCGAAAAGAGCCACCCTGCGATCTGCCGAACATCTCATTCCGGCCCAGACCGAATCCCAACCTACGGCGGAAGGTAGGGGTAGGCACAAAAATTCAAAATTCCGATCCCGTCCTGGTCCCGTCCCAAAATTACCCGGGATGGGACGGGATCCAAAATTAAAAATACTGGGCCCGTCCCGTCCCGTCCCATTAGAGTAACTACGGGACGGGACACGGGACAAAAAATCTGAGGCCCGTAAGGCCCGTCCCGTCCCGTTAAGTTTTTAACCCTTTTAAAATCATATATTTTTATTATTTGTAACCCTTTTTTAATTATTTTTTAATAATAAACTATTTTTATTTTTTACTATCTATATTTTATAATTATACACAAACCTAAGCAACCAATATAAAGTTAGTAATTGATATTTTTTTCAAAAAAAAATGGATATGTTGTATTCAATGTTAATAATTGTTATTTTAAAAGTTTAATTTAGGCTATTAAATTAGTTTGTTGGATATTTTTCCCGAATTTCGATGTATAAAATTATAGATTTTTTTCCTTTTTCTAATTTATATTTTGGACTTTTTATGCGGGACTAAACACGTCCCGTCCCGTTCCGTCCCATCCCAACTAGGATAAGGCCCGCGCGGGATGAAATTTTGAAATCACCAATCCCGTCCCGTCCCGTCCCGCTTGTTATAACACGGGACGGGACGTGGAATGACCCCAGGCCCGTCCCATCCCGTCCCATGCCCACCCCTAGCGGAAGGCGACCGCGGCGACGCTAGGCTCTCACTCCCGCCCCCGAGGGACGGCCCAAGCCTCTCACTCGATCACTTCCAAACCGCGGAACAGATCGAGGAGGCTATGGCCATTCTCAGGGAGCGACGGAGGGCATGCGACTCGCCCACCATTACTCCCTCCGCCATCCGTAGTGCGGGCAAGCGGAAACTCAAGGGGCTATATGTCAAGAAATCGTCAGAAAGTCCCGAGCCGCAAGAAAAAGCGCTCGTGAGGCGGGACGACTCCGTCTTCAGCCGCCTATGGAGTGATCCCTCATGGCGACCTGGACATTCGGGCCCCAGCCGGTAGACATCTGAGTCCGAATCCGTCACCAGGAGTTCGGCATACCCGACTCCCAAAAGACAATCCGGCCAACGGGCTCCCACTCGCCCAAGAATTGAGCTCGGTGGTGGAGAACTCGTCACTTACCATGGGGCCAGGAGATCAGTACATGATCGCCTTGGCTCCCGCTCCGAGAGCCAATCATCAAGCAGTCAGGCTACGGCGATGGCCACCATGCAGCGCCAGCTCGACGAAATGAAGGCGCTCCTAGAAACTGGGGCAGGCGCCAAGAGATCGATCGCTGGACCAGATCGAGCTCGTCCCAGTTCAACCGAAGATTGCTCCCCCTCAAAAACCTCTATATGAGGGGAGGTCGGATCCTGAGATCCATTTGAGCAAGTTCCGGATTTACATGACCAGATGCGGGACATCGGACGCGACGAAGTGTCGAATGTTCCCATTGACATTGGGCGATCTCGCCCATAGGTGGTACATCTAACTGCCACCGCGCTCGATCAATTGTTTTTAGAAGTTGGCGAACGACTTCACGTCGTAATTCGCCGCCAAAGTTGCTCGGCCAGAAGGCCCCCAACGCATGATGAAAATTAGGCAGGGGAAGAACGAGCCCGATAAAGATTACATCGATCGGGTGGATGAAATAGTCCGCACCGGCGAGCCCATTAGCGACGAGCTCGCTCTCTACTCGGTCCTAGGGGGATTCTATGGCCATTCTCCCATGTTCAGGCACCTTACGAAGGACATCCCCCCGACCTACGCGATCTTCCGCGTCAGGGCCGCTGATTTTCTGGCTAGGCAGAAGATGCTCACCCTCCGCTTAGGTGAGGGATCTACCGGGGAAGGGAAGGCGCTGTAATATCCGCAATTTTCGATTTTTGGTAAATTTCTTTTTTTCGGCCGGAGTCCATTTTGACGACTCTCTCATGACCGTTTCGTCATTCTGAGAATGATTAATTCTGCACTTTTTGTCATCCGACTTCGTTTCGGTGTCGTTTTGTTGAGTTCCGTGCTTTTTAGCGGTTTTTCCGCACTTGAGTTCGATTCTTGCGAATCTCGTCCGAAACTGTTGTTTCGACTTTCTCGTAAGTTCATTTAATGTTAATATTCATGTTGCGAGCTTTGGCTTGGTGTTTCGATCACGTATCGTGATTTTCGGGCGTTTTGGGCCATTTTCGTAATTTCCCAAAGTTTGGGGTAATTACTTTCCGTTGTCGAATTTCGAGCCTTCGGGTGGTCGGAATCGTGTGTTCTCTTAGTGCTCGGATTCATCTTTGCGAGTACTTCGTAACCGTATCTTCGATTCGTACTCAGGTTTGGGTTTCGGGGTCGTTCGGGCCGTCGGAGTTGGTCCCGGCCGAGTCATGGCCGGGCATGCTCGGGTCAGGCCAGCCCTGGCCGAGTAACGTGCGGTAGTGATCGGCAGTTACGCACGTAAGGCGATTACGCACGTAAGGCTCGCCGTGAACGCACGTAACGCCTTCCGCATTTCGGCGGCGTTCGCCATGGCGTTACGCACGTAAGCCATGGCGATTCGACGTAACGTGGCCGGCAATGGCCTATTTAAGGCACGGTAGCGTTTTCTTGACCATTTCACTCGTTTTTCCTTCTCTTCCGCGGTGGAGGTGTTGGAATCATGGAAGGATGTTGTTATACAATTAATCCATGAAGTTTTGAGTTTCATATCATCAATCATCCATCCTATAACATCCTCAGATCTACCGACCAGTCGATTTCCTAGAAATCTAGTTTTGGGAATTTGGGTGTTTTTGTTGTTTTCGTCCGATTAATCCGATTTAACTTAGGATTATGATGTATTGATGAACATTTAGATGTATTATATCATTTCCCTTGTTATTCCATGGTTGGATCGTATCGATTCGTTGTTTTGGTCGAGTTCTTGATCGACGCCTTGAAGGTGTCCGATAAAATGTCATAGAGGGGTTTTCGGGCGTTCTACGATTATTCTTCCTTGTATGATCGATGATTTATTGATTATATGTTGTTAGGGTCGAATTCTTGTGAAGAACTCGAGTCGGAACCCTTCCGTTCGTTGTCTTCTTCTTGGTCCGAGCTTCCCGATCGAACCGTGTTCTTCGGAGCGTTTAGTAGCGGTTATTAAGGCAAGTATCTTATTATACGACTTGTATCTTGCGACTAGTAATTACGTATGATATGTATGACGATTTTGCTTGCCTCCGTAAATATGTTCCGTTTGAGTAGGTTGTGTTTTCCGAAATTTGAAGGCTTTGTGATAATAGTGATATATTGGTATCCGTGTTAGGCGTTGTGCCATTTTTGCAGGATTGCGATGTACATATGAGATGGTTGTACACGTGGTTGTTCAATGTATTGTGTACCGAATGTGTGTTATGTTGGTTAAATGTCGTTGATTGATGATAGTTATTGCGAGTGTCGAGGTTGTGTTATGTGCGTGCAATGTACGATTTTGTGGTGATCAAGGTGATTGATTAATTGTGCTCATTGTTGTATGTAATGTGAATGTGAATATGTGTGTGACCGCTAAGTTCACTCGTGTTGGTTCGACGGACCTACGAGGATTCGTGGTGGACTACGGGATCGAACTTAGTGAGGTAATCGAGGTCCAATCGTCTTTGACGAGGCCTACGATAACGCATGGCGATGGACCATGAGTTTCGGACACGGTGCGCCCAACCGGTGAGCTCGACGGGCTTACGGTGACACGTGGCGGTGGACTACGGTGTCGGACTGTGTGTGTGATTGTTGTGATTGATATAGTCCGTGCGGGTTGTTATGCCTACGAGACACGTGATGTGGATCACGGTGTCGGATTGGTTATGTTTGGTTAATAGTCCGTGGGTTGTTGAACCTACGGAGACACGTGATGATGGATCACGGTGTCGGAATTGATTATGTTTGTTTAATTGTGCGTGATGTAGTCCGTGCGGGTTGTTGAACCTACGAGACACGTGATGGTGGATCACGGTGTCATGAGCATGATACTTTCAAATCAAAGTTTTTAAAGGAAAAGTTTTAAGAAAGAATGTTGGGCCGAGCCCCACGAGATTTATGGAAATGTTTCGGTATTGTAAATCGTTGAATTATGAAACAAGTTTTGGGTTAAGACCCTTAATGTTTACGAAAAGGTTTTGTAAATTGGGACTCGAGGTCCAAAAGAATTTCTGCTTTAAAAATCCCCGAGATGATGTGTTCCTTTTCAAATATCTCTTATTTGAGTTCGAAATTCTAAAACTTCTCGGGAACATTTTGATAATTGATTTCCGTATTAAATTCGTAGTTACTATTTGCTTGTTACATTTCGTATGGTTTGATACTTGCACTAGTAAAACAGTGGAGTTTTACTAACCCCCGAGTAATCGGGGGGTGGATGTCTATTTTGCGTCCAGGTACATGCAGATTCAGGGGAGCAGTCACAGGATTGGCACAAGAGGATGACGAGCTACGATACTAATCATGAGTCAAGAGTTATTTTGATTTTTGTTGTGTTGTCAGAGTTGATTTCAGTCTTCCGCTGTATTGTATTTCAACCCCTGTGTGGGTAATGTTATTTAAGTCAGTTTTATCGATTGGTTGTTGTAACACCCCAAACTAGGCGGATATTACAGTGCCGTAGATCCCCAACTGGGACCCACCAGGCAAAAGAAAATGAATGAATTACACCAGATAAATGTAGTACCGAACTACATTACAGCAATAATTACTCCGATGAGGAGTTTAGTTACAACACACCAGGACAATACCGAATACTGGTGTATTTTATATGAAGATAAAATACACAACACTGAATGAAACGGAGTATTCAAATGAAAGTCTGCAGCGGAAAATAAAGGACAATAACATGAATAACTGAAAGATCGGGGCCCCCTACTAGTATCACTAGGACTCCTCGACATCAACATGCTATTCCCGTGCGTTTGCTTTGCCATGACACGAAAAACAAAATCCCCAAACGGGGTCGGTTACAAAGAACAACAATCCTCAAGAGTTGAAAATACACAATCATGATTATATACGAAGTTATGAAATATCCTGTCGAAACATACGCAATCAAACATGCTATATGAATCAACTAACGATGCGGCTCAAAGGAAATGGCACCACACTACGCCCGGATGGAAATGTGTCCAGTGCACAAGCCACCAACGAGTATCGATCGAATACACGCGTGGTCTTGTACCTAATCGATCTCACGAGACAATATGAATCGTGTGCACAGTCAATGTGAGGCCACCAACCAACACACGACTATAATGTGCCCGACATGAAAATCCAACACATACCAACCGGCACGCCAAGATGACCGGAATGCCACGATATAATGTAGTGACATCGAAAATGAATAATGACTCACCGAGATGGAATGGTAATGAAATAAATGACACCAATGAAAGGATTGGAACCGCTGCTCCTTATGATCGAAATGATTAATTGATAACAACAAGTTTTTATACGGTTAATATAATGATGAATGAGTTATGATTATGAATGAACAACAACAAAAGGCATGAATATCCTTTTAACCGAGTAAGAATTAACTTACACAACGCCGGTGACAATTATCCTTCCACGAACAATGTCCTAATTGAGATATCGGTCGCTCGAACAACCTTGAACAATTCAATTACCAACAATCCGTTCAATATACGAATCAAACACGAATATAACGAACTCAAAACGCCAATACGACTAAACCAAGTCCATTGAGGCATTAAATCAAACACGCTGCGTCCGAACTCCGATTGTTTACAATCAAACCTCAATATACCAATATCAAATCCCTCAAGAAAGGTTTCAAACCCACAAAACATCTTCAATACGAGTAATAATCCAAAACGAATATCCAAAAACGTGATTATAACGACAATTAATCGAAAACCCCCAATTTCAACTCGATATTCAAAGTGTTCTTGAGTAATCCTTCAATAATCCAATGAATCTTTATACAAACTTATAATCATATACATATCCCTTCATATAACATGATTATAACGTCCAAAACATCTTATCTCAACACAAAATCGAAATCCAAGGTGTTGAAGAATATTACCTTTGAAGATCCAAACACTTCGATCCGATGAAGGAGTGTTAAATCGACTATCATAGCTTCCCAACGAAATAAGATGAGGGAATCCGAATACACAAGTGATTGAGGATGGAAAAATACCTCTCTCAAGTCTCTCTTTCGGAACAAGAAGAAGAAGAGGATGAAAATGAGTAAAAATGTCCCTACGAGTACTTAAATCTGCCGGAAGTTACGGCCGTAACTCGGCCCTCTTACGGCCGTAACTTTCCAAGTCAACGGCCTTACGGCCGTATCGGCCAACTCGTGACGGCCGTAACTCGGCTCGTCAGAAAGCTGGCGGACTTACGGCCGTAAGCTCTGAGTTACGGGCGTAACCGCCTGCTCGTCAAAAACACCGTCGACGGCCTTACGGCGTACCGCACACCTTACGGCCGTAACTCGGATGATACGGCCGTATCCGGCCAACCTTACGGCGTAACCCGCCCACGTCAAAAATAGCCGGACATCCTTCTGCGGTACGGCCGTATCCGGCCAAGCCTTACGGCCGTACTGCCTCGACTTACGGCCGTATGCCGCAACCCTTACGGCCGTAAGTCACCCTTGGTCGACAACACCCGAAATTAACGAACACCACTTACGGCCGTATCTCACCTTCCTTACGGCCGTAACTCACCTTCGGCGAAATGCGTGCGGCTCTTTGGACCACTTACGGCCGTAAATGCCACCTTACGGCCGTACCCGCTGGACTTACGGCCGTATCCCCGAACCTTACGGCCGTAACTCAATGTTGGCCAAGGTGAATAAATCCGATGATTCCGATTCCTCGATACGACTGATGAATGATCCGACAAATCATACGAATGTGGAAATGAACAAGTCTAACACATGCCAAAGAATGATACTCCAGCACAAGACTACCAATCACGATGATAATGATAATACTCCCGTTCCGACACTCAAACGGAGATGAAATGACGATCGGTAACTGATACACGGTTACAACATGCCAACATTGAACGCAATTGAGTGATTCATGAATGATGAGTGATTAATAATGAGTGAGAATTACTGAGTGACAAATACAGACTGATAATTACCGAATGAAAATGGCTGAGTTACAACCGGGTATTACATACTCCCTCTTACGGCCGTAACTTTCCAAGTCAACGGCCTTACGGCCGTAACCGGCCAACTCGTACGGCCGTAACTCGGCTTCGTCCGAAAGCCTGCCGACAGACTTACGGCCGTAACCGCTCCTGAGTTACGGGCGTAACCCGCCTTCGTCAAAAACACCCGTCGACAGCCTTACGGCCGTACCGCACACCTTACGGCCGTAACTCGGATGATACGGCCGTATCCGGCCAACCTTACGGGCGTAACCCGCCCACGTCAAAAATAGCCAGACATCCTTCCTGCAGCGTACGGCCGTATCCGGCCAAGCCTTACGGCCGTACCTGCCTCGACTTACGGCCGTATGCCGCAACCCTTACGGCCGTAAGTCACCCTTGGTCGACAACACCCGAAATTAACGAACACCACTTACGGCCGTATCTCACCTTCCTTACGGCCGTAACTCACCTTCGGCCAAAATGCCTGGGCAGCCTGCTGGACCACTTACGGCCGTAACCGGCCAGCCTTACGGCCGTACCAGCTGGACTTACGTCCGTATCCCAGAACCTTACGTCCGTTACTCATTGTTGGCCAAGGTGAATAAATCCGCTGATTCCGATTCCACGATACGTATGATGAATGATCCGACAAATCATACGAATGTGGAAATGAACAAGTCTAACACATGCCAAAGAATGATACTCCAGCACAAGACTACCAATCACGATGATAATGATAATACTCCCGTTCCGACACTCAAACGGAGATGAAATGACGATCGATAACTGATACACGGTTACAACATGCCAACATTGAACGCAATTGAGTGATTCATGAATGATGAGTGATTAATAATGAGTGAGAATTACTGAGTGACAAATACGGATGATAATTACCGAATGAAAATGGTGAGTTACAACCGGGTATTACATACTCCCCTTAAAAGAGTTTCGTCCCGAAACTAAGGGTCAAACAATTCGGGATAACTCTCCCGCATATTCTCCTCGGTTTCCCAAGTAGCCTCTTCGACTACGTGTCTAGACCCGAATCGACCAAAGGAATCATCTTGTTCCTCAAGCTGTTTGATTTGCCGCTCCAACACTCGTACGGGGCGCTCCTCGTACGGATGATCATCCGCGATCTCGATTTCGTCAAGCGAAGTATGTGAGAGGCGTGAAACACATTATGAATTCGGCCCAACAACAGAGGTAAAGCCAATCGATAAGCTAACTCGCTTACTCGATTCAAAATCTCACAGTCGATGAATCTCGAACTCAACTTCCCCGTTTTCCGAAGCGGAAAATACCTCGACTCGGGAATACCTTGACCAAAAGCAGGACCACCGTATCGAACTCTAGTGGTCGATGACGATTACACCGCATATGATTTACGCCGACTCGGCGGTCAACGAGCGTCTCACGATCAAAGCTACCTTCTCCGGGCGGCTATAAGTATATCGGGCTCGGTGCCGATTGACTCGATGGGTCGTCCCAACACAAGGAGATCGACAACCGCTGATGGTGGGCTTCCCGATCCTCTACTAATCGAGGACGCATGCCCTCAACATGTCCTCCACTGTCTGAAAAGTCCCCTCTGATTGTCCGTCGGACTGAGGATGAAAAACGGTAATGATATTAAGCTGAGTTCTCAAAGCACGATGAACCGGTTCCCTAAACGAGACACGAATCGCCCGACACGATCAGAAACAAAACTCTTAGGAGTACCGTGCAATCTCACTAACTCTCTGCTGAGCAGTTGGGTAAGTCTCTCGGGACCCCACGTATCCTTGATCTCAAGGGAATGAGCTGATTTAGATAGCGATCCACGATCACCCAGATCGTATTCATGCCACGACGACTCATCAGCAAATTTGTGAAGAAATCCATAGAAATGTCTTCCCACTTCCATCCTGGAATAGGAAGCGATATCAGCATACTCACCGGTCGCTGATTTTCAATCTTGACTTGCTAATAGGCTAAACATCTCGAAACAAATTCCGCGACTCCTCGCTTCATATTATTCCACCAGAAATGTTGTATCAAATCCTGGTACACCCTGCTAAACCCCGGATGAACCGGATAAGGGGTAGCATGAGCTTCTCTCAAGATCGAGCTCTTCAACTCATCATTCGCCGGTACGCACAACCGATTCTCAAAACTCAAGAGTCCATCCTCGTGGACCACAATTCCAGGGGATTTCCCCTGTACCACTTCCTCGCGGATGAGAAACAAAATGAATCTGAACCCTGATTCTCACTGATTTCCTGCTCAAGTGATGATGTAATCTCTAACATACAAAGCTGTCCCTGAACTTGCTGAAGTCGGACCTCGATCTCGGGTCTAAGGAATTCCTGCTGAAGCTCCTTGTGAACTCTTAAATGAGCAAGCATCTGCTCCTGAACGGACTTACGACTCAAGGCGTCGGCGACAACGTTCGCCTTGCCCGGGTGGTAAAGGATCTCGAGATCAAAATCTTTGATTAGTTCCAACCACCGCCCTGTCGCATATTTAACTCCTTGTGAGTAAATATATACTTCATCTCTGGTGATTGGTGAATGATCGACGGTGACGCCATAAAGGTAATGACGCCAAAATTCCAACGCGAAAACCACGGTTGTTAGCTCCGGTCGTGGGTTGGATAATTAATCATCTAATCCGGGGGAACTTCGGATTTACTTAACATCTTTCGGAGGTTGCCAATCTCGGATAGCCTCCGTCTTCTGAGGGTCGACACGAACTCTGTCAGATGAAATTACATGCCCGAGAAAAGTCACTTCGGACATCCAGAACTCACATTAAGAAAACTTCCATAAAATTGCTCGCGTCTCAACACGTCGAGAACCTGAAGAAGATGAATCTCGTGTTCCCCTCGGCTAAGAGAATAAATCAAAATGTCGTCGATGAAGACAACAACTGATCTAAAAAGTCGATGAAAACCCGATTCATTAACTCCATGAATACTGCAGGTGCAATAGTTAGCCCGAACGGCATAACTACGAACTCATAATGACCATAGCGTGTATGAAACGCTGTCCTCGCGATATCCGATTCTCGAATCCGCAACTGGTGATATCCAGATCTTAAGTCGATCCTGGAAAAAAAATACTGAGGCTCCCTGAAGTTGATCTAAAAGATCATCAATACGGGGTAAGGGATACTACTCTTGATCATTACCCTGATCAATTTCAATTAATACACACACGAGACGAGCCATCCTTCTCCTTGACAGATCACACTGGTGCTCCTCACGGGGACGCAATCGGTCGGAGATAACCTTTCTCGAACTACTCCTCAAGTTGAGTCTTCAACTCTTGCATTCTGGTCGGGGCCATCCGATACGGTGCCCTCGATAAAGGGAACGTACCGGTTCCAACTCACTCCTGAATTCCACTACTCTATGTGAAGGAAACCAGATAACTCGTCTGTAAATACATCGTCAATCGATGACAATGATACCACGAATGATTGAACATTTCGATTGTCCTAGAATGGTCAATCGATAAAAAGAGATACCAATAATGATTGAACAACTCGATTGCCTTAGAAAGGCCAATCGATGAAGATGACACAATGAATGTTTGAATAACTCGATTGCCCTTAAAGGTCGATCGATGAAAATGATGCAATGAATGATTGAATAACTCGATTGCCCTAGAAAGACCAATCGATGAAAATGATACAATGAATGATTGAATAACTCGATTGCCACTAGAAAGGCCAATCGATGAAAATTATACAATGAATGATTGAATAACTCGATTGCCCTAGAAAGGCGATCGATGAAAATTATACAATGAATGATTGAATAACTCGATTGCCCTAGAAAGGCCAATCGATGGAAATGATACAATGAATGATTGAATAGTTCGATCGCGGAATCTCTCGCCTCTGCCATAATAAAAATTCTCTTTGGAACAACGGGGATCACTTCCTGAAGCACCTGATCGACAACCAACGATGGAAAGATAGTGACCAAACGCTAACAATCACTGAGGGTAGTATCAAGACGGTTGAACCAACAAATACTGAAAATTACATCGTCCTAAGATAAGTTCACCACGATTAGATCCATCAACCAATCGCGGTCATTAAGCTTAATTTGGTAAAATTCCGAAAATTCTTCCATCGTCAGGTAGACCGATGGTATGAAGTCCACAAGCAATAGGACTATTCCGAAATAAGTCTATTCAAGCATGATTCGAAAATGAATGAATGCGGTGTACCAGCATCAAAAGGTACACACAAGTTGAAATAAAATTACGAGTATACCTGAAATCATTCGGACCACCGATCGTCGGTCCACCTCATCATATGAATCTGGGGCTTGCCGGCCCCCGAACCGGACGCTCCCGTCTGATAAGTACGAGCTCCAACTCTATTTGCTTCCATTGTCTTAAATGACGTTGACAAAGCAGTCTGATTCTGAAACGCTGATTGCTTCGGGGCACGAGATGCCGCCGGAGCCGACTTGGAGTCCTTTCGGCAAAAACGGGCCTTATGTCCAAAATTCCCACAATTATAGCACGTGATAGACGGTTTGAGACACTCGGTGCTGAAATGACCCGGCGTTCCACAATTGAAACAGGTGATGGCAGGCGGCGCTCGGGAATGAGGTCCGCACGATTATGCGCCGTAGAAGGTCGCTCGAAGCGATAGGGCTCACGAGGCTTCTTGAAGGTTGATCGACCGCCTTCGGATTGATTACGCCCGTTGATTTCTTGTTGACAATTGAAGGTTGTTGTTCGACTTTCCTTAGCGGTGGCTCATACGGAAGAGTTCTCTCGATTAATCCGGTCAGAGTGGCACAATGATGATTGAGCAACTGCACATGGGTCATCATGGCCTGCATAAAAGTGAGTGGATCAACCCGAACATCTTCTGATCGAGCCGAGTCCTGGGCACGGCTTCCCGACAGCGAGTGATTATTCCTCGGGTTTCGGCCCGCACCGCGGCCTCTTCCCGTGCATCCACAGCGACTCTCTCCATCTTTGAAGTAGGAAGGTCGCATAATGATTATATTACCCGCATGATTATCACGTTATGATTACGTCATGAGATGATGAAAATGAGTATACATGCTCTAACTTAGTGATTATATGAATGATTGACTGAAGTGACATGAATATCTGATGAAATTCTTGAAATGATTATTTGAATAATTTAACAAGATTTATAATATGATCATCTAGATCGGCAACTGAGTAATGAAATGAATTAAGTGATTAATGAATTAACATGGTCGTCCTGATCATTAACTGAGTAATGAAATGAATTAAGTGATTAATGAGTTAACATGATCGTCTTAATGATAATAAATGATGATGTTGAGGATTGTGAAATGATGAATGATGAATGAATGACTATTGCCAGAAATTATACCATGGCGTTAGAAATCTTACAGTTCTTTCGGTCTGATTGGCTCGGCATTTGCACAGGTCACACGTGACGCGAAAGTCCAATGATACTAGTCTGATGACGATGATTTCAAATGAGACATGACTCGGAAGGTAGTATTCAAAACCACTCTCCGATACCAACTCTGTAACACCCCAAACTAGGCGGATATTACGGTCGTAGATCCCCATGGGACCCACCAGCAAAAGAAAATGAATGAATTACACCGGATAAATGTAGTACCGAACTACATTACGGCAATAATTACTCCGATGAGGAGTTTAGTTACAACACACCAGACAATACTGAATCTTGGTGTATTTTATATGAAGATAAAATACACAACAGATGAAACGGAGTATTCAAATGAAAGTCTAGCTGGAAAATAAAGGACAATAACATGAATAATCGAAAGATCGGGGCCCCTACTAGTATCACTAGGACTCCTCGACATCAACATGCTATTCCCGTGCGTTTGCTTTGCCATGACACGAAAAACAAAATCCCCAAACGGGGTCGATTACAAAGAACAACAATCCTCAAGAGTTGAAAATACACAATCATGATTATATACGAAGTTATGAAATATCACAGCCGAAACATACGCAATCAAACATGCTATATGAATCAACTAACGATGCGGCTCAAAGGAAATGGCACCACACTACGCGGGATGGAAATGTGTCCGTGCACAAGCCACCAACGAGTATCGATCGAATACACGCGTGGTCTTGTACCTAATCAGTCTCACGAGACAATATGAATCGTGTGCACAGTCCAATGTGAGGCCACCAACCAACACACGACTATAATGTGCCCGACATGAAAATCCAACACATACCAACCGGCACGCCAGTATGACCCGGAATGCCACGATATAACAGAAGTGACATCGAAAATGAATAATGACTCACCGAGATGGAATGGTAATGAAATAAATGACAGCTCAATGAAAGGATTGGAACCGTCGTTCCTTATGACTGAAATGATTAATTGATAACAACAAGTTTTTATACGGTTAATATAATGATGAATGAGTTATGATTATGAATGAACAACAACAAAAGGCATGAATATCCTTTTAACCGAGTAAGAATTAACTTACACAACGCCGGTGACAATTATCCTTCCACGAACAATGTCCTAATTGAGATATCGGTCGCTCGAACAACCTTGAACAATTCAATTACCAACAATCCGTTCAATATACGAATCAAACACGAATATAACGAACTCAAAACGCCAATACGACTAAACCAAGTCCATTGAGGCATTAAATCAAACACGCTGCGTCCGAACTCCGATTGTTTACAATCAAACCTCAATATACCAATATCAAATCCCTCAAGAAAGGTTTCAAACCCACAAAACATCTTCAATACGAGTAATAATCCAAAACGAATATCCAAAAACGTGATTATAACGACAATTAATCGAAAACCCCCAATTTCAACTCGATATTCAAAGTGTTCTTGAGTAATCCTTCAATAATCCAATGAATCTTTATACAAACTTATAATCATATACATATCCCTTCATATAACATGATTATAACGTCCAAAACATCTTATCTCAACACAAAATCGAAATCCAAGGTGTTGAAGAATATTACCTTTGAAGATCCAAACACTTCGATCCGATGAAAACGTGTTAAATCGACTATCCAAGCTTCCCAACGAAATAAGATGAGGGAATCCGAATACACAAGTGATTGAGGATGGAAAAATACCTCTCTCAAGTCTCTCTTTCGGAACAAGAAGAAGAGGATGAAAATGAGTAAAAATGTCCTGGCCGAGTACTTAAATACTGCCGGAAGTTACGGCCGTAACTCGGCCCTCTTACGGCCGTAACTTTCCAAGTCAACGGCCTTACGGCCAGAATCGGCCAACTCAGACGGCCGTGGCGAAGCTTCGTCAGAAAGCTCGCCGGCAGACTTACGGTCGTAATCGCTCTGAGTTACGGGCGTAACCGCCTTCGTCAAAAACACCGTCGGTGACCTTACGGCCGTACCGCACACCTTACGGCCGTAACTCGGATGATACGGCCGTATCCGGCCAACCTTACGGGCGTAACCCGCCCACGTCAAAAATAGCCAGACATCCTTCCTGCAGCGTACGGCCGTATCCGGCCAAGCCTTACGGCCGTACCTGCCCCGACTTACGGCCGTATGCCGCAACCCTTACGGCCGTAAGTCACCCTTGGTCGACAACACCCGAAATTAACGAACACCACTTACGGCCGTATCTCACCTTCCTTACGGCCGTAACTCACCTTCGGCCAAAATGCGTGGGCAGCCTGCTGGACCACTTACGGCCGTAACCGGCCAGCCTTACGGCCGTACCCGCTGGACTTACGGCCGTATCCCAGAACCTTACGGCCGTAACTCAATGTTGGCCAAGGTGAATAAATCCGATGATTCCGATTCCTCGATACGACTGATGAATGATCCGAAAAATCATACGAATGTGGAAATGAACAAGTCTAACACATGCCAAAGAATGATACTCCAGCACAAGACTACCAATCACGATGATAATGATAATACTCCCGTTCCGACACTCAAACGGAGATGAAATGACGATCGGTAACTGATACACGGTTACAACATGCCAACATTGAACGCAATTGAGTGATTCATGAATGATGAGTGATTAATAATGAGTGAGAATTACTGAGTGACAAATACAGACTGATAATTACCGAATGAAAATGGCTGAGTTACAACCGGGTATTACAGTTGTGTGACCTCATCGGTCTGTGTATTCATGTGTAAGTGACCACATCGGTCTGTATCATTTTATTGTTTGACCCTAGTCGGGCAAGCATTTGGTTGTTTACAGATGTTTAGCCCGGTAGATCCTTGTGGAAAGGGTCTACGGCGTGTAATATTCCCATATGGTTTTGGGGATGTTACAATTATGGTATCAGAGATTAGGTTGCGGAAACCTAGGCTGTCGGGTCGAGTCGAGTCGTGGTTTGTCGAGTAATGTGTTGTCTTGTCGTTCGAGTCGTCAGGTGACAAGTTGAGTTGTGCGTAGTCACAACGTGTCGGATTTGTTGTCGGATGAGATTAGTATCGTGGGCGACCGTCATCTCCGTGCGGCCTGTGGACGTAAGTCTCCTCTTTTATGCGAAGTACACTGTATCATGATTGTATCTAAATGAGTTAATTGCGGTGCATAATTTTATTTGCGGTGTTGTGAATATAGTTGTATTTAATACGTGTGACATATAGTATATGTATAAATCGGGCCTATTGTTGTTTTACCTTTGAACCACCGTGAGGGTGGTATGGTGTGAAAATTGAGAACCTTGTTGGGTTTGAAAAAGGTATCGACGATCGAGTTCGTGAGAAACTCAGGAATGGTTTTGTTATATGTTTAGACTAGATCTTGTGAGACGTATTCAATTGGATTGTGCATGTCGGTGTATTTTTTCATTGCGTGAGTTCTTTTGTAATGGCTTTCGGTATTTTACCGACTGAGTTTTATTTTGAAAATCGATTCCCTTAACCGAGTTTTTGGCATTATGGCCTTGATCGTTTTGGCGAAATTCTTATGACGGTATTTAGTATTTTGTAAATGGCTTTTGTGAGTTTTTGAAATATTACCGTCATCGGCCCTTTTGGCGTTTTTGTAAATGGTTTTTATCCTGGTGGGTTCCGGCGCGGGACCCACAGCGCTATAATGTTCCATGTAATTACCTGAGATTTTTGGGCATTCTAGCCCATTGAATTATCTTTGAAAACCTTGAGTATCCTAGAAATAAATTTCGAGACGTACGTTTAAAATGAATTATTTTCTCGTGGTACATCCAAGGTGCCACAATATGTTTCAAAATTCTTCTACCTCGAGGACCAAATTGTTGTGAGATATTTCCAATGTTTTAGAAATACTTTTACTTAGACTCGAGGGTCGAATGTTTCTGAAAGTTTTTCACGAAAAGAAAGTGTCCTCATTTTTATCGAATGCGAAATAGTTTTCCAAAGTCTCGATAACGATGTTTCACTATTGTATTTTTTTTTTGAAGGGTGATACTCAAGATCAATCGGTGTTTCCAAAATTATTTTCAAAAGGAGGTTTTCGTTTTTAAAACCTATCCATTCCCGTTTGAGGACTGGGTATGTATATATGATGTTCGCGTTATCGTTATGATGTTGCTCCCGAGTATGATCGAATTGGTGGCAGGAACGTCGAGGCATTGCCACGCAATTATTGTACTAGCCCTCTGTGAGAGGCGTGAACTGGTGTTTACTGTTTATCGCCTCGTGGCGATTTGCTTGTTGTCGCACGAGTGTGAGATGTTGAAGCTTGGGTTTGTACGTTTATGTACATGTGTGATTGTTTCATAATGTTTGTAATTATGTGCTGGTTATCGTTCGGGCCGTTGAGGTCGCCGAACGATACCGTTGTTGTTGTAGTGTTTGTGTGTGTATTACTTTATGATGGTAATCGTTGTATATGATATATGTTATGATTCTTTGTTGTGCCAAGTTGGCATCTCCGGTTTGTTGTTTTGCGACGTTATATTCCATTGTACCTAGCAGTTGTATTTTCGGTATGCCGAGCCGAGGTGTTTCAACCGTGGTGTGCCGGGGGCATGTACGTACCAATTATTTTTCTCGTCACAGGATCTAGTTTTGCGAGTTGGGTTCCGAGTCTTTCGGGGCGCGAACTTCAGTACAGATATCAGAATCGGCTCTAAGAGGCCCATGGAAGATGTTTCTGTCGGTTGCTTTTTGTGTTGTCACCTTACTCCAGTTGTTGTGAGTTGCGGGAACGACATTTCTTTTATAAGAGGTCGAATGTAATGCCCGTATCGTTTTGACTTCTGTATTTCCTCTTTCTCAGGTATATCGACTCGCTCGTGTTTGTTGATACTTTCTGGACTTGTTCTGTATTTCGGTTTCGTCGTTCGAGCAGTGTGATCTTGTTTTGGGTCGATCTGGTTATCATTTGTGACATTTCCGAGTCCGGTTCGATTCTTGTGAACCTTGTTCGGAAGTAACATCTTTCGGTTCTATTAGTTCTTTTATTCGAAGTGGATCGGATTTTGAACTTCTGTATTTTCGACTCTGTCAACTAGTTTATGTTCGTTGACATTTTCTGAGCTTGTCCTGCCTCTTGCTTTTGTTGATCAAACGAGCGTGGTATTGTTTCGGAATAACTCGTTTGTTGTTGTAATTTTCAATTTCTATTCCCTTTCCTGTGGATCTTATGTGAAGGCACATGTTGTTTTCACCGGATCATATATTGTCTCGAGTCGAGATGTGAACCTTGGAGTTGTTGTTTGAATTTTATTGTTCTTCGTGATTCGAACGTGATTGTTCGATTTTTGTTGTCTCGATCGTTGTGGTTCGATCGTTTGATTGATCGGTTTTTGTTGATCTCGTTTCGTGATTGTTGAACGTTCGGACTCCTTCGTAATTCCCTTAAGTTCGAGATTAGTCTCGTTTCGATCTTCCAACCCTTGGGCGGTGGAATTCCGTATTTGTTCAGCGTTTGGCTCGCGTTTTGATTGATGAACCGTTGGGTTGGTCAATCGTATTGATTTTTGTTCGTTGTGTTTTGTGATTGTTCAGATAATCAACTCGATTGTATTATCTGTTTGATGACGCTTGTCACTTGTTGATTTTATTATGTCTCTACCGGTGGCGTCGTGTTGGTCGTCGTGGAGCGTGTTTTCACGCCGTATATTCCGTTGCGTTGCTTGTAACGTTTCTCCATTGGGCATGAGTTGCGTGCTTCTTGTGTATCTAGTTGATTTTTTTCCGGCGGGATATTCCTTCTCCCTACTTGTTTTAAGTTTCGGGACGAAACTTCTTTTAAGGAGGGTAGAATGTAATATCCGCAATTTTCGATTTTTGGTAAATTTCTTTTTTTCGGCGGAGTCCATTTTGGCGACTCTCTCATGACCGTTTCGTCATTACGAGAATGATTAATTCTGCACTTTTTGTCATCCGACTTCGTTTGGTGTCGTTTTGTTGAGTTCCGTGCTTTTTAGCGGTTTTCCACTTGAGTTCGATTCTTGCGAATCTCGTCCAGCTGTTGTTTCGACTTTCTCGTAAGTTCATTTAATGTTAATATTCATGTTGCGAGCTTTGGCTTGGTGTTTCGATCACGTATCGTGATTTTCGGGCGTTTTGGGCCATTTTCGTAATTTCCCAAAGTTTGGGGTAATTACTTTCCGTTGTCGAATTTCGAGCCTTCGGGTGGTCGGAATCGTGTGTTCTCTTAGTGCTCGGATTCATCTTTGCGAGTACTTCGTAACCGTATCTTCGATTCGTACTCGGGTTCGGGTTTCGGGTCGTTCGGGCCGTCGAGTTGGTCCGGCGAGTCATGGCCGGCATGCTCGGTCGAGCCACTGGCCGAGTAACGTGCGGTAGTGATCGGCGATACGCACGTAAGGCCGATTACGCACGTAAGGCCGCCGTGTAACGCACGTAACGCTCCGCATTTCCAGAAAGGCGTTCGCCATGGCCGATTACGCACGTAAGCCATGGCGATTACGACGTAACCCGGCCGGCAATGGCCTATTTAAGGCACGGTAGCGTTTTTCTTGACCATTTCACTCGTTTTTCCTTCTCTTCCGCGGTGGAGGTGTTGGAATCGTGGAAGGATGTTGTTATACAATTAATCCATGAAGTTTTGAGTTTCATATCATCAATCATCCATCCTATAACATCCTCCGATCTACCGACCGTGCCGATTTCCTAGAAATCTAGTTTTGGGGAATTTGGGTGTTTTGGTTGTTTTCGTCCGATTAATCCGATTTAACTTAGGATTATGATGTATTGATGAACATTTAGATGTATTATATCATTTCCCTTGTTATTCCATGGTTGGATCGTATCGATTCGTTGTTTTGGTCGAGTTCTTGATCGACGCCTTGAAGGTGTCCGATAAAATGTCATAGAGGGGTTTTCGGGCGTTCTACGATTATTCTTCCTTGTATGATCGATGATTTATTGATTATATGTTGTTAGGGTCGAATTCTTGTGAAGAACTCGAGTCGGAACCCTTCCGTTCGTTGTCTTCTTCGGGGTCCGAGCTTCCCGATCGAACCGTGTTCTTCGGAGCGTTTAGTAGCGGTTATTAAGGCAAGTATCTTATTATACGACTTGTATCTTGCGACTAGTAATTACGTATGATATGTATGACGATTTTGCTTGCCTCCGTAAATATGTTCCGTTTGAGTAGGTTGTGTTTTCTGAAATTTGAAGGCTTTGTGATAATAGTGATATATTGGTATCCGTGTTAGGCGTTGTGCCATTTTTGCAGGATTGCGATGTACATATGAGATGGTTGTACACGTGGTTGTTCAATGTATTGTGTACCGAATGTGTGTTATGTTGGTTAAATGTCGTTGATTGATGATAGTTATTGCGAGTGTCGAGGTTGTGTTATGTGCGTGCAATGTACGATTTTGTGGTGATCAAGGTGATTGATTAATTGTGCTCATTGTTGTATGTAATGTGAATGTGAATATGTGTGTGACCGCTAAGTTCACTCGTGTTGGTTCGACGGACCTACGAGGATTCGTGGCGATGGACTACGGATCGAACTTAGTGAGGTACCGAGGTCCAATCGCGGTCTCCGACGAGGCCTACGATAACGCATGGCGATGGACCATGAGTTTCGGACACGCGCGTCCAACCGGGTGAGCTCGACGGGGCTTACGGTGACACGTGGCGGTGGACTACGGTGTCGGACGTGTGTGTGATTGTTGTGATTGATATAGTCCGTGCGGGTTGTTATGCCTACGGAGACACGTGACAGTGGATCACGGTGTCGGGATTGGTTATGTTTGGTTAATAGTCCGTGGGTTGTTGAACCTACGGAGACACGTGATGGATCACGGTGTCGGAATTGATTATGTTTGTTTAATTGTGCGTGATGTAGTCCGTGCGGTTGTTGAACCTACGGAGACACGTGATGGTGGATCACGGTGTCATGAGCATGATACTTTCAAATCAAAGTTTTTAAAGGAAAAGTTTTAAGAAAGAATGTTGGGCCGAGCCCCACGAGATTTATGGAAATGTTTAGGTATTGTAAACTGTTGAATTATGAAACAAGTTTTGGGTTAAGACCCTTAATGTTTACGAAAAGGTTTTGTAAATTGGGACTCGAGGTCCAAAAGAATTTCGCTTTAAAATCCCCGAGATGATGTGTTCCTTTTCAAATATCTCTTATTTGAGTTCGAAATTCTAAAACTTCTGAACATTTTGATAATTGATTTCCGTATTAAATTCGTAGTTACTATTTGCTTGTTACATTTCGTATGGTTTGATACTTGCACTAGTAAAACAAAGGAGTTTTACTAACCCCGAGTAATCGGGGGTGGATGTCTATTTTGCGTCTGTACATGCAGTATCTGGGGAGCATCACAGATTGGCACAAGAGGATGACGAGCTACGATACTAATCATGAGTCAAGAGTTATTTTGATTTTTGTTGTGTTGTCAGAGTTGATTTCAGTCTTCCGCTGTATTGTATTTCAACCCCTGTGTGGGTAATGTTATTTAAGTCAGTTTTATCGATTGGTTGTGTGACCTCATCGGTCTGTGTATTCATATGTAAGTGACCACATCGGTCTGTATCATTTTATTGTTTGACCCTAGTCGGGCAAGCATTTGGTTGTTTACGGATGTTTAGCCTGGTAGATCCTTGTGGAAAGGGTCTACGGCGTGTAATATTCCCATATGGTTTTGGGGATGTTACAGGCGCCCTCTTCCATCCGGAGAAAGGCGGTCGCCAAGCCTAGAAAGGCGGTCGCCAAGCCCAGAAAGGCGATCGCATAGCCGCCCGGCGAATTCAAAGCTTTCGAGGATGTGGAGGTTCACCTCCTCCGCAACCTCAACCTATCTCCGGCCCACATTTTCAACGCCATCAAGGGGCGCGAATGGCTTAGAAAACCGAAGCCGGTGAGGGACCACGGTCATCTAGACCGTAGCAAATTTTGTGCCTACCACAAGAGTCCCGGCCACAACACCAGCCAGTGTCGCGACCTCCTCAGACAACTCTGGAGACTGTTTGAGGAAGGCAAATTGGATAACTTGGTTACCAAGCCAGAGCCTCGAGGAGAGAGGACTGGAGGGCGCGAGCGCCGACAGAACGATGGAATCCCTCCTAATCCGGTCGCCAGGATCGAGCAGAACGAGCCAGAGTACTCAGACGAATCGATCCCTCCGATCAACCCCGGCGGCCAGATCAATATGCTTCAGTCGGGAGGTGGAAACCTCGGAGGCCTTTCTCCGATTTCCACCATGTCGAACAGAAAACGGAAGGCTGAATTGAGGGCGTTCGTCGGGGTCCATGTCGTGGTACCCCCAGAGCCGACCATCTCCAAAGACGCGCTCATCACTTTCTCTAACAAGGATAGGGAGGGAGTGCAGTGCCTCAAAGAGGATGCATTGGTAATCTCTGCGTGTATCCTTGGGGAAATGGTCGATCGTGTGCTGGTTGACAATGAGAGCTTTTGCAATATCATATTCAAATCCGCTCTTGACCAGCTCGGCAACCTGACCAAGTTCATCAAGCCATTTAACACCGTGCTTCAAGGGTTCGGCGACAGCACAGTCCAAGCCTATGGAAGGATCAAGCTCTCTGTCGAGCTAATATGTTATTACGATCCCAAGGTTAGAATTACTAGCAACCTCAACTTTGTAATCATAGATAGGCCCAGTATCTATAATGGGTTCCTAGGTCGCCCATTTCTAGAAACCTTCGAGGCGGTCGCCTCTTCTTTCTTTTACTGTATCAAATTCCCCACTGCCGAGGGGACGGTCGGTACTGTAAAAGGAGACCAACTAATGGCTAAGAAATGTTTGAATTACTCGTGTGTCGTAACTTATTTCAACACTTCCCATACTATTTATAACATTGAAACGATCGACAATCTACCGATGAAGATCGACGAGCCAAGCACCTCGAACTAGCCCAACTCAGAGGACGCCATCTCACATCGATTCACGGACGACATCGAGCCAAGGATCGGTTTCGAGCCAAGCCTCGACATTGATCCAAGGATCGAGTCCGGAAATCGTTCCAAACGAGAAGCAACCGTCCCCATTGAAGAGTTGGAAAGTATAACGATAGATCCGGCTCGCTCGGAGCGGGAAGTACAGATCAGCACAAGCGTCGACCTCGAGTTAAAGGAGGATCTGATCAGTTTACTACGTAAGAACATCGGAGTCTTTGCCTGGTCGCATCAAGATATGGTCGGCATAAGTCCTGAACATGTTTGCCACTATCTAAAAATTGACCCGGCAAGGAAACCTGTTCACCATAAACGTAGGAAATTCGGTCCTAAGAAGTACGCAGTGCTCACATAGAAGTCAAAAAGCTGCTCGACAACAAACTAATCAGAGTAGCTACAGATGAGCCTCAGTGGGTAGCCAACGCGGTGCTCGTCAAAAAGCCGAGCAACTCCTAGAGGTTATGCATCGACTTCACCGAGCTCAACGCAGCATGTCCAAAAGACCACTTTCCGATGCCTCATATTGACCACTTGGTCGATAGCACGGCAGGCTGAGAAATGATGTCGTTCATGGATGCCTTCGCCGGGTACCATCAGATCCCCATGGCGGAGAAAGATATAAGACACACATCGTTCCACACGGAAAAAGACGTGTACTCTTGGGTCCGGATGCCGTTCGGTCTGAAGAATGCAGGAGCGACCTACCAGCGACTAGTCTGTAACACCCCAAACTAGGCGGATATTACTGTAACACCCCCAAGTTATTCAGGGTATATTACAGCGCCGTGAGCCCCGCCGTGGGACCCACAAGGCTAAACATACGCGGAACTATAAACTTGACCGATAAGGTCTACATACAATAGAAAGAAAGACGATACAAATGGTATTCAAAACCATAAACAATGAAACCATATACATCACTGCACAAATCAATACCTCGGCAACTATGATATCCGGAATTTCTACTACTGTTGTTTGATATTATTTTATCCGAGTTATATTGTACAGCATGAAATCTGTACAGTAGGGATAAAATAAATGAAGAACTGAGATGTCAGTATTGGTATAATTGTCGTATTTGGTCGAAAATTGTATTTGAGGATATAATGTGTTGAGTAATGTATATTTGATATGCCGTATGTTCGTATTTGATATGTCGAGATGTTGGACAAGGATAGCTGAAAATGGCTAAGTATAGCCTTATTAGCGCACGCTGATATTCATGCATAGCGCACGCTATCGTGCAGGATTAGCGCACGCTACGTTCATAGGTTAGCGTACGCTAATGTAGTCCGATCAGAAGGAATCTGCGTATGGACCCTACCGCCGCGCACGCTCGTAAGTCAACGGTTGTTGTCTGAAGTATTAGCGCACGCTAAAGATTAGGCTTAGCGCACGCTAAATATATATCACCAACAAGGAATCTTATCCTTGTAAGATCTTTGTCGGAATGTGGGGGCGAGAGGTAGGTGAACACCGTAGTAAGTCAACTTCGGATAGCGCACGCTAAGAGTAAGGACTTGCGACGCTAGACATGATATTTTACGACGTTAATGCATGGGCATTACGTCGTAAGCTAGTTTATGAAGCAAGACAAGAGCCTCTGGGCTGATAGCGCACGCTAACAAAGTCGATAGCGCACGCTAAGGCTAGCGCACGCTAAACATAAGGGTTTAGCGCACGCTAGTAAGGTATTCTATATAAAGGGACAAACAGTGTCATGAAGCATTTCGTCCATTTCTTTCCTTTCACCCGATAGAGACAACCTTGGGAGAACATTTGGAGTTCCTAAACACCGAGAGATGATGATCTTTAACAAGATTAAGATGGAGAGCATGGATTCAAGCCTTGTTCTTCAAGTTATTCATGATTCTTGGAATGGAGTCTAGTGTTCTTATTCTTGGTCCATCCAATCCAGGTAATTTTCGTATCCTCTTGATGATAGTTCGTTTTCTTGGATGATTTCATGTAAGGAGCATGTTGGATAATCATATGATGATGTTATATGGGATTCAATGGAATTTTGATAAGAGTCTCGGATGTTAGTTAAGATTCTTCATACTATAAGGATGTTGATTCGTTTAACCCGATCTAAGATGGATTTCTGAATCTTGTTAATTATATTGATCGATTTAGAGGAGTTAAATCATGATACGAGGTTGAATTCCGGATTGAATATGATATGATCCTTGTTATCGAGTCGGTTTGATTGTTGGTGTTATTATTGATATATGGACAATGATATGATCCTTGTGATAGTTATGGTGCCGTTTATCTTCAAGAGATATGGAGATTCATATCTCCCTTCATTCGGATTCGTAGTTGCAAGATGTTAGTCGATGCTTGTATTGCATGCCACTGTACAGCATTAGCGCACGCTAAGCTTACTGGCTAGCGCACGCTAACGGGACAACTTAGCGCACGCTACGTTATGCGTTTAATGTGCGCTAAGTAGGCAGACAGTGCAGTATTTTTGTGTTTTGATTATGAATTCGTGATGGTTTGACTTGGTTGGTTCTGACTGTGTTTATTCGAGGTTGTGTTGAACCGTTGAGTTCGATTGGATAGTTTGTCAGTTGTTGATTGTTATCGGATATGTGTTATTTGATTTCTTCGATAGGTTGAGATTGTTGATCGGTGATTATAACCGGATATTGCGGTCGCGTTCGAGTATGTCCATTGTATTGCTTTTGATCGGGGCTGAGGAGCTCGTAGACAAAGGCAATGTGTTCGACAAATGCTTCGTGGTACCGGTATCGAGGCAAGTTATTACTTGCTCAGTTATAATATTTAATGAATGGTTTTAGTTTCATTTCGTTTATAATGCATATAGCGATGATTATTATTGTGAACTCTGGGTATTCGGATCGCATATCGTTCTTTCGATTCTGGGAGATAAATCATAATGTATATGCTTATCTCAGTTATTGGTATGTTCGAGTATCAAGGTTACATTATGGTAAAGACGAGGATATGAGTATCTATAGTTCATTGTTCGTATGGATCGCCGAGCATTGAGGATAATCGTCGGTGATGATTGGACATCGAGATTTCTCCCGAAGGACTCGGGGCAAGTATCTTATATCGATTCAATTAGAGTTAGTGATTTGATCATGCGTATTATCATTCATGTTGTCGAACATGAGGTCGTCTTAATTGATTTGTCATATTGTCGTTCATGTTGCATTGTTCATGATGATGAACATATTGTTTTGCATATGTGTATGCATATTGTGTTGTTTATGTTGTGTTGATCCGATGGGATCGCGCGATCTATGCTGAGGGCGCTGGATCGGATGTCCACCTCGTGTTGGTCCGACGGGATCATCTTGGGATCTATGCTGAGGGCGCTGGATCATTGGACGGGTTTTTCCACCTCGTGTTGGTCCGACGGGATCATCTTGGGATCTATGCTGAGGGCGCTGGATCGTTGGATTACCCAGTATTGTGTTATTGTTGTGCATATGTATATTGTTGGTTATCCACCTCGTGTTGATCTTGTAGGATCATCTTGGGATCTATGCTGAGGGCGCTGGATCATGGGATTTCCATTGAGTATACATAGTTGTTATTGTTTTTGAGCATATTGACGTTGTCATATGAGTATGCATTTGTAGGTCTTGTGTTAGGACCTTGTCCGCATTGCATTGTTCGATATCGGATTAGACCGATATGATTATCGTGGCACATCATATCTCGAGGTATGTTCCATATTTTCCTTGGTCTTGTCTTTGGTGGACAATTGGTTATCGTCTTGGGATTTGATGATTTTATTCGATGGATCGTATTGGTAAGAAATGGTAGATTTCCGTATCGTGAGTTGGTTATGATAGTTTGAGGATCTTGAGTATTGTTTGAGGTACAATACAAATATTATGTTCGAGTTTAATGGTTATTCTGATGAGAATTACTTGAGTAAGTAAAGTCATGGCGGTAAGATTACATTGGTCGTATTCTTATTCTCATTGGTATGTATTCTTAATGTGATGTGACGGTTATCATTGTTGGATATTATGGCCGACCCGTCGTGGATTTCTTTTAGGTTCTTGGAGTATCGAGCTTGTAGCGGTCGTGAAGAGATGAGCTTCCTGAGGATACCGGCTAGGACATGTTGTGTGCATTGAGTTTTTGATTGGTTCTCGTATTCCGCGCTACGGTATCCTTATGGTTGGTCTTTTTCCATTGCGTGAGTATTTTGAAATGACCTTTTGGTATCCGTAACCGAGGTTGCTTTGGAAGTCGCTTTTCTAAACTTTTGAGTGTCTACTTGTTTGGCCTCGCGATTTCAAATGAGTTTTTACGACGGTTTTTGATAAATGGATTTTATAAGTCCTTGTGAATTTTTAAAGATAGTACCGTCGTTGGCCTCTTGGGCATTTGTAAATGTTTGCGAAAATTTCTTTTAGCCTTGTGGGTTCCATCTCGGCCCACGGCTGTAATATTTCCTTAAACTGGGGTGTTAAGAATATGGTATCGGAGCTTAGGTTGAGAAAGCCTAGGCATTTGGGTCGAGTTGGTCGTGTTTTTGTCGCGTCATTCGAGTTGTCGATTGACAAATATTAGAGCCGTGAGTTTTTGTTGTTCACTCGCTTATGTGTTATGTGATTTACCAAGATCGCATCGGCTTGTTATAACTTTTCCAAATGGTGTTAACGAGATTCTCCGAATGAGATGTATTGTGTTCTTGAGTCGAACCGAGTTTGCCAACGTGTGTTTTGAAAATGTCCGTGTCGAGTATTTTCTAGTGCCGAGACATGTGCCAAGATTCACGGGAATCGTCGGCTTCACGATCTGTAAGTATTTGGATTTTTGAATTTCATTGAGATTTATTGCCGTTCTAAGTTGATACTTTTTGAGATTCAGTAGATATTATGCGTTACAGTATAAGGTGACAGAGTTGGGACAGGATTGATGATCTTGAGGAGTTATGATTTCGAGAATCAGTATGTTGGTTAGATTCTGGAACGAAATTATGTATTCGGGAGAAGGACTATGGATTGTCGAGAAGAACATGTAGTCATGTTAGTTCATTTTGTGATATATATGAACTGTTTTTGAGCATTTGAAAATGATACTTTTCAAAATGAATGTCTTACGGATGTTTTACGGAAAATGATTTTGGGCCGAGACCCAATCGATTTTGAAATGGTTTTATAACTCAGGACTTGGGGTCCGAAAAGAGTTTTCTACTTTTTAAACTTCTTGTAATGTGGAATGAGATACGGGTGAGACCCTAATGTTTCAAAAGATTTTCATGTTTTCTAAAACTCCCGAGATCTGTAAAACACTTTACCAATCGTTTACTTATGTTATTTCTGCCTTTCGAGGCTTTGGTTTACTTGTTCAAATGGAACCTCTCGGGAAGTCTTTCGCCGTGTTTGATTTGCTTGATTTGTTCCAACGTTTTGTCATATCATATTTGAGGTGATCCAGGATGGGTAAATGGTTGACGATACGAGTCATGGGTGGAAAAGGAGTTTTTATCGGAGTCTATATATTGAGGTTTTGGAACTCGGTCATGTGGTTTCCGTTGGAATGTCAGTGGATTGTGACGAGCCGAATTGGTATACAGGAGTATGGTTGTGGTCAATCATTTGCATGATTCCATTTTATTTAATCGCGTATATTCGAAAAGAATTTTTATCGAGAACTTGGCACCATCGAGCTGATTGAATTTTTAAAAATTGATTTCGTGGTCTTACGAAAATTTATGTTTTGAGTTTTCAAACTCTTGAAAGAATTTTCGAAAATTTGTCTTTTGACAAGAATATACGATTTCAAACTGGTTTTGAAAATGTGATTGATGTACATACGCATTTAGTGCATAATGCTATTATGGTGAAGATATGAGTGTGACTCACGAACTGGATAGTACATCAGTATGGTACGATGAAAGAGGTTCGAACGTTAGTATGGTAGTTTGGTTATCCAGAGATGATCGGTTGATTTATCGGATAAGAGAAAAAATACTACGTGTAGCAGGTTCGGGTACATCATGTAATTTTGGAACTATGGGTTTTATGAAACCGGGACATATGTGCTATGTGATTCCATTGGTACGGTAGTAGCGCAATTTTACCATAGTGATCTTTGAATGATTTCTTTGTAAGTGTAAATTTGGGGATGGTGACCCCATCTTTGGTTGTTTTGGATATTGAGTGGTCGTTCCCACTCCTTGTATGAATTGGTATGTTCGTCGATTTGCGATTCGTTGTTCGTACGCCGAGGGGTATGCTCACCAGTCGGGTATGTTTATTGAGATACACTGTATGTGATTGGTGTGTCATTTTGAGAATGTTACCCTTTCGTATTTCTATTTCTGTGGTTCTGTGTTGATCGTGTTGGAGTTTACCGTGTGAAGGTATTCTCGATTGTCGTTGATCGTTCGTTGGTAATATTGGAGTTTATCACGTTGATGATATTCTCGATTGGGTTTTGACCTCTGGTTGGTCCTATTGGAATTTATCATGTCGATGATAAATTCGATTGATTGTTGATCATTGTTGGTGATCATCTGAGCGTTCGGATTTTGTGTTAATGTTTCGGGATTCGTGTTGTTGTTTTGGGCAATTGTTTTGTAGATGTGTTGTGTGTATTATTCGTCTTATCGGAATTAGGACTTGATTATGTAATCAGGCAGACAGGATTTGATTCGGCATTGTTTCATCCGAAGACGATATCTTTGTTGAGACTCGGAGAATTGTAATCGTAAGCGTATTGGGCATGCGGTGAGATCGCTTGCTAGTATCTCCGAGATCGCCGACTGCGTATTTGTAAGTATGCGGTTTTGGCTATTCGGAATAATGATGATTGATCGGTCGTGATGGTTTTGGGATATTTTGGGTCGACAAAGATGTTTGTTTGTTTTCTATGACGGATTGCAAGTTTCGAGGACGAAACTTATTTTAAGGTGTAGAATGTAATATCCGAATTTCTACTATCATTGTTTGATATTATTTTATCCGAGTTATATTGTACAAAGATGAAATCAGCATGCGGAGGGATAAAATAAATGAAGGACCGAGATGTCAGTATTGGTATAATTGTCGTATTTGGTCGACAATTGTATTTGAGGATATAATGTGTTGAGTAATGTATATTTGATATGCCGTATGTTCGTATTTGATATGTCGAGATGTTGGACAAGGATAGCTGAAAATGGCTAAGTATAGCCTTATTAGCGCACGCTGATATTCATGCATAGCGCACGCTATCGCGGTGATTAGCGCACGCTACGTTCATAGGTTAGCGACGCTAATGTAGTCCGATCGAAGGAATCTGCGTATGGACCCGCTGCCGCGCACGCTCGTAAGTCAACGGTTGTTGTCTGAAGTATTAGCGCACGCTAAAGATTAGGCTTAGCGCACGCTAAATATATATCAGTCAACAAGGAATCTTATCCTTGTAAGATGCTGTCGGAATGTGGGGGCGAGAGGTAGGTGAACACTGTAGTAAGTCAACTTCGGATAGCGCACGCTAAGAGTAAGGACTTGCGTCGCTAGACATGATGTTTTACGACGTTAATGCATGGGCATTACGTACGTAAGCTAGTTTATGAAGCAAGACAGTAGCCTCTGGGCTTCGATAGCGCACGCTAACAAAGTCAGTTAGCGCACGCTAAGGCTAGCGCACGCTAAACATAAGGGTTTAGCGCACGCTAGTAAGGTATTCTATATAAAGGGACAAACAGGTGTCATGAAGCATTTCGTCCATTTCTTTCCTTTCACCCGATAGAGACAACCTTGGGAGAACATTTGGAGTTCCTAAACACTGAGAGATGATGATCTTTAACAAGATTAATATGGAGAGCATGGATTCAAGCCTTGTTCTTCAAGTTATTCATGATTCTTGGAATGAAGTCTAGTGTTCTTATTCTTGGTCCATCCAATCCAGGTAATTTTCGTATCCTCTTGATGATAGTTCGTTTTCTTGGATGATTTCATGTAAGGAGCATGTTGGATAATCATATGATGATGTTATATGGGATTCAATGGAATTTTGATAAGAGTCTCGGATGTTAGTTAAGATTCTTCATACTATAAGGATGTTGATTCGTTTAACCCGATCTAAGATGGATTTCTGAATCTTGTTAATTATATTGATCGATTTAGAGGAGTTAAATCATGATACGAGGTTGAATTCCGGATTGAATATGATATGATCCTTGTTATCGAGTCGGTTTGATTGTTGGTGTTATTATTGATATATGGACAATGATATGATCCTTGTGATAGTTATGGTGTCGTTTATCTTCAAGAGATATGGAGATTCATATCTCCCTTCATTCGGATTCGTAGTTGCAAGATGTTAGTTGATGCTTGTATTGCATGCCACTGTACAGCATTAGCGCACGCTAAGCTTACTGGCTAGCGCACGCTAACGGGACAACTTAGCGCACGCTACGTTATGCGTTTAACGTGCGCTAAGTAGGCGATGCGATTTTTGTGTTTTGATTATGAATTCGTGATGGTTTGACTTGGTTGGTTCTGACTGTGTTTATTCGAGGTTGTGTTGAACCGTTGAGTTCGATTGGATAGTTTGTCAGTTGTTGATTGTTATCGGATATGTGTTAGTTGATTTCTTCGATAGGTTGAGATTGTTGATCGGTGATTATAACCGGATATTGCGGTCGCGTTCGAGTATGTCCATTGTATTGCTTTTGATGGCCGAGGAGCTCGTAGACAAAGGCAATGTGTTCGACAAGACTTCGTGGTACGGTATCGAGGCAAGTTATTACTTGCTCGATTATAATATTTAATGAATGGTTTTAGTTTCATTTCGTTTATAATGCATATAGCGATGATTATTATTGTGAACTCGGGTATTCGGATCGCATATCGTTCTTTCGATTCGGGAGATAAATCATAATGTATATGCTTATCTCGATTATTGGTATGTTCGAGTATCAAGGTTACATTATGGTAAAGACGAGGATATGAGTATCTATAGTTCATTGTTCGTATGGATCGCCGAGCATTGAGGATAATCGCTGGTGATGATTGGACATCGAGATTTCTCCCGAAGGACTCGGGCAAGTATCTTATATCGATTCAATTAGAGTTAGTGATTTGATCATGCGTATTATCATTCATGTTGTCGAACATGAGGTCGTCTTAATTGATTTGTCATATTGTCGTTCATGTTGCGTTGTTCATGATGATGAACATATTGTTTTGCATATGTGTATGCATATTGTGTTGTTTATGTTGTGTTGATCCGATGGGATCGCGCGATCTATGCTGAGGGCGCTGGATCGGATGTCCACCTCGTGTTGGTCCGACGGGATCATCTTGGGATCTATGCTGAGGGCGCTGGATCATTGGACGGGTTTTTCCACCTCGTGTTGGTCCGACGGGATCATCTTGGGATCTATGCTGAGGGCGCTGGATCGTTGGATTACCCAGTATTGTGTTATTGTTGTGCATATGTATATTGTTGGTTATCCACCTCGTGTTGATCTTGTAGGATCATCTTGGGATCTATGCTGAGGGCGCTGGATCATGGGATTTCCATTGAGTATACATAGTTGTTATTGTTTTTGAGCATATTGACGTTGTCATATGAGTATGCATTTGTAGGTCTTGTGTTAGGACCTTGTCCGCATTGCATTGTTCTGATATCGGATTAGACTGATATGATTATCGTGGCACATCATATCTCGAGGTATGTTCCATATTTTCCTTGGTCTTGTCTTTGGTGGACAATTGGTTATCGTCTTGGGATTTGATGATTTTATTCGATGGATCGTATTGGTAAGAAATGGTAGATTTCCGTATCGTGAGTTGGTTATGATAGTTTGAGGATCTTGAGTATTGTTTGAGGTACAATACAAATATTATGTTCGAGTTTAATGGTTATTCTGATGAGAATTACTTGAGTAAGTAAAGTCATGGCGGTAAGATTACATTGGTCGTATTCTTATTCTCATTGGTATGTATTCTTAATGTGATGTGACGGTTATCATTGTTGGATATTATGGCTGACCCCGTCGTGGGATTTCTTTTTAGGTTCTTGGAGTATCGAGCTTGTAGCGGTCGTGAAGAGATGAGCTTCCCGGAGGATACTGGCTAGGATATGTTGTGTGCATTGAGTTTTTTGATTGGTTCTCGTATTCCACTGCTAGAGTATCCTTATGGTTGGTCTTTTTCCGCTGCGCGAGTATTTTGAAATGACCTTTTGGTATCTGGTAACTGAGGTTGCTTTGGAAGTCGTTTTCTAAACTTTTGAGTGTCGGTTGTTTGGCCTCGCGATTTCAAATGAGTTTTTACGACGGTTTTTGATAAATGGATTTTATAAGTCCTTGTGAATTTTTAAAGATAGTACCGTCGTTGGCCTCTTGGGCATTTGTAAATGTTTGCGAAATTTTCTTTTAGCCTTGTGGGTTCCATCTCGGGGCCCACGGCGCTGTAATATTTCCGGTTAAATCTGGGGGTGTTACAGCAACAAAGGCCGGAACATCAAGGAAACTGAAATACAATACTCGAGTATTTAAAAATCCATTCCAGTACAACAACACTGAATGGAAGAAACCAAAAGAGATAACCGGAGACAAGACACAGTATCACACTTGCCCATCATCTTCATGCCGACCCGGTACCCGCCTGTCCGCTCTCCTGGAACCTGAAATACATGAAACGTATTTCCCCCATAAAGGGGTTAGCCGTCGAATAGCTAGTGCAAGTATAACAATATGAAACATCATACTTCTCGACAATAAAGTAAATGTAATCCGTCAATTCATCAATATCCGTCAATTCATCAATATAAGACTAGTATTCCGGAATGACTAAAGTCTCAAGACGTATGTGAATGCCGTAGAAACGGTTCGTTCATATCATACGCCGTTACATGTAGGAATGCCGTCAAAACGGTTCGTTCATTACATGCCAACATTATTTCATATGAATGCCGTAGAAACGGTTCGTTCATATCAACCATGGAATCGCACCAAAGGCTACGAAACCCTCAGAGGACCATAGGCCCGTCCCGGAGTGGCTAGAAATAATCATACCATCAATATTTCATACTTTCAAAGTCGAGAACGTACAATCATAAATGTATACTTGCCTTTGAGACATCGAGAAATCGAACGGAGGAAAGGTATGAGTTCGGTAGGTCCGAGAACGGGCTTCTGGCACCTAACCTATTCACAAGGATTATGACTATTAATTTTCCATAATCAATTTACACGAAGAGACTCCCGTAACTCGCCTACGATTCATTTTTATTCGTATATAAACAACAACGAGGGCGACCACAACCAAACCCTCTCGATTCCGTAAAATCACGAAATATACCATGAGTCCGTAGGGAAACTAAGAATACCAACAAGATTAATCATATTCATCATGAATTAATCGACAAAACAGAACGAATTGGACAAAAACGTGAAAACCCCCAATTTTACCAAAAGTAGGGTTCTAAAGATCTAACCTTGATTATTTGGATCAAGGGATGATATCGATTTAACGATTGATGATATAACCCAAAGAACTCCATGGATATGTTGTTAAACAACATGGCTTCAAGCTTAGAACACGCCCGGTGCGGAAGAGGAGAAGAAGAAGGTGAAGAATGGCGATAAAAGCGTCTGCGGGGCCTTTTATAGGGTTGATCGCCTGCCGGACACGGCCGTGCCGATCGGCACGGCCGTGTCGCATACCTGCCGACAGGGACTCGACCGTGTCCTCGCTTGACACGGTCGCGGCGCGGAGGGCCTTCCGATAGTGACCCGTCCGGACAATGACTGGCATGACTCGGCCGTGTCCCGAACACGGTCGGGCGTGTCAGCGATCGGTCAGCTTATCCGGAAGAGTACAGCACGGCCGTGTCGGACGGCACGGCCGTGTCGGACGACACGACCGAAGTTCGTCGGCGTAAACTTCGCATTTCGGATGAGTACGGCACGGCCGTGTCGGACGACACGACCGAGTCCGGCCGGCGGTGATCGCCAAAAGTCAAAAATGAGCGGGTGAGCTAAAACGACCATAACTCTCTCGTCAGGACTCCGATTGACTCACCGCTTGAACCATTGGAAAGCTAACTCGATGCTCTATAATATTGAAAGATTTAGAATTTTTGGAGTTACCAAAAATTAATGGTGATCTAACAAAGTCGAACTCATACGTGGAAAAGTCGCTAAAGAACACGGAATTCAACGAGCGATACCGAAGCGAACTCGGATGACAAAAAGTGTAGAATTAATCATTCTCGGGATGACGAAACGGTCCCAAGCAAGTCGTCAAAATAGACTTCCGCCAAAAATAGAAAATTTCCGGGATCAAAATTACGGTATTACATTCTACCTCCTTAAAAGAAGTTTCGTCCGAAACTTAAAACAGTAGGAGAAGAAATATTTCGCCAGAAAACTCAACGAGATGCACAAGAACCAAACTTACGCCCAAACGGCGAATCATCAATATAGAACACCACAATACATTACCCGAAGGCAAACCAAACCAATGCCGAAAAAGATACGAATTCACAATGCCCGAAGGCTCCAACGGGAATACCGATACATCACAATGGCCTGAAAGCCGAACAGCCCAAAGTTGTAAATCATCACAATACAGATCTCAAAGGAGCAAACCTGACTGTCGGACATACCCCTCGGCGTATGAACAACCAGTCGCAAATCGTCGGACATATCCAATACAACATGGACTACGAACGATCAATCAATAAAGCTCAAGAGGGACATCACAGTACGCCCGATCTGGAAATGTGTCCGTGCACATGTCCACCCCCTATACGGAATCCAGAATATACGTGTGACAATGTACCTAATTAGCCTCAAGAACTACGTCTCGTGTGCACGGTCCAATGCGGAAATATCCACGCATAACCATCGAGTGCCTGGCTAAAAATCCTACACATAACCAATCAGCACGCAGACATGATTCCGGATATGCCACGATACAACATGACAACGAAACTCAAGGGATAAAACATCCAATATGGATCTTACGACTCACCAAGTGAACGATGACACACGAATAATGAAAGATCGACACGACCGACAATATTCGAAACAACCATCCTGGGATCAAAATCCCTAAGGACCAATTAACACGAGCAACGATCACAACACAACAGTTCGGGAAAATCCTCAACCTTCAACGATCACAAAATTACCGAGTTCACAAGAATAATAGTGTGCTGCCTTGAATCGGTCAACACGACAAAAATAATTTAACGGATGGGAATTATCTTTCTGGCAACGGGTGGAAATTATCTTTGATAATCCCAATTCAATATATCGATTACCGTTAGAGCGTACAATCGATAATAATTATACAACGGATGGGAATTATCTTTGATAATCCCAATTCAATATATCGATTACCTTCAGAACGGTTAACCGATAACAATTGTACAACGGATGTCTCGGCACCTTTAATCGGTTACCGATAACGAAGATGATAATCGAATACGTCAATGCCTTCAATCGGCCAAAACGACATCAATAGAAAAACGCTGATATCAATAACGATGATTCATAAAAAAATATCTTGATGGAACATCAATCAATAACAACAATCGATACGTCGATGCCGTGAACCGGCTATCAACAACAATATCTCAAAGGAACATCAATCAACAATAACAATCGATATGTCGATACCGCGAACCGGCTATCGACAAATATATTACCAACACGTATCGCAATGCCTTGGATCGGCCATTTACGAACAACAATAATATTTGGCATAATTTGCCGAAGGGTATCGTATCAAACAATCCCCTGATATCAACAAAATCATAAAGAGACCAAGTCTCGAAATGATACACACAGTCATACACATACATGATAACATTAATCTCATTGACCAGTACAAGTATAAAACTTGCCTCGATATCAATACAACGTACTGTTACCAATTCAGTTGATTTCGCCTTACGAATTCCCTCAGTCTCGACCAAGTTAATCTACGAACCCTTCAACCTTAACCGCAACACAACAGTCATAATTCACGATCAAACATCATACCTTATTGTAAAACGAAGGATTGATAATCAACCGGTTCGATGACGACCAATATCAATACCACCAAACCACGAACTCAATCGTTTTACCATATCTCGACTAATCATAGTCTGAACAATCCAACTCAGACACTTACAAATCCTGTCCACAATACGAGTCGAAATATGATGATCATAACAGCAACCAATTCGGACCAATAATAAGGGTCTAAATGTTCCAAACTCAATTCTTAAATACGAATTGACAAGGTTCCCTTCTCGTAAATCCATCGTTAAAATTTACTTATGACCGTCATCAATTCGAATCATCCGACTGGTTCACAACAATAGATAATCATATTAAAAAGGTTATCAAACAATCTAATCATTCGATTTGAATATTTGCTCCATACGTATGGGCTTCCAAATTCAGAGATGAATAATAGTCTCATCAAACTCATAATCACATTCGTATTCCTATACGAATATTATTTCCAACACATAGTTTAGCTCTAGATATGAATATTCCATATTCATTTTCAAAACATCAACACTTCTAAAATTTTTTTTTTCATCACCTCGTATAATTCAAGAGTTCTTCAAGAACATGAAATATCCGAAATCACGTTCAGAACAACATATTCGAGGTATATATCTCCATGTTACCATTTTCTTCATCATGTCATTCATACAATCTCAAGAATCGCAACAAAACCCTTATCACCATATGAAGAAGATCTCAATAATCATATCAACATCTGAAATCTCTTATTACAATTCCAATAAATCTCGTATAACATTATCACATGATACCATAATTGTAACACCCTGCATCCTCACAGGAATATTACACGCCGTAAACCCTTCTCACAAGGATTTACCAGGCTAAGCACCATTTCCACGTCATCCCAAAAATGCCAAAAGACCGATGACGGTAATATTTTTCAAATACAAAAAAAAATAATTTTCCAAATACCGTCAAAACGATCAAGGTTAAAATGCCAAAAACTCAGTTTAGGGAATCGGTTTTACAAAATAAAATTTCAGTTGGCAAAATACCAAAATCCATTTCAAAAATACTCACGCAGCGGATAAAAGTACAGTCCAATTTATGCATTTTCATTGAAATAAGACGAACATCAAAATACACGATTCCCAACATACTCCCTCCCAAGTAGTAATCCAAAAAGAAAAAAATGAGCCACTATCAAAGGGATATGAGGATTACCTTGTATGGACGAACCACGAAGAAAGAATAATTGAACTCCATTCCAAGAATCATTAAATCATCATAGTCATCATATGGCCTCAAGAACATCAAGATCTCTATGATTCCATAATCATAATCAACATATTCAAAGCATATCATTATCTTCCTTCAACATAAACCTCATAGAATATGGATAACACAAGAAATCACTTCAAGAATCAACAATAGTTCCATAACCAAGCTCTAATTCCATGATTCCAAGCTCACAATCATGTTAAAAGTGTTTAGAACACTCTTAAAAGTGAAGAGGGACGAGTTTTGGAGAGAAATATCTCAAAGGATCGTGAGAGAAATGAAAGGCAACACTTCAATATATAAATTGCACTCTCATTACGTACGTAGGTGTCCTTTCTTAACGACGTAACAACTTTAACGCATTTAATCCAAAATCCATAACGCACGTAACCAACTCACTGTCTCATTCCGCGATCCATTACGACGTAACCCATACCATATAACGCATTTAATATACCGATTGACTTGCTTCAGTACAATGGTTGTGTTACGTACGTAACACGTCCTGTATAACGTACGTAACACGTACGTTGACTCACCTGTCAACATCCTCCGCCGAAAGTTGCCGAAACAGGGTCCCACCTGCCGACCAGGACTCGATTCTGTCCGATGCCTTCGTTACGTACGTAATACCTTAGTCATAACGTACGTAACCATGTCAATCTTACGTACGTAATCTCACCTTATTAACGTACGTAATAATTCTATACTTAGCCAATTTCAACAATTCCTGTCCAAAGTCATGACATACCAAATACGAGCATACGGCAAAATCAATACATATACTCAATTCAATAACATTGTCATACGTTCACAACGTCCTCGAGAATAATTAACCATCCACGATATATATCCGAAAAATCGGGGTATTACACTATACCCCCCCCCCCCCTTAAAAAAAATAAGTTTCGTCCTCGAAACTTACAATCACTCGTACAAACAACATTTCAACGGGAATTCAATTTCACCAAGAATTATCGAATAATTCGAACAACATACTTACAAGTCTGCGAAGTCGAAGATCTCCCGTGATACTAGCATGCGACTCCTAAACAAAGTCTCAACATAATATCGATACACACCATTATCGCCATTAGCAACTTAACAAAATCTCAAGGAAGAGTTCACGTCCGTGACCACGGCCACGATTCTTCCTACTTTCAGCCAACATTCTGAAAGGCACACACGTGCGTAAGTATAATCCGAATCGCACATTCTCGAAGTGACCAATTCCCAAGAATACCAAGCTATAAACGAAACGATTAAGAAAAATACGAGAAGAGTGAGAGGACTTACAAGTACCGGTCGCACTGTGATGATGGCAGAGTAGTGATATCATGGCAAATGCCGACTCAATCGACCCAAAAGACCGACAGCCTAGGTATCCATAAACCTAAGCTCTGATACCATATTCTGTAACACCCCCAAGTTACTCAGGGTATATTACAGCGCCGCGAGCCCCGCCGTGGGACCCACAAGGCTAAACATACGCGGAACTATAAACTTGACCGATAAGGTCTACATACAATAGAAAGAAAGACGATACAAATGGTATTCAAAACCATAAACAATGAAACCATATACATCACTGCACAAATCAATACCTCGGCAACAAAGGCCGGAACATCAAGGAAATCAAATACATTACTCGAGTATTTTAAAATCCATTCCAAGACAACAACACCGAATGGAAGAAACCAAAAGAGATAACCGGAGACAAGACACGGTATCACACTTGCCCATCATCTTCATGCCGACCTTGCACTCCGCTGTCCGCTCTCCTGGAACTCGAAATACATGAAACGTATTTCCCCATAAAGGGGTTAGCCGTCCGAATAGCTAGTGCAAGTATAACAATATGAAACATCATACTTCTCGACAATAAAGTAAATGTAATCCGTCAATTCATCAATATCCGTCAATTCATCAATATAAGACTAGTATTAGGAATGACTAAAGTCTCAAGACGTATGTGAATTCCGTAGAAACGGTTCGTTCATATCATACGCCGTTACATGTAGGAATGCCACAAAGCGGTTCGTTCATTACATGCCAACATTATTTCATATGAATGCCGTAGAAACGGTTCGTTCATATCAACCATGGAATCGCACTGCAGGCTACGAAACCCTCAGAGGACCATAGGCCCGTCCGGAGTGGCTAGAAATAATCATACCATCAATATTTCATACTTTCAAAGTCGAGAACGTACAATCATAAATGTATACTTGCCTTTGAGACATCGAGAAATCGAACGGAGGAAAGGTATGAGTTCGGTAGGTCCGAGAACGCGCTTCCGGCACCTAAACGATTCGCAAGGAATATGACAATTAATTATCCATACTCAAATTACACGAAGAGACTCCCGAAACTCGCCTACGATTCATGTATATTCGTATATAAACAACAACGAGGGCGGACCACAACCAAACCCTCTCGATTCCGTAAAAATCACGAAATATACCATGAGTCCGTAGGGAAACTAAGAATACCAACAAGATTAATCATATTCATCATGAATTAATCGAAAAAACAGAACGAATCGGACAAAAACGTGAAAACCCCCAATTTTACCAAAAGTAGGGTTATAAAGATCTAACCTTGATTCGCTGGATCAAGGGATGATATCGGACGAACGATTGATGATATATCCCAAAGAACTCCATGGATATGTTGTTAAACAACATGGCTTCAAGCTTAGAACACGCCCAGCTGCGGAAGAGGAGAAGAAGAAGGTGAAGAATGGCGATAAAAACGTCTGGAGGGCCTTTTATAGGGGTTGACTGCCCTGCCGGACACGGCCCGTGCCGATCGGCACGGTCGTGTCGCACATCTGGCCGACAGGGACTCGACCGTGTCCTGCTTGACACGGTCGCGGCGCGGAGGGCCTTCCGATAGTGACCCGTCCGACAAATGACTGGCATGACTCGACCGTGTCCCGAACACGGCCGGCGTGTCAGCGATCGGCTCGCTTATCCTAAGAGTACGGCACGGGCCGTGTCGGACGACACGGCCGAAGTTCGGTCGGCAGAAACTTCGCATTTCCGGACGAGTACGGCACGGGCCGTGTCGGACGACACGACCGAGTCCGGTCGGCGGTGATCGGCCAAAAGCTGAAAAATGAGCGGGTGAGCTAAAACGACCATAACTCTCTCGTCCGGACTCCGATTGACTCACCGTTTGAACCATTGGAAAGCTAACTCGATGCTCTATAATATTGCAAAGATTTAGAATTTTTGGAGTTACCAAAAATTAATGGTGATCTAACAAAGTCGAACTCATACGTGGAAAAGTCGCTAAAGAACACGGAATTCAACAGAACGATACCGAAACGAACTCGGATGACAAAAAGTGTAGAATTAATCATTCTCAGGATGACGAAACGGTCCCAAGCAAGTCGTCAAAATAGACTTCCGCCAAAAATAGAAAATTTCCGGGGATCAAAATTACGGGTATTACAATTACAGTGCCGTGGACCCCCGACTGAGACCCACCAGGCGAATGAAAATGAATGAATTACACAGGTAAATGTAGTACCGATCCACATTACAACATCAATTACTCCGATGAGGAGTTTTATACAACACATCCAGGATAATACAGAATACATGTATATTTTATATGGAGATAAAATATACAACACTGAGCGAAATAAGTATTTAAGCGGAATGTCTGCAGCGGAATAAATGAAGAAAACATAAATGACTGAATAGATTGGGGCCCCCTACTAGTATCACTGGGACTCCTCGCCGTCACCGTGCTCTCCCCGTGCTTTAGCCTTGCCATGACCTGAAAAACAATATCCCCCAACGGGGTCAGTTACACAGAACAACAATCCTCAAGGGTTGAAAATACACAATCATCACATATCTGAAGTTATGAAATATCCTGTCGAAACATACGCAATCAAACATGCTATATGAATCAACTATCAGTACGGCTCAAAGGAATGGCGCCACACTACGTCCGGGATGGAAATGTGTCCGTGCACAAGCCACCAACGAGTATCGATCGAATACACGTGTGGTCTTGTACCTAATCAGTCTCACGAAGCCATCAACTCGTGTGCACAGTGCAATGTGAGGCCAACAACCAACACACGACTATAATGTGCCCGACATGAAAATCCTACACATACCAACCGGCACGCCAGTATGACCCGGAATGCCACGATATGACAAAAGTGACAACGAAAATGAATCATGACTCACCAAAATTAAATGATGGTGAAATGAATGACCGCTTAATGAAATGATTGGAACCGTCGTTCCTTATGACTGAGGTGATTATTTGACAATGACAAGTTTTGATACGGTTAATACAATGATGAATGAATTACGATTATGAATGAACAACCTCAAAAGGAATGAATATCCTTTTAACCGAGTAAGAATTAACTTACACAATACCGATGAAGAATGTCCGTCCACGAACAACGTCCTAAATGAAATGCCGGTCGCTCGAACAACCTTGAATAACAATAAGTACCGACAATCGTTCAATACACGTATCAAGCAAAAACGATCATAATCGACCCAAACGTCGATACAACAATATTCGAACTCGAATATATCGAAACCAACTCCAAGATGAGTATTTCAAACCATCAAAACACTTTCAATGATATCAATAATCCATTAGGAATCCATAATTCATGATTACAACAACATCAATCGAAAAATCCCCAATTAACCGAAGTCAACCCCAAGGGTTCTTGAAATAATTCCGAAAATAACCATTAAATCCATAGGAATATATTTATCCGAGGTAGATAATCCATATCTAACACATTCCAATGATAATCCAAGCTTACACGAAGGAATCGGAAGGAAAACCCAAAAATCCGAAATTCTAGATCCAAGAGATTAATACCTTTGATTCGATGTGATGAAGATGATGAAATGATGATTAATCTGAAAGATGAGCTTGAAGATGATGATTGATGAATACACCTCGAAGAATCCTCTCTGAATCGCTCGAAAACGCCCAAAATTACCGAAGGAGTGAAATGGGATGAATAAATGACGAACTCTGACTAAACTGTCCAATTTATAGCCAGTCCAGGTTAGCGTGCGCTAGCCCTTGTGCGTAGCGTGCGCTAACGGGAAATTTGGGTATTCCAGTGCCCACTGTCCGAACACGGTAGCGCGCGCTACGTACCTTTTGTAGCGTGCGCTACGACCATACTACTAGCGTACGCTAATACTCATAGTTAGCGTGCGCTAACGGATAATTCGATGCCCAGTACTGGAGTCCAGAAACTGTCTGTTCTCTGATCTGACCTCGATAGCGTGCGCTACAACCATTATTTAGCGTGCGCTATACAATCGGTTGCGTACGCTAAAAACAACACATAGCGTGCGCTATGAATTAGTCCAATGCAGTCCAGTAGCCACTGGACTCAACCCTGATCTGTCCTTAGCGCGCGCTACACCACATATTAGCGTGCGCTACTACAACTCACTAGCGCGCGCTACTTACCATTCGTAGCGTGCGCTACTTATAACTCACCTGCAGTCCAGTACCTTCTGGACTGCAGCCAGGGTAACCTTAGCGTGCGCTAAAACTGAGTGGTAGCGTGCGCTACCTATACCCAATTAGCGTACGCTAAAAGGAGTATGTAGCGTGCGCTACTCCTCACGCACAGCTCGCAACGAAAATGACAATGATGATAAACACGGCACGAAACTCCAATCAGATTAGTGATGAATGACGATTGATACACGATACAATTACTCTGAATGATGAATACCATGACGGAATACGAGTGACAATTGATCAATAATGAATGAAATGATTGAGTATCAATTACTGAATGATAAATACTGAATGATAATTACTGAATTACAACTGGGAGGATCTGATCAGTTTACTACGTAAGAACATCGGAGTCTTTGCCTGGTCGCATCAAGATATGGTCGGCATAAGTCCTGAACATGTTTGCCACTATCTAAAAATTGACCCGGCAAGGAAACCTGTTCACCAGAAACGTAGGAAATTCGGTCCTAAGAAGTACGCAGTGCTCACATAGAAGTCAAAAAGCTGCTCGACAACCAACTAATCGGAGTAGCTACAGATGAGCCTCAGTGGGTAGCCAACGCGGTGCTCGTCAAAAATCCGAGCAACTCCTGGAGGTTATGCATCGACTTCACCGAGCTCAACGCAGCATGTCCAAAAGACCACTTTCCGATGCCTCATATTGACCACTTGGTCGATAGCACGGCAGGCTGAGAAATGATGTCGTTCATGGATGCCTTCGCCGGGTACCATCAGATCCCCATGGCGGAGAAAGATATAAGACACACATCGTTCCACACGGAAAAAGACGTGTACTCTTGGGTCCGGATGCCGTTCGGTCTGAAGAATGCAGGAGCGACCTACCAGCGACTAGTCAACGGGATGTTTGCCAACCAGATCGGAAAGACCATGTAGGTCTACATTGGCGACATCGTAGTCAAAAGCCTCAAAAAGGAAGATCACCTCAATGACCTTGCCGAGACGTTCGCCATCCTCGAGAAGTTCAACATGAAGCTGAACCCCAAGAAATACAACTTCGGGGTAAGCTCCGGAATTCCTGGGGCACATCGTGAGCCAAATAGGGATTGAGGCAAACCCCACCAAGATCCAGGCGATCCTCGACATGCAGGAGCCACGGAATGTCAAGCAGGTGCAACGCCTGACAGGTTGTCTAGCTGCCCTTAACCGTTTTATTTCCCGGCTCGGAGATAGAAGCAAGCCATTCTTCGCGACAATAAAGAACAAGAAGTTTGCGTGGACAAAAGAGAGTCAAATAGCATTCGCCAAAATCAAGGAGTATCTATCTAACCCCCAGATCTTGGCGAAGCCGATCCCCGGCGAAAAGCTATTCCTTTACCTGGCGGCCTCGGAGGTCGCGCTGAGTGCTGTATTAGTGCGAGCAGAGGGGCAAGCCCACTTGCCGATCTACTACGTTAGTCAAGTGCTCCACGACACGGAAACGCGATACACACCTCTGGAGAAGATCGCCTACGCTCTAGTCATGAGTGTTCGCAAGCTAAGGGCCTACTTCTTCGAACATCAAGTGGAGGTTCTGACGACTCTCCCCTTAAGACAAGTTCTGCACTGGCCAGACACCAACGGGCGACTCCTCAAATGGTCACTGGAGATCGCCCAATACGGTATCACGTCCGCTCCTCGCACGGCGATCAAAGGCCAAGCTCTGGCGGACTTCGTGGTGGAATTAACATTCCCTCCCAGTCCGAGCTAGGTCGGTCGTCCTGCTTGGAAGTTGTACGTAGATGGCTCAGCAACCGGCTCACGAGAAGGGGCAGGGATTGTCCTTATCAGCCCCGACGGCCAAAGTTTTACAAATGCTGTGCGTTTCGGGTTCCGTGCGACCAACAATGAAGCCGAGTACGAAGCTTTGGTAGGCGGGCTCGATCTAGCCCTCGCCCTGGATGTTCGCCGTGTCCTCATTTTCATGGACTCCCTCTTGGTCGTGAACCAAGTCAAGGGAGAATATGAGGCGCGCGGCGAACAAATGATCAAATACCAAGAACTGGTCGCCGAAATGCACGAAGTTTGAAGAAGTTCTGGTCGAACAAAGTCCCGAGAGAGCACAACTCCCAGGCCGATGCCCTATCCAAACTAGCATCATCAGATGGGGCAACATATTTCTCTAACATCCAAATCACAAAATCAGCAAAGCCGGCGATCGACAGAAGCCTGATTACCACAGTTACCAACGCCGAAGAGGACTAGATGACTCCGCTCATTAAATACTTGAAGGACGGAACGGTCCCCGCCGACCGTATCAAAGCTCGTCAGCTTCAGCTCCGTGCGACCAGATACACCCTATTGGACGACTGGCTTTACAAGCGAGCTTTCAGCCTTCCTCTCCTCAAGTGCATTACGCCGTAGGAAGGCCAACTCGTTTTAGCCGAGATCCATGACGGGATCTGTGAAAATCACGCTGGGGGACGAACTCTCATCCACAAAACGACCAGGCAAGGTTTTTTCTGGCCTACACTACAAAAAGATGCGATCGCCTATGCCAGATCGTGTCACAGGTGTCAAGTGATGGGCCCGAACATCAAGCTTTCCCCCGAACAGCTCACTTCTATGTACATCCCATAGCCGTTCGCCCAATGGGGCATCGACCTCATCGGTCCCTTGCCGACGGTGCCAGGAGGATGTAAATTTGCCATCGTGGGGGTCGATTATTTTTCACGAAATGGACTGAGGCCGAACCACTCAACAAGATCGGCCAAGAACAAGTAATCAAGTTCATTTGGAAGAACATCATATGCCGGTTCGGTCTACCCCAGGCTATCATCTCCGACAACGGAAAGCAGTTCGACGGCTTGGAAGTCATGCAATTCTACGAGAAATGGGGAATCAAAAAGTTGTTCTCGGCTCCTTACCACCCTCAGACGAACGGGCAGGTAGAGGCTGTAAACAAGATCCTCAAACGCACGATCAAAGCAAGACTTGAATCCAAACAAGGACGATGGGCGAGCGAGCTCCCGGACGTTTTATGGTCCTACCGTACAACGACCCAAAACTCAACCGGCGAAACCCCGTTCGCCCTTGCCTTCGGAATAGAAGTGGTGATCCCTTCGGAGATCGCCATCCTCAGCCATCGAACTGAACAGGAAATGACGGCGGACAATGATGTAGCCCGACGAATCGACTTGGACATGCTCGAAGAACGGTGACTGACCTCGGAAATGAAGAACACAATCCACAAAAGGAGATCCGAGAAATTCTTCAACTCGAAGGTCAAGAAAGACGGTTCCAAGTGGGCGACCTAGTCCTCAAAAAGGTCCAGACTTACACAGGAGTCTTTGGCCCGAATTGGGAAGGCCCCTTCAGGATATCTAAGTGGCTAACTAGGGGAGCCTACGAACTCGAACACCCTGACGGCACTCCGGACCAATATCCTTGGAACGCCGTACATTTGAAAAAATACTACCAGTAAAAACTTTGTATTCAGTTACCCAATATACGCAGATTTTAATGAGATTCTTCAATCCCCTATATATGATTCGCCTCGACGAAAACAAACAACTAAAAAGAGGATGACTCGCTCGCCCTACAATAAGTCGTCGTCTAACCTGACAGACCTATGCAAGCGATCGCCCCTCCAAGCACAACGTATACCGTCGAGGATCGTCATTCAACATGGCGATCCGAGGTAGAAAAGTGCAGCCATGGTCCTGGAGGTCGATGGAACCGACAGCTTCGTCCATGCAATGTTCCTTTGGGCTGCGATCGCTCGCCCTTCGTTTAAATACGAGGCGAGCGTAGCCGAAGGACCCTCCAAATAAATCTGTGGACACCCTCGCGCGCCCTCAAAAGTACATCATCTAACATGATGTACCCGGACAAGGCGACGCGTCCCTACCCCGTCACAACGTATACCATCGAGGGTCGCCATCTAACATGGCGACCCGAGGTAGAAAAGTGCTAACAAGCCGCGGACGTGGAGTCGAATAAACCGACGACGCCCCGTGCAAGGACTCCTCCAGACTAAGACCGCTCGCCTGTCGTTTAAATACAAGGCGGGTGCAGCCTAACGGAGGACCCTAACCATAAAGTGAGTCGCGAGACAGACCTACAGATGGAATGTCCCTCGCACACAAAGACATGGTTATGGAGGTCGGTCCATCGAACTCCGCGACCGTGCACAGTTCCTCAAAGTCGAAACAGTCGACCTCCCTCGAAGAATCAGCAAAACTAAAGATAGCTCACCAAACATACTATTTTCGTTCCCTTACTTACACTAAGTAAACAAAAACAAGGGGCAAAGTGGAGCTATTCCTAAAGGCGATCGGGAGGAAGGGACCATACACGATCGGCTTTGTTCAGACATACACATGACGATCGGTTTTGTTCAAGAAATTCACAAGTAAAAATTTTCAAGTGCACCAATACATTCGGATCTATTCGGACAATTGTGCAAAGTCGAAGTGATACGGAACATTCAGACAGTCGATCATACAAACAAGGCATCAGGTGCGATTGTGTAAACACTTGTATAAATTCATATGAAAACATTCAGAAGAGGCGATCGTACATATAAAGAATCAGATGCAAAAAGAAGTATTTTATTACATTCAAAATGATCGTACATACAAGCCCGAAAGCAATACAAGGAAAAACTGGAAATTACAAAGCAAAGGAAAACAAAACAAACTCTAACGTCACTCAGGCCACCCCCGACTGGCCTTCGCCTCCAGCAGACGGATCGGCGCGCGCTTCCTCACCGGCTTCAAGATAAACAAGTTTATCCGGAAACGGATACCAGCTCAGATCGATCCCTTAGTCGGTGAGGTCGAGGATCGGCAGGGAGAAGTCCGGCTGCAGAGGATGCTCGAGTACATAGACTTTGAAGGTTTCCATCATAGGGCCCACCTCGAGCCCTACCTTCCTGGCTGCACGTATAGCGTCGGCGTAAGCCATATAGTATGCGAACTCGCCGACGTACTCCACATTAAGGTAGGGATCGGTCTCGATCGCCTTTAACTGCTCCTTCAGCCCCGCGGCCGTCTTGTCCGCATCCGCGAGCTCGGCTACCTTGGCAGCCAGTTCCCCATTTGCTTTCTCCAGCTCGCCGTTGAGCCGGTCCACTGTCGCCTTCAGCCCAGTCACCTCCTCCTGCGAGGCCGCGTGCAACCGGCGAGCATCCGTCATCTGGTCACGGAACCGATCTGCCACCCCCCGGTACCGGTCAAGCTCCTGCTTCATCCGGTCAAGGTCCTGTTTGGCTCGCTTGGCCGTCTCCAGGTACTCTTTCTCCATGGCCACTATCCTATTAGCGAACTCGACATTCTGGTTTCGAGCAGCCTCAAGATCTTGATGGAGGCGAGCAGTAGAGGGTCGCCCCTCGTAATCCTTAACGGCTTGGGCGGCCATCATCGCCGCCTGGAGAGTCAGGGCGAGTGTCGCCTGCATGGCATCTCCAGACCGCCGACGAGCAATCGCGTCAAGGTCGGTCGTCCAGGCCTTAGGAAGAGAGGTGATGGCCTGGGAGACGTAGGAAGGAATGTCGATGGATTGGCGCGGGGACTTGCTCGCCAAGAAATCCAACACCATCGGCGAGGTGTTCGGATCGGCAAGACGGACCCTGCAACACAAACAAAAAACGAAGGAGTTAGTATACATCCTACACAAGTAGCCTAACCCAGAAAGACCAAACCAGTCTTACCTCGGGGCCAATTCGGGGTCGCGGCCGAAAAAGGGCTTGCCCCGCGGAGTCTCAGCATCAGCGATCGCCGCCGTCTTCAAGAAGGCCGCTGAGGCCGAAGACCCCTCCGCCATTGGGACAGCGGAGATAGGCGGCGCAGCAACCGGCGGCACCACGAAGGATGCCTACGCAGCAGCAGTCGGCAGGGGCTCCTCCGGCCTCCGCCTCTTGCGGTTGCGCTGGAGCTGGTCCTCCTCCCGAGCTTCCAGCTCGACGACCGGCACTATAGTAGGTCTCTCGTTGGGGACAGGATGGGACGTCGTTGCAGGGGCACGACCCGCCTTCTTTCCTTGGTGGAGACGACCCAAGAGACCGGGGTTCGACATCAAAATCTCTCTCGGGGGCTCGGAATAACGGGGGAAGTGGACCTGTGTCAAAGAAAAAATTCAGACAAGTTAGACATCTCTTTCAATCAGACGATCGTCAAGCAAGAAAGAGGAAGTAAAAATTTATACCTGGAACCTTCAGGTGGCGAGGAAAGCGAAACAATCGAGCGCCCAACCAGTGAGGTTCGTTGTTGACCGTGCGAACGTCGAGGTAGCTGTCCGGCAAACCACGGATCCGCTCCCAGACGATCAAGAAATCAAAAGGAAGGTCGCCGATTTCCGGAACAAGAAAGCCTGCAAAAAGGAAACCAAATTAGATCAGTTCAAGATGTATCCGAACAAAGGGAGAGTTAAAACCCTTACTCGGATTCCTCTCCCGAAAACTGGTGGGGATATCCAACTCTTCCTCTGGCTTATCGCTCGATGCCGACCGCCACGCTCCGCCGACCCAGCACCATTTTGTCAGGTCGCCCCAAACTTTGTTCGGCACCCCAAGGACCACTCTACCCATGCGACCCTGAATGTGGTAGCCGCCGACCGATCCCTTCTGCACAGTCAGCTTGAAGAGATGGTTCATTTCCAGCACAGTAGGTAGACGGAACAACCGATGACCGCCAAAAAGTGTCAAGGTGCTAATAATCTGCAGCCAGGCGTTCGGCGTCAACTGGAGCGGCGCCACATTCCAGGCGATCAGCAAATATGACATGGTAAACGGCAATGGGAACTGCAAACCGGCCTCCAGGATCATTTCGTTGACAGTGACCAAACACTCGGGAGGTTGATCGGCACGTTCATTCTCCGAGGGCACGTACAATGAGACATCAGAAGGGATATGGAATTTTGCCCTCCAACGACTCAAGTCTTTCCTGGTTGCCGAACTCCCGATCTGACCGAGGGTCCACGGGGAGCGGTCCACGGCCCGAAACGCCGTCCGCTTCACGAGCTCATAGGGGTGGGCGGCAGAGTATGCTCCGAAGTCAAACTGGGGATGTGGTCCGGCAATCCCCTCCATAAGACCGGCGAACTCCAAAAAAGCCCGGGCAAACACGCTGTTCTGCTCCCAGTACAGCCTCACCACTTCATCCTCATCCACCGGCGATCCCCTCTGCCCCACCGCCGCTGCCGATCTCGCCACGTCGGCCTCATTGAAGAGCTCTTCAACCTCCGCGGGTGTAATTCCCGCAAGGATGGCCTCGACGGCCGTCTCCATGTGAAGAACCGCGGAGGTTTCTTCCCGGACAGGCGAAGTCGCGGCGGCAGAAGAACTACCGGCCTCATACGCTTTGGATACTCCTCCAGACATGTTTCGAAGAGTAAAGGGGGGAGAGAATTTTTGTTCTTACCTAGAAAGGAAGTCGGTCGGCACAAGAAGCTTCAAGGAAATTCGTCAGAGTCTCGTCTAAAAGGCAAGGGCGCATAAAGAGTGGAACTGAAGTGACCCTAGCCCTTTTATAGGCGAGTGCAAGGACCTCTGTGCAAATAGGTGGAATCCCGGGGGCTGAAGTACAACCGTCGGGAGGGGGACACATTAAATGTAGCCCTCGAAACCCGCGTACGTATCGTTTCGAGGTCACGCCAGGCGACATGTCTGACAAACCGTCGGACCCCCCCAACGGGAGCGCGACGCGTGTCCCTGCAACGTTTCGAGAGCCCGCCTCCATTTCCCGCTATTTCCAGCGCATAAGGAGATCATCCGGATTCGAAATCAGTTCGTACAAGCGACGATCATCCTCGTCATAAACAGACGAGTCAATCGTCCAAATTAGGCGATCGCCAACAGTGCCACCTCACCCCATGTTTTCAACATCGGAGCGAGCTGGGGGCAATTGTTGTGCGACGATTTATACGCCTCGATGGCGATCGGCGTAATGGTCAAGTGCCAGCCATAGAAGACAGATACTGGGCAAGTGCCTAGCGGTCGACATCCAAGGCGATCGTTTATCGACATCTGGCGATCGCCTATAATGTCCGACTGTAGACGATCGTCCCGTACCACGAATGAATCCAACATCCGTCAGAGTCGTCGAATACCGAATCTCGGGTGAACACTCACGTGCAGATCCGCAAAAAGCGCCAGAAGACAAGGCCTTTTGACCCCACCCTGTCACCACCTTCACACCTACCGACAGGTACAAAGTGGGTCCTCCCCAGACAGCGACTCAGGACGCGTGCGGACTCCTCATTGGCTCGCACATACGGCTGCCAGCAGCAGCCGCAGACTTTAAGGAAACAGTCCCACGTGATGAGACGATCGCCCGCCTTATTCTAATATAGAAAACGGCGGTCGCCCGCGACGGACAAGGAGGACCTAGCGACCTCCTCTCCTATAAATAGAAGGCCTCCAGCAGTAGAGATGTTAAACGGGCTAGCCCTAGCGGTTCCGGGCTAGCCCTAGTGGGCTTCGGGCTAAACGGTCCGGGCTAAAAAAGCCCGGATTTAAACGGGCTAGGAAATATTGGCCCTAACCCTAACCTTAACGGGTTTCGGGCTAAACGGGCTAAACGGGCTAAATATTTAAAAAATCTATTTTTTATTTTTTTATAAGTAAAAAAAACAATAACAATATATTTTATATATATAGTAACAACTATACTATAATAAATATAACAAAAAATACACTTTTATGTATATATATATATATATATACTATATTAACAAATACAGTAATAATATATATTATATATAATATTAATATAGTGTATATAGATATATAATCTATATTAATATTATATATATAATCTATATTAATATTATATATAATATATATTATTATTGTATTTGTTAATATAGTATATATATATATATATACATAAAAGTGTATTTTTTGTTATATTTATTATAGTATAGTTGTTTCTATATATATAAAATATATTGTTATATATATATATATATATATATATATATATCGGGCTTCGGGCTAGCCCTAACGGGCTTCGGGCTAAACGGTCCGGGTCAAAAAAGCCCGGATTTAAACGGGCTAGGAAATATCGGCCCTAACCCGATTTTTTTGCGGGTTAAACGGGCCAGCCCTACGGGCCCGAGCTCGTTTAACATCTCTATCCAGCAGTGGCCAAAGGACTGAATTTCAGTCACACATGCGGACAGAGTGAAAAACAGTACAAAGACAACACAGTGAAACTCATTCACGTATACATAACATAAAAAGCAAGAACTCACAGAGCATCATATCTGGTTCTTCCGGCAATCTTCACGCTCTATAGCTAAGATAACTAGAGTCTTTACACTCATTGTAATTACACTCTAACATTAATATTTGTACTCCAAAGTATTTGTATTAATAACATCTCGCGAGAGCATTAAAGCCCGGGACTAACAACCCCGACAAATATTGTGTTATTTACTTTCCCACGGAAGTGTTCTCGCATTTGTTTGTTACTCGACCATTCCAGCAATATCATGTTCGGATAATATTTTGGGTAACAACAGATTGTTTATTAGATTTTTGCTTTTTTTTTTCTTCTAAAATTTAGAATTTTTGTAGTGCTTGGTTAGAGTAATTTCTGAATCCTTATTACTAACTCGAGAGCTGAGGATATTTAAATATATCCTGCTCGGAACACGTGTCATTATATGGTTAGCTCATATATGTGCAGATAGACGATAATATTGATTAGACATTTGTCTTCTTGCTGGCGCGACAGTTGACCCAATTTGCATGGATGAGACTCCAACTGTCTGGCGATTCGAACACGTAGCGTCCTACCTGTGTTTATCGGTTCAGATTGATCATCTCTTCGATCGAGGCCGTCGGTTTTTGGTCAATTCTTAGGACGTGTGATCAGATCATCATGTTGTCGGTCTGAATGGTCGGGACCATTAATGTTGGGTCCAGATATTGGGGTCGGATAACTCGACCCGTCTTAGCCGGGGCAATGTGTGAGTTCATAATTTATTCCATTTGTTGATTCATAGAGGCTGGATATCGAAATTGAATAGTATCCAAACCAATTTTTAGAATATCCCCTGCTGGATGCATTACACGTGGCGTGTATGTGGGGTGTAGATTGATGTACTAGGTGGAGAACCCCACATACACGCCATGTGTCGTACATCCAGCAGAGGATGCACTACGTGATGATGCAGATGGATGTCAATGGGTCGGGTATGGTACGAGTATACCTCCTCCATATCCTACCCTATTTGATTCGGATCGGGTTCGGGTATTGCCCATCGGGTAATCGGGTACCCAATGGGTATTCAGGTACCCATATACCCTATATTTAAGAATATAAATAGGCTAAAATGCTCCTGGGGTCCCTTAACTTAATTTCAGATAACGATTTAGTCCTTTATCTTTTTTTTTCCAACTAAGTCCTTTATCTTTCCAATTTTAAGCAAAGTTAGCCTTTTCCGTTGGTCTCCGTTAACTGTTGTTTAAGTGGCAGTTAAGTTGCTGACTATCACCTACGTGGCTATAAATATTCCTACGTGTCAAATCCCTAACCTATGTGTCAATTTTCCTAGCCTATGTGTCAAATTCCTAACCTCCACCTCCTAATCTCCAGTTCTAAGTCCACCGAAATAAACTTGGTCCTCGACGAGAATCAAACTATCGCCGACCAATTTATCGGCGCCAGAGTTTACTGGAAAATCGAGAACCGCGAGAAAGATGGCGCGAAATCTGATGAGTGCATACTTTGGTTACTCGTAATGAGGATTAGGAAAAACGACAAGCGCAGAATTTTAGTACCCTATCTGCAGCATATCCACCAAACATTTGATGAAATTGAGCAGAAGCGAAAAGAGGTGAGGCTGTTCGTCAACGCAGAGAACGAGCCGCAGAGGTACGGGGTTGGAGATCGACTCCGTTCACGCATCCAGCGACCGTGGAGACGATCGACTATGATATCTACGAAATCAACCTGCAAAAGGTCCAAAACGACGCTAACTTGAAGTGCCTCCTTCTGCAAATGACGAAAAAATCCATACTCGTGATGGAGGATCTGGATCGTTACCTGGACGAGAAATCGACGGCGGCGTAGGTTAGGGGATTAGGAGATTAGGAGATGGAGGTTAGGAATTTGACACATAGGCTAGGAAAATTGACACATAGGTTAGGGATTTGACACGTAGGAATATTTATAGCCACGCAGGTGATAGTCAGCAACTTAACTACCACTTAGACAACAGTTAACGGAGACCAACGGAAAATGCTAACTTTGCTTAAAATTGGAAAGATAAAGGACTTAGTTGGGAAAAAAAAGATAAAGGACTAAATCGTTATCTGAAATTAAGTTAAGGGACCCCAGGAGCATTTTAGCCATATAAATATTTTTAATATATATCATATATACATTTAATATAATTAATAAATTCAATTTAGTATAATAAATATTTAAAATATTATATTTTATATAATAACATACATAATATATAATATAATATAATATTTATGTATAATATATAATAATGATAATATATCTATATAATTCAAACGGGTACGCGGATCGGGTAATCGGGTCGGGTAATCGGGTAATTTACTATACCCATACCCTACCCTACCCGTAACCGATCACAAAATTTCGGGTTCGGCCAATACCCGATCCAATTTCGAGTTTATCCGACGAGTAGAATCGGCGGATAAAATTGACATACCTAGATGCTCTATGAACGGAACCCGGAATAAGGGCGGGTTTGGGGGAAATGGAGAAATGTGTGGGTGGGGCTGTTTGGGGACAACTTGTGGGGGTGGGGGTGGGGTGGGGGTGGGGGGTGGTAGCCCTTTGGGGAAATGTGTGGGCGGGGGCTGTTTGGGGACATGTGGGGTATTGTGTAATGTGCTTTACTTTTCTCTCAATCAGGCCTAATTGATATTGGTATCTATCTATATCTATATAAAAATTGAGTTTCATGTATTAATTTGAGTATTTATGTCAATTTATATATATATATATATATATATATATATTTTAATGTGAGATTTACGTAATAAGGTAGAATTAATTCATATCAATTGAAATATCATACTCTCTAAAGCTTTTTTAAAGCTTTAAAGAGCTTTTACAAACCACAATAAAAAAAATGCACAAATAAAAAACATATGCATACATGTTCATTGTCATAAGCTAAATTAATTCAACCAATTAAAACATGTCAAAGTCTCATTATTAAATTTTAAGAATTTCTATAGTCATGCCACACAAAGCATGTTTATTGTTTAACTCTTTCAACTTCTTCTTTGAGGTATTATACTCCCTTATAAACAAACAAAAAAAGTCACACAACTCACCCACAAAACAGTCACAACCATCACCTCCAAGAAAGCATTCTTCTGCCACGCCCACCGGAATCACGCCAACATCAATCGCTGTCACGACACCAATGAATATTAATTCAATAGGTGGTGTTTGAGCTTGAGTGGTTTCATTGTTGTTTTAGTGGTTCCATTCGACATACCAAACTTGAAATCTCAAACAATTTTCTTATAAACAATTAAACAACTAAAATGTTTCTATTCAAAATAGCTCTGAATACCTACAAACCATGAGATATCCAAAACATTATAAAATCAAATTGTCAATTCCCACCAAATCTTTAAAAATAAAGATGATATCGAGTTCTTTATAGCCAAAATAATGGATCGATTGCCAAGATGGGTTTTCAATATTTATGAGTATCAAAGGAATTGAGCTAAGGGTGTCCACATCGTTGGTTCTACCTTCTCGACCACCGAAACCCCACCACCATCGCCATAACCGCCGCCACCGAAATATCCAGATTCGAACACAAAACCAAAACCCGAGTTTGTAACTTACTTATAAGCTCGAAACACATTCTAGAGGAGACCCGAGATTCCAGCGATGGAGGTTTGTTGGTGGTGGTTTGGCGACAAGGGTGTGGTTACGTGGTGGTTTTGGCCGGTGTTTGGTTGTTGATGGATGATGGTTTAGCGAGAGAAATGAAAGGGTCGTATATGTTTTGTGATGAAAAAAAAAGTGTGTTTTTGGGTGGAGGATACAACTTACAAGTAGTTAATTTTGATAGATATAATAAAATTAAAGAAAATATTATGAAAGGACAAAAATACCCTCTTATTTAACAGTCAAACTAATGGAGTTAGAAAATTCGGATCAAATCCGAAACGGATGTTTCACTTTTTTGGGGCAATTCTATATATACTCAACTTAAACATAATAATTTCATATTTTCTTAACAAATTCTTTAAAGGCATTGTACTTATGCACTAAAAATTTGTGTTTGGGGGAAATGTGGTATTTTAATTTTCAGATTGGCTAAATATAGAATTATCCTTTCACTTTTGGACCAAACCTAAAACTTTTCAAAATTTGACTGAAAATGAAATAACCCGCAAACTACAAGGACTAAAAATGTAGTTAACTCTAATTTTAAAGGATAATAAATTCAAGTCTGTCAATTCAAAATGGAAGGCAATGCAAAGATGATAGACATTAAAAAATTTTTGATTATATTACAGAAAAATAAAGATGGTTTTAACTAATTTTGGAAATTTACAAATTTAAAAATTTGCGGTTATACAGTCTTGAGAACACACATACCACGAATTACATGCAAATGACGCAAAATAACATTATTTACATAAAAAAATACTCTATGAACAACTAAGAGTAATTTTTTACATCTAAAAACTATAAACAACTAAGGAGTGAGAGTGAAATATGTAATAAAAATCATAATATTTGCCATAAGGATTTTAAAGTATAAAAATATGTGAGAAACATTAATTCAAATACGTAGCATCGTAGGCGTAATAAGTGTTTGATTAAATGGCAACAAATCATTCATTTTAGATGATCGTACATGTTTGGTAACTTGACTATATAAATGTCAATTCGATATCTTAATGTGTTATATATGAACCCATTGTTTGAAATCAACCTCATATAGTACTCCACATATTGACGCTAGGATGCATCACCGAATAAGCTATATATGATAGTTTGATGCTACTAATTAAAAATTAGTTCGTATTGATTTCTGTAAACACGAACAAATGTTTTGCTTCAGTGATAAATAATTCATCTTAAGAAATGCACATTTAGTTTTTTTTTTTGTGTTAGTATCATGTATAAATATATTGCACATTTTGATTACAAGTCATTTAACCTGTCAATTACCCAGCCTAGGCCATACTCGATATTAAATACGTTAGATAAAAATACGATATTTTAACTTAGAATAATTTCACTCGAATAATAAAAACTGTGAATGCTCGGGCTTTGAAATAATATGTAATATAAATATGATATTCGATATTAACGAAGATAAAGTACCCGTGCTTTAGAGTGAATAAAGCCCGTGCATCGCACGGGCCATGATGTCTCGTGACTTAAAATAAAAATGTTGCTGTTGTAATATGAAATTAATTAACTGTATTTAACTAAATTTGTATTTGATAAAAATTATTTTTAAATTATTTTTAAGATGTAAAAAATATTAATTTTTAGTGTTTTTATGACATCTTCAACGAGCAACCGTAATATTGCTTCCAATATATATTGTCAGTGACCTATATAAATTAAAAAATAACTGCTTTTTTTATCTAACAAACACTGTCCAATAAAGTTCATCAAAAAACTGCTTAGTTTGTCAAAGGGGACTTTAGACCTTTTATTTTGGATGAGGTACAAATTTTTATACTTGATTATTTTTACAAAAATATTATTCTTCAAAACTATCTATTTTCACTTTTTTAATGAATATTTTCATTTATATAAAAAAAATATTAATTTGAAAATAAAATTTCATTTTGAGGACAAACTATTCAATTGATATGATATTATGTTTTAAGGTAGATTTTATATATGGTATGAATAAAGTGATACTCCTTAACAATATACAAATACATACTGAAGAGTATGAATAGAAATAATATTCTGACAGTATAAATGAGTTTATTAAATTATAAGTAAAATACAAATATTTCTTAAAATTTTAATATTTTGTAATAATATAAATAAATATTATATTAGAAAAAATACAGTAAATCTTGAAGAAGTAAAATTTTGTAATAAATGTAAAAATTCTTAAAAATAAATATGAATTCTAAGTTTATAAATATATTCTAAAATGTTGAAATGTATACTATATTATATATAAATCGTGAAAAATTGAAGTATAATTGTTTTAATAAATGTAAAAATGTACAAATAGAATGAAGAACAGTAGTACAAAAATGATAAAAATTTCTAAATTTTTTTATTAGAATACTAAAAAATATAAATATATTCTTCAAATAAAAAATATTTATTTATAAATCTAAGAAATACAGTGTCATTCGTGCATCTTGCACTATTTGAGCAATTAGATTAAATAAAGTTGAACCATAAATATAAAAGTGTACGAGAATAATAATTTCAGACATTAAACACCTGCTCAAATTCTAAATATATATTGTATTTCAAAATATAACAGACATTGATTATAAATAAGTTCAGAAAAATTACATGTAATCAAAAAAATTAGATTCTAGAAAATTCAAATAGATTTTGAAAAAACAAAAAAATGAAACAAACACAAATTTAATATTATATTATTTTTATATAGTGTATATAATTTCTCTAAACATTAACTAAAGTTTTTGGAATTCTAAAATAGTTTCAGTCTATCTGATAGTTTAGTTGGATTTCATACTGACTTAGACGATGGATACTAATGTGGTTGAGTTAGATTTTAATTTCAATGTTAATAATTATCAAATAATATGGTTATTGGATAAAAAAATTACTTTAGAAATTTCAAAAATAAATAATAGACTTGTCATGTTATAAGAGTGTTAAATATATTTTATATTTTGTCTGTTTTTTTTCAAAGTTATAAAGAAAAAATAAAAAATATAGTATTATTTTGATAAGTGTACAACATATAGATCGTAGTATTAATGATCAACGATGATGATCAATTTAAGTTCTAGTGAATAGAAGACGACTACATGTATAAGGTACTACAATCTGAACCTATTCGAAAAAAGATCCAATAAACTTTTTCCAAACAAGAAGGGTGATTAAATTTAAATCTATGTACACCGAGACTTGAGGTGGGGGAGTTCGGACTATTTTCCTATGGGTAGTAGAATGGAAAAGGTGTCCGTAGAGGATCCGCATCCTATCCATTAACGACCAAAACAAACCTTCGGGAAAAACAGTGAACTCAACTGTTGTCTATGCCGGCAAAGACAAAAATTGGGAGATAATACATATTTTGAATGTGAAATTGCCTACATTATTTCACATGGGTTAAGATTGTCTATAATATCTTCTTTGATTGATAAAGGAAAAAAAAAAAAAAAACATTTGAGATGTTTTAGCTCAATTTGGAATAAGAATTTGCATTACGTTTTCCATGGAGATAGGGGTATTACTTACTCCGTCTCGCTCAAAGATTTACATTTACTCTTTTTTTGTTTCTTTAAAATTTTTATATTTATCACATTTACACGATCAAATCAAACAACCATCTTTTACTTTTTCATTTCTACCACACACTCATCATCAATATTTTTTACTTTTCAATCTACATCATACATTTGTCATCCTTACTTACCAAATCTAAGAAAGTTGATAGTATTATAATATTACTACATACAACTGTTTAGTTTTACCAAATAAAAATAAAAAGAGAACAGGAATGATTTGATAAAAGAAAGAGAAGCAATTCTACCTTTTAAATTTTTTTTTTTTATAACTCAGTTTCTAGGCTAACAGCTCCGCTTTTTCATCACTGCCACCAAGTTAAATTGTGGGATGTACACAAACTGATCAGTGTCTTATCGGGTTCTGCTGACGTACAACCAGATACTCCCAAGTAAAGAGAACATGAAGTCATCCCCCGAATCGAATCCACACAAATGATATTCAGTATGAAGTCTTGTCAAAGACTTAATTAGAACGTATATGCCCCGGAAAAGATTTTAAAATTGAGACAAGAGGAATAGAACCCCTAACCTCCACCCCACATAAATTTTTACACCCATATGGTGGCCAACTGGACTAACCAGTTGGTTACCTTTTAAAATATTATAAAGAGGAGAGATTGATGAGTGGCATAAATAGATAGATAATGGGTAAAAAGTTGTAGCTCCAAAATTTGAAGCTCGAGTCTTAACAAAAATAAGTATTAGGGGTTGTTTATTTTTTTCCATTAATCTCTAAATGGATTAAGCTGTCTGAGTGGATTAATCTGTCTGATTTGGAAAAATACCTTGTTGTTTCTTTCTTTTCTGAATGAACTATCTGAATGACAGAAATGACCATTTTACCCCTCAATATGAATTAAGTCCTTTTTTATAAAGGACGGATTGAGCATTTTAATTTATATAATCAATTTATATAATATAACATAATATATATTTTAATTTATAATATAATACATATTCATAAATCATATTATAATTTTCAGGTATATTTAAATAATCAGACAATATTTTTATAAATATATTAAGTTATAATATATAGTTATATTAATTTTTTTAATAGTTAATATAAAAAAAATCAATTTAAATAATATAAGATAATATATATTTTACTTTATATTATAATATATATTCATAAATCAAATTATCATTTTCAGGTATATTTAAATAATTAGACAATATTTTTATAAATATATTAAGTTAAATTTTAATATATATAGTTATATTAATTTTTTAATAGTCAATATACAAATATCAATTTATATAATATAACATAATATATATTTTAATTTATATTATAATATATATTTATAAATCATATTATAATTTTCAGGTATATTTAAATAATCAGACAATATTTTTATAAATATATTAAGTTATATTTTAATATATAGTTATAATAATTTTTTTAATTGTTAATATAAAAAAATCAATTTATATAATATAACATAATATATATTTTAGTTTATATTATAATATATATTCATAAATCAAATTATAATTTTCAGGTATATTTAAATAATCAGAAAATATTTTGATAAATATATTAAGTTATATTTTAATATATATATATATATATATATAGTTATATTAATTTTTTATCAATAAATAGTTTATATTTGATGACTTTTAAATATATAATATTAATATATATTTTAAATTTATACTATACACTCAATTTTAATTAAGATTATATGATAATTTATACTATATATACTCAATTCTTTTATTATTACAGAGGGTAATTTTGGTATATTGAGGAAGTATTTCTGGCTTAATGGTAAGGACACCCCAAAAGTTGCTTAATGAAAAAGACATTATTAAGATCATTAAGTTGAAAGTAAACAGCAAGATATAGCTGACCGATTAAGCTGATTAAGCATTAAGCTGATTAAGTAAAAAATAAACAAGCCCTTACTCTGTTTCGGCACAAGTGTTATATATACGAGACTTGATCCAACCCGTGCGATGCACGATCATTGGTTGCAGACACTTGAATGAGCATTGGTTGCATACGCTTGAATGACATATGACAGTATTTAGATGCCTATTAGAGAATTTGTATTGTATTTATTTTAGAGGATTTAATTGTGATATTATCATAACTTTGTATTTAAATTAGTTTATTTGCATTAAAAGTTACAATTAAAATAGTCTTTTCACATGTAGTCTTTTAATATGAATAAGGACTCATCCGTAATGCTTTTCCCGTGTAGAATTCTTTTAGTCTATGTAATTAGTTATATGTAATGTATTGTATTTATTTTAAATGTTCATAGTGTAATGTTTTATCAACCCGTGCGTTGCACCCATTGCATCTAAATATTCACAGTGTAATGGTCGGTACTAATTAGGTTTCCAGTACTTAAAATAGTTTATTCACATTAAAAGAGTACATGTAAAAAGATTTTTTCTAAGATGTTACATTTAAAAGAGTCTCTTCACATGTAATCTTTAAATACTAACAGCTTTTGTTTTAACATTCTACAATTTTATGCAATCTTGAAACTACTATATGATTTCATTTTTAATTCACAACGGTTACCAACTTACCATCCCCCAAGCAAAAAGTAAAAGTGAATAATACAAAAGGAATGGACATGAAGAGTCTCCATTATATTGTAGGAGACTATTAGTAGCATCATCATGAGATAGAGAGCAAGAGTGCATATTGATTATGTAAATCATTAATATGAGGTAAATTTCCAATGAAGAATGCCACCTATAAAGCAAAATACCCATGCAGCCATGATGTATCTATAATATTTTTCAGCTTCTTTATTCAATGTATACCAATATCGTACCTATGTGTCTGCATACATACGTGATACGTGCTTATGTATGCATTGATGAATGTATGTATGTGTCAAATTTACCAACTGCTGGAGGTCCAACTCACTATTCACATAAGCTTCCCATTATTACATGCATATATTCATTCATTAGCTTTTCATGAGTTGTACACTTTAAAACAATCATTTTATTTCAATCCATTTTGTTTCATTTCTTTTAGCAAACACCAACCGGTTGATTATTGACATCAATTCATTTTGTTTTGAGATTGTTTTGGTACGGTTGGATCCAGTCCAACAGATTAAAACCCAAAACCCATGGGGTAAAAAAATTCGGGTAAGATGGGATCCAATCCATTCCAAGATATACATCTAATTTTTTATCACTGTCCTAAAAACATCCGCCTCCCATCCATCCTTTTGGACCTTTTCTCTGGTTTTGCAGATCAACCACCAAACACGAACACAGCTTCACACACAAGCTACCGTCGTTGTAACTCCTTACCCGAAATAATCAAACACAACATCAAACCCTTTAATGTTTCTGCTCAAAATCATTCGATTTAGTTTCTGTGTTTTTAACGAAGAAAGAAAAGAAAGTAACATCCAGGAACCCTTTTGTGTTCACTCCATCATTACACGATTGTTTGTATTCCTTGGAGTTTAATATGTAGATGTAAATTCGTGAATTTAATCTTTGATATTTATTTGATGCGTATTGAAGGAGGGATAACAAATAGGTGCATCAAAAAAAAGTTTGCCAAATAGGTGAACTAATCTGTGATTTGAGAATTTGTGATAAAATTATTATTTTATTTATGAAGTGTATTATTTGTTGTAGAGGCGATGAATGTATGAAATTATTATCTATAGAGTTAAATAACCCCTCATTGCACATTAAATTAAGGGGGATAAATTTTATATATAATTATCTATAGAGTTAAATGACCCCCCTTGCACATTAAATTAAGGGGGATAAGTTTTATATATAACGAGGCATTATCCAACTCGTGCGATGCACGGTCTTTGGTTGAATATCTACGTGTTTTATACGTAATGTTGGGGCAGACGGTTGAATGAGCAGATGACAAATTTAATTGCCTTTTAGAGAAGTTTATATGTTTTTTTTATTGTTATTGTCCTTTTATTTTTGTCTATGTAATTAGTTATATGAAATGAGGCTTTACTAACCCGTATGTTGCTCCGGGGTTGTTTTTGGTTTATTCAACCCGTGCGATGCACCGATTGTATCTAAGATTTCATAGCTAAAATTTAATCATCTTGTAATTTATACTATCATTTAAAAGTTCATTTTAATCACCTCGTGTATTAGAAGGTGCATTTGCATTGTGATGTTTATCATAACTTTTGTATTTAAATTAGTTTATTTACATTAAAAGTTACAATTAAAATAGTCTCTTCATATGTAATTCCACCCCAATAATTGCTGCCGTTTACAAATTGATGTTTTTTCCCCCAAAATACCCTTCTGCAATCTCTTTGCTAAAACCAAAAATTAATAAATGAAAATATGAAATTAGGATAATAAAAATTAATAAATGAGACAACTGTTTCGTCTTACAAAACCTCCAAATACGGCCCGCCCATCTTTTGAAGTTAGGTATAATTATAATTTTTAAATCTTTTTTATGTATTTTGTTAGATTCTTTTATATTATATATTTAAATAAGTGACATAAATCCCCCTTCCACATTAAATTAAGGGGAATAAGTTTTATATAGTATAGATAGATGAATAAAAAATAGTAGAATTTAAGAGAATGATTAAATCTGATAGTCATATAGATTTTGTAAATATTGATGATAAGTGTATTATTTAGATAAAAAATTAACAAGTGTTATATATGAATAAAAAATAGTAGAATTTAAGAGAATGATTAAATCTGATAGACATATACGTTTTGTAAATATGAATGATAAGTGGATTATTTAGATAAAAAATTAACAAGATATTGATAGTATCGAATAGGTATTTGATATTCAAAATATAAATTTAATCTTTTGAATATTAAGGTAAACATGGTTATATGAATCTTACGTTCTTTAAAGAAACCAATATTACGTCTCATCTAAAAAAATGATGAAAAATAGTTTTTATTTTATTTTTATTCTATTTCAAAAGAGAGAGGTATTTTTCACCTTCCCCAACTAATTGTAAATTTAGTACATATTTGTAAAAACAAATTAACCTATAATTTCATTTACTCTTTGAACTTATTTAAAAAGTTTTGTAACTTATACCAATTTCAATAAGTTAACTTATACTATCTCAATAAGTTAACTTATCAGCCACCGAGTATCTTATAACTGAACTACCAAATACACCCTTAACAAAACATACAATTTCAATAAGTTAACTTATCAGCCACCGAGTATTTTATAACTCAACTACCAAATACGCCCTTAGCAAAACACATACTTAATAGAAATTAAAATTATACAAGTGATCCACTTATCTAAGCTTTACATTATTGTTGTAAGACATAAAAACATTAAATGTAAAAATAATAAATAATTATAATTTTAAAATTTAAGGTTGAGCGTGCGTCAAGCTTTTAGAATAAGTGAGAAAACTTCCTATATCTTTTTATATATAATCATATCTTTTGTCCAACTTTAAAAACAACTCTTTTAATGTTCAAGTTATAAGTTGTCATCTATGTTGCACAGGTGCGGGGACCGGGTGCGGGTGCGGGTGCGGGCAGATACGGGTGCGGAGATACGGTTTTTTGAAAATGTTAGGGTACGATACGGCAAGGATACGTCTGTTTATTTTATATTTTATTATATATAACACTTGTTAAATATAAAAAACAACAATTCAAATATCACCATAAAATCAATTCAAATACATAAAACAAGTCATACAAAAAACAATTCAAAATGGCTTTGAGCAATGGAGCTTTCTAATGCGATCGTGAATCTGCTAAAGGTAAAAGTAATTACTTATTAAATGATTTACTTTTTGTATTTTAATTTATTTGATTTACTTTTTAAAAATTACAAAAAAACTAAAAAAAAAAGCGGACTCGCGTATCCTGGCACCAGGATACGCGTATCCTGTGCCAGGACACGCGAGTCCGAATTTTTTTTTTTTTTTTGCACGGATTCGCCACGTGGCGAATCCCGTGCGAATCCCACGCGAATCGCACCCGTACCCGCACCCATGCAGTATCCGATACTGCATACTGCCCAATTTTGAAGAATCCGTGCATCATAGATTGTCATTTAATCGAATATATTCGAGTATTATTACATTAAAATAAGATCAAAGGCGAGAGTTTTACCATGCCTCCCTGCTGATTTTGCATCCAAAAAGCTCTCGGATTTCCAAAAAAAATGGATGATTCGGCCTTTCTCTGAAGAAGAAATTAAAGAGGCAATTTGGTCGTGTAATATCCGCATTTTTCTTTCCCCTTGTATTTTCTTTTTCGGTGTATTTCTCGGTCGCGGTGACCCTCGTGTACCTTACAGTGTATCTTTCCCGTCATCTATTGATCTGATTCTCGTTATTGTTATACGGAACCGCTGTTTCGGGGTTGCCGTGGATCCATTCTATGTTTCGATGCGTCTTGAGATGTTCCGTTTAACGTTTCGTTCATATTCCGGTGTTTTGAACCGTTTATATCTCGTACCTAGCACACGCTATCTTTTCTGCATAGCGCACGCTAGGGGTCACTTAGTAGCGCACGCTACGACTGCTTCGTAACGCGCGCTAGAGGGCAAGCCCTGGGAGTGGCAAGATCGATTCTGATCCTGCGGACTGGTGGATTAGCGTACGCTACGTAGCCTAGCGCACGCTAATGTTGGGAGTTAGCCCACGCTGAGACGCCCGGTAGCGTGCGCTAGTGTGGATGTCCAGTACTGGACAGGTTGCCACTGGACTCTACTGATGCCCAGGTAGCGCACGCTATTGGTCGATAGCGCGCGCTACCGATACACTTTAGCGCACGCTACATTTGGTCGATAGCGCGCGCTAACCGGATCAGGTGTGTACTGTCAGTTGCTTCTGGACTCGGCTGATGTCCAAGTAGCGCACGCTATTGGTCGATAGCGCGCGCTACCGAGAGGTTATTAGCGCACGCTACGTTTGGAGTAACGCACGCTAACGGCCAGAAGTCTGGCTACTGGACTGGAGTTTGTTTCGTTAGCGCACGCTAACCTTGAGGATTAGCGCGCGCTAACACTCCCTGACTATATAAACCATGGAGTTGACCCAGATGAACGTATTACGTTCATTTCTTCTCCTCCCCGCGGCTTAGAGCTCCTTTGGCGATTTTGGGCGATTCTTGACGATTTCTTCTTCCAATCATCTCATCCAACATCTTCTTCGAGTTCTTGGTGTATTATAACAACATCAACACGAATCTTTCATCCTAATCCAAGGTAAAATCTCTTAGAACCCTACTTTTTGATAAATTGGGGGTTTTGAGATTTTCGTCCGATTCGTTTCGTTTTATTGGTGGATTCTTGATGTATATGATTAATCTTGTCGTTATCATTAGTTTTCCTACGGATTTATGGTATATTTTCATGGTTTTGCGAAATCGAGAGGGTTTGGTTGTGGTCCGCCCTCGTTATTTTTGTACGAATATACATGAATTGTAGGCGGGTTTGCGGGTGTATTCCATTTCTGTATTCGTATAGAGTTGGTTGTGATTATGTTCTTCGAATCGTTAGGTTCGGTTCCGTTGATTCCTAGCGTTCGTCGGTGATTATCCTTTCCGTTCGTTGTGTCATCAATTATTCAAGGCAAGTATTTTTGGAAACCTTTATGCTTAACGTGGAATGGTAATGTATTTTGTGTGTGATTTGCTCACCTCGTGTTGGTCCGACGGGATCAAGGAGGGAATCCAAAGGGTTGACTCCTGGATTCATGAGTTTGTATAGCTAGCCAGTTCGGGAGGGTCCTTAGAGGCCTCGGGCGGGATCAATGATATTACTCTGTTCCCAAGGCGATGCATGTGCGTATTTTGTTTTTTATAATGTGGCCACCTCGGGAGGGTCCTTAGAGGCCTCGGGCGGGATCTATGATATTACTCTGTTCCCAAGGCAAATTGTTTGACTGTTTGTTTCCGGAAAAGACATGTCTGGTTTTGACTTTTGAAATTGATATTGGTGCATGTACTATGAAATGTGTAAGCGATTGGTTTGCCTTGATTACTTGTACTAGCGTAATTGCTAACCCCTTTGGGGACCCGTTTTGGGGAAATTCTTGTTATAGATTTCAGGTTATGATTATCCGGACGAGCGGGCACCGGGACAGTACGAGGATGTTGGCCAGGGTCGTTGACATGTGCATTTGGGTCTTTTTATTTCTTTTGTCCATTTCGATTTGGTTGTTCTCACAATTATAAACTTATAGATTGTACTCGCGAGTACTTAGACTTTTCATTTCAAACTCCGTATTGTATTACTTTAAAATTGTTACATTTTCGGTTGATGCTTATTTCGCCGGTTGCTACGGGCGTATCTTTTTATGTCATATCATTTAAATGTGTGTCCTCGCTAACCGAGATGGTTAGTCGAGTGGAGTTTTCTTGATTGTAGCCTGGTGGGTCCCATGTAGGGGTCCACGGCGCTGTAATATACTCTGAATCTCTCGGGGTGTTAAAGAAAATGGTATCAGAGCTCTAGGTTTATGGATACCTAGGCTTGTTGGTTAATTGGGTCTAGTCGTGTTTTGTTTTGCACATTGTCACACCGCTGCCAGCATCTCGGTACCTCCAGTGCTCGCAAGTTTTCTTATTCGGTCTTTTGTTTTCTTGCATAGTATTTCTGCTTTTCGAATCGTAGTTGCTTATTCCTCCCTTACTCATCATGAATATACTTCTGTTATCCCTTAACACCAGTATGGATGCCGGAGGAAACCGTGGTCGTGGTCGTGGTCATGGACGCGACCGAGGACGTGGGGCAGCCGGTGGGGCGGCCACGTCGCATTCTTCGGGAGCCGGAAGTACCAGTGACCGTCACAGTCATGCTTCTTCTCAAGAACGCGCCGATCTTGGTATTGCGGCTGTTATGCAGCAAATGGTTAACCAGATGGCGGCGATAGCTCAAGTGGTTCAAAACCCTGATCAGGCCCATGCTAATTGGGGCGGAGCAGACCGTTGGCTTCAGGATGTCATCAAGATGCATCCTCCTCAGTTCTCGGGAGCTTCGGACCCGATCGGCTGGGAGGGATGGATCAAGGAAATATCTAAAGTCTTCGTTGCCACCAACTGTCCCGAGGACCGTAAGGTCCCTATTGCCCAGTCCTTTCTCACTGGGGACGCTATGGATTGGTGGGAGGCCATGGGGCCCAAAGATCATGTTGCTCCGTGGGCCGAATTTCAGGAGCTGATGAAGACAGAATATTGTCCGTGGCCGGTCAGACAGGCTCGAGTGCATGCTTTCTATGATGCTCAACCACGGGATATTCCCGTATCCCAAGCTATTGCTTATTTTAACAAAGAGTTGGGCTATGTGAAGACCCAAGTTGTTGAAGAGAGCGACAAAATTTTCCATTTTTCCAGGAGGATGAAACTGTCCATTCGGGACTATATGTCTGGACTCGTCTGCACTACCTTGAAGGATTATCAGAGTAGGGCCCTCGCTTATGATATGTCGGTGACGGCTAGTGATTTGGCTCGTGAGAACAAGAAGCAGAAGTCGGTCGGAAATTTTTCTAGTCCCAAGAGTGGAGGCCAGCAGAAATCTCAGGCTGCAAATACTTCTACGGGCGGTTCAGCTCGTTTCTCTGGGAGCTTTCGGGGTGCCGCCGGAACCTCCGCTCGTGAACCCACATGCTTTAACTATGGTGTGCAGGGCCATAGGAGCCGGCAGTGTTCTCGTCCGAAGTTTACTTGTCATACTTGTGGACAGTTGGGCCACAAGGCTCCATTTTGTGATCAGATCAGACAGCTTCGCGGCGCCCGTTCTTCTCAACCAGCACCTATAGAGCCGAGTGTGAACCAGGGCTCATTTGCCCCGCCACCTCCACCGAGTGCCGGCCGAGGTAGGGGTCGAGGTCAGCCCGCTAGGGGAGGAGCTTCTAGTGTCGGATCTGCCCAGCCGCGTATCTATGAGATGAGGAGGGCCGATGACCCAGCAGCCACTGTGGCGACAGGTACCGTTCATATCCATTCTCATCCTGTCAGCGTGCTTTTCGATTCTGGTGCTACACATTCGTTCATATCGCTGGACTGTGTACGCTGTTTGAGTCTCGACTGTTTGTTGCCTTGCGAGTCTTTCATCGTTAAACTTCCTAGCGGTGATAGGATCGTTGGCGATCGGGAGGTCCGAGACTGCTCTGTGTTTATCTGTGAGAGAGCTTGGCTCTCTAATCTTATTGTCGTTAATATTGAGAGTGAGGATTTGATTCTCGGTGATGATTGGCTCGAGCGGCATGGTGCAATCATGAACTACCGCACGAGAATCATCACTATGTTAGCCGAGGATGGCACCGAGCACTCTTTCGCGGGACGAAAAAGGGAAAACCAGAAGTTCGTTATTAACGCCTTGAAGGCGCTGAGACTCCTGCGAAAGGGGTGTACTGATTATTGGTGCTACGCCTTGAAGGCGGAGGATGGTGGAGTCGAGTTTCCATTGATTCCAGTCGTTAGTGAGTTTCCTGATGTATTTCCTGACGAGTTACCGGGATTGCCACCGGATCGTGAGGTTGAGTTTGCTATAAAGTTAGAGCCGGGCGCGGCTCCGATTTCGAAGGCACCGTATCGCATGGCACCTTCAGAGATGGCCGAGCTGAAGAAGCAGTTGAGTGAGCTTCTTGAGTCGGGTTATATTCGACCGAGCGCTTCGCCTTGGGGCGCACCGGTTTTGTTCGTTCGGAAGAAGGATGGTTCACTGCGTTTGTGTATCGACTATCGCTAACTAAACAAGGTGACCATCAAGAACAAGTATCTTTTGCCGAGAATTGATGACTTGTTCGATCAGTTGCAGGGAGCTGCGGTATTCTCGAAGATTGATTTGAGATCAGGGTACTATCAGCTCCGGGTGAGAGAGTTCGATGTGCCGAAAACAGCTTTTCGGACGAGATACGGATATTATGAGTTCGTAGTTATGCCTTTCGGGTTAACTAATGTGCCGGCGGTGTTCATGCAGTTGATGAACAAAGTCTTTATCGAGTATTTGGATAAGTGTGTCGTCGTCTTCATTGACGATATTCTTATTTATTCGAAGAACGAGGAGGAGCATGCCCATCATTTGCGAGTAGTGTTAGACATTTTGAGAACCGAGCAACTCTATGCGAAGTTCTCGAAATGTGAGTTTTGGCTGAAGGAAGTGAGGTTTTTAGGTCACGTGATTTCAGCCGAGGGGGTTCGGGTGGATCCGCAGAAGATAGAGGCAGTATTGGATTGGGCACCGCCCAAGAATGTGAAGGAGATCCGTAGTTTCTTGGGTTTGGCTGGTTACTACCGTAGGTTCGTCGAGGGTTTCTCGAAACTAGCTCGGCCACTTACACAGTTGCTCCAGAGATCCGAGAAGTTCATCTGGAATGACGAGAGGCAATCGAGTTTTGAGGAACTGAAGAGGCGTTTGACCTCAGCCCCGGTTTTGGCGTTGCCATGTGGCAACAGGGGTTTTGCCGTTTATAGTGATGCTTCGGGTCAGGGTCTTGGGTGCGTATTGATGCAGCACGGTAAGACCATTGCTTATGCGTCGAGACAGTTGAGGCCGTACGAGCTGAACTACGTACCCTACTCATGATTTGGAGTTAGCGGCAGTTGTTTTTGCGCTCAAGATTTGGCGTCACTACCTTTTCGGTTCTGCATGTCAGATTTTTACCGATCATAAAAGTCTGAAATACATATTTACTCAGCGGGAGCTGAATATGAGGCAGAGGAGGTGGTTAGAGCTGATTAAGAATTATGACCTCGAAATCCTTTATCATTCGGGCAAGGCAAACGTCGTGGCCGACGCCTTGAGTCGGAAACCGATTGCATTGCGAACGCTTGAGATCCTTACGTCTCAGTCTGAGCTTCGGCGGGCTCTGATCGAGTTTGATGTTGAGGTTTTGTTGCCTGCAGCTGTCGGGCAACTTTGTGCCTTAGAGGTTTCGTCGTCTTTGATCGATGAAATTAAGCTGAAGCAGTTAGAGGATCCGATGATTACTCAAATTCGAGAGAACGTTCTTAAAGAAAAGTCTCCTGGGTTTGTGATTCATGAGGATGGTGTTTTGAGATTCCAGAGTCGGCTTTATGTACCGAACGACTTAGAATTAAGACAGAGTATTCTGCGGGAGGCCCATGCTACACCTTACTCCGTTCATCCTGGTTCGAGTAAGATGTACAAGGACCTGAGAAGGAATTTCTGGTGGAATGATATGAAAGAGGAGGTCGCGCAATTTGTAGCGAGATGTTTGACTTGTCAGCAGGTCAAAATCGAGCATCAGCGACCGGCCGGGTTATTGCAGTCACTTCCCATTCCGGAATGGAAATGGGAAGATATATCGATGGATTTCGTTACGAGTTTGCCGAGATCGAGGTCAGACATGAATATGGTTTGGGTGATTGTTGATCGTCTGACCAAATCGGCACATTTTCTGGGCATCAAGGACACTTGGGGCCCAGAGAAGTTGGCTCGTGTATTTATCGCGCAAATTGTGAGGTTTCACGGTACTCCGAAGTCTATTGTTTCGGATCGTGATGGCCGATTTGTATCGCACTTTTGGCAGGCGGTGCATAAAGCGTTGGGTACTCGTTTGCGTTTGAGTACCTCTTTTCATCCCCAGTCAGATGGACAGTCGGAACGCACTATCCAGACATTCGAGGATATGTTGCGTGCTTGTGCTCTCGATTAGATAGTGACTGGGAGGAGCATTTGCCTTTAATCGAATTCACGTACAACAATAGTTGGCACGCGTCGATTCGGATGGCACCGTATGAGGCACTCTACGGGCGGCGTTGTCGATCGCCGATTTGTTGGAATGAGGCGTCCGATTTGGTCGGGACAGAACCGGATATCGTTTTAGAGACGAGGCGGAAGATAGAATTAATTAGGGAATGGATGTTGACTGCCCAGAGTCGTCAGAAGTCATATGCCGATGTCCGTCGTCGACCTTTAGAATTTGAGGTGGGAGACCACGTTTTGCTGAAAGTGTCGCCGACGAGAGGAGTTTTCCGTTTCAGGAAGAAGGGGAAGTTGAGTCCGAGATTTATTGGACCCTTTGAGATTCTCGAACGAGTCGGTGGGTTGGCATACCGTTTGGCGTTGCCCCCGGCCCTGAGTCATGTTCATAGCGTTTTTCATGTTTCCCAGCTGAGGAAATATGTCCCGGATCCTAGTCACATCATCGATTATGGTGAGATTGACGTCGCCGAGGATATTACTTTTGAGGAGCGTCCTTTGAAGATTTTAGAGCATCGGGAGAAATGACTGCGGCATAAGACCATCCCTTTGGTCAAGGTGCAGTGGTCGAGACACGGTGTCGAGGAGGCAACTTGGGAGACCGAGGATAACATGCGTGCTAGATACCCTGAGTTGTTTGTTTCTTAAGTTTCGGGACGAAACTTGTTTTTAGAGAGGTAGAATGTAATATCCGCATTTTTCTTTCCCCTTGTATTTTCTTTTTCGGTGTATTTCTCGGTCGCGGTGACCCTCGTGTACCTTACAGTGTATCTTTCCCGTCATCTATTGATCTGATTCTCGTTATTGTTATACGGAACCGCTGTTTCGGGGTTGCCGTGGATCCATTCTATGTTTCGATGCGTCTTGAGATGTTCCGTTTAACGTTTCGTTCATATTCCGGTGTTTTGAACCGTTTATATCTCGTACCTAGAGCACGCTATCTTTTTTGCATAGCGCACGCTATGGGTCACTTAGTAGCGCACGCTACGACTGCTTCGTAGCGCGCGCTAGAGGGCAAGCCCTGGGAGTGGCAGTACTGATTCCAGTCATCTGGACTGGTGGATTAGCGTACGCTACGTAGCCTAGCGCACACTAATATTGGGAGTTAGCGCACGCTGAGACGCCCGGTAGCGTGCGCTAGTGTGGATGTCCAGTACTGGACAGGTTGCCACTGGACTCTACTGATGCCCAGGTAGCGCACGCTATTGGTCGATAGCGCGCGCTACTGATACACTTTAGCGCACGCTACATTTGGTCGATAGCGCGCGCTAACCGGATCAGGTGTGTACTGTCAGTTGCTTCTGGACTCGGCTGATGTCCAGGTAGCGCACGCTATTGGTCGATAGCGCGCGCTACCGAGAGGTTATTAGCGCACGCTACGTTTAGAGTAGCGCACGCTAACGGCCAGAAGTCTGGCTACTGGACTGGAGTTTGTTTCGTTAGCGCACGCTAACCTTGAGGATTAGCGCGCGCTAACACTCCCTGACTATATAAACCAGGGAGTTGACCTGCATGAACGACACGCTCATTTCTTCTCCTCCCCGCGGCTTAGAGCTTCTTTGGCGATTTTGGGCGATTCTTGACGATTTCTTCTTCCAATCATCTCATCCAACATCTTCTTCGAGTTCTTGGTGTATTATAACAACATCAACACGAATCTTTCATCCTAATCCAAGGTAAAATCTCTTAGAACCCTACTTTTTGATAAATTGGGGGTTTTGGGATTTTCATCTGATTCGTTCCGTTTTATTGGTGGATTCTTGATGTATATGATTAATCTTGTCGTTATCATTAGTTTTCCTACGGATTCATGGTATATTTTCATGGTTTTGCGAAATCGAGAGGGTTTGGTTGTGGTCCGCCCTCGTTGTTATTTTTGTACGAATATACATGAATCGTAGGCGGGTTTGCAGGTGTATTCCATTTCTGTATTCGTATAGAGTTGGTTGTGATTATGTTCTTCGAATCGTTAGGTTCGGTTCCGTTGATTCCTAGCGTTCGTCGGTGATTATCCTTTCCGTTCGTTGTGTCATCAATTATTCAAGGCAAGTATTTTTGGAAACCTTTATGCTTAACGTGGAATGGTAATGTATTTTGTGTGTGATTTGCTCACCTCGTGTTGGTCCGACGGGATCAAGGAGGGAATCCAAAGGGTTGAGTCCTGGATTCATGAGTTTGTATAGCTAGCCAGTTCGGGAGGGTCCTTAGAGGCCTCGGTCGGGATCAATGATATTACTCTGTTCCCAAGGCGATGCATGTGCGTGTTTTGTTTTTTATAATGTGGCCAGCTCGGGAGGGTCCTTAGAGGCCTCGGACAGGATCTATGATATTACTCTGTTCTCAAGGCAAATTGTTTGACTGTTTGTTTCCGGAAAAGACATGTCTGGTTTTGACTTTTGAAATTGATATTGGTGCATGTACTATGAAATGTGTAAGCGATTGGTTTGCCTTGATTGCTTGTACTAGCGTAATTGCTAACCCCTTTGGGGACCCGTTTTGGGGAAATTCTTGTTATGGATTTCAGGTTATGATTATCCGGATGAGCGGGCACCGGTACAGTACGAGGATGTTGGCCAGGGTCGTTGACATGTGCATTTGGGTCTTTTTATTTCTTTTGTCCATTTCGATTTGGTTGTTCTCACAATTATAAACTTATAGATTGTACTCGCGAGTACTTAGGCTTTTCATTTCAAACTCCGTATTGTATTACTTTAAAATTGTTACATTGTCGGTTGATGCTTATTTCGCCGGTTGCTCCGGGCGTATCTTTTTATGTCATATCATTTAAATGTGTGTCCTCGCTAACCGAGATGGTTAGTCGAGTTGAGTTTTCTTGATTGTAGCCTGGTGGGTCCCATGTAGGGGTCCATGGCGCTGTAATATACTCTGAATATCTCGGGGTGTTACAGGTCGTGCGACAGCAACAAGAGCCCTGGACCAGACGACTTCAATATCAGATTCTGGAAATCCTGCTGGGATATCATAAAGTCAGATTTTATTCGGGTGATGGAGGAGTTCCATTCCAATGGAAGAATTCCCAAAGGCTGTAACTCATCCTTCATCGTTCTTATTCCCAAGAAAAATGAGGCCTCAACAATTCAAGATTTCAGACCAATATCTCTGATAGGTAGCCTCTACAAGGTCATTTCCAAAATTCTTGCAAGAAGAATGACTCCGGTTATGGACTCTATAATTTCGGGCTGCCAGAGTGCTTTCATTAGCGGAAGATTCATTCTAGATGGTGTTGTGATTCTGAATGAAGTAATTGAAGATGCAAGAAGGAATAAATCGGGCAGAATTATCTTTAAGATCGATTTTGCTAAGGCCTTCGACTCAGTGGAGTGGGACTTCATTGACTGCATGTTGGAGCACCTCAATTTCGACTCACAATGGAGAAGATGGATTTCGGGATGCATCCATTCCGCCTCAGCTAATGTTCTGATTAACGGCTCGCCGTCTGGAGAATTTAACCCTGAAAGAGGACTTCGTCAGGGAGACTCGCTCTCCCCATTCCTTTTCCTAATAGCAGCTGAAGGTCTCCACCTCCTCACAGAGAGAGCTGTTGGAAGAAACCTGTTTCAACCGGCCTTTATCGGGAAAGATAAGATCTGTCTCTCCCATCTTCAGTATGCAGACGATACAATCTTCATTGCTTCAGACAAAGAGGAGAATGCCGAGGCACTCAAGAACATCCTGAAAATTTTTGAATTACTCTCCGGCCTCTCAGTCAATTATCATAAAAGCAATCTGGTGGGGATAGATATGGAGAACGACAAGCTGCTTTGCATGGCAGAGAAGCTGGACTGCAAACTCGGAACCTTCTCCTTCAAGTATCTTGGAGTCAATGTCGCCGATTGTCTAAAGTAATTGACTGGAGTTATCTCGTCGACAAAGTGAAAAAGAAAATAAGCGGATGGAAAAATAGGAAATTCTCGCTGGCAGGTAGAATTACTCTAGTTAAATCGGTGTTGTCCGCTATCCCACTTTATCAACTTGCCTTTGCAACAACACCAAAATCTACTGTAAGAATTCTTTGGTCATTTTTGTGTAAATTTCTTTGGGGGGAGGTGAGAGCCCGAACGCAATCTCTTGGTTCAAATGGGATGAGTTGTGTTTGAATCCTAACGATGGGGGCCTTGGTTTTAAAAATCTTGAATGGTTTAATTTTGCGCTTGTTGGTAAATGGTTATGGCGTTATTTTACGGGACATGAGAATCTTTGGGCTAGAATTATTAGATCATGCTATGGAGAGATTGAATGGGGGGATGAGGGTCTGTATTTCTCATGTCATAGAAGAGTCAAGTCTGGGTGGTGGGGTAAAATTGTGTCTCTTAGATCGGGCTATAATGGGAAATGGCTTAGAGATAACTTCAGTCGCAAGCTCGGTAATGGGTCAAATGTCAAATTTTGGTATCATAAATGGGTAGGTTCTACCTCTCTTAAGACATTATTTCCTAAGCTGTTTTCCTTAAGTGTCAATAGAGAGAGTTGTGTGAGAGATATGGGGGTTTGGGAAAACGGGGTTTGGTCTTGGAAAATGACTTGGAGAAGGAACTTATTTGAGTGGGAGATTGAGTCATCTAACCAAATACTTTCCCTTATTTCTAATGTGGTTCCAAGTGAAAATACAAACGATAGTTGGCTTTGGAATGCTTCAACATCCGGAATTTATTCCACGAGGTCAGCATATTCAGTGATTCTTTCAAGTAGAATAGATCGTAGCGTGACCAATGTAGAGCTCCTCAAGAAGGTGCAAAAAGCCTTTGCGCCATTTAAAGCTATCTACACGGCATGGCGACTGCTGAGGAACCGCCTCCCTACTTGCGATAATTTGAAGAGAAGGAACATTCACCTGTCAGATGCGGAAACGAAATGCACAGCATGCGGCCTCATCGACGAATCAGTAGACCATTTCTTTCTCCAGTGCACGAAGACTTTTGATCTTTGGACCGAAATTCAAAAATGGCTTGGCATTTCATCGGTCAGACCTTCCTCACTTGCTTCCCATTTCTGTTCGTTCATTCATTTTAAAGGTGAACAAGGGTCAGGAATTTCCTCATATCTCTTTGGATCTGTACGGCATGGATTATGTGGAAATGGAGGAACGACTGTAGATTCGGGAGAATCAACTGGGAGAATGCGAAAATCGTCATGGAAATCAAAGCCAGAATGTGGAGCTGGTCCAAAAGTTTTCAGATTTTTGCCTCGGAGCAAAACTTCAACACTTGGTGCTCTCAAAATGTAATCAACTTATTTCTGTAATCGTTGAACTTTCCTGTTGGGTACCTCTGGTACCTCCTTCTATCTCTTTTAAATTAATAAAATTTCCTTTTTCCGATAAAAAAAAAAACAAATTCGAGTAAGATTTTTATTCGAGTACAAATCTGAGTAACCTATTCAAGTGATATCTATCTGCCAAGTAATAAAATTCGAGTCACATAAGTTTTTGAGTAACCACTCGAGTATACATCGATAGTAGGAGATAAAATGTTTGGGTCACATAAGTTTTAGGTATTATATATATACTATAAAATAATAATTAATCAATGAATATATATATATATATATATATATATATATATATGTGTGTGTGTGTGTGTATGTGTGTGTACAAATCTTTATTGAAAAAGATAGAAAAAATATAGTAGGGAATACACGAGACCCATAAAAGGTACGTTCACGAGATTTATGCTTTATTCTTTTCGAGTGAACTGTACTTGACTAAATTGAATTTTTTTTTTTTAAACTGAAATGAACTAAATTTTGTTGAAATGAACTGATAGTAATAATATTGATAACAATAATATTAATATTAATAACAACAACAATAATAATTTTTAATTAAAATCAATAAAATAATAAATGTGAATTGAATTAATAATTCTTAATTGAAATCATTTAAAAGAATAATGTTAATATAGTAGTCATAATTATGTATATAATAATTCTTAATTAAATCATTTACAGGAATAATATTAAAATAATAATAATAATAATAGTCATAATAGTGAGTATTAATAATACTACAAAATAAATGTAATATTATCAATACTATTATTACTTTAATAATAATGCGAGTAATTAATAATATTAAATAACAATTCTTAGATTACAACAACAAAGACAATACTAATAATAATATTACTATAAATATAATAATATAATAAGATTAATAATAAAAAGTAGTTATATATATAGTATTATTGATAATATTAATATCAATAATAATACAGAATTAATGATTGAAAAATTGAAAAGATTAAAAAAAAAACTAAAAGAAAGAAAATATTATGGCAGCCCAAAAATTCTCGTTCAACAATTACATATACACCCAATTCAGTTTCATTCAGTTACAAATAAATTCCTCACAAATAATTAATTTAATAAATATTAATGATATGGACATCCGCTTAGGACAAGGCATATGTCACCATGTGTCCTTAGAGCTGACATCACCATTGCCTTTAATTTTTTGATTTGTTTGTACTCCCTCCGTTCCTTTTTAATTGTTCAGTTTGATTTTTGAGCGGTCAAATTGACTAAAGTTTGACTGAAATTTACGAATTTTATATAATTGATAAAATAAAAAAATATCATTGTTAAATTGATATAATCTATTTTAAAATATAATTTTTACTTTCTAAAAATAATAAAAGAATTGTTCATAATCTTTTGTTAAAAATTGGTCAATTTGACCATTGAAAGTCAAAAGAGGACAACTAAATAGGGACGGGGTAGTAACAAGTTTGAAAACACTTCAATAATTGGATAAATTTGTAATTTTTCACACTGTGAGTACTAATTTGATTTGGAGTCATTCAATATGGATGAAATCTCCCCTATATACTAATGCAGAATATGCTGAGCCTAAGTGGCAGCTTCTCATGGTTCGGATGCCACATGTCTTTTGCTGGTGCTTCGTGTGCTTATGTGTCAGCCTCTCATGCTTCAGCTGACACATAATCAATTATTGGCCTAATCATCATTGCATTAATTATATTATAATTATACCTCAAATAACTCCTACCTACCTTATTAATTTTTACGAATTAAGGAATAGAATTATGAATAAATAGAAATTTATTATATTTACAGAAATAGTTCATATTTTCATTAATTAAAAAATATAACTCCTAAACAAAGAGAAATTTAATATAGTAGTGTGAACTATATATTAAAAACTTAAACCTAAAATATCGCAGATATATTATATTCTAATTAATTAATATATATTAATTAGTCACTATAATTAGGTATATCAATAAAAGAAATATCAATTGAAATGAAAGATATTTGGGAGTATTGCAAAAGAAGTGTTGAATATATATAATTAAAAATGTACTTGAAATCCTACTCAATTAAATAAATCGAAATAATCTTATACAAAATATTATTGAAAGTGTAGAAACAATGGATTTAATTATTATTTATAAATAATCAAAGAAACTATGGAATAAATCAAATAGTCTATTTTAGTTTTAAATATTATTTAATTAGTATAAAATAATAAAATAAATGAAAAAACTTATATTTACTAAATTATATAATTACTGATTTTATGAATTCTCAAAGAAATATTTCTAAATATATAAGAAATTAAATTTAACAATAATATACTAATCCATAGATTCATCTTTGTACAAAGAGAATTTCAGAAAATAAAAATTGACCGTTTTAAGTGATTTTTTATTTTATTTTTGTTTTAAAGGATTTGTTAATTTATCTACTTTTGAAATCAAGTATATATTTTTGAAAGTTTTGGATTTGCTTCTGTATTTTAGATTATATCTAAATAATTCATGTAGTTTTTTTCAAATATAAGAATTAACTTATCTATTTTTTTGCCATTTAACATAAACCGTTAAATACTTAATTATTTTAACCATTTTAGCAAAAAAAAAAGACAAAAAAAGAACGTGGAATTAAAATTTTATCAAATACAGATTAACACAATCAGATATGAATTGAGGTTTTTTCTAATACAAGTTTCTGAAATTACTAAAAGTGCCTAATTATTTATGTGTTCTCTTGAATGTTAAATGTGTCAGTTTTAATATTTCTATATATTAAGTTAAATATTTGAAAATAATATAACATAAAAATGATATAAAGTTTTAAGTGAACCAAATGTCACTTAGGTTTTCTGTAATACAAGTTTCACAAATTACTAAAAATACATTAATTATTTTTCTCTTTTTTTAATGTAAAATTTCTTGATTTTAGTACTCTTAAATATGAAATTCAATACCTAAAAAGTACCTTATAACTTTTCCCGGCTCATCTTATATTACAAACAAAATTGGGCATTTTTTTTATTTTATAAAATTTGGATAATTCTAATTAGGCTAGGATGTGGATGTAGTTTTCTTAGTTAAACCCGCGATTAGTATATTTACAATAAGTCATATAATTTATATATATACTACGATGATGATGCTTCTTCTTTTTTGGCAAATTGAAAAGTACTTAATTTTATGTTATAAGTCATAATCGTCTCATTTTGTAATTCCAAAACATATTTTAAAATGAATATACATATAGTTTTACTTCAACCAAATGCCGTCGAGATTTTTTGTAAAACAAGTTTTTGAAATTATTTAAAATACTTCAACTCTTTTTCTATTTTTAATGTAAAATGGGTAGACTCTAATACTCTTAAATATGAAGCTAAATATTTAAAAAAATATCATATAATAATAAATATGTCGTTTCACTTTAATCAATTCAATTGAGTTTTTTCTTTTGTAATTTTCTAAAATTTTAAGGTCGTTTTTAATTAGGACAAAATTATGATGTATATTTTTTAACTTATCCAAGCTATTCTTATATTACAATCTAAATTAAATTTCTTGGTAATTTTAAGGCTAGGACTTGAATATAGTTTTTTAAATTAGCAGGTATATTTATAATAGGCCATACAAATAATTAAATTATATATACTACTATTATGTTTTTCATTACAATTTGACAAGTGCTTAATTTTAAGCTATAAGTCAAAATCTCTTATGTATTTTCAAAAGCTTTTTAAATTTTAAATATTACTAAAATCACCTTTGCCACAATTATTAGTATAATTCTACATATTAAGTTGTATCAAAGAACAATGCATATATCAGTTATTCGAGTACAAGCTTTTCTTCACTTTGGCATCATTGCAAACTCATAAGACTGACTAAGATTATGAGATCAATTGTTGGACAAACAATGTCATCTCACCATCTACAAGAAATTAAGGACTTCACCAAATGAATCCTCAAAATTCTAGATGGTGAGCTGGGTGAAGAAGTCGATAGAGAAATCTTGATTGATATTCTTGATATTTACTAATTTGGAATGTCGAAGATCACATTGAAGCCATTGTTGAAAGCACTATCATTCACTTATAAGTAACTTTTCATAAAGTAATTTTTTGAAGAAAGAGCAATCCTGGCGCCAACAAACGATGTTGTGGAGATTGTAAACGATTACATGATGTCTATAATTTTAAAAGACAAGCGGAGATATCTCAGTTTTGATAGTATATGCAAAACTTCTGCGACCTCTAACAGTCAATATCAAGTATATCCGATAATTTTTTTTAATAGCATCAAGTGTTATAGAATTCCAAATCACATCCTCAAATCGCAAGTTAGAGTTTCAATTATGCTAATTCAAAATATGGATCAATCATCAGTATTATGCAATGTCACATCATTAATAATTATCTAGATCCGTAACCATATTATTAAAAAAAAATCCGAGGAATAATTTCGAGAGTAAAATGTTTATTCTACAATTGATATTAAGCTCATTAGATATCATATTATGATTTAGATTTCAAATACGCCAATTCCCACTTATTATGAGCTTTGCCATGACTATATTTAAGAGTCAAGGGCAAACGCTCGCTCATGTCGGTATGTATCTTCCAAGACCCGTATTCGGTCATGGTTAGCTTTATGTAGCCATATCAAGAGTGGAGATCAGAAAAGATTAGAAATATTTTGTTGTGATGAGAATGAAGTGTAACCATAACAGAACAAATATTGTAGTTTATAAAGAACTATTATGAAATTTATAATGGACGATTTATATATTATATATTTATATAGGAGTCTTTTCTGAGTTCCCGTGTAATTACACGGGTGTTATACTAGTATATAACTATTTCAGTATAAAATTTTATATATATTGAAGGTTTTAAGTTGTATAAAGAGAGTTTATATTTTACTGATGTGGTATATTAAAAATTAAAAATAAAAATTTAAAATATTATGAATAAAAAATACTCTTTATTATTATGTCAATAAAAGGAATGAATAGTGAGATGCATTTACGCTATTGTGGAATGGAGCTATTTGAGTCGATGGGTATGATAAATAGATAAGACAGGCTTAATTGTTGACCAAGTTTCCCAGTGTTCCGACACCCTCCACGTGCTTCCATGCCGCCGTTGTCCACTTTGACCTTTATCTACCCGTATAATATCTTTTGGCGCATAAAAACACACACTCTTTCATCCCAAAATTTATTCTTATGGATATTTAGGATTACTTTTACTCTATCTATTCGCAAAAGTGTGATTTTATTTCTTTCTTCCGGCTGTCCACAAAAAATTATGGTCCTTTTAATAAGTTAAAATAATTCTACTTAAAATATTAGTTTTTTTTTTGTGTTAATGTCACATAAATACACGAATTTTGGTCAAACTTCCATGTTTTCCAGAACTTTCAAAAATTCACTAAAATACATGACTTTTGCATTTCATCCGATTTTCCACAAAATCAAATTTCCCCCAAATTGAATCCGACGTGGATTACACGTGGACGCAGGACGTGTGTTACCGTTAAGTTTTTCCGGCGAGCAAAACTATGTCGTTTTAAACATCTAAAATCGACGTCGTTTCATTTGTGTTACTCTTCAAATATCCTTCAAACGCTAGGGTTTCGTTTTTTCATTGCAGAGGAGCGAGCTCGAGCAACAGAGGAAGAAAAGCGATGTAATTGGAGAAAAAAGCCCTGTTCTTTTGGACTTATTTTTTAGATTTTTGTTCAGTTCAGGTCAGTTCAGGTCCGTTCAGTTCAGTTCAGTTCAGTTCAGTTATTATTATTATTATTATTATTATTATTATTAATCTTGATTATTATTATTATTATTATTGTTGCTGTTGTTGATTACTATTATAATTACTAATAATATTTACTATTATTATTAATAATATTTATTATTGTTGTTGATTACTATTATTATTACTATTATTATTTATCATTATTATCATTATTATTATTATTGTTACTATTTGTGATATTTGATACTTTTGTAACATTTGGGACATTTTATTAATTTTATTATTATTGTAATGTATAATATTAGTATATTATCATTTTCTTATTTTTTATTATTGTATTATATTTATTATTTCTAATGTATATTATTATTTACTCTTAATATAGATTTGATTGATTCGATTCATGTCCATTCGATTCGATTCAAGATGATTCGAGATCCATTTAGTTGAATTGATTCGATTGATTCGTATTCATTCATCGAAAGAACAGAGCCGAAGACCGACAAAATTGCAGCCATATCCGAAATATCATCGTCGTCTGTTGATTCGTATGTTCAGGTGGATCGGGCGCGCCATCTAATTTGTAAATATGAATTAAGGCCCTTCTTGGATATATTCTACACCATCGATAATCCATATCGTCGCTTCTTGTGGTGTCCTAAAAAAAGGGTTAGCTCACCACTCATTTTATTGTAGATTAAAGAGTAAATTTTCGATTCTTTGCACAATAGCCATTGCTGTGTGAATATTGGTGGAAATACTTGAGAAATATGTCGGTAGCTTACTGTATGTGTAACACTCCAAACTAGGCGGATATTACAGTGCCGTGGACCCCTGACTGGGACCCACCAGGCGAATGAAAAGTGATGAATTAAATAATATAATTGTAGTACCGAACCACATTATATTACCAAATACTCCGATGAGGAGTTTAAGTACAATACACCAGGACAATACAGAATACTAGTATATTTTATATGAAGATAAAATACACCACCCTGAATAAATAAACATCTCAAACGGAATTTGCAGCGGAATTACAATGAAGAGAAATAAGAATGACTGAAATGACTGGGGCCCCCTACCAGTATCACTGGGACTCCTCGCCGTCAACATGCTCTTCCCGTGCATTTGCCTTGCCGTGACCTGAAAACAAAATCCCCCAACGGGGTCAGTTACACAGAACAACAATCCCCAAGGGTTGAAAATACACAATCATGAGTTATCTTTAGTTATGAAATATCCTTAGTTATGAATTACGCTGAAGAGGAGTATCATAGTACGCCCGTAATGTTCTGTGCAAGTGTACAAGACGAATGACCGGACACACCCGTCCTTGTACCTAATTAGTCTCACGGAGGTAATCGTTACCGTGTGCACAGTCCAATGTATCGATCTCAATACATGACCATCGCGTGCTCGACTAAAAATTCCACACATCCGCACCCGGCCACGCAATATGAACCCAAAGGGTCATATGAACGAGAATGACCATAATGAATACCAATGAATAATAATCCGACCAAGTCAAGAATGACTCACCGAGATGAAAATAATGGTGAAGTGAATGATAGTTCAATGAATGATTGGAACCGCCGTTCCTCGTTAATGAAGTGATTATTCGACAATTATAAGTCTCAATACGGTTAATACAGTGATGAATGAGTTACGATTATGAATGAACAACAACAAAAGGAATGAATATCCTTTTAACCGAGTAATAATTAACTTACTCGACACCGATGAAGAATGTCCTTCCATGAACAACGTCCTAAATGAAATGTCGGTCGCTCGAACAACCTTGAATAACACAATTACCAACAATCCGCTCAATATACGAATCAAACACGATTATAACGAACTCAAAACGTCAATACGACTAAACCAAGTTCATTGAGGCATTATATCGAATCGGTTGCGGCCAATCTCCGATTGTTAACAACCAAACCTCAATTATACCGATATCAAAACCCCAAGAAGTATTTCAACCCAACAAAACATCTTCCAAATGATCAATAATCTAAAATGAATATCCAAATTCGTCATTACAACAACAATTAATCGAAAACCCCCAAATCCAACTCAATATTCAAAGTGTTCTTGAATAATCCTTCAATAATCCATTGAATCTTTATACAAACTCATAATCATATACATATCCTTCCATATAACATGATTATAACGTCCAAAACACCATATCTCAATACAAAATCAAAATCCAAGATGTTGAAGAAATTACCTCTTGAAGATCCAACCACTTCGATCCGATGAACACGAGTTAAATCGAGTATCCAAGCTTCCCAAATGAATGAAGATGATGAAAATCTAACACTCAAGTGATTGATGATGGAAAATCCCTCCCTCAAGTTCTCTCTCTCGGACAAAGTGAAAGAAATGGTGAAAATGAAAAAAAAGTCTCGGCCAGCTCCTTATAAACTGCCGAAAGTTACGGCCATAACTCGGCCTTCTTACGGCCGTAACATCCCAGGTCAACGGCTTTACGGCCGTAACCGGCCAACTCGTACGGCCGTAACTCGGCTTCGTCCAAACACCTGCCGACAGTCTTACGGCCGTATCCGTTCCTGACTTACGGGTGTAACTCGCCCTCGTCTAAAACACCTGTAGACATCCCTACGGTCGTACCCGCACACCTTACGGGCGTAACTCGGACGATACGGCCGTATCCGGCCAAACTTACGGGCGTACGCCCCCTTCGTTGAAAATGACCAGGCACCCTGCCTGTAGCGTACGGCCGTATCCGGCCAAGTCTTACGGCCATACCTTCCTCGTCTTACGGCCGTATGCCGCAACCCTTACGGCCGTAAGTCCCTCTCGTCCGACAAAACCTGAAATTAACGAATACCACTTACGGCCGTATCCTAACCATCTTACGGCCGTAACTCGCCTTTGGCCAAAAATGCAAGGGCAGCCTGCTGGACACGTACGGTCGTTACCGGCCAAGCCTTAGGGCCGTACCTGCTCAACTTATGGCCGTATGTCACAACCTTACGGTCGTAAGTCCCGTTCATCCAAACTGACCTGAAAACAACGAACACCAGTTACGTCCGTAACCTACAATCCTTACGGCCGTAACTCATTGCTGGACAAGGGGAAAAACCGATAACTCCGATTCCTCGCTACGATTGATGAATGATCCGACATACCATACGTATGTGAACGTGAACAAGTCCAACACATGCCAAAGATGATACTTCCAGTACAAGACTACCAATCACGATGAAAATGATAATACTCCCGTCTCGATCTATAAACGGATATGAAAAGATGATCGGTAACTGATATACGGTTACAACGTGCCAACAGTGAACGCAATGAATGAATCATGAATGAAGAGTGATTAATAAAGAGTGAAAAATTACAGAGTGATAATTACTGACTGATTAATACTGAATGAAAATAAATGAATTACAACCGGGTATTACATACCCCCCCTTAAAAAGAGTTTCATCCTCGAAACTAATGGTCAAACAACTCGGGATAAGTCTCCCGCATACTCTCCTCGGTTTCCCAAGTAGCCTCTTCGACTCCGTGTCTAGACCACTGAATCTTGACCAAAGGAATCATCTTGTTCCTCAACTGTTTGATTCGCCACTCTAAAACTCGTATAGGACGCTCCTCATACGAATGATCATTCCCGATCTCGATTTCATCGAACTGAAGTATGTTACTCGGGTCGGTAACATACTTCCGCAGTTGAGAGACGTGAAACACATTATGAATTCGGCTCAATGCCGGAGGTAAGGCCAAGTGATAAGCTAACTCGCCTACTCGATCTAAAATCTCAAACGGTCGAATGAATCTCGGACTTAACTTTCCCCGCTTTCCGAAACGAAAAATGCCTTGACTCGGGGATACTTTGACCAGCACGTGGTCACCTGTCTCGAACTCTAGTGGTCGACGACGATTAGCTGCATATGATTTCTGTCGACTCTGAGCGGTCAACAGACGACTCTTGATCAAAGCTACCTTCTCACGGGCGGCTATAAGCATATCGGGCTCAGTACCGATTGACTCTGATAAGTCGTCCCAACATAAAGGAGATCGACAACGACGACCGTACAAGGCCTCGTAAGGTGCCATCTTAATCGAAGCATGCCAACTATTATTGTAGGTGAACTCAATCAACGGTAATTGGGCTTCCCAATCGTCTTTCCAATCGAGGACGCATGCCCGCAACATGTCCTCTAATGTCTGAATAGTCCTCTCTGATTGTCCGTCAGACTGAGGATGAAAGGCGGTACTGAGATTAAGCTGAGTTCCCATAGCATGATGAACTGATTTCCAAAAATGAGACACGAATCGTCCGTCACGATCGGAAACGATACTTTTAGGAGTACCGTGCAGTCTCACTATCTCTTTGATGAACAACTGAGAAAGTCTCTCGGGACCCCACGTATCCTTAATCTCAAGGAAATGAGCCGATTTAGTCAAATAGTCCACAATTACCCAGATTGTATTCATGCCACGACGACTCGTCGGCAAACTCGTGATGAAATCCATCGAAATGTCTTCCCACTTCCACTCTGGAATAGGGAGAGGTTTCAGCATACCCGTCGGTCGTTGATGTTCAATCTTGACTTGCTGACAGGTTAAGCATCTCGAAACAAATTCTGCGACTTCTCGCTTCATATTACTCCACCAGTAATTTTGTTTCAAGTCCTTGAAGATCTTGCTAGACCCCGGATGAACGGAATAAGGGGTAGCATGAGCTTCTGTCAAAATCGAGTTTTTCAACGCGTCATTCGCCGGTACGTACAACCGATTCTGAAATCGCAAGAGTCCATCCCCGTGGACCACAAAACTAGGGGCTTTCCCCTGAGCCACATCCTCACGGATGCGCAACAATGATGGGTCTGAACCCTGATTCTCTCTGATTGCCTCCTCCAGTGGCGATGAAATCTCTAACATGCAAAGTTGCCCTTGCACTCTCTGAAGCCAGACCTCGATATCGGGTCTAAGGAATTCCTGCTGAAGCTCCTTCTGAACTGTTAAACGAGCAAGCATTTGCTCCTAAACGGACTTACGACTCAAGGCATCGGCAACCACGTTTGCCTTACCCGGGTGGTATAGGATCTCAATATCATAATCTTTGATTAGTTCCAACCACCGCCTCTGTCGCATATTTAACTCCTTCTGAGTAAATATATACTTCAAACTCTTGTGATCGGTGAAAATCTGACAGGTGATGCCATAGAGGTAATGACGCCAAATCTTCAACGCGAAAACCACGGCTGCTAACTCCAGGTCGTGGGTCGGATAATTAACCTCGTAAGGTCTCAATTTCCGTGAAGCATAGGCAATAACCTTCCCATTCTGCATTAATACACATCCGAGACCGTGTTCGGATGCGTCATTATAAACCACGAATCCTTCCGTCCCTTGCGGCAAGGAAAGTATAGGTGCTGAAATTAACCGGCTCTTGAGTTCCTCAAAACTCCGCTGACACGCGTCGAACCACGTGTATTTGTTATCCTTTCGCAAAAGGTTCGTCAAAGGTTGAGCAATTTTAGAAAATCCCTCCACAAACCGCCGATAATAACCGGCTAATCCGAGAAAGCTTCGGATTTCCTTAACATTCTTCGGGGGTAACCAATCTTGGATAGCCTCCGTCTTCTGAGGATCAACACGCACTCCATATGATGAAATTACATGTCCGAGAAACGTCACTTCGGACATCCAGAACTCACATTTAGAAAACTTTCCATAAAGTTGTTCTCGTCTCAACACATCGAGAACATGATGAAGGTGAACCTCGTGCTCCTCTCGGTCACGAGAATAAATCAAAATGTCATCGATGAAGACAACAACAAACTGATCCAAAAAGTCGATGAAAACCCGATTCATTAACTCCATGAATACTGCAGGCGCATTAGTTAACCCGAACGGGCCACGAACTCATAATGATCATAGCGTGTACGAAACGCTGTCCTTGCGATATTCGACTCTCGAATTTGCAACTGATGATATCCAGATCTTAGGTTGATCTTGGAAAATATTGAAGCTCCCTGAAGTTGATCTAAAAGGTCGTCAATATGGGGTAGAGGATACTTATTCTTGATCGTCACCCTGTTCAACTCCCGATAATCAATACACAAGCGAAAAGAACCATCCTTCTTCTTGACAAACAACACTGGTGCTCCCCACGGAGACGCACTTGGTCGGATATAACCTTTCTCGAACAATTCCTCAAGTTGATTCTTCAACTTCTGCATTTCGGTCGGGGCCATCCAGTACGGTGCCTTCGATATTGGAGACGTACCATGCTCCAACTCAATCGTGAATTCCACATCTCTCTGTGGAGGCAAACCGGGTAACTCGTCTGGAAATACATCAGCATATTCCCTCACTACCGGAATATCCGTCAACATTATTGGTGATTTCTCGGTTTTGGTCATATAGCACCAATAACCAATACACCCTTGACTGAGTAATTTCACTGCTTTCATCAAGTTGATGACTTTGCCAGAACAGCCGGGATTACCTCCCTGAAAAACACATTCGACCCCATCGTCTGAAATGATAGTGACCATACGCTTACGGACACTAATGATGGCATCGTGACGATCTATCCAATCAATACCTAAGATGACGTTGTCTCTCGAAAAATCTACCACAATAAGATCCGCTAGCCATACACGACCATGAATCTGAATCGGACAATTCTGAATTTCACGGTTCCCGATAATTCTTCTACCATCAGGTAGACCAATGACATAAGGCTCACAACTAGTAGCACTACCCAGACGTAGTCTACTCAAACATGACTCGGAAATGAATGAATGCGATGCACCATTATCAAAAAGGGTACACACAGGTTGAGATAGGATATCGAGTGTACTTGAGATCATCCGGGCCTCTGGATCGTCGGTCTTCTTCATCTCATAAATTCGGGGCTTGCTAGTCCCGGCACCGGATGCTCCCGTCTGATGACTAAAGGCTCCACCTTTAGTCGCTCCTGTCGTCTTGAACGACGCAGACTGAGTGGCCTGATTATGATCAGCTGGCTGCTTCGGGGCCTGAGATGACGCTGGAGTAGGTTTGGAGTCCCTTCGGCAAAAACGGTCCTTATGCCCAGCAATCCCACAGTTATGACACGTGACAGTCTGCCTCGGGCACTTGGTGCTGACATGACCAAGATCCCCACAGTTAAAATAGGTGATGAATGAACTGGCCGCTCTGGACTGCGATTCCGCCGGTCTGGGCGCCACAGGAGGTCGCTCAGAGAAAGTAGTGCCCGTACGAGTCTTCTTGAAAGTTGTCTGACCGCCTTCAGACTGATTACGATTCTTCGATTTCTTGCTAGCAGATGAAGGTTGCTGCTTAGCAATCTCTTTAGCAGTGAGCTCATAAGTAAGAGCCTTCTCAATGAATTCGGCCAGAGTGGTGCAATTATGATTAAGTAACTGCATCCGCATCCGGGATTTCAGCCTCTTACTGAAATACTTAATCTTATCTGCCTCGGAGTGAATGATAAATGAGGCGAACGGAAGAAGTTCCTGAAATTTCTCGGCAATGGCGAGAACATCCTCGTATGCTGAGGGGTCGGGAATGAGTAATTCTGATAGCTTGGCCTCCCTGAGTGGGGCCGGATAATACCTCTCCATCATGAGAGTCCTGAATTGATCCCAAGTACATGATCCGTCGGTGGGCTTCAACGACAACCACCAAGAATGAGCGCTCTTACCCAGATAGTAAGCCGCAACTGAAACTTTGTGTCCTTCGGGACACTCTACCATAGCAAATAACTTCTCGAAATGCTCGAGCCAATGAACAATATCCGCCGGCTCAGATGAGCTCTCAAATGTAGGTGGCCTTTGGCGAGAGATGTCGCCGATAATACTGCCCACACTCCTCTCTTGCCTCTGAGGTGGCGGCGGAGGAGCCTGTTGATTTTGATTAGCTGAATTATGCATCGTCTCCATTAGTTGTGTCATCTGAGCCATCTGGGCCATCATGCCCTGCATAAAGGCGAGTGGATCAATCCGAACACCTTCTGACTGAGCTGTGTCCCGGGTACGACTCCCCGATAGTGAACGATCACGCCCAGGTGAATGAGTGGCAGCGTCACTGCTAGATGAGTTAGCATTATTCCTCGCGTTCGCACGTGTATTAATGCGATCTCTCGGGACTCAGCCCGCACCACGGCCTTGTCCTCCGCGTCTTCTGCCTGCTCTCTCCATACTGAAGTAGGAAAAGTCACATGATGATTATATCTCTCGCATGAATATCACATTATGATTGCGTCATGAAATGATGAAAATGAGCATACGCGCTCTAGCACAGTGATTACATGAATGATTAACTGAGGTGAAATGATTATCTTGAACAAGTTAACAAGATTAATGACATGATCCTCCAGATCAACAACTGAACTATGAATGAACTGAGTGATTAATGAGTTAACATGATCGTCCTGATCAAGATGAATGATGCTTGAGGATTGTTGACTAATGAATGATGAATGAAAGATTCTTATTGCCAGAAATTATACTATGGCGTTAGAAATCTTACAGTTCTTGGTGTGATTGGCTCGGCATTTGCACAGGTCACACGTGACGCGAAAGTCCAATGATACTAGTCCGATGACGATGATTTCAAATGAGACATGACTCGGAAGGTAGTATTCAAAACCACGCTCTGATACTAACTCTGTAACACCCCAAACTAGGCGGATATTACAGTGTCGTGGACCCCTGACTAGGACCCACCAGGCGAATGAAAACTGATGAATTAAATAATATAATTGTAGTACCGAACCACATTATATTACCAAATACTCCGATGAGGAGTTTAAATACAATACACCAGGACAATACAGAATACTAGTATATTTTATATGAAGATAAAATACACCACCCTGAATAAATAAACATCTCAGACGGAATTTGCAGCGGAATTACAATGAAGAGAAATAAGAATGACTGAATGACTGGGGGGCCCCTACCAGTATCACTGGGACTCCTCGCCGTCAACATGCTCTTCCCGTGCATTTGCCTTGCCGTGACCTGAAAAGAAAATCCCCCAACGGGGTCAGTTACACAGAACAACAATCCCCAAGGTTTGAAAATACACAATCATGAGTTATCTTTAGTTATGAAATATCCTTAATTATGAATTACGCTGAAGAGGAGTATCATAGTACGCCCGTAATGTTCTGTGCAAGTGTACAAGACGAATGATCGGACACACCCGTCCTTGTACCTAATTAGTCTCACGGAGGTAATCGTTACCGTGTGCACAGTCCAATGTATCGATCCCAATACATGACCATCGCGTGCTCGACTAAAAATTCCACACATCCGCACCCGACCATGCAATATGAACCCAGAAGGTCATATGAACGAGAATGACCATAATGAATACCAATGAATAATCATCCGACCAAGTCAAGAATGACTCACCGAGATGAAAATAATGGTGAAGTTAATGATAGTTCAACGAATGATTGGAACCGCCGTTCCTCGTTAATGAAGTGATTATTCGACAATTACAAGTCTCAATACGGTTAATACAGTGATGAATGAGTTATGATTATGAATGAACAACAACAAAAGGAATGAATATCCTTTTAACCGAGTAAGAATTAACTTACTCGACACCGATGAAGAATGTCCTTCCACGAACAACGTCCTAAATGAAATATCAGTCGCTCGAACAACCTTGAATAACACAATTACCAACAATCCGCTCAATATACGAATCAAACACGATTATAACGAACTCAAAACGTCAATACGACTAAACCAAGTTCATTGGGGCATTATATCGAATACGTTGCGTCCAATCTCCGATTGTTAACAACCAAACCTCAATTATACCGATATCAAAACCTCAAGAAGTGTTTCAACCCAATAAAACATCTTCCAAATGATCAATAATCTAAAATGAATATCCAAATTCGTGATTACAACAACAATTAATCGAAAACCCCCAAATCCAACTCAATATTCAAAGTGTTTTTGAATAATCCTTCAATAATCTATTAAATCTTTATACAAACTCATAATCATATACATATCCTTCCATATAACATGATTATAACGTCCAAAACATCATATCTCAATACAAAATCAAAATTCAAGATGTTGAAGAAATTACCTCTTGAAGATCCAACCACTTCGATCCGATGAACACGAGTTAAATCGAGTATCCAAGCTTCCCAAATGAATGAAGATGATGAAAATCTAACACTCAAGTGATTGATGATGGAAAATCCTGTAATACCCAGTTGTAATTCAGTAATTATCATTCAGTATTTATCATTCAGTAATTGATACTCAGTAATTTCATTCATTATTGATCATTTGTCACTCATATTCAGTCTTGGTATTCATCATTCAGAGTAATCGTATCGTGTATCAATCGTCATTCATCACTAATCTGATTGGAGTTTTGTGCCGTGTTTATCATCATTGTCATTTTCGTTGCGAGCTGTGCATGAGGAGTAGCGCACGCTACATACTCCTTTTAGCGTACTTTATTTGGGTTTAGGTAGCGCACGCTACCACTCAGCTTTAGCGCACGCTAAGGTTACCTTTTACCGATCCGTAAGGTACTGGACTGCAGGTGAGTTATAGGTAGCGCACGCTACGAGTGGTAAGTAGCGCGCGCTAACGGGTTGTAGTAGCGCACGCTATATGTGTGGAGTAGCGCGCGCTAGGGGCGGATCAGGTTAAGTCCAGTGGCTACTGGACTGCACTGGATTTATTCATAGCGCACGCTATGTATTGTTGTTAGCGTACGCAACCGATATATTAGCGCACGCTAAACAATGGTTGTAGCGCACGCTATCGGGCCGATCGAGGTCGACAGTTTTACGGACTCGAAGATCGGGCATCAATATTTCGATAGCGCAGTCTTATAATGGATCTTATCGCACGCTAGTTGTATGGCCGTAGCGCCCGCTACAAGAAGGTACGTAGCGCGCGCTACCGTGTTCGGACAAAGGTACCGGACTACCCAAATTACTCGTTAGCGCACGCTACGCATGCGGCTAGCGCACGCTAACCTGGACTGACTATAAATTGGACAGTTTAGTCAGAGTTCGTCATTTATTCATCTCATTTCATCCCTTCGGTAATTTTGGGCGAGTTCGAGCGATTTTGAGAGTATCCTTCAAGGTGTAATCCTCAATCATCATCTTCAAGTCTTTGAGTTGGATTAATCATCACTTCATCATCTCCAAAACATCGAATCAAAGGTATTATTTCTTGGATCTAGAATTTCGGATTTTTGGGTTTTTCCTTCCGATTTCTTCGTGTAAGCTTGGATTATCATTGGAATATGTTAGATATGGATTATCTACCTTGGATAAATGTATTCCTACGGATTTAATGGTTATTTTCGGAATTATTTCAAGAACCCTTGGGGTTGACTTCGGTTAATTGGGGATTTTCCGTTTGATGTTGATGTAATCATGAATCATGGATTCCTAATGGATTATTGATATCATTGAAGTGTTTTGTTAGTTCGAAATACTCAATTTGGTGTTGGTTTCGACATGTTCGAGATTGGATATTTCCGAAGTTGTGTGGTTGATTATGTATTCGTTGGAATGCCCTATGAGTTTGATTATCGTTGTTTCGACCTTTGTGTTAGTCGTATTTTCGTTGTTTGATACGTATTGAGCGATTGTTGGTAATTATTGTTATTCAAGGTTGTTCGAGCGGCCGTGTCTTGGTTAGGACGTTGTTCGTGGACGGACATTCTTCATCGGTATTGAGTAAGTTAAATCTTACTCGGTTAAAAGGATACTCATTCCTTTTGTTGTTGATTGCTCATAATCATAATTCATTCATCATAATATTAATCATTTTGAGACTTGTAAGTGTCGAATAATCATTTCATTCACGAGGAGCAGCGGTTCCAAATCATTTCATTGGTTTATCAATCACGTCACTATTACTTTCATATCGGTGAGTCATCTTGGCCTTGTCTAATTATTATTCCTTGATATTCATCATGGTCATTCTCGTTCATGTGACCTTCCGGGTTCATATTGCGTGGCGGGTGTGGTCGTGTGGAATTTTTAGTCGGGCACACGATGGTCATGTATTGGGTTCACCGATACATCGGACCGTGCACACGGTAACGCTTACCTCCGTGAGACTAATTAGGTACAAGGACGGGTGTGTCCGGTCATTCGTCTTGTACACTTGCACAGGACATTACGGGCGTACTATGGTACTCCTCTTCAGCGTAATTCATAATTAAGAATATTTCATAACTTCAGTTAATTCATGATTGTGTAATTTCAACTCTTGAGGATTGTTGTTACGTATGGCGGCCCATTGGGGGATTTTGTTTTCAGGTCACGGCAAGGCAAAGGCACGGGAAGAGCATGTTGACGGCGACGAGTCCCAGTGATACTAGTAGGGGGCCCCAGTCATTCCGTTTGTTCAGTCATTTTCAGTCCTTTCAGTCATTCCGTCATTTGTATTTTTCCGCTGCAAATTCCGTTTGAGATGTTTATTTATTCAGGGTGGTGTATTTTATCTTCATATAAAATATACTAGTATTCGGTATTGTCCTGGTGTGTTGTACTTAAACTCCTCATCGGAGTACTTGGTAATATAATGTGGTTCGGTACTACAATTATATTATTTAATTCATCATTTTCACTGTCTGGTGGGTCCCAGTCGGGGATTCACGGCACTGTAATATCCGCCTAGTTTGGGGTGTTACAAATCCCTCCCTCAAGTTCTCTCTCTCGGACAAAGTGAAAGAAATGGTGAAAATGAAGAAAAAGTCCCGGCCAACTCCTTATAAACTACCGGAAGTTACGACCGTAACTCGGCCTTCTTACGGCCGTAACATCCCAGGTCAACGGCCTTACAGCCGTAACCGGCCAACTCGTACGGCCGTAACTCGGCTTCGTCCAAACACCTGCCGACAGTCTTACGGCCGTATCCGTTCCTGACTTACGGGCGTAACTCGCCCTCGTCTAAAATACCTGCCGACATCCCTACGGTCGTACCCGCACACCTTACGGGCGTAACTCGGACGATACGGCCGTATCCGTCCAAACTTACGGGCGTAAGCCCCCTTCGTCGAAAATGACCAGGCACCCTGCCTGTAGCGTACGGCCGTATCCGGCGAAGTCTTACCGCCATACCTTCCTCGTCTTACGGCCGTATACCGCAACCCTTACGGCCGTAAGTCCCTCTCATCCGACAAAACCTGAAATTAACGAATACCACTTATGGCCTTATCCTAACCATCTTACGGCCGTAACTCGCCTTTGGCCAAAAATGCAAGGGCAGCCTGCTGGACACGTACGGCCGGAACCGGCCAAGCCTTACGGCCGTACCTGCTCAACTTACGGCCGTATGTCACAACCTTACGGCCGTAAGTCCCGTTCGTCCAAACTGACCTGAAAACAACGAACACCAGTTACGGCCGTAACCTACAATCCTTACGGCCGTAACTCGTTGCTGGACAAGGGGAAAAACCGATAACTCCGATTCCTCGCTATGATTGATGAATGATCCGACATACCATACGTATGTGAACGTGAACAAGTCCAACACATGCCAAAGATGATACTTCCAGTACAAGACTACCAATCACGATGAAAATGATAATACTCCCGTCTCGATCTATAAACGGAGATGAAAAGATGATTGGTAACTGATATACGGTTACAACATGCCAACAGTGAACGCAATGAATGAATCATGAATGAAGAGTGATTAATAAATAGTGAAAAATTACAGAGTGATAATTACTGACTGATTAATACTGAATGAAAATGAATGAATTACAACCGGGTATTACAGTATGTTGCTGAAATTACAGTGCAACGTGAAGTTTAGGGTCTTATACTTTGATAAATTTATAATGCTAGATGATGAATATTGTGGTTTTGGAATTACACGTGTTCTTATGTTTTGTTGGTTGTTAGAGTTTTATGTGTTAATTCTTCAAATGGGTTGATCCTTGGCCCACGAGTTGAAGATGTTAATTCACTGGATGCAAAAGAAGAGGGGGAGAAGCTGAATATGTGGATTGAAATGTATTCAAGAGTGAACAAGCAAAATGAATCCTATGAAGAAAAAATGAAAGAGGTTGAAACTGTCTTCAGGGAATTGAAAGTTGAGAAGAAACAATTTAAGAAGAAGGTAGTGATTATGCAGATGGTGTTGGCATGTGTAGTGTTGTTTCTGGTTTCTGTAATTAAAGCCTAGTAATGGCATGTGTTGTGTAGGTTAAGCAGAGTATTGTAGTTGAATGAAGCTTGTAGCATGAACCATCTAGGTCTCTTGCTTTTTGTCCCATTTTGTATGAATATTAATAAGGATGGAATATATAAGCAGTGCTTAATGTCTACCTGTAAATTCGAGATTCCAACTTATATTTTGGTGTTGCTATGGATATTATGTTTAGAACAATTAATAGAAAATACACAAGGAGACATTAAATAGATTTTCTAACAATGAAGCAGATTTTTTTACCACAAAAGTATTTTATAAGACCAGATTAATGTATTTGACCACTATCCATTACAATAACCATAAATCATGTACAAAAAAAAAGCATCAAAACATGAAGATTCAATATGTGTTTATATCACAAGAGTTTTCTTCCCATCACAGGACACTCTATTACAAACTACTTCGCTTGACTCTGTTGAGTTGGCAACTGAATCCCTTGTGAAGTTGTCGAAGTTCCTGTGTTGCTTCCTCCACTCATTGGTGGAGCATAGTAGATTCCAGAGCTAGATGACATATACACAAAAAAGCAACATTAGAATCACATTCATGTAATATTTCTAATTGTTTAACAACTGCTTCATAACTTACATGAAGATAAGTATTTCCACTTTGTTCACAAACCAAACGCCCAATTCCTGCTCTAGCCTATGCTCTCTGTTTAGCAATGACCTTTTTTAAAGCCTTAGAGGCTGATTGAAATGTTGTAGCCAAATGAGACTCTCTTTCCCTGTAGCTCGCAGTAACAGAGTTTAGTTTATTGGGTCTCCCTCTTTTTCCCTGTTTAAGGACCCTTTAGAATATACACTAAAAATAGAAATGCAATGCTAAAATGACTTGATGAAACAAGAATCCTACTTGAACTTTTGGTGGTTTTTGGATAGGATCATTCTCACACCCCCTTGAATTATGCCCATGTTGGAAGCATTTTTGACAAGTCATCATAATTCCACTTCTCTTCAACTTGTTAGGATTCACATGGTCTTTCTCAACTTTGTCTCTTCTCCTCTTTTTCTTGGGCCTATCAGGCATTTTGCGGATCATAGGTGGCTCAACAGGGTATCCAATACCCTAGGGCCACATCCTCTCACCATTAATGGCTTGCAAGCCAAATGAGTATGCCTTTTTATACACATCAATAGTGAAACAATAATGCACATAATCTGCAGGGTCATGTCTCATAAAGTTTATTGCACTAAGCCCATTGATACAAGGAATACCTGTAATATCCCACATTCTATAAGAACACTTTCTGCTTTGTAGATTGATAATGAAGCAGTCCCTAGATATCAAATGCTTCACTTCAAATGAACCATCTATGCCTAAACTTGCACTACAAAACTAAGCCCGTGTACAACCCCTGGAATGTTGTCCCATCTCCCACTTCCAGTTCAAACCTGCCCTCTCTATCCACCCTCATCAATTCAGATAAGTACGACCTAAGTGCATGGTATTGTTGTCTAACTGTCCCCCTAAGTAACTCAAATGCATGATGCTTATCCCTATGTAATATGCCCCTCGACACTTTGATATCATATTTGTGATTCACATCAAGTTCCAGCTCTGCAACAGTCATATCTGGCCTAACTCTAAGCACATTCATGTATTCTCTACCAATCCACTTATAATCGTCCCCAAAGATAAAACGACTTCGTCTCAAAGGTAGTAGCACCACAGACCTTCGAGTTACGGCGAAATAGAACGAGGCGATGACAGAGCTCCGACTTTATGATATGTATGCAGAAAACTTTGTGTATGCTGTATCCTGGAGTTTTCGAAAATTGCATGTGCAGATGAAAAGGAATGCATGCCTATTTATAGGCCATTCACACCTCCAGGGAGATTTAAACATAGCCCTTAAGGATGTCATAATGCAGACATTCATGCCTGTATTGAACACAGGAGTTTCGAATTTCAAAAATTGGCAGGAGTTATAGAATTCAGACCTGCCAATTACTCATCCTCATTACACATGGGAGGTTTACTTCTGGGGTTGGACTGAATTTGAACAGTCAGGATGCACCTGGACTGTATTCAGCTCCTTAACCGCTCGAGGGATGTATCTGGACATCCTTATGTGCCCATACGAGCCAAACTATCCAAGGTTCAAGGTCCAAGGTCCACGGCATGTGGCTCGCAGTCGAGGCCGAGGCGAGGCGGGCGGCGCCGGCGCACACGTGTGCGCGCATGTGGGCTTTAAGCCCATACACATGTGCCATTAATTATTATATGAATAATAGTAACTCCTTATATATTTGAACAATGATAGCTCATTATTCAATGTGGGATATTCATCCCTTATTTATTCACAATTAAGTGACAAAATTTAATTTACTATTTCTCACTCACCGGGAATCGGTTTAGAGAAAGTGAATATACCACGATCATCTACTCGGAAAGTAGATCGATCCTATGATATTTAATTTTAGAAAATAAAATTAAAAGCATTCACGATTCCAACAACACTTTCATATCAATGTATAGTTTATCCGTTTATTTTTACTTATAATACTTCAATATTTTATAATATTCTTACACTAGTATATAATTTTAATAATATGAACTTTTATTTAACATATAAGAAACTATTAAATGTGTTTCTATGTACATTAAAAATAATACTATCTCTATCACTCTTAAAGCTTGATAGAGAGTGTATATTTAATTTATTTTAGGTAATGATTGATTAAAGCGATGATTATAAATGCTTGTTGGAGATTAAAAGGTTAAAAGTATTGATAGAAAGTGTATAGTGGAGATTAAAAAGTAAAAGATAGTTGTTTGATTTGATTTGTGTAAAAATAATAAATATAAAATTTTAGAAAGACAATAAGGAGTAAATGTAAAGTTTTGAGTTGGACAGATGAAATAATAATTAAACTTATATGCTACATCCGTCCCGCTCGAAGTGAAACATTTAATTCAAAAAGTGTCACTTTAGAAGTGCAAAATTTCATTAAATACCTCAAATCAAATCAATCAACAAATGTTTTACTTTTTAATCTCTACCACCCACATTATCAATACATTTTACATTTTTATGTACACCATATATTTATCATCAATACTTATAAAACTGATACATCTATCACATATAATCATTTACTTAAAATATAATAAATTTATTTTAAACGTTGTATTTGAACGAGACAGAGGGAATATTAAACCAAAAAAAAGGTTAGAAGTTGCAATAGAAATCGAGGAGGTGCAGCAGTATATGACCAATTTACTTGTGGGGCAACCACATTTTAAACTCACGCCATCTGTAAAATCATTAACCATTAACATTTCAATTTTTCACATCATTTACGTCAGATTCTATTTGAGCTTTTTTATATTAAAGTGTAATTTTATTATGATTATGTCCTCATTTCTTTATCTTTGTTTTCATTGTATTTTTCGTTCTTTATTCAATTTCATTTGTATATGTCCCCCTGGGCCTGGCCTACCATACCGTCGAAAACTTAGTCAAGAATATGTATGAATGTATTTTTTTTTTATAAATAGGTGATTTCAGTTTAGTCGAATTAATCTTAGTCCATCAATGAATCCACTTTTAATTCATCGAGAGAAGTAAATTATGAGTCGCTCGAGCAATTTCAGGGTTCCCAATACCTTTTCACATGCAACCTGCCGAGAGAAGCTCTTAGCGGATTGCTGTCTCGGGTTAAAATGCGATTCTGGAGAATGCATCGATTAGTCGGCATTTCCGGGTTCAAAGGAAATACTCTCATCGACGCTTGTGAGATTAAACATTGATTAGCGGTCATTTCTGCAGGAGCTAGAGGACTATAAAGAGAAAAAACCTCCTCTTTCACCTCCTTGGTGGGGTTAGAACCCAAGACCTCCCCCAAATAGAGGTGGCATTCGGGCCGGGCCCGGGCCGGTCCGGGTCAGGCTGCTAAAGCCCACTCCATTTAAGGGCCGGGCCGGACCGGTCCTTCTTTTTTGGCGGACCGGGCCGGTTTTTTTTACAAACATAAGGCCCAGCCCGGCCCACAACCCATTATGTTCATGGGTCGGGCCGGGCTGTTCACGAGCCGAGCCGAGCCGGGCTGGGTTAACATTTTTTTTCTTCATTGTAAGACAGAAATTTTATTACAAAGACCAACAAAATGAACTTGAAATTTATTATAAAGAAAGAACAACTCTCTCTCTCCCCCTCTCTCTGTCTCTCTCTCATTTTACACATCTTCAAGTTAATTGCGAAGTGCTCCTATAGTGCATCGGACTATTGTCGGGTGTGAAATATTAGTGGACATAGAATGCTGAAATGTTCTCTCACTACTGCATGCCTCTTGGACATAATAAGATGTGATTTACTAAATGAAAACTGGATTTTGTACCTTTTTCAGGCTATAAATTGATATGAAAGAAATAAAAAACCCTATTGAGCATTCCTAGTTCACGGCCTTTAGACGAGCTAAACGGATCGGGCCTTCCCGGTTCACGGGCTAACACGGGCTCGGGCCGATCCGTGCCGGGCCAGCGGTTTTAGGCGGGCTCGGGCCGGTCCGGGCCAGGCCTCTAAAACAAAGGCCCCTAAAGCCCACATAACCTAAATGTACACGGGCCGGTCCGGGCGAAATAGTAAACGGGTCGGTCCGGGCCGATTTTTAAGCGTGTCGGGCCGTGCCGGGCTGTTCTGCGACCGGCCCAGATACCACCTCTACCCCCAAAGGAGTGTCTTGGGTGTAGGCGTCCTACCACTGGACCACCAACCCTTTTCCCGTATGAATGTATCTTTAAAACTATGTTCGCCTTCTTGTTAAAAGTTTCCTAAAACTACTTCGTCCATCTCGTTTAAAGGTTTATATTTTTCTTTTTAGATTCTATTTAACAATATCAATCAGCTAGTTTATAGCGAATATCTTATAACTTATGAATTATTGATAAGTGTTTGACAATAATAATATATATTATTTTATGTGTGCGCGACAATACAGTGTGCAGAAAGAAACATTCTTCCCCAGCACGAGGTCGTACTGTGATTTGGGTGTGGGAGAATATCACGACCCGAAATATCGTGAGCGTGTTGATCGACCAAACGAGATGTGCCTTCTAACTTGCCACGAGAAGGGTAAAGGGGGCGACATTAGCGTTAAGACGTCGTTTGCCCGGATGCATCGGTCTGGCCGAGTCAGACATGCCGACCCAGTTTAGTCCGGAGAGTTTGTCGCTGGTCGAGTACTTGAATATGAAGGGGATCGTTGCGGGTAGGGCACAACTGATTGGGGGCTGTTGCCGTCCCCTGATGAGCCCATGGCAGGGCGAAACCACTTGGCATGCGTATGTGGGATATGCTGGTCTCAGAGTGTGAGGGGCCCAGGGACGCCGCACGGGCTTCGGAACTCCCGTCCCGTGACACATCAGTAACTTATAGCATTTTAATTAAAACGCTACTTGAAGTACCGTTTGAGCATATCAAATAAAACAATCATTTTTTACTTTTAAATCCCCATCATATATTCACCATCGATACTTTATATTTTTTTCAGTGTTCTAAAAATCGGCCTAGGCGGCCCCCGGGCGCTCCGATTATGCCCTGGGCGTTTGTGCTGGGCGTTCGGGTGATTAATCGGCTGCCTAGGCGGTTGGGCGGGCGACTAGACGGCTGGGCGGGCGCCTAGGCGGGTAAACATTTCTATTTTATTTTTTTATATTAGCGGTACTATAAATTCCTGAATTGAGATACTATGAACTATTTTATGCTTATATCAATGTCTAACAATTTAATATATGATCGATTACATGTGTGTTTAAATATTTAAATATTAGATATTTTTTATTCTTTACATATATATAATTTATAAAAATAATTATAATAATAATAATAAATAAATCCGCCTAATCCGATTAATCCCCCATTAATCCTCTGGGCGCTAGGCGTTAGCAATCCGAACGCCTAGCGCCTAGCGTTTTTTAGAACTTGATTTTTTTTTATTTTCCAACACACAATTATCATAATTAAGAATGACAATCATTATATATAATATACTCCTTCTGTTTTTAAAAAATTATCGAGTTTTAACTTTTTCTAATACTTGAGAGATTACTATTTCACTACACAAACTTTCATATTTATCATTGCACTCTCTTTCCAAGTAAATCTAACATGAGATAATATTTACCTTAGAGCTCGTTTAGTAGCCTAGTCGGGATATATCAAGATATGTTAAAAATAACAAGGATGGTTGGAATATGGTGAGAAAAGATGAGATAAGTATAAGTGTTTGGTACTCTTATTTAAAATCTAGATAAAAAAGTAATTTACAATTATAATCTTATAACAATTTGAAAATTACGCCAACCTCAATTTGCCACACCCACCTCCAAACGCAACCCCGCCATGTCTACAAGTTAGAGATGGAGGAACGAGATCCCCAAATTTCAGAAAGAGAATAATGATGTCCTCAATCTTGCAGATTTTTCCCAAATCGATTCAAGGATTGCGAAAACAAAGAAAGAGACAGTGGGAGAGCTCTACAACGACGCAGGGCGACGGCGGAGGTGCAGAGTTTCAAAGGGTGGAGAAGTCAGTGGTGAGAGAGAGAAAGAACGAGAGGGGGTTCAAAAATGTGGGGCAAGATGGTGGATAATTTTGGTAATCTAAAATAATTAATACACTGCTCAATTTAATCAGCTCATATCCCACCCATTTGGAGAGATAGGAAACCTTGCGAAATAGTGGAATTAAGGGCAGAGTCTTGATTTAATGTAGGGCCGCAAGGTTAAATCGATTTGCTACCCAATGCAGATTTTGACTGGATTAACTTAGCATATCCTGCCTAAACCACCCTACAAAGAGGCGCTTAGAAAGACAATATTTAATGTAGTACATTTGAACAATCAACACTTTATAGCATCTCTCTCAAAATATACATTTGCAAAATTTACATTTGCTAAATATGATTAGTATATCTCTCAAAATATTGAGAAGAGAGAGGGGAGAGAAAGAGGCCGGTTTTGCTGTAGCAGCAACCACTGGAACGAAACGGTTGAGGAAATGAAAGATCAATTAGGGGTTTGTAGATGGAATCACGCTTTCAAGTCAATTAAGCAACGCGCTAAATCGGGTGTTCAATGGCAGATTCTTCCACCTCCCATTTCTTCTTCTTCTGTACTAGTTAGATGATGATGATGATGATGATGATGATGATGATGAGAGAAAATGTTGATCGACGAAAGTTATGGATTTCAGTCGTCTCGGTCCTTCTACTGTTACATTTTGAAATCAAAGCCCACATTGTTGGTTAATTGGTTTTGATCGGATCCAGTTTAGTGGAGTTTTAGTTTACCAAAGGCAAATGCGGCGCATAATTCGATTTAGAAGTTGAGGATGTGAACGAATCAGCATATTACGATATTTTATTTGATTAGTTAAACTATTGAAGTAGGTTGAAATTTGTCAAAAATGACGTCCTGGATCGAAATTTGCTGAAACTGATGTTTATGGGTCGAAATTTGTCAAAAATGACGCCCCACGTCGAAACTTGCCGAAAATGAAGTTCCGGGTTGAAGTTTGTCGAAAATGACGTTTCGAATCGAAATTTATCGAAAATGACTCCCAACGCGAAATAGTCTAAAAATGAGGTTTCCAAGATGAAATGGACCAAGAATAACCGAGAATGAGGTTCCGGGTTGAAATGGGTAAGCAATGAGAGAGAATGATATTTTTAAGGACGAGGGTATTTTTGGTACATCACCTCAAAATTGGTCAAACGTGGCTAATTTCGAAACATTTAAAAATAGTTAAGGTGGAAAATCTTTTAGAAACGACGGGAGTACTGCTAAATATACATCATCTGTCGACTTTTGACCGAGACATATGGAGTATAAATTAGCTGATGGGAAGGTTCTTTTCTACTCGTAGCAGCCGGTCCAATATGATTTCTTTCTTCTGACAGTAAAGCAAAAACATAGATACGCTACGACTTCTGTGTCATTTTTCCAATGTATTTGCTTTGAATCTAAGTTGGGATGGGTGTGTGTTGTCCTGCATGTTCTGCTCAGTAGAATCATTACAAAGCACTCGACAATATTTCGTGTATAGTAGGTGGAGCATTACTGCATGAGGGGGGGATAGCTCAGAGTACAGATTGTCAAAAGGGTCGTATATTTGTCCGTGGATTTATTCGTGTAAATTCGAGTTTTGGTTTAGTCCGAACCACTTAACCCGAAGCCTATTATATCTAGCCTGCAAGTTAGCGGAAATAATTTGCTACCCCGTCAAAATTTTAATATAATACTCCCCCCGTCTCTTAATTATAGGCACCTCGTGAGTGACATGAGTTTTAATAAAGGGTGTGTTGAGTGGAGAGAGAGTATGACTTTATAGAAAGAAGTGGTGTGTAGAGTGGAGAGAGCGTATGATTTAATAGAAAAAAAGGTGCAGTGATTTTACAAAAAAATGGAGTGTGTCTACTTTTTGAGGACAGACAAAAATAGTAAAAAGTGTCTATACTTAAGGGACGGAGGGAGTATAATTGTAACATTTTTACTAATTTTATCTTTTACAATAAATAATTTGTTTTACTTGTGTTTGTTGGGTATATCTAGCAATTTATTTTCAAACTTAGGTAATATATTAAACTTTATTAACTTTTGTTACTTAAAAATATACTTCGCATGTCCTGCTTGAAGCTTCGATGATGGTACGCTATTGATATTTTTTAGGTTTAATGATTGGATGTGATGGTCTTTTGTGTTGGTAATAATGATGAGTGCGTGGTGAAAATTAAAAGTATTGACCGTAAGAATGCTGGAGATTGTGCAATGTGATTGCGACTGTTTGATGTAAGTGTGTAAAAATAATAAATGTAAAATTTAGAAAGAGGCAAACATAAAAATTTTCGTCGGAGCTAGTAATAACTTTTTTAGTATTTCTTTCAATTATAATGTTTTCTTTACAATACAATTTTAAAAGTGGAAATCCACTCATTTAGCCATTTTGTCCTAGTCAATGATAATATTTGTGAAGGGACTTAGTTTGTACAAATTCTAGCCAAAAAAGATATGCCCGAACCAATATACCATTTACTTTTCAATAAATTCATTCACTTTATCTCTCTCATTCACTTTTCTCTTTCTTTTTTTTCTCTAATTCACTTTTGAGATCCTTTTTTCTCTATTGAGCTCCAATACTTTCTCCATCTCTCCCTCTTTTCTCTTCCTTTCTCTCTCTCTCTCTCTCTCTCTCTCTCTCTCTATATATATATATATATATATATATATATATATATTTTGGGCTTTTTTAGCACGTTTTTTTTCGTTACGTTCGTTACCATTATATTGTTCGTTACCATTAAATTTAGTTTCTATCTCATTAGTTATTGGTTATGAATTTACAGTCGTGTATTTCGTACCATCTCGTTATCATGTGTTGTTTACCTTTTGTGTTACTGTATCGTAACTGCGTTACCATGTATTATTTCATGCAGATGAGGTCATCTTGTTTAATTGTTGCGCATGGAGGAAAATGGAACGAAAATATATACGATGGAGGCAGAAAAGAGTACATTCCTGTTCCGCCTATGCGTATAACATTCGACCAGTACGACATTATGGTAACACAAAAGGGTAATGAGAATACGAAATAGTTATTTCTTTCAAGGGTTACCAACATACAATAGAGTAATCCAATAAAGAAATGATCATTTTTTAACGAGTTACCAGCACACAATAGAGTAACACATTAAAGAAATAATCATTTCGTAACGAGTTACTGGTAGGAATATAACCCGGTTAATAACTGATCATTTATTACATAGTTACCACCACATAGAAGGGTAACACAACTAATAAGTCATAATTTCGTATATTGTTACCATCACATACAAGAGCATCCCAGCTAAGAATTGATCATATATAATGCCTAAAGAAATGATCATTTCGTAACACAATAAAGAAATGATCATTTCGTTACCATGTGTTATTTTATCTCAGCACGACATTGTTTGTCATGTGGGAACACAGTATGATATCACAATTTTGTATCTGATTTACCGTGTTAGAATATTGTACACGAGGTACCAATAAGCGGATATGATATTTGTTTTTTCGTTACGTTCGTTATCATTACATACAGAGCTGATCATTCGTTACTTATTTCGTGCACATGAGCTTATCTTGTTTAATTGTTGCGCATGAAGGAGAATGGAACGAAAATATATACGATGGAGGCAGAAAAGAGTATTCCTATTCCGCCTATGCGTATACCATTCGAACAGTACGAGACTATGGTAACACAAAAGGGATCAGAATACGAAATGGTTATTTCTTTCGAGGGTTACCAGCACACAATAGGGTAAACAATAAAGAAATGATCATTTTTAACGAGTTACCAGTACACAATAGAGTAACACAATAAAGAAATAATCATTTCGTAACTAGGTACTAGCATGAAGGAATGTGACCCGGTTAATAATTAATCATTTTATTACAGAGTTACCATCACATATAAGGGTAACCCAACTAAGTCACATGACCAAGCAAAATGATTCCTCGTTACCATTACATTATTCATTACGTTCGTTACCATTACATTGTTCGTTACCATTAAATTTAATTTCTATCTCATTAGTTATTGATTACGAATTTACAGTCGTTACGACGTATGTATTTTGTACCGTCTTGTTATCATGTGTTGTTTACCTTTTGTGTTACTGTATAGAGTTACCATCACATACAAGAGCATCCCAGCTAAGAATTGATCATGTATAATGCCTAAAGAAATGATATTTCGTAACACAATAAAGAAATGATCATTTCGCAACGAGTTACTACAATACAATAGAATAACCCGGAAATTCAAATCAATTCAGCCATAAATTATCAAGAAACACGCTATATACTCTAGAATTACAGCAAGAAGACAATAAATCATACCACAAACAAATCGTATCCAGCCTGGGATTTCACAAATTCATTTCAAACCAAAACCCTAAATTTTACAGAAATAAAGTGGAACATTGCCTTGAGTTCTGGCCGGAATCGTGGGTTCCGCGCCGTCGCCGTCTTGAGATATGGCCCGAATCACCACCTCCGCACCGTCACCCCATTCAGATCTGGCCGGAATCGCTGTTTATTAACTGTCGCCCCCTTCAGAATTGGCCGAATTCGCGGTTCCCGTGCCGTTGCCGCCTTCATCTATGGGGTGAGGGTCGCCGGAAATAATAGGGTTCCGGCAGGATTAAACAACTTGACAAAAACACAAATGTAATGCCAGCATAGTCATTTTTCCTGTAGTGTTAAACACGCCCGACTTTGCTTATCCAGACCAAGTGTTACATTGAGACACAACAGGATAACAACACTAGCAAAAATCAAGGCCATTAACATGAACACTATAAGAATAAACGTCAAAAACTTCGGATAATATCTGAAGTAAAAATGTTATAATTATCGAAGTCTATGTTCGTGTAGTAAAAGGTATACTTTAGACTTTGCTTTTTATGCGAAGTCTAATATCCTAATAACCGAAGTCTATCTCGTTTTTTTTTCTAATTATGATCCAAAGGTGGTGGGTAAGTGAAGTAAAAGAATGCATTTAACTTTGGTTATTTTATAATTGGCGTAGTAAATAAAGAACTTCTAAAATTAACTTCACATTATAATAAATCATCATCTTCATGTTATAAGAAAATATAAATTATATTCACAATAGCCCAACAATATAAGAGCCAAAAATAATAACCACTTTCATAAATAATGGCCAATTGCCAATATTATTGTACAAAAAAGACAAGTATCCATACCAACCGTAAACATACATCAACTATCTACAATTTATATCCAATTGCATACAACCAAATATATGCTCTTTTTTATGGCTGATTCTTTCACTGCCAAAAGCAAATGGAGCCGGAAAACCTATATAAAGGAGTTTGTTGGTGACAACTCGACATATCGGTAAGGCATTGTTTGGCGGGCAGAAATTCGTAGCAGTCACGACAATGGAGCCAGGCAAACACCATGAACCGTCGTTCACACACTTAATCTCGTAGAACGAACCGCAAATCAACCCATTATTGAACAGGTCCGTGCTCAGCGCCGCCGTGGTAGTGTCGTACCCCTGGCTGTACAGATTCCCATACCCACAAGCACCACCTGTTCAAGGACAATTAAGGTATAATTACTGAATCTATCCCCTCAAGTTTAGTCAAATTCCAAAAGAATGATAAATCGATCAATTTTGTAATTAGGATAGAATCCGAGGGTGGTTTTACAATTACTATAAAATAAAAAAAGCATACAAAGAGATCTGATACATGAAGGCACATGTTACTCTTTTTTTTAGTGAAAACTGAAAACTAGTTAAAAACTGAATAAAAATGTATAATTATTAAAGCTACCCCTAAAGTTTAGTATAATTACAAATAATTTATGCACACTCACTTAAGTTGACAATTTAAAATGCATACCTTTCCAAATGATTTGTTTATGCTTTCGTGAAAAGCAAGAGCAAGGTACTCCTTCCACAGAATTCTAAGACATCCTTTGGTTGCCCAAGCTGGAACCAGATCACACTATCGGGAGGGTGGAGCGGAAGGATATTAAATAAAAAACAAGAAGTTCCTTGCTAAACATTAAAGAACAAAATGCTCCCAAACATATGCAAGTGCTACAGACCTTGTTCAATAGAAGAATCATGTGTTTATGCTTGCAATGCTCCTTCAAATGCCTCTCCAAATGGTAGCATCTTGTACCTTGTGGATCCCTGGCATCTAAAACCTGCCATTAAAAATTTATTAAGGCTAAATACCATCACGAAAGACTTGGAAAACGTTGCAAAAACTGAAGTGGAAAAGTTGATCAAAAATTCCCACATTTCTTTTCTTTTGCACATCACAGCAAGTCGGAAATCAAGTTTCTTGTGAAACTTGAAAAAAGAAAAAGAAACTCTAATCCATATTATGTCAGATAGTAATCAAAGTCAAACTAACAAAACCAGATAGCGACATGTATAATAATATCATATCACAGCAAGTAGGAGATCAAGTTTCTTCTGAAACTTTGAAAAAGAAAAAGGAACTCCTATCCAATTTATGCCAGACAGTAAGAGAAGTCAAACTAATGAATCATATAGCAACATGAGTAATAATATATAGTTCAATCATCTGAATGATCAGTTCAAATTTCAATACGTCTCTTCCAAGACAAATGTTTCAAACCCTTAAAAAGCAGAAACTCCCCATGTAACATCTTGAACTGCTTATATCCAGCATCACCACTGCATGTCATAGTGCAAGTACTCCAGGCTAAAAGCCATTTCATTTAGCCTATTCAGAAAAAGGGCCTGCAGCACTAAAGAATAATTTCAACCTATCGAAGCGGGAGAAAGGATACTAATAATTTCATCTGATAACTTAATGTTTTTCCCCACCCGGAATCACATTGAAATCATAAACAACACACCCTAGTGGATGAGAGTTACTTTTAAGATCAAAAGCCAACAGCAACAATTAATGTCATACCTTATCAGAAGGCATAAGCCAAATTATAAGTCTGAATTAAGAAAGTGTGCTTATAATTTACCAAAACAATCAAATTCTAACTACAACACATAAAATCACCATAAGCTAAGAGAAATTTAAGACATTCCCAAACTAAGGCAGCTCTGGTTTGAACAGTATATAAATCAGGGCAATGAATTTTTTTTGTTTGGTACCTGGGGATTACAGTAGGTTGTGTCAAGGATGAGAGTATTGACTAAACAAGCTTGCAAAATGGATAGTTCTGTCATTTCCTCACAAAATCGGAAATCTCCAGTGTATGTCTGGTGAGTATATGGACAGGGGAATCAATCTTAGAAACACCAACACTCGAAAAAGGGAAAATGAAAGTGTGTTTAGCATGTTTGATACACACCTTACCATTGGGTGGTTCAAATAGGATGATGATCGCACCAAGGCAGTGATTTGCATCAAAGCATGTCACATCAACTCCTGCAATACTAATCTTTTGGTTGAGAGGCAAAACTTGAATTTTGTCCCATGGGATCCCTATCTTCAGATTGACTAGCTTCGCTGTGATTGAGGAACAATATATCATCCCATGACAGAAGGACTTCGTAAGTCCTTGATAATCTGTATAGAAGAGCCATACAAAATAAATGTGTAAATAACTCCTTTTTATATCCCAAATGCAATAAATAAGGTGATTTTGGGTTGTTGAGAACACAAAGAGTTCTTTCCATCATTTTCAATATTTTTGTTACGGTTACAGACATATTCCATGATATACATATTAAAAACGTTATTGCTTTTCAAGTCTCCAGCATCCAGTCCAACGTAAAAGGGGTATGCAAAACCTCGCTAGTCGCTTCCTTCGGAACTCTGAAACTAAGTCTGAGTTACTAAAGTTAAGGCCTACACTAGTTCAAAGATTTTGAGTACCTCATGTGTAATACCCGTAATTTTGATCCCCGGAAATTTTCTATTTTTGGCGGAAGTCTATTTTGACGACTTGCTTGGGACCGTTTCGTCATCCTGAGAATAATTAATTCTACACTTTTTGTCATCCGAGTTCGTTTCGGTATCGTTCTGTTGAATTCCGTGTTCTTTAGCGACTTTTCCACGTATGAGTTCGACTTTGTTAAATCACCATAAATTCTTGGAAACTCCAAAAATTTTGAATCTTTGAATATTATAAATCATCGAGTTAGCTTTCCAATGGTTCAAACGGTGAGTCAATCGGAGTCCGGACGAGAGAGTTATGGTCGTTTTAGCTCCCCCGCTCATTGGCCGATCATCGCCAGCGAACTCGGCCGTGTCGTCCGACACGGCCCGTGCGTACTCGTCCGGAAATGCCGAAGTTTCTGCCACGAGGACCCGGCCGTGTCGTGCAGCGCGGCCGAGTCGAACTCTTCCGGATAAGCGAGCATTTGCCCGACGCGGCCGTGTTCAGACACGGTCGAGTCATGCCGAGTCGGCTGTCGGACGGTCACTATCGGCGAGCCCTCCGCGCGCGACCGTGTCAGCGAGGACACGGTCGAGTCCCTGTCGGCGATTGCGCGCCACGACCATGCCGATCGGCACGGGCCGTGTCCGGCAGGTAGTCAACCCCTATAATTGTTTTTTTGAGCATTTCACTCATTTCTTCCCCATTTCTTCACCTACAACCGAGAGAGAGCTTGAGGGAGGGATTTCCTTCACAAATCATTTGAGTGTTTGATTTTCTTCATCTCCTTTTGATCGGGAAGCCGGATAATCGATCTAACGCGTGTTCCTTGGAATCATAGAGCTTGGATATTCAAGAGGTAATTTCTTGACATCTTGACTTCTCGATTTTGTGTGGGTATTGACGTTTTGGATGATTAAATCATGGTGTATGGTGTGATATATGCGTGATTATGGACATGTTTGAGTATTCACCGGATTATTGAAAGATTATTCAAGAACACTTTGAATTTTATGTTGGATTTTGGGGTTTTCGTAGATTCGTCCGTTTTGTCCGATTGAAGCTTGAGAACCTTGAGATTTTGATATATATCTATACCGTCACAGTGTTTTCTTCCGATTTTACGGGTTAGATTGTGCCGTTTCGGACTTGTGAGAGTTTGGGCGATTTCCCAACCTTTAGTTATCCACTCGTATATTTTCTTGAATCGTAGACGAGTTTCGGGAGTCTCTTCGTGTAATTTGAGTATGGATAATTAATTGTCATATTCCTTGCGAATCGTTTAGGTGCGGAAGCGCGTTCTCGGACCTACCGAACTCATACCTTTCCTCCGTTCGATTTCTCGATGTCTCAAAGGCAAGTATACATTTATGATTATGCGTTCTCGACTTTGAAAGTATGAAATATTGATGGTATGATTATTTCTAGCCACTCGGACGGGCCTATGGTCCTCTCGAGGGTTTCGTAGCCTCAGTGCGATTCCATGGTTGATATGAGCGAACCGTTTCTACGGCATTCATATGAAATAATGTTGGCATGTAATGAACGAACCGTTTGTGGCATTCCTACATGTAACGGCGTATGATATGAGCGAACCGTTTCTACGGCATTCACATACGTCTTGAGATTTTAGTCATTAGAATACTAGTCTTATATTGATGAATTGACGGATATTGATGAATTGACGGATTACATTTACTTTATTGTCGAGGAGTATTATGTTTCATATTGTTATACTTGCACTAGCTATTCGACGGCTAACCCCTTTATGGGGAAATACGTTTCATGTATTTGAGTTCCAGGAGAGCGGACAGTGGGTACAGTCGGCATGAAGATGATGGGCAAGTGTGATCGTGTTTTGTCTCCGGTTATTTTCTTGGATTCCTCCATTCGGTGTTGTTGTCTTGGAATGGATTTTTAAATACTCGAGTATTGTATTTGATTTCCTTGATGTTCGGCTGTGTTCTTTGAGGTATTGATTTGTGCGGTGATGTATATGGTTTCATTGGTTATGGTTTTGAATACCATTTGTATCGTCTTTCTTTCCATTGTATGTAGACCTTCTCGGTCAAGTTTATAGTTCCGCGTATGTTTAGCCTTGTGGGTCCCACGGCGGGGCTCATGTGTTGTAATATACTGAATAACTTGGGGTGTTACGAATATGGTATCGAGCTTAGGTTTATGGATACCTAGGGTGTCGGTCTTTTAGGTCGATTGAGTCGGCATTTGCCTGATATCACTACTCTGCCATCATCACAGTGCGACCGGTACTTGTAAGTCCTCTCACTCTTCTCGTATTTTTCTTAATCGTTTCGTTTATAGCTTGGTATTCTTGGGAATTGGTCACTTCGAGAATGTGCGATTCGGATTATACTTACGCACGTGTGTGCTTTTCAGAATATTGGCAGAAAGTAGGAAGAATCGTGGCCGTGGTCACGGACGTGAACTCTTCCTTGAGATTTTGTTAAGTTGCTAATGGCAATAATGGTGTGTATCGATATTATGTTGAGACTTTGTTTAGGAGTCGCATGCTAGTATCACGGGAGATCTTCGACTTCGCAGACTTGTAAGTATGTTGTTCGAATTATTCGATAATTCTTGGTGAAATTGAATTCCCGTTGAAATGTTGTTTGTACGAGTGATTGTAAGTTTCGAGGACGAAACTTATTTTTAAGGGGGGTAGAGTGTAATACCCCGATTTTTCGGATATATTTTTTTTCGTTTATATATTGGATATCGTGGATGGTTAATTATGCTCGAGGACGTTGTGAACGTATGACAATGTTATTGAATTGAGTATATGTATTGATTTTGCCGTATGCTCGTATTTGGTATGTCATGACTTTGGACAGGAATTGTTGAAATTGGCTAAGTATGGAATTATTACGTACGTTAATAAGGTGATTACGTACGTAAGATTGGCATGGTTACGTACGTTAAGGCTAAGGTATTACGTACGTAACGAAGGCATCGGACAGAACCGAGTCCTGGTCGGCAGGTGGGACCCTGTTTCGGCAACTTTCGGCGGAGGATGTTGACAGGTGAGTCAACGTACGTGTTACGTACGTTATACAGGACGTGTTACGTACGTAACACAACCATTGTACTGTAGCAAGTCAACTGGTATATTACGTACGTTATATGGTATGGGTTACGTACGTAATGGATTGCACGGAATGAGACAGTGAGTTGGTTACGTACGTTATGGATATTGGATTACGTACGTTAAAGTTGTTACGTACGTTAAGAAAGGACACTTACGTACGTAATGAGAGTGCAATTTATATATTGAAGTGTTGCCTTTCATTTCTCTCACGATCCTTTGAGATATTTCTCTCCAAAACTCGTCCCTCTTCACTTTTAAGAGTGTTCTAAACACTTTTAACATGATTGTGAGCTTGGAATCATGGAATTAGAGCTTGGTTATGGAACTATTGTTGATTCTTGAAGTGATTTCTTGTGTTATCCATATTCTATGAGGTTTATGTTGAAGGAAGATAATGATATGCTTTGAATATGTTGATTATGATTATGGAATCATAGAGATCTTGATGTTCTTGAGGCCATATGATGACTATGATGATTTATTGATTTAATGATTCTTGGAATGGAGTTCAATTATTCTTTCTTCGTGGCTCGTCCATACAAGGTAATCCTCGTATCCCTTTGATAGTGGCTCATTTTTTTTCTTTTTGGATTACTACTTGGGAGGGAGTATGTTGGGAATCGTGTATTTTGATGTTCGTTTTATGTCAATGAAAATGCATAAATTGGACTGTACTTTTATCCGCTGCGTGAGTATTTTTGAAATGGATTTTGGTATTTTGCCAACTGAAATTTTATTTTGTAAAACCGATTCCCTAAACTGAGTTTTTGGCATTTTAACCTTGATCGTTTTGACGGTATTTGGAAAATGATTTTTTTTAGTATTTGAAAAATATTACCGTCATCGGTCTTTTGGCATTTTTGGAATGACGTGGAAATTGTGCTTAGCCTGGTAAATCCTTGTGAGAAGGGTTTACGGCGTGTAATATTCGGGAGGATGCAGGGTGTTACAATTATGGTATCATGTGATAATGTTATACGAGATTTATTGGAATTGTAATAAGAGATTTCGGATGTTGATATGATCATTGAGATCTTCTTCATATGGTGATAAGGGTTTTGCTGCGATTCTTGAGATTGTATGAATGACATGATGAAGAAAATGGTAACATGGAGATATATACCTCGGATATGTTGTTCTGAACGTGATTTCGGATATTTCATGTTCTTGAAGAACTCTTGAATTATACGAGGTGATGAAAATTTTTTTTTAGAAGTGTTGATGTTTTGAAAATGAATATGGAATATTCATATCTAGAGCTAAACTATGTGTTGGAAATAATATTCGTATAGGAATACGAGTGATTATGAGTTTGATGAGACTATTATTCATCTCTGAATTTGGAAGCCCATACGTATGGAGCAAATATTCAAATCGAATGATTGGATTGTTTGATAACCTTTTCAATATGATTATCTATTGTTTTGAACCAGTCGGATGATTCGAATTGATGACGGTCATAAGTAAATTTTAACGATGGATTTACGAGAAGGGAACCTTGTCAATTCGTATTTAAGAATTGAGTTTGGAACATTTAGACCCTTATTATTGGTCGAATTGGTTCTTGATATGATCATCATATTTCACTCGTATTGTGGACGAGGATTTGTAAGTGTCGAGTTGGATTGTTGATTTGTGATTAGTCGAGATATGGTAAAGCGATTGAGTTCGTGGTTTGGTGGTATTGATATTGGTCGTCATCGAACCGGTTGATTATCAATCCTTCGTTTTACAATAAGGTATGATGTTTGATCGTGAATTATGGTGTTGTGTTGCGGTTAAGGTTGAAGGGTTCGTAGATTAACTTGGTCGAGGCGAGGGAATTCGTAGACGAAATCAATCTGAATTGGTAACGACGTTGTATTGATATCGAGACAAGTTTTATACTCTTACTAATCAATGAGACAAATCTTAACGTGTATGCGTACGATTGTGAGTATCATTTTGGGACTTGGCCTCTTTATGATTGTATTGATATCAAGGGATTGGTTGACACGGCGTCGGCAAATTATGCCAAATGTTACTGTTGTTTGTAAATGGCCGGTTCAAGGCATTACGATACTTGTTGGTAAAGTTGCTATCGATAGCCGGTTCGCGGTGTCGATGTATCGATTATTATTGTTCGCGATTAATGTCGTTCTGAGACATCGTTGAATCTTTGTCGTCGAATTGGAACTGTTGCTATGATGTTGCGTTAACCGATTGGGGACGTTTGATATATCCTTTTGTCATCTCCGTTTCGGTGGTCGGTTTAAGACACCGGGACATCTATTCTATCGTATCATTGATTATCGATTGACCGTTCTAAGGTAATCGAGGTATTGAATTGGGATTATCGAAGATAATTCCCATCCGTTGTCGAAGATACTCTCATCCGTTGTATCGTTGTTATCGATTGGCCATCGAAGCATTGAATTGGGACTGTCAAGGATAGTTCCATCCGTTGAATTATTATTGCCGTGTTGGCCGACTCAAGGCAGCACACTATTATTCTTGTGAACTCGGTAATTTTGTGATCGTTGAGAGTTGAGGATTTCCCGAACTGTTGTGTTGTGATCGTTGCTCGTGTTAATCGGTCCTTAGGGAATTCTGATCCCAGGATGGTTGTTTTGAATATCGTTGGTCGTGTCGATCTTTCATTATTCGTGTGTCATCGTTCACTTGGTGAGTCGTATGATCCATATTGGATGTTCTATCCCTTGAGTTTCGTTGTCATGTTGTATCGTGGCATATCCGGAATCATGTCTGCGTGCCGATTGGTTATGTGTAGGATTTTTAGCCAGGCACTTGATGGTCATGCGTGGATATTTCCGCATTGGACCGTGCACACGAGACGTAGTTCTTGAGGCTAATTAGGTACATTGTCACACGTATATTCTGGATTCCGTATACGGGGTGGACATGTGCACGGACACATTTCCGGATCGGGCGTACTGTGATGTCCCTCTTGAGCTTTATTGATTGATCGTTCGTAGTCCATGTTGTATTAGATATGTCCGACGATTTGCGACTGGTTGTTCATACGCCGAGGGGTATGTCCGACAGTCAGGTTTGCTCCTTTGAGATCTGTATTGTGATGATTTACAGCTTTGGGCTGTTCGGCTTTCAGGCCATTGTGATGTATCGGTATTTCCGTTGGAGCCTTCGGGCATTGTGAATTCGTATTGGTTTGGTTTGCCTTCGGGTAATGTATTGTGGTGTTCTATATTGATGATTCGCCGTTTGGGCGTAAGTTTCGGTTCTTGTGCATCTCGTTGAGTTTTTCCTGGCGAAATATTTCTTCTCCCTACCTGTTTTAAGTTTCGGGACGAAACTTCTTTTAAGGAGGGTAGAATGTAATACCCGTAATTTTGATCCCCGGAAATTTTCTATTTTTGGCGGAAGTCTATTTTGACGACTTGCTTGGGAACGTTTCGTCATCCTGAGAATGATTAATTCTACACTTTTTGTCATCCGAGTTAATGGTGGTTGTAAGTTCCTAAACTCTATCTCGTTCTTTACATGTTGTATTTCTTTAGACTTGAACATTAGAACGATATTGTTTCCTGTATATTAAGTATTTATGCTTAAAGTATGTTGAGAGGCGGGCGTGCATGTGGTCGCGGTCACGGTCGCGGACGCGGACGAAGGAATGCCGAAAGAGATGATTTGTATTCTAATCAGGACAGCCACAGTTCAGGCGAGCCACATAGATCTATCAATAATGAACCGGAACCTGCTATGCCCGAAATCCTTTGTCAGGTGGTGAACCAGATGACTCAGTTCGCCTAGGTCGTGGACCGAATGCAGGTGGCGGTGGGATTACGACAGGGAGAGAGACAGCAAGGGATCCCAGACATGGGAAATCGAGGTGACCGATGGCTGCAAGAGGTGGCAAAGATGCAACCACCCAAATTCGACGGCCTTTCTGAGACTCCCACATGGGACCATTGGTTGAAAGAATTGGAGAAATTTTTTGCTGGAATTAATTGCCCAGACGACCGGAGAGCCTCTATTGCTCAGTACTTTCTGATAGGGGAAGCATCCGAGTGGTGGGAAGCCATCCGGCCTGCAGATCATGATGCTGACTGGACAGAATTTAAATTGATGATGGAAGCTCAGTACTACCCTCGTCCTGTGAGGGAAGCCAAAGTCCAGGAGTTTTTCTCTGCACAGCCGTCAGACGAACCTGTATCCCAGATAATTGAGACGTTTAACCAGCAGCTAGCATTTGTTCGACATCTAGTCAGAACAGATGCAGAAATGATGATCCATTTTGATATGAGGATGAAACCAGAAATCCAGAGCTACATGTCCGGTTTTGAATGTACCACCCTCCGTCAATACCAGGATAAAGTATTGGCATACGAAATCAACGAAGCAGCAATGGAGAAGTTTACGGAATCCAAGAAGCAGAAAGTCTCTGGTACTTTTACAGAGCACAAGAGCAGCGAGCCCCGAAAGGCCCAATCATCTTTTCATTCTTTCAAGAAACCTCCACACCCATCTAGGAGCGGAAAGAACTTCGGAGCGACATCAACCATGACAGATATCACCAGGAAATGCTTTAATTGTGCCCAGACAGGCCACTATCGACGGAATTTCCCCTACCTGTCGTGACTTGTTATGATTGTGGCCAGGAGGGACATCGTGCAGTGTTCTGTGAAGAGGCTGCAAAGTCTTTTAGAGCCCGTACTTCGCAGCCAGTTCAGAAGGAAGCTAGTATCCAACAGACGCAGCAAAGTGTACAGATGCCTCAGAATTTTGGCCGCAGACGAGGCAGAGGACAGTGGGACCGAAAGGGTACATCGAGTGCCGGATCTGTTCCCCCACGTCTATACGAGATGAGGAGAACAGACGATCAGGATGCTGCTGTCGCATCAGGTGCCGTTCAGATCCTTTCCCAGCCAGTTAGCGTTTTATTCGATACAGGAGCTACGCATTCATTTATATCGTTATTTTGTGTAAATCGTTTGAGTATTTCTGGTTTTCATAATTGTGAACCTTATTTTGTTAGTTTATCGAGTGGAGAGAGGATTGTTGGAAACTTAGAAACTAGAGATTTCCCTGTATCATTTGGAGGCAGAGAGTGGCTCTCAAATCTGATTGTGATAGAAATGCAAGAAGACGACCTGATACTCGGAGATGATTGGCTTAATCGATATGGAGCTATTGTAAACTACCGAAGGAGGAATATCTCGCTGATCGCTGACGACAGTTCCAAAATATTGTTTGAAGAATGGAAACCAGGAAGCTCAGGAAAGTTGATCAAGGCGATGAAAGCTGTCAAATTGTTGAAACAGGGATGTACCGGATATTGGTGTTATGCAATGAAGAAAGAAGATGAAATTGTGGAACTTTCATCTATTCTTGTTGTGAATGAGTTTCCGGATGTATTTCCTGACGAGTTACCTGGACTACCTCCACGACAGGATGTAGAATTCACCATTGAGTTGGAACCCGGAGCTACACCAATTTCTAAGGCGCCGTATCGTATGGCACCTACTGAGATGTACGAACTGAATAAGCAGCTGGAGGAGTTACTGGACAAAGGCTATATCCAGCCAAGCGTTTCGCCTTGGGGAGCGGCAGTTCTTTTTGTCCGAAAGAAGGATGGATCGCTTTGACTGTGTATTGACTACCGAGAGCTGAACAAGATGACGATTAAGAACAAGTATCATTCTGTTGAATTCCGTGTTCTTTAGCGACTTTTCCACGTATGAGTTCGACTTTGTTAAATCACCATAAATTCTTGGAAACTCCAAAAATTCTGAATCTTTGCAATATCGAGTTAGCTTTCCAATGGTTCAAACGGTGAGTCAATCGGAGTCCGGACGAGAGATTTATGGTCGTTTTAGCTCCCCCGCTCATTGGCCGATCACTGCCGACCGAACTCGGCCGTGTCGTCCGACACGGCCCGTGCCGTACTCGTCCGGAAATGCGAAGTTTACGCCACGAGGACCCGGCCGTGTCGTGCAGCGCGTCCGAGTCGAACTCTTACGGATAAGCCGAACCGGCGCGAAGCCGGCCGTGTTCGAGGACACGGTCGAGTCATGCCGAGTCGGTCGGACGGGTCACTATCGGCGAGCCCTCGCGCGCGCGACCGTGTCAGCGAGGACACGGTCGAGTCCCTGTCGGCGATTGCGCGCCACGGCCGTTCCGATCGGCGGGCCGTGTCCGGCAGGTAGTCAACCCCTATAATTGTTTTTGAGCATTTCGGCTCATTTCTTCCCCATTTCTTCACCTACAACCGAGAGAGAGAGCTTGAGGAGGGATTTCCTTCACAAATCATTTGAGTGTTTGATTTTCTTCATCTCCTTTCGATCGGGAAGCCGGATAATCGATCTAACGCGTGTTCCTTGGAATCATAGAGCTTGGATATTCAAGAGGTAATTTCTTCGACATCTTGACTTCTCGATTTTGTGTGGGTATTGACGTTTTGGATGATTAAATCATGGTGTATGGTGTGATATATGCGTGATTATGGACATGTTTGAGTATTCACCGGATTATTGAAAGATTATTCAAGAACACTTTGAATTTTGTGTTGGATTTTGGGGTTTTCGTAGATTCGTCCGTTTTGTCCGATTGAAGCTTGAGAACCTTGAGATTTTGATATATATCTATACCGTCTGAGTGTTTTCTTCCGATTTTACGGGTTAGATTGTGCCGTTTTCGGACTTGTGAGAGTTTGGCGATTTCCCAACCTTTAGTTATCTACTCGTATATTTTCTTGAATCGTAGACGAGTTTGGGAGTCTCTTCGTGTAATTTGAGTATGGATAATTAATTGTCATATTCCTTGCGAATCGTTTAGGTGCCGGAAGCGCGTTCTCGGACCTACCGAACTCATACCTTTCCTCCGTTCGATTTCTCGATGTCTCAAAGGCAAGTATACATTTATGATTGTACGTTCTCGACTTTGAAAGTATGAAATATTGATGGTATGATTATTTCTAGCCACTCCGGACGGGCCTATGGTCCTCGAGGGTTTCGTAGCCTCAGTGCGATTCCATGGTTGATATGAACGAACCGTTTCTACGGCATTCATATGAAATAATGTTGGCATGTAATGAGCGAACCGTTTGACGGCATTCCTACATGTAACGGCGTATGATATGAACGAACCGTTTCTACGGCATTCACATACGTCTTGAGATTTTAGTCATTCCTAATACTAGTCTTATATTGATAAATTGACGGATATTGATGAATTGACGGATTACATTTACTTTATTGTCGAGGAGTATTATGTTTCATATTGTTATACTTGCACTAGCTATTCGACGGCTAACCCCTTTATGGGGGAAATACGTTTCATGTATTTCAGGTTCCAGGAGAGCGGACAGGTGGGTACCGGGTCGGCATGAAGATGATGGGCAAGTGTGATACTGTGTTTTGTCTCCGGTTATTTTCTTGGATTCCTCCATTCAGTGTTGTTGTACTGGAATGGATTTTTAAATACTCGAGTATTGTATTTCAGTTTCCTTGATGTTCCGGCCTGTGTTGCCGAGGTATTGATTTGTGCAGTGATGTATATGGTTTCATTGGTTATGGTTTTGAATACCATTTGTATCGTCTTTCTTTCCATTGTATGTAGACCTTCTCGGTCAAGTTTATAGTTTCGCGTATGTTTAGCCTTGTGGGTCCCACGGCGGGGCTCGCGGCGCTGTAATATACCCTGAATAACTTGGGGGTGTTACATCATGCTTCTCATTTCTATGTGTATGTGCATGAACTACACGAATTATCGGAATCACAATGCTCGGAAACAAATCTTGACAGTGGCTGAACAAGAACTTAAATACCACCCCGAACCCACCCCACGATTTCCATGATACTTGAAAGTAGAAAATTAACATTGTTCCCATCTCTTCAGAAATGTGTAAATAAGAAATCCTAATGCATTTATTTTGTATATTGCTTGTATTGTTCATTAAAACTTACGATCCAAATGGAAGTGAGTAAGAAACCAGTGAGAAAAATCCCTCCTCAGATATTTAAAAGCATCCTGCAAAATAGATATGAAATTCAAAAACTGGATTTGAATCCAACCCACAACCTAAATCTGCCTCTGTATCACCGAATAAGCATTTTTTCTTTCCTCGATTGACGGATTTTCGTCTTTTCAGCTGTTTTATTAGTTATCAAGCAGCTGATGTATCTATAACCTCTATGACATCCTCAGTGGGAACTTTATTATGGCGATTAAATACATTTATACACACACAGCAACATCTTCCCTAAGAAATGAGAATGACTAACAATATAGAAAATCCATCATTTTTCTTGAATAAAGAGAGCAAGAAAGAGGATAATAGCATGAGAAACAAAGTTACCAACCTCCCATCACAGACCAAAGTCAGTAAAAGCAGCTCCCCGGATTTAGCTGAAAACAGAGCAACATCATTTGTTAACCACGTCCCATTGGCGGCATCACGCTCTATAGTGAGACCACATCTAGGCATCTCTTGACTGAAGGATACATGCAGTACACATTAAAAATTAATAATAAAAGCAGGATAATAATTTTATTATAGTATAGGAAGTCCTCATATTATTAAAAATAGAATACAAACAAGAGGAAAATAGAAAAGCAACACATAAAGCATCAACAGGGAGTAATGAAATCCAATGTACCTGAGATGTTAGGAAGATGCGATGTAATGTATCGGCATCATTGTGTGACGCACACATGTCGACTAATCTCGAAACCAGACCGACATCGGATGCGAGAAGGTAGAATTTTGCCTCTAAACTCGAACCAATCATCTTCCTAGTACGAGCAATCTCAAGCACTTTGTTTACCTCAGTTCTCAGCTGTGCAAAGCAGCTCTATGTTAGTATTAAAATTTGATGCCCACTGATAAATAGACATGGACAGGAAAAGGTTAAAAAATATAATAGCAAAAAACCTTTGTTAAACCTGCTATTGAAGTCCCTTGATTCTACTCACAAATCGATAGACATATTTGGGATTTGGGGCTAGGGTTTAAAAATTAAGGGATCTTGAAAATTAAACCTGTCAAAATGGTGGACTGGAAAAGAGACTGCAACGACAGTGGTGGTGAACGGGAGACGAGTAGGAGTGGCAGTGGTGGACTTTGGACTGTGGACTTCTTCTCGTATTGCAGACGACGGACACGAGACCAAACAAATTGATTCGAACAGAAGCGGCACTGGAGAAGCGGGACTTGAGAAGTGGAGGCGTCGGTGGACTGAAGAAGCACTTGGCGACAGGGCGGACGGTAGCAACAGTTGAGGCACGGCGGGGATGAGGCGTGTGACGGCGACAAGTCGAGAGAGGAAGTGAGGAGAGGAAGTGAGAATAAAATAGAGAGAAGATAGAATGGAGCAGCGAGAAGAGAAGTGTTAGAGAGTAGGGTTGACTTGATGGGTTAGTAATAAATATTGGCTAAAATCCCGGTTTTTCTACACTTTGCTATTGTTCAGATTTTTTATTTTGAAATTTTATTTTGGATTTTTTACTTCGGTAATTATCAAATTAGCGAAGTCTTTGTAACTTAAAATTTTTAACTAACTCCTATTTTTTTGTTTGGTACCATTTACTGAAGTCTATGTGGTTTTTTACTTCAGTAAATTGAGAAGCGAAGTTATTGTTTGTTTTTACTTTGCTAATATATATTACCGAAATGAGACGTACCGAAGTCTTTGATGTTTATTCTACTAGTGGAATGAAGATCTCATGTTTCATTGTCATCAAACCAATGTGGCGAATACTTCATGGAAAAAATATAAATGTGAAATCTCTATGAAAATAAACCATATTCATGTTAAGCACGGTTAATAGATTTTGAATTTTCATTTAGCCACAATACTCAGAAGGTACTTTTTCAAGTTAAATCTCTCCATGGTGGAAACATTAGACACATTTTACAACATAATGGCCACCATCTCCATAAATAAAAAATAAAATAAGCAAATAAAACGACTCTAAGGAGAAGGTTAAAACGTTTTTATTCAGAACAGTTTTATAAAGCCATGAAAAAACTGTTATCTCGAGTTGGATAAATATCAAGGATCTAAAATAAATCAGCAGAAGACGGCGCCGAAAATAGATAGGGTTCCGAACTCAAGCGAAGACGGCGCCGGAAATATATAGGGTTCGAGCGAGATCGAGAGCTCCGGTGAAGTCGGCGCCGGAAAAAGATAGCATTCCAGCAGGTTTCCGACTTGCGAAGAAGATTGAGGAGAAGGGCAGTGGCGGCGGCGGGTGGCGATTGATGCAGTGGAATAAGAGATGAAGGCAGCAGAGGCGGCATGGGCCGGTGACGGTGCCCGGCGAACAGTAGAAGAAGAGAAAAATAGCACAGGCGGCTAGGGCCAGTGATGGAGGACGGTAAGAGCAGCAAGTGATAGAGAGGCAGCATTGGCGGCATAAAGAGAGCAGCGGCGGCGACACAAGAGCGGCGACGGCGAGGGACAAGGGAGGAAAAGTGCCGCCGACTAGGGAGAAAGTGGTCTAGTCAGAAAGGAAACTGGCCGGAGAAGGAGAGAGATAGAGCTAGGAGATAAAATAACGGGGAAGAGACAAGAGAAGAGAGAAAATATAAAAATTCAGGAAATAATAAATGGTGATAATGGAATGGTTGGGATAAAAATCAAAATTTACTCCTCCCATTTAGTAAGGGTGAATTGGTCCAGATTTGTCTTTTTTGACTATAATTTGTACAAACTAAGTTGCATGACAAATATTGGAATCTACTAAGCTATATGGCTAAACCATGTCTTCTCTCATTTTAAAAGTTGATAGATGGTGTATATTTAATGTATTTTTAGGTAATGATTGGTATAAATAATGATGGTATATATGTGGTGGAGATTAAAAAGTAAAAAGTATATATGATAAATATGTGGTGTAAATTAAAAAAATGTGATTGTGAAACGTGACATATATATAAACTTACAAAAAAGATACTTTTTAAGAGAAATATAAATCTTTGGTCGGGACAGATGAGTATATACAAAATATATAAATTTATAATTTCACTTTATTATTTTTTAAAATATGTAATACAGAAGTTGTCAATTTATTTTGTTAATATGATATTGTTGTAAATAAGTCATGTATTTTTTCGTGAGAATAAGTCATGTATTTATTGAATGACTAATTGCCCCTAAAATCCTAGATGTGTACCTATAAATAGAGGCATATGGCCTTCATAATACACAATTTTATTAGTGTCTCCATCTTCTCTCATTTATCTCTTTATCTCAATGTTTATAACACGTTATCAGCACGATATTCTACGAGTAATTTTTTTTATTTCTCTTCAATTTTCGAAATTCACAGAAAAAAAGTAGTACTTCCTTACAAACAAATCTACAATTTCAACATGAAATGTTTAAAATCGCGATTCTCGCTTTGTTAACCGCCAGATCAGCATGAAATTTTTACAGTACCCTCCGGACAAACAGTTCTACAAATTCAACGGTGAAATCGGATTCTAAAGCGTATTGCATGCATAAAAAAGCCCGAACAGAAATAGTCTTTTTTTTACATTGGTGAACAATATTAATTCTATTTAATCCTTCAAAAACTTTCTCGCATATGATGATTTCGAGAAGAAATATATATTCTTTAGTTATTAAATTTTATATTTTTGTGCATCATATAAATAATATATATGATGACCTAGAAATCTATTATCAAATCATATCCTCTTTGTTTCCATAAGAAATACGATTCAACAATACTTAATAATCCAGGAGATTATTAAGATAAAAGGTTTGTTGTAGTTCTTGAAGAAGCACAATGTTATGTCGTCATATTCTAGTTGAATATGGTGTGTTTGTGAAGAACACATTGAGATCTAAGAATTTGTGTAAGTTCCTAATGAAACACACAAAATAATATTCATCAATAATATTGTAAGTGCTCTTGAAGAAGCAATTATTTTAATTTAGTTATTTCTAGCCTTTGTTAATTTTCGTACTATTTTACTTTCCTTTGTATCTTCAATTATATCTCTCAAATTATTACTCTCGAAGTAGCACAATTAATTGTAATATTTTTAAAAATATTACTATTCTAAATTAATAATTCTTAGTTATACATAACTTATGTTGATAATACAATATTCCTGAAAAATATTGATTTGTTACTTATAAATATAATAGCATAATTAAATCATTATGCTCTTGATTTAGCACGATTTTATCCCTGAAGGAAAATATAACTTATATCTCAAATAAAAAATATTAATATGATTTGAGAATATTCTCTACCGAGATTGTATATGATATGATATACTCCATAGTTATAATCCGTTCGTGCTCCAATGGTAGCAAGATTAGTGAATGATTGAATATTCCTGTCATATTTACTGATAATTGTTCCCGAAAGTGAACAATATTAAACCATAAACTTCAATATTACATGGCCCAAATACCAATAATTAGGGGTGTGCATATAAACCGAACCCGAAAATTCAATCCGAAAATACGATAATCCGATCCAAACCAACCCGATCCAGTATCTTCGGATCGGATTTCGGATCTGTATTTTGCAAATCCGAAAATTTCGGATCGGATCGGATTAAATCCGCGGGTTTTCGGATTAATCCGGTTCGATCTGAAGTTAAAAAATAAAAAAATATTATATACTATATTACTATTATTATTTATTAATATCTTGAGTCCTTGACTGCTGGACCTTTATTAATATACTATAACTATATAAAATATTATATACTATATTACTGTATCCATTTCCCACCCACCGGTCAGTATCACATCCCATTTCCCATTGTTAAATAGGTAAATATCCTAGAAACCCTAATCAGTATCCCATTTCCCACCAGACACCACCCATCCCGTCACCTCCACTCTCCAGACCTAAACCTAATCAGTAATCCCATTTCCCACCACCCATTCCATCGCCTCCCGACCCAAAATTTATTCCCAGTTCCCACTTCTCACTACGACCCCAGAACCCGAACGATCTTCCTCAGCCGCCATCATAGCCGTTCGTTAGCATACGCCCCAGATCTGAGCTTTCCTGTTAGCCGCTCCTCCTCAACAGATCTGAGTTTATTCTGATATTGTGTTTTTTGGAGGTTAATTCTGAGTCCTACTATATTCTGTTCTGGTGTTGGAGTCGGAAAAAAAAATTCCGAAATAAAAAATTTCGAGTCTGACTATAATTCTGGGTCTGACTATATTCTGGTATTAGATTCTGACTAAGTTGATCTTTTGTAACAAAAAAAAAATTCGGATATTTCGGATTGGAACCGAAAAATCCGATCCGATTTCGGACTGATCCGAATCCGATCCGAAATTTTGGTTCGGATTTCGGGTTGTCCAAAACCTTGTGCGAATTTTTGGATTAATCCGAAATTCGGATCGGATCGGATCGGTTTCACCTGATGCACACCCCTACCAATAATACATTGAAATTATCTCCAGGAGATAGATAATATCAGTAGAAATTATCTCATGAAGCAGATAAAATTTAGAGTTTATCCTTGTAGGTTGGGCTGTTAGCGATCCGAGTGAACCCGAAATCCGGCCAATAATCGGACCGAAAAACCCGGGATCGAAACTCACCCGACAATTAACGAGTTCGGATTCGAGTTCTAAATCTTGAACCGAAACCGATAAGACCCGGACCGAGAAAACCGGAAAAAGACCCGGTAATATATATATATACACTCACACACACACACACACCAAACAAGACCTAAGGCCTTTGGTATATAAAATTTTTATTACTTGTTATTATATTTATGAATTATAGTAATAAAAAAACTAATTAATAACTTGATAATAATAGATCTAATTAATACAAAATAATTAATAACAATACAATATAATATAGATCTAATTAATACAAAATAATTAATAACAAAATAATTTCCTTGTTTAAAACCATAAGGGAATTGGGATTTTTTTCCCATCACACATTGCTTGGAGCAACAAATCTAGCTCTCATCCACTGCTATAAATAGGTGCTCACCCTTTTATTTTTTAACACATCAAACCTTAAGCCATCAATGGTGTTCAAGCCCATTGGCTTGAGCCTTGCCTTGCGGCTTTGGGTTCATAACGAGTTCTTTTTTTGGTTCCTTGTGGTTTGAGTCTTCCAGCTTGAACCTGATGGTCTAAGCTTTATTGGCTTGAACTTGAGCATGGCTTGAACCTTGGTTCACCTTGAGTTCCATCACCATTTTGCTTAAGGTTTCATCCCACATTGGTGGGATAAACCATCTAAAAGCCTTGGTATCCACTATAAATATGCCTCCTCCATTCCACTACTCTCTCATTTCTGGATTCGGGTTTCGGATTCGGACCGGGTCTACCCGGTACCTATTTCGGACCGGTTCCGGATCTTAAATATGACCCGGTTTTTTTACCGGTCCGGACCGGGTCTATCCGGTACCTTACCGGACCGGTTCCGGATCTGTCAAAAACCGAGCCGGACCGGTCCGATAACAGCCCTACTTGTAGGGGGTAATTATTTATAAATTTTATCCCTTGGAGCGGATATTATCAACTATTAATAATAAGGATATGAAATAATAATTTTAAGATTATATGTCAAATATCTAACTATATCTATTGTGTATTTTAATATTTTATTTATATTATGAGTTTTTATGAATATGAGATGTGATGTCATACCTGAAGTATTATTTCAATTGACCGTTGCTATATAATTAGTGATAAAAATATCAAATATCATGAAGATACTTGCAGCGTTCAAATTCTGGACTTATCTTATTTCTTATTTGTATGAATCGAATGCCAAGTTCTTGGGATTAAAAAGTGATCATAATTTATTGTTTCGTCAAAGTGCAAATATTCATGATATCTTTAAAAATAAGTGATACTTTTCATGTGAAAAAAAAAAAGTAGTGCCAAACTTATTGGCAGTTCCTGAAGAACCACCAAATTCCTCCTTAAAGAGTTGAAGATTATGCACTATTATCTTTTAGGTATCGATAAATTCATGGATTTTTAAAGTATCACTTGAAATGTGTATGATACCGAGATAACAATTGAGACAAATGGCACATACAATTTTTAAAGAAAAGAAATTGATATTAGAGAAATTATCAATATAAATGATGTATAAAATTCACCACTTACTAGACCAGAAGTCTACTAATCCCAATACTTTAATATTTGCATATTTAAAATTACATGTTTAATGTTAACGTCTATCTATATCATGTTTATATTTTATTTAATTACATATATATTGATATATATCCTATAGATATATTAATACGAATTCACAAATATTGTATGATAAGTATCACAAATTACTAGTGAATGTCATGAAGTACATTTATACACTTAAATTATACTATTTTGAGTTGACCAATTTTCATCAACATTCTATAGATGTTGGATTAATTGCATAACAACTATTGCACTTTCTTCTGGAAGAAGAGTAATAACGATAGTTATTACATATAATATTGGTGATGTACTTGTATCATTGGTAAAGTATAAATATACAGTTGAAAAAAATAAATGCTCTTGAAAGATATAATATTTCTCCCTGAAGGAGGACCTACTACTATCTTTTAATGTTTAAACATAGAATATATTTATGTCTCTTGAAGTAGATTATTTCATTAAAAGTTCAATACAATAAAGGTTGATTATGTCACAAACTCATTCAAGAACAAATTCGAGGTTGACATGGTTGTCTTCATTCTTATTTTGAATTCGAATCATCATCGCAGTAAAATTAAAGTTTATATATTTGAATAACTTATGATCTGATATCGATAAAAGTGCATTATTTTGAATTCCGACAAGTAATTCAGTGTATATATCCCCCTTTATGGCTTCAATTGAATATTAAAATATGTCGAGTATGATCCTCTTTATGACAATACCTGAAGTATTGATGGGTGATATGAAGAAGATTGATATTGTAAGACAGTATCATTCGTGATATTAGGGGGGAAAGTATCAACCGATCAAGAAAATTATTTGAAAAATTATGAACTTGAAGCTCAAATGATCATCGATTTTGCAGAAACTCCAATCAGTTATATGTATATACTCGAGAAGAGTTTAAATAAATCCAGTTGTAAATTGATGTCTTGAAAGACACATGCAAGTGCTACAATTGAGTGTAAGGCTATCCAACATAAATGGTGAGAACTATATTATATATCTCCGGAGATTAAAAAATAAATATTAGTGACAAAATTCAACGTCCTGAAGACGTCGCTCTTGAAGAGCATACTCTTGAAGAGAATTAAATTATAGAATGTTCGACGAATTTTGTTACAATGAAATGGGGAGCTTATATCAATAGATTTAACAATAGCACTTGATAAAAATAAAGATCATATTGATCTAAGTTGATTAATGTCGGAAATGAAATATTTGGTCAAGATGGACAAAACAATCTAATATGATTTAGATTGACGTCAATACCTTGTTATTTAGCCTGCAGTTCAAAATAGCATATTGAATAAAGTTCGTTGAATATTGATTAATATTCATATATTATATAATTATAATGATTGGAACTCTTGAAGAGTAAATAATAATTTTAATAATTACTCATGCAAACATGAGATATGAAACATGACTTTTGTAGTCAAAATTGCTTACAATGATTATATTTTATTTATAAGACCACTCATGAATTTAATTATATATAGATGTTGAGTGAGATTGGAAGTACATGAAAATTTATCTTATGGATACATAAAATCCTAGAAGGATGATATGCCTGAAGCATATACATCAAAATCTCTCTCTCTCTCTCTCTATATATATATATATATATATATATATATATATATATATATATATATATTCCTTCAAATTGCAAGATACTTTATATAGATTCAAATAGTATAGTCGAATTTGAAATAACCGCCTTAGTAAATATTATTCGACTAAAGAAAGGTATATTAATGACTCAACGTCATTTATAGATATGAATGATCTTAGATTGATTGAAACTCCAGAAGAGATCCAATTGACACTTGAATATTTGAGAAGATAATTTGAGATCGTATTCAAATATCTAGAATATACATTGAGTTACAATTATTTGGAAAGCGTATTATTTGTATATTAACCCACTTGCACTTAAAAGATATTAAAGCAATTTACACGGATGAAACACGCTCATCAAAATGATTGATCAGTCACATGATCCTATTAAGGACAAATTTATACCAAATGATGATGAAGAGATTCATGATCCGGGAGCAACACATCTCAGTATAATTATGCACTCGTATATCTTACTAGTTCTATATGAACTAATATACAATCAAAGATTAACTCATCATCTAATGGTCAACGCTGAAAGAAGATATTGAAAATTGCAACGTTATCTAGAAAGAAAAAGATATTTTATTTATATGGTTCTCTGCATTTATAATGCATTGACAGTGCGTTGAAATAAGATCAATCATCCACTAAATCTAAAAGAATGATGTGCTATAATAGAAGAATGTAGTTCTCCCAACTATTTGCATAAAATCAATGCAGTGTCTGGTGAGAAGAATATATGGAGAAGCATATTTCTTTTCTATTCTTGATCTACAAGTGATGTGTGGATCAAGGGGAGAGACGATATAAATGATGTTGTCCGATCCAGAATTTTCATAAGAAAATAAATAATGGATTTGCAATTATAGCAGTATAAGCTGATGATTTAAATTTAATCGGGACTCCTGAAGTGCTCAATGAAACTGCCACTGAAAATCTATAAAGTAATCTTACTAGCAACACCTCCCAATCATTATGAAATTATTGCAACACATTAAGTAAGTTGAGAATGTGTATGGTTGATGAGTTTAACCACAACTAATATGAAATCTCCAGGAGAGATGACATGTATCACCAACATGGGAGTTCGAGATTGCAACTTGTACTGAATATGATACATATGCTAATTCGTGGAAGATTTTTGAAATGCCTGAAGCATATTTATATAAAAATATGCGTTACACTCTTTTTTTCTTGGTTGAGGTCTTATCCTATTGGGTTTTCCTAGCAAGGTTTTTAACGAGGCAATTAGGAATGCGTATTAACATGAATAATGTACTCTTTTCCCTTCATTAGGATTTTCCCACTTTGTTTTTCATAATAAGGTTTTGACGAGTCATATTCATGACATAGTGAGGACATTACAGAGATCATTACTAGACCTCAAGATCTAAAGTAAGTAGGAGTATACGGGGAAATTTATACTCTTATGATCACTCAGTTTTTTATCCCATGAGATTTTACTGAGGCGGCACATAAATATTCATACAAGAATGATTGATATGAGGGGGAGCAAATTCAATTATTATATATTGCTCAGGACTTTTCCTAACAGCAGTATGATGCAGCAAGTTATGCGTGTTCCAAGCTCACTCCAAACAATTTAGAAATTTTTCTCTATTGGATTTTCTTCAAATTAGTGCAGCAGATATTTATGTAAATAATCATTCAAGAGAGAGTGTTGTAAATAAGTCATATATTTAGTGAATGACTAAAGATGTGTACCTATATATAGAGGCCTATGGCCTTCATAATGATATACACAATTTCATTAATACCTCCCATCTTCTCTCATATTTTATTCTTTCTCTCACTATTTATAACAACACTCTTAAATTACGTGTATCTATTTTATAATGTATACTTTTACATATTTGATTTAATGGTTAAGTATGTTTGAATTTAAAATTTAAATATAAATATATAATGTAGAGAAACCTAACTCATAGTCCGACAGTGTCCGTTGCCCGCTGAAATTAGATTAACAATCAATTTAAAAATAAATCAATTAGTTTAAATCTATTTTTTATAACCGTTTAACCCGAAATCCAATACACTGATCTGAAAATTGAAATCTCTATGATCTAAAACCCCATTAGCCCTATTGTTGAGTTTTGAGATATTCTATACTCCATCCGTCTTATAAAAATAAGCTCACTCTTTATGAGTACGAGTTTTAATAAAAATTAAGTAGTGGTAGATTGAGTGAAGATACCATGTGAATATGGTTACGCAACAGGGGAAGCAGCAGCGGTAGAATCCGCCCCTTTACCACTTTTTGTTGTAGAGGTATGCTAATTACCGTTGATGATTAATTAGAGAATAAAGAGTGTGAGCCACCTTTGGTATTGTTGTAAATAAATTGAAAAAGTGGAGAAAAAATAGAATGAGTATTTTTCAAAAAGAAAATTGCAAATCGAGCACATTCTTACCGAATGAAGGAATTATATATATATATATATATATTCAAAATAGAGGAGGCCGCCATGAGCATAAAACCTGATACTTGGCAGTCCAATCGAGTCCTTTGGATTATTATAGGTAGCTAGTCAATTAATTCTACCTGTTCTGTATGCCTTTTTAGATAGATAGATATAGCTTCATTCAATCTTTGCTTTTGTCAGATAGCAGTAAAAAGCCCTTTACCCCTGTGGCTAATTAATTAAATACCACTTCATATTATTTTAGTTTTTATCTTTTTCTGCAAGCTAGTGATTTCTAGTGAGAGAAAGCAAGAGAGAGAGAGGGGGGGATAAAGATGGCGAATTACACGCAGCAAGGCTCAGATTCTTCTCGCTATGCGCATCAGCTTCTTCCTCCCGACCTCCATTTGCACCAACAGCCGGCCCCTATTTCTCTACACAACCCTGCCACAGAACTAGGAAACCCTAACCCTGCAGATTCCAGGGACTCCCCGCCTGAAAAAGACCAAGAAACGGCGGCGACAACTAGTTCCGGCGGGACCACCACCACCGGACGCCGACCCCGCGGTCGACCTCCCGGATCCAAGAACAGACCCAGGCCCCCAATAATCGTCACCCGCGACAGCCCTAACGCCCTCCGGTCCCACGTTCTTGAAGTCTCCGCCGGAAACGACATCGTCGAGAGCGTGTCGGTGTACGCGCGGCGGAGAGGAAGGGGGGTCTGCGTTCTGAGCGGCAGCGGCACGGTGGGGAACGTGACCCTGCGGCAGCCGGCGGCCCCGCCGGGGAGTGTGGTGACGCTGCAAGGCCGTTTCGACATCCTCTCGCTCTCTGGGACGGTGCTCCCGCCGCCTGCGCCGCATGGCTCCGGTGGGTTGTCGATATTTTTGTCCGGCGGGCAGGGGCAGGTGGTCGGAGGAAGCGTGGTGGGGCCGTTGATGGCTTCCGGGGCTGTGGTGTTAATGGCGGCTTCGTTTGCGAATGCGGTGTTTGAAAGGCTGCCGTTGGAGGAAGAGGAGGGCAACACAGCTGTTCAGCTTCAGCAGGCTTCACAGTCTTCCGATGTCAGTGCCGCATGCGGCGGCGGAGGAGATCTTGCCTGTGAGGCTGTCGGTAATGGCGGTTCTCTTTTCAACTCATCAGGTAGTGGGAGTACGCCGTCGGCGCAGGGAAATTACCCATTTTCCGCCGATTTGTTTGGTTAGGGGGCTGGAAATTCATCTGCGCCGCCGTTTTGATTAACTCCACTTGTCTCTTGATTTCTTTTTCCATTTTCAGCGGAGTTTCTTGTGTTTTTTTTTGTCATTAGCAGAAAGTGGGCGAAAGTGGAGAACTATTACTAATGGTGTTTTGGAAGAATTTATTAATTAATTAAAAGCATGGTTATTAGCCGTACATAGTGTGTGTGTGTGTGAGAGAAGATGATCGAATGCTGGAATTGAATCTGAAGCAATTTTCCCAGGTGATGTATATATTATGATATTTTATGTATATAATTCTACACGTGTGGTATACAATGCAATAGATATATTGGAGTACATATATTCTAGAACTATAAAATATTATACCCATAAATAGAATATATGTTGGGTAATGGCATGATATTTTGGAGCTAATTAAAACTAATTTGCTTAGATTTTGTTCAAATTATTAGTCACCGGATTCTTTTATGGTTGTGAAGTATCCCTATTGGATTTTGAATCCCCATTTTATATATATTATTTTTTATTTTTTCTAAACATACTACTTTTAGAATTTTTTTTGCCAAACGAGATTGTTGCCAACAAGTTGAGGATACCGGGTGGCTCGTCCCGTTAACAGCCATATCCATTCTAAAAAATAAAGACAAGTCTCGTTTGGTGCTGTTAGCCGGGTATATATCCATAGGCGGACGCATATGAGGGCTTGGTGGTGCACGTGCACCACAAAAAAAAAAAATACAAAACGACGCCGTTTTGATGTTTTCAGTTAAAACGATGTTGTTTTGAGGCTTTTTCAGTTAAAACGACGTCGTTTTGGTAGTTTTTATTAAAAAAGTGAAAAATTTAGAAAAATTGTTCGGTTGTCTGTTATTTTTTTTGGTGTACCAGTAGTTTTCGGATGCTGGATCCGCCTATGTATATATCCGATCCGCCTAGGTGGTAGAGTGTCGTCTGAGTCGGGTATCAGGTCGACCCATTAGGAAATTGTATATCAACGACGTGTACCGGATAGCTCAGCCTATTAACCCTCCTAAACGATCTAAAAAGAAGGGTATTACTAAATACCGTCTTAAATTACTAGTCATCGCCCTTAAAAATTATATTTTTGCCCTTCATTACTATTGAACCTCTCTCTCTTCTCTCTTACTACTTTTCTCTCTCACTACTATCTCTGACTTCTCTCTACCCGCCATCGCCGCACCGCCGCTGTCGTGTCGCCACACCACTGCCGGCGTGCCGTCGCACCGCCACACTACTCTCACTTCGGTGAAATTGACGCAGGCGTCTGGAATTTCCGCCTGAGACGCCTGCACCATGGTACAGTCGGAAATTCCAGACGCTTTGACCATGGTGCAGACAGAAATTCCAGACGCCTGCGTCAATTTCACCGAAGTGAGAGTAGTGTGGCGGTGCGACGGCACGGCGGTGGTGGTGCGATTGCACGGCTGCGGCGGTGTGGCGGTGATAATGGCAGGTAGAGAGAACTGAGATACAACAGTGAGAGAGAAAAATAGTGAGAGAGAAGAGAGAGGTTCAATAGTAATAAAAGGACAAAAATGTAATTTTTAAGGACGGTGACTAATAATTTAGGACGGTGTGTAATCAAAAAAAAATTATAATATATTTCCGTCTTCTCACTAAGTGCGTTATTATTACGAGAATTATATTTTTCTACATATTTTCCACATGTTTTTGGCATGTCAACGAGACTTGTCTTTATTTTTTAGTAATTATAATTTTTTTTATGTGGTGTGAGTATAGTATATATCTTCAAAATTTCAAAACTCATGTCATGCGTATGTTATTTTTTAGTGCTTTATGACTTTCTGAAATATGGCTTGATTTTTTTTTTTTACCGAATTAATTAATAATTGTTACAGCTTGAAAAAGTCACAAAGGGACAATTTGGCGATAGGAAAAATGAAACGCCAATGATTCTTCTTTTGCCTAAGCAGGCCAGAAAAGAACAAAAGTAACAAAAACTTTAATAAGCACATATGGAAATGACTGAATTTACGTTCTTCTCTTTTGAAACTTGAATAGACAAAAGAAGATCCGTCTCTGTCCTCATGTTCAGAATCATCCATATACAGGCATTTATTGCCATCCCATCGTGAGACGACTCGAATACATCAGATTTGATTTTTATTCGAAGATATCTGAGTTAGATATTTGAGTCATCTACTGGATCAACACAAAATACATCCGAGTCATCTATTCAAGTCATCTACGAGTTCTCTATTCGATTAACACAATACATTTCCTCCACTGATTAAATTATACTATGTCGTAATTTCTTTTTATGTTCATTTGAGTCATTTTTATTTGGTTTAGGTGAAAATATAAAAATGGACCTAGGAGAGGCAAAGATTGTTGCCTAAAATAACTCTCAGCCCCACCCCTGTTGTCCTTGGAGATCGCCCGTTGTCGTGCTCGTTCTGCACATTACTGTGCCCGTTGCGCAAAGCAACATCCATTCCTCTTCCCCGCGCTCGTCGTGCGTGCCTTTTATCCGTGCTTGTTGTTGCTCATTATAGTCCGTTGGGACTAATGTCTACTCTCCATATAATTGTATCTTGACTTCGTTTTGGGAGAGAGATTCATTTTGTTAGATTCTAGTGAGAAAAAAAAAAACACTTATGTCTAATTCCCCAATTTTCTCTCTTTGTTATTAATTACGGTTTGTTTACTATTTGTCAATTGCTTTTCAATTTTAATTTAGTTCTTCAATTGGTTATATTTGCTCTTTTATTTCAAGGATTCAAGTACATTTGAAGTGGTATTTCTCTTATTTTTCTTCGATTTCATTGTTTACAAGCAAGATTTCCCAGTTTAATTTTAATTGCTGTCAGTTCTTAGCGATAAATTCTCTCTTCTCCCATTTTTCATGGCTTTGATGTTGTTTGACTTGATTTTAATTCTAATTTTGATTTCCCACAATATGAGTGGCTAGAACCTCGACCTTAAAATCCCAATTTCCCTTCCCGTTGTTATTTCGTGCATATTTAGTGTTCGATTAATTGCTTAGGTGCTTGCAATTGTCTTTTCAATTATTTAGTGATTTATTTCTACCTATTTTCCTTAAATTTGTCGCCTTGTCTTTCGATTCTTAATTGATAATCAAATCCACAATTATGATAGAATTTAGATTTCTCATAGCACATATTTCCATTTTCCTCGTTTTTATCGCTCGAGCCTCCTTCTAGACTTTTCGAGTTAATTTATCACTCCTACAAGTCGACTGTTCTCTTCCAGACGAGATTTAGTACGAGTCTAAATTTTCAGAAATAATAAAGTGGGCTTTGCCATTGAGCTGTGTATGATATTTGTACATACACTTGCAAGATTTTGAGCTAGTCCTAGCGGACTTCGGGCTAAACGGTTTGGGCCCAAAAAGTCTGAATTTAAACGGGCTAGAAAATATCGGCCCTAATCCTAACTCTAGCGGGCTTCGGGCTAAAGGGGCTAAATATTTAAAAAGTCTATTTTTTACTTTTTTATAAGCCATAAACAACAAAAAAAAAATAGTAACAATATATATTATATATATAGTAACAAATATACTATAATAAGTATATACTAACAAAAAATACATTTTTATTCATATATGTGTGTGTATATATATATAAAATATTAATATATATTATATAATAATATTAATATCTCCCCTATATACTAATGCAGAATACACTAAGCTTAAGTGGCAGCTTCTCATGCTTCGGCTGCCACATGTCATCTGCTAGTGCTTCGTGTGCTTATGTGTCAGCCTCTCATACTTCAATTGATACATAATCAATTAATGAACTAATCATTATTGCATTAATTACATTATAATTATACTTCAAATAACTCACCTACCTGATTAATTTTTACGAATAAAGGAATATAAATTACAAATAAATGGGAATTGATTATATTTACAGAAATATTTCACGTTTTCATTAATTAAAAAATATAAATCCCAAACAAAGAGAAATTTAATATAGTAGTGTGCACTATATATTAAAAACTTAAACTTAAAATCACGCGGAAATATTATATATTTCTACTAATTAATTAGTTTATATTAGTTACTCATTATGATTAGTCATATCAATAAAAGAAACATCAACTGAAATGAAAGATGCTTGGGAGTATTGCAAAAGGCGTGTTGAATATATATATATATATATATATAAAATTAAAATAGTACTCGAAGTCCTAATCATTAAATAAATCGAAATAATCTTATTAAAAAATATTATTAAAAGTGTAGAAATAATGGTTTTAATGATTATTTATAAATAAATCAACTATGGAATAGATCAATTAGTCTATCTTAGTTTTAAATCTTATTTAATATATATATATATATATTTTAAAAACTCATATTTACTAAATTATATAAGTACCGATTTTATAAATTTTTAAAGAGATATTTCTAAATACATAAGCAATTAAATTTAATAATATTAAACTGTAGATTAGGGGTGTATTTCGAACCGAATGTTCGTGAAAATTTCGCAAAAATATTCAGTCAACGTTCAGTTCGTGTTCGGTCCGGTCAAATTCGAACAGTTCGAGAACATGTTCGTTACATACACGAACCGAACATGAACAAAATAATATATGTTCGTTAGTTCGCGAACAGTTCACGAACAAAGGATTTTTTATATATTTATTAATTATTTTACAATAATTAATAAATATAATTAATAATCTTACAATAATTAATAAATATAATTAATAACTTCACAATAATTAATAAATATATATACAATATAAAACCTACAATTCCAAAACCCTTAATTTCTAAATATATCTTTTTTTTTAATTATTATTGCTTGTACTTTAGTCATTTTTTTTATAATTTAGAATACCAACAAACAAACGAACGATCAAAACGAACCGAACAATCGAACGCTAACGAACGAACACAAAATATGTGAAATTTTAACGAACAGAACACTAACAAGTGGTTTGCAATCTTATCGAACACGAACACAAACCGAACGAACCGAATCCTTAATGAACGAGCGTTCGTTGAAGTTACTTTTCGGTTCGGAATACACCCATACTGTAGATTCATCTTTGGACAAAGAGAACTTCAGAAAATAAAATTGATCGTTTCAAGTAATTTTTATTTTTTTATTTTTAAAAGATTTGTTAATTTATTTACTTTTGAAATCAACTATACATGTTTGAAAGTTTTGAATTTACTTTTGTATTTTAAATTATATCCAAATAATTTATATAATTCTTTTCTCAAATATAAGGATTAAATTATTTTCTTTTTGACCATTTAACAGAAACTGTTAAATACTTGACGATTTGAACCATTTTGGCAAAAAAGACAAAAAAGGAATGCGGAACCAAATCTTTTTTTAGAAAAAATCCATAGGACCAGAGTGTAATTTTTTCTCTTAAAATATGTAAGCATTTTTTTATAACATTTTTATCAATAGAATGATCTCTATATAAAGAGGGTTATAGAGAATAAAAATTAACTATAAATCTTATTAAAAATAAATCTCGATAAGTATTTTAATTATTTTAATTTCCAGTCATTCAAAAAATAGGAAATTCTTGTGAGAAAAGAAGAGAAATATTGTGCTATTGCAACAATAATTGATTATGTAAGAGACTTTAGTTTTGTTTATTTTATTTTCTAATATGCTTTGGATGATGCATATTTGCAAAATTTTGGTACAATTGCTTTCACAGCATTTATTATGTTTTACTACATATTTAGGAGTAAAGTATTTATTCCACAAATAATATTAAACTCATTAGATAGTGAATTGATATTTAAATTACAAGACAACACTAATTATGCTTTTCCATGGTTATGCACAATCGCCTGTTGGCATGCATCTGCCAAGACTCGTATTCAATCGTGGCCAGTTTTATGTAGCCGTGTCAAAGTGAAGAGCACAAAAGACTTCAATTTTTTTTATTGCGACAAGAATTGTGTAATCATAAATAGAACAAGTAATGTAATTTATAAAAGATGCTATAAAATTTATGGCGAATGATTGTGTGTTATGTATTTCTATGTGAATTTTTTCTTTATGTTCCCGTATTTTATACGGGTGGTATACTAGTATGTTATATATAGTATAAATATAAGTCATAATTAACAATATATATTATATACTCCATATATTAAAATATTATATATATATATATAATATTGTGATGCCTAAGGACTCTCACACACAAGGTCTAGTCAATAAGAGCATATTAATCTTAACACATGCAAGACTTCATGCTTAATTATATAAAAATATGATGGTGTGACATGAAACTGCTATTTGAATAATATGATTCATGCATTACTTGTTACTAAGTATTATTTGGCATTTCATGATTCACCTTATTTGATAGTTAAGCTAACGGCATTGAAGTGGCTAAGCATTGAACATAACCCCAAGTTCAAGTGGTAAGCCTATAAGCAGTAAGTAATATTAGTGACGTGTCTATCGGTTGGTCTCGGGGCTTTAGTCGGCGGGTATGCTGAGTCAATTTGGATTGATGATTCAAGTAAATAACCCTTTCTTATTCCGATAACACGTGTCAAGCATCTTGATACCTGTGAATACCATCAATGATGAAATTCAGGGTCTCAGTGATAACCTTTGTTAAGTCATTCGATTTGTACGTATCTTATTCGTCCCAAATGCGGCCGGGTAGAATGGAATTTGTCCTTTAGTTCATTGTCCAATAATGTCACATTTCTAAGTGAGTACTCATACTCTTATTTCTAGGGTTAATTATATAAAATTTCATAAAGATAACAACAAACTCATTTTCTACCACTTTCGAAGGTATTCGCAAAAGTAGCTGAGTTTAAACAATAAAAATACATATTAAACTTTATCAAAAACCTTGGACCATAAATCCATACCCTAAACATGATCAATCCCTACTAAGAACCGGTTTAAAACATCCAAGAACCGGATTATAACAACTTCAACCGGTCCATTCTTCTAAACCTGACTTCTGGAGGCCATTGAGGGGCATTTTAGAACTTGCACCCTTATAAACTGACTCTTTCACTTAGATAAGGGAGGAAACGGACTCTAAACTCTTCTAGACACTCTGAACTCGATCCATAAGCTCCACACTTCGAAAATCCATCAAAAAATTGAGGAGAAATTACAAACAAACATCAACACCTCAATTCAGTTCACGATCAAGGTGAGTTATCTTCGTTTTACTCTTGTTCTTGCTACATTTCTTGTATGGTATGAAGTTGTGAGAGCTGGTTTAGGTTATTATGTACGTTTTAATGATGTTAAGAACCCATACATGGCCTAAACTTGTGTTTAAGGTGGATTTATAGGGCTTAAAACTCACTAAGACAACAAAAGAATCAATTATGCCACCTTTTGAAAATATGTGTGGATAGTATTTAATTCGTATGATTCAGGGGCATAGGTTGCTATATACATGTTCTTAAGTATATTAGGTATACTATATCAAAAATTAAGGCAAATACGACTTATAATTAAGTGGATATACGCGGGACAAATTCAGTGATTTCAAGATCTTGATAAATTCCCCTAAACCATTGTCTTGTTGTAGAATCCTAGAATTATGACCTATAAGAGTTATCTAACAATATGAACAGAAAGTAATAGGCTTCATAATGAGTTAGGAGTGCAAAAAGGATAGAGTATTATGCTCGTATATAACGAAATGCGCACATAAAATTTGTAGAATACTAATTATGTGAAATTGGTAAAACCCTTCGGATACGCAGTGAGTTAAACCTTGTGTATACCATATAGATTCTTTAAAGGCACTCCTTGAAACAGGATTTGAAGACATATCATCACAACCAACTCTTATTGGTATAAAAGCAAAGGTATCACCTGAACAAGGTAAGTAGTAACTGATTTCAAAACTGTATCACAAGAGCAATTATCTGAAATATGTGTTAATGATTGTTGTTTTGGATATTGTTCGTACCTTGTGTATATGTGGATAACATATTGCTCTATTTTTATTGTGTGATACACCCAATAGAGCATTTATACATGTGGTATTATCAGGATGCATATGATCATAGCATAGCATTGGAAGTTGCTGTCACATGCATTGATCATAGTACAGGCGTTCTAAAGGTGATCAGAACAAACTGTTTTGGTTATGTGCATCGCGGGATACTAGTAAGGGGCTGTTTTGTGGCGGAGTCTGGGACACGTCATAGTGATCCATGTGTTATGATTGGACACTTTGTGAGATGTTTTTCGGTGGAGTCTGGGACACACCGTGGTGACTCATGTGTATGATTGGGCACCTTATAGCCATGATCCTGGTGGAGTTTGGGACACGCCAGGCTGACCCATGTGTTATGATTGGGCAGTTTGTTCTGGCTATGGTTGGATATGCACACTTTTGGCCCGGGCCAGGAACTCGAGGTGTACATAGCAGCGCGCTATAAAAGAGTTTTTGAAAGTTAAAGGAAAATGAAACTACATTTCACAAACTCATTCATAAATGCATTCATGCATTGTGTGTCACTAGTTACTGAGCTTTCGCTCATTTGGTTGAATTCTTGTGATACAGGTAATAATTCGGGGTATCAGGCATAGGTTGACATATGGGACGCTTCTCAACGCCAACGAGCCGTTGTATATGAACATCAGACCTGTGGAGTGTTCTCTGTGTGTGTTAGGTCTAAGTTTGCTTATAAACCTATACAACCGATGTTTTCTTTTGGTTGTAATATAATAGTCGGCTGATGTGTAAAAGTGACTTTTGGTGTGTAAAAAGAGTTTCCTCTTAAAGGTTTTAAGTTTTCCGCTGTGCTATAATATATAATAAGGATATTTTAATATCCGGCATCTGATAGTCAACTTCAAGGGGTGTGACATATATATATATATATATGTAAAATATAGTAATATGGTGTCTAATTTTTTTTACGCCCGCCCGTTAAGCACGTGGGTTAATCGGTTCGGGCCAAATAAGCCCGGATTTAAACAAGCTCGAAAATATCGACCCTAAACCGTTTTTTGGCAGGTTAAACGGTCCAGCCCGTCGGGCCCGGACCCATTTAACATCTCTATTGCCAGCACTGGGCCAGGGCCGCCCCTGGTTGCCACTCATGGTCAATTGTTCGGTTAATTATTAATTTGTTATTTTGATTAAACTAGAGATAAATTTAAAAAAACTACTCATGTATATCGTTATAAAAGTCGTCGGCTAAAGTGTTAAATTTTAGCCGACGACTACGTTGTGGTTTCGCTGACGACACAGATCAAGTCGTCGGCTAAACCTTTTAGCCGACGACAATGTGGGTCGTCGGCTAAAGTCCAGAGTTTAGCCGACGACACTGAAAAGTCGTCGGCCGTTTTTTTTAGTGTAGTCGGCTAAAGCCTTTTTTTTGGTAGTGAGGGATAAATTTACAAAAACTACTCATGTATATTACCCCCTTCGGTTCTGTCCATTTTGCCAATTTTTTAAATATTCAAAACTAGTCCAGTTTAACTATTTCTTAAAATTTAATTCCTTAAATATCCTTCTTAAAATATCATATGGAAGTATGAAAGATTTTGAGGTTTCATCAAAATATGGTCATATATCATTTTTTTTTTTTTGTGTGTGTGTGTGTGTTGGCAGATGCAAAGATGCATGGTAGTGTTTGTTAGATAGAAAGCTTCCATCTTTTCAAAAAAAAAACAATTTTTTTTTTTTTTTACAGTTTATGGATTTGGATATTTTCCATGATCTTCAATGCATATGGTAATGCTTAATCTTTTCTTGTATTCCTCCTCCACAAATGATAACCAAAATGTGCAGAGCAATGAAACCACTGAAACATGACAATTTCCTAATAGTTCCAAAACAATTCTAATACATTGAGCATCTACACTATTAACATTTTTTTCCTAAGACTAACCAAGCAACATCAATCATAATGATAATACTAAAGGGAATTACAAAAGCACTGAGGATCTCCATTGCACTGAGAATCTACGTACATTACTAGTTCTACAACATGATATCTGCCCTTGTTGGCAGCCTCTTGATTGAGGAAGCCCACAGTAGGTGAAGGCTACTTGTTTGCTCATATAACGGTCTGGATCCTTCTGGCCGCACTCCCTGTAACACCCCCAGGATATCCGAGGTATATTACAGCGCCGTGAATCCCTACATGGGACCCACCAGGCTGAACAAACATCATACTCATCGACTCACAGAAACAACAGAAAAATACCTCGTCATAAAGACGCCCAACAAAATAATTCACCCGGTTTAACCGGTCAAACATGACACCATAATCCATCACAACATAATAAACAACAATACAATCCCGACAAGTAAAAGTTCTAAAGTACTCGAGTACTCCTATTAGTTTAAAGACCACAAAGGTAAAAGATAGAAAACAACAAGACACCACTCGTGCACAATCATCACGCACGGCCATCATCCGCATACTGGTCCAGCGCCCGTTCGTCTCGATGATCCTGACCTGAAATTCATAAAACGAATTTCCCCAAACGGTCCCAGAGGGTTAGCAATTACGCTAGTACAAGTAACGGATGAACGACTTACATCTTACACATATAGTAATGCATGCAATTCAAGAAAACATAGTTCCAAAACACTCATTTAGGAAATGCCAATGATCAAACCACATTTGTAAAATGCACCACAATTAACCGCGGACCCACGGCTTCGTGGATCCTGCCGAGACCGTCGGATCTAACCCACGATGGTTAAAAGCAAGCTCGCGGTTCCACGGCTTCGTGGAGCCCTACCGAGACCCGTCGGATCTAACCCGTAGTGAGCATACACACACACACAATTTCTCATACAATACTACTATGTCAAGATCGTAAGTTCATAAGGATACTTGCCTCGATTAAATAGACGATGACACAAACGGAACGGAAGAGTTGAACACGACCGCAAGGAACCGGCGGAAATGAACCTAACGATTCGAATAACACAATCACAACCAACTCTAGACGATTACGGAAATGGAATACACCCGGAAACCCACCTACGATTCATGTATATTCATACCAAAAATAACAACGAGGGCGGACCACAACCAAACCCTCTCGATTCCGTAAAAATCCACAAAATATCCATGAATCCGTAGGAAAACTAAAGATACTAAAAATATTAATCGTATACATCATGAATCCATCAACAAAACGGAACTAATCGTAAGAAAATCCCAAAACCCCCAAATTAATCGAAAATAGGGTTCTAGAAATATTACCTTTGGGGATTCAAGTACCAAGATCCGTAGAACACGCGTTAGATTGATTATCCGATCCTCACAACCGAAGAAAGATGATGAAAATCGACCCCCGAATGAAGAATGCTTGAGAAAATCCCCCCTTAGATCTCTCTTTCTCTCGCGCAGGTGAAATGAAGGAGGAAATGGCCGATTTCGTCTAATAAGGACGAAGTTGCACAGTTGACCGCTTTGTGTGCCGCGGCACAGGCCAAAATTTTACTCCTAGGTTTCGGCAGTGTGCCGCGGCACCCGGTACAGTCGGGTTTTGGTCGCAGATGTCACACGGGTGTGCCGCGGCACCGTACGGGTGTGCCGCAGGCTTGACTTCGGCTTGTGCGCGGCTTGCCGGATGGGTGTGCCGCGGCACACAGTACAGATCGCTCGATCAACATTTGGAGAAATTTGTGTGCCGCGGCGCACGCACCTTGTGCCGCAGCCCACACCCATTTTGGGTCCCAAAATGATAAAAATGATCCGGAAAGAGAATAAAACGATAGGAATCAATATATGGGGACTAATAACACGAAATGGATCCACGGCAACCCCGAAACGGCGGTTTCGCACAACAATAACAAGAATACAGTTCAACAGTTGACAGGAAGGACATACTGAAAGGTACACGAGGGGCACTACGATCGAGAAATACACCAAAGATAAATATACAAGGGAAAGAAAAATGCGGATATTACATTCTACCCCTCTAAAAATAAGTTTCGTCCCGAAACTTAAGAAACAAACAACTCAGGGTACCTAGCACGCATGCTATCCTCGGTTTCCCAAGTTGCTTCCTCGACACCGTGTCTCGACCACTGCACTTTGACCAAAGGGATGGTTTTATGCCTCAGTCGTTTCTCACGATGCTCCAAAATCTTCAAAGGACGCTCCTCAAAAGTAATATCTTCAGCGATATCAATCTCACCATTATCGATGACGTGACTAGGATCAGGACATATTTCCTCGGTGGGAAACATGAAAACGCGTTATGAACATGACTCAAGGCCGGAGGTAACGCCAAACGGTATGCCAACCCACCGACTCGCTCGAGGATCTCAAAGGTCCAATAAATCTCGGACTCAACTTCCCTTTCTTCCCGAAACGAAAAACTCCTCTCGTCGGCGACACCTTTAGCAAAACGTGATCTCCCACCTCGAATTCTAAAGGTCGACGACGGACATCGGCATCGACTTACGCCGACTGCGGGCGATCAACATCCGTTCCCGAATTAATTCTATCTTCCGCCTCGTCTCTAGAGCGACATCCGGCTCGATCCGACCAAATCGGACGCCTCATTCCAACAAATCGGTGATCGACATCGCCGCCCATAAAGTGCCTCATACGGTGCCATCCGAATCGACGCGTGCCAACCGTTGTTGTACGTGAATTGATCGGCGGCAAATGTTCCTCGATCACTACTCCAATCGAGAGCACAGGCACACAACAAGTCCTCGAACGTCTGGATGGTGCGTTCCGACTGTCCATCTGACTGGGGATGAAAAGAGGTACTCAAACGCAACCGGGTACCCAACGCCTTATGCACCGCCTGCCAGAAGTGCGATACAAAACGGCCATCACGATCCGAAACAATAGACTTCGGGGTACCATGAAGTCTCACGATCTGCGCGATAAACACACGAGCTAACTTCTCCGGGCCCCAAGTGTCCTTGATGCCCAGAAAATGTGCCGACTTGGTCAGACGATCGACAATCACCCATACCATATTCATGCCCGACCTCGATCTCGGCAGACTCGTAATGAAATCCATCGATATATCTTCCCATTTCCATTCGGAGCGAAGTGACCGCAAAAGCCAGTGGTCGGCGATGCTCGATTTTGACTTCTTTGGCAAGTCAAACACCTTGCTACAAACTGTGCGACCTCCTCCTTCATGTCATTCCACCAGAAGTTCCTCCTCAAGTCCTTGTACATCTTACTCGAACCAGGATGAACGGAGTAAGGTGTAGCATGGGCCTCCCGCAAAATACTCTGTCTCATCTCTGAGTCGTTCGGCACACAAAGCCGACCCGAAACCTCAAAACACCATCTTCGTGAATCACAAATCCAGGAGACTTTCCTTTAAGAACGTTCTCTCGGATTTGAGTAATCATCGGGTCCTCATTCGCTTGACTTAATCTCATCGATCAAAGACGCAGCGAAATTTCCAAAGCACGAAATTGTCCGAAGCGGTTCGACAACGAGAACCTCAACATCTAACTCGATTAAAGCTCGCGAAGCTCGGACCGAGGCGTAAGGATGTCAAGCGATCGCAATGCAATCGGTTTCCGACTCAAGGCGTCGGCCACGACGTTCGCCTTGCCGGATGATAAAGGATTTCGAGGTCATAATCCTTAATCGGCTCTAACCACCTCCTCTGCCTCATATTCAACTCTCATTGAGTAAATATGTATTTGAGACTTTTATGATCGGTAAAAATCGACATGTAGAGCCGAAAAGATAGTGACGCCAAATCTTGAGCGCAAATACACCGCCGCTAACTCCAAATCATGAGTAGGGTAGTTAAGCTCGTCACGGCCTCAAGCTGTCTCGCGCAAAGGCAATGGTCTTTCCGTCTTTGCATTAATCGCACCCAAGACCACGACCGAAGCATCGCTATAAACGGCGAATCCTCGTTGCCACATGGCAACGCCAAAACCGAGTGAAGTCAAATGCTTCTTCGATTCCTCAAAATCGAATTGCCTCTCGTCATTCCGCACGAACTTCTCGGTTTACGGAGCAAGCTGTGTAAGTGGTCGAGCCGGTTTGAGAAACCCTCGGCGAACCTACGGTAGTACCAAACCCAAGAAACTTCGGAGCTCTCTCACGTTTTTGGGCGGTGCCCAATCCAATACCGCCTCGATCTTCTGCGGATCTACACGAACCCCCTCGGCTGAAATCACGTGACCCAAAAACATCACTTCCTTTAGCCAGAACTCACATTTCGAGAACTTCGCATAGAGTTGCTCGGCCCTCAAAATGTCTAACACTATCCGCAAATGATGGGCATGCTCTTCCTCATTCCTTGAGTAAATAAGAATATCGTCTATGAAGACGACGACACACTTATCCAGATACTCGATAAAAACTTAGTTCATCAACTGCATGAACACCGCCGGCGCATTAGTTAACCCGAAAGGCATGACTACGAACTCATAATGTCCGTACCTAGTCCGAAAAGCTGTTTTCGGCACATCGGACTCTCTCACCCGGAGCTGATAGTACCCCGATTTCAAATCAATTTTCGAGAATACCGCAGCTCCACCTGTTGGTCGAATAAGTCGTCAATTCTCGGCAAAGGATACTTGTTCTTGATGGTCACCTTGTTTAGTTCGCGATAGTCGATACATAAACGTAGTGAACCATCCTTCTTCCGCACAAACAGGACCGGTGCGCCCCAAGGCGAGGCGCTCGGTCGAACATACCCCGACTCAAGAAGCTCACTCAACTGCTTCTTCAACTCGGACATCTCTGAAGGTGCCATGCGATACGGTGCCTTGAAATAGAACCGCACCGGCTCTAACTCTATAGCGAACTCGACCTCACGATCCGGTGGCAATCCCGGTAACTCGTCAGGAAAAACATCAGGAAATTCATTAACGATTGGAATCGACGAAAGCTTGACTCCACCACTCTCCGCCTTCAAGGCGTAGCACCAATAGCCAGTACACCCCTTTCGCAGGAGTCTCATCGCCTTCAAGGCGTTAATAACGAAGTTTGGTCCCCCTCTTTCGCCGCGAAAGAGTGCTCGTGCCATCATCGGCTAACATGGTGATGATTCTCGTGCGGTAGTTCATGATTGCACCATGCCGCTCGAGCCAATCGTCCCGAGAATTAAGTCCTCACCCTCAATACCCACAACAATAAGATTAGAGGGCCAAGCCCTCTCACAAATAAACACGAGCAGTCTCGAACCTCCCGATCACCAACGATCCTATCACCGCTAGGAAGCTTAACGATGAAGGGCTCACAAGGCGTCAAGCGGTCGAGACTCAAGCGGCGCACACAATCCGGAGATATGAACGAATGCGTAGCACCGAATCGAAAAGCACACGACGGGATGAGAAAGAATATAAACGGTACTGCCGCCACGGTAGCCGGATCATCGGCTCTCCGCATCTCATAGACACGCGGGTGGGGTGAGCCGACGCTGAAGCTCCCCCTTAGAGGTGACCCGACCTCTCCCCCGGCACTCGGCGGGGATTGAGGAGCAAGCGATCCACGATTCACACTTGGTTCCCTAGCTGGAATGGAAGCCCGGGCACCAAGGATTTTCTCCCTCTCGGCCTGACGGCCTTGTGACCCGGTGGCCACACCGATTACACGTCGGCCAAAGGGTTCGGACAAATACGGCGATGTGGCCTGCGCCACGGTTAAAGCATTTCACCTCTCGAGAAGGGGCAGCGGCCCTACTGGGAAACCCGATAGATCGAGTGGGCCACCACCAGTGGAAAAGTTAGCAGATGAAATTCTGCGGACCCCCACCTTTGTGGCCGAAAAATTCCGTGGACTTGTTTCTTACTCTCGCGGGCCGCCTCACTCGCCGTCACAGACATATCATAAGCAAGGGCCACCTGCTGGTAATCTTTCAAGGTAGTGCATACAAGCCCCGACATATAGTCCCGAATCGGCAACTTCATCCGTCTGGAGAAATGGAAAATTTTGTCGCTCTCCTCGACAACTTGGGTCTTCACATAACCCAACTCCTATTAAAATCGGCAATAGCTTGAGATACGGGGATATCCGCGGTTGAGCATCATAAAAGCATGTACCCGAGCACTGATCGGCCACGGGCAATATTCGATCTCCATCAATTCTTGAAACTCGGCCACGAAGCGGCATGATCTTTGGGCCCAACGGCCTCCCACCGGTCGTAGCGTCCCTGTGAGAAAGTATTGGGCAATAGGGACTTTACGTTCCTCGGGGCGATTAGTGGCAACGAAGACCTTAGATATCTCCTTGATCCACCCTTCCCGGCCAATCGGGTCTGAAGCTCCGGCGAGGAGGATGCATCTTGATGACATCTTGGAGCCAACGATCCGCTCCGCCCGATTAGCGTGGGCACGATCCGGTTACGAACCGCGAGCTATCGCGCCATTTGATTCACCATTTGCTGCATAACGGCCGCAATACCGAGGTCGGCACGCTCCTGAGAAGAAGCATGGCTATGACGGTCGCCGGTACTGCCGGCTCCCGAAGACTGTGACGTGGCCGCCCCACCGGCTGCCCCACGTCCCCGGCCGCGTCCACGACCACGACCGCGACCACGACCTCTTCCAGCATCCATACTAGAGTTAAATAAGTAGCAAAAGCCATACGAGGGTCAGTACAAGAAAAGAACGGTCGCAAACCGAGAACTAGAGGTACGATACAAGAGTATAAGGAAGAGAGGAAAGAAAACTTACGGGCACTGGTAGTACCGGAATCATGGCAGCGTGACGATGATGTGCAAAACAAAACACCACAAGACCCAATAAACCGACAAGCCTAGGTATCCATAAACCTAGAGCTCTGATACCATTTTCTGTAACACCCCCAGGATATCCGAGGTATATTACAGCGCCGTGAATCCCTACATGGGACCCACCAGGCTGAACAAACATCATACTCATCGACTCACAGAAACAACAGAAAAATACCTCGTCATAAAGACGCCCAACAAAATAATTCACCCGGTTTAACCGGTCAAACATGACACCATAATCCATCACAACATAATAAACAACAATACAATCCCGACAAGTAAAAGTTCTTAAGTACTCGAGTACTCCTATTAGTTTAAAGACCACAAAGGTAAAAGATAGAAAACAACAAGACACCACTCGTGCACAATCATCACGCACGGCCATCATCCGCATACTGGTCCAGCGCCCGTTCGTCTCGATGATCCTGACCTGAAATTCATAAAACGAATTTCCTCAAAACGGGTCCCCAGAGGGGTTAGCAATTATGCTAGTACAAGTAACCAGATGAACGACTTACATCTTACACATATAGTAATGCATGCAATTCAAGAAAACATAGTTCCAAAACACTCATTTAAAATGCCAATGATCAAACCACATTTGTAAAAATGCACCACAATTAACCGCGGACCCACAGCTTCGTGGATCCCTGCCGAGACCCCGTCGGATCTAACCCACAGTGGTTAAAAGCAAGCTCGCGGTTCCACAGCTTCGTGGAGCCCTACCGAGACCCCGTCGGATCTAACCCGTAGTGAGCATACACACACACACAATTTCTTATACAATACTACTATGTCAAGATCGTAAGTTCATAAGGATACTTGCCTCGATTAAATAGACGATGACATAAACGGAACGGAAGAGTTGAACACGACCGCAAGGAACCGGCGGAAATGAACCTAACGATTCGAATAACACAATCACAACCAACTCTAGACGATTACGGAAATGGAATACACCCGGAAACCCGCCTACGATTCATGTATATTCATACCAAAAATAACAACGAGGGCGGACCACAACCAAACCCTCTCGATTCCGTAAAAATCCACAAAATATCCATGAATCCGTAGGAAAACTAAAGATACTAACAATATTAATCGTATACATCATGAATCCATCAACAAAACGGAACTAATCGTAAGAAAATCCCAAAAACCCCAAATTAATCGAAAATAGGGTTCTAGAAATATTACCTTTGGGGATTCAAGTACCAAGATCCGTAGAACACGCGTTAGATTGATTATCCGATCCTCACAACCGAAGAAAGATGATGAAAATCGACCCCCGAATGAAGAATGCTTGAGAAAATCCCCCCTTAGATCTCTCTTTCTCTCGCGCAGGTGAAATGAAGGAGGAAATGGCCGATTTCGTCTAATAAGGACGAAGTTGCACAGTTGACCGCTTTGTGTGCCGCGGCCTGAGCCAAAATTTTACTCCCGAGTTTTGGCGGTGTCGCGGCCACGGCTGCTTGTGCGGCACCGTCTGATCGGGTTTTGGTCGCAGATGTCACACGGGTGTCGTGGCACCGTCTGGGTGTCTGCAGCTGACTCGGCTTCTTGTGCCGCGGCACCGGATGAGTGTGCCGCGGCACCGGATGAGTGTGCCGCGGCACACAGTACGGATCGCTCGATCAACATTTGGAGAAATTTGTGTGCCGCGGCGCACGCACCTTGTGCCGCGGACCACACCCATTTTGGGTCCCAAAATGATAAAAATGATCCGGAAAGAGAATAAAACGATAGGAATCAATATATGGGGACTAATAACACGAAATGGATCCACGGCAACCCCGAAACGGCGGTTTCGCACAACAATAACAAGAATACAGTTCAACAGTTGACAGGAAGGACATACTGAAAGGTACACGAGGGGCACTACGATCGAGAAATACACCAAAGATAAAAATACAAGGGAAATAAAAATGCGGATATTACACTCCCTAGCCGTGTTGGATTGCTTATTCTTAATTTGACCATTAAACTATTATAGATTTTGGTGATAGTTCATAGAACGATTTCTCAACGGCTGCAATAAACTTTATCAATAAGTTCATAGAACACATGTTTAATGAACCATCAAATGCAATAGAACAACCATATTAAAGCATATCTCAAGAACACAGTACAAAAAATATATGTGGCTATAGTACAAGCTATTGCATTTGATGTGTCAACAAACTGCGTCTTTGGAATTTGACCACAACTTATGGAACACATCTTATGCACATAATGTTGCTAGGGAGGCCGTTTCTGAGTCAGATTGTGGCGAGTGGCATGTCACTACTCTTATTTTCTTTGTTCCTATTCTTTAGTCTGATTTAATGCATTGAGATTTTCCTTTCAGAAAAAAAAAAAAGAAATGACTGGACAGGTTTTGAAATTTTAGAATTGAGTGGTTTTTTCTTAATATGAAGGGGGCTCAAAAAAATGCTTACATCATCATCATCAAAACATTCAAACAGAGGAAGAAACTAAACCTACTCTGTATAAATGCTTACCAGCAGTTGCCTCACCACCAAATGATTTTTACTCAACAAAATCACTGATTACAAGCTTCTCCATGTCCTTACATAGATCCTCAAAAATGATCCCCAATGGCTAGACTAGCAGCACCATCCGAGAATTCTGCGACTGTGTCGGAGAACACATCATCTATTGATCTACTGGACTAACTATAGACCAACCAATACCACCTGAACATAAGTACAAGCAAATTCCAGTAAAAAAAAATCATTTTTCAGTACTACAAATTCCAGTAAAACTTTTTTTAGCAAATTCAAGTAAAGAATACAAGCAGGAACATATCTTCATGAAATTGTAGCAAATTCCAATCAAAACCTATAATTGACACTAGAAGAAAAGCATACTTCCCATTGATTTATACATGAAGTATTACAACAACAACACATCAGAGCCTTAGTCCCAAAATGCTTTGGGGTCGGCTAACATGAATCAATCTCTGAAAACGTCAAGTCGTCTCAAATAAAACAGTCTTATGAAAAGGCAAAAGTGATAGGTGAAAAGTTTAGTACGTAAAAAAAATGTAATTATAAATATGCAAAAATAAGTAAATAATAAAAAGTAAATAAAAATAGTAATAATCATTATGCAAAAAAAAAAAAACTCAAACATAATCAACCACCCGAATTCTCTCCCTCCACTTCGTCCTATCCAACGCCATAACTTATTCAATCCCAAGAAACCTCATATCATTCTCAATCACTCTTATCCATTATACATGAAGCATTGACATGCAAAATTGTAACAAAGTTGCTGTATTCCAAAACCAAATGCATTCCAAAATCAAATGGGGCTAAAATCTTCTGATTGATTTACTAAGCTAAAATATGAAATCAAATGTGGCTTTCGAAAATTAAAGCTGAGTTGATTCGAAGTGGGTACGTAGTAATGTATAGGTGATTTTGTGATGTATCGGTGTGGAGTAGTATGTATCGGTGTTTTTTTACAGACTCAGCGAAATGTAAATGCGTATCGGTGCTTTGACGGACTCGAAAATGTAGTTGAATGTCTCGAGTATTATGTGAATGTATAGTATTGGGGTAAAATTGGAATATAGTGTATTAAAATAGTAAGTCCTTAAATATTAGCAAAAATTAGAACCGGACAATCTTTTAGAACCGAAGGGAGTATTAGTTATTGCATAAGCATAGATTTATTGACTATAAAGCTAACGTGAAATATGGAACCACGCGAACATGTTCCCGTAATTAACCAACAAAGAACATATTATGTTTATCCCTTTATGAAGGTACAACAAATAAATCAATGAACAAATATTTGGAATTATCATCGTTGTCGATGAAAAGTATGAGTCCGATGCTTGATTCACCCTCGAACTTTAGTATTCTTCTCCAACTTGGCGTATAGAGGTGGAATACTTTGCTCGTTTCTGAAAAAGTTGGTCGGATCGACCGTAGTTTTTACGCGGACCAATTTCTCAAAGTTGTTCTTGAAGTATTTCAATCCCCATGCACTTGCTTGTGCATAACCGGTTCGGCCCACATTGTTATTAACTCCCAAATCAAAGTCTCTATAATTGATGTAGGCGGCTCTCGGAGACTTGGAAGCGTAAGTAGGCATGTCCAAGGGTCAAGGGTCGACCCGGACCCGGCGGGTTACGACCCGGCGGGAACCCGTCCCGACCCGTCATACGGGTCACGGGTCTAGCGGGTTGCGGGTTAGGGTTAGGGTCAACCTAATTCCCACACGCTGACCCGCCGGGTCGACCCGCCGGGTCGACCATTTTTAAAAAAAAAAAAAACTGCCAGTTGACCCCATCCCATTCCCACCCACCAGTCCACACCTGCTCTTGGACTTTGGAGCCGTTGGCAACGGCTTTGTTGCCTTGGTCCAATTTAAAAAAAATAAATAAAATAATGGCTGGCCCCACCTTTTTGTGCTAAGCGGCTGGATATTAAGATGAAACGTTAGAAAAGTAATAGAGCCGTTGCATTGCTTGCTCATGCAACGGCATTACGCCTTTACTTTGTGCGGTCTGATTTTTTTTATAACAAATTAACATTTTTCCTATAAATACCCAAAATTCATTTCATTCATCTCACACCAATTCATACAATCATTTACTTATACTCTTATACTCTATCTATCATAATCTCAAGTTCACAATTTTTAATTCTCAAGTTTACAAATTCAAATTATTCTCATAATGTCAAACCGAAGACGTAACTCCGTGAGCGGTTCTTCAAGCATGTCTAGGACTAAGGGACGAGGAGGAGTTCGATATGGAATCACCTCCTTTCTTGAACACCCAAGAATCCGAGACTCAAGTGCCGACTCAGGAGACGGACGTCATCGAAAAGCTCAACTTAGAGCGGCGGTATTTCTATTCGGTTTACTAAAAGTGATCCCGATATTAATCAAGTGTCTATGGTTAAATGTAGATTTTGTAGCTCAAAGTACAAGCACAAAAAGGCGAAGGATACGGGAATTACTACCGACATATTAGACGAAGCATCCCGAAAAATACGGATTGGCACGAGGACAAACGCAACTATCCAGTACGCATCAACCTCTAACCAACCTCCTTCTTTATTTTCATATGATCATTCTTCATCTATGGATGCATTTTCGGAAATGATAGCCGTTGATTCATTGTCTTTTAGCTTTGCACAAAATGTTGGTTTTAATGATTGGGTGACAAATCATGTTCAACCGCATATAAACAAATATCTCGACAAACCGCAAAAGAAAAATGATGCATAGATATAAATCACGTAAAGAAAATTTGATTAAATATTTTATGGAAAATAGTGATTTACAAGTTTCAATTTGTAGTGATATTTGGACGATTCATTTCAAAAAAATTCCTACATGGGCATTACATGTCATTATATTGATAAGTTTTGGGTGTTAAACAAAAGAGTTTTGGCATTACGAGTTTTTAACGACCCACACACCGCGCAAAATATAGCTCGTTTAATTGCAAATATTTTAGAAGAATATAGATTAGTTTCACGAGTTTTTTCAATCGGATTTGACAATGCATCCGCTAACACGGCTTCGATTCAAGAACTAATCACTTATTGTACGCCGTCTATTGGAGGTAAATTTTTTCACATTAGGTGTGCGGCTCACATTTTAAACTTATGTGTTCAAGAATGTTTAGCTTATGTTGGAGAATTAGTAAAACCTATCCGAGGCATTCTTAATGAACTTTGGACTAAAAAAAGTGTTCGTCGTAAATGGTACCAATATTGTAAACAACATAATGTATATCCAAAAAAATTTCCAAAAGATGCTTGCACAAGATGGAACTCTATATACAAAATGATTTCCGAATCATATGATTATAAAGAACTTTTAAGTGGTTTTGCCGCACAACACATTAATGGTAATTTTGTTTTCGGGGAAGCTTGGGTTTTAGCAAGAGATGTAATGGATGTTTTTAAACATTTCTACGAGGCTACTAAAATTTTTAATTATGTTTACAAACCAACTTCGAACTTATTTTGTTACGTAGCAATTAATATTGCATTTGCACTTAAAGACGGTCTTAACGTACCTTCCATTAAAGTTGCCATAAGTGATATGAGAATTAAATGGCTAAGTTATTTCAAAATTATTCCGGATGTTTACCTTATTGCATTTGTTTTGGACCCTCGACGTAAAATGGAAGGTTTGAAACAATTTTTGGAAAATTATTATTCGTTTCTGTAATACCCGGTTGTAATTCAGTAATTATCATTCAGTATTTATCATTCAGTCATTATCACTCAGTTATTTCACTCATTATTGATCATTGGTCACTCATATTCAATCATAGTATTCATCATTCAGAGTAATTGTATCGTGTATCAATCGTCATTCATCACTTATCTGATTGGAGTTTCGTGCCGTGTTTATCATCATTGTCATTTTCGTTGCGAGCTGTGCGTGAGGAGTAGCGCACGCTACGTACTCCTTTTAGCGTACGCTAATTGGGTATAGGTAGCGCACGCTACCACTCAGCTTTAGCGCACGCTAAGGTTACCATTGCCGATCCGGAAGGTCTTGGGTGCAGTGAGTTATAAGTAGCGCACGCTACGAATGGTAAGTAGCAGCGCTAGTGGGTTGCGATGGCGCACGCTAATATGTGGTGTAGCGCGCGCTAAGGTCGATCAGGTTGAGTCCAGTGGCTCTCGATCGCGATCGCTTAACTCATAGCGCACGCTATGTGTTGTTTTAGCGTCTAATCGATATTATAGCGCACGCTAAATATTGGTTGTAGCGCACGCTATCGAGGTCAGATCAGAGAGCAGGCAGTTTCTGGATTCCAGTACTGGGCATCAAATTATTCGTTAGCGCACGCTAACATTGGGTTTTAGCGCACGCTAATGATATGGCCGTAGCGCACGCTACAAAAAGGTACGTAGGGCGCGCTACCGTGTTCGGACAGTGGGTACTGGACTACCCAAATTACTCGTTAGCGCACGCTACGCACAAGGGCTAGCGCACGCTAACCTGGACTGGCTATAAATTGGACAGTTTAGTCAGAGTTCGTCATTTATTCATCTCATTTCACTCCTTCGGTAATTTGGGCGATTTCGAGCGATTCGGAGAGGATTCTTCGAGGTGTATTCATCAATCATCATCTTCAAGCTCATCTTTCGGATTAATCATCATCTCATCATCTTCATCTCATCGAATCAAAGGTATTAATCTCTTGGATCTAGAATTTCGGATTTTTGGGTTTTTCCTCCCGATTTCTTCGTGTAAGCTTGGATTATCATTGGAATATGTTAGATATGGATTATCTACCTTGGATAAGTATATTCTTACGGATTTAATGGTTATTTTCGGAATTATTTCAAGAACCCTTGGGGTTGACTTCGGTTATTTTGGGGATTTCCGATTGTCGTTATTATAAACTTGAATTATGGATTTCTATGAGATTATTGATGTCATTGATAATGTTTTGCTGATTTGAATCAATCATGTTAGAGTTGGTTCGATAATTTGGGTTTGGTTTTAACCAACGGGAAGGATATTCTCAACGTTTTCGTTAGAGTACATCTACGAGTTCGGATATTGTTGTATCGACGTTTGGGTCGGTTATGATCGTATTTGATTCGTGTATTGATCGGTTGTTGGTAATTATTGTTATTCAAGGTTGTTCGAGCGACCGACATTTCATTTAGGACGTTGTTCGTGGACGGACATTCTTCATCGGTATTGAGTAAGTTAATTCTTACTCGGTTAAAAGGATATTCATTCCTTTTGTTGTTGTTCATTCATAATCATAATTCATTCATAAGGTACTAACCGTTTCAAAACTGGTAATTGTCACTTAATTACTTCATTCACGAGCAGCGGTTCCAATCATTTCATTGAGTGTCATTCATTTCACCATCATTTAATCTAGTTGAGTCATTATTCTTTATCGTTGTCACTTTTGTCATTTTGTGGCATTAGGGTCATCTTGGCGTGCGGTTGGTATGTGTAGGATTTTCATGTCGGGCACATTATAGTCGTGTGTTGGTTGGTGGCCTCACATTGGGTGTGCACACGGGTTGATGGCTTCGTGAGACTGATTAGGTACAAGACCACACGTGTATTCGATCGATACTCGTTGGTGGCTTGTGCACGGACACATTTCCATCCCGGACGTAGTGTGGCGCCATTCCTTTGAGCCGTATCATTAGTTGATTCATATAGCATGTTTGATTGCGTATGTTTTAAGGGATATTTCATAACTATAGATAACTCATGATTGTGTATTTTCAACTCTTGAGGATTGTTGTTCTGTGTAACTGACCCCGTTGGGGGATATTTGTTTTCAGGTCTTGGCAAGGCTAAAGCACGGGGAGAGCATGGTGACGGCGAGGAGTCCCAGTGATACTAGTAGGGGCCCCAGTCTATTCAGTCATTTATGTTTTCTTCATTTATTCCGCTGCAGACATTCCGCTTAAATACTCATTTCGCTCAGTGTTGTATATTTTATCTCCATATAAAATATACATGTAGTCTGTATTATCCTGGATGTGTTGTATAAAACTTCTCATCGGAGTAATTGATGTTGTAATGTGGTTCGGTACTACATTTACCTGTGTAATTCATTCATTTTCATTCGCCTGGTGGGTCCCAAATCGGGGTCCACTAAGACCGTAATATCCGCCTAGTTTGGGGTGTTACAGAGTTGGTATCGGAGAGTGGTTTTGAATACTACCCTCCAAGTCATGTCTCATTTGAAATCATCGTCATCAGACTAGTATCATTGGACTTTCGCGTCACGTGTGACCTGTGCAAATGCCGAGCCAATCAGACCAAGAACTGTAAGATTTCGATGCCATGGTATAATTTACGCAATAATCATTCATTCATAATTCATCGCTTAACAATCCTCATTCATCAATTTCAATTGTGATCAAGTCGATAATGTTAACTCATTAATCACTCAATTCATTTCATTACTCGCTTGTTGATCTTGAAGATCATATCATCAATCTTGTTAAATTGTTCAAGATAATCATTTGATAATTTTATCGAGATAATCATGTCACGTCAATTAATCATTCATGTAATCGTTGTATTTGAGCGCGTATGCTCATTTTCATCATTTCATAATATAATCATAATGTGATACTCATGCGAGATATATAATCATCATATGACTTTCCACTTGAAGATGGAAAGGGCCGGCAGAGGACGTGGAGGACGAGGCCGTGGAGCGGGCCGAATCCCGAGAACTCGTGTGAATACACGCGAATGCCAGGAATAATGCTAACTCATCGAGCGTGACGCCGCCACTCATTCACCGGACGTGATCATTCGCTATCGTGAGTCGAACCCGGACACGGCTCGGTCGAGGGTGTTCGAGTTGACCCACCGGCCTTTATGCAAGGCATGATGGCCCAAATGACTCGAGATGGCACAACTAATGGAGGCGATGCATAACTCCACTACTCAAAATCAACAGCTCCTCCGCCGCCACCTCGAGGCAAGAGAGGGTGTAAGCAATATCATTAGCGATATCTCTCGCCAGCGACCACCTACCTTTGAGGGCTCATCTGAGCCGGCGGATATTGTTCATTGGCTTGAGCATTTTGAGAAGTTATTTGCTATGGTGGATTGCCCTGAAGGGCATAAAGTTTCAGTTGCGGCTTACTATCTCGGCAAGAGCGCTCATTCATGGTGGTTATCGTTGAAGCCCACAGACGGATCATGTACTTGGGATCAGTTCAAGACTCTCATGATGGAGAGGTACTATCCGGCCCCACTCAGGGAGGCCAAGTTGTCGGAATTACTCACTCCCGACCTTTCGGCGGATGATGATGTTCTCACCATCGCCGAAAAATTTCAGGAACTTCTTCCGTTCGCCTCATCTATCATTCACTCAGAAGCGGACAAGATCAAGTATTTCAGCAAGAGGCTGAAACCTCGTATGTGGCTACAGTTTCTTAATCATAATTGTGCCACTCTGGCCGAGTTCATTGAGAAAGCTCTCACTTACGAGCTTACTGCTAAGGAGATTGCTAAGCAGCAAACTCATCTGCTAGCAAGAAGTCTAATAACCGTAATCAGTCTGACGGGAGTCAGGCCACTTTCAAGAAACCACGTGCGGGCTCTACCTTTTCTGAGCGTCCTCCGATGACGCCTAGACCCGCGGAATCTCAGTCGCGAGCGGCCAGTTCGGCCATCACCTATTTCAACTGTGAGGAACAGGGTCATTTCAGCACCAAATGTCCGAAGCAGTCTGTCACGTGCCACAACTGTGGGATTGCTGGGCATAGGGCCCGTTTCTGCCGTAGGGACTCTAAACCCACTCCGGCGTCATCTCAAGCCCTGTGTCATTCGGTGCGGTGCAGAATCAGGCCACTCAGTCAGCGTCGTTCAAGACGACAGGAGCTAAAGGCGGAGCCAAGAGCTATCAGACGGGAGCGTCCGGTTCGGGGGCCGGCAAGCCCCGAATTTATGAGATGAAGAAGACCGACGATCCGGAGGCCCGGATGATCTCAAGTACACTCGATATTCTATCTCAACCTGTGTGTACCCTTTTTGATAATGGCTCTAAACTTGTTGTGGTCTTGGCGGAGACCAATCGTTTTCAAATTGTGATTATTCCTGTTTTGGCATTCTTGTGGTGTCGAGATTTTTGAAATGGTGTCATATGCTAGTATCACGGGAGATCTTCGTCTTCACTGACCTGTAAGTATGTTGTTCGGATTATTCGATAATTCTTGGTTATCTTGGTGATTTTGGATTTATATGTTGTTGGCGACAGGTTGCAAGTTTCGAGGACGAAACTTATTTTTTAAGGGGGGTAGAGTGTAATACCCCGATTTTTCGGATATATTTTTTCATTTATATGTTGGATATCGTTGATGGATATTTATGCTTGAGAACGTTGTGAACGTTTGATAATGTTATTGAATGCGTATATGTATTCATTGTGCCGTATGTTCGATTGGTATGTCGAGATATTGGTTGAGGATAGCTGAATATGGCTAGGCACAGCAACGATAGCGCACGCTATAAGTGTTTCATTAGCGCACGCCATCGAGGTACAGGTAGCGCACGCTACGAAGTATTGATAGCGTACGCTAAGAGGTTCGGTTACGTACGCTAAGGAGGACCCCTAACGTACGTAACGACTTGCTGGGTTAGTTCCGGAAGGTGGCCTACAGGTAGGCCCAGGTTGATTTTTATATTCAGTTAGCGCACGCTAACGCATGTTGGTTAGCGCACGCTAACATCAGATCGCCAATAATGGAATCTTAGCTTTCGGCAGGTGGACCCGGCCATGTTCGACGCGTGTCCAGATAAGTTCAGCGAGTGTTTGTCGTGTAGAGCTAGCGCACGCTAAAACCGTATGATTAGCGCACGCTAATTCCAGATCAGGCAGAGGGAATCTTATCCTTGTCAGATGCTGTCGGCATGTGGGGGCACGAGGGGTAGGTGAACACTGTAGCAAGTCAACTTCGGATAGCGCACGCTAATGTCAAGGATTTGCGTACGCTAGGCAGGATGTTTTACGTACGTTAATGCATGGGCATTACGTACGTAAGCTAGTTTACGAAGCAAGGCAGTAGCCTCTGGACTGCGATAGCGCACGCTAACAAAGTCAGTTAGCGCACGCTAAGGCTGTAGCGCATGCTAAACATGAGATGTTAGCGCACGCTAATAATGAATATTATAAAAGGGGATAGACGGGTATTGTGAGGCATTTCGTTCATTCTTCTTCCTTCAGTCGGGAGAGAGAGAGTTGGGAGTTATTTGGGATTCCCAAACACTGTATAATGATAATCTTTAATAACATTAGATTGAGAGCTTGGATTCAAGCCTTGTTCTTCAAATTGTTCATGATTCTTTGGATGGAGTTCTAGAATTCTTCTTTTTGGTTCGTCTAAAAAAGGTAATCTTCGTATTCCCTTGTTAATAGTTTGTTTTTCTTGGATGATTACATGTGAGGAACATGTTGGATAATCATATAACGATGTTATATGGGATTTTATGGATTTTGATAAGAACTTCGAATGTTTCTGCATATTATTAAAGATGATGATTCGTTTACACCATTTTGAGATGGATTTCTGGATCATAATACAAGGTCGAATTCCAGATTGTGCATGTTATGATCCTTGTTACCGAGTTGGTCCGATTATTGATATGATTATTGTTCTAGGTTGATTAATCAATAGGTATAACCGTTGTGCTTCGTTGGAAGACCGTAGATTCGTTCCAGTCAGGGCTGAAGAGCTCGTAGACGAGGGCGATGAGTTCGGTGTTGGTTTTGTCGTGTTGGTATCCAGGCAAGTGTTTACTTGTTCGGTTGTAATGTTTTGATGAGTAATTCCATTTACATTTCATAAGTATTTTATGTTGTATTGCATATTGACGAATGTTCAGTGATGTTCTAAAAGGATTAGAATGCACATTTGATGATTGTTGAGATACTTGGACAATCGTGGGAAGATTGTAGTATTCGGATATTGTTGATGTCATTTTGGATATTCTTGGTCTATGGTATACATTTCGGAAGGAAGTCCGGATAGAGGTATGTTTTGTGGTAATCGTACATAGAAGATTGTGTACGGGAAGGTATTCGGTATTGAGGTATTATGTGGTATTATCGTGATATTGGGATTTTGATGAGAATCGTTGGATTACCGGAAGTGGTAAGGTTATCGTTGAGGTTATTACTCTCATGATGCATGGCATGTGAATATTTATGTTTATGTACTTGTGGTTATTTGTCGGGCATTATTGCTGACCCCGTTGTGGGACTTGTTTTTCAGGTATTGAGAACTTTGATGGTAGCAGTCGTGAAGCGAGGATTCCGGACGATACTGGCTATGGCATATTGTTGGGGAATCGTGTATTTTGTTTGTGTATATCATTATTGATGTATATGTATCTTGGACTGTATTTTTATCCGCTGTGTGAGTTCTTTCAAATGGCTTTCGGTTTTATGCCAACTGAGTTTGATTTCGAAAACCGATTCCCTTAACCGAGTTTTTGGCCTTGATTGTCTTAATGGTAGTTGGTGTTTTCAAATGATTTTGTGAGTTTTGGAAAATACTACCGTCATCGGCCTTTTTGGGCATTTTTGTAAATGGTTTTTAGCCTGGTGGGTTCCGGCGCGGGGCCCACGGCGTGTAATATTCCCGGTTGGATCTGGGGGTGTTACAAATATACAAATACAAAATGATCCCGCATGTATTGTTTCTACTATACTTACTAACGTTAGGAATTTACTTGAACAATTGTATGCTCATTATCATATTTCCGATCAAGCTCAATCATCTCAACAACCACCTCCCATTTCTTCTTCATCATCTACTAGTAGACGTTTGACATCAATTGCTAGAGATTTATTTGCCCCAAAGAGGGCAAAAACCACGTCGAGTTCCAATTCGGAGCTCGACGATTATCTAACCATTACCTTTGAGTTTGGACATGAAGAAGAGTTAGAAGACTTTGACATCTTGGAATGGTGCCGACCGGAGAGATCAAGGTTTCCTACTCTAAGCAATATTATCGGCAGCAAGACCATATTTCTTCAGCCCCAGGTTCATCCCAGTAAGTGAGTGGTTCTTCATCTTCATCTTCATGCTTTGTATCCCCGCCGCCCTTACCTTGGTGGTTACGTGCTTCCCGCGGATCCCTCCGATGGGGTGAGTAGTTCTTCATCTTCATCATCGTCGGTTGATTCGTTGTTTTTTTGTGTCTTCATTTCCGCTCTCCGCCAATCACTTAGTACCACTTGAGCTTCCAACGTCTCGGGCAACAAGTTTGACCTCGTGGGATCGAGAACCTTTCCACTCCGACTAAAGGTTTGCTCTACGGCTACCGTTGAGGCGGGAACGGCGAGAATTTGTGCCGCAATCTTGCTTAGAGTAGGAAACCTTGATCTCTCCGGTCGGCTCCACCATTCCAAGATGTCAAAGTCTTCTAACTCTTCTTCATGTCCAAACTCAAAGGTAATGGTTAGATAATCGTCGAGCTCCGAATTGGAACTCGACGTGGTTTTTGCCCTCTTTGGGGCAAATAAATCTCTAGCAATTGATGTCAAACGTCTACTAGTAGATGATGAAGAAGAAATGGGAGGTGGTTGTTGAGATGATTGAGCTTGATCGGAAATATGATAATGAGCATACAATTGTTCAAGTAAATTCCTAACGTTAGTAAGTATAGTAGAAATAATACATGCGGGATCATTTTGTATTTGTAGAAACGAATAATAATTTTCCAAAAATTGTTTCAAACCTTCCATTTTACGTCGAGGGTCCAAAACAAATGCAATAAGGTAAACATCCGGAATAATTTTAAAATAACTTAGCCATTTAATTCTCATATCACTTATGGCAACTTTAATGGAAAGTACGTTAAGACCGTCTTTAAGTGCAAATGCAATATTAATTGCTACGTAACAAAATAAGTTCGAAGTTGGTTTGTAAACATAACTAAAAATTTTAGTAGTCTCGTAGAAATGTTTAAAAACATCCATTACATCTCTTGCTAAAACCCAAGCTTCCCCGAAAACAAAATTACCATTAATGTGTTGTGCGGCAAAACCACTTAAAAGTTCTTTATAATCATATGATTCGGAAATCATTTTGTATGTAGAGTTCCATCTTGTGCAAACATCTTTTGGAAATTTTTTTGGATATACATTATGTTGTTTACAATATTGGTACCATTTACGACGAACACTTTTTTTAGTCCAAAGTTCATTAAGAATGCCTCGGATAGGTTTTACTAATTCTCCAACATAAGCTAAACATTCTTGAACACATAAGTTTAAAATGTGAGCCGCACACCTAATGTGAAAAAATTTACCTCCAATAGACGGCGATAATAAGTGATTAGTTCTTGAATCGAAGCCGTGTTAGCGGATGCATTGTCAAATCCGATTGAAAAACTCGTGAAACTAATCTATATTCTTCTAAAATATTTGCAATTAAACGAGCTATATTTTGCGCGGTGTGTGGGTCGTTAAAAACTCGTAATGCCAAAACTCTTTTGTTTAACACCCAAAACTTATCAATATAATGACATGTAATGCCCATGTAGGAATTTTTTTGAAATGAATCGGTCCAAATATCACTACAAATTGAAACTTGTAAATCACTATTTTCCATAAAATATTTAATCAAATTTTCTTTACGTGATTTATATCTATGCATCATTTTTCTTTTTGCGGTTTGTCGAGAAATTTATTTATATGCGGGTTGAACATGATTTGTCACCCAATCATTAAAACCAACATTTTGTGCAAAGCTAAAAGACAATGAATCAACGGCTATCATTTCCAAAAATGCATCCATAGATGAAGAATGATCATATGAAAATAAAGAAGGAGGTTGGTTAGAGGTTGATGCGTACCCGGATAGTTGCGTTTGTCCTCGTGCCAATCCGTATTTTTCGGGATGCTTCGTCCTAATATGTCGGTAGTAATTCCCGTATCCTTCGCCTTTTTTGTGCTTGTACTTTGAGCTACAAAATCTACATTTAACCATAGACACTTAATTAATATCGGGATCACTTTTAGTAAACCAGAATAGAAATACCGCCGCTCTAAGTTGAGCTTTTTCGATGACGTCCGTCTCCTCGGAGCCGGGCACTTGAGTCTCGGATTCTTGGGTGTTCAAGAAATGAGGTGATTCCATATCGAACTCCTCCTCGTCCCTTAGTCCGGACATGCTTGAAGAACCCCTCACGGAGTTACGTCTTCGGTTTGACATTATGAGAATAATTTGAATTTGTAAACTTGAGAATTAAAAATTGTGAACTTGAGATTATGATAGATAGAGTATAAGAGTATAAGTAAATGATTGTATGAATTGGTGTGAGATGAATGAAATGAATTTTGGGTATTTATAGGAAAAAATGTTAATTTGTTATAATAAAAAAAAAAAAAAAAAAAATCGCACCGCACGGCAGGCGTAATGCCGTTGCTTGAGCAAGCAATGCAACGGCTCTATTACTTTTCTAACGTTTCATTTTAATATCCAGCCGCTTAGCACAAAAAGGTGGGGCCAGCCATTATTTTTTTTTTTTTAAAATTGGACCAAGGCAACAAAGCCGTTGCCAACGGCTCCAAAGTCCAAGAGCAGGTGTGGACTGGTGGGTGGGAATGGGATGGGGTCAGCTGGCAGTTTTTTTTTTTTTAAAAAATGGTCGACCCGGCGGGTCATGACCCGTCGGGTCAGCGGGTGGGAATTAGTTCGACCCTAACCCTAACCCGCAACCCGCTAGACCCGTGACCCGTATGACCCGTGACCCGGCGGGTCCGGGTCGGGACGGGTTCCCGCCGGGTCCGGGTCGACCCTTGACCCTTGGACATGCCTACATCTATGAATAAGTTGGGTCGCATTTTGTTCGAGGGTCCTACCGACCGAGAATATGGTAACAACCTCTGGGACGGTAACCAGATTGAGTTTCCATGCAGTTACGACTCCGAAGCTGGCACCCCCACCACCCCCTGATAGCCCAGAAGAGATCTTCGCCCATCGATTTTCTATTGAGAATCCGTCCTCCGACATCGACGATTCGAGCATCGACAATATTATCGGCAGCAAGACCATATTTTCTAAACATGGATCCGTACCCTCCTCCGCTCAAGAGCCCGCCCACCCCAACAGTAGGACACGAACCTGCTGGAAATGCGAGCGTCCGGCTCTCCTGACTGATTTTATAATACAGTTGCCCGATGGTCGCACCTGCTTGAACCCAGGCTGTTTTCTGCCCGACATCGATTGTTATTTCATTCAGGTTGAGCAAATCGAGGACGACAAACGGGACTTTGGATGTGTACGAAAGTCCGTCGTAGTCATGGCCGCCACTTCGAGTTCTAATATGCATCCCATTTTCTTTAGCACACAGCACGATGCTCGGGACCTGCGACTCGTGCATCGGCGTGACGATGACTTGAGGTCTTGGGGTGGAAGCCGTCGTTGTGAAGAACCTTCGACTTCTGATAGAGGATTGGAGAATAGATAAATATGAAGGGTTGTTTGGAGTATAGTAAACAACACTCGAAAATCCAGTATTATTTTTCAAACGAATCGAAAGACACTCGAGAAAATCGTCGTGATGGGATTGATCAGCAGCAGGGCACGAGCACAAATGAAGAATCATGACAAGAACAAGAAGAAGAGAGGAACTTCTTGAGATCAGGCTGCTGGTAGTAGGCTTCATTGTATATGTTGGTAGTCGATCCGTCTTGGCGTCCACCTAAGCGCCTCGGGCGTCCGAACGGCCGAGCCGATCCCGGAGCCAGACCGGTCATAAACTTGATCGTTTCTCGGGGTTCGCACAAAGGGCCGGACCGGGCAGAGACCTTAGAGCCGACCCGGAATCCGGACCAGAAAGGCCGAGCAGACCCTATATGAAAACACCATAATCACGAATAAGGCCGACCAGAGTAGCAGGAGGCTGAAGGGCCGACCTCATTGTCGGTCATAACAGATAAATATCGAAAGCCCGAAGAACAGCAGACATGTGACAAAGAAGTGAGAGTTGTCATATCCCTACACAAAGCACACTTAAGAAGACGACACGTGTCAAAGGAGTCACCTCCATCGCGACACATGTCATCAGCATATTCATCCCAATCGTCCTCCTGTCCTCTCATGAATGGCTGGAAACACCTATATATATGCCAGGAGAAGGCACAAAAAAAGGACTTTGGGAAAAAAGCTGAAAAAGAGAGAGAGAGAGAGAGATAAGAGAGAGAGAAAGAGAGATAAAAAAGAGAGAAAAGAGAAAAGAGAAAAGGATAAGACTTGTAATTAACAAGCACCAGCTGTACGGACGGGCCAAAATATTTTCGGCCCGGCTCTACTCTTTATCAAGATCATCAATAAACATTTAATGGTCCAATATTTTTAATTCTGTTTATACGTCCCTCTTATTATTTTCTACGTGGCTTCGATCCATTCGTCCAGATCAGCACACGTGACGTTGACCAAATCAGACGTCAACAGATTGGCGCTAGAAGAAGGGGCCGGCTGCGGCGGAAACCGCCACAACCCATGCTTTTCTTGTTCATATTGCAAGCGACCTTGTGGTTAACCGCCACAACCTACGCTTTTCTCGTTCATATTGCAAGCCAATCCTATGCTTTTCTTTAAAAGATTTCTTGTTAAGTATAGGATTCTCCATCTCTAACCACAAGTGACGAATTACCATCAGGCCCGTCCAAAGGGCCCGTTATGCGATGGAGGACACCGTTATGAGGTATACACGCTAAGAAGTTCTCTATCATGCATGGACGTATCGGACTATTCTTAGTGTGCACAGGACGAACACGGCCGCTAAACCGCAATCGACGCAGATGTTTTGAAAGACAGTCTGATGGCGGAGCATTTTGACACACCTTGTGTTCATCCGGAAATAACCACGCCTACCAAGGGATGGTAAGATGAAAGCATAGGAATCATCGTAACTACGAGTCGAAAGCATAGGAATCATCGTAATATGAAGTTGAAAGCACAGGAGCCATTGTGACCACGGGCTCCTGCTCGACTCGGCTGACCCCTGAGAGGTCATAATTTGAAGGATATTGAGCGTCGCTCAAAATTCCAGGGAAGGTCTCAAAGAGTCCTCGTGTCCTTCAAATTAAAGTTGCAGTCAACATACACTGCAACATCTGAAAACTCCTTCGGAATTCCCATCCACCCGCGAGGGTCCTGGTAATCCGAACGGTAATGGACCCGCTACCGAAAGCATCTCCAAGTATTGAGCCATGTGTTAGAAGAGCCGTGGCGGCCCTTACCAGGGAATTGGAAGTCAAAGCAAAAGTAATCCATAAAGGAGGTTTCCCCATAATCACCCGACCAGCGATCGGGTTTCCCCAAAGAACAAGGTCAATATGACCCCGAGAACTTGGACCTCGTCGCCCAAAAAGGCGGAACGTATTCTACGAAACATCCGAGGATTAGCAGAGTTTCCAGGCTAATGACCTCATTGTTAAAATGAGCACTGGGGCCCGATACGGGACCTCCTGAATCCCAGTAACGAAGCCCGTCAGAGCGGAGGTTGCTAGCTAGAATATGTAAGTGACCAAGGGTCAATTCATTTGTTGAATGCCATTAGGGTACAGTCAATAAAATTTGATTTTATGTTCACCTCGGAAACAAAATGCACTATAAGACCGAGTTCACCTCGGCACCTCGAATGACCGGCTCCTCCGGCACCATAAGACCGAGTTCGCCTCGGCACCTCGAATGACCGGCTCCTCCGGCACTATAAGACCGAGTTCACCTCGGCACCTCGAATGACCGGCTCCTCCGGCACCATAAGACCGAGTTCGCCTCGGCACCTCGAATGACCGGCTCCTCCGGCACTATAAGACCGAGTTCACCTCGGCACCTCGAATGACCGGCTCCTCCGGCACTATAAGACCGAGTTCGCCTCGGCCCCAGGTTTCGAGGAAGAGATCAAAAGTTCCAACCACTACGCTTCAAGAGGTAAATATCCTGTGATATTATGATCTTTATTAGGATATTGATTTCACCAAGAATATAAGACTGAGGTCGCCTCGGCACCTTATAAGACCGGTCCTCCCGGCACTAAAAGTCCGAGCTCGCCTCGGCACCTCAAAAGACCGGTCCACCCGGCATTGAAAGTCCGAGCTCGCCTCGGCACCTTATAAGACCGGTCCACCCGGCACTAAAAGTCCGAGCTCGCCTCGGCACCTCAAAAGACCGGTCCACCCGGCGTTGAAAAGTCCGAGCTCGCCTAGGTACCTAGTAAGACCGGTTCATCCGGCACCGAAAGTCCGAGCTCACCTCGGCACCTTATAAGACCGGTCCACCCGGCACTAAAAGTCCGAGCTCGCCTCGGCACCTCAAAAGACCGGTCCACCCGGCATTGAAAGTCCGAGCTCGCCTCGGCACCTTATAAGACCGGCTCCTCCGGCACTATAAAACCGAGCTCACCTCGGCACCTCAAAAGACCGGTCCACCCGGCATTAAAAGTCCGAGCTCGCCTCGGCACCTTATAAGACCGGTCCACCCGGCACTGAAAAACCGAGCTCGCCTCGGCACCTCAAAAGACCGGTCCACCCGGCATTAAAAGTCCGAGCTCGCCTCGGCACCTTATAAGACCGGTCCACCCGGCACTGAAAGTCCGAGCTCGCCTCGGCACCTCAAAAGACCGGTCCACCCGGCATTAAAAGTCCGAGCTCGCCTCGGCACCTTATAAGACCGGTCCACCCGGCACTGAAAGTCCGAGCTCGCCTCGGCACCTTATAAGACCGGTCCACCTAGACCGAAGTCCGAGCTCGCCTCGCACCTATAAGACCGGTCCACCCGGCACCGAAAGTCCGAGCTCGCCTCGGCACCTTATAAGACCGGTCCACCCGGCACTAAAAGTCCGAGCTCGCCTCGCACCTTATAAGACCGGTCCCACCCGACTGAAAGTCCGAGCTCGCCTCGGCACCTATAAGACCGGGTCCACCCAGACCGAAAGTCCGAGCTCGCCTCGCACCTTATAAGACCGGTCCACCCGGCACTAAAAGTCCGAGCTCGCCTCGACCTTATAAGACCGGTCCACCCGCACTAAAAGTCCGAGCTCGCCTCGGCACCTTATAAGACCGGTCCACCTGCACCGAAAGTCCGAGCTCGCCTCGGCACCTTATAAGACCGGCCCACCCAGACCGAAAGTCCGAGCTCGCCTCGGCACCTAGTAAGACCGGTGCCACCGGCACCGAAAGTCCGAGCTCGCCTCGGCACCTTATAAGACCGGTCCACCCGGCACTAAAAGTCCGAGCTCGCCTCGGCACCTTATAAGACCGGTCCACCCGGCACTAAAATTCCGAGCTCGCCTCGCACCTTATAAGACCGGTCCACCCGACCGAAAGTCCGAGCTCGCCTCGGCACCTTATAAGACCGGTCCACCGGCACGAAAGTCCGAGCTCGCCTCGGCACCTTATAAGACCGGTCCACCCGGCACTAAAAGTCCGAGCTCGCCTCGGCACCTTATAAGACCGGTCCACCCGGCACTAAAAGTCCGAGCTCGCCTCGGCACCTTACAAGACCGGTCCACCCGGCACTAAAAGTCCGAGCTCGCCTCGGCACCTTACAAGACCGGTCCACCCGGCACTAAAAGTCCGAACTCGCCTCGGCACCTTACAAGACCGGTCCACCCGGCACTGAAAGTAGGAGCTCGCCTCGGCACCTTATAAGACCGGTCCACCCGGCACTAAAAGTCCGAGCTCGCCTCGGCACCTTATAAGATCGGCCCATCCGGCAGAGAAAACGGCGGTCTGACCAATAGGGCCCAAACACAAAAAGGCAACAGAAGCCATAAAAAGATCGCATTCACTCGAAATAAGTTCCATACAAAAATCAAAGAAGAGTGACACGCAGGCCATACATGGAATAAAACAAAAGGTCTACTCGGCCTTGTCCTCCTGATCGGCCGCCTGAGAAGACTGCCCCCCACCTCCTCCAGACAAGGTCTCCTCCGGATCTTCGACAGCTTCGGCGGCCTTCGACTCATCATCCCCGAAAGCTTCAACCTTCAGGTCGGCCGCCTGGGACTTTATGTAGGCCTGGACTTCCTCAACGGTCTTCCCTTCCTTCATGAGATCCAACATCTCATAACAAGTGGAGACGTAGTTAAGGTTGATCAACTCCTCGTACTCGGGCGTCTTTTGAAAAGCAGCCGCCCCGTCAGCAAGGCCCCTGTCGTAACCCGCAGATTCACAAGTCCGAACCCGCTCGGTCAGTTGCTCAAGTTGGGCCTTAGCGCTTTGCAAGTGAGCCTCGTACTCGGCCCTGATGTCCAGCCTTGTTTTGCGCCTTCCCGGCCGCGGCCATCTCGTCAGCCTTCCCTTTCCATATCTCGGCCTCAAAGGCCCGGCTCTCCAGAAGCTCCATCTTACCCTTCAGAGAAGCCATCTCCTCCTCCAAAGATTTGATAAGCGAAGGGCAGAGATGGTGTTCCTCCTGTAAGGCCTTCAGATCGGCCTCTGCCTTTTTATGTTTCCCAGTGAGGCGATCGGCTCCCAGCGGCCTTCACATAGGTGCACAACGCCCGGCCCAGAATAGCGTTTCCAAAATGGATCTGCTCGGCCGGATCCATATCGTTGGTCACCATCTCCATCTTTGGCGTCCAGCCCAAAAGGGGAACATGGATGGACTCAACCACCGAGGGGGGAACACGATCGAGCAGTTCGGCGGTGGGAGTGGCCGCCTGGACGTAGTCGAGGAACCAGCGCGGTCTCCGCCCTTTCATCCGGGCACAAGGCTCTTCCCGATCCTTATTCATCGGGAGATAGTGGCCCTCCAAATCAATTAGGGGCTCCTTACCCTTTGCCCGGCCTGTCCGGGCAGGGCTCAAAGCAGGCACGACGATCTCGGGAAGGTGGAAACCCTCGGCCCTGGTCATGTTATCCTCAGGCCCGGCCTCTACTCTCTTCCGTTTGCCCGCACGCTCCCTACGCTCGGCGGCCTCTGCAGCCAGCCTCGCCACCCGCTGCGCAGGCGTCTCTTTCCGTCCAGTCGAGCTCCTACCCTTGGGGCCTGGATGAAGAAGAAATATCAAAAAAAAAAAAAAAAAAAAAGGGAGGCTACCTGATGAAGACATTCTGTTCGGGTTAGTGGATCGAAGCCCCGCAGCCCAGAGATTGTCCTCAGTAATCAAAAGGTATGACCTCCTCCGATCAGCGGGAAGATCCAAGAGCTGTTCAACCCGGTCGTCGAACAAGGAGGAGGTCTCTGAAGCCGGAATACGTTCTGCACAAACAACAGATTATAAGCGTCAGACAAAAAAGGTACAGCAGCGAAGAACACAACACTTACTCATTTTGGCAACAAAGTCTTCGGGGACCCGGAGCTCGGCGTCCATCACGCCAGGTTCCCACTCATCAACCGAGCTCAGCCACGGTCCCCCCACATAGAACCACTGGTCTTTCCAGCTATGGATGGTCTCCGGCACCTCCACCAAATCCTTATACATCGCGTCTTGCAACAAATAAAACCCGGAGAACGGATCGACCTCCATAAAAAGAGGTTAATCTCTTGGCCCAGGCTCGGGCCACCCATGCCGACTAAAAAGAATTAAAAGACCCACCATCCGGCCCAAGAATTCGGATGAATTTGGGCAATGCAAAGGCCCCACCGCCTCAACCACCGGGAAAGAACCAACGGCAGAGGGAACCTTAGCCTGCACAACAGAGCGGTAGTACACCGCCGTGCATCCAACAGAGGGTGTGGGGTCTCTCCTCCGGGTTCGGAACAAACATCCGCACCACCGCGGGTATCTTAAATCGCCCCGCCAAGCCTCCAACCGCCCATCGGTGACCATGCCGCATATCGAGGCCGAATCCCATTCCGCCTCGACAAAAGGAGACGGCCGAGGCCGAACTGACCCGATCTCGCCACTCGCCGTCGGCGACGTCGCCACCTCCACGTCTCCAGAAATTGCATCCCCGAATCCGGCGACCTTGCGACCTCGCCTCCATTCTCGTCGCTCCAGTCAACGGGAGCATCACCTATCGACAAATCTGCCACTCCCGTACGATCTGGGGACACAACCGCCTCCTCCGCCGTATTCCTCCGCTCCGACATCGTAAAATAAGAAAAAAGAGGAGGAAGAGCCAGCTTACCGAGGAAGTCTGCGAAACCCGAAAAGAAGAAAAATTGCCGGAAAAAGATCTCTCTCTGCAGTAAAAATGGCGAAGGAAGCAATGAAGAAGAATACACTCTATATTTATAGGAGGAGACAGGGGCATTAATTACTAAAGCGGCGATTCATAATCATCGCAAGAATTAAGAACGCGTGAGACACCGCGACGAATTACATCCCGCCACGCGTCCCCTCATTGTGACTCTTGGAGATCCGAAGTCAAATCGATGCGACTCTCGAAGATATGACCCTTCAAAGGATCTTATCCACCTCCAAATCGGACCGACCTCAATCGAGACGATTCCGGCCGGCCAACCGGACGACCACGGACTCGGGGCCCTTGTTGGTAGTCGATCCGTCTTGGCGTCCACCTAAGCGCCTCGGGCGTCCGAACGGCCGAGCCGATCCCGGCCAGACCGGTCATAAACTTGATCGTTTCTCGGGGTTCGCACAAAGGGCGGACCAGGCGAGACCTTAGAGCCGACCGGAATCCGGACCAGAAAGGCCGAGCGGACCACATATGAAAACACCATAATCACGAATAAGGCCGACCCAGTAGCGGAGAGGTGAAGGGCCGACCTCATTGTCGGTCATGAGATAAATATCGAAAGCCGAAGAAAGCAGAGAGACGGGACAGTAAGTGAGAGTTGTCATATCCCTACACAAAGCACACTTAAGAAGACGACACGTGTCAAAGGAGTCACCTCCATCGCGACACATGTCATCAGCATATTCATCCCAATCGTCCTCCTGTCCTCTCATGAATGGCTGGAAACACCTATATATATGCCAGGAGAAGGCACAAAAAAAGGACTTTGGGAAAAAAGCTGAAAAAAAGAGAGAGAGAGAGAGAGAGATAAGAGAGAGAGAAAGAGAGATAAAAAAGAGAGAAAAGAGAAAAGGATAAGACTTGTAATTAACAAGACTGAGACGGACGGCCAAAATATTTTCGCCCTACTACTCTTTATCAAGATCATCAATAAACATTTAATGGTCCAATATTTTTAATTCTGTTTATACGTCCCTCTTATTATTTTCTACGTGGCTTCGATCCATTCGTCCAGATCAGCACACGTGACGTTGACCAAATCAGACGTCAACAGTATATATCTGTATAGCTAATTGATAGTGTATATATATATATGGGGATGATTTTAATTAATCTGTAGATGGTTGATATGTGGAGATGGAAAGCAGCAAGGCTTCTATTTATAGGCATAAAAATGAGGCGAGAATATGAATTTTAATTAACTGTCTAATTCAAAGTCAAAGTCATCTTCTGTTCTTTCAGAGTTTTCTTGCTCTTCATTTGATCCTTTCAAATGGTCGTATCCGTTGGTTTACATTTAAAATTGAAATACCGATCAAAGGCTGGCCAATAATTTAAAATAACTAGTGGCAGTTTGAATTACCAGATAGTAATTTTGAAATACCTATCGGCATAAATAACCACTTGATATTTTCAATTACCAAAGAAAAAAACTAAAAAAGATCCAAGTATTGGCCGATCGGTGACCAGCGGCCTATTGGTAATTCGAGATACTGGTCTAAATAACCACTTCATAATTATTATTTCTGATAGCAAAAGATAACTAATGTTTGGCTAATCGGTGACTGACCAACGACAATAGTGACGAGCGCCTAGTGGAGAAAGTATCTTATCTCTTTTATTTTGGTGAGGGTATAATAGGAAGACAACTTAGTGTAAATTTTAATTTTGGATGGAAAAAATAGAATAAATTGGAAAAGAAAATTAGGTTATTTTGTTCCTTTGAGTCAATCCCCGGTATATTATATGCATACACACGAGAGAGAGAGAGAGAGAGAGAGAGAGAGAGAGAGAGAGAGAGAGAGAGAGAGAGAGAGAGAGAGAGAGAGAGAGAGAGAGAGAGAGAGAGAGAGAGAGAGAGAGAGAGAGAGAGAGAGATTAGCTAGGTGAGAAGTGAGGAATTATAGTCACTAGAATTGAGAGGGCAATGCGTGATAGTATCATATTCACTTCGTTTCTTATAAGTATGCTCGTTTTCCTATTTAGTTCGTCCCTTAAAAATGTGCATTTTCCACTTCTCGAAACTATCCCGCCACCAACTCATTATATTTTTCTCTCTTTGTCAATTATTTTCCATTCATCTACACGCTTACCTAATATTTATTAAAATATGTGTCCAAAAAGTGTGAGCACACTTATAAGAATTGGATGTAGTAATATTTTATTTATTTATTATTAAAAATACCAAAATAAGAAAATATAAAGTAAAAAAAAAAAAAAAAGGTTTATTTAATACTCCCTCCTTCCAAATTTAAGCGGGAGACTTCATTTTTTTTCACTTCCCAAAATAAGTCCCATTTTGAATATTATTCATCTTTATACCCAAATTACCCCTATTTCAGTATTTAATTTATTTAACTATAAAAATTACCCATATTATTTGAAAGTGTATACCGATTGTTGTGATTATAAATTTTCATTAATTATTTTATTTAGAAAAAATAGCTGATTTTTTTATTAAAAAAATTTAATTCCATGAGAATCAAGGGTAAGATGTTGGATTTGTTTTTCAACCAAGATTTTTATAGTTTCATAAAATCGTCCATGAGAATAAACTGTAATTTTTTGTAGTTCCATAAAATATAATGAAAAGCTTAGTTGAAAAATTAAGAAAAAGTGAAACCTACCAGTTTTAAATGAGAAGGAGCGGGTAATATGTCAAGATTAAAATTGAAATAATTTTTTAATTTGAAATCCTTAATAATTGAAAAAAATAAAAACTTTTCACTTAAATTGGGAAGGAGTGAGTATTTAATAATTAATCATCTATATATATAATAGCATTATGGATTCGAAGTACTATATTAACTCTCTCTCTCTCTTATGTGGCATTATCTTGATTTTAAATTCCCACATCGATTTTAATGGTACTTAACCGATGGATAACCTAATAAATTGAATTAAATATCTTGAATCCCACGTGGATTTAAAATAGAATTCCAACAATAGAGCCTAAATAAATACTTAGAATTCAATGTGTATTTTTCAACACCATAGTTATTTCACATACAAGCTTAAGAATTTTATTTTTATTGTGTTCAATTTGACAAATTATTAATTTGGAGAAATAAATAGTTTAATATTTTAGTAAAAAATTAATGTGGTCAATTATTAAATTTACAATAATTTTATTTATCTAAAATTTGAATCTCATGTATGTTTTATTTAGTAGTTATATTTTAGTTTAAACTTTTAGTTTGGCCAATAATAATATCAGTTCTTAAGTTAGCCAAATAAATTACGTTTTTTTTATTGAAGAATTTAATTTGATCAATTATCGAATTTGCATTTATCGTATTTATCTAAAATTTTGAATACCACATCGATCTTAAATGAGGCTCTGTCGATGGGGGAACCTAAATTAATAATTAAAATCAATGTATATTTTTACTCCATAATTATTTTGCACCATGAGTTTAATAGTTTTATTTTTATTAGGAAAAATAATTTGGCTAATATTATTTTGGCCGATTATTAAGCCAAATTAATAGTTTTATTTTTATTGAAAATTTATTATGGCCAGTTATTAGTTTGTATTTTTGAATCAAACATCAGGTTTAGACGAGACTCCATCGATTGGTTAACCTAAATAAATACTTGTAACACTCCCAATCCGCTCAGGAATATTACACGTCGTAGAACCTTTCCTCAAGGATCTACCAGGCTGGTAACGATATCGAACATCTCAACAATACGTACAACTAAATCCCAATACATACCCACGCAGGGGTCAAATACAAAATACTCCCGTACAACGGGGAAAATACTGCAGTGGAAATATGGTACACCTGAACCAATACAACAATGAACGGGTCTCCATGTGATTAGTATCGATCATCTTTCACCATCCTTCATGTTGACCCTGTGCTATGCTCCCCAAAACCTGAATGCAATACAGACATCCACCCCCTATTCCTCAGGGGTTAGCAAAATTCTACTACTTTGCTAGTGCAAGTACAAAGTGCAAATACGAGTCATACAATTCATGTATCAAGAATAACAATAACCAGGAATCCTCAAAGATTCAAACATAACGAAAATACTTCCCGAGGCAAGAGTTTGGGTAACACTTTCCAAATTTGAAAGACCACAAATCATAAGAACAATTTGTAAAACGATTTAAAATGCCCTCGAGAGTTTTAATAGAAAACAATTTAGGATTATCTAATCCTTCTCTTTCCAAAATCAACAGGGACCACAGCCCAAAGGTTTTGATTTCACAAATAGAAAACCAACAACAATTCACAATGTCAAAAACCACGTCACGTGTCCTCGACCGACATAAAATCAACACAACATAATCACCCAAGATACGCAAATCTTGGTCACATGAATACAACACCAACTCGTGAATCCAGGGCTATACCATTGGATTCCCTCGAGGCCTCGCCGGACCCTCCCGAGGTGAGCAAAATACATTCACAAATCATATACACACCAACTCGTGAATCCAGGGCTATACCATTGGATTCCCTCGAGGCCTCGCCGGACCCTCCCGAGGTGAGCAAAATACATTCACAAATCATATACACACCAACTCTTGAATCCATGGCTATACCATTGGATTCCCTCGAGGCCTCGCCGGACCCTCCAGGGGTGAGTAAAATACATTCACAATCATATACATAACACCGTGAACAGATGCCACATCATCTCACGGTTGAATCAATCACTTGTTGTCTCCTGACCATATGATCGCATGCCATATGTCACCGGATGTACTCCTCCAGTAACAATACCGTGAAAAAGGTTTTACAAAATATTCAGAGCCAATTTCATGTCTTCTTGTTGCTGAACAAAATAATAAGCTTTTGATGAAGAATCACGAGTCTCGCCCAACTGGATCTAGCCCCTTCCCTGAAGTGAATGCGGCATCTTATAATTAGGGATGTCAATTTTATCCGTACCCGATCCTACCCGCCGGATAAACCCGAAATCGGGTCGGGTATCGGCCGAACCCGAAGTTTTATGATCGGGTACGGGTAGGGTATGAATATAGTATATTACCCGAATACCCGACCCGATTACCCGACCCGCGTACCCGTTTGAGTTATATAAATATATTATTATATATTATACATAAATATTATAATGTATTATAAATTAGATGTATTATTATATAAAATATTATATTTTATAAATTTATTATACTAACTTGAACTTATTAATTACATTATATGTATATATGATATATATTAAAAATATTTATATTCTTAAATATAGGGTATACGGGTACCCGAATACCCATTGGGTACCCGATTACCCGATGGACAATACTCGAACCCGATCCGAATCAAATAGGGTAGGGTATGGAGGAGGCATACTCGTACCCTACCCGACCCATTGACATCCCTACTTATAATTTTGGGCGTGGACGTGGTGGCGGACATGGTTGTGGATGGAGCCAAGGAAATTTTGTTAGAAATAACCATTTTCTCAAACATAAGAAACTGAAATCCAACCCGAAGTTGGAGAAATGTGATGAGAAAGTGGAGAAAAGAGGACAAAGGAATGTTGAGAATATTTTGCTATATTGGTCACATACCTGTCGTACTCCCAAACACTTAGCTGAACAGTATCAAGCATCCCAGAAGGAGAAAGAAAAAACTATCGAAGCAAATTTAGCTTTTCAAAGTGATGGAACCGAGTACAACTGTGATATGACACATCTAGAAGTGTCCGATTTTTATGAAATCCTGAAGGAAGCGGCAATAGAAATGATACAAATTTTATATAAATACAAATATTTTTATTTACAATAATCATCGTGTGTAAGACAATTTGTCTGCTTAATTATTATTATCATCAAATTACTAATTGTGTGTATTTTTATTTTAAGAGAGGTGGATGTTTCTCATTGTCGCGTTGGTCATAAAATGAATGAAGATATTTGTCTCGTAGATAGCGCAATTACTCATACCATCCTTAAAAATGAAAAAAATTTACTTCTTTACTCAAGTACGAAGGTAATGTTAACATATTTCAGGAAGTATTAGTTAAATTGAAGGCTCCACAAGAGCTAATTTATTGTTACTTGGGGGGACAAAATATATTATAATTGATGCATCGTTGTTTCCAAAATCACAAAGAAACTTATTGAGTTTCAAAGATATTTGTAGAAATGGATATCATATTGAAACAATTAGTAGAGAAAGTAAAGAATTTCTTTGTATAACATGCATCAATTCGAGTAAGAAATATGTGAGGAACAACTACCCACTTTTTCTTCCAAATTATATTATACAAATATACGGGAAATTGAGGCAAATGACATCGTAAACCAGAAGTTTACTGATACAAATAATTTCATTATTTGGCATGACCGGTTGGGCCATCCGTGATTAATTATGATGCGGAGAATTATTGAAAACGCACATGGGCATTCATTGAAAAACCAGAAGATTTTTCGATCGAATGAATTCTCAGGTGCTGCTTGTTCTCAAGGAGAATTGATTATCAGGCCTTCTTTGGCAAAAGTTGGAACAAAATCTCCTAGATTTTTAGAAGGATACAGAGTGATATATGTGGGCCCATTCACCCTTCATGTGGACCATTTAAATAGTTTAGTTGATGCATCAACTCGATGGTCACATGTGTGCTTATTATCGTCTCGCACCTGGCGTTTGCGAGACTACTTGCACAAATTATTCGACTAAGAGCAAAATTTTGGATCATAATATTGGTACGATCAGTTTTAGATAATGTAGGAGAATTCACATCTCGAGCCTTCAATGAGTACTGTGTCAGTTGGAATTAATGTTGAACATCATGTCGCTCATGTTCATACACATAATTGTCTTGCAGTATCATTCATTAAACGACTTCAATTGATTGCCAGACCATTAATCATGAGAACGAATCTCCCCTCGGTAGCTTGGGGACATGCTATTTTGCATGCAGCAGCACTTGTACACATTAGAACTACAAGCTATCATAAATTTTCTCCTTTACAATTGGCCTCCAAGAGCGAGCCAAATATTTCCCATCTAAGAACCTTTGGATGTGCGGTATATGTTCCAATTGCTCCGCCACAACGAACAAAGATGGGTCCCAAAGATGATTGGGAATATACATCGGTTATGAATCTCCCCCAATAATAAACTATCTTGAACCATTGTCAAGTGATATGTTTACAACAAGATTTGCTGACTGTCATTTTGATGAAACAGTTTTTACAAGGTTGGGTAGAGAACAAGATTATCCTAAAATCAGGGGGAGAAAATAAACAGCTGGAAAATGAACTTACATGGAATGCATCAACATTGAATACTTATGATCCTCGTACAAATCAATGTGAATTGGAAGTTCAGAAAAATAATTCATCTATAAGACAGTGCAAATCAATTGCCTGATGCATTCACTGATATAAATAGAGTGACTAAGTCACACATACCAGCTGAAAATGCTCCTGCAAAATTAGAAGTCCCAGAAGGACAGATAATCAAAGCAAGTGAGTCGAAACCTCGCATGAAGCGTGGTAGACCAATCGGTTACAAAGATAAAAATCCTTCGAAAAGAAAAGGAGTAAAGAGTGAAGACGCCCAAATAGAGGAAATAAAATTTCCAGAATAGACTCCAAAATAGATCTGTGACATGAAAGATGAAACCCCAGAAGAGGAACAGGTACCTGAAAATGTTGAAACTGAAGAGATCTCAATAAATTATGTTGTCACATGAAAGAGATGGAACCGAGTCGACGAATATTTTTCATATAATGTAGCACTTGATATAATGATAGAAAATGAGGATCTTGAACCAAAATCCATCGATGAGTGTCGACGTAGATACGATGGGCCAAAATGAAAAGAAGTCATTAAAATAGAATTGAACTCACTTAATAAACATAAAGTTTTTGGACTTGTAGTCCGAACCCCTGAAGGGACAAAACCAGTTGGTTATAAATGGGTATTTGTGCCAAAGAGAAATGATTAAAAATGAAATTGTGAGATACAAAGCATGTCTAGTTGCTCAAGGATTTACGCAAATGATAGGCGTTGATTATGAGGAAACATATTCTCGTGTAATGGATGCTACAACTTTTCGTTATCTTATTAGCCTGGGCGTTATTGAAAAACTAGATATGCGCTTAATGGATGTTGTTACTGCATTTTTGTATGGTTTCCTCGAAAAGACATTTATATGAGAATCTGAAGAATTTCTAATGCCTGAAGCATCTAGATCACATTTTCGCGATCTTTACTCGATTAAGTTACAAAGATCCATATATGGATTAAAACAGTCTGGTGCAATATGGTATAAGAGATTAAGTGATTATTTGTTAAGGGAATAGTACAAGAATGATCCCATGTCCATGTTTTATAGAGAAAACAAAATCTTTATTTGTTATAGTTGTTGTATATGTTGATTATATAAATATTATTGGAACTTCCAAAGAGCTTCGGAAGACAGTCGACTATTTAAAGGCAGAATTTGAAATGAAAGATCTTGGGAAAACATAATTTTGCCTTGGATTGCAAATTGAGCATCTGTCTGATGGAATATTAGTGCACCAATCAGTATGTGCAGAAAATGTCTTAAAACGCTTTTAGATGGACAAATCACATTCATTTAGCTCTACGATGGTTGTCCGATTACTAGATAAGAAAGGAGATGTATTTCGGCCAAGAGAGGAAAATGAAGAAGTACTTGGTCCCAAAGTATCATATCTTAGTGCTATCGGTGCATTGATGTATCTGGCTAATAACATACGACCCGATATAGCATTTTCCGTAAATCTGTTAGCAAGACATAGTTGTGCCCCAACATGGAGACATTGGTATGGAGTTGAGCATATTTTTTTGGTATCTAAGAGGCACAACTGATATTGTATTATTTTATTCTAATAAATCCAAAGCAGTACTAACGGGTTATGCAGATGCAGGATATTTATCTGATCGAGATAAAGCTCGATCACAAACAGGTTATTTATTTATTTATGGCGACAGTCATCTCATGGCGTTCCGTGAAACAATCTTTGGCTGCTACATCCTCTAACCATGCAGAAGTCATGTATGAACACAGCCGAGAATATGTTTGGTTGAGGCCAATATGTGAGCATATCCGAGAATAATGTGGCATGATTATGACAGAACAACTCCAACAGTAATGTCTGAAACAACACAGCATGCATTGAACAATTAAAGGGGGCTATATCAAAGGCAACAAAACTAAGCATATTTCTCCCAAATTCTTCTTCACACACGACCTTCAAGAAAATGGAGAGATTGAAGTTTAGCAAATTCGCTTGAGTGACAATCTTGCAGATTTGCTTACAAAATCATTGCCCTCGACAATGTTTCAGAAGATGGTATATATGATTGGAATACGCCGGCTCAAATATTTGAAGTAATTTTTCAATATCGATGTACTCTTTTTTCTTTACTACGATTTTTTTCCCATTTTCCTATAAAGGTTTTAAAAAATGGACATCCAAGAGAGAGTTATGAATGGATGTCCTAGATCTTTCTAGACCAAACTCGTCTTTCACATTTTTTATTACTATAGATTTTTTGGCCTTTCAAATACCTTGTAACTTCCATGTACTATACATTGTTGTTACGGCGGTCGACTAGTCGTCGACTAGTCGACCAGGCGGTGGAAGATCCGCGTCGTGCCAATCCGACTCGCCTTGTGTAAATATATCGCCCGACTTGACCGACATGGGTCGCCTAGTCGACGACTTGGGTCGACCGGGCGACGACTCGGGACCGACTTGGACCCGAGGCAAAATACTTAAAAAAAATCGTCAACTCTCAAACCTAATTGCAAAACGAGTCAGAAGTGACTCCACTCCGGTCCCGTTGAATCCCAATTTGAATCGACCACCTCCGTCGGCCGATGTGCCGCGCCGCCAATAAATACGCTTCCTCTACTTTTCTTTCTTCTTCTTCTTTCTTTTTTATTTCTTCCGATTTCTAATTTCCGATATTTTCTTTGGCCCATTTTTGATTCCCGATTTGTTGTACCCCTTTGAAACTACACGCCGAGTTGTTGTACCTCCCTTTGAAAGTTGAAACTCCGGCCGATATATGACTATGATATAATATATGTGTGTATGTAAATAATATATATTTATAATATTCAGTATATTAATATATATATATATATTGGTATGAGTTAAAATAAAAAGTCTCTTATAATAAAAAGTATAGGAAGGATTGTGGAAGTGACATGTGTCACCCCACCCCCCACCCCCAAAAAAAATTCCCACCAAAAAAAAATTTGGGGGGCAAAAAAAAAAAAATTTTCCCGCCAAAAAATTTTCCGCCAAAAATTATTACTGCATCACAGTTATAAAGTTACTGCATCACAATTATGATTTAGTGCATTAAGATTATAAGTTAATGCATCATACTTGATGCACTTAACTGTTAACTATGATGCAGTAACTTATAACTGTGATGCACCAAAAAAATGGTGCATTATACTTATAAATTTTTGCCGGAAAAATTTTTGGCGGGAAAAAAAAAAAATTTGGGCCCCCCCAAAAAAATTTTTTGGATGGGAATTTTTTTTTTTTTCAGGGGGGGTAGGGGGTGGGGTGGGTGCCACATGTCATATGATTTGGCATGATGTGGCAAGGTGACACATGTCACTCCCACAATCCTTCCTACACTTTTTATTATAAGAGACTTTTTAGAATAACTCCACCATATATATATATATATATTATTTATAATTAGTCGAAAGTCTCGACTAGTCTACGACTCGCCATGCCGAACCTCCGTCGACTCAACTCGACTTACCGCCGTAACAACCATGGTACTATACCTATAAATAGGCCTCAAACTTGTACTTGTAAACTCACTTAAAGCAATACAAGTCTTTCTTCTCCATCTCTCCTTAATATCTCCATAATATTATATAATCTTAGTAAAACTATATATTTCAAAATATCTTTGTATACATTTTATTAATTCCTTAATACTATATAATCTTAAAAAAACAATATTTTTCAAAATATCTTCGTATACATTTAATTAATTTATATTGATCTCGATGTATTAGTCAAATAGACTTATAATAGTAATCAAGAGAATACTGATCTTCGATAGTAGAAAAGCCTAAAGAATATACCTCATTATCTAAATACTCTCCGCACTACTAATTTGTTGTTTTATACTGTATAAAACATAATTCCCTTTACATCCTTCCATAATTCCATTTAAAAGAGAAAAGTCAGGTCCTCCAAATTAAATGGGGAATTCAAAGACAAAAAAAGAAAAAGTACAGTAATGGTAATACAGTTCTTGGCAAGAACTCGAGTTCTTTGGGTCAGCTCTGTGGAGCTTCAAGCCAAATAGTTCTGACACAAAAGAACTCAGAGTTAAATGATCCAAAATAATCTGGATCTAACTCTATCTAGTTTCCGACTAAATGGGCCACTAACATGCTATATATATATATATATATATATGTGTCTGTGTGTGTGTGTGTGTGAGAGAGAGATGCATCTCACCTATTCATTTGGTGTATGATCCAATAAAGATGAGATGCATGTATATACAACTATGGGTATATATGCGTAAATATATCAATAGGCATCTATAGAATTCATTTTCCCCTTTAAAAAAATAATTTATACCAAAAAAAAAACCATGTTCATCTTACAATGAGGAGGTCCTAAGTTAATGGGGCGGCCGAAGCCGAAAAAAGTCTCCATAGAGTTTTCACTAGATAACTAACTTTGTTCTAAACTAAGAGCTCTAAACCCACAAATATCCAACAAAAAAGGTAGAAATGCAAAAGCTTGCACGTTCACAAGGCCAATAATTTCTTAATGCTGTTACGAAAGGATGGCTGCAGCTTTTATTTATTTGACTGCTCAATAGGAACACGGACAAAGAGACGTCCATGCAGGCTAACCACAGCAGAAGTCTCAAGTGGATCGATTCTCGCCGGTAGGCTGATCACCTGAAATCAGAAACCAGCACCGTATGCTTATACACTATCCTCTAACTACCACCATCCCCACAAGATATATACATGTTTCTTTTCACACGCTAAATATTTTACTTACAATGTGACAACCACCCCCTCCCTGGGAAGAAGCGCGTGTGCCATCAAGATATTCGATAAATTAGGTTCGAGCTATTCGATAATAAATAAGTCAAGCTCAAACTCTCACAAGCTTGGCTTGATTCGGTTTGATTACAGTCCCCTCTCCCTCTCCCTCTCCCTCTCCCTCTCCCTCTCCCTCTCCCTCTCCCTCTCCCTCTCCCTCTCCCTCTCCCTCTCCCTCTCCCTCTCTCTCTCTCTCTCTCTCTCTCTCTCTCTCTCTCACTCATATATATATATATTGGCAAGTTGCCCAATAAATACATGATTGACCCCATTTACATCCCTAATCCAGGAATCTTTTTTTGTTAATCAATTACTACACTTTTAATAAAATATTCTCTCTTCCCTCCAGTTAGTTCTGGATTTCAGGATTTATTTGCCCTTCACCATTATCTTTATTGCTGTTTTTCCCTTCACCATGCTTACATACAGTCACCGACGTAGCCAAGCCCCTCACCCACCCCAACTTCAAATGTTTTTTTCAAAATTATTTTGATTTTTATATATAATGGTAAAATCTATGAATTTTTTTCATATAAATGTATTGAAATTTAATTTTTGCCACCTATTAGGAAAAGGCCTTCTTATCCAGGAAAAATAAATTTCACCCCAATCATTTTAATTTTCTGGTTACGTCCCCGCATGCCATAGACTCCGCAACCCCCGAACCCAACCCCAATCCCAACCCCCCACCCCACCCCACCCACCCGAAAAAAAAAGGAAACCAGAAAAGGAAAAGAAAAAAGGGGGTGGTAAACCAAAGGAAAACCGATTTTTATAGAAAGCAACCCAAAGCAAAATGTGTAAGTGGTAAACCTTAGAAATAAAAGTCGTTAATATGGTCCATAGTCTAGGCTACAAGATGAGGTACCCAATAGTTCTCTTCTATATTCGTAATGAAAAGGAACGGGAAACCTCCACAAAATTTTTAGCATGTGATGAAAAAAAATTGTGAGGTTTTCATAATATGCGCATTATATGGTGTTAGTTTAAAGGAAGAAAAGGTGAAGGTACCTTTTTGAATGGTGTAATCCCCCAAGGATTATCAACTTGCTCAGGCTGACCAGTTATGACTAAACGTCCAGCAGGATCTGATTGAACTCGCACCTGAGCCACCAATTAGAGCATGTAACCATATCTCGTCTCAACTTGCAAATATCGCATTTTGAAATGCAAATACATTGTGTGAAAGATATGTCGGCTCATACAGAAAAAAAATGAAATGAAGAAACACACTCCGGAACATGGAAGGGAATATAAAGCATCACTTTGTATTATGGATAAACCTTCTGCAAACAATAATGTAGGAGGACCCTCCATCACACTTAAAATACAGAACTTTAACAGAGGATGCAAATGCATAGAATACATCCTCGTATTTCTTTTTCTAGAAACTTCATAATTGGACTTGAGTGGGTCCATGGTTATATTATGGACCACGTTCATGATGCAGCATGGACCTATAAGCAATACACAAGGCATATGTGAAATGAATTAACCGGGTTATTTATGTCGTTTACTTATTTATCTTATATATTCATCATGGGTCCATGATGCATCACGGACACGGGTCCATAATATAAATTGCCAAATTCGGATTCTGATTTATCATTTACTAGACTAAAAACCTCACGATAAATTGAGAGCTATGAATCAATTTACTACATCTTTATGCTCGGATAACTAATCATACCCACACCAAATTCTACAATGAATATGACAAGTAAGCTATTCTGAATCTTCATTATTTTATTGAATTCATATCCTCGTTAAAACTAAAGAAGGTGGAGAAGTATGTCATCCAATTAACCAAGTTTCATTCAGAAAACAAAAAACATGAAAGTCAGACATATCTCTCCCAAATTATAATGATAAAAATAATAAAGAAAGGAGGACACATATTTTCCTCTTTCTAATTTTCGTGTTGGGGGGGGGGGGGGGGGGGGGGTCCTCTTTTTCGTTGGTGGGCCAGGTGCTGGAAGAATCAACAGTCAAGGGAAAACAGGAGCTTAGGACAAAAGTCAAAAGGAGCACACCTCTTCACGTAAAAGCCCTGGAACTAGAGCATAAACTTCGAAACACTCTTTCTGCAAACACAAAATGAGTTACTGTCAGATCTTATTGTGCATGCAAATGTATTCTTGTGCAGTGGGAAAAGACAGAATTAAAGATTTTGACGCAAACATACAGTTTGGCGAACATTAATCTTCACCCAGTCAGCTGGCGGCCCAACATCAGCAACTGATGTCGCCAGTCTACAATTCACAAAAAAAAAAAAAAAAGCAGTTCAAAAAGTGTATATTAATGCTAAAGAAATCATAAGACGAAGGGCACTACAATCACCAGGCTTTAGATTCAATCAGCAAGTATGCTTCAAATGAGTTACTATCATTTTCCATATACCAGCTAGGCCCAAATCTTTGGTTCAGAGATGTTATTTGGCATGTAAGTTATTTACATGCTACATCAGATAGTATAGTAGTTTTAACAATGGAAAGCAAGCATACAAATCCAAATGTTCTATATTTAAAGTTTTACTACAAGCATTTTGGAGATTACAAACCTAACAAATATATTATAGATCATTATGAATTTAAGCATAATGAAATATTTCACCATTATCATTAAAAATCGTATGACCTACTTGAATTAATTAGCGGAAGTTACTTGCCGAGCATGTCTTTTTTCACATGAGCTCAAATATAAAAGACCTCAAACGAACTAGTCAGAAAATAGCCCAAGCGTGGTTGCTTGAGCCGCCGCCCTCAAGCGCCCAAGTGAGCCACTGACCTCCTGGAGAACAGGTGGCTTGCTTATAAAGGTGTTGGTATTTTTTGACGGATAAATTTTGAAAAGCAAGATACAAAATACAGTACAGGAATTTTATTAACTATATGGGGCACAGTATGGTTAAAGATCCAAGATCAGAACTTTTTCAATACAAGAACCTGAGTTTAAGCCACACTTTTCCGCTTCCTAAAATACAGATTTAGTGGAGTTGTTTCAAACGAAAACATCCAAATATATTAGGACAATAAGAACAGATAAAAAAAATCCATCAAATATAGAAATTAGTTTAATCAAAAATCATTTTGCACATATATTTATGTTGGCATTAATCCTAACAATGATCATAGAGGAATAAACACCCCCACAAAAATAAAAAAGACAATATTTTATTAACAACTAACCTCAAGGACCGTTACTGTCTTGGTAGACAAATGCAACTTTAGCTACAATTTTAAGCTCAACGAAATTTGTAAAGGAAAAAGTAGTTGGGCTAAATTGATCGATTTGGTCCATTTTCAGTCCAATAATACAACAAATTTGAGTGACTTCCATACAAATTTTGAGCGACTTATTAGATACAAGCTGGCATTGACACTCGTAAACGAAAATCTAAGGGTAAACTACACGCAGAAAAGGAGACATCAGTTACACCCCGAACCAAACCAAAAGAAAGTAGTAACTAAATCAGAGACGAGACTTAACTGCTTAGATATTTCAGTCCGAGCAACTTTATTTGAATGCTCCGTCTCATTTTGTCTCTTCTGTTTGAGCGAGCCTACTCATGATATCAGATAAGATAAGCCACCAAAATGAAACAAACCCAGAAAGGAAAACTAAAGCAAAAGGTTCTTACCAATGCTTTTGAAATTTTTCTCACGCTTTGCCATATTGCTAAGAGTTTTGTCCTATCAAAATACAATTAACAAAAGAATGTGATCAAAAAACTATGCTTAGTAATGTCAACAGAAAGAAAGATAAAAAAAAGTGACTTTACAATGTTTCTTCCCACAAAACTTTATAATCGGCTCACCAACCTCGCCCTGACCAGAAAGGCGTTGGACATGCCAACCTTGCATAGAACGAGCAGCAGCATCTCTTCTAGCCCTTCCTGATCCTGAACCTTGATAACCACTTCCCTGTGTAAAATTTATATAATTCAAATTTTATAACATATTCTGATTTGTTATGCTCGCATATTGTTCGCAGTTATAGCCCTCGCCCCAAATATGCACAGGCACAATGACAGAATAAAGAGGATGGGACAAACAAGAAATATGGAATATATAAAGAAGAAAATAAGAAAACAGGAACCAACCGGATAAGTTCCCTTGCAAAGCCTAATGACCGAATCCTACGGAAAATATTATGTCCCAAATCGAAGCCATAAACAATGTTGAATGATCAAAAAATAATCTAACTAGGAGACACAAGGACAATATAAATAGACTTAATAACCTAACCCTAACTTAAGCCCCAAGCAACTAAGCCCATGGCCCAAATTTAATCAATAACTTAAATTGAAACCCTAAAACAATAATTCAGAGAAAAGAGTAGCGTATAATTCCATTCCCCTTAAAACAGCCTTGTCCTCAAGGCCGAAGCGAGGAACAAAACCTCATCCAACCATGTATTGCTCCATTCTAGGGAATTAGATACTCCTCGATTATCCTCAACTTCCCCATCTGGAATGATCATGACCTGCAGGGATTTATTTGCACAAACGTGCAGCGGAAAATAGGGTTCACGACACTTGTAACACAACCCCTTTGACCGCAGGTTCATATACTCCGTGTGTGACATCGGAGTAGAAGTACAGAATCGAGGCAGTGTTGAAGACCCGATTGATTCAGTAGTAGGGTGACCGGCGGAGTCGCCCCCGGACAATGCTTCGAGTTCTAGAAGCGCGAATTTGAAGGGAGTGATATAGGGGCATGGTTACCTCCTGAACGCTTGTGCCCTATGGCCGGAGAAGAACGCTCGCTATTGAATTGAGGTTCACCCTTGGAATGTAAAAGTCGGGGCAGACACATCGAAGAATGCTGTGGTTGGGTTAACACCAACTCGCGATCAATCTCGCGAGCCAAGTGCATAATACCAAATAAGTCCTAGGCATCCTTTGAGCGAATTCTCAACCTTATTTCATTCTTTAACTCATGCAAAAAACATTCCCAAGCAGTACTGATCCGAGATACCAAGAAAAAGCACCAAACGCGCTAGAAACAAATCCACATATTCGCTCACCGTTCCCGTCTAGCAGGCATATAGCAAAGATTCAAAGGGATTTGTCATAGGCTCATCGCCACAGTAGTTCCTGTTTCAATTGAGTCCATGTCATATTCGGGAATCTCGTCTGCGTCCATTGGAACGGCGCCTCCTTCCATCGCGATTAGGGCAACATCCACCTTATTTGCCTCTGTGTGTTATTGAGGCAAACATATTGCTCTGCCCGTGATATCCAGCCTTCCGGATTGGATCCGTCGAAACCGGGCATAGCGACCCGGTTTGGCGCTGCCATCGCGTTGGGAATAACTGGCGTGCCGCCTCCTGTCCCCCTGGTAACCCTGCGCCGAACTCCCCGTCACCCGAGGATGATGCGCGGACTCTAGGGGAGTAGGGATAGCAATGGGGCGAGTGAGGCGGGTACTTGAAGACCCAGAACCGCCCCACAAGGTGAACGGGGCGGGGTGGGACGACCCATCGCGGGTTGCGGGGCAGGTCAGGTCGACCCGCATAAGAAAAAATATTATTTTAAAGTTAATAAAATAAATATTTTAAGATATAATAATAAATGTATAAAAAGTATATAAATGTATATAGTATATATAGAAAATTTATTTTAAATATATTAAAGAAACAAAAAAAACTGTGCGGGGCGGGGGCCGGGTACCCATGGGGCAAGGGTGATACTCAAACCCGTCCCACTGCGGGTCGCAAGACGGGGTGACCCATACGCCACGGGTCAGGGCGGGTAGTTCGAGTCGGGCCAAAATTGCCATCCCTGTAGGGGAGAGTCCGACCCATCCTCGACCGGCTTCCCCTTCCCCCACGCCAAATCGGACAAGAGGGTTGTGATTCGGTCCAATTTCGCCGCCAGGGATCCGACCTCGGTTGCCACTGATCCGAACTCGGCCGCCAACTCATCGCTCCTCTTCTCTATTGCTGCAAATCGGTTCTCCGAATCCATTCAAGTTGATGATCGTTTACTGGTCACACTCACCGCACCAAATTGATAGAGTAAAGAGGATGGGACACACAAGAAATATGGAAAATATGTTGAATTGCAAGAAGAAAACAAGAACCAGCGGGATAAATCCCGTCCCAAGCCTAATGGTCAAATCCTACGGAAAAGAAGTTCAAGCTCAGTTCCACAACTACAACATTGCAGTTCTAAATCACAATAAAGAAAAATTCAAAAAACAAATAATTTATTATTCTGTTCTCCTCAAATGTAATAATTCTTAAGCATCCAGGAATTTGTACCATAAGTAACCCTGATAAATGCACCTTTGTTATTAGGTCAACATACACAAAAATAGGCACAAAACTTCTCTTAAATAGACAAGTATAATATAAATAAGCAAATGCACCTCACGGTCAACAATAGAAGCTTCTGGGGGTGTTGGTACTGGGAGTTGAAGCTCACCACATTGTGTCTTATGCCTTTCATATTCCAGAAGAGACTAAAACATAAGCAGGAAAAAAAAAGGTTAAGATGTAAATAAAATGTACCCACTAATTATTAATAACACAGAAATGCGCACATGCTTAAAAGAGCAATCCGTGTGGTAATGCATGATTTTCCATGTTCCAAAATGAGAAGAGATAACGGATACCAAATTAAAGTCCATAGCATGTAATCATCTTGAACGAACAAAAAAGATATATAATAATACAAAATGATACTTCATGTTCATTACACCCATATATAATCACAAATATGAATGCAAAGTGGGCCAAGGACCCCACAGTGATGTTAGTAAACTGCAGTTGGTAGACTAAATGATTGTTACATGTAAAAAGGTTGGACTAGAAATGTCACCTTTTCGTAGAAAATGCGGAACGTCCAAGAAACTGTCGTACAAGTCCTGCAACGAGGAAAAAACGGGAAAACATTGGGTCAACTTCCGACTTCAATTTAAATCGCTTTTGTTAATAGGACTGTAAGAAGCACCGACACAGGTACTCATACGGGTACAGGTGCGGGTCCGGCAAACGGCATTTTTTTTAAATGAGACAAGGGTACGGTGGCAACACTGCCAGATATAAATATATTCATAAGTTATTGTAAAACATAAATAACATCTTTAATAAATAACACTTAATACTTGCTCCCTCCTATTCAAAATATAAGTCTTTTTAGACTAATGCACACATATTAAGAAAACATTGACTTTCTACTTTACACTTAATAAATTGCTTTGGAATTCACACTATACATTTAAAATTACCAATAACTAAGCTATTTTTAGTAAGTTTGCACATCATTTGAGAAAAAAATACAATTAATTATCATTGAAAAGTGCAAAACGACATATAAAATGAAAATAGTGTAAATAGCCAAAAAGACTTATAATTTGAATTGGAGGGAGTACTATTTAAACTACCAAATCTAAAGACTATTCTAAAATATTTAATTAAAAAATATATAGGAATTTATTTATTTTTAGAAAAATGACCCAAGACTACAAAGTAAACATCTACTTTTACCGAAAACTCAATTACATCAATTTTTTGACGCAAAACACAATTCTTATATTTTACACCTAAAATACCTCTAGATTCTAATATATATACATACACATACACAACCCTAATATGCATATCCCACCTCAATCCCCCGTCCACAATGGACGTTTTTCCTTTAAAAAAAAGGAAGAAAAAAAACTAATATACAGATCCAGCCATCCCCTTCTCTTGTTCTCCCCCCTCTCTCCTCTCTTTCTGCCTCTCTCGCCCTCACCCTCTCTCTCTGCATTTTTCTCCTCAATAATTTCACCCTCCCGCCCGACACAGCCCTATCCCTCTACATCCATTCCCCCAGCAGCCATAGTTGTTAGAGGCGAGAGGCCCACAGAGGCACAAAGGCTGCCCTAGCGCCCGAGGCGCGCGTCTCTTGAACAGAGGTGCAAAATTACTTAAATAAAAAACATAATTCATGTAATTAAGTCTAAGAATTCCATAACATAAAATTTAACTTCAACTTCAATAATAAATCACATAATCAACAAAAACCAACACATAAAAGACTTAATCGAGTTAAGTTCAACACTTCTTAAAGTCTCAATTAAACTATCACTCCTCTTCCTCCTCATCATCATCAAACTCGGGCAACACATCTTCTTCTTCCTCACTTTCCTCATCTTCAAATTCATCTTCATCTAGCTCATCTCTAAGTCTAGATGAGGACGTCTTCTTCATTTCTTTTCCCTTCCCCTTTCTCCTTCTCTCATAAACTTTCCTTTTCCCCTTGCTCACTTGTGTAGATGGTCGAGAACTTGAGCATTGCTTTCCTCTATCTCTAGTAGAATACATAGGCTCTTCAACTCCCATAGCCTTACCAACATCTCCCCACGTCAAATCTTAGAGTGAGTTGTGAAGACGGGATGAGAGGAGTGGAGAAGAGTAAACCCTAATTTTGAATTCTCTAATATATGATATCTAAAAATATATTAATATATATATATATATGTATAATATTATTAAAGGTTGAAAATGAAGATGGGAGAGAGGTCCTCGGAGGCGCGCTAGGCGCACAAAGGCGCCTGCCTCCCTCCTCGCGCCCGCCTCGCCTTCCAGGAGGTGCTGCCCTTGGCGCCCCTAGCACCTCGGGCGCGCCTCTAACAACTATGCCGGCAGCGCGTTTCTGTTCTGCAGCACCGTCATGCTTTCCCGCCCCTCCACCGTGCGTTCTCTCCCCTGGCCGCTAAGATTAGTGTGTTGGTTGAGGATTTCACGGCGCTGCCTTCGCTCGACGCGGCGGCAGACATGAGAATCGAACTACTGGCATTGAGGGTCGGAGAAAATTTATTTAGTTTTATGCAGTCGTTTTGTGGGGTTGACGGTTCCAAGCTCATTGTGCCACAGATATTTTGGACCGGTGGTTTAAGAAGTCTCAGGAAAGGGCTAAGCGTGAACGGTGTATTTGAAAGGTTTTGCCTTATAGAAGTAAGGAATCTATGTTTTTGATAGTGCATCATCTCATTTATGTATGTTGGAATTTTTACCTGGTGGTACAAAGGTTGTCAAGTATCGTGCGATGAGCTGAACAATATGTTATTTATATGATATTTTGAATTACCTTGTGGTAATTAAGGATATTGTTGGTTATTTGAATTACCAGTTGGCAACTCACACATTGTCGCCGGTGTACTTGGCCGACAGGCCGACAGTTGTTAAATTAACAACTGATAGCTTAGATTACCCATTGGTAGTACCATCGGTTATTAAAAATACCACATGGTCTTTTGAATTATTTTTTGGTAATTTTTCGAATTAACTTGTGGTAATTTGGTTAGATAATCCAAATTAGTATATTAATATGGCAATTGGTAATTCAAAAATTCGTTGGCAATCTAATTACCAACGACGGATTTTACCGAACTGCTGGCAAAAAAAAATAAAAAAATAATGGTCGAATTCAAAACAGATGTTAGTCATTGTTGGTGTTGACCGGCGGCTACATCTGGCGGACCGACATTGATATTTATTACCATATGGAAATTTAAGACTATGAGTTGATAATCTAAATTAAGGTATTTTCTATAGGAAAAAAACACAAAAAAAGGCGGGTGACCGGAGACTGTTGACGACCGGTGGCGATCGGCGGCCGATGGTGGTGGTGGTACCCGGTAGTGGTGGTACACGGCTGTTGTCTATAATTACTACTTGATAAAAATAGTTTCACTATTATTTTATGCAAGGGGCATTTAAAAATTTTTTGGAATATTATTATTTTAATTATGTGACTTAAGGACTATAAGAATTGTGTTTTGGGTTAAAAAAATTAAAGTAAATGTGCTTTGGGGCAGAAAAAAGTTTATGATTGTAGTTTTTGGTCAAAACCCCCTTTATTTTTTGAATATCAACCCTTTTGTAAAATTTGTAAAAAAATATCATTAAAAGAAAAAAAAAACTCAGAAGTCGTGTCCCCGCGTGCCCACGAAGTTCCACGTAGTGTCCCCGCGTGTCCCCATATTACACAAAAAAGGGAGACACTTAGTTTGGAGTGTCCCTTACGTGTCTCCGCCGTGTCCCCATGTCTGGAGTGTCCGACACTCATACGTTAACCTCCTAGAAGGGTCGGTGCTTCATAAATGATTACAGGTGATGGAAATGTGGAGTAGGAAATATACAAAATATGGTTTCCTTTTACAAAAGCATACAGCGGGCTATTTGTTTAAATTTGATCACTACAAAAATCATATGCTCATATGTCAATCAAAGCTAATCGAACAGTATAAGAACACAAGCAGTTTTGACAACATTGCAGCTAACAAAACCAGAAGTTCATAAGAAAGCTATCTCTGAAGAATAAAAATAACTTCATACAATTTTGTAGTAAGAATGAAGATGGTGATGATGATAAAAGCAAATGCACACAAAAAAAAAAAAAAAAAAGCAATCAACAAGAATGGTTAAAAATAAATTCGAAATGAAGAAGTCCTTACTTTGGTGGATGGAATGATTCTCCTATCTGCCTCCACAACTTGGCTCCAGTTACCTATTCAAAGATCCAAAAAAACGATAAATGGTGGAACGGCAGCTGAAAATACCCTATTGAATCAACATGTCAATGTGATTCAAATAGTTGGTGCATGTATTTAAAACAAAGAAGCATCAAGAATTCGAAGATGCATCAAGAAGTTCATGCTCAGCTTCTTTTATTTCTTTAAGAAAAGAAAAAAAAAAATCAAAGGGATAATTTTGACTTTTATAAGATTTCCATTGTTCGGGCTAGACGTCCATTATTTAGAAAGATGGGGCACTTTTAAATTTGAAACCTAGCGGGAACCCATGTATAATTAGACCAAACTTTGTGGATAGTATTTAAAATATACCTAAAATTTTATATGTAAAGCATAATACAAGATTGCAGCTTGCTTGAGGAAGCATACCAATAATAATATGTACCTTATCAATTTTGCGGTTCCATGCCCTGAACCATGTTAACAAAGGTAACCGAACATCGTAGTCTTACAATCAGGAATATGGCACGATTAACTAACATTTCATAATGGCATTCTTCTGACAAAACATGAATAAGGCACCCAATTCCACAAAATCAAATGCTAAAGTAAACTCTTACAAGAGAACATATTAATTTATATTTCACATCAAGACTCCAGACGCAAATAATATGGATGCATTTCTGGTCTCAAACGCTTGACATAATTAACAATGTATCATTGTTCTCAATATGAGTCATGCATCCTAATTCTGTGATATCCAAAAAAGGAGAGCATATGCAGCCTGGAAATCGTGTATTCTATAAGAATAATTCTAATTTTTGCCTGAATTCCAGTCAGTGAAACCAAAATTTTCTGAGTCTAAATACTCATAGAGGTCTTGAACATAAACACAGGTGCATACATGCACACCATAAAACTATAAAAAATGATCCTGAAAGCCAAGAAACTGTAAAGAGTATGACGTACAAAAATAAAAGGTTGTAAGGAACATCAGGACATGCATACCGTGTCATAGCCTCCCAACCTAATCACGGCCCTCCACAACCTAACAACCAATAATATAACAAAATAAATATATACCCACGAACAGGATACACAACAACTTGATGGGGCATGCTTACTTCAAGCAATTTAGTGGATGCCCATAAAATTTGGGGGGTTTGAAGTCCATTGCCTTCTCCCTGTAAAAGCTTTCAAGTTCCTTCATAAATGCTATTTGATCCTCTTGTGTTCCATCATCACTTTCTCCCATCTAATTATACACACATACACATTAGCAATGGATATTTCCACTTGATACAACACTGAATTTTATAGCATATGTTCGCTAGCCAATTTTTACATTTATTACCAGAGGGTGTGTTGCTCGAGTAAAAACAGTCTTGAATGTTTCTTCACTCTGGTCTCCAGCCTTTGCAGAAGAATATCTGACAAGGGAATCAGGTGTAGCAGCTTCATGATGATTCGCACGTGAAGCATCTTCACCATCATGTATGGTAGCAATTACAACAGTCTGGTCATTCCCATCAGTTTCACGGCAAGGAATTGTCTCCGCACCCTGTTCTATCATATCATCTTTGACTGGTTTATCCTTATCCAAATCAGCTGCATCGTTCATTTGTACAACTTCACCCTGTTGACCCTTATCCATTTTCTGATTGTGAGGAGCTTCATTAGTTAGAAGTTTCCCATTCCCCGCAACAACATTCTCCGTTGTCTTTTCGCCTAATGAAACAAGTTCAACAGCATCTGGAATCAACTTGCAGATATTTTCAGGATTTTTCTCTGTAACATCTTCATCGGGTTTTCCCTTCACATATTTCCCAGAATTTCCATCCACCATGCCATTCTCGGTAGAGTTATCCTTTTTCATCCCACTGTTAGGGACTTTCTGTTTAACCACCCCACTTCTACCATCGGTTTGTTTCTCCACTGGACTTCTAAGACCAGTTGGCTCTTCAGCCTTGGTTTTGGTGTTGATTAGCTCTTCATTCCCATTTTTGGTACTGATTGTTTGTTCATGGGCGGATCCTTCGTCATTGACCTCACTATTATGGTTAGGTTGGTCTTTAACCTCGGTATTAACTTCAATATCATCTTTTTCTTCATTTCTAGATTTATTTAGTTCCTCTCCACCGTTATTTCTTTCACTTTCAATTGCATTACCCGAGATAGCAGCTGCACATGGAAGTTTTTCCCCAGTGCTCTCAATATTTGCATCAACCACTTTGCTTTTCGACTCTTGAACATTATTTCCTGAATCATTAGGGAGCTTCTCGACATCCTTCATCTCTAAATCACTTTTGCTCATATTGGTATCTACTCAGATATGTTACATTTGTGTCCATCAAGACATTCTCTTACGGATACGCATAGATAGTTTCACAGTCAACAAAAAAAAAGGAGAAAAAAAAAAGAATTGCGATATTCCAGGCAAGATATAAACTAACAATCCAATTAAAGGAATACCGAATAATTTCCCTTCGGTTTTATCCCCAACGAACCACCACTACCACATCAAACCCTACTTTTGTTAACAAGACGAGAGAACTCAATTTGTCCGTGCATGGACAAAAAACACAACTATCTCGTTAAACTGGAAATACGGGGAAGAAAAAAAAAATCCTAATTCTGTTTAAATTATTTCCACATTAACAAGTATGAGAAAAATCAATTATATTTGAAAATCGCAGAGGAATGCGGGTAACAAGCGGAGACAAAAACGACGCGCTTACCTGAAAACAACACACGACGGCAGCGCCAGCCACAGCTTTGAAGAGGTTGAAATGGGGGCGCAATCAAATCTACGATTTGGCTTAGTTTTCGTTGGAACAAATTGAGAAGATGATGCACGAGTGTTCTGATTTTTTTCAGTAGAGCAAAATTGGCGTCAATTTAAAATAGGAAATAAATATCAGGAATGCTTGTTTTATTTTATAACTTCATGAGAGAGACAAACAGCGAAGGCTCAGCGGCGAGGTAGAGAGAGAGAGTATGCTCTGGAGACGACCGCCGGGGGGAGAGGGAGAGAGAGAGAGAGAGAGAGAGAGAGAGGGAAGCGGTTTCGTAGTCCAAAACGAATTTGGCTCAACGATGAAACACCACTTTCGAAATTAGTTTGGAACGGATGGATTGCGTGGAGGGTTGAAAAGTCTATGTATAGAATTTAATTCCAGTTTTACCCTCAAGATTTTGGTGGTTTGACGGAGTATATTTTGTATTCGTATTGCTCTGTGATATTTAGATTATCATCAAATGTTCGTAACAAGGAGAACTTTATTCTATTAGTATTATCTATACTATATAAAATTTATTCCTCTTAATTTATCATGGAAAATAAATTTATGTCATTTATTCATGTTAAAGGAATGAAAGTAATAACTCCTTAAATGGTTATAATACTCCCTTAAATGTGTACACATATCCACCAAAATTCCCTCATGAAAGTGCAGATTGTAAAAAAGAATAAAATGTCATTGAGCAATAGCAGCTTTAATTAATTTCTGTTATTTATTTATGGGGTTTTTAATATATTTTCTAAAACTATTTAATATTTCAAGCTTTGCAATTATTTAATGATAATTTTAAATCACAATTCTAAAAATAGCCTCATTTATAAAGTAAATAAATTATTTCAAGGTTCTCCAATATATATATATATATATATATATATATATACACACACACACGCCATTCAGACTTCTTTTTCAAAGGGAGATTTCAACAAGAAATGGCAGATCTACGTTGCACACATATCGTAAAGGGTTAAAAGTAGGGCTGCAAGTCTGGTCGACTCGACTCGAGTTGAATAAACCAAAAACAACACCGGAGCAACATACAGGTTAATAAAGCCTCATTTCATATAACTAATTACATAGACTAAAATAAAAGAACAATAATAATAAAAAAAAATATATAAACTTCTCTAAAAGTCATTTAAATTCTGCCATCTGCTCATTCAACCGTCTGCCCCAACATTACGTACAAAACACATAGATATTCAATCAAATACCGTGCATCGCACGGGTTGGATAATACCTCATATAAACTATAATGTTAGTTAGTCGGAAAAAACAATAAAAGCTGTAAGATTAATGAGAATGTACATTTATTAAAAAGGTCTAAAATTGAAAAAAGAAAATCTAATCTATACTTCTATTAAAAGAGAGTCGTGATACATGTCACTTTGTAAGTTTTTTAATTTTTTATTTTAAAATAAAGTTTATATATAGAGATGTATTCTTAAATTTCTAAAAAAAAATTCTAGATATGTATCGTAGAAGTTTTATTCCACAACTTACACTCATCTACCAATAAAAAATCTTTCCTTTATTTTTTTAGCTTAAAATTTTAAATGTTTATAATTTTTTAAATCAAATTTATATTTAATGAAAAATATATCAAATTAATTTTTATTTCACAATTTTCAACTAGACATCTATATGAATATAATAAATTTGATGGATTTACAATAATGACCGATTGCACAAAAAAATTATATTAGAAAAAATATTAATATTTATTTTTAGTAAAATTAAGTGATGCAAAATAAAAATATATTAACCCATTTATTGCTTACTTAAAAAATAAATTATGATATATATTTAATTATAATAACTAAAAATAATAAAACATACACTGCACACACACATATATTAAGACTTAATCACATAATACTTTCGTTCCCAAAATTTGTTTCTACTTTTTTTCAGTATGTACAAGAAATTTGTTCATGTAATGGACACTAATTGACTTAACAATCCGCTAATGTGGTACTCTTTCTTGAATTATATTGCACCCTATAATACACTCAATAAGTTTTTTATTAATATTACGCTAATATGATACTCATGTCGAAAATCATCAAAAATAAATTTAAAGATCGAGAAATTATTTTCTAATAAAATAATATTTTATGTGGTGCATCGCACCGGAGAATATCTAGTTTAGTAAATACCAGCATAAATTACTTTTAAGGAATATGCAAACAATGTTTAGATATTAAGTTTTATTTTCGGGATGGATTCTTCTAATGAACAAAAATCATGTTTTAAAATAGAGCTGTGACTTTTAACTCGAATACTCAAAAATTCGATTCGAAAGTCGGATTGGGGTCGGGTTGGACCGTGTTGTAAATTTTATGCTCTTGTTTTTTCTCATTTTGGGTTCGGGTTTGAGATCCATGAGCCGGGTTGGGGTTCTATATTAATAATAATAAAAAAACTTATTAAACCCGAAATATATAAAGTTATTGCTGGAATATAATCCGCGGGACGAAGTAATCCTACTCTTTTCTCTTCAATCGTGTAACCTTTTTCATTCCAGGTTCCGATTTTTGCGGGTTCTGTTGGATTTTGCAAAGAACTCTGCCCAAAAAAAATACTCGTGTTCGGATTTGGATTCAACTTTTTTTTAAAATTTTATACCGGGTTCGGATTTTCGCGGGTTCTCTTAGATTTTGTAAAGAACCCTATTCCGAGAAATACACTTTGGGTTCGGGTTCGAGTTCTATTTTTTTTTTTTTCTCTTTTTTTGAAATTTCAACCCAATTCCAATCTTATTTTAAAAATAAATTATTCGATATTGTAATATCGTGAAATAAGATTTATGATAATCTCGTAAGCTCTAATCTTATCAAACATTGAATTTTAAATGGTTGACCAAGTATAGCCACTTTATCGTATTAACAAAACCTCCAAAATAATGGTTGTAACGGAACACATTACTGTTAAGAAATATGAAAATATTAATTAGATAATACTACCTTAACTGCAACATCTGGACTTTCACGTTTCTCAATGTAAAATTTTGATTATTAATATCTTCAATTCTTTATTTTTAAAAATTATAAAAAGTTGATATTTTGAAAGTATATTTCAAGATGAACCTAATAAGATCTCACGTGAATATGTTTTCATATGTATAAATCATAAAAGATGGCCAAAAGAGAGTAAGTGAACAGTTAATAGTCAACACGTTGCAATAATAAGAGAACGGAGAAAGTAAGTTTTTACTTCAAAGATGGACTCTTCTATTGAATAAAAATTACATATTTATTCGGTATTTGTAATAAAAATAAGTTATTATATGTTATTCTGAATAGTATTTTAATAAATTAGATTATACGTTAACTTATAGTATACCAAAATTCCAATATTTAACTGAGTATATGTAAATTATCAAATACCATAACTCAATATGCTCTCTATCTACTTAATATAGTATATCATATTTTGTTCCAAAGAACAAACGGTACTATTTCACATTAAGATACCGTTTTCAGTCACTCTATCATTTAATTTACCAAAAGAAGCCTAAATAGAAAATTACATACAAAATAACATACGCCTTGTACTGAATTTCGTACTAATTTACGTAGTAAATAAGAATTTAAGACTATTATATTTAATTAAGTATGGAAACAAGTTGGCCGTTGTATTTTCATCCATAGGTAGAGACCACCATATATGTATATTATTTAAGTTGATATTATATGTGACGTCTCAGTATATTATTTTTGGAACGTGTAAAATCTTATCCAAACAGAAATTGATGTATCACCAAAAAAATATAATTGAGGAAATAAGTGTGTAAAATCTTATCCAAACAAAAATTGATGTATCACAAAAACAAATTGATAAATAATTATAAAATAACTAATGTTTTAAAAATAATTAAAATCTTAGACTGGAAAATATAATTGAGGAAATAGTTAGATTGTCATAAAAAGCGTATATAAACATTAGGAAAATAGTGTTTTGCCCCCCAAAATTTGATTGTTTGTGCGATTTGCTCCCTAAACTTTATTTGCTTGCGACTTGCCCCCTGAATCTTTATACGAGTTGCGGTGTGCCTCTTTTTGATGCTTTCCATCGCGTTTGTAAGACACGCGATGTTTAGTTGTTTTCTTAACACGTGAAATAAATGAACAATAGTACCAAAAGTCAAATATTAAAAGATTCGGTACTTTTTAACATTAACATAAAGAATTTAAAAAGCCAAAGAATAAAAAATACAGTATGAACAATCAGCTCCAGTACCCAAAAACCCTTTCCACTCACTCCGTCGCCGTCTTGCTCGTAACTCTCTTTCTCAACCAAAATTCTATAGCTAATCAAGTAAATTGCCTGTTGCAGATACAGTATGATATGGAGAAAACGTCTGTCTAGAGATTTGGCTCCTAATTACTGTTAGTATATTTTTTTTTTGGTAAAATAATTTTCGTACTCTCTTGCTCTATTCTGTAATTGTTTATGTATCCGAAAAGCTCAGTTAATTCTAGTAATTGTGCATTGTTGAACCACTCGTGTACTCTTTAGGCTTGCAAAGTTGTGAGGGCGTGGTTTAATTTCGCATAGGTAGATTCATTCTCGTTTGGGTGCAAAGGTGCAAACCTCATTGTGATTATAGTAATGATTGTGTTGATGTGTTATCGTTATTTTTGTTTGGGCAAAAGTGGACATATGATTCTAATAATACTCTTATAATTTTCTGTTTATTTAATGAATTATTTGTTGATTCCATTTTTTTTTGGGTTTAATGTGGTCCCTGGTTCGAATTCTAAATTATTAATCTTTGTTTGTACAGGGCAAGTCCATAATTTTACTATCAAACTACACCATGGAGGACAATTATCAGAGATGCTAAGTTATGCTACGAAGGTGGTGTATCAAACTTTTTTGACTATTGTAACCCCAATGAAATGTCTATGTTGGAAATCAAGGAGATGCTGAAACAATGTGAGTTGGATCCCGAAGAAGTGAATGTTCTCTTCAACAAAGAGGGAGTTGACAACCGTAAACGACTCTCTCTGATAGAGACAGATGCAGATTCACTTAATATGGCATGGTCTATGGATAAAGATAGCAACTGTGTTAAGGTGTTTGTAGACCATGGTCTGGGTGGAGATGAGGTAGATGATGAAGGCGGTGGTGATGAGGAATCTGATGAAGGAAATTATAATACCCGAGATTTTTGTTTCTGGTTATTTTGAATTATTTGTCGGTTGTGCTGGTTATTTTGTTCCGTTGATGATTATTTGAGATTTTTCCCTATGTTGGGTATAGTATGATGTACCATGTTGTAGTGTTCATCGGGTACGAATTATCATTGCGTAAGTCGTGCAAATCTTATGTCGGGCTTCATTATTTGTTCGTTTTCTTCCAGATCATCACGTATTTGTCGTCACGGTGGGAAGTATCGTTGTTGTGATGAGTTTGGTTCAATATATGTGTAGCGCATGCTACTAGATGACGTAGCGCGCGCTACTGTGCAGAGTTAGCGCATGCTACCTTATGTGTAGCACACGCCAACTGGTAGTTTGGGACAGTCCAGAAGCTACTGGACTGGGACTGGAGGTCTCGATAGCGCTCGCTAACATTTGTAGTTAGCATACGCTATCAGATATCTTAGCGTACGCTATCGTCGGTCTAGCGCACGCTACCTGAAGGGTGCAGAACTGTCCAGAAGCCAATGGACTGGATTCGTGACTCGTTAGCGCATGCTATGGAGACCGGCTAGCCCGCACTATCAGTGTTGTGGACAGAATGTGATGGAAGCGTCGACCCGTTAGCTCATGCTGCGGAGGCCAGGCTAGCGCACGCTAATAGCTGTCCAGTATAAATACTGGACAACAACCCATTTTCCCTTCATTTTTCATTTCATCAATTTTTATCGGTCGGGACGAGCTCCTGGGGCGATCTTCAGCATCGAGCTTTATCTTGATGAGTCTTCTTCGTGTTTATCACATCATCTAACTTTTTTTTTTCTTCCGGATCAAGGTATTTCCTTCTTAGAACCCACGTTGAGTAATTTTGGAGATTTTTTCTAGATTTCTTGATTTCATCCGGAAATGATGGATTGATTATATAGTTCTTGCTGTTTTGGTTTGTAACCTACGAATTAAAAACTCGTTTATCGATTCTATTTCACCTGGAGTATGATTTCGATATGCTTAAGAAACCCTTGGTCCCTTGTTATTCTTCGTGTCGATTTGAGTTTCGTTTAGTGTTGTTGATTTGTGGTGATGTTATTCTCGTAGTGTTCGTGGGGGCTGTCAGATTCTTGGTTGTTCTTGGAAGTTCAGGGGCTGCTTGACTGTAATACCCGAGATCTTTGTCCCGATTTCGTTGAACTTTTCCTCGGTCGGGCGGTTTGTTGTCATCCCCATCTTTGGAATCGTGTGCTTGTACTGTGGTACGTTGGGTTTCGTAGCCCGTTCATTATTGTTTTGAATCATAGCTAGTGTATTGGTGAAACCGAGATGCTGAACGTCTAAACCGGGTTGTCGGAGTTGACCACGACCACACGTTTTGGGGCAGAGACTCGCCTGGCCGAGTTACGGCCGTAAGGGACCTGCCGATTACGGCCATATGGGTGTTCGGTCACGGCCGCAATGAGGTGGTCGGTTACGGCCGCAATGGGTTGGCCGGTTACGGCCGTAAGGATGCTGCACAAATTGGGCAGTGGGTTCGGGAAGGCCGATTACGACCGTAATGCACTACCGACTACGGCTGTAATGGCTCGGCATAATGGGTATATAAGGCCTGGGCACGGATGTAGTCGACATTTTTTCTCATTTCTTCATTTCTTTCGCGACCCTTCGGCAAGATTTAAGGGGTTTGACTAGCACATCTTTGAGGATCATTTGGGAAGCTTGCTTGGTGTCTATTATCATCATCTTCCAATTCTTGTTGTCCGGATCGAAGGCAATCCCTTGTAATTTCCTAGAATTGATTTTTCGGAAGTTCTTTCTCGATTTCGTTGTTTCATCCAATTTTGATGGATAAGATGATGTTGTTGGGCATCATGGATCATGTTTTACGGATTGTATATCCATATCTTGAATTCGTTTGAGTCCATCCTTGATTTTTATGTTCGTAGGGAACCTTGAGCATTTAATGTTCGATTAAATGCCTCTAAGGGTTTTTCCTTGGTTCTTGGGTGCGTTTCTCGTCGTTGTTAACCATTATACTTGTAGTGATCATGTTTTCATTATTTTCGTCGGAGGATTTTAGGTGTTTGAGGTTTTCCGGTTGAGTCGTGTTCGTCGGAGGTTTCGGTATCGATCATTGAAGCAAGTATCTTACCCATACATTACGTATTTTGTGGATATAATAGTTGGTAATTTATGATATGTGCTAAATGAATTCTTATAAATAACTTTCAAAAGAATCGGTATATTTACGATCATGATTTTCTTTAAGGATAACTCGTGTGTTCCGTGAATTAATGTGCTTAAATTAAATAGGTGTGTTAGTGTTGAGTATAGGAATGTCTTACTTTTGTGTGATGCCATTTTATGGAATTATGTTGTGGTAAATTTAAAGTTCCAACCTTTTGTTAAGATGTGTGCATGAAGACGTGTGGTTATCGATGATCATGTGATGTTATGTGCTAAAGGTTGTAACTCCTTATGAGGAGGTTGTGCCATTCGACGTGGTTGGAAAGATATTCTATCTCGTTTCTATGTGTTTGGTTTTAGTTGCACCATTGGATTTTAGAGTTGATGGTAATGTTTATTGGTTGTGAGTTTGTGTCGGACTATATGGCCATTCTAGCAAGGTACCTCGACTATTTGTGTTTGACTTTCGGGAGTTGTGGTTTTGCAGACCATGATTTGTGAAAACGTGTGTGTGTTGTTGTTCTTCCACCTGTAACGCTCGACGGGGCGTCTGGGGGTCGATACTAATGGGTACGGCCGCAGAAGTGGTTTCCCACCCGGAGCGTTCGACGGGGCGTCTGGGGTCGATACTAAGGGGTACGGATACGGGTTACCAAGTGTGGATGGTTGTGATATTGAGTTGAGTTATTATACCGTGTTGATATTTCGATGATTAATTGTGATATGTCCGGAGTCTCACAATGCTTTGTGCTCGGGGTCGAGATACATTATATATCGAGTCTTGATGTTTGGCTAGAATTGATACGAATCGGTCAACATCATCAAATACAAAAAGAAGATTATCCGACCAAGCTTGATTGAGTTGCAGGCATACATAAAATCCTCATGCAAAATACACGGACAAATTACCAATTCTCGCGCGCACGACGACTTCGTAGCAGTTTTAGTATTTTGTCCATAACTTTCTCGTCCGAAATCCGATTCAGGTGATTCAAGTGGCCATGGAAAGCTAAGAAAGAGAGCTACAAATCTTATAAGACCATAGGACCAAATTCGGAACCATTGGATCCCAGAAATGACAAAACCGACAGCATCATATTTGGTCCAAAATCATGAGGATTTTTGTCTCTTCTAGTTTCAAGACTTCATTTTCAAAGTCCACTACAATGCTTGGGTCCCTCCACACTTCAATAATTCGGCCAAACCAAGTGTATGGAAGCTTGATTTTTGTTGTCCTTGTCAAGTATCACATGGGAGAGATTTTGTCCCCACCTTTGAACTTGATGCGATTACGACATCTCCAAACGAAGTAAGAATTGACGTAGGTGACGATACCACGTTGCATGCACATGCACCTACGTACTTCGGTGAGAAAAAAAATGCGGAAATGGGAACCATCTTAATAATCAGAACCGGGATAACTTAGACGTACCAAAACATGCATACGTATGCATGTTCATGCATACAAAATCGGCCATAATAGGGGAGATTTCGGCCGATTTGATGAAGGATCCATGAAGGATCTTTGTCCTCACTACTTTCAACTTTGCCTTCATTTTTCAAAGTCCACCATAATAAGATCAAGGATAGAGATTTTGGCTAACCCCACCCCTTTGAAAATCGGTCGAACCACATGAAGGAAGATGCCAACATGTTGCTTTCACTTTCTATCCTTGTTGAAGACTTGCAAGAAGATATCACATGAGAAGGATGTTATCCACTTCTTGATGCTACCCCACGGCCAAAAAGGAGAGGAAGAGACCAAGCATGACTTTGTTTTCAATCTTTGTCAAAGTTGTTAGATTAATTTATTGTTTGCTTGTTTTCTTGTGAGATCTTGTTTGATCTTGTTTGAACTTATTTGTAGTTGTTAAGGCTATTTATAAGCCTCACCCTCAACCTTTGAAATCATCTTGAAATTTATAAAACATTGTATTTCTCTTGAAATATACGTTGAACGAGTTCAACAAAACCTTGGTTATTATTTCGACGCGTCTCGAATTATAACTTGATCAATTCTCAATAGGTCTTGAGGAGAGATTATCTTTATCGAGTTATAGGTCTAAGTCGATAAAACACATTCAAATCCATACACTATCCTACCTCACGGCCGAAACCATCTAAATTCGGCCACCACCTTTTATTTTCGTTGTTACTTTGATACTTGTAAAAACACTGATAATCTTCCGTTGTATTTTATACGTTTTACGTACACTTATATACGTAATTCGTATCATAAGTGGTATCAGAGCCCAAGGTCATCTCCTTGGGCGATTTTTTTTCAACTATTTCTTGTCAAAAAAAAAATTATCTCTTGACTCTCTTGTTATGGATTTCTCCGATCTCGATTTCTTGATGAAACTCCGTGACGCACTAACGCAAGCCAGACGCAGAGACGACACCAACGATATTGATTTCTTGGCTAAATTCCGCAGCATGCCCGAGTTTCATGGATATAGTAATCCAGATGCGTGCATAGATTGGCTCCGTGCCTGTGAGGAGCACTCGGACTTCAAGGCTGCCCCGATCAACCGCCGCGTTTCATTGGTGGCAAGGCGCCTCCGCGGTAGCGCCGCCGTCTGGTGGCAAAAACTGAAACAGTCCCGTTCACAACAACGTAAGCCAAAAATCAGAGATTGGCAAAAATTCAGGAAATATTTCGCCAGAAAATTTATCCCAAACGCGAAACAAGATCACGGCTTTATGCTTTCTGAAACGGCTAATCTTGAATATGAACTCTTTGTCACTGACGACTTTGATATGACAGAATTTCCTGCGGCATTTTTTGATGACAAAGAAGATGATGGTTGGAGTCGAGCTGCCCTATCGGAGCAAAGTGGGTCGTATGACTTTGTTGTGGTACGAAACGAGCTTAGTGGGTTAATTTTTGATGAGACATTATTCAAGGAGACCGATAATATTAAAATGGAAAGTGGATCGGGTTATGATGGACCGCCAATATTTGATACAGAATCAGATGACAAAGAGGAGCCCATAATTGATCTCGAGCTTCCCATTTTTGAAGGTGAGCATGTACACATGCGGGTGCTTAAGGAGACCCGAGATAATGGCGTGGTTGTGCAAAGCGAACTAATCGAACAAAGACCGCCTTGTTATATTCCACACAAGGTTGTTTCAATTATTGTCAAAAAATTGGAGGGTCCTAATCCATTTGTTCTTGTTGACCCAGTTCTTGACACCGACCAACGTGAAAGCAGCGTGGCTGCGTATAATCGGAAAATAGTAAGGGACGAATTCATTATTGAAGGGAGTGAGGACGCGATTTGTGTTCACTTAGCACAGGAGTTGGAAATTACTCCGTTAAACCATAAATCATCTTTTCGGGATTCCATTAAGGGGAATGGAAGACTCCTAGGTATGTCATTTGTTTCCATTTTGCATGTTGTCCTTTTGGATACGCAATCACAAGTTAAAGTCAACATTATGGACGAAAATTACATCTTCAAACCGGGAGGAGTGCAACCATATCCGGAGTATCAACCCTTCTTTCGGGCATTAGAATCAAGAATGAATCTTCTTGAAAAAGAAGGGAATGATGTGATTAAGACCGAGCATCCAATGAACTACAAGTCAAGTCTTACAGCACAAAATAATAAAAAAAAAAAGTTCAAAATCTGGATTTGAGGTCAAATCCTTTGAAAGGGGGAGGGTATAATACGAATCGGTTAACATCATCAAATACAAAAAGAAGATTATTCGACCAAGCTTGATTGAGTTGCAGGCATACATAAAATCCTCATGCAAAATACACGGACAAATTACCAATTCTCGCGCGCACGACGACTTCGTAGCAGTTTTAGTATTTTGCCCATAACTTTCTCGTCCGAAATCCGATTCAGGTGATTCAAGTGGCCATGGAAAGCTAAGAAAGAGAGCTACAAATCTTATGAGACCATAGGACCAAATTCGGAACCATTGGATCCCAAAAATGACAAAACCGACAGCATCATATTTGGTCCAAAATCATGAGGATTTTTGTCTCTTCTAGTTTCAAGACTTCATTTTCAAAGTCCACTACAATGCTTGGGTCCCTCCACACTTTAATAATTCGGCCAAACCAAGTGGATGGAAGCTTGATTTTTGTTGTCCTTGTCAAGTATCACATGGGAGAGATTTTGTCCCCACATTTGAACTTGATGCGATTACGACATCTCCAAACGAAGTAAGAATTGACGTAGGTGACGATACCACGTTGCATGCACATGCACCTACGTACTTCGGTGAGAAAACAAATGCGGAAATGGGAACCATCTTAATAATCGGAACCGGGATAACTTAGACGTACCAAAACATGCATACGTATGCATGTTCATGCATACAAAATCGGCCATAATAGGGGAGATTTCGGCCGATTTGATGAAGGATCCATGAAGGATCTTTGTCCCCACTACTTTCAACTTTGCCTTCATTTTTAAAAGTCCACCATAATAAGATCAAGGATAGAGATTTTGGCTCACCCCTTTGAAAATCGGTCGAACCACATGAAGGAAGATGCCAACATGTTGCTTTCACTTTCTATCCTTGTTGAAGACTTGCAAGAAGATATCACATGAGAAGGATGTTATCCACTTCTTGATGCTACCCCACGGCCAAAAAGGAGAGGAAGAGACCAAGCATGACTTTGTTTTCAATCTTTGTCAAAGTTGTTAGATTAGTTTATTGTTTGCTTGTTTTCTTGTGAGATCTTGTTTGATCTTGTTTGAACTTATTTATAGTTGTTAAGGCTATTTATAAGCCTCACCCTCAACCTTTGAAATCATCTTGAAATTTATAAAACATTGTATTTCTCTTGAAATATACGTTGAACGAGTTCAACAAAATCTTGGTTATTATTTCGACGCGTCTCGAATTATAACTTGATCAATTCTCAATAGGTCTTGAGGAGAGATTATCTTTATCGAGTTATAGGTCTAAGCCGATAAAACACATTCAAATCCATACACTATCCTACCTCACGACCGAAACCATCTAAATTCGGCCACCACCTTTTATTTTCGTTGTTACTTTGATACTTGTAAAAACAGTGATAATCTTCCGTTGTATTTTATACGTTTTACGTACACTTATATACGTAATTCGTATCAAGAATGGCATAAGAGTGATGTGTTGTGTTTGATTTGTCCCTGGAAGTGAAATAATATGGATGGTTGGGTTGTGGACCCCGTGTTTTGTGAACGGATTTGTATTTGGGAAAAATAAACCTTGAGTTGTGACCCTAAGTGGCTTTTGATAAATTAAGAACTTTTCAATCACTAATGTTTTCAAAACTCCCGAGATCCTGAATCAATTTTTAAATGACCAATTATTTCCTTTATATTTTGTCCTTTGTACTATTTTATCCAATGAAACATCTTGGGAAGTCTTTCGTTGTATTCTCGGAATGTGTTGTGTATGGCTCGTTTTTGCACTTTATACTTGTACTAAAAAAACAGTGGAGTTTTGTTAACCCCCGAGTATCGGGGGGTGGATGTCTGTTCTGCGTCCAGGTAAATGCAGGTTTTGGGAGCAAAATGCAGGGTCGGTGCAAAGATGATGGAAGACGATCGATACTAATCACAGGAAGGCAAGTTTTGGGTGCAGTCAGTCGGAGTTCGTTGTATGGTCTTTTCCGCTGTCGTACTTTTTGGGTTTTGAGTATATTTTACTTTTGCATGGGTATGAGTCCAGACAGAGTTATGTATATTAGAGTTGTTTGATAATGATGTAAGACCAAATCAGCTTATTGATTCGTCATTCTATCACGTCGGCATGTAATGTATGGTGTTGTTTTGATGTCTAGCCTGGTGGATCCTCGCGGATAGGGTCTGTTGCGTGTAATATTCTCGGTTAGATTATGGGGGTGTTACATTTATGGTATCAGAGCTTAGGTTGCGGAAACCTAGGTTGTCGGGTCGAGTTGTGTGTTGTCGGATCTTGTCTTGTCTTGTCTTGTCTTGACAGATTTTGTCTGACTGAGTCGTGTCGCGACGCGTCGTCTGAGATGTCGGTCGTGATTAGTATCAAGGTGCAGCCATCATCTTCGTGCGATCTGTGGATGTAAGTCTCCCTACTTTGTTGTGTCTCGTGTTATACGAACTTGTGTGATTTTGTGTTATTATGTGGAGTTTAAATGTAAATTGCGAATACGTAATCCATGCTTGTTGATTCTCGTGTTGTGCTGGAATGAAGAGTGGTGCCGGTGTATATATATATATATATATATCATTTTTACAAGAGTAATGGTTTTGGTGTGGCCATGCAAGGAAAGTTTATCAATGTGATATTTTAAAGTTTTAAATGTTTTGGGAAGTCACGTAAATTTTGTTTTAAAACATCCTTCAAGAGAGGAAAAGGTTTGATTTCCGTATAATGACCTCGAGACCGAAAATTTTTGAGAACTCAAACGACTTATATTTTATTTTCATCTTGCATTGCAACTCTTCAAAATTTGATTTTAAAAACTCAAATGAGGTCTACCTAAAATTTACTTGAGACGTGACTTCTGCTTTTAACTTTTCGGTTTTATGAAATTCGGTTAAAAAGGTATGTAGTGATGATGACATTATAGTTTGGGCAATAATGCTCAAAATTGTGATTAAGTTGGTGGTATGAACGTTAAGTCGTTCTGGATGCACTTGTCGTGAGAGTCCTCATTACTGAGAGGTAGGATTTCAGTTTTAGATGTTAATTATCTTTTGACGGTTGCTTGTGTGATACTGTAATTATGTGGACAGAGGGTGTTGACGTGTGATTGGATTCAATGGTAATGGATTGTGTTTGATAGATTGATAAATTATGTTTATTGTGTGTGTGTTTGAAAATGCTTTTCCGAAAACTTCATAAACTTGAGCAAATTGTGGAAAATCAATTTTCGAAAATATTTTGACGGTGCGATTACTCGGCGCCCTCGTGTGGAATTTGAAAATCATTTGAAATTGGCGAGCCGGCCTTGAATTTTCTAATGGAACCCCGACGGTATTGAAGGAGTTGTTTTAAAGTACATTTGGACATTTTGTAAAATGCTACCGTCGTTGATTTTCGTGTAGTGTTGAGAGGATTTTTGAAAAATGATTTTTAATGTATTGTTTTATTTTCAAATAATCCGAGTACATGATTTTCAAAAAAAAAAAAAAAAAATCACACCATAAAAATTTCTATATTTCAAAATCCAATACGACTTTTATTTTCAAAAATATATTGTCAAAGATGAAAAATCTTAATCGATTTAAACTTCAAACTCGGATTTGGAAAAGTTTTCTATACTGAGCCAGTTATCGTACGCTGATCTTGAATCACTCCAAAATGATTGTCGATTGGTGGAAATGTTTAGTGCATGTACGAATGGTTCGATGATCTTGCGTGTTTACCTTGTTTGTTATTAATAGTGATGATGATGCGTAGTGGCATGGGGATTTTGATAATGCCGGTTGCAAGGAAATATTGTTTTGTAAATAATTTTAAAATGAGACGGTTAAAGTCTTTTGTTTACAAGTTTTGATAAAACAGCAGCCCGAGGTATCAAAAATATTTTCAAATTTTTTGGAAAAACATATATATATATATATATATGAATTCCAAAGGTTTGCAAATGATATTATCTAAATGGATACCTCGTGGGGATCTGAGAAGAACGTTATAAATGGTTAATTATATTGGTGTATAGTTATTAAGTCCGTGTTTGAACCGGTATGGGTTATAAGACTTTCGTTGATGTGATTATTTAAATGGTTGGTTATGATAGCAAGCTCCAAGTATCGCAATTGTAAATTTTGTATTCGTGCAATTATCCAGAGTGGGCACTCTTATCGTGTTGCTATTAGATACCTTATGTCGATATGTTGTGCCATCGTATTGAGTGAGTATCCGCTTAGTATGCCGAGGGGCATAGGGCGCGGTCGTGACCGTGGTACATATGGTCATAGAGATCAGATGCGGGACCAAGAGAATATTGCCGGGAAGGTTGCTATTCTAGCACTCCGTTCTTGTTGTTTAGGTTTCGGGGACGAAACCTCTTTTAAAGGTGATATGGTATAATACCCATATTTTTTTTCCGATTCCGTATTATTCGACTCTATCGACTCGTTTGTGTTCATTGATACTTTTGACCTTGTGTTGTTTTTCGCCTTTGTCAATCGAGCGAGTTTCGATATTGTTCCAGACTGATCTGTTTATTGTTGTGCATTTCCATGTTCGGTTCGATTTCCTATAAACCTTGTGTGAAATTAACACCTCGTGATTCCTACAAGTTCTTTTAATGCCTTGAGTTAGGGTGTGAACTTGGATTTGCTGTTCAATTGTTGTTGTTGTTTTTATTCGATCATAGTTGTTCAATTGTGGCCGATTTGATGTTGGCGTTCAATCATTGTTGTTCGACCGTTGTTGCTCGATCGCTATTATCCGATTGTTATCATTTGATTTTGTATCGTGATTTTTTTTAGCATTCGGATCACTTCATAATTTTCTTAAGTGCGGGAAATTAGCTTCGTATTCGATCTTCTAAACCTTGGGTTATTGGAATTTCGTATTTGTTCAATGATTAACTCATGTTTTGATTGTTGTGCTGTTCAGGTTAGTCAACCATATTGAATTTTGTTCGTTGCGTTTTGTTATCATTCTGGTGTATCGGTGTGGATGGTAGCAGCCACGTACTGCTTGTGATTCGTTGCCGGTCATCGGCGACGGATAGCTTGTGTTATCTGAGATTGTCTTGCGTTGCTTGTTCCATGTTTTAAGTTTCAGGGACGAAACTTCTTTTAAGAGGGGTAGAATGTAATACCCGAGATCTTCGTCTCGGTTTCGTTGAACTTTTCTTCGGTCGAGCGGTTTGTTGTCGTCCCTATATTTGGAATCGTGTGCTTGTACTGTGGTACGTTGGGTTTTGTAGCATGCTTGTTATTGTTTTGAATCATAGCTAGTGTATTGGTGAAACCGAGATGTCGAACGTCTAAACCGACCTGTCGAAGTTGGCCACGGCCGAGTCACGACCGCACATTTTGGGGCAGAGACTCGCCTGGCCGAGTTACGGCCATAAGGGACCTACCGGTTATGGTCGTAAGGTGCCTGTGGGTTACGGCCGCAATGGGTGCTCGGTTACGGCCGCAATGAGGTGGTCGGTTACGGCCGCAATGGGTTGGCCGGTTACGGCCGTAAGGATGCTGCACAAATTCGGCAGTAGGTTTGGGAAGGCCGACTACGGCCGTAATACACTGCCGATTACGGCCGTAATGGCTCGGCAGAATGGGTATATAAGGCCCGGGCACGGGTGTAGTCAGCATTTTTCCTCATTTCTTCATTTCTTTCGCGACACTTCGGCAAGATTCGAGGGTTTTGACTGGCACATCTTTGAGGATCATTTGGGAAGCTTGCTTGGTGTCTATTATCATCATCTTCCAATTTCTTGTCGTCCGGATCAAAGGTAATCCCTTGTAATTTCCTAAAATTGATTTTTCGGAAGTTCTTTCTCGATTTTGTTTTTTCATCCGATTTTGATGGATAAGATGATGTTGTTGGGCATCATGGATCATGATTTACGGATTGTATATCCGTATCCTGAATTCGTTTGAGTCCATCCTTGATTTTTATGTTCGTAGGGAACCTTGAGCATTTAATGTCCGATTAAATGTCTCTAAGGGTTTTTCCTTGGTTCTTGGGTGCGTTTCTCGTCGTTGTTAACCGTTATACTTGTAGTGATCATGTTTTCGTTGTTTTTGCCGGAGGATTTTAGGTGTTCGAGGTTTTCCGATTGAGTCGTGTTGGTCGAAGGTTTCGGTATCGATCATTGAGGCAGTATCTTGCCCATACATTACGTGTTTTGTGGATATAATAGTTGGTAATTTATGATATGTGCTAAATGAATTCTTATAAATAAATTTCAAAAGTATCGGTATATTTACGATCACGATTTTCTTTAAGGATAACTCGTGTGTTCCGTGAATTAATGTGCTTAATTAAATAGGTGTGTTAGTGTTGAATATAGGAACGCCTTATTTTCGTGTGATGCAATTTTATGTGATTATGTCGTGGTAAATTTATAGTTCCATCCTTTTGTTAAGACGTGTACGTGAAGACGTGTGGTTATCGATGATCATGTGATGTTATGTGCTAAAGATTGTAACTCCTTATGAGGAGGTTGTGCCATTCGGCGTGGTTGGAAAAGTATTCTATCACGTTGTTATGTGCTTGGTTCTAGTTGCAGCATTGGATTTTAGAGTTGATGATAATGTTTCTTGGTTGTGAGTTTGTGTCGGACTATATGGCCATTCTAGCAAGGTACCTCGACTATATATCTTGTGTTTGACTTTCGGGAGTTGTGGTTTTGCAAACCATGATTTGTGAAAACGTGTGTGTGTTGTTGTTCTTTCACCCAGAGCACTCGACGTGGCGTCTGGGAGTCGATACTAAAGATTACGTCCATGGGTTACCAAGTGTGGATGGTTGTGATATTGAGTTGAGTTATTATACTGTGTTGATGTTTCGATGATTAATTGTGATATCTCCGGAGTATCACAATGCTTTGTGCTCGGGGTCGAGATACATTATATATCGAGTCTTGGTGTCTGGCTAGAATGGCATAAGAGTGATGTGTTGTGTGTGATTTGTCCCTGGAAGTAAATTAATATGGATGGTTGGGTCGTGGACCCTGTGTTTTGTGAACGGATTTGTAATTCGGAAAAATAAACTTGGGGCTGTGACCCTAAATGGCTTTTGATAAATTAAGAACTTTTCAATCACTAATATTTTCAAAACTCCCGAGATCCTGAATCGATTTTTAAATGACCAATGATTTCCTTTATATTTTGTCATTTGTACTATTTTATCCAATGAAACATCTCGGGAAGTCTTTCATTGCATTCTCGGAATGTGTTGTGTATGGCTCGTTTTTGCACTTTATATTTGTACTAGCAAAACAGTGGAGTTTTGCTAACCTCCGAGTATCCGGGGGTGTATGTCTGTTTTGCGTCCAGGTACATGCAGGTTTTGGGATCAAAACGCAGGGTCAGTGCGAAGGATGATGGAAGACGATCGACTAATCACAAGAAGGCCATTTTGGGTGCAGTCGGTCGGAGTTCGTTGTATGGTCTTTTCCGCTGTCGTACTTTTCGGGCTGTGAGTGTATTTTACTATTGCATGGGTGTGAGTCCAGACAGAGTTATGTATATTAGAGTTGTTTGATAATGATGTAAGACCACATCAGTCTATTGATTCATCATTCTATCACGTCGGCATGTAATGTATGGTGTTGTTTTGATATCTAGCTTGGTGAATCCTCACGGAGAGGGTATGCGGCGTGTAATATTCCTGGTTAGATTCTGGGGGTGTTACATCGACTACGTCCGTCCATCGTTTTGTTGCTCTTAGTTTGGAGGTAAGTATCTTGCTCATACATTACGTGTTTTGTGGATATAATAGTTGGTAACCGATGATAACTTCTAAATAAATATTTTAATGAAGTTTCAAAAGAACCGGTATATTCTTGATAAAGGTTTTCTTCAAAATTCACCAGGTGTGTTTGAGAACGAATGTGTTGCTCTGAGAATATGTATTTGTGTCGTATATTGGAATGCCTTACTTTCTTGTAGTGTCGTTTTGTGGGATTGTGGCATTTGTAAATGTATAGCTCTAACATTTCGTTAAGGTGGGTGTGTGTGGAAAAGTGTGTTTATTGATGATCATGTGACGTTGTGTGATAAAGGTAGTAACTTCTTTAGGAGGAGGTTGTACCATTCGGCGTGGTTGGAAAGGTATTATTTTTCGTTGCTATATGCTTGGTACTAGTTGCATCGTTGGGTTCTAGTGTTGATTGTACCATTACTTGGTCAAACTGGCCACTCTAGCAAGGTACCTTGACTATATATATTGTGATTGACTTTCGAGGCTTATGGTTTTGCAACTGTGAATTGTGGAGATTGTTATGTTTGTGTGTTGTGAGGATGTTCTCGGGGTACTCTCACCTGGAGATTGCTCGACGGGGCATACAGGGACTTGGCCGGGTGGCCTTGCGCGAGGGTTACCTTCGAGGTGGCGGTGTTCTCACCTGGGGATTGCTCGACGGGGCACAGGGACTTGGCCGGGTGGTCTTGTCACGAGAATCACCTTCGAGAGTTTTTGCTGATGATAATTGTGGTATGTCTGGAGTATCACAATGCTTTGTTCTCGGGATCGAGATACATTATATATAGCGTCTTGGTGTTTGGCTAGGATGGCATTAGAATAAAGTTTTGTGCGTAAATTGTCCTTGGTTGTGAGATTTTGATGTCCGATATGTTGCGTATAATTTATCCATCGTTGTGAGACTTTGTTTACAGTTTTCGTAATGTTTTCCGAAACAAAACTCCCGAGATCGTGAATTGACTTTCAAAGTGACCACTTGTTTCATTTCTACTTTTACAATTGAACTACTTTATCCAAATGACAAATCTTGTGTAATATTCCCGAATAGTTTCTAGAGGTATTACATTTATGGTATCAGAGCTTAGGTTGCGGAAACCTAGGCTGTCGGGTCCAATCGTGCATTGTCGAGTCTTGTCTTGTCAGATTGTGTCTGACTGAGTCATGTCGTGACGCGTCGCCTGTGATTTCGGTCGTGATTAGTATCAAGATGCAGGTCCAGAAGCTACTTGACTGGTAGCGCACGCTAACTGGTAGTTCGGGGCAGTCCAGAAGCTACTTGACTGGGACTGCAGGTCCCGATAGCGCATGTTAACCCTTACAGTTAGTGCACGCTAACTGTGCTTTTGGACAGAACGTTACTTCGACAGCGCACGCTAATACTTGGTGATTAGCGCACGCTAATACTTGGTGATTAGCGCACGCTAATACTTGGTGATTAGCGCACGCTAATACTTGGTGATTAGCGCACGCTAAGCTGTCCAGTATATAAACTGGACAGCAGACATGTTTTCTCATTTTACTTTCTTTCTTCTTCTCTCCGCGGGTGTGAGTCAAGGGCGACTAGGGTTCGTGATATTGGCCGATTATATCCTATTCAAAGATATTTTGGAGCATCCTAGGTGATTATAACATCATCAAATCCATTGTTCGTTGTCGGGTCGAGGTATTTTTTTATTTCCCTAGAGTTGACTTTTTGGAGATTTGTTCTTGATTTCGTATTCAATCCGATTTTGATGAATCGATGGGTGTTAAATGATGTTGATAAACATGTTCTATGGATTTTATATCCATATCTTTGATCCGTTCGAACTGATTGATGATTTTAGTGTTCTTGAGGAACCGTGAATATTTAATATTCGATTAAATGTTCATATGAGTTTCCCTTTGTTGGTTGAGACGATTTCCGTTGTTATTGGTCGTGACCCTCGTTGTGATCGTGTTTTCGTTGTGTCCTGTGGAAGTTGTAGGTGTTCGAGGTTTTTCGGTCGAGTCGCGTTCGTCGGAGCTTTCTGTATCGATTATCGAGGCAAGTATCTTGTCCATACATTTCGTGTTTCGTAGATGTAATGATTGATAATCGACTATGTGTGTTTACTTGGAGTACTCATAACGAACTTTCAAGAGGATTGATATAGTCCCATTAACGACTTTCTTTCAAAACGCTCAAGTGCTTTGCGAATAAAAGAGTTCTACGGATATGTGTGTCGTGATTACGAATTGGAATATATTGCCTTCGTGCTATGTGATTATTAAAGCTCTTTGTCCTCGTTAAGGATGGTATGTTGAAATGCGTATTTATTTGGTTGGTGCGTAATGTTGTGTTGTATTGCTTGTTGACTCCCTTGTGAGGAGGTGGTACTATTCGGTGTTGTTTGGGAATTATGTCTCCTTATGGTTGTGATCATATCCATATATTCACTCTAGGACGGACCGACGAATCCTCAGAGGGTTCCGTTGCCTTTAGTGCGGTTCCACGAATATATTTTTGTTAACCACTCTGGGAGGGACCAACGGGTCCTCGGAGGGTTCTGTTGCCTCTGGTGCGGTTCCATGGTTAATCATGTATATAACTGAAATGTGACGTACAATGAGACTTTATTACTCCGGAATACTAGTCTTGAATCCGGTTAATTATATATATTCACTCTGGGATGGACCGACGGGTCCTCGAAGGGTTCTGTTGCCTTTGGTGCGGTTCTACGAATATTTTTGGGTTAACCACTCTGGGAGGGTCCGACGGGGCCTCAGAGGGTTCTGTTGCCTTTGGTTTGGTTCCATGGTTAATCACGTATGTATTGGAATGAAATGATATGTGTTGCGATAATTCTTGAACGCAAGTGCACGTTATCGTATACAAGTAATAAAGTGATGAGTGAGTATCGTTCCCACGAGGACTGAATCACTAACTACCGATTTTTATGTATTCTAGTTTTATTTGAACAATCAAATTTTGGTTTTGCAATTAATTACTAAAAGAATTAATAAAATGTTAAACAGTAAAAATGATAGCTTGAAGAAAAGGAATCAAATGATGAATAAGTCTAGGATTCTGAATCCACCTCGGTTTATCCGAATTTACTCTCGATTATCTGAAGTTAATGATTTTCCCAATTCATTGAAGGCGAAGATTGCTAATATACTCTACCGCCTCTCCCGAGGTCGATAGATTTTTTCTAAAGGCGAATAACGCACTCTATCCCTAGGTGAATTAATTCGTCAATAGGCGAAAAGCATAAAATCTCCAAAAGGCCACGTAGTTCCTATGAGTATATTCCTATCTCACAGAATAAAACGGTTCTCACTAATAGTTCCTCACCAACTCTCCTCTCCCGATTCGAATTGAATGATTAAAACAATACAACTATTGGCCAGATAATTGAAAGCATTAAACACGATTGGGAAAACTCAACAAAAAGGGAATTAAATAGATAATCTCAAGCAAATCCATCAAAACATAGGTTTCATCAAAATCCTAGAAAAAGGGTTTTAGCCTGACATGTTAATTAATGAAAGTACAGAATTCATAAATAGAAGCATGAAAATCAAACGCAGATGAAGAGCTCGGATCCCTCCGTTCTTCTGGCTTCCGCCCTCTATCCTTGATCTCTCGTCTGTGATAATCTTCTGTGTTCCTTCTTTTCCCAAGCCTCCAAAGATTTCCAGATTCTCAAGATTTCCCAAGGTGATTAATTAGGGTCTTAAACCCTTATTTATAGCTCCCTACAGTCTCCAAATCGCGTCCGTGTGCGTAGGTCGAGAACTGGCTTCAAAACGGCCCAAATCCGCGCGGAGCACACCAAAACCGCCTAGTGTGCCGCGGCTCACTAAATCTGTGCCGCGGCACATGGTCTTCAGCTGGACGCCTGGGCGCCTTTTAATTCATCTGGGCCGCGGCTCACCTGGACTGTGCCGCGGCACAGAGTACAGTCTACTCTAGTGCCCGCTGGTTGCCTTCCTGTGCCGCGGCCCACTTGCCTTGTGCCGCGGCTCAGGGCCAAAATTCGCCGTTTTCGTCCGTTTCGCCTCGTTTTAGCTTCCGGACTCCAATCTCCTGACAAACATACAAGATTAAGGCATTAAGAGCTCATTTATGCAAATTTACTCGCCAAAATAATACTAAATAATGATAAATAAGCATATAAAAATACGCCTAATAAATACCCCTAAACTTAAGCCTTTGCTTGTCCTCAAGCAAAAAGAATTAATTTCAACAAAAGAATATCGTGAATAATCGTGCAACTCATAGTGCTCAACCTAATCAATACTATCCTGAAATTCTCTCTGAATAATACGAGTATCGTAATAGCGAGCTACACTCAGAACACTGATTCTACAAAGTAACCAAGTTCAGTCCTAATCACTCGTTGATGAAGAAAATCCAGCTCAAAGATTAACAAACGTGAATCAAATCGACCGTCAATATGAAAGGTTGAAATAAACAAGCTAGTTCGCCCCGTTCCACAGTCTAATGGCAAAATTTTCACGAGTTTCATAAAAATAACCCTCGGACAGTATTCCCTTATATATATATGCTCAAGAAATTGATTCGAGTTGACCACTAGGTTCGGATCTCGGGATGTTTCATCGAGATAATCCTAGGGTGGAACTTCCATTCTCATGTATTGGGAAACCGTTTGACGTAAAAGACACTCATGGGGCGCATGGATGCTTCTAGTTACTAAGTTCCCCTCCACAGCGGAGAAACAACTCGAATAGCTAATTCCCGCATGTCCGAATCAAGGTCGCTGTTTTACGCGAGAGTAAACAACGGGTCACGCGAGTGCCCCCGGTTACTAGGCTCCCTATCATCGGCACATGTGAAATTTCTAAACCACTAGTCTAATCAGGGTCGTCGTTTTACGCGAGAGTAAACAACGGGTCACGTGAATACCCCCGGTTACTAGACTTCCCATCATAGAACAAAAATATCTCGACTTTTGGGAAAAACTGACCGACTCTAAACTCAATCTAAGTGCCAACACGACTTATGTTACAGGACAACTAGCTAACCGAAAAAATGTAACCAAACGTATCGACGGTGATTTTAAAACATGTATGTATCCTCTCGTATCCGCCAAGACCTCTACAATCACGAAAAAAAAATTCGGACCTAAATGAAGACTTAGCAGAAACAGAAATCACTGACTACAACCCGACTAAAACTCGACCGTTTCTTCAGAGAGAAAAATAGTGTCGTAACATCAGTATTACACAAATAGAAGCACGAAAAATTCACGAATAGAGTAAAATCAAGACAAGCAAGGCTATCGGCAAAAAATATAACTAAAAATAACAAAAAGTGCAACGAAATAAGTACAGCAATAAATATAGCGACAGAAAGTAAACCCCCCCAAACTTAGGACGTACATTGACCTCAATGGACAAAATATAATATGCAATAGAATAAGAAGGTCAAGTGCTCCCCTCCAGTCCTCTCACGAACTGGTGCCGGCATCATCCGGTGAGGAGGGTGGTGTGGCTGGCCGAGCAGGTGCAATAAATGGCCCGTCTGGGTGCATGATATGGGCCGACCATGCGGCAAGGTGCTCCTGATGGTAGGCGTCCCTCGCTGCCAGACGCCTCGCCTCACGCCGGTTGGCCCGGCGGGCCTGCTCTCGCATCTCACCCCTGACGGCAGCAATAATGCTCTCTCGCTCCGTCCGCTGCTCCTCTCGCATGGCAGCCAGCATACTCTCCCTCTCTCTCCTCATCTCCTCTCTCTCTCTCTCCTCATATCCTCCCTCAGATCCTCTCTCTCTCCCCTCATATCCTTCCTCAGCTCGTCGAACATCGCCTGAAATCTCTCTCTGTCGGGCGGCGGGCCAGCATTTGTCTGCCCCTGTGTCAGCAAAAGAGGCTCGGGGGACCCCTCGTGGGCCTCATCCAGTAGAAATCCTCTCCCCCGAGCGTGCGCCGGCGCTCCTCCCCACTGGTCAAAATGTGAGATGATGCGGTGGTCGATCGGGAGAGCCAGCATCGGCTCGTCGTCCGACCATGTCAGCCCCGACTGCCGGCACAGAGCGCAGATAAGAGAGGGGTGCTTCAACCCCGTCTTGGCCCCTCCCTGAATGCACTGGAATATAGATCGGACCAATTGAGGGGCCACATCGAATCGCAGCCCGGATGTGATAGCATATAGTGTCCGGGTGCGGGAGAGAAAAACAGTGTGGATCTGAGACGTGGGGTCTATACGAGCGCAAATAAAATATAGCCAGGCACGCCCGAGCCGACTGAGGCGCGAGCTCTTGAAGTGGAAAGTAGAAGAACCCGGTGCGCGCCGCTCCCAGTCGGAGTCGGGCTGCGTAATAGTCTCGAGCAGAGCATCCTTCTTGAGGCTAGCCATAACTCGGTCATAAGTCGTCTCATCTACCACCGGAAGCCCAAACAACCTCCGAATAGCAGCTGTGGAATAATCAACCGTAATACCTCGGACATCGACCTGAGTCCGAGTGTCCGATCGCAACATCCGCTCGCTCGAATGTGTTTCAATAACGCGCTGGCATAGAACTCCTGCACTATCGATATCACCCTGGCTCGGGGGGTGCAGCAAATCGGGCCCACCCCATCTCGTCTATCATAGCAAGCAGTTCCCCGTCTTGGGGGGCTGGAGTGAATCCCCTCTCCGGGATAATAGGTCGCGGCCGAATCTTCTCATTGAAGATTTTGTGGATTTCCGGGTCAGAAAACTGGTGCCCCTCCGACTCAGCGCGACTACGAGAGGTTTCCCCTCGAGTGGGGGATGACTGAGTCCTGGCCCTCTTGCTCAGCTTCTTAGTCCTAGCCATAGCGAGTCCTGAAAAATAAAACACCAGAGTTTATTTACGCAAACAATAACGAAAATAATTATCACTCGGCTAAAGATATCCAGCCGTAAATCAAGAATTTAACAAGATAGCACATCCGTGAGAGAAAAATAAAATTGAATCATAATGTTTAAACTAGACGTAAGGGTTGGGCTTGCTGTAATTTCAGAACGAATATATTGCGCAAAGATTCACAATATTGTCCTAACAAACAAAATTTTTCATTCAGACTTTTCATCGAACACTTAAAGGGCAAGAGTTCACTTGAAGAACAAATATGGCAATAGCTCGATTAAATCCCCAAGAACAAAAACACGAATCATTCACCATCAAAAACGACATATTCAATTTATTCGTAATCCAAAATAATCATGAAAAATCGATCAAAACATCATGTCCTCCACTTAACCATCCTAGAACTTTTGAAGGAAATAAACATATTCAATCCTCAAATGCATAACACAACTTCAAATTTAAATTCATAGAACAATTTGAGATTAGAGATTTGGACATACCTTGCTTGGATTGTGAAAAGTGCAAGAAAATTGCAAGAAGAAAACGAGAAGAAGAAGAAGGCTTCTTGGCCGGTCGCGCGCACAAGGGAGAGGGAAAGGTTAGGTAAACTTACCTGGGTAGTCGGCCGAATGCGGGTTATAAGGTACCTGGGCTTTACAAATTCCGCATGGTGTGCCGCGGCACAGCTCTAGGGAGGCGGCACCGAGTCTGATCCTTTTACCTGCTCGTATGTTTTGTTGTGGGCCGCGGCTCAGGTTTTGTGTGCCGCGGCTCAGGGCTCATGTGTGCCGCGGCTCAGTAATGTTGTGCCGCGGCACAGAGTACAGAAAGTTTAGCTCTCCCTTTTGATTTGTGTGTGCCGCGGCTCACAAGCCTTGTGCCGCGGCTCAGTAATGAATTTCTCCCCTGGGACTTTTCCTGCACAGAATTTTAAGAAGAACACGTCACGAGCGAGAGGTAAAAGCAAATCAAAGCACAAAATGATGAAAAATAAAAATGCAAGAATGCAAGAAAAATATAGAAACGCAAAAATCTACAACTACGAACTCGGGTTGCCTCCCGAGAAGCGCTAAGTTTATAGTCTTCAGCCGGACCTATTAAAAATCGATTGCTTCGCAAACTCCATTTGATCTCCGCCCCGTTCATCGAACCGTTAATATGATTTTTAAAATTTTGACCATCGGTCATTAACGATTAGATTTTTGGTTCGGACACCCAATGTTGGTTGCGGAAAGGTTTTGACGAGAACAACTTCCCGAAACACCCGTTTTTTTCATGACTAGACGTCCGTTTGATTTTCGGCTTATTTCCCTCTTCAAAAAATGACTTTATGACAGCAGCAGACTTGTCCGAGTGTGGCTGGTCGGATGGCGATGATTGCATGTTCATATGCTCGAGAAATGCTACTCGTTCTACATCTTTCTTAAAAGTTGGACCATCTGACACGGACTCTGAATTTTTCGACCGACGATGTTTTCAGTGTTTTTCTTTTGCAACGGCCTCCACACTTTCACTTTGTGAGCTCTTATCAACACCTCCGGGCCATGAAAAGGATTTGAATACTTGGAACGTAACATGCTCGTCTTGAACCCGCAGCGTTAATTCTCCTTTTTCCACGTCTATAAGAGTTCTGCCGGTCGCTAAAAATGGTCGTCCCAAGATAATCGGGATATCTTCATCTTCCTCCATGTCGAGAACAATAAAATCCGCTGGAAAGATAAATTTATCCACTTTTACTAAAACATCCTCAATCACTCCCCTCGGATACTTAATAGATCGATCCGCTAATTGCAAGGAGACCGTCGTCGGCTTTGCTTCTCCAATTTCCAGCTTCTTGAAAATAGACAGAGGCATGAGGTTAATACTAGCACCGAGATCGCACAATGCCTTATTAAAAGAGAGATTCCCCATGGTGCACGGTATGTTGAAACTTCCCGGATCTTTCAATTTTGGTGGAAGCTTCTTCTGAAGAATCGCGATGCACTCCTCCGTTAAGGCGACTGTCTCAAACTCCTCGAGTTTTCTTTTCTTTGACAAGATCTCCTTCATGAATTTAACGTAGCTTGGCATTTGTTCCAACGCGTTGGCAAATGGAATGTTAATATGAAGCTTTTTGAACACGTCAAGGAACTTAGAGAATTGCTTGTCCGCCTTTTTCTGCTGTAATCTCTGCGGAAACGGGACGGGTGGCACATGCCTTCGGGTTATCTGGAAATGTTATCGAAGGTCCCCAATCTTGTGATTCCTCCGTCGCTAAATTTTTCTTCTCCTCAATTTCACTCCTCTTTTCACTTCTCTCGGGCTGGTCACACACCTCCTTCCCGCTTCTCAAACTGATCGCATTTAGACTTTCTTTAGGATTTGTCTCGATCGTACTTGGCAATGCTCCCTCCGGGCGGGCTGTCAACACGTTAGCAATCTGTCCCAGCTGGACTTCCAAGTTGCGAATGGAAGCGGAATGATTCTGCAATGTCGCTTCAGTACGGGTCATGAATTGACTCGTATTCGCTGCCAATTTCGCAATTGCTTCCTCGAGAGAAACTTTTGGAGCGGGAGAATTGCTGTTGGTTTTGAGCGAACGGAGGCTGGTTCGAGTTCTGTCCGTTTCTCCACGAAAAGTTGGGATGATTACGCCACCCCGGATTATACGTGTTGGAGTACGGATTATTTTGCCGGTTTCCGTTTCCTACAAACTGAGCTTGTTCAATTTGGGGCTGCTCGAACGGGTTTCCGACTTGACACTCCGCGCTAGGGTGAGATCCGTTACACCAATTGCAAGACTCAATGGTAACGGGGGAAGGAGCATGCGAAAATGCTTGAAGCTGCTGCGTTAATGCTGCGACTTGTGCTGACAATGTAGATATCGGGTCATTACTCGAAATTTCCATAACTCGCTTCGGCGCTATTCGTTCGGATGGCCATTGATAAGCATTGGCGGCCATAGCTTCCAACAACGAGTGTGCTTCAGCCATCGTCTTTCCCATCAAAGCTCCACCGGTGGCTGCATCCACGAGAGTGCGTGTAGAGGCACTCAAACCATTGTAGAACGTCTGAATCTGAAGCCAGTCCGGAAGGCCGTGATGTGGGCATCTCCGTAACAAATCTTTGTATCGCTCCCATGCCTCGTGAAGCGATTCCATGTCATACTGGCCAAAGGTAGTGATCTCGTTTCTCAATCTCGCCGTCTTAGAAGGTGGGAAGAATTTAGCAAGGAAGGCTTGCGCTAACTCTGCCCATGTCGTGATCGAGCCCGGTGGTAAGGAATTCATCCAAAATTTCGCTTTATCCCTCAAAGAGAAAGGGAAAAGCCGTAATCGGATAGCATCGTCGGTGACACCATTGTTCTTGAACGTGTCACAAATCTCGAGAAAAGAAGCAATATGTGCGTTTGGGTCGTCATTCGGCAATCCACAGAATTGGCTCGCCTGCACCATCTGAATAATAGCAGGCTTGATTTCGAAATTGTTGGCTTGGACGCCGAATCCCCGAAAAGTTTGCGTTAATCTGCGGCATAGCATAATCTCTAAGTGCTAGTGCCGGTTGAACTTGCTGCACATGGTTATCTCCTCCTTGAATTTCGATATTTTCAGCCATGTTGATCGTTGTCGGTAGCTCTCGTTTCTCCTTCTTCTTTCTCCTAAGAGTGCGCTCGAGTTCGGTATTCAAAGGTAGTAGGCCTTTGTCACCGAATTTTCTCATGCACTACCCGAAAAAATCCTGAAAGGAAAAACAAATAAATAAATAAAATTAAATACACGAAAATAAGTAAATAAAAACGTTCAAACTAAGACTAGAAATACTGAAATCGATATTAGCAAAACTTTCAGTCCCCGGCAACGGCGCCAAAAACTTGTTGCGATAATTCTTGAACGCAAGTGCACGTTATCGTATACAAGTAATAAAGTGATGAGTGAGTATCGTTCCCACGAGGACTGAATCACTAACTACCGATTTTTATGTATTCTAATTTTATTTGAACAATCAAATTTTGGTTTTGCAATTAATTACTAAAAGAATTAATAAAATGTTAAACAGTAAAAATGATAGCTTGAAGAAAAGGAATCAAATGATGAATAAGTCTAGGATTCTGAATCCACCTCGGTTTATCCGAATTTACTCTCGATTATCTGAAGTTAATGATTTTCCCAATTCATTGAAGGCGAAGATTGCTAATATACTCTACCGCCTCTCCCGAGGTCGATAGATTTTTTCTAAAGGCGAATAACGCACTCTATCCCTAGGTGAATTAATTCGTCAATAGGCGAAAAGCATAAAATCTCCAAAAGGCCACGTAGTTCCTATGAGTATATTCCTATCTCACAGAATAAAACGGTTCTCACTAATAGTTCCTCACCAACTCTCCTCTCCCGATTCGAATTGAATGATTAAAACAATACAACTATTGGCCAGATAATTGAAAGCATTAAACACGATTGGGAAAACTCAACAAAAAGGGAATTAAATAGATAATCTCAAGCAAATCCATCAAAACATAGGTTTCATCAAAATCCTAGAAAAAGGGTTTTAGCCTGACATGCTAATTAATGAAAGTACAGAATTCATAAATAGAAGCATGAAAATCAAACGCAGATGAAGAGCTCGGATCCCTCCGTTCTTCTGGCTTCCGCCCTCTATCCTTGATCTCTCGTCTGTGATAATCTTCTGTGTTCCTTCTTTTCCCAAGCCTCCAAAGATTTCCAGATTCTCAAGATTTCCCAAGGTGATTAATTAGGGTCTTAAACCCTTATTTATAGCTCCCTACAGTCTCCAAATCGCGTCCGTGTGCGTAGGTCGAGAACTGGCTTCAAAACGGCCCAAATCCGCGCGGAGCACACCAAAACCGCCTAGTGTGCCGCGGCTCACTAAATCTGTGCCGCGGCACATGGTCTTCACTGACGCCCGGGCGCCTTTTAATTCATCCGGGCCGCGGCTCACTGATCAGGCCGCGGCACAGTGATGCCTACTCGTGCCATTGGTTGCCTTCTGTGCCGCGCCCACTTGCCTTGTGCCGCGGCTCGGGGCCAAAATTCGCCCGTTTCGCCTCGTTTTAGCTTCCGGACTCCAATCTCCTGACAAACATACAAGATTAAGGCATTAAGAGCTCATTTATGCAAATTTACTCGCCAAAATAATACTAAATAATGATAAATAAGCGTATAAAAATACGCCTAACAATATGAGATTTAGTTATTCTGGAATACTGATCTTGAATTGTATGATTATATTTATTTACTATCGATTACATGTGGCCCTCAGTTATTTACCATTGTTTGCTTCAAATTATTATATTCATGGAATATGATGTGTATGGCTCGTATTTGCACTTTATACTTGCACTAGCAAAATAGTGAAACTTTGCTAACCCCCGAGTAATCGAGGGGTGGATGTCGGTATTGCATTCAGGTTCATGTAGGTTCTTGATGAGCAAAACACGGGATCGGTACGAAGGATGATGGAAGTCAAATGATACTAATCACATGATGGCCAGTATTAGGATTTGTTGGTCGAATTGTATTATTCTTTTCCGCTGTATTGTTTTCCCGTCGTATGGGAGTGTTGTTGTGTTTTGACCCTTGCATGGGTACGAGTCGAGACAGGGATGTATATGAAGTTTTAGTTTTGTGTTATTGATGAAAGGCCAAATTGGTCTATTGATTCGTATTTAGCCATGTTGGCATTTGTTTTGGTATCTAGCCTGGTAGATTCTCACTCAGAGTGTCTGTGACGCTGTAATATTTTCGAGTGGGTTGGAGGTGTTACAGCTGCAAGTTAAGACCTTTTATGGCCCTCATAATTGCAAGGATGCTCAAAAACTGACACCTGCTAGTTCTACTTGGTTGGCCAAAAAGTATGAATTTCATGTCAATACTATTCCCAAGTGGCCCGCTGGTGCAATGAAGATAGTTGTGGAACATGAGACTGGAGTGACATTTAGCAATTTTCAGATGTATAAGCTAAGAAAAAAGGTGAGAGAAATGGGAATGGGATCACAAAAGTTACATTATGCATCATTGTGGAGATATGCCAACGAAATTATGAAAAGCGATCCACACGGTACTGTTAGGATCAAGCCCAATGTGAAAAATGGGAAAAATCACTTCACTAGAATATATATTTGTTGGGGGCAATTGAAACGTGGGATGCTTGACAGATGTAGGAAAGTGTTGTGCCTAGATGGATGTCATTTGAGGACGGATGGTGGTGGAATCTTGTTAGCTGCAATAGGGAAAGACCCAAATAATGGAATGTTTCCTGTAGCATATGCATGGAAATGGTTCTTGGAGTATCTGCAGGCTGATGTAGGGATAGTTCCAGACAGTTTGGACTGGACATTTATGACAGACAAACAAAAGGGGCTTGAGATTGCAATATCAGGACTGTTTCCCAATAGCGATCATAGGGTGTGTGTTTTGCACATGTACAATGATTTCAAGGTACATATGAATTGTATAAAAAATTGCTTCTTGTTATGTTTTACAAGGTTTCTGTTATTATTATGGTACCATGTAGTAGTATATTTGGGAGTTCGACATTTTGTTGCTTTTTTGTTTCTTTTAATAATAAACTGTTCTGAATTCTTATTTGATGGCAGGTTTCTAAGAATACAAAAGGATTCGTTGAAAGTAATATTTCTTCTACTTGTGAAGATATTGGCACAATTACGCAAGAGTCCGTTTTCGAGGGTCTAGGTGCGGAGAATAAAAGGTTCAGATCGAGGATTTGACAACTTAGTTTAATCCAGTTTAGTTATTATCCTTTTGAATTGACATAGGTTTATTAGACTTGTCTATGAATTTTGTGTAATGGTTCACGACCCGTACATGTTATAACGGTTTATGTCAATGTCCGTGATGGATTTATGTAAGGCTTGTGACGCCCATTACCTAGATTTGTCCATGACTTTTGTGATGTTTTCATGGTGTTAGGCTTGTGATACCTAGATTTATGTAAGGCTTTTGTGATGCCTAGATTTATGATTTATGTAAGGCTTGGTGATGCCTGGATTTTATATGTCTAGGCTTGTGATGGCTTTTTTGATGGTTTCATGGTGTTTGGTAACTTTGCTAGTAAGGAGTTTTATGCCTTTGATGACTTGTTACATATACTATGTTGCAGTGTTTTGTAATTGTCCTGTTATGGTATAATCAAACTTAGAGCCATGTTAGAAAATAAACTGTTAGTGCTTTGCCCCCTAAAGTTTGATTGTTGGTTGCAATTTCCCCCCAAAACGTTGTTGGTTGCGAATTGCCCCCTAAGTTTTCAATTATATTGCGAAACGCCCCCAGAATTGTCCCTCGCGCGCGTGTTGTACACTTGCCGCCGGAAAATGCAAAACGCAAAAAATTATGAACTTCAAAGGGCACATCGCAACTCGTATAAAGATTTTGGGGGCAAGTCGCAAGCAAAGAAAGTTTAGGGGGCAAATCGCACAAACAAGCAAACTTTGGGGGCAAAACGCTATTTTGCCTAAGCATTACTACTGGTTTTTACCTTCCGCAATCATGCCCTTCTCCCCAATCTCTTAAGGGCTTGATTGGATGGGATGTTTAGAGAGGTTAGTACGGTAAGGGTTAGTAAGGATTTCTGTAAACTCTTGTTTGGGAGAAAAAAAGGTTAGTAATGGTTACTAGAAACCCTTGTTTGGGAAACAAAAAAATTAGAAGAGTAAGAGTATGGAGGGGTTAACAAGAGTTTGAAAATATATGTTTTATACAGATTTTGCTCTAATTTACAACCCACCAATTTGGTGGGTTTGGAAGGGTTAGAAATTACCTTTCCTTCCCCTTCCCTTCCCCTTTCCTATCTTTCCCAACCCTTCATTTATTTACCCTTCCCTACTTTCCATCCAATCAAGCCCTAAATGACTAAAATGTCCTTCTGCGCTCACTTCTCATTAGGGCATGTCCTGTTAAAGGAATAATACCCATTGTGTGCCTAAGTCTGTTAGTTTATGGGCTTTCCTAGATAGGATTTGGCTGAGGCATGTTTGTATGTACTTCACCCTATTTAAGGGATCCCATTAATGGAATAATACAACACTTTTGCCCTACTTTCTGCCTCAAGTTATTTTTCCTTCAACACATTATCAGCACGTAGCTCCCAACTGAGCAAGAAAAAGTGCATCCCGATTTTTCTGAAAATCTAAAAAAAAAAAAAAAAAAAAAAATCGGATCTTCCCCAGAAACCCTAATTCCGATGGTTGCCGTCACCCCGTTCAACGGCCAGATCCCCCCTTCTCCGACTGAATTTTCTGCAAAATTCCAAAAAAAAAATGGAAAGTCGGGTGCCAAAACCCTAGCCGCCACCCCCGGACGCAACTACCCCCCTTCGACCGGAACCACCGCGCCCCCACCAGACCAGTTCGCCACCATCTACCCCCGGAATCCTAACGGCCTGCACCCTCCCTGACCGACGACCGGTCACCTTCTTCCCCAGCCGCCCGCCATCCTCCTTTCTTCTCCATCCTTCCTACATGGGCTATGCGGTCCTACATGGGCCACGGCTGAAAAAAAGAGAGAGAAAAAGTTCACCGACGATTCAAGCGAACGAATATGAAGAATATATTTTCATTCAAACAAATCGACGGTATGCCTTAGGAAAGAATCGTGTCTTTCCGGTAAGATACACAATCTGAATAACCTTACTATTTGCAAAGTATGCGATTTTACACGCTTTAATTATTTTAAATGCATATTTATATTTCATAAATTATTTATGCTTAATTAAATCAATTAAAGCATGATACATTAATAACTTTAATTAAATTAAAGCGAATTGCTTTAAATAGTTCGGATTAAAATTAATTCACATGAACTAATAATTGTATTGCGTCATAAGAGACCTCTTTGACTGCATTTATACGTGTATAGATATATCCATAGGGCTATGTGATTATATCTATAATTATATATATATTTTGCATGCATTGTTAGTTATGGCATGTATATTAAGTTCATCATTAGTAGAACCTAGAGGACTTATTTCTACTATCTATATCAACTCGAACCGTGATAAAGTAATTTCATCGGTATAATCCCCAATAGCATCGAAAGTAATTTTGACCATATCTTGGTTCCGAAAAATAATAATGCTCTCATTATTGAAAATTTTATCATGGAAAGTACTCATGGTAAACTGTGAAAAATCATTTTCATTTTTCTTGTATTAAGATAGCTGATCCAACTCGTTCCAAATTTGATATATTGGACTCAAAAGAGCTTGAGTACCATAGATGGGTCTCCTACGTCGAGACCACATTTATCACTGAATAATATAGTGGTACGCTCCTTAACACCACAGACCAAGTACCGTCTGATAAGATCAAAGCGAGTGCACTTATATTCCTTAGGTGACACATCCAACCCATCTTGAGATGGAAATATCTACAGTTGAAAACCCCTCAAAGAACTGTGGGATGCCCTTAAGGGCCGATTTGGGAACATGTGTACTTTGCTCCCAGAACTGATCGTGCAGTGGAATGAAATCCGCTTGCTTGAATATAAACGGATCAACGATTTCAACAAAGATATTCTCCGCCTCAAGGCACGCCTAAATTTCTGTGGGAAGGATATCACAGAAGATGACATGATCCATAAAACCCTTTCCACCTTCCCTACTTCCGCTCTTATACTAGCGAACCAGTATAGGCTGGAGTATGATAATAAACGCATCACTACCTTCAGTAAGCTAATCAACCTACTGCAAGTAGCTGAGAGGCATAGCGAAGTGTTAGTGAGCAGTAATGTCAGGTCGTTTGGGACAAAGAAAATCCCCAAGGCCAATTATGGCAAAGTAAAAGATGGAAACTACCCCAATGAATAGGGGACTGGACATGATAGGCTTCGTGGTCAAGGACATGGGGGTTCTTCCAATGTAATGCGAAGACTTGGTGCTCCCGGCTCTACTAGCTAAGGGAACCAAAAAGTACCTACCCATCCTATCGCCTCTAAGGCTCGAGTTGGCAATGAACTGTGCTATCATTGTGGAGATACTGAACATGGTACAAGAACTGCCATGCAAGCAAGCAAGTCGCATCTCACTAAAAGAAATATAGAGAGTCCAAAGAAAGGAGAACTCACTATATGGAAGAATATGATCTAGACAAGTCCCCCTATGTCAATTTTCACAGTCACCAATCGTCGAATTGAGTCATACGAGCCACAGTCTATAGACTGAATCTTAGTATTATGTTTACTTTCTCGTTTACATTTGGTATAGTTGCCTCAAGACAACTGTGTTGGTGTTTTCTTTTCAATAATGGCGTGATGCAATGTTGTTTCACGAACAAGATATTAATATTGCTTACGTTAGATTCTTAGCTTTATTTCGAAGTACTGAATATTGCTTGAATGCTTATGGTTCGAAATTTCAATCTTTTCTAAGGAATGAATCGAGTAGAACTTGAATGTTCTTAGAATTAGGCTTCTATTCATTGAATAAGTCGCCTACCAAACCTCGGTAACTACGATGAATGGGTCATCCCAACTCATTAAAGGGCGAGGTAATGCTCAATTTTTGATGCCTAAATGGCACTCAATTACAAGTTACCAATACTCTGTATGCACCTAGAGCCCTTCGAACCTTACTTGACTTCAATAATATACGTAGCAATGGTTTCCAGATTGAAACCCACTGTGAGAATGGAATAGAGTTTTTTTTATAGTTTCTAATGAATGTGGACGTAAACGCATTTTAGAATAACTGATGAGTCGATCTAGTGGATGTACCTCACTATTATTAGGTTTTTAAATCCTATGTTGTCACCAACAATGTACTTTGGGACATAAACTCATATAGGCTTTGGCACGATAGACTAAGTCATCCTGGTCGAAGTATGATGATATGTATACTAAAGAACCTGTACGAACATCATTACTTTTAGAGTGAAAATGTGGCAACAACTCGACATAAAGAACAATGTTGATGTTAATCGTATTATATAATCCAAAGAACCGAATGCATGTCAAATGCCCACCAGTTAGTGTTGCAAAGCCTGCTCTTTAGCCAAAGTAGGAGCGAGACCTTCCTATGCTAAAGAAACAAAAGCAAACATTCCATTCTTACGCTGAATATAAGAAGATATTTGTGGATCCATCCACCTAATATGCGGACCATTTATGTATTGATGGTTTTGATGGATTCTCCTACATGTTGGTCACATGTCGCTCTCCTGTCCACTCAAACTGCTGCAGAACTTCCAAAATAATTTATAAGGACTCACCTCCCTTATCACGTCTAAAGGACTCGATGATGTTGGAGAGTTCACATCAAAAAGGACTTGATGTTTATTGCATGATAGAGATTAATGAATAGTATCTCGTTCCATGTGCATATGCAAACGGTCTCACATAAACCACCGTCGAAAGAATATGTATGGTGATTATGTCATTGGTTATGCGCACCAATTTGCATATCTTTATCTGGAATTATACAATATTGCATGCAACTTTACTTAAATCGTTCATTCTTAGACCTTTTGCTAACCAATTAGTTTATGCGTACCAGTTGGTAACTGGATAGCCGGATTTTTGTATTTTGGACCCAGACGGACTTGAGTGCCAATTGCGCATAATTGGTTACGCATTATATGTGCCTTCTGCGCCCCACAACGCATCGGTCTTTATATACGATTAAGTATTCACGTTGGATAAGAATCTCCAGACGTTTATCCGCTATTTGAAACCTTCACAGTGATCTCTTTACCGCACGATTTGCGGATTGTCACTTTAATGAGACAACCTTCCCGTCGTTAGGGGGAGGAGAGAAAATGTAATTTCTCGGGGAACGACATGAATTGTCATGGTGTCTCCACTTTGTCTCATTATGATCCCCGAACTTCACAATGTTACCGTGAAGCATAAAGAACACTCGATCTTTAGGATGTAGCGGTTTCGATGCCTGATGCATTTACTGATATCGTTCAAGTGACAAGATCTCACATTACAGCTGCAAATGTGCCTGTAAGGTTAGAAGTCCCCTCCAAGGGGCACATCACCAATGAAACGGGTGATGCAACCGCACTTGGTGGAGGTGTGGTTGAGGTCGTGGCTCCCTGCGAAGGAAGGGGTGTAATGTAATACCCGAGATTTCTGTTATGTAATTGGAACTTGTGATATTGTAATGATTATACTTTTGTCTGAGTACTATTCTCCGTATTTCATAATCCTTTGTTGACGAGCGTATAATTTCGTGTATGTGATTTAAAGATTGAAATTCTGTGCATGTAGCGTACGCTAACATGGATTCATAGCGCACGCTACAGAGTGTCATTAGCGCACGCTATGCGTGGTCATATTGATTGAGACGTGCGGTAGGTGAGATCTGGCCGGGGGACCCTTGTCGGATTGTGTCGAATGAACCTGGACGGCTTTCGGGAAAATCCAAGTCAACGCCTTAGCGCACGCTACAGACATGTGAATAGCGCACGCTAAGTGCTGACTTCAGTTAAGTCAGACAGCCGTTAGCGCACGCTACGAGCAGGGACTAGCGCGCGCTAATAGCCATTTATTATAAATAGACAAAGATCCTATTCGTGATTTGATTCTTCTCCTCCCATAACCCGAACTCTTACACTTAGAACATAACTCCCTTCATCCTAAACACTTCGTATCAACCTCCTAGTTCGAGATTGAAGATCGTATATCATTGGAGATTGGTGTTCAAGCCTTCGGTGTTGGATTGCTTCATTTTCCTCCGTGTTCTTCACTACTTTGAGGTAGGTGATTCTTCACCGATGATTAGTAATGTTCCTAAGGAAGTTTGAATCATGTTTGGATAGCAAGTATTTCGTTTATAATCGGTCATCACATGTTAGAAGGATACTTTTGACGTATCAGTACTATATATCGTATGAACCTTTGAACCATCTTATTATAAGGACTCCTAAGCATGTTCAAATCGATTTATGATCAGAAATCGGATATTACCCAGTTGCTACGTTGTACACGATGGAATCATGTGTTTTGGAACGTAAGACGATCGGAACTTAGATTATTTCTTGAAGATCGTAGATGGATTATGATATTGAGATGACTATCCGTATATTTGTATTTCATAATCATAAAACTTCCACAAACCTTATTAGCATGATATGCCCGAGGATAACTTGTATTATCACGGTAGAATTCATGAGTTCTTCACCATTCAACCCAGTTTTCGGTTTGCAGTATTCTGCCATGCAAGATTAGCGCACGCTAACGTATGTGAGTTAACGTGCGCTATCGAGGTTCAGTTAACGTACAAAACGTACGTAGCGTACGTTATGTATCGGCCGATTCATACAGTCAGTTCGTAAATAGCGCACGCTAGTCTTACACGATAGCGTACGCTAACAGACCTGCTTAGCGCACGTTACGTAGAGTACGTAGCGCACGCTAAGCAGTCCAGGCAGATTGATTATTTTGAGCTTTTCGACCGTAGACCGAATTGTTAGGCCATCGTTTGACTTGAGATGATTTGTATATCGTTCCTTTTGTTAAGGTTCGAGCTTGTTACGTTGATCGAAGGAGGCGGCCTTCGAGTGTGTCGAGAACATTGAAGTGTTTCGTCCTTGCCATTTTCGAGGCAAGTATCATATGTCGAGTTCGATTTATCATGCTTGTGGTTTTGTTCATATTGTTGAATATGAGATGTATTTCTGGAAATTCTCGTGATATTCGTTGTTGTTTGTTCGTATTGATGAACATATTGAAATGCATATGTGTATGCATAATTGATTGATTATGGTATAAATGATCCGAGGGGGGTCATGAGGATCTATGCTGAGGGCGCTGGATCGAACGTCCACCATGCGTTGGTCCGACGGGATCATCATGGGGATCTATGCTGAGGGCGCTGGATCGTTGGACGGGTTTTCCACCATGCGTTGGTCCGACGGGATCATCATGGGGATCTATGCTGAGGGCGCTGGATCGCTGGATTACCTTGTATTGTGTTGATGGAATCGTGAGGATTCGCATCGTTGGATTCCGGTAGCGGAAGTCCGTTTGCATGTTTTGTGATGCATTGATGATTAATTGTATTATGATACTTGTACTAGCATTGTTTTGCTAACCCCTTCGGGGGTGGACATTGTTTTGATGTTCAGGTAGCCGAGGAGCGGGGAGGCAACCACAGTACCGACAGGACGATGAAATGGCTCAGTGATGTGGTTGATGTTATTATTATTGTGATTTGTCTTCTTGGTTCGTTTAGTACTCGAGTACGTCTGTATTAATAAAGTCTTTTCGATATGGTTGTATAAGTTAACACATTTGATCATTTTGAATCAAATCTGTATTTGAATTCCAGTTGTTCGATTGGTTTATTTTTATACTTCTTTTAAAATTAGCCTTGTAAATCCTTATCTAAAGGGTTTACGGCGCTGTAATTATTCCGAATATCTCGGGGTGTTACAGAATATGGTATCGGAGCTAAGATTCATGGATATCTTGGCAGTCGGGTTAGTTGGGTCTGTTTACGTTATTTGATTATTGGTCGTCAGAACATCAACTGCCGAGCCAAAGATCGTCGTGTGGACCGTGGTTGTAAGTTTCCTAATCTCAAATACTACCGTTTTATTTTATTCATGATTTGTGAACATTGATGGATGTACTTTTAGAACGTTTGCCCTGGATATTGAGTATTTATGTTTACAGTATGTTGAGAGGAGGTCGTGGACGCGGACGCGGTCGTGGACGCGGACGTGGAAATGCGAGGCAAGAAGAGTCGGTATCTACTCCAGAGATAACCGCTAGTCGAACGGATTCACATTCCGGGGGACAGCAGGGATCGGCAAATAATAATGCAGATCCTAACGTGCCGGGAGTGCTTCAGCAGGTGGTTGCCAGATAAACCAGGTTGCTCAAGTTGTGGATCGCATGCAGACGGCGATGGGACAAAGAAAGATAACGCGGATAATCTGAGAGATAAATTGCTTACCGAGGTGGTCAAATGCATCCTCCGAAATTTGATTGTCAATGAAACACTTTCGTGGATCATCACAAAGGAACTAGAAAAGATTTTTGCAGGATTAACTGTCCCAACGATAGGAAGGTTCCGGTCGCCAAGTATCTTTTGACCAGGGAGTCTTTCTACTGGTGGGAGTCCATTAGACAGGATGAGCATAATGTTGACTGGACAGAATTAAAATTGATGATGGAGGCACAGTATTGTCCTCGCCCAGTTAGAGAGGCCCGAGTTCGGGAGTTTTTCTCACCACAAAATTGAAGCAACCGTGACGGACGTGATTAAGACTTTTAATCACCGTGACTTATGTGCGCCACTGGTCGACCGAGGCGGAAAGGATTTTCCATTTTGACATGCGAATGAAGCGGAAATTCAAAGAATATATGTCCGGATTTGATTGTACCACCTTGAGGCAAGATCGTGACAAGGCGTTGGCCTATGATATGAAGGAAGCGGCAGAGAGAAATCGACGGAAGCAAAGAAACGAAGGTGTCCGCAACTTCACGGAGAATAAGAATAGCGGGCCTCACGTGTCACCCTCTTTTCACTCATCCAGAGACCTCCGCATCCTTCTCGAGGAGGAAAGAAGTTCCGGCAAGACCGACTGCTTGACGCAGAAAGAAGTGTTACAACCGTGGCAAGGCGGGACATGTTCGACGTGATTGTTTGCGCTGCGTGACTGCTTTGAGTGTGGACAGTAAGGACATCGCGAAACATTTTTTGTGAATGAGACCATATCTTTTGGTAATCGCACTCAAGATCCAGTCCAGAAGGAGACGAGTTTTAAAAATACGCAGAAAATTGGATATCAGAAGCAGCACGCTGGGAAGATAGAGGAATCCAGTCGGGTCCGTTCCTCCACGCTGCATTTGAAATGAGGAAATCGATGATCGAATACGGTGTTGCATCGTGCGATTCGATCCTTTTGCAACCAGTTAGTGTCTTGTTCGACTCGGGAGCTACGCATTCTTTTATATCTTTGAACTGTGTTAATCGTTTGAAAATCTCGTGCTTATATGATTGTGAACCTTATGTTGTGGGATTACCAAGCGGAGAGAAAATTGTGGGAACACTAGAAGCTAGGGATTTCCCAAAGATATCTATAGAAGGAAGAGATTGGCCATCGAATCTTATTGTAGTTGACATCTGCGGTGACGATTTAATTCTGAGATGATTGGCTCAACTGCTATGGAGTCAGTCAATTACCGAGAGAGAGTCATTTCCATCATTGCCGATGACGGATCTCGAACACTTATTCCGAGGATGGAGACCGGAAGCTCGGGAAAATTGATCAAGGCAATGAAAGCCGTGAAATTATCGCAGTGGATGTCACGGACTTTGGTGCTATGCCATGAGGAAAGAGGAAGGAGTAGAGCTCTCGTCTATTTCGTTGTGAATGAGTTCTCGATGTATTTCCCGACGAACTACCCGGGGTTACCTCCGCAGAGGGGAGTGGAATTCACTATCGAACTAGAGCCCGGAGGCGGCTCCTATTTCCAGAGCACCATACCGCATGGCGCCAACCGAGATGTATGAACTCAAGAAACAACTGGAGGAATTGTTGCGAAGGGTTATATTCAACCGAGCGTTTCTCCTTGGGGAGCGCCGTTCTCTTTGTCCGGAAAAAGACGGATCCCTCCGATCGTGTATTGATTACAGGAGCTCAACAAGATGACGATCAAGAATAAGTATCCTATACCTCGGATCGACGACTTGTTTGATCAACTCGCAAGGGGCAAGGGTATTCTCGAAGATTGACTTGCGATCGATACCACCGCTTGAGAATTAAGGAATCGGATATACCAAAATCGCTTTCGGATCCCAGATGGGCATTATGAATTCGTAGTGATGCCGTTTGGACTTACCAATGCTCCTGCAGTATTCATGCAATTGATGAATCGGGTATTCTTGGAATACTTGGATAAATTTGTGGTCGTCTTCATTGATGACATCTTGATATATTCGAAAGACGCAGAGGAACATGCTGAACATTTACGTGTGGTTTTGAGCACCTTGAGGAAGGAACAGCTATATGCAAAATTTTCAAAATGCGAGTTCTGGCTTAAGGAAGTAACCTTCCTCGGGCATGTGATATCAGCCGATGGAGTTCAGGTGGACCCGAAGAAAGTCGAGGCAATCTTGGACTGGGAAGCTCCTAAAAACGTGAAAGAAGTCCGAAGCTTCTTAGGACTTGCTGGATATTATCGCCGCTTTGTGGAGGGATTTTCCAAAATTGCTCGTCCGCTCACCCACTGCTAAGGTAAAACTCAAAAGTTCATGTGGAATGAGAAGTGCCAGGTGGTTTTGACGAACTTAAGAGGAGGCCGACGACAGCACCTATATTAGCGCCGAGAGGAACCGACGATTTATGGTATACGTGATGCTTGAATCGTGGTCCAGGTTGTGTATTAATGCAGAAGGATAAAGTGATTGCTTATGCTTCTCGGCAATTGAAACCATACGAGATTAAGTACCCGACTCATGATCTGGAGCTAGCAGCTGTGGTTTTTGCCTTGAAAATTTGGCGACATTATTTGTACGGCACTCATTGTCGATCTTTACAGATCATAAGAGCCTCAAGTACATCTTGATGAAAGAATTAAACATGAGGCAGAGAAGGTGGCTGGAATTGATCAAGGATTACGACTTGGAGATTCTCTATCATCCGGGGAAAGCAAACGTAATAGCTGATGCTTTGAGCCGTAAACCTGTTTCTCTTCGAGTGTTGGAAGCACTCACGTCCCAAACCAAGATTCGGCCGAGAACCGATCCGCGAGGATTGTAGTATGGGCACCAGGAATCCAAGGGCAACTTTATGTGATGGAACTGACTTCATCACTAGTCGAGGAGATCAAGTCTAAACAACTGAACGATTCTCTGATTCTTCGATTATATGACGAAGTAAAGAAAGGAAAAGCCCCAGGATTCGTGATACAAGACGATAGAGTTACGAGATTTGAGTCGACTTTGCGTTCCCGAGGATGATGATTTGAGACGGACAATTTTGAAGGAAGCTCATAGCGCGCCCTATTCTATTCACCCAGCAGAGTAAGATGTATAAAGATTTAAAGCAAAACTTCGGTGGGGAATATGAAGAAGGACGTAGCGATCACGTTTCAAGTGTTTGACTTGTCGCCAGTTAAGATTGAACATCAACGACCCGCCGGAATGCTAAAACCGCTTCCGATCCCCGAGTGGAAGTGGGAGGATATCTCGATGGACTTCATTACTAGTATGCCAAGGACTAGAACGGGAATGAACATGATTTGGGTTGTAGTTGATCGACTAACCAAGTCGGCTCATTTCCGGGAATTAAAGATACATGGGGACCCGAGAGATTGGCACGAATATTTATTGCGGAGATAGTCGGAAGACGGGACGCCGAAGACCATTATTTCGGATCGAGATGGTCGCTTTCGTGTCGCACTTCCGGAAAGCGATTCACAAGGCTTTGGGATCGAGCTCAACTTTAGCATGCCTTATCATCCTCAACGGACGGCCATCCGAAAGGACTATTCAAATCAGAGAAGACATGCTTAGAGCTCGTGCTTTGGATTGGTCAACCGATTGGGAAGTTCATTTACCATTAGTTGAATTCACCTACAATAATAGTTGGCATGCTTCAATTAAGATGGCACCATTTGAAGCTTTATACGGAGAAGATGTCGATCACCCCGAGTTGGGATGATTCTTGGATTTGATCGGACGGAACCTAATTGATTATTCAGACTCAAGAGAAGATAGCTTTAATTCGAGAGAGACTGCTGACGCCCAGAGTCATGTAAGTCTTATGTAGATGTACGTCGCCGCCTCTAGAGTTCGACGGGGACCACGTACTATTGAAGGTGTCTCCTACACGAGGGATTTTCCGTTTTGGGAGAAGAGGTAAGCTAAGTCCGAGATATATCGGACCATTTGAGATCCTAGAGAGAGTTGGGGATTTAGCATACAGTTGGCCTTACCGCCATCGGCCGAGTCATGTTCACAATGTGTTTCACGTATCCCAACTGCGGAAGTATGTACTGGACCCCACCACGTCATTGATTTCGACGAGATCGGGATAGCTAATGATGGCACCTTCGAAGAGAGACCAATCAAGATACTTGAGAGCCGGATCAAACAATTGAGGAATAAACCAATACATTTGGTTAAAGTACAATGGTCACGACATGGAGTCGAAGAGGCCACTTGGGAAACGGAGGACGGTATGAAGGCTAAATATCCGGAGTTGTTTTCATCCTAAGTTTCGGGACGAAACTTCTTTTTAGGGAGGAAGGATGTAATACCCGAGATTTCTGTTATGTAATTGGAACTTGTGATATTGTAATGATTGTACTTTTGTCTGAGTACTATTCTCCGTATTTCATAATCCTTTGTTGACGAGCGTATAATTTCGTGTATGTGATTTAAAGATTGAAATTCTGTGCATGTAGCGCATGCTACAGGCTACGGGTAGCGTACGCTAACATGGATTCATAGCGCACACTACAGAGTGTCATTAGCGCACGCTATGCATGGTCATATTGATTGAGACGTGCGGTAGGTGAGATCTGGCCGGGGGACCCTTGTCGGATTGTGTCGAATGAACCTGGACGGCTTTCGGGAAAAGCCAAGTCAACGCCTTAGCGCACGCTACAGACATGTGAATAGCGCACGCTAAGTGCTGACTTGATTAAGTCGACAATGCTTAGCGCACGCTACGAGCAGGGACTAGCGCGCGCTAATAGCCATTTATTATAAATAGACAAAGATCCTATTCGTGATTTCGCTTCTTCTCCTCCCATAACCCGAACTCTTACACTTAGAACATAACTCCCTTCATCTTAAACACTTCGTATCAACCTCCTAGTTCGAGATTGAAGATCGTATATCATTGGAGATTGGTGTCTGCTTCGGTGTTGGATTGCTTCATTTTCCTCCGTGTTCTTCACTACTTTGAGGTAGGTGATTCTTCACCGATGATTAGTAATGTTCCTAAGGAAGTTTGAATCATGTTTGGATAGCAAGTATTTCGTTTATAATCGGTCATCACATGTTAGAAGGATACTTTTGACGTATCAGCACTATATATCGTATGAACCTTTGAACCATCTTATTATAAGGACTCCTAAGCATGTTCAAATCGATTTATGATCAGAAATCGGATATTACCCAGTTGCTACGTTGTACACGATGGAATCATGTGTTTTGGAACGTAAGACGATCGGAACTTAGATTATTTCTTGAAGATCGTAGATGGATTATGATATTGAGATGACTATCCGTATATTTGTATTTCATAATCATAAAACTTCCACAAACCTTATTAGCATGATATGCCCGAGGATAACTTGTATTATCACGGTAGAATTCATGAGTTCTTCACCATTCAACCCAGTTTTCGGTTTGCAGTATTCTGCCATGCAAGATTAGCGCACGCTAACGTATGTGAGTTAACGTGCGCTATCGAGGTTCAGTTAACGTACAAAACGTACGTAGCGTACGTTATGTATCGGCCGGTTCATACAGTCAGTTCGTAACTAGCGCACGCTAGTCTTACACGATAGCGTACGCTAACAGACCTGCTTAGCGCACGTTACGTAGAGTACGTAGCGCACGCTAAGCAGTCCAGGCAGATTGATTATTTTGAGCTTTTCGGCCGTAGACCGAATTGTTAGGCCATCGTTTGACTTGAGATGATTTGTATATCGTTCCTTTTGTTAAGGTTCGAGCTTGTTACGTTGATCGAAGGAGGCGGCCTTCGAGTGTGTCGAGAACATTGAAGTGTTTCGTCCTTGCCATTTTCGAGGCAAGTATCATATGTCGAGTTCGATTTATCATGCTTGTGGTTTTGTTCATATTGTTGAATATGAGATGTATTTCTGGAAATTCTCGTGATATTCGTTGTTGTTTGTTCGTATTGATGAACATATTGAAATGCATATGTGTATGCATAATTGATTGATTATGGTATAAATGATCCGAGGGGGTCATGAGGATCTATGCTGAGGGCGCTGGATCGAACGTCCACCATGCGTTGGTCCGACGGGATCATCATGGGGATCTATGCTGAGGGCACTGGATCGTTGGACGGGTTTTCCACCATGCGTTGGTCCGACGGGATCATCATGGGGATCTATGCTGAGGGCGATGGATCGCTGGATTACCTTGTATTGTGTTGATGGAATCGTGAGGATTCGCATCGTTGGATTCCGGTAGCGGAAGTCCGTTTGCATGTTTTGTGATGCATTGATGATTAATTGTATTATGATACTTGTACTAGCATTGTTTTGCTAACCCCTTCGGGGGTGGACATTGTTTTGATGTTCAGGTAGCCGAGGAGCGGGGAGGCAACCACAATGCAAACGGTGACGATGAAATGGCTCAGTGATGTGGTTGATGTTATTATTATTGTGATTTTTCTTCTTGGTTCGTTTAGTACTTGAGTACGTCTGTATTAATAAAGTCTTTTCGATATGGTTGTATAAGTTAACACATTTGATCGTTTGAATCAAATCTGTATTTGAATTCCAGTTGTTCGATTGGTTTATTTTTATACTTCTTTTAAAATTAGCCTTGTAAATCCTTATCTAAAGGGTTTACGGCGCTGTAATTATTCCAAAATATCTCGGGGTGTTACATGTAAGCCACATGGTTCGACTAAATACTCATCCAAGTAGGAGGTAGAGTATGGCACAACTTCACATGTTAACCATCAATGAACTCGTTTCATGAGATCATGCTTGATTTTATTATGTCCATAAAGCATGACGAGGGGGACGCCCCGAAGATATGATTCAGAAAATCAAGAATCTCGATGAAATTATGAGGGTGTGGCCTGATCAACCACCCACTTTGATGACATGTCATGAATCATAAAGTACGATGATGTCGAACCTCGCTCGGTTGGATGAAATCAACATAGAGCTGATTGGCCTATAAGAAAAATATTCCAGGTAGAACTAGATTCTCCGACAAAGAGACAGGTATTTGGTGTAGGTAGTGCTAACCTAACCAAGTGTAAAGCCTGAAGGACATAAACGAACCTTTGTCGTAAAACGTAGTGAGAATATAGAGTCCTAATGTACAAGGTTTCACGAAGTAATGCTTCTCACAATGCCCTGGAATTGGTTACGAGGAAATGTACTCCCACGTATACGTTCCGCTATTTGATTAGCGTAGTAATTTCCGAGGGACTGGAAATGCAGCCAATAGATGTGGTTACTGCGTATCTCTCTGGGGATCTAGATACGGAGATATATACGGAAGTGCCCTATGGCATTTCACTACTCAAATCAAGTAACTCCAGACCATGGAGTACGTATTCAGTTCGTTTGAAACGCTCACTTTACGGTTTGAAATAATCCGGAAGGATGTGGTATAACCGTCTGAGTGAATACTTGATTGGAAAGGGATACAAGAACGACGAACTGTGTCCTTGCGTCTTCGTAAAGAAAACAAGTTCCGGATTTGCGATCATCGCAATGTATGTCGATGACATAAACATAATCGGTCTTGATGAAATAAGAGAAACCACGGATACTTGAAAATCTGAGTTTGAGATGAAAAATCTTGGGAAAACTCGGTTCTGTCGAGGCATTGACATAGACATCGAGTTTGTGGAATTCATTCCACCGGTCTTCCTATGTCCAGAAGTTTTCCAAGCACTTTAACATGGACAAGGTAAACCCAACTAGCACCCCATGATTGGTCGAACATTTGGATGCAAAGGAAAGATCCATTTCGTCTAAAGAAATGTGACGAAGAGCTTTGGGAGCTGAAATTCCCTACATGAGTGCAATAGCGCATTATTGTACTTAGCTCAATGTACACGACCTGCTATCACTCCTCAGTTAATCCGCTGACTAGATTTAGTTCAGCATTGACGCAACATCAATGGAATGGTATCAAGAATATCTTCTGATACTTAAAAGAAACCATTGACTTGAGACTATTCTTTCCCTACAAGGTGCAAAGGAAGTCACATTTAAAAGGCAAATGCTAAAGTAAATGTCAAGCCAAGCAACTAACATAAAGTATGTGTTGGTATGAATTGCTTATGTTTTGGAAATCGACTATGCAAACCCCTTTTGGCTACCTCCTCGAATCACGACAAGATTATTTCTTTGCATGAATCAATCCGTGAGTGTACATGATTAAGAACTATCATTCTACACTTGTGAGGAACTAGCGGTTAAGTACTGCCACTGATGAGCATACTTACATTTATGAACATGATGTAACTTGTAAATCCCCTTGATTGATGAAATGATCATAACGGGAAATATGTGAGATATAACGTAACATACTCACATAGGTTGCACTCTTTTCCTTAGACCAAGGTTTATTTTTCCCACTGGGTTTTGTTACTTGGCAAGGTTTTTAACGAGGCAGCGATATATGAATGTAAGCATTAGGGGGAGCTATAGAGTTTTCCAACTTCCGAGATTGATGTAAAGATCACAAGGAAATGATGATTATAAAGAAACTTAATCACATGTGTTGTACTCTTTTCTTTAACCAAGGTTCATTTTCTCCCATTGGGTTTTGTTACTTGGCGAAGTTTTTAATGAGACAACAACTACTTGATTGATGTACAAATCAGGGGGAGATGTAGACTTGAGGGGGAGTCTTACATCCACAACGTATGTTATACTCTTTTCCTTCCAAGGATCATTTTTCCCACAGGGTTTTTATCACTTGGAAAGGTTTTTAATGAGGTAACAAGATGTACGATTTTAGGGATCGATGGAATGGTCACCTTAATAGCGCTATGATCAAATGTAACGATCATATGAGAGGATAGATTCAAAGGACGAAGTCTAAACTCGATGTGTCTAGATGTCAGATTTCTTTTCCCTACGATCAAGACATTTTTCCCACCGGGTTTTTGCTTGACGAGGTTTTAACGGCGCAATACGACATGCGCTTGTAGACTAGGCACAAGGGGAGTGTTAAAGGAATAATACCCATCATGCACTAACATTAGTTTATGGGATTTCCTAGATAGGATTTGGTTGAGGCCTGTTTGTATGTACTTCACCCTATTTAAGGGATCCCATTGATGAAATAATACAACACTTTTGCCCTACTTTCTGTCTCAAGTTATTTTTCCTTCAACATGTCCAAATTTGTTCGCAATTTTATCGAGTTTTCAATATCATATTTGGAATTAATTTGATTAGTAATCGATCCACGATATTTAATCAGGTCAAACGCAAAACGAGCTCGAGTAGTTTGATTTTTATATGTACTTTATAAGAGTCGGACTCGAGTCGAACTTTATATTTTATTAAATAAGAATTTATATTCCAGATTGGTTCATATACTACTGAACCGATGTTCAAATCGAGTACTGAATGGTCTTTAATTTTCACTTTTCAGCCCTATGAGATGTCAACCATCTTACGGTGAAACAAAACTATTCTACTTTCTCTTGTACAAATATAATATTTAAACATGAAATTATTATTATTTTTCTTATTTTAAGTAGTATCTTTTTATTATTTTTAAAGAAATATTACTCTTTAATTGATATAAAAAAGAGTCTTACCATCTCAAAATGAGACGGTTCCAAACAAATTTTTGCACTGCATGCGTGATACTGACTTACTGAGTCGGGCTAAAACATAAGCCAATTTGGTGGAATATCATAATAAAGCAATTTAATACACATTCACTTTGGATATGTAAAATCAGAGAGTTTGGATAGAGTATGATTTAATTGAATCAATAATCATAAAACACTTATGTAAATTTTAAGTTGCTTGAACTTGATTCATGTAAACCTCCATTCATTCGATCGATAATTAAACCAATGTGCTGGAGCTTTAAGAAGCTCAATTTGTTACTACTCTATTTGTTACTACTCATGTTGCAGCCAAAAGTTGATAAATAGAGTAGAAGTGCAAGAAATTAGGCGATTATGATTGTCTAATTCGTCTAGATATTCAGCAAAATAACTAGTCTTCATCTTAATAACACAAATGTTGGTGGCAAAAAATCCGCAAACCAAGTGAAGAAAAACACCTGTTTCCAGACATCCCCACCACCTACAGAAGCTGTTATTTATTGGAATGAAATAACAAAACGAGGGGAGGGGTGGTGATCCCACGACCACTAAGAAGTAAGAACCTACCGATAGAAGAGACTCATCCAACACAAGTCACGGGACCATGTCATCAGTAGACGGCAATATAACATTCTAACTTCATTCTTGATCTTGAAGCTTTGCAACTCCTGCCCATCATCATAAACAAACGAAACGCAACCCTAGGAATCCTGTTTTCTGTCTTTATCCAAGCCACCAGACTTCCCCACTCTGCGCTGTCGGCGTTTTCCAGAAGACCTGCCTCCAGAGTTGAGAGGAGGTGGCTGGGCAGAATTAGCAGGTACATGATGCCCATTAACCCAAGCAGGGAACCCAGCAGCAGGGATTCTGCACGATCCGAAAATACACAATGAGAACTAGAAAATGATGTGACGAGAAGAAACGAAGCTTGCGTCATATCAGGTATATACAAACTAAACAGTACCTGATAATGAATAGTTCGATATTGAATATGAAAAATCGAAATCAAAATGCACGAATATTGATATGTGGGGGGTTCCAATATGGTGAATATATATAGGCATAGTTTATTCTATTCACACGATAGCTTATGAGTTTGTAGCAACTTGAGTCGGATGAAAACCGTTTAGCAAAAGAAAGGCCACCATCATCATCATCGTCATCGTCATCATCATTATTTGCACCTTAATCCCAACTATGTTGGGTCAGTGACATGAAGATTACAATATCAATTAATTGGCTAAAATTAGTTAGCACTATAACCTCATGCAATACGCAAAGTGGCAAATTTTACACCAGATGCACTTAGTGCCGCAACCTTTATAGGAAGGAGAAATGAGATGAAACTCCAAAACCGCCAACATCATAATTTTTCTAGTTAAATGGAAAATATCATGAAACGGTGATACAAAAGAAAGGACTTCTTTTTAAAGTGATTGAATCAGATGGCTGGTAAGCTAAGTACCCGAAATTTGAAAATTAAAATGATAAAAAGGAAAAGTAAAGGTACTCCGACAAGCCAAGTGATTCACAAGGCTATTTCTCTGCAGAGCACGTTCGACAGTAAGATAAGCAGCTGCGATTTTGACAGAAGAAAAGTGGCGGTATCATTCCAAAGAAAATGACTTATACAGCTATTTCCCCACAAAGAGTAGGCATCCAGTAAAAACGGTCCCCTGAAACTAAATATTTTTTCTTGGTTACTTTTTTTTTTGTTGTTGTTACCCCTGAAACTGAATATTGAAATAGAAGAATCTCAAAAAACATCAAAAACTAGAAAAATCCAAAAAAAAAAAAAAAAACTAAAATACTAAGAAAATGAACCCTAAAACAGAAGAAAAGTAAATGAAAACTAAAAAAATCATAAAAAAAATTAAAAAATAAAGTAGATCTACAAACTGAAAACTCCTCAGAAAAAAAAATAAAAAAAATGCCCCTCAAAAACTGGAAAAAGAAAAACTAAACCTAAATTTTAGGCTACTCACATTATAAGATTAAATTGGTTGAAGTATTTGCCCCAATCAGATACTTCCGAAATTTTTTCAGAACTCAGTCATTATAAAACTAAGTTATAGGAACACACAAACTTATATAATGGCAGTGGAAGAAGTTTAGTATCAGTATGATACGGTATTACGAAACTAGGAAAGGCCTATTGAAATCACGGGACAAATATTATTGACTGGAAAAACAAAATAATAACAACAATGTATTTGGAGTTTGAAATTCCTTACCCAACAAGAGCACAGCAGACTCCTGCTTGGTCATGGATGCATCGAATGCCTGACTATTGTGCAGAGAAAGCCGCAAGGATTGGTTTTCGGCAAGACAGCACTGGAGCACAATCCCCAGCCTCTTGCATTCTGCTTCATAATACTTGCTCTTCATTTCAAGATCCTTCACATACATCTTCTTCCTTTCACGTGATCTTAACGCTGCATCTCTATTCCTCATTCGCCTGTAATGTAGTATCATATTTAACCAAAAATTATGCATCTTCATGAAATCAAACTTATATTTTTAATCACTCTCATTTAAAAACAAAATCTATCGAATGCTATTAATCAATAGCGGATTGAGGATTTAATATGTGGTAAACCGAAATTTGGGATACGAATTTTTTTTTTATTATGAGACAAGCTACTTTGAATTTTATTTTCATTGTTTCTGGGCAGTTGGATCCAATATTGATCCAATATTGAGTGTGTCACTTCAGGAATATACTACCTCCGTCGTTCTCTTATAATTGAAAGATACGGACTTTTGCCAACACACAACTTTGATTATTAATATCTTTGACTTTTTATTTTAAAAACTATAAAAAGTTTATAGTTTGAAAGTATATTTAGATATGAATCTAACAAGATCTCACGTGACTATATTATGTATAAATCACAAAAGATGGTCAAAAAAGAGTGAATGGTGACGTTGTAATAATAAAATAAGAGAGAAAGTATTGAGCAGGATTATCCTTCTAGCACATATCCAATCAAATACCATAAAAAAAAAAAAAAAAAAAAACTCAGAAGTAATACCTTTTGCGTTTTTTCGCAAGGGGGTCACTATCATCATCATCATCATCATCATCTACAACATCAACAACGCTACCCTCCTTTGTATGCGGAACATCAGCACCACTCTCATGGGGCTTGTTCTTCTCTTTCTCCTCTTCCTCCGTCTCAACCTCAACCGCCGACTCGGGACTGCCTGAAGAATCCTTGGACCGATCCGACCCGGAAACCCGAGACGAATCTATAAGCGCGTCCGACAATAATAATACATCGGCGGCTACGATACTCTGATCATTCCCTTCCTCCGATTGACTCGACTTCGGCTCGTCGTCGTCCATAAGAAACTGTTCGATGTCATCGATGGACAAAGAACCCGCGGAATTGGGCGATGTTGAGAACCCATCGACGATGGGCAGATCGCAAAAATCGAAGTTCAGGTCATCAGGTAGGCTGTCCAACAGATGATCCCAGTCGATGTTTAATTCGCCTTCATCAAAACCACCATCAACCATTACCACCTTTCAATTGAATAGGAACGTTACTGTGAATAGAAGAATAAAAATTAACCTAAATAAAAAGAAAAAAAAAATGTTTACACAGCGGAATTTACAAAGATGCGAGGGTTTGGGTTTTTACAAGTTTTATGGGGCGGGCGGTGAGGGGTGGAGGCTAAAGATGTTAAACGGGCTGTGATTCAGTTAGTCTGCGGGTTTAATTCTGATCCAGGGTTAAAAGCAATTTAAAGTTTAATTTAAACGGCCAGAATATTTGTCCTAACCCCAATCTGTGCTAAACTAAAACGGCTAAATATTTAAAAATCTATTTTTATTTTTATAAGTAAAAAAATAATAACAATATATTTTATATATATAAGAATAACTATACTATAATAAATATAACAAAAAATACACTTTTATGTATATATATACACTATATTAACAAATACAGTAATAATATATATTATATATAATATTAATATATTATATATATATAATATTAATATAGTGTATATATATAATATTAATATAGTGTGTATATATATATATACCGGAAATTTAGTCTGGCGGGTTTAATTCTAACGTGAGCTAATTAAAGTCTGCCAAAAACTCGAATTTAAACGGCAGAATATCTACTTAACCCGATTTTGACGGGTTAAACGGGTCAGCCCTACGGGCTCGAGCCCGTTTAACTGGAGGCACCCGCGTGGATGTTCCCACTTGCTTCGTGGGTAAGGAGAGAGCGGTGAATAATCTCGAAAAAAAAATAAAAAAGCAGAGAGCGGTGAATGATCTGAGCCGTTGATGCAGTCAGACCCGACCTTTCTGTACTGTGGAGTGACACGTCCAGCCAATCAAAACACAAAGGTCCCAAAAGAGAAACGATACTGCAACACCCCAACTACACCTCCAAACACACTGTTTTGAGGGTGTTGTAATACGTGCTTTATAAATAAAATAATTATAATAATATTATAACAATTTTATCTGTAAAGCACGTAGACAACACCTCCAAAGCACAAGTGTGTTTGGGGGTATGGTCCAGAGTGTTGCTCTATCATTCCTCGATCCGAAAATTATACTCCCTCCGAACCAGTAGAGATGGCCCTTTGAACTTTTTTCTAGTTAAACTAACACTTTGACCATGATTATTTATAAATTTATAATTAAAAAAATTATAAATTTTCGAATATCTTAAAAAAATATTTCATGATAAATCTATTTTTATTAATATCACATCATAATTAAATATATCTTTTCATAAATTTATGATCAAACATAAAAAAATTGACCAAAAAAAAGTTAAATGGGTCATCTCTAATGGTTCGGAGGGAGAAAACGAAAAAGTAGCATAAAATGATTGATAATAATATACTCCCTCAGTTCCACAAGAGTGTTCTCAATTTGCCATTTTCGTCTGTCCCACATGAGTGTGCTTATTCCATTTTTAAAAAGGTATCCCTTATACTTTTACTCAACATTTTCAACTAATTTACAACAATACCAAGAATGGCATACACCATTTATCCTTTAATTAATCAACAACAATAATTAACATACTCGAGCCCTCTCTACTCAAATCCACTACTACTTAACTTTTATTAAAACGCATATCCAAAAAGAGTGAACACGTTATTATGAGACTCAGGAGTATATTGTTTAAAATTATGTAAGTGATAAATGTGTCCAAAAAGAAACAATACATCTTAATTGGAACCGCAAGAAAAAGAATTCAACTCATCTTAATCGGAACCACGGGAGTACATATTCAGATGATGTATAAGAAAGGGGTCATGAGTGCAATAATAAATAATTAAAAGGTACCCAAATAAATAAATGCATGTCAAAATATAATTCTTATTATAAAATTGAATATATAGAAAATAAAGAGTATACAAAAAATAGATTATTATGCGTAATTGAGAAAATTATTAAATTAGTCTCGTATGTGGGACCAATTGGCAAAAAAAAACCATCTGTCTCTGGCGGACCAAAAAACCCACATCTCCCCCCTACTTTAGCCAGTTTAGTCCTCCGTCGCCGGCCGGAGTATTTTCCGGCCACCGGAGCTGACGTGGACGACACGTGGCTGACACGTGGCAAAAAAAAATATAAAAACCTGAATAATATAAAAAAAATCTAAAAAAATTAAAAAATCTGGAATAATAAAAAACCTAAATTTAAAAAATTTAAAAAATCTAAAAATATTTAAAAAAATTTAAAAAAAATTTAAAAAATTTAAAATCTAAAAAAAATTAAAAAAATATATAAAAACCTAAATAATATAAAAAATCTAAAAAAAATTTAATTTTTAATTTAATCTAATAATAGAACCTAAATTTTTTAATTTTTTTAAATTTTTTTAGGTTTTTTAATATTCCAGATTTTTTATTTTTTTTAGATTTTTTTATATTATTTAGGTTTTTATATTTTTTTTTTGCCACGTGTCAGCCACGTGTCGTCACGTCGCCTCATGGCGGAAAATACTCTACGGACGGAGGATTAAATTGGCTAAAGTAGGGGGGAGATGTAGGGTTTTTTGGTCTGCCGGAGACAGATGGAGTTTTTTGGCCAATTGATCCCACATACGGGACCAATTTAATAATTTTTTCATGCGTAATTTTAATTAATAATTGAATTCTTATTTATAAAAAATTACAGATAATATGAATAAATTATAATATAACACATGTTGCGTTTACAAGAATAATTTATCTATTGCGGCTTTGCTGAAGTATTTACTATAATTGTTTCAGAAATTTTCCAGGATTTTGCATTTTATGAATTACCGGTAAAAATTTATTGTGACACTTAATATTTACTATTATTATTTTTAAGAATTAACCGAATTTTACATTAATGTACCGTACCATTCTAGGTACCACAGAGTGTATGATATAATGCAGTTCAACGTGTTTTAGCATCAATGTTATAAAATCTACTGTCCGGATGGGCAGCTCAACTGGTTCCTGGGTAGCAGATTGCTACAATGTTATAAAACCTACTTGCCCTCAGGGGCATAACCTAGTGGTTAAGGCTGAGATGACGTGGGATATCATCCCCGAAAACCGCGGTTCGATTCTCGTGTGGTGCAGTTTCCTCACCTTGATGTGGAGGATCACGGTCAGATCGCGGCCCTCTCGCCGATTCTCGCCACTGCAGACATCCCTCGTTTATCTCCTGCAGGACCGAGGGGCCAACGGTCCTGTGAGGGAGCTCACTCCCTCAACAAAAATGTTATAAAACCTACTTTTTTTTTGATACCGGCGCCCAAGCCTTACACTGACTAGTCATCGGATAACAATGGCCCCACAAGATCGCTACCGCTTAAATCGCGAGATGTATCCGGCTCCTGTGTTCTTAAATATCCTCAACTATCGCGCATGCGAGTCGCCCTCCAAGTGATTGCCCACGCCGACCCTCCCAAATCCAACCGCAGTGCTCCCACCGAGATCCTGGCCTCCCACACTGTCGCCAGCTCTCAATATTTAATTATTACACCTGCATTCGGATCCGGAGGCAGCCTAACCCTGGGTTAAAGTAAGAAGTATCGGCCTTGGTAAATTCAATTCCAAATTGTTGCGAATGGGAATTTAACCTACTTTTATAACAAGGCAGTTGGTTATAAAACCTACTTTTATAACAATGTATAAAATCAACCGACAATTATCTATTCATGTCTCATTCTTGTGGCATATCATCAAATACTCCAGCCGTCTTAAATATATATATATATATATATATATATAGTCCATTTTCGAATTGCACAAAAATTACTAAATAGTATTGAAAAAGTAAATTACAATTGCATAAGAATTAATAAATTTGTATTGGAAAAATAAAAATTACAACAAAAATTTCTATAAGTCCATTTGTAAATGAGTACAAGTCATAATTTTTTTTTTTTTTTTCAACATATAGATGGATATAATTGTAAATGCACGCAATAAATGATATTACCTCGGTCATAAATTTATTTTTATCTTTCTTTTCGATATATCTCCCAAACACTAAATAACTCAACACTACATTAGTGTGTGAACCCTTCTCCACTTAAACAATAGTAATATAAAAGATATGTTCGTCACCGCTAAAGCTTAATATTTTGTATAAAAATAGTATACTTTAGAAGAATGATTGAATGTGATATTTGGATAAATTGTATAAGTATTTATGGTGAATATGGGGAAATTAAAATCTAGAATGTATTGATAGTGAATGTATGGTGGATAGTAGAAATAAAAACCAAACAACACTGAATTGATTGTGAAAAAATTAATATGTTAAAGCTGCTAAAAATATTTTTTCTTTTTGCTCAAGCTACCTCTGTGTTTCATATTTAATTAATTTTTCATTTTTTTCGAGTTGAACTTTGACAATAATATCTCTGTCAAAATATAATGATAAACAATATTAGCTATAAAAATATTTCTTAGTGCCAATCTAGCAACATAACTTTTGTAAACTTTGTTATTATTTTCTATGAAATAATCTATGGTGAATTCAACATGTAAAAGACAAAACATCAATTAATATGAAATGCAAGGAGCATATGCTACTTTCGTTTCTTATTAATTGATGTTTTGATGTGAATCGAGATATTATGAAGAATCCGGATGAGGACTTGAGCATGTCGACTGGACCAATAACGAGGTCTCGATCAAAGAAGTTCAAAATAATTTATCGACACTCGTCATTGATATGTTTAAAAATAACTATGTTATTATCAAAGACAACAAATTCGTGCGTAGTATCGAAGTTGTTGAACAATAAGTTTTTCGTTTATTTTATCTTGGTGTATTTTAATTTGAGTTGTATTTATTGAGTTGTATTTGTTATATTTTGAATTGTATATAATCGAGTCATGTAATATTAAAGTCGACGACGATCGGAAAAGACGAACAAACAAATAAGGATGCAAATTCTCGCGCGTAAGGCTGACACGCAGTAGTCTCGTATTTTGTCCATAACTTACTCGTCCGAAATCCGATTCAGGTGATTCAAGTGGCTATGGAAAGCTAAGAAGGAGATCTACAAATCTTATGAAGACCATAGGATCAAATTCGAAAACATTGGAGCCCAGAAATGACAAAACCTACAGCATCAGATTTATGGTGACTTGTTTGTCCTTGTTTTCATACCTTAAAGTCTTGGTCTTTGATACTTTGTTCCCCTAAATATGTGTTGACTGACTTTGTATCAGATTTTAAGAACTTTGAATGTGGATTTTTCTATTTTGTAGTTTTCTTAGTTGTTTCCTTGTTCACACTAGAGTTAGGTGTAAGATTTTGGCTATAAATAGCCTTGAAGTTTCATTGTAAGAGGACACCAAAGATTTTATGAAATTTGAGAGTGTTTGTATTAACAAACTTTTGTGAGTGCTGTAATACCCGGTTATATTTCAGTAATTGTCACTGTCGGATTATTCACTCATTAATAATCAGCCATCATTCATGATTCATTCATTGTATTCACCGTTCAGAGTAATTCGTATCGTGTATCCATTTTTTTTCCGTCTTTCTACCCGGTTGGAGGATCGAACCGTATTCATCACCTATGTCATCGTTGTAGCTGGCTGTGTGTGAGGAGTAGCGCACGCTACGTACTCTTCTTAGCGCGCGCTAATTGAGTACGGGTAGCGCACGCTAATGTGGTTCAGGCCTGCAGTCCAGGAGGCACTGGACTGCAGTCGAGTTGTAGTAGCGCACGCTACGAATGGTAAGTAGAGCACGCTAGTAAGTTTGGATAGCGTACGCTATACAGTGTGTGTAGCACGCGCTAAGGCCAATCAGGCAGAGTCTAGTGGGTACTGGACTGATTTGAAATAATTCATAGCGCACGCTATGAGTAGATTTTAGCGTACGCTAATGGTGTAGTAGCGCACGGTGAGTTTTGGGTGTAGCGTACGCTATCGCGAGCAGATCAGAGAACAGGAGGTTCTGGATTTCAGTTACTGGGCATCAGATATTCAGTTAGCGCACGCTAACATTATGGGTTAACGTACGCTAACGAGGCAGTCAGAGCTCACTGGACTGTCCGGTTAACCCGTTAGCGCACGCTACATATCAGGTCATAGCATGCGCTAAACTGGAATAGTATAAATAGGACAGTCAGACCATGTTTCGTCATTTATCATTTCTCACTTCGTTTTTGGGCGATTCCGGGCGTTTTCGGGCGTTTTGGAAAAATCTCTTCGAGCTGCACTCACCTATCATCATCTTCAAGCTTATGAGTTGGATTAATCATCATTTCATCTTCCCCAATACGTCAAATCAAGGTAATGACTTCTTGGATCTAGAATTTCGAATTTTTTGGTTTTTCCTTCCGATCTCTTCGTGTAAGCTTGCTATTATGTTGGAATATGTTAGATATGGATTATCTACCTTGGATATATGTATTCCTACGGATTTATTGATATGTTTTTCGGTTTTGATAAATATTTGGAGAATTAATCAAGAACCTTTGATGTTGACTTTGGTTATTTTTGGGGGTTTCCGTTTATAGTTGTCGTAACTTCGAGTTGTGGTTTCCTATTGGAATATTGATATCATTGAAGGTGTTTTGTTGGATTGAACTACTCATTTTGGAGTTGGTTTCGATATATTTGGGATTTGGTTATAACCAAGGATTGATGTTCGCTAAGTGGTTGTTTGAATGCCTCAATGAGTTTGGATATTGTTGTATCGGCCTTTGAGTTAGTCGTAATTCATGCTTGATACGTATATTGAGCGGATTATTGGTAATTGTGTTTCAAGGTTGTTCGAGCGACCGACATCTCATTGTAGGACGTTTATTCGAGGAAGGATATTCTTCACCGATGTTGTGTAAGTAAATTCTTACTCGGTTAAAAGGATACTCATTCCTTTTGTTGTTGTTCATTCATAATCATAATTCATTCATAATGTATTAACCGTATTGAGACTTGTAATTGTCAAATAATCATTTCATTCACGAGGAACGACGGTTCCAATCATTTCAATGAGCTATCATTCATTTCATTATTATTTCATCTCGGTGAGTCACTCTTGACCCTTGTCGGATTATTATTCATTAATACTCCTCATGGTCATTCTTGTTCATATGACCTTCTGGGTTCATATTGCGTGGCTGAGTGGGGATGTGTGGAATTTTTAGTCGGGCACATGATAGTCATGTGATCGGGTTCACCGACACAATGGACTGTGCACACGGTAACATACCTCCGTGAGACTAATTAAGTACAAGGGCGGGTGTGTCCGGACACTCGTCTTGTGCACTTGCACATACCATTACGGGCGTACTATGATGCCCCTCTTCAGTTTAATTTCATAATTAAGATATGTCATGATTGTGTTTATTCAACTCTTGAGGATTGTTGTTCTGTGTAACTGACCCCATTGGGGGATGTTGTTTTCAGGTCATGGCAAGGCTAAGGCACGGGAAGAGAACGTTGACGGCGAGGAGTCCCAATGATACTAGTAGGAGCCCCAGTCCTTTCAGTCATTCATGTTTTCTTCATTTTATTTCCGCTGCAGATTTCCGTTTGGATGTTCATTTTCATTCGGTGTTGTATATTTTATCTTCATATAAAATATAATTGCATTCTGTATTTTCCTGGGTGTGTTGTACTTGAAACTCCTCATCGGAGTAATTAATGATATAATTTGTTCGGTACTACAATTATATTACTTAATTCATTAATTTTCATTCGCCTAGTGGGTCCCAGTCGGGGGTCTACGACACTGTAATATTCGCCTAGTTTGGGGTGTTACAAGTGTTTTCTCGTTTTGTCGAGTATGTCTCCAAAACATCCCTTGTGTGATTCATATACTTATCAAGTGCAATATTGTTAGTATTTATATCCCACCCCTTCCGAGTTGCTACGGCGTGTCACGTAGAGGTTTGGAAGTAAAGCCCCATTTTGCTTATTTTGAAAACATCCTAGGAACGAATTCATCTAGCGGTGTCGGTTACCATGGCGTGTCGTGTGGGGTCGCATCAGTTGGTATCAGAGCTCGGTTATTCCAAAACTAAGTGGTATCATCTATTTTCCCTCATTACCATAATCTTCCTATCTTACCATCCTATCATTTCCTTCATCTTCTAAATCTTCCATCTTCTTCACACATATAAAAAAAATATAAGTGGTGAAGGTTTTGATTGTTTTTTATAAATCTTCAAGCCAAGACCAGGGAAAGAACTTGTTCCTTAGCCTTCGGGCGTCTGGTGATTTTAGGCTTGCGGATCGAATATCAAATATCAATCCATTCATTTCATTACTAAAAAAAACTAGTGATCGGCTTCGTTCCGTCCGTGCTGTAAAAAAAAATTACATCAAAAAGGAAGAAGAGAAGAACGAATTTTGATCGATCATATCAAACAATTATCATACTTTCGTTCCGTTCCATATTCTAAATTATTCTAAAATATTTTGCTCCCATCCTTCCATTTTTTTTCTTATCGTCATTTCACAATCTTTGGGGGATCGTGAGATTTGAGTTCTTTCAAGAAGAAACTTGATTTGAATCACCTAAAATCACCTTGTAAGTTGTGTGGAAAAAATCCAAAAAAAAAATTGTGAGGAATTAAGAAAAAGCCAAACGAGAGATACACGAGTGTGAGCGACCGAGCGATACACGTGAGGATCTTGTGAGGAGATTTTCTTGAAAAGAAAAAGAAAAAGAAAACAAGAAAAAAATGTCAGGAACTGAAGGAAACGAGCAAAATCTTATCCTTCAAAATATTGTACAACAACTTGCTCAAATAGTCGGAAGACTAGATAAGCAAGAGAAAACCATTGCTACTCTCACGAAGGGTAGAGAAGAGGAGCCCGTACGAAGGGGACCGGAACCCATTCGATTTGGAGGCTATGATGATGAAAATTCGATGAATTCCGAGGAGGAAACTCCGAGGTTTGTACATCGAGGAGGGCGAGGAGGACGAGGAGGAAGGAGAGAATATGAAGGAAGGCGAGAAAGATATGTCAGAGACGAGGAGGACCGGAATATGGGAAATATCAAAATGAAAATCCCATCTTTCGAAGGGAGAAGTGATCCGGACACATATCTCGATTGGGAAAGGAAGTTGGAGACCATTTACTTTTGCCACAACTATTCCGATGAGAAGAAAATGAGGTTAGCAAAAACCGAATTTTCAGAATATGCGAGCATTTGGTGGGACCAACTTGTGATGGAGAGAAGGAGGAGTCGGGAGAGACCAGTTAGCGGTTGGTAAGAATTGAAGGTTGTTATGTGGAAAAGATTTGTTCCTAATTACTATCTTAAGGAACTATTTTCTCGCTTACAATCTTTAAAACAAGGCTCGAGAAACATTGAAGATTTTCGAAAGGAAATGGAGATGTTGATGATCCGGGCTAATGTTCGGGAATCGAGAGAGGCCACCATGGCGAGGTTTTTACACGGGATGAGAGACGATATAGCTAAAGAAGTCGACAAACAACACTTTATTGAATTCGAGGACATGGTATATGCGGCGGTAAAAATCGAGCGGAACTTACGAAGAGGGAGCAACAACAACTATTCCACGGGATACTCTACTCCTTGGAAACAACAATCTCAAGTAAGTTCAGACAAATTTAAAAATTTTGATAACAGAGAAGGGAGTGTCTTGAAAGGAAAGTTTGAAGTTGGGAGTACTAGCAAACCAAAATTTGATGGGAAGCCTAAACCCGTCGAAAGCACCCAAAGGAGAAATCGGGACATCCAATGCTATAAGTGCCAGGGTCATGGACATATAGCATCCGAATGCACCAACAAACGGGTGATGGTACTTCGGGATGGGGAGATTGAAACGGAAAGCGGAAAATAAGAAGAAGAAGAGACAAGAGAGATGGAGAGTGATGACGAGACGTATGAGTATGCACCCGCACTTGTTGTTCGAAGGGTGTTAAGTTCTCAAGCAAAAGAGGAGGAAGGTAACGAACAAAGAGAAAATCTATTTCACACACGTTGTTTTATTAAAAATAAATATTGTAGTGTGATAATAGATAACGGGAGTTGCACTAATGTCATTAGCGCTATGCTAGTGGCAGAACTCGATCTTCCAACAAGAAGACACCCTACACCGTATCGTTTACATTGGCTAAATGATTGTGGGGAAGTTCGAGTTAATAAACAGGTACTTGTGGCTCTCACCATCGGAAGATATCAAGACGAAATCCTATGTGATGTCGTTCCGATGCATGCTTGTCATATCTTATTGGGAAGACCATGGAATTTTGATCGAGATGCTACTTTGAACGGAAGGAAAAATTGTTACTTATTCGAGAAGGACGGAAAGAAAATTACCTTAGTTCCCATGATTAAGGTACAAATACAAGAAGATCAACTTCGTCTTGAAAATGAAGTTGAAGGAAAATCGAGAAAAGAAAAGGAAAAGAAAAATGAAAAAAAGCGAGAAAAATGAAAAAAAGCGAGAAAATGAAAAAAAATGAAAAAAAAATAGAAAAATTAAAAAAATGAAAAAAAGAAAGAAAAAGAAAATTTGAGAAAATGCATGCTTGTAAGTGCAAAGGAACTTGAAGAAGATATCAAGGAAAATGCACCCATGTACTTGATTATTTTCCGAAAAGTTTGCACTACTACTAACCCCAGGAACCGGATAATTCCGAGTTCTATTGAATCTTTATTGCAAGAATTTGTTGATGTTTTTCCTGAAGAACTACCTGCAGGGTTGCCACCAATCCGAGGGATTGAACATCAAATAGACTTTGTGCCCGGTGCGGTTATTCCAAATAGACCGGCATACCGACACCACCCAGAAGAGACCAATGAAATCCAAAGATAAGTCGAGGAGTTTTTAAGTCTTGGGTATATCCGGGAGAGTCTAAGTCCTTGTGCCGTTCCTATCATCGTCGTGCCAAAGAAAGATGGAACGTGGAGAATGTGCACCGATTTTCGAGCGGTAAATAATATCACGGTTAAGTATCGACACCCTATTCCAAGGTTAGATGATATGTTAGATGAATTACATGGTTCATTTGTTTTCACTAAAATTGACCTAATGAAAGGATATCACCAAATTCGTATGAAAGAAGAAGATGAATGGAAAACGGCTTTCAAAACTAAATACGGATTATACGAATGTTTGGTAATGCCATTTGGACTAACGAACGCACCAAGTACTTTTATGAGATTAATGAATCATGTTTTACGTGCATATATCGGAAAATTCGTTGTTGTATACTTTGATGATATACTTATTTACAGCAAAAATATTGAAGAACATGTTGAACATTTAAGATCAGTGCCGGTCCTGTGCCTGACGGTGCCCTAGGCGGAAATTTAAAAACAGTCCCTCAAAATTGAGAAAATATGCAAAAGCAACGCAAAAATAATGGACTGTGAAGATTAAAATTAAGTTAACACTTGAAAAAATAATTTATTCTAACTCTTTGAGTTCTATTAATTATAATTTATATTATTTGCTTTGTAAATATTATTTTTGAATTCTCGATTGAAAAGTATCTAATTTAATAACAAATACATTTAACTCATTATAACTAACCCAAAAAACGATTCCTACATTGTTTCTGTATTTAATGTTAAAATAAATAAAAAGAATGGTGTGATTTTCCGTACTTGTTCAATTATTTTAAAGTACAATAAAAATAATATTTTTTTATTATTGAATGAATAACAACTGGAAAAGAATATATATATTTTTGCAAACAATGTATATTAGAAAACAAATAAAGCAGATGACAAAATAGAATGAAAATTAAAATAAAAAGTGGAAGGCCCCATTATAAATATATATTAGAAAAGAATATTTATTTCTTGTATGTATATTATAAAACAAATAGAAGTAGATAACAAAACGTAAGAAAAATAAAAAGTAAAAGATGAGCTATTATAAAAATATATATCAGAGTCTGGCGTGGGTCGATCTCAAGATCAATGACTTTTAAAACATCTAATTTACCATTGCACTAAAATTAGTTTTTTGTTTATCTCTACTAATAATTATGTATAGTAAGAAATTAAAAAAAAAATGGGCCCCTAAAAATTTTGGGCCCTAGGCACAGGCCTCTTGGGCCTATGCCCAGATCCGGGCCTGTTTAAGATTTGCTTTAATTACCTTGAGAAGGGAACAATTATATGCTAGTCTTAAGAAATGTACTTTTTGCATGAATGAAGTTATTTTTCTTGGATATGTCGTTAGTGCTGACGGCATAAAAGTTGATGAAGAAAAGGTTAAGGCTATTCGAGAATGGCCTAGACCGACGAACGCGTCCGAGGTAAGAAGTTTTCATGGCCTAGCAGGGTTTTACCGACGCTTCGTAAAAGATTTTAGCACAATTGCAGCCTCATTAAACGAACTTGTCAAGAAACATGCTAAGTTTAATTGGGGAAATGAACAAGAAAAAGCATTTAACACTGTGAAAGATAAATTGTGCACCGCACCTGTTTTAGCATTACCTGATTTTTCTAACACTTTTGAAATTGAGTGTGATGCTTCAGGAGTAGGAATTGGAGCAGTATTAATGCAGGGAAAAAGGCCGATAGCCTATTTTAGTGAGAAACTTGGAGAAGCTACATTGAATTACCCGACCTATGATAATGAATTGTATGCTTTGGTTCGAGCCCTACGTACGTGGCAACACTACCTATGGCCTAAGGAGTTCGTGATTCATACTGATCATGAATCCTTAAATGCATCTCAAAGGACAGGGTAAATTGAGCAAGAGATATGGCAAGTGGTTAGAAGAAATTGAATCCTTTCCTTACATCATCAAATACAAACAAGGTAAGGAAAACATTGTCACCGACGCTTTGTCAAGAAGATATGTATTACTCAATACACTTTCTTGTAAACTTTTGGGATTTGATTTATTGAAAGAAGCATATGAGGGGATAAAGATTTCCATGATATTTATGTTTCTTGCGAGAAAAAGGGTGTAGAAAAATTTTATCAGGATAATGGATTCTTGTTCCGTGAAAATAAACTTTGCATTCTCTTTTGTTCATTACGGGAATTATTGGTAAAAGAAGCACCTAGTGGAGGTCTAATGGGACATTTCGGAATTGCTAAAATTTACGAAATATTGCATGAACATTTCTTTTGGCAAAAAATGAAACATGATGTTTTTAAAGTTGTAAATTCATGCATTGTTTGTAGGAAAGCAAAATCACGAGTGTTACCGTTTGTATATGATACTCCCGGTACCTTCCGAACCTTGGGTCGATCTTTCTATGGACTTTGTATTAGGATTACCAAGGGCGAAATCCGGTTGTGACTCCATTTTTGTTGTAGTTGATAGATTTAGCAAAATGGCACACTTCATTGCATGTCATAAAACGGACGACGCCACGCGTATTGCTAATCTATTCTTCAAAGAAATTGTTCCTTTGCATGGTATGCCCAAAAACATCGTATCCGATAGAGATACCAAATTTTTGAGTCATTTTTGGAGTCTTATGGACAAAATTGGGGACGAAATTGCTTTATTCTACAACATGTCATCCCCAAACCGAGGTAACCGAACGCTTGGTCAATTGTTGCGAACTATTTTTAACAAAAATTTGAAAAATTGGGAAACATCTTTACCATTTATCGAGTTTGCCTATAATCGAACCGTACATTCTACTACGACATTTTCGCCATTTGAAATCGTGTATGGTTTTAATCCAATAACTCCTTTAGACTTGTTGCCTATTCCAATAGACGACATGACTTGATGGCAAGAAAAAGGCGGAAATGGTAAAGCAATTACATGCCAAAGTTCGTGAACAAATTGAGAAACGCAACGAACACAATGCAAGGATGAAGAACAAGGGACACAAACAAGTACTCTTTGAACCAGGTGATTGAGTTTGGGTTCATTTGAGGAAAGAATGATTTCCCATTCAAAGAAAATCGAAGCTGATGCCAATGGGAGATGGACCGTTCCAGATCTTAGAGCGGATTAACGACAATGCCTATAAAGTAGATCAACCTGGTGAGTATAATGTTTCCACTACTTTCAATGTCGCTGACTTAAGTCCTTTTGAAATTTCAGATTCGAGGACGAATCCTTTTGAGGAACGGGGGAATGATGTGAATCGAGATATTATTAAGAACCCTGATGAGGACTTGAGCATGCCGACTGGACCAATAACGAGGTCTCGATCAAAGAAGTTCAAAAATAATTTATCGACACTCGTCATTTATCGAAGTTGTTGAACAATAAGTTTTTCGTTTATTTTATCTTGGTGTATTTTAATTTGAGTTGCATTTATTGAGTTGTATTTGTTATATTTTGAATTGTATATAATCGAGTCATGTAATATTAAAGTCGAAGACGATCGGAAAAGACGAACAAACAAACAAGGATGCAAATTCCCGCGCGTAAGGCTGACATGCAGTAGTCTCGTATTTTGGCCATAACTTACTCGTCCGAAATCTGATTCAGGTGATTCAAGTGGCTGTGGAAAGCTAAGAAAGAGAGCTACAAATCTTATGAAGACTAGAGGACCAAATTCGGACCCATTGGAGCCCAAAAATGACAAAACCGACAGCATCAGATTTATGGTGACTTGTTGTCCTTGTTTTCACACCTTAAAGTCTTGGTCTCTCTGACTTTGTATCAGATTTTAGGATCTTTGAATGTTGATTTTTCTATTTTGTAGGTTTCTTAGTTGTTTTCTTGTTCACACTAGAGTTAGGTGTAAGATTTTAACTATAAATAGCCTTGAAGTTTCATCGTAAGAGGACACCAAAGATTTTATGAAATTTGAGAGTGTTTGTATTAACAAAACTTTGTGAGTGATTTCTTGTTTTGTTGAGTGTGTCTACAAAACATCTCTTGTGTGATTCATATACTTATCAAGTGCAATCTTGTTAGTATTTATATCCCACCCCTTCCGAGTTGCTACGGCGTGTCACGTAAAGGTTTGGAAGTAAAGCCCCATTTTGCTTATTTTGGAAACATCCTGGGAACGAATTCATCTACCGTGTCGGTTACCATGGCGTGTCGTGTGGGGGTCGCATCATGTTTTGACTTTTTTAAATTGAATTTTAACTATAGATTATCTCATAAAATTTACAAAAATTATATTGCTAGATTCACATTAAAATATATTTTTATAAAAATATTTTTTCATAATTTTTGCCATTATATTTTGAGAGATATATTAATGTCAAAATTCAAACTGAAAAAACAAGAAAATAAATTAATATAAAATAGAGGTAGCATATAATAATCAGAGATATATTAATGTCAAAATTCAAATTGGAAAAACAAAAAAATCAATTAATATAAAATAGTGGTAGTATATAATAATCACATACTTATATAATTATTAGTATTAGTATTAGTATTGTATGTATAGCATTTCATAATATTTATACTTCCCTCACTCAAATAAAAATTTGGTATTCGCCCCATCAATCTAAATAGTGGCTCCGCCTAACATGATAATTCAGATAACCTCTTGAACTCGGTATTCACCTGGGCAAAACTGAACAAATACATGTACCGACACTGAAAATGCCCGGTTCATGGTGTGATCGGAGAAGAAGAGAAAGAAGAACTCAACACCATGAATGTTTTTTTTTTGTTTCTTCTGAAATTCAGTACAGGATGCAAACTTGCATCGAATAAATGTACATAATCTGGGTTCTGCATTCAACAGCAGAACAGGTATACACTGTTGATGGAGAAGATAAAACAGCCGTACCAAATTCTCGTTGTATGTTACAGCTGATACGAGAATGGACAATTTTTTAGAACCCGAGGGTTTTTAAAACGCTAATATAGCGAATTTATTAGACATAGATGAGCTGACACAACTATGCTCGGTTTAATCTATATAAGAAAGGAGTAGCTTCGACAGGAGTTCCATAGACATAAAAAAGGTTGACCATCGACTAAAAACTGTGAAAACTAAACTCTTGTGAATTCAAGCAACCAAACTTTTGATGCTCGACAGCTTACGAAAGCGTAAAAATGAGATAGACAAACTATAAATGCAAGAAGCTTCCCAAATAAAATAAACAAAACACTTTCACTACCTTACTAGTAAGATAGTAAGGCTGCATCAAACTTACCAGCAGGTGGACCAAAGAAGGCTTGCTGATTGCAGGAGGTCCAGCTGAAGCTCACTTCAAAATACTCATCAAGAATCCAGATGTATTTCAATGTTCAACTAAACAGGCGCGAGCTACAGTGAAACTTGACTTCAGAGTGAATACTGGGTGGATCGAGTAGCTTACAGCTAAAAGTAGGTGAAGCTACAGTGGAACTTGACTTCAGAGTGAATACCGGGTGGAGCGAGTAGCTTACAAAAATGAGTTGAGAAATGAAGATACTGGAAAATGCAATCCGAAACTTACATAAATAATAATTTGGGAAATAAAATTGTATTAGAGAAATATAACCGAAAAAAAGTAAAAATAAAAAATAACCGAAAAACAGCATTGTGTATGCTTGGGGATAAGGGGATTGTGGAGAAGTGTTTGGGGAAAGAAAAAATCTACCGTGTATATATTGGGAAAATAGTGTATTAGATTCTTAGTAGAAAATTACATTGGAAAACAATGTTTATTCTTCTACAGCAGCACGCATTTATATTTACATCCTCCATAATCTTTGCAGGCATAGAACAATATTTACCAAGTCATCAGCCTAAGGTTAAAAGGAAAAGAAACAAAAAAAAAAAAAAAGGGTTCCCCTGAATGTAAGCTACATACTGCAGAATTTGTAATTGATTCAAGTACAAGGCTACAAGCTCACTAGGGGAACTGATATGCTAATAGCCCATATTCAATAATCTTAAAAAAGATGCAGGCATAAACAGAATAAGGTACGTAAACAGGGAAGATATAATGAAAACAAACTCAAAACTTTCACACAAAACGGACTTGAAAAATCGAAACCAATATAAAACTACCAAAATAAACTGCGAGTACTACCAGCAATGCCGAACAAAAATAAACGTTAAACAGCTGCGTTGCATAGAAGGAAGAATGTCAAGACAAGACCTCAGAAATCGAGGACAACCAAACCCGGAACGAATCACTTCAGAGAAAATAGAATGCCCATTGTTATATAAGCTAAATCATCAAATCACTGTCCCATATAACAGAAACACAACCCAGAAGTTTATAAGTGCACATATACTTCCTAACTAGCATCATCAAGTTTCAACTCTACCAAAGTACAGCAACTCGAAAAAGGAAGACAAGCATCACTGCCCCTTCTCTTCCCTCTCCCGATTCCACTGCTCGATCCTTGCCCTGCGTTCCTCACTGCCTTCCCTTACAGGACTCCTGCTCCTCCTTGGACTCCCTCCATGCCTTCTCCTTTCACTTTCATACCTTCCCCCATGCCTCCTACTACCACCTCGGTGGTCCCGCCTCTCATAATCCCTACCCTTATCCCTCTCTCTATCTCGCCTATGGTGATTCTGTGTGGGACTAGCGCTCCGGCTTCGGCTCCTAGTCCCCCAGTATCTACCGTTGTTGTTGTGCCTTCCAAACAGCCTTCTCCTGAGCTCCCTACCGATCATCTTAACATGCATGAAATTGCAATACCCGCCACGATTACAGCTATTCTCCTCGTACTGCCTGCAGGTAGCCTCGCGGAAATCCGTCACCGGCGAGAAGTCGGCGATGATCGGACGGCCGGAGTAGAACCTCCCCTGCAGGGCGCCGAGAGCGGCTGCGGCCTGGTCCTCCTCCTTGAACTGGGCGTAGACGTTTCCGATCATGTGGTCGGCGAGGTTGTCGCAGACGTTGAGGCTCTCGATCTCGCCAAATTTTCTGAGCTCCTCGTAGATGTCCTCGAAGAAATCCTCGAAATGCTCCTGGATCTTGTCGGGCTCGATGGGCTGCCCCTGGGCGTCGACGCCGGGGGTGATCATGTCCGGTCGCTGGTACATGTTTGAAAGCAGGAGCGTCGGAGATATAGTGGGGCGGTTGTGGAGGCGCGAGCAGCGGTCTCCGTGGCGGCAGGCGCCGATCTTGAAGTAGAATGGGCAATTGACGCGGTCTTTCTCGGTTCCGAATATGGAGGCCAAGTGCTCCGCCATTGTTTATGGAGTGAAAAATGTTTGCTGAGATTTTTGAGAATGTGAAGAAAATGATTTGTGCAGGGGTTTGAGACGGTGACAAAACCCTAATTTAATTGTTGCCAAGAATAGAATGGAAAAGGGATTAACGAGCACAGGGAAGAAAGGTGGAACTGGAACTGACAAAAATACCCCTCCCACTATTTTATAGTTGTACTTAATTCCTATTATTGGCTATAGACATTAATACCTACATGCCTACGAATTTTGAATTAAATGTGGCAATATTCGGATATAAAAAATATTACTAGGACATATGATTAATTAACTGGATTATTAAATATCGCTCTCAATTACTAATCACAATCTCTATAAATTATAATTTGCTCATTTAATAAAATCTCACTCTTTCTATTTCACTTTTCTCTTTCACTACTCTCTGTCTACCTCATTTCTCTCTCTCACTACTCTATTTGCCACCGACGGACCACCAACGCAGCAACATCATGTCGGGCTGGCAAAGGAAAAACACCCATAAATTTTCTTTCGCATGCGTCCAAAAAATCCCCCTAAACTATGGGTGGGCGTCGGAGTTTACGTCTGGCCAACTGTTTAGGCGTCTGGGCCAGACGTCTCGCCATTGTCCGACTTCCACCCCGGATGCCTCCGGCAAAGCGGAGGTGGAATTTGTGAACGCCCAACATTTTTCAATATTTATAATAAATAATAAATAAACAATTATAATTATAATTATAATTTTTATAATTAATAATTAATTATGATTCTAATTATGATGTAATTATTATTATAATCAATAATAATTATAATTATTATTTATAATAATTGCTACAAATAATTATAATAATTATTATACGATTCATTATAAATATTAAAATAAATATTATAAATTAAAATAATAATAATTATTTGTAATCATATAATTAGTATAATTAAATAATTAATTAAAATAGTTATTTCAAATAATTATAATTATTCTTTTAATTAATAATTAGTGCTTTGTTACTGTTGGTATCATTACATATATTGTTTAGTAATTATTTTAAAGTTTACAATATATTTCATTTTATCATACATTCCATTTATTTGATATTGTTAATATTTTTTAACAGTGGGTGAGTCGATTGACCTGCATTACTCAGCACTGTATCAAAGGTCTTTCCCCAGACCAGGTGCCAGAAGTTTTGACCATGTTGGAGGAGTATATGAGGGATTGACATTTGGCCAACTGAGTTTTTTTTTTGGCATCTAAAATATTTGTCGAGATATATTTGTCATCACTATAATGTTTATTTGCTTTGCGTATTTTGTATATGATGTTTTAGTAATACTTGACTGTAATATTAATAATAATAATAGTAATAATTACATCGTAGCGACTAATTTATCCCATTGTTCTGTCCTACTCTTATATAAATTCTCCCAACCAACAACATTACTGTCACGGTATGTAAACCAATTAGTCATTATGGGCGGTACACGAAAATTAGGCATTAAACCTAGACGAGCAATTTGTTTGGCAAATTTACTCAGTATGCTCACTTGCCAATGTCCCTTCGGATAGACAATAAACGAGTGATTGTGCATACCCCTTCTCCCAGACAACGGTACGATAATCCAACCACTAGAGTCACTTTGAATATTTCGGAATTAACGAAATATCACACTATAATCAAGGCCGCCACTGTCAAATTCTTCCAATGTAACCTGAAATTTTTAGTTGACAGGAGGTTAATAATAATTCCAATAATACTGATACTAAATTTCTAAATGATGCAAAAAGAGCAGGCGTCCGAAAATTCTGCCTAAACCATGGTGCAGGCGCTCGGAATTTCCGCCTGTGCCATGGTACAGGCGTCCACGGTAAACGCCCGAACCATGGTGCAGTTGCCCAGAGTTTCCGCCTGAGTCATGATACAGGCGTCTGCGGTAAATGCCTGCGCCACGGTTCAGGCGTCTTGATTTAACGCATACACCATGGTGCAGAGGGAAATCCTGGACGTATGTCCCATGGCATAGGCGTTTTTTAAACGCCCGCGTCATTTCCACCGAAAAAGAAATAAATTTACCTTAGGAGACGTCGACAGTGCGTTTTCGCGGTTGTGGAATGGTGGCCAAATATATTGGTGATGATAGTTTGGAATGTTTGATTGTTTTGGGTGGAAAAAATGAAAAAGAGAAAATATCAAGTAAATATGAATAGGGTAAAAGCGTAATTTTGAAGGACGGTGACTAGTAATTGAGGACGGTGTTCAGTAATAGCCATTATTAAACACGAATCAGAATTTTTATTTTCAAAAGTTACCCTTCTTTTTTGTAAAAATACATTTGTAGGATATGTGTGATTTAGAACATTAAATACGTTTTCTTATTCTTATAATTTTTACGTCCTCATATTTTGTGGTGGTGTTTTTTTGGTTGTTTACGTATTTTGGTTCCATATTTGTTTCTATATATTTTCTTTGTTGCATTTGCTCTTTTTATTATTTAGGTTTTACAGAAATAATATTATAATTATAGTAGTGTTCATGTTTCCTTTATATTATTTTTTAACTCTAGTTGTGCTCGATCTTCCGCTGCTTAGTTTTCAGGAAAAGAACCATCATTTCGGGATAATAAAAGTACATATAGGAAATAATCGTAAAACACCAGAAAAATAATTTTTTTGGGTGGAATATAATTTTTTTTTCTTTTTTGGCATAAAAAGTCACGCATATTTCACATATTTCATCTTCCATGTGGAATGTCTGTGGTTATGGTAGCCTTTTTCCTCATATTTCACAATCCCTCTTGGCTCTTCATAGCTTCCACAATATCACAACCAAACAAATCTCGGAAATACACAATGTTGGGATATTAAAGGATCATTATAGTGAATTATCGATGATTTGAGAGAAAAATATTTATTCTATTATCACTCAAGAATAGAATTACAAACTCACACAATAAAAACTCTCAACCTCACTCAATTATTTTATATCACTCAACCCGGCTACCAAACAAGACCTAACAATTAAGAGGCCGTTTGGGGTGGTTGCGAGTTTTTGGTTTTTGGTTTTAAAAGTCAATTTCAAAACCAAAACATGTTTGGGTAAAATGGTGCTGAATTGGTTTTTTCATTATTTTCGAAACCGTTTTCCATCAAAACACAAAACCAGAAAAAGAGGTTTTATAATTTCAGTTTTTGTTTTAACACCAACACGTCATCACAAACCATCACTTCAACAACCACTGACCACCAATCTGATCGCTGCCGACCACCACTCCGGCCACCGCCAACCACCACTTTGCTACCACCGACCATCACTCCGGCCACCACTGACCACTACTTGACCACCATCAACTACCACATTGACCACCGTTTCGACCACTGACCACCACTCTGACCACCGTTCACCACCACCAACCACCACTCCGACTACCACCGACTATCACTCCGGCCACCACCGACCACCACTCTGGCCACCGACGACCACCACTCTGTCCACCTTTAGCTACCACTTTCACCACCACTGGACACCATTCCAGCCATCACTCGACCACCACCCGGCCACCACCGACCACCGTCAACTACCACTTTGACCAACATTTCGACCATCGATCACCACTCGACCACCACTGCAGTCACCGCGACCACCGCTCCGACTACCGTCAACTACCACTTTCACCAAGGACCACCATTTCGACAGTGACTTGACCATCGCTCCGACAACCTCTCCGACCATCGCCAACCACCTCTATAAGCACCACTGGCGATCCCTAACCACCACTCTACCACCGCCAACCACTACTTTGATCACCACCGTCCACCGCCAACTTCCATTTTGATATCACTTTTATGTTCATGTTTTAAACTGTAGTTTTGATTTTTGAAAATTTCTTAACTCAAAACTCAATCTGGTTTTGGTTTCTGAAATTTTTAAAACTCAAAACAGAAACTGGTTTTAGTTTTTGAAAATTTCAAAACATAAAACAGAAAACCACCCCAAACAGGACCTAAGAGAACTATTTCTCTTCTTCTTATTTTTGCTCTCTGCTACTTGATCAACTCTACTTGGTTGATGATTTGAATGCCTTCTACTTCATGGTATTTATAGGCATTTCATTCAACCACCTTGCATACAAACTTCATGACATTAAAAAGTCTTGCCAACCTTTGCCAACCCATCTTGACATTTATCATGTGGACATACCAACTTTGAATATTCTTGCCAACTCTTTTTGACCCATATGTGTAAACATGGAAATGGATTGTGTGGAGGTGAATATATGTAGGCAATGATAATTCAACACTCCCCCTCATTGCATACTTTCCTTCTGCGTATTCTTATCCCACTTGACTTTTGAAACTTTGTTGATTGTACACTCTTTGTCAATATGTCTGCTACATGATCTTTCGTTCTCACAGACTTCATCTTGAAGTACATTTTATTGTACCTGCAATGTTGCGCTTTTGGTTTCCTAAGAGACTTGCTTGTCCCTTTCTTGTGCTACTTGTATGTCCTGTTTTTCAATTCCATAATCCATATCTTTTGTCCTCTTTTTCTTTTAGATTTTATCCTTAATTCTGGACGAATCTTCATCTTGTAAACCCATTTACAGTATATGGGTTTAACACCTTCAGGTTTTGGCACTAAATTCCAAGTTTGATTTTGTTTTAATGCCAAAATCTCTTCTTCCATGGCCTTTCTCCACTCTGGACTATTTGATGCTTCTTCAAATGTACTTGGCTCTTTGACTTCAGCATAAGCAGCATCTACATACTTTGGATTTGGCCGTCTTTCTCTGGTGGACCTTCGCACTTGAGGTTGTGAAGGTTCCTGCTCTTCCGGTTGACTACTCTGTACTTCATCTGGTGTTTCATGTACACCTGTTCTCCGAGGGCTTCTTGATTTGGACCGTACCTCAACTTGATCCGACGGGGATCTTGGTTCTTCTATGTCATTGTTATCTTGAGAGGAATGTAGCTGCAACTTGGTTTGTAGCTTTTCTTGCAGCTCATGTGTATCTGGTAATGCCACCTTGTTTGCCCACCATGAAGATGCCTCATCGAATACAACATTTCGTGAGACATAGATCTTGTTTGTATTTGGATCGCAGCATCTCCAGCCTTTCTTTTGTTCATCATATCCAACGAATATGCAACAGACAACTTTCTTGTCGAACTTGCTGCGATCTTCATCTGCAATAAACACATAACATACACAACCAAATACTCGAAAATAATTCACTGTTGGTTTTACATTATACAATTTTTGAAATGGTGAAATAAATTCCAGCCTCGGTTGTGGTAGCCTGTTGGTGATATAGACTACTGTCTTCATGCATTCTGCCCAAAATCTTGTATCAACATTCTTTGCATGTAGAAGACTTCTACATGTCTCTGCTAGGTGGCGGTTCTTCCTCTTCGCTACTCCATTTTGCTGTGGAGTTTTTGCACAAGTCAGTTGCCTTCGGATGTTGCACTCCTTGAGGTAGTTGTTGAATTCATTTGAAGTGTATTCTCCTCCATTATCAGTACGGAGGCACTTGATCTTCCTCCCAAACTCACGTTCTATCGTATCCTTGAATTTCCTAAATTTTTCAAAAGCTTCATCTTTATGCTTCAAGAAATATACCCATACATACCTTGAGAAATCATCAATAAAGGTTATTAAATATTGATAACCGTGTTGCTACCCAAAATATTATCCGGAGATAGATATTGCTGGAATGGATGGGATAGCAAACAAATGCAAGAGCACTTCCGTGAGAAAGATAAATAACACAAGATTTGCCGGGGTTGTTAGTCCCGGGCTTGAATGCTCTCGCGAGATATTATTAATACCGATATTCGGGGATACAAGTACTAATGTAAGAATACAATTACAATGAGTGTAAAGTTTCTTGTTATCTCAGCTAGTGAGCGTGTAGATTGCCGGAAGAACCAGATTTGATGCTCTGTGAGTTCTTGTAACAAAGGTGATGAACAGTCGCGGCGGTGAGAGATCGACCGCCTCTCACGGCGAGTATATAGCTGGAAGTTTGGGCTTCTGGGCTTGTGAATCCCTTGGAATCTGTCTAGTGGAGACTTGCCGCTGCCGATCGTCTTACGGATGAGAGATTTGGAGAGAGAAGTCTGAGATGGATTAGGTGAGATAGCCGGGAGCTTGATGATATGTGTGTGTTCTTGATATTTAGTGGATGTATCGGAATGTGAGAGAATGAGCTCGGCGTAAGTCGAATGAATTCGGAATGTATATTGATGGGAAGCTGTAGAGTGAATTCGAGCCGTTGGTTCAAATGAATTGATCGAGAACCAGAACCGAGAACCTTTTTCCAGTAGGAGGAGGTTCTCTATTTATAGGGCTTGGATACGCGGGCGATCGCCTTTCTGCAATATAATAATCGGGCGATCGTCTTTTAGCACATGGGCTGTCCCCTCGAGTCTGCAGGAGTTGTTGGCGATCAACTACTCGGTCGATGGGGAGCTTACACGCGTCTGAGTTAGTCACATGCGGCCCTACCGACAACTTTCGGCGCACATGCCGGTAGGTGGGGTAGGTGACGAGCTTTAGTCAAAGATCTTGTCGGTTAGCAAAGATCTTGTCGGCGCCTTTTACGGATCCGCACGTGGGTGCTTTCGAGATCCGGTCCTTGACGGTTTTGATGGGCGATCGTCTCTGCTCGGGCGCAGTCGATTGCCCTTAGCCGGTAGTAGAGCAGATCGCCCGGTTGCCAAAGGCGATCGCCACAGGAGTCGATCGCTAGGTGCACGATGGTGGTTTGATATCTTCGACTTGGCGAGCTAGTCATAGTTTGATGGAGTTGACTTGGTCGCTCGGCCTTATAGTCGATCGCTGTCGGGATGAATAAATCGTGACACAACAATTGCCCCACTCGCTCATACGTTGGAAAGCGTGGGGTGAGGTGGCTCTCTTAGCGATCGATGAACTATTGACGAGCGACTTCGTGTTTAATGGAATCGCGATCGTCTTTGGTGATATACTCTGGATTTGGACGACACGGTTGGCCGAATTGACAGCGGGAAAAAACAACGGGCGTTGAAAAGTCTCGCGCACGTGTCGGGCTTCTATTGGAGGACGCCAACGGTCATTAATGACTCCTCGGGCGACGCGTCTCGAAAAGACGCGTCGCGGGTCTCGAGGGTCAACAGTGCGCCTCGAAAGACTCTTCGTGTTTAATGATTTACATTTTGCAGGCTTTCATATCCGTGATCGAGGCGCCTTTCGACTTCCTCGTTGTTTGGGAGCGAATTAGGAGCTTGTCGGACGGCGACCTAGACGCCACTCGGATCAACAAGGAGAGTCGCCGGTTGTCGGCTCGACTATTCCGCTTCCCGAGACATCTCGCGGTGCAGTATGACTTTATGCGACCTTCAATTTCTAGGCGATCGCCTTATTTGAAGATAGTGTCGGCCGTTAGTCGATCGTCTTTAGCTGAGAGGTTCGTTTCCCTCGCTTTGGAGCCTCGTGGAGATCGCTATGTCGAACCCGGGAGTCTAGGCCGTCTCAAGGCGAAGAGGTCGACTCGGGTTCCACCGTCGCATTGCCTATAGTTCCAGAGGCGGTGCCTCGTGCGGAGCCGGAGCCTCGCGTAGAGCGGAGTCGAGGTTGAGGAGGAACTTCGGAGGAGGGGCTTGGGCGAATCGCAGAGGCCGAGGCCGCAAGAAACTTCGTTTCTGCCCGGGCGATGAAGTGCCGATCGCCGCGCCGATCACCATCGTTGCTCGGAGCGAGCCGCCCTCTGCGGCTACTGCGGGAGGAGACGGCGATCGCGGATGCGGAAACTCCTCGAGGAAACCGTTTTTGGTCGGGATCAGAGAAGGCCGAGAGGTAGATAGCATTTCTGTGTTGACAATTACATCTGCGTAGGAGTTGTATTAACCTTGGTGTTTTGGTGCGGGATCCGTCGCGCAGACCCGATTTGTCCACCGATGGTCGTGGATTTCTGGCGAGTCGATCTCCTCGCCATTCCTGCGACATTCCTCCCTATGTGAGCAAGGCTGCATCTGCTTTGCCGAAGGCGTGGACAACTGATCTGGATGCGATCGCCCGGCTGCGATCGTCGAGTTCGATGAATGCTGTTGTCGCCCTTTCTCTTCAGACGGCGACCATGGCCGTCCAGGCTGCTCAGGAGTTTGAGGGGCGGCCCTCCACTATTCGCCTTCAGGAGGATCTTGAGTGTAACACCCCCAATCCGCTCAGGGATATTACACGCCGTAGAACCTTTCCTCAAGGATCTACCAGGCTGGTAACGACATTTAACATCTCGACAATGCCTTCGAGGCTACAATGACTCAGTAGACCGATTTGGTCTTTCCACAAATACATACAACTCAAATACAACTCATGCCCACGCAGGGGACAAAATACAACTACACCCGTACAACGGAAACAATACAGCAGCGGAAAATAAAGTACAACTGAACCAACACACGATGTACGGTTCCTCATGTGATTAGTATCGATCATCTTTCATCACCCTTCGTGCCGACCCTGTGTTATGCTCCAAAACCTGAATGCAAAAACAGACATCCACCCCCCGAGTACTCGGGGGTTAGCAAAACTCCACTGTTTTGCTAGTGCAAATACAAAGTGCAAATACGAGCCATACAATTCACATTCCACGAATAACAATAACCGAGGATCCTCAAAGATCCAAACGAAACGAAAAGTACTTCCCGAGGCAAGGGTTTGAGAAAACATTTCAAAAACGAAATATCATAAATCAATGGAAGTAATTTATAAAACAGTTTAGAATGCCATCGAGAGTTTTAATAGAAAACAATTTAGGATTATCAAATCCTACTTTTGAAAACCAAAAGACAAAAGGGGTCACCGCCCAAAGGTTTACTTTACGAAAAATGACATTAACCAACCGTTGGGATTTTAGCCCCAAATCCGTAAAGCGACTTTTACAAAACCATTGGGATTTTAGCCCCCAAATCTCATCAATTCACGGTACGAGAGCGACCGGGGAGGTTCGTATCCCAACATCAAAATCCACAAATAAAGGATTTAAAACAAATAACAAAATACTCCAGTGCCATCCTAGCCAAGTAAGCCAAACGAACAACTTACCTCTTACACACTTAGTCGATGCATGCAATCATGAAAACCGTTCAAAAGTACTCATTTCCGGAAATGCCAATATCAAATCACATTTGCAAAAATGCACCACAATTAACCGTCGATCCACACCTCCGTGTGTTGGGATTCCGAAAAAAAAAAACGAAAAACGCAGCGGAAATAAAAACGAATCCCAAACAGGATCGATCAAGTAACGTATATACGAAAAAATAAATACAAAGATAAAGATTCATACCCTTGAAGCCTTTGAAATAAATCTTCGTAAAATGTAGACGATGATCACGATCCCGTCCCGAACACGAAATCCCTTCGTTCCAAGCACCGAAAATTCGAAGCCTCTACTTCACACGCGTCGGAAGTTGCCCGGAAAATTCGACGTAACTTCGTTCTCCAAGAACACGGCTAGGAAGTTACCGTAGGAATTTTCTGTCTAATTTTTCTTGAATTGCTTTCACCTCTAAGATGAAAAATAACTTGAAAATAAAATTTTTTTCTCTCTCCCTCAAGAATACTTCACTTGGAGTTCAAGAAGAAAGTATGTGTGTGTGTTTTTATAGTTGTTATCATGTGTGTTTAATATATATCTCTCAAACATATAATTAATATGTCTAATAATGAGATAAAATGTCAACACATAATAACAAAAATACAACTAACACATACACATGCATGGAAATGATTCCATGTGATGTGGGGAGAGGAAGGTGGCCCATGGTGGAAGTTTCCTAGAAAGCGAGCCGAGTCACTCGGCTCGTGTATGCGGACGTTAAATCAAACGACTCAGTTAAATACACTCCGTTTAATCACCAATGTATTTATATTAATTAATTAATCTAATTAATTAATAATATCAAATACAAATATATTTCTCTAAGAAATATAATTTATGAATTAAATTAATTACCCAGTAACTTAATTTTAATTCATAAGACCGCTATTTTGATTTATCTAATAAATCATAATTAGATATCGATATCTAATATTAATAGAGAGATAATAAATTCACATTTATCCGTCAACGCTCACGATGCGCGACTCGTAGGTCCGTCTCGGTAGGCATTGGGAGGAACCAATGAGTGCGGGCAGCACTTAGCCAGCCTAGCGGGCCGCACTGTAAACCCCGACTGAGAACGAATGAAGGGATCATTCCAGAACCATTATGTCGTGAATACTATATACGTATAGACCCTTCATCAGATGTCCCGGTCAAGTCTTCGGGTCACGGTAAAGTCAAACCCTACTGTTGACTAAACTCTATACATGTGTTAATGCAAATCAAAACCGACTGATTAATAGTGTATCTAATACGACTATATCAGAATGCTTTGGCCAAAGACTTATGATCTTATTTGCCATTAACCGTATAGGACATTCGTCTGCTCACTAACAGGAGATAGAATCCTTTCTTGGTGTACAGTAAAGACTGCTACCTGCCCGTATAGTCCGCACTTCGAGGTCGACTCAGCAATTAAGCAAATGAGTCTAACTACTCTAATGACAAACTAAACGTCACAGGCACATCTTCTACTGAACCCTCAAGTCAAAGGTCCACGTATACTATCACAACCTTTCGATTCGTCATCGACTCTCAGGAAGTGAATACGTGTGGTGAATCGAGTATGAGTCGTGTTCGAGTATCTGGCCCCACCAATATACTTATAACTATGCTATCAAGGCGTGCACACGTCTGGCATCGATTATACAAGTCATTTTAAAACTTAATGCCCATTTTAAGTTTATTGACTTGCGAACAATTTACGTAAATAAACTTTAAACACTTCCAGTACATTTTCTCTTATCCCATAACGAGAATGGAATGTTCGATTTATTTACATGGACTTCACTTCAATGTTTACCAAGTCAAGAATGCAATTGAAATACAATAAGCAGTGAATGAATCGTATTGCCTTTTTATTAATTATTCCATAATTACAAGTATAATGCCCTTACTCTCTCATCCCCGAGTGGCATTCGAGGGCATATTCCTAACAATCTCCCACTTGCACTCAATGCCACACATCATGGTATCCAATACCCATGCTCTTGAGATGTCTTTCTAAGACGGCTGAGATAATGGCTTAGTCGGTAGTCGAGACATTGTCTTGAGTCTACTCTTTCCAATGAAACATATCCTTTTTCCACCATCTCTCGAACGATGTGGTACTTTCTCTCTATATGCTTGGTGTTGTGGTGAGCCCTCGGCTCCTTGGCTTGGGCGGCGGCTCCATCATTATCACGAGAATAGTGATATAGGCAACTCGCGTTAGGCACCACTTGAAGTTCTTGTATAAACACGCATCCAAAATGCTTCTTTGCTAGCCTCGAGGCGACTTGATACTACTTGGCGGTGGAATCTGCGATAGCGGTTTGCTTGGAGCTTCTCGAATCTTGCTCCTCCATTGAGAGTAAATAAATACCCGGATGTCGACTTAGAGTCGTCATTGTCTCCTTGAAAATCAGAATCGGTGAATCCAATCACCTTGATTCTCCACCACCATAAGTAAGAACTAAATCTCTAGTTCTTCTTAAGTACTTAAGAATGTTCTTTACGGCGGTCAATGTTCCCTTCAGGGTTTGCTTGAAATCGACTTACCATACTCACGGCGTAGGCTAAGTCGGTCTCGTACACAACATAGCGTACATGAGGCTACCTTTGCCGAGGCATAGGGTACCTTACTCATCTCTCTCTTGTCTTCCTCACTTTGAGGACACATTTTCGTGGTGAGATGAATTCCATGTCGCATGGGAAGGAACCCTCTTTTAGATTCATCCATCTTGAATCTTCTCTGGATTTGATCGATATAAAGGGCTTGGGAAAGTCCTATCATTCTTCGTGGTCTATCTCTGTAAAGACGGATCCCTAGAATATAGGAAGCTTCTCCCAAGTCTTTCATGGAGAACGTTTTAGAAAGCCAAGCTTTCACGGTCTTGAGCATTGCTATGTTATTTCCTATAAGTAGAATATCATCTACATATAGTACTAAGAACGCAATGTTGCTCCCAGCGATCTTTTTGTAAACACACGGTTCCTCCTCATTTCGTTCAAGTCAAAGTCCTTAAGCTTCGTCAAATCGAAGGTTCCAACTCAGAAGCTTGCTTGGACCATAAATGGCTCGTTGCGGCTTACACACTTTATGAATATTAGCTTTGGACACAAAACCTTTAAATTTGTTCCATATAGATTTCCTCCTCGAGGTATCCATTTAGAAAAGCCGTTTTGACATCCATTTGCCATATTTCATAATCATAATAGCGGCAATGGCAAGCATCATGCGAATCGACTTTATCATAGCTACGGGCGAGAAGGTATCATGATAATCGATTCCTTCCCTTTGGGTATAACCCTTTGCCACAAGCCCGGCCTTATAGGCATCAACCTTGCCATCCCCATCAGTCTTTCTCTTATAGATCCATTTATTTCCAATAGTCCTCATGCCGGTTGGAAGATCTACTAGAGTCAGACTGATTGGTATGCATCGAGTCTATCTCGGCTTTCATTGCTTCTTGCCATTTATCGAGTCTACATCCACTATCGCTTGGTCATAGGTGACGAGTCGTTTTCCTTTGCTATCGGGTGTGTCGTGGAGACCCGGTTCCTCGACATGTGTATAGCCATACCTCTCGGGTAAGTGAGATACCCTATCGGACCTTCGGAGTGGAGGTTGTGTTACAATAGGTTCGGTTCTTGATCCACGATCGGATGTCTCCTTAGGAGTTTCATTATGCTCTTCGAAGAGATATTTCTACGAGCCACCTTCTTGAATGAATTCATCCTCAAGGAAGTGCGCTTGTAATGCCACAACGACCACATGGTCTTCGGCATGTAGAATAGATAACCCATCGAGTCCTCGGGTATCCTATGAAACGTCCTTTTATGGACCTCGCTTCGGTTGTCCACCTTAGCCTTTTTGACATAGTGGACATCCCAGATCCTTATGTGATTAAGGCTTGGTTTCTTACCCTTCCACATCTCATGCGGAGTGATAGGAGCAGATTTGGAAGGACATCTATTTAGGATATAGGCGGCGGTTAGTAAGGCATACCCCATAGGTAAATAGGTAAATCGGTGTAATTTAACATGGAGCGAACCATGTCCAACAAAGTCCGATTTCTCCTTTACGAAACACCATTTAACCGTGGGGTTCTGGAGGCGTGAATTGTGAAACTATTCCATGTTCCTTAAGGAACTCATCAAACTCGGTGCTCATATATTCGCCACCTCGGTCCGGAAGTGCTTTGATATGACATCCAGTTTGTTTTTCAACTAGGGCCTTAAATTCTTTGAATTTAGCAAAGGCTTGATTTATGTTTCATTAAGTACACAATCCCATACCTAGTATGATCATCGTGAGCGTTATGAAATATTGATATCCGTCTCGGGCTACTTCTAAAGCACCACAAACATCGGTATGCACCAATCCAAGTTTATCGGCGGCCCTTTCAAAAGTCCTGTGAAGGGAACTTAGTCATTTTGCCTCTAAGGCAAGATTCACAAGTTGGATAGGGTTCTACACCCAATGGACTTAAAAGTCCATCTTTCTCCATTTTACGAACCTTGGTCGACCAACATGACCAAGTCTAAGGTGCCATTTAAGAGCTTGATTAGTATCTTGCCTACCACGTTTCCTAGTTATAGTGTTCCTTTCTTTGTTTTATTTTGCATGTTCGGATGATATAATCCATTCAACAATGTATTTGTTCCAACCAATTTATTTGAAAATAAATTTTACAAGCGCCATTGCCAATGAAGAAACAAAATCCTTTCCGGTCCAAGACTGGAATGGATCTGATGTTTTATGCCCCTTGGGCAAAACAAGTACTTCATCTAATGTCAAAATAAAACGATTCTAAACCCGGAAGGATTGATCGATATCGGTTGCCTCGACACTTTGTCCGCTTCAGCGGTGATCATTATTTCCCGACTTCAAGTTTTCTACCGTTCGAGATCACGATTCATAGTACAAATGTGAGAAGTGGCACTGAATCGAGAATCCATGAAGCGAGAATATACGATAGCGGAACAATTAGTTTCAAAAACAAAAGTTCCGTGCACGATGCGCCATTAATCTTGGGACAAGTCCTTCGCGATGTGACTCACCGCATTCAAGGCATTTGTCCGTAGGTTTTGGACCGCCTACCTTTTGAACCTTTCGGGCCTTGCCCTTTCCTTTTGCACCCCTTTCTTGGGTTTGTCTTGCTCGTAGGTCTTTTTCTTCTTGTTCTTGGACCTCTTAGGCCCGGAAGAAATCACAAGAGCTGACCTCTCTCGGTTTAGTCTTCATGTTAGGCGAGCCGTCACCGGTTATTCATTAGCCCGGCTAATGTGCATGTAATTTCATTACGGTTGAAATTCATTACAAGCTGCGTGAAAGAGTCGGTAGAGATTGAAGGATGAGATCAATTTGAAGGGATAAATCCATATTAAAGTTGAGCACCTCGAGCCTCTCAATCATAGAGATCATCTTGAGGACGTGGTCTCCCACTTTCTCCCCTTCTTTCATCCACAGCCTTTGAACAAGCGCTTTGATATCTCATATCTAGCGATCTCTTGTGCTCTCCATAAAGTTCGGTCAAGTGTGCGAGAATGCGCCAGCGAAGTCATTTTCTCGTGCGCTCTCTGACTCATTAGTCATTGAGCCCATCATAAAACCACGGACTAGCACATCATCCTTGACCCATTTTTCATGGGCGTCAATGTCTTCTCGATTACCCCTAGTCGGATTGGAGTCAGTGGAATGTCCGCCTCCAAGACGTATCCAGAGACTCCATACCGAGTACAATCATCGATTCGCAACGACCAACAAAGTTAGGGCCGAGTTAGGAGATTCTTTTCAAGTAGTATTGCAAGTGGGTTTTTAGCCATTTTAGAGAGATTCATTTCGTTTTACGCAAAGATTTAGACAAGATTAAATTAGTGACTTGTTTAATTATGACCGAGTATAGAACTTAAGGGCTTTGTATAATTCTTGTCTCGGCTCCCACTAATTTTATCGGAATTATACACTCCCATGTTATAATCAGGAAATCATGGTTAGATCGACTTCTTAGTGGTGATCAAGTTCTTTACAAATTTTAACAGACGCAACCTATCGGGTTTCTTGCCAATTAATTTACGTAAGTGGTGTCTAACACCAACCCGTCTAACGGATGATTTGATCTTCTTTTACCCCTAGTCTTCATGCCCTCAACCTATCGGGTTTCTTGGCAATCCGGACTATCTAAGTTGTTGACCATCAACGTCTATCGGTTTGACTATTGAATCTCACCGGCAACCTATCGGGTTTCTAGGGGCGAAATTTATCACCAACCGAAGGCATCTAATGCACTCAAGAATTTTTCAACCTCTACCAAATGTACTACCCGATAACTCGGAAGCATAGCACATCGGCTCGGGTATCAATTTTCTACGAGTTTGATGGAGGGTAGGAAACCTCGTAACCTTTTTCAAACTTAGTCCTGTTTGTTGTCGGGAGAATTTCGCGATTAATGTTACACTTTGCACATTAATTCATTTATACGCAGCGTTTGTATGTTTGTCAATCATTCAAAATGAAAAGCAGAAAATAGTAACCTAGTTACTACCAACATATAGCTCATGGACCTAATTCTAAATCTTGGGCCAAGCGAATGACCCAATAAATAAAAAAAATACAGTCTTCGATTCTTCGTCTTCTCGGTCGGTTGTCTTCGGTCTTCGTCATACCCAAAATAATACTTACATCATTGAAAAATGCATCCTATACAAATTTTCTAGTAAATATAAATAGGCTCAAAATGGCCTTTACAACCCAATCGAATCGAACAAATCAAAAACTAAGTCCACGAGCTATATCACCATCACATAAGGATTCCATACAACAAGTAATGGCAACGAAATTAAACAATTAATCTTTAATATAAATTAATCTATAAATTAATCTATTCAATTTCTACTATATTAATCCAATTAATATAAAGTGGCATTAAAATTAAATAATCAATTAATATATTAATCCAATCAATATAAAATTAATCTATTCAATTTTAATGGTATTAATCCAATTAATACTAATAATCGTCATTTTAATTCGTTCGAAGTAATCCGGCCAAAATAATATTCTCGTTTAATTTATTTCCCTTAACACAAAAATATACCAAATATTAATTTAGTCAAATTAAAATCCAATATAAATTTTGGGAAATAATTACAACGAAATATAAACTTAAACGGAGTCCCGGACAATCCGGTTTAGGCCCAGCCCGGCCCGATTCAAAATCGGGCCAAAAATCGAGGGCTGCCTGGCCGAGCCACTGCTGGGCAGACTGGCCGATCATGCTCGGCCCCCTGGCCGAGCACACTCAGCTCCTGGCCGAGTCATGGCCGAGCACGCTCGGCAGCCTGGGCAGGCAGCCCAGGCAGTGCTGCCAGCACCCTGCCGACAGCCCCGTTTCTTCGTTTTTCGGCCCGTTTCAAAAACGTGATGCTACAACGAACAATTTAAAATCTAAAATTATTCCAAACATGATTCTAAATCATAATCATCATTCAAAAGCATTCAAAATGCACAAATAATCGTATATACGGAAACATTGACCTCGCTCCGATACCACTGTTGGGATTCCGAAAAAAAAAAAAACGAAAAACGCAGCGGAAATAAAAACGAATCCCAAACAGGATCGATCAAGTAACGTATATACGAAAAAATAAATACAAAGATAAAGATTCATACCCTTGAAGCCTTTGAAATAAATCTTCGTAAAATGTAGACGATGATCACGATCCCGTCCCGAACACGAAATCCCTTCGTTCCAAGCACCGAAAATTCGAAGCCTCTACTTCACCGCGCGTCGGAAGTTGCCGGAAAATTCGACGTAACCGTTCTCCAAGAACACGGCTAGGAAGTTACCGTAGGAATTTTCTCTCTATTTTTTCTTGAATTTCTTTCACCTCTAAGATGAAAAATAACTTGAAAATAAAATTTTTTTCTCTCTCCCTCAAGAATACTTCACGGCTGGAGTTCAGCAAGAAAGTATGTGTGTGTGTTTTTATAGTTGTTATCATGTGTGTTTAATATATATCTCTCAAACATATAATTAATATGTCTAATAATGAGATAAAATGTCAACACATAATAACAAAAATACAACTAACACATACACATGCATGGAAATGATTCCATGTGATGTGGGGAGAGGGAAGGTGGCCCATGGTGGAAGTTTCCTAGAAAACGAGCCGAGTCACTCGGCTCGTGTCTGACGTTAAATCAACGACTCCGTTAAATACACTCCGTTTAATCACCAATGTATTTATATTAATTAATTAATCTAATTAATTAATAATATCAAATACAAATATATTTCTCTAAGAACTATAAATTATGAATTAAATTAATTACACGGTAACTTAATTTTAATTCATAAGACCGCTATTTTGATTTATCTAATAAATCATAATTAGATATCGATATCTAATATTAATAGAGAGATAATAAATTCACATTTATCCGTCAACGCTCGATGCGCGACTCGTAGGTCCGTCTCGGCCGGCATTGGGAGGAACCAATGAGTGCGGGCGGCACTTAGCCGACTAGCGGGCCGCCTTGTAAACCCCAGGCGAGAACGAATGAAGGGATCATTCCGGAACCATTATGTCGTGAATACTATATACGTATAGACCCTTCATCGGATGTCGGTCAAGTCTTGGGTCACGGTAAAGTCAAACCCTTGTTGACTAAACTCTATACATGTGTTAATGCAAATCAAAACCGATTGATTAATAGTGTATCTAATACGACTATATCGTAATGCTTTGCCAAAGACTTATGATCTTATTTGCCATTAACCGTATAGGACATTAAATCTGCTCACTAACAGGAGATAGAATCCTTTCTTGGTGTACAAAGATCGCTACTGCCCGTATAGTCCGCACTTCGAGGTCGACTCGGCAATTAAGCAAATGAGTCTAACTACTCTAATGACAAACTAAACGTCACAGGCACATCTTCTATGAACCCTCAAGTCAAAGGTCCACGTATACTATCACAACCTTTCGATTCGTCATCGACTCTCCGAGAGTGAATACCGTGTGGTGAATCGAGTATGAGTCGTGTTCGAGTATCTTGGCCCCAATATACTTATAACTATGCTATCAAGACGTGCACACGTCTGGCATCGATTATACAAGTCATATTAAAACTTAATGCCCATTTTAAGTTTATTGACTTGCGAACAATTTACGTAAATAAACTTTAAACACTTCCAGTACATTTTCTCTTATCCCATAACGAGAATGGAATGTTCGATTTATTTACATGGACTTCACTTCAATGTTTACCAAGTCAAGAATGCAATTGAAATACAATAAACAGTGAATGAATCGTATTGCCTTTTTATTAATTATTCCATAATTACAAGTATAATGCCCTTACTCTCTCATCCCCTGAGTGGCATTCGAGGGCATATTCCTAACACCGTGGACCCCTACCGAGACCCCGTCGGATCTAACCCGTAGTGAGCATACACACACACACGTTACTCATGCAACACTAATATGCTAAGAATGTAAGTTCATTAAGAATACTCACTAGAGATGGCCATTAACTCGACACCATTATCAAACTCTTCAAAATTACGATAACAAGATTAAATAAGGAAATACACGATTCCATAACTTAAACAATATGAGTATCATCATAAAATCCTTCAACGTTCAAAATAATCAAATCATAATCAATTCTCAAAACACCGTTCACAAAACACACGCGTTTTGAAAGAAAGCCTTTAACGAGGCCAAAACGAAATCCTTTTGAAACTTCACTTCAAATAACCAAACAAACACATCAAGACGACCACCGATCATCATATACATAAAACGAGAAAAGTATGGGCAAGGTACTTGCCTCGATACCACGAGCACTGAACCACGAACGGATACGGCTCAACCGGTAAGCTTCGGGCGCCCGATGCTAACGAAAAGGAAGGCGACAATGAGCGGAGCGGAAGAATCAAGCACGGCCGTGAGGAACCGAGCGAAAATGAACCTAACGATTCGAATAGCACAATCACAACCACTTCTAAACGATTATGGAAATGGAATACACAGGAACCCCGCCTACGATTCATGTATATTCATACCGAAACAACAACGAGGGCGGACCACAACCAAACCCTCTCGATTCCGTAAAAATCCACAAAATATCCATGAATCCGTAGGGAAACTAAAGATACTAACAAGATTAATCATATTCATCAAGAATCCATCAACAAAGCGGAAAGAATCGGACAAAACCCCAAAATCCCCAATTATCCAAAAAGGTAGGGTTTCAAGAGATTACCTTGAGTGATTCAAGTATTTAGATTCGTAGAACACGCGTTAGATTGATTATCCGAGCCTCACAACCGAAAGAAATGATGAAAATCGACCCCGGATGAAGAACTCTCCCCCTCTATATCCTCTCTCGCGGCGCTTAGGAAATCGGTGAATGAAATGAGGCATTCGCTCAGAACAACACATTTATAGTGTAACACGCCAGACCTATCGCCTATCGGCCGATAGGCCCAACCGATACCCATATGGAATGCCGGTAGGTCTATCGACCCCCTTATCGGCCGAAAGGCTCTGGAAGTTCGAAGGTGAAGAAATTTACCTATCGGCCAGCCTATCGGCCGATAGGCCCAACCGATATCCATACGGAATGCCGACGGTAGAGTCTATCGACCCCTATCGGCCGAAAGGCTCTGGAAGTGCTCGGCCAAAATCGAAACGACCATAACTCTCTCGTGGGACTCGATTGACTCACCGTTTGAACCATTGGAAAGCTAACTCGATGTTCTATAATATTGCAAAGATTTATAATTTTGGAGTTACCAAAAATTAATGGTGATCTAACAAAGACGAACTCATACTTAGAAAAGTCGTTTAGTAATCCAGATTCAACAAAACGACAGAAACCCGAACACGAATACGAACCGAAGATACGGTTACGAAGTACTCACAAAGACGAATCTAAGAGCTAGTAGGACACACGATTCCGACCACCGAAGGCTCGAATTCGACAACGGAAGGTAATTACCCCAAACTTTGGGAAATTACGAAAATGGCCCAATGCCCGAAAATCACGATACGTGATTGAATAACCAAACCGAAGTTCACAACACGTCCAACAAAGATAAACGGACTTGCGGAACTCGAAACAACGATTCGGATGAGATTCGCAAGAATCGAACTCAAGTGCGGAAAAGTCGCTAAAAGCACGAACTCAAGCGACACCGAAGCGAACTCGGATGTCAAAAGTGTAGAATTAATCATTCTCGGAATGTGAAGCGGTCATGAGCGAGTCGTCAAAACGGACTCCAGAAAAAAATGAAATTACAGGAAATCGAAAATTGCGGATATTACATTCTACCCTCCTTAAAAGAAGTTTCGTCCGAAACTTAAAACAAGTAGGAGAAGAAATATTCCGCCAGAAAACTCAACGAGACACACAAGAATGCGTAACTAATGCCCAACGGCGAAATGTTACAAACAACGCAAAGGAATATACGGCGTGTAAACACGCTCCACGGTGACCAACACAACGTCGCCGTTAGGGATATAATAAAACCGACAAGTGACAAGCGTCATCAAACGGATACTATAGCCAAGTCAATTATCCGATAATCACAAAACACAACGAACGAAAATCAATATGATTGGCCAACCCAACGGTACATCAATCAAAACGCGAGTCAACCGCTGAACAAACACGGAATCCCATCGCCTAAGGGATGGAAGATTGAAAACGAAACTAATTTCCCGAACTAAAGGGAATTACGAAGGAGCCTGAACGTTCAACAATCACTAAACGAGAACAAAAACCGAACAAACAAACGATCGAGACAACAAAAATCGAACAATCATGTTCGAATCACAAGAACAATAAAGTTCAAACAACAACTCCGAGGATGATCTTGTGAGAACTACAAGACATACATTGCCGAAGATCCACAGGAAAGGGAATAGCGATTGAAAGGTCACCACGACGAACGAGTTATTCCGGAACGATACCACACTCGTTCGATAAACAAAAACAAGGGTAGGACAAGCTCAGAAATGCCAACGATCATAAATGAGTCGACAGAGTCGAAAACATAAGAGTTCCAAATCCGATCCACTTCAAATAAAAGAACTAGTAGAACCAGATGATGTCACTCCCAAACAAGGTTCACAAGAATCGAACTGAACCCGAAAAAGTAACATCGGTAACCAGATCAACTCAAAACAAGATCACAGTTCGTTCGGACGATGAAACTGAAATACCGAACAATTTCATAAAGTACCAACGAACATGAGCGAATCGATAGACTGGGGGAGGAGAAAATACAGAAGTCAAAATAGTACGGGCATTACCTCCGACCTCGTCCACGAAATTCACAAAAACGGGAGCAAGGTAACAAGACATTAAACAATCGACGCATAACGGAACCATCACCGATGCACACGGTCATACCAAAATCAAGCTCTAACAGCTCGCACATGCGCGACAACGCAGAAATTGCCATGAGGCGACAACATTCAATACCAACACTCCGCCTCTCACAGGGGCTAGCACAACCAATGTGTGGAAAGCGTCTCAACGCTCACACCGCCAATTCGGTCATACTCGGGAGAAAGTATCAAAAGGACAACGCGAACATCACACATACATACCCAGCCCTCAAACGGGAATGGATAGGTTTTAAAAACGAAAACCTCATTTTGAAAATAATTTAGAAGAACACCGATTGATCTTGAGTATCATCTTTCAAAAAAAAGTACAAACGTGAAACATCGTTATCGAGACATTGGAGAACCATTTCGCATTTGATAAAAATGAAGACACTTTCTCTTAGTGAAAACTTTCAAATTATTCGACCCTCGGGTCTAAATAAAAGTGTTGAAAATATCTCAAAACATTTTGGTCCTCGAGGTAGAAATTTTTTGAAATACATTGTGGCATCTAGGGTGTACCACAAGAAAATAACTCATTTGAAAAGTATGTCTCGAAATTTTTTTTTTTTTAAGATACTCAAGGTTTTCAAAAATCCAATAGGCCAGAATGCCCAAAACTCACACATACCGACGTTCAATAAAACAACTCCTAGCACACGCACCAAAACGTTTAAAATGAAGACAATATATGTCTTTAAACGGAAATAAACGATAAAATACCATATTCAGAACAAAACCTCTGATAAAATATTCTCCCGCACTGGCTAGTGAACAAATCGAACGCGTATAAGCACAAAGCTTCCACAATAGAACTTGTAAAACGTGCAAATCGATTCGAAAATCATCAACAACGGAGAAAAAGAAACAACAATAAAAAGACATCACAAACGACGACATTCCTCGTATAAATCAAATACGAGAGTCGACTAAATACATATCGTGAAATCAAAATTCACATAAGGATTCCACCACTTAACAAGTAATCATAAAAATAGCTCGTGTCACACGAGGCACAACACAAAGAAGGGAGACTTACTTCCACAGGTCGCACGAAGATGATGATCGCCCCACGATACTAATCACGACCAACAAACTCAAACGACGCGTCGCGACACGACTCAGTCAGATAAAAATCCAACGAAACAAGACTCAAACAACACGACTTGACCCGACAGCCTAGGTTTCCTCAACCTAAGCTCTGATACCATTTATGTAACACCCCCAATCCGCTCAGGGATATTACACGCCGTAGAACCTTTCCTCAAGGATCTACCAGGCTGGTAACGACATTTAACATCTCGACAATGCCTTCGAGGCTACAATGACTCAGTAGACCGATTTGGTCTTTCCACAAATACATACAACTCAAATACAACTCATGCCCACGCAGGGGACAAAATACAACTACACCCGCATAACTAAACAATACAAAGAAATGAAAATAAAGTACAATCGAACCAACACACGATGTACGGTTCCTCATGTGATTAGTATCGATCATCTTTCATCACCCTTCGTGCCGACTCGTGTTATGCTCCAAAACCCGAATGCAAAACAGACATCCACCCCGAGTACTCGGGGTTAGCAAAACTCCACTGTTTTGCTAGTGCAAATACAAAGTGCAAATACGAGCCATACAATTCACATTCCACGAATAACAATAACCGAGGATCCTCAAAGATCCAAACGAAACGAAAAGTACTTCCCGAGGCAAGGGTTTGAGAAAACATTTCAAAAACGAAATATCATAAATCAATGGAAGTAATTTATAAAACAGTTTAGAATGCCATCGAGAGTTTTAATAGAAAACAATTTAGGATTATCAAATCCTACTTTTCGAAAACCAAAAGACAAAAGGGGTCACCGCCCCAAAGGTTTACTTTCTGAAAAATGACATTAACCAACCGTTGGGATTTTAGCCCCAAATCCGTAAAACGACTTTTACAAAACCATTGGGATTTTAGCCCCCAAATCTCATCAATTCACAGTACACAGGAACGACCAGGAGGTTCGTATCCCAACATCAAAATCCACAAATAAAGGATTTAAAACAAACAACAAAATACTCCAGTGCCATCCTAGCCAAGTAAGCCAAACGAACAACTTACCTCTTACACACTTAGTCGATGCATGCAATCATGAAAACCGTTCAAAAGTACTCATTTCCGGAAATGCCAATATCAAATCACATTTGCAAAAATGCACCACAATTAACCGTCGATCCACACCTCCGTGGACCCCTACCGAGACCCCGTCGGATCTAACCCGTAGTGGTTAAAAGCAAAGCTCGCGGATCCACACCTCCGTGGACCCCTACCGAGACCCCGTCGGATCTAACCCGTAGTGAGCATACACACACACACGTTACTCATGCAACACTAATATGCTAAGAATGTAAGTTCATTAAGAATACTCACTAGAGATGGCCATTAACTCGACACCATTATCAAACTCTTCAAAATTACGATAACAAGATTAAATAAGGAAATACACGATTCCATAACTTAAACAATATGAGTATCATCATAAAATCCTTCAACGTTCAAAATAATCAAATCATAATCAATTCTCAAAACACCGTTCACAAAACACACGCGTTTTGAAAGAAAGCCTTTAACGAGGCCAAAACGAAATCCTTTTGAAACTTCACTTCAAATAACCAAACAAACACATCAAGACGACCACCGATCATCATATACATAAAACGAGAAAAGTATGGGCAAGGTACTTGCCTCGATACCACGAGCACTGAACCACGAACGGATACGGCTCAACCGGGAAGCTTCGGAACGCCCGATGCTAACGAAAAGGAAGACGACAATGAACGGAACGGAAGAATCAAGCACGACCGTGAGGAACCGACGAAAATGAACCTAACGATTCGAATAGCACAATCACAACCACTTCTAAACGATTATGGAAATGGAATACACCCGGAACCCCGCCTACGATTCATGTATATTCATACCGAAAACAACAACGAGGGCGGACCACAACCAAACCCTCTCGATTCCGTAAAAATCCACAAAATATCCATGAATCCGTAGGGAAACTAAAGATACTAACAAGATTAATCATATTCATCAAGAATCCATCAACAAAACGGAAAGAATCGGACAAAACCCCAAAATCCCCAATTATCCAAAAAGGTAGGGTTTCAAGAGATTACCTTGAGTGATTCAAGTATTTAGATTCGTAGAACACGCGTTAGATTGATTATCCGAGCCTCACAACCGAAAAGAAATGATGAAAATCGACCCCCGGATGAAGAACTCTCCCCCTCTATATCCTCTCTCTCACGGCGCTTAGGAAAACTGGCGAATGAAATGAGTCGTTTCGCCGTAACAACACATTTATAGTGTAACACAAGAGACTTATCGCCGCCTATCGGCCGATAGCCCAACCGATACCCATATGGAATGCCGACGGTAGGGTCTATCGACCCCCTTATCTACCGAAAGGCTCTGGAAGTTCGAAGGTGAAGAAATTTACCTATCGGCCAGCCTATCGGCCGATAGGCCCAACCGATATCCATACGAATGCACGCCGAAGAGAGTCTATCGACCCCCTATCGGCCGAAAGGCTCACGAAGTGCTCGCCAAAATCAAACGACCATAACTCTCTCGTCCGACTCGATTGACTCACCGTTTGAACCATTGGAAAGCTAACTCGATGTTCTATAATATTGCAAGATTTATAATTTTTGGAGTTACCAAAAATTAATGGTGATCTAACAAAGACGAACTCATACTTAGAAAAGTCGTTTAGTAATCCTGAATTCAACAAAACGACACCGAAACCCGAACCTGAATACGAACCGAAGATACGGTTACGAAGTACTCACAAAGACGAATCTAAGAGCTAGTAGGACACACGATTCCGACCACCCGAAGGCTCGAAATTCGACAACGGAAGGTAATTACCCCAAACTTTGGGAAATTACGAAAATGGCCCAAATGCCCGAAAATCACGATACGTGATTGAATAACCAAACCGAAGTTCACAACACGTCCAACAAAGATAAACGGACTTGCGGGAAACTCGAAACAACAGTTTCGGATGAGATTCGCAAGAATCGAACTCAAGTGCGGAAAAGTCGCTAAAAAGCACAGAACTCAACGAAACGACACCGAAACGAACTCGGATGTCAAAAAGTGTAGAATTAATCATTCTCAGAATGACGAAACGGTCATGAGCGAGTCGTCAAAACGGACTCCGACCGAAAAAAAAAGAAATTACCGGAAATCGAAAATTGCGGATATTACATTGAGGCGGCTCGGAAAGAGAACGCCGAGTTTGCTGACAAGATCGCAGCGATGGAGAAGGACTCCTTGGAGGCGGCCAAGCGGGCGAGCCACGAGCTTGAGCTGGAGAAGAAGGAGACTGAGAAATTCCGAATGGCGGTCGACCGGTTTCGGGACCAGATGCAGAGTGCCGTCCAGGCGAGGAATGTTGCTGAGGAGGAGGCCGATCGCCAGAAGGTGACGATCGCTCGGCTGATGAGCGAGCTGGCGGAGGCGAAAGAGAGGGTTGCTGCGAGGGAGGCCGAGCTCCATGGGTCGCAACAGGCGATGGCCGAGCTGAGAGGAGAAGTTGAGGCGACCAAGGCCGATCCCTTCCAAAATTTGGAGTATGTCAGCGAGTTCGCCTATTACTTGGCGTTCGCCGACTCGATCCGAGCGGCTAAGAAGGGAGGCTTGGAGGTCGGTCCTCTCGCCGAGAAGTTCAAGTCATATGCATTGGAGCATCCTCTCAATTCGGCTTTCTCCTTGCCGATCTTGGACCTGGCGGACATCGGTGTGGATTTGAGCTGGTATCCGTCTCCAGATAGTCTTGCTCATCCCGATGCTCCGGAAGGTGAGGGAACCGCGCCGAATGCTGATGGTGAAGGCCCGGCAGGGGCCTGAGGCGCTTCCTTTTTGATGTTTTTAGCTTACTTGCTTTGTAGTTTGTAGCTTTCTTTTTGTAGCACTTAGGCCTTCGGGCGATCATGTACTCTATTTTTTCAAGTAATGAAATGAGCATTTGTCTTTCTGACTTGTCACTTGAATGAATGGTTGTTTTTAAGTCTTTGTTTGACTTTGTACAAATGCGTGAGGAGAGATCGTTGCGAGGGTAGTTCCAAATGAATTGATAAACTCATAAGACAACTTTTTACAACAAGTTCGATCGCTGCACTACATCTGAAAAAATGACGATCTCCGTATGTGGTTGAATAGCGACGATCGTCGTGTAGGTAGTCCGCACTCTTCTTGCCCCTTGTTTTTATTCACTTAGTGGAAGTAAGGGGATGAAAATAATTCCTTGAGTGAGCGGTCTTCAAGTTTGTCGAATCCTCGGGGACGGTCGTCCGTCTTGAGGAACCGTGCACGATCGCGGAGTTCAATGGACCGACTCCTTGATCGCGTCTTGATGCGCGAAGACATTGAGTGTCTCGTGACTCACTTTATTATGAGGGTCCTCCGTTAGCCGCGCCGCCTCGTATTTAAACGAAGGGCGTGCGGTCTCGGTCTAGAGGAGTCCTGCGCGCGGCGTCGGATGAATCAACTCCGCGCCCGCGGCTTGTTAGCTCTGCTTCCACCTCGGCCAGCCATGGAGATGGCCGACCTCGACGGTGTACGTTGAGACGGGGTTGTGGCACGTCGCATTGTCCGGGTTCACCATGTTAGATGATGAACCTTTGAGGGCGAGCGATCGTGTCCGCTGATTTATTTTGGAGGGCCCTCAGACTACGCCGGCCTCGTATTTAAACGAAGGGCGTGCGATCTTGGCCTAAAGGGACCTTGCATGGCCTAAGCAGTCGGTTCCATCGACCACCAGGACCATGGCTGCACTCTTTCACCTTGGATCGTCATGTAGATGTCGATCTTCGACGGCGTACGTTGTGCGGGGGAGGCGATCTCGTGCCTTAGTCCATCATGTTATATGGTGAACTGTAGATGGCGATCGAGTCCTCCGGTTTCTTGAATAAGGAGGGAGATCGGGATGACTTCCGTGGTCTCCCTCTCTTGATTGAAGCATATAGAGACGGTCGCCGAGGTTGATCCAGGGGTTGGCTCGTATGAGCTTCCCAGCCTGTTTTGCGTTCGACTCGGACGATCGTCTATAGGGATAGGCGGGGGCTTCGGCTAAACCAATAAGTCATCAACTTGCCCTCCTCGAACAATCTCCAGAGTCGCTTTGAGGAGGTCGCGCAATTGTTGGTCTTTGTGGCGGGACTCTTGTGGTAGGCACAATATTGATTGTTGTCCAGTGACCGTGGTCCCTTATCGCCTTAGGCTTTTTAGCTCTTCGTGCCCCTTGATGGCATAGAAAATATGTGCCGAGTTCGTTGAACGTATGGAGGAGATGGGCTTCCATGTCCTCGAAAGCCCGGAGATCTCCGGGTGTCTTGGCGATCGCCTTCTTTGCTTTGGCGATCGCTATCTTCCGGGCAAGAGGTGGCGTTTCCTCGTCTAAGCGGAGGGTGAGTAGCCTTTGCTGGCCAGAAGTTGGCGGCTTTAGCGCGGAAGATCGTGTAAGTTGGGGAATATCCTTGGAGAGATGTCGAACATGGGAGAGTGACCGTGAATCCCCATGACCGAGTAGAGAGCGAGCTCATCACCGACGGGTTCGCGGTGAGGATGATTTCGTCTACCCGGCCGATGTAATCTGCGTCGCTTCGTCCTTCCCCGCTTGATTTTTATCATGCGCTGGGGCCTTCTCGTCTGGCGACCTTCTTGGCGGCGAAGTATGACGTGAAGTCATCCGCCGATTTCTTAAAAGAGGTGACCGATCGTGGTGGTAGTGAGACGTACCACTTATGGGCCGCCGCCCAAAGGTCGAGGGAAGATCCGCACTGGTTGCATCGATGCCCCACACCTACCATGTAAATTCGAATTTACTCGTGGGTTTCGGGTCCGATCTCCCCTTATACGAGAGGTGTTTTAGGAGGAGCGATCGTTGGTTGTATGGGGGCAAGCTCGATGTGGACCGCGAGTGGCTCGGTCGGCCGCGATCTTCTTGCCGGGTGCTTGCCCTGGCCCAAGAGTGCTCTCATCTCATCGAGCTGACGTTGCATGGCGGCCATCGCCGTGGCCTGACTGCTAGCGGCTCGGCGGTCGGAGCGGGAGCCGAGGCGATTGAGTACTGAGTCCCTGGCGATCGGGGCTGGAGTCAGATGGCTGACCTGTGTTCGGCTGTGAGATGGGTAGGCCGAACTCCTGGTGACGGATTTGGATTCCGTCTTTTCAAGGTTGGAGACTGAATGCCCCGGTCGCCCGGATGGGTCGCGTCCCAAGCGATTGAATATAGATCCGTCCGGTCGAGCGAGAGCTTTTCCTCGCGCATTGGGGCTCTCTGACGTGTAATATCCGCAATTTTCGATTTCCGGTAATTATTTTTTTTTTCGGCGGAAGTCTGTTTTGACGACTCGCTCATGTCCGTTTCGTCATTCTGAGAATAATTAATTCTACACTTTTTGACATCCGAGTTCGTTTCGGTGTCGTTTCGTTGAGTTCTGTGCTTTTTAGCGACTTTTCCGCACTTGAGTTCGATTCTTGCGAATCTCGTCCGAAACTGTTGTTTCGAGTTTCCCACAAGTCCGTTTAACTTTGTTATACGTGTTGTGAGCTTCGGTTTGATTATTCGTTGTCGTATGGTGATTTTCGGGCAGTTGGGCCATTTTCGTAATTTCCCAAAGTTTGGGGTAATTACCTTCCGTTGTCGAATTTCGAGCCTTCGGGTGGTCGGAATCGTGTGTTCTACTAGCTCTTAGATTCGTCTTTGTGAGTACTTCGTAACCGTATCTTCGGTTCGTATTCGTGCTCGGGTTCGGTGTCGTTTTGTTGAATTCGGGATTACTAAACGACTTTTCTAAGTATGAGTTCGACTTTGTTAGATCACCATTAATTTTTGGTGACTCCAAAAATTGTAAATCTTTGCAATATTATAGAACATCGAGTTAGCTTTCCAATGGTTCAAACGGTGAATCAATCGGAGTCCGGACGAGAGAGTTATGGTCGTTTGATTTTGCCGAGCACTTCCAGGAGCCTTTCGGCCGATAGGGGGTCGATAGACTCTACCGCCTACTTTCGGTATGGCTATCGGTTGGGCCTATCGGCCGATAGGCGGCCGATAGGTCTGCTGTGTTACACTATAAATGCGTTGTTTTGAGCGTGAAGCTCATTTCTTTCCCATTTTCCACTGCGCCGCGAGAGAGGAGGTATAGAGGGAGAGAGTTCTTCATCCGGGGGTCGATTTTCATCACTTCTTTTCGGTTGTGAGGCTCGGATAATCAATCTAACGCGTGTTCTACGGATCTTAACACTTGAATCACTCAAGGTAATCTTCTAAGAACCCATTTTTGGGAGATTTTGGGGATTTTGGGTATTTTGGTTGTTTTCATCCGATTAATCCGATTTAACTTGGTATTATGATAGATTGATGATTATTGAGATGTATTACATCTTTTCCCTTGTTATTCCATAGTTGGATCGTATCGATTCGTTGTTTTCGTCGAGTTCTTGATCGACGCCTTGAAGGTGTCCGATAAAATGTCATAGAGAGGATTCGAGCGTTCTACGATTATTCTTCCTCGCTCGTCGTTAATTTATTGATGGTATGATGTTAGGGTCAGATTTCTCGCAAAGAATTCGAGTCGGAACCCTTCCGCTCGTCGCTTTCTTCAAGCTTTTCGATTGTGGGTGTATTCGTTGTCTCACGGAGAATCGTAGGTGTTCGAAGTGTCCCGACTAATCCGTGATTGTGGGAGTGTCCGGCATCGATTATCGAGGCAAGTATCTTGCCCATACATTACGTGTTTTGTGGATATAATGGTTGTTAATCGTCGATACGTGCTAAATAAATATTCATAACCATCTTTTTCAAAAGTATCGGTATATTTACCAACATGGTTTTCTTAAAGACGACTCGTGTGTTCCGAGAATTAATATGCTTAATTGAATACGTGTATTAATGTTGAGTATAAGATCGTAATACTTTCGTGTGATGCCATTGTGTGTGATTACGTCGGTAAGTGTTGAAGTTTAGTCCTTTGTTTAAGCATGCGTGGAGTCATGTGGTTATCGATGAATTATGTGAATTTATGTGATATTGGTTGTGCCGTTCGGTGCTTTTGGAATAGTGTGCTATCTTGTTGATAATATTAGTTTGGGTTATGAATATATGTTGGATGAACTGGCCATTCTAGTAAAGTACCTCGACTATATATACTGTGATTGACCATCGAGGCTTGTGGTTTGCAACTGTGATTTTGGAACGTGTGTGTGTGTTGTTCCTTCCACCCGGAGTGTCCGACGGGATGTCTGGGGGCCGATACTAAGGGGTACGGCCACGGAAGTGGACTTGGGTGTGCGTGTGGATGAACTTCCACCCGGAGTGTCCGACGGGATGTCTGGGGGTCGATACTAAGGGGTACGGCCGCGGAAGTGGTTTCCCACCCGGAGTGTCCGACGGGATGTCTGGGGGTCGATACTAAGGGGTACGGCCGCGGGTTACCAGTTGTGGTTTTCATCTTGAGGATGACGTTGATGTTTTCGTTAATTGTGATATTGTCCGGAGTATCACGATGCTTTGTGCTTGGGGTCGAGAGACATTATATATCGAGTCTTGGTGCTTGGCTAGAGTGGCATAGGAATAATGTGTTATGTGTAATGTGACCTTGTAAGTGAATTGAAGTGGATGATCGGGTCGTGGACCCTGTGTTTTATGACAGGAATGGTTGGGTCGTGGACCCCGTGTTTTGTTAAACGGATTTGTATTTTGAAAAATGAACTTTGGGGCTGTGACCCTAAATGGCTTTCGAGGAATTAAGAACCTTTTTAATTTCTGATGTTTTCAAAACTCCCGAGAATTGGAAATGTTTTCACAATGCTTACTTGCTTCGTTTCTGCTTTCAAGACTTGAACTATTTTTAACTAAATATATCTCGGGAAGTCTTTCGTTATATTCTCGGAATGTGTTGTGTATGGCTCGTATTTGCACTTTATACTTGCACTAGCGAAACAGTGGAGTTTGCTAACCCCAGTAATCGGGGTGGATATCTCAGTATTGTGTCAGTACATGCAGGTTTTCGGGAGCAAGACACGGGATCGGCACGAGGGATGATGAAAGACGAATGATACTAATCACACGAAGGCCGGTTTGGGTTCGGTTAGTCGGAGTCCATGGTATTGTCTTTTCCATTGTCTTATTGTTCATTGTTGCAAGTATTTTACCCTTGTGTGGGTATGAGTCTGGATGAGTTTATGTATTTTGATTTGTAAGTCTGTGACGAAAGACCAAATCGGTCTATTGGTCCGTTATTTTTGATTCGTCGGTATGTAATGTAATGTGTTGTTTTGATGTCTAGCTGGTGGATCCTCACGGAGAGGGTGCGGCGTGTAATATTCCCGGTTTGATGCGGGGTGTTACATTTATGGTATCGAGCTTAGGTTGAGGAAACCTAGGTTGCCGGGTCGAGTTATGTGTTGTTGAGTCTTGTATTGTCGATTTTGTCCGATCGAGTCGTGTCGCGACGCCGTCGTTTGGAATGTCGGCCGTGATTAGTATCGGGATGCACCATCATCTTCGTGCGATCTGTGGATGTAAGTCTCCCTTCTTTGTGGTGTGCCTCGTGTGACACGAGCTATATTTTTATGATTATTTATTAAGTGACGGAGTCCTTTTATGGATTTTGATTTCTTGATACGTGACTATTTGACTCTCATATTTCTTTCATGTGAGGAGTAGTTCTTTGGATTGTGCATGTTGGATGTATTTCCTTTTCCGCGGAGTGAGTTCCTTTGTAATAGCTTTGTATTTTACCGATCAATTTTTATTTCAAAACCGATTCCTTTAACCGAGTTGTTGGCCTTGACCGCTTTGACGGTAGTTGGGTGTTTTCAAGTGATTTTGTGAGTTTGATAAGTACTACCGTCATCGACCTTTTGGGCATTTTTGTAATTGGTTTTTAGCCTGGTGGGTTCCGGTGCGGGACCCACGGCGCTATAATATTCCGTGTATTTACTTGAAATCTTTGGGCATTGTAGCCCATTGTATTATCTTTGAAAACCTTGAGTATCTTAGAAAATAAAATTCGAGACGTACTTTAAATGATTGTATTTTCAAGGCGCCTACTAGCGCAACTATCTGTTTCAAAATTTTTCTACCTCGAGGACCAAAATGTTTTGAGATATTTTCGATGTTTAGAAACATTTATACTTAGACCCGAGGGTCGGATATTCTGAAAGTTTTTCACTAAAAGAAAGGTGTCCTCATTTTAGTTCAAACGCAAGATGAATTACAGAGTCTCGAAAATGATGTTTGTTTAACTTTTTGTAAATGATACTCAACATCAACTGGTGTTTCCAAACTGTTTTCAAAAGGTGGTTCTCGTTTTTAAAACCTATCATTCCTGTTTGCGGACCGGAAATGCGTGTATGGTTTTCGAACTTTCTTTGCGGTGTCAACCCCGAATTGTGATTGAATTGGTGGCGTGAGCGTCGAGTCGTTCGCCACGCATATGTTTGGTTGGCCCTCTGTGAGAGGTGTGAACTGGTGTTTACTGTTTATCGCCTCGTGGTGATTGCGTATTGTCGCACTAGTGTGGGTTGTTAAAGCCTGGATTTTTATGCGTTATACACATGGGTGATTGTTTCATGATGTTTGTGATTGTGTGATGGCTGTCGTTCGGGATGTTGTAATCTTCGAATGATGCCGTTGTTGTTGTGATTTTTGTATGCGTTGATATGTTATGCTGAGTTGGCATCTCCGGTATGTTGTTTTGCGGTGTTTTGATCCATTGTATCGAGCATTTATATTTTCGGTATGCCGAGCCGAGGCGTTTCAATCGTGTTGTGCCGGGGCATGCACGTGTAAATTGTCTTTCTCGTCGATGACACATTTCAAGTGTGGACTCGAGGGACACCGAATTCAGTTTTGTGAATTGGCTCGAGACTTTCGGAGTTCGCGCTTGACAGAGATATCGAGAATCGGCTTTGAGAGGCCTTTGAAGGATGTTTCATCGGTTGCTTGTTGTGTCGTCACCTTGATCTTGCTTGTTGTGAGTTGCGGGCGACCTTCTTTTATAAGAGGTCGAATGTAGTACCCGTGTTGTTTTTAGACTTGTATTTTCTCTTTCTCCGATCTATCGATTCGCTCGTGTTCGTTGATCTTGTCGACCTTGTTTTGTATTTCGGGGTCATCATTCGAGCAGCCGTGATCTTGTTTTGGGTCAACTGGTTATCATTGTCACTTTCCGAATTCGGTTCGATTCTTGTGAACCTTGTTCGGAAGTAACATCTTTGGTTCTACTAGTTCTTTTATTCGAAGTGGTGGATCTTGAACTTTTACATTTTCGACTCTGTCGACTCGTTTATGTTCGTTGACATTTCTGAGCTTGTCCTGCTCCTTGCTTTTGTTGATCGAACGAGTGTGGTGTTATTTCGGAATAACTCGTTGTCTTTGTGACTTTTCAATCGCTATTCCCTTTCCTGTGGATCTTCGGCAATGCATGTCTTGTGGTTCTCACCAGATCATCCTGGGAGTTGTTGTTTGAACTTTATTGTTCTTTGTGATTCGAACATGATTCTTCGATCTTTGTTGTCTCGATCGTTGTGGTTTGATCGTTTGATTGTTCGGTTTATATTGACCTCGTTCCGTGATTGGCGAACATTCAGGCTCCTTCGTAATTCCCTTCAGTTCGGGAAATTAGTTTCGTTTTCGATCTTCCAGCCCTTAGGCGGTGGGATTTCGTGTTTGTTCAGCGGTTGACTCGCGTTTTGATTGATGTACCGTTGGGTTGGTCAATCATATTGATTTTCGTTCGTTGTGTTTTGTGATTGTCGGATAATTGACCTGGCTATATTATCCGTTTGATGACGTTTGGCACTTGTTGGTCGCCGTGGAGCGTGTTTTCACGCTGTATACTCCTTTGCGTTGTTTGTAACATTTCGCCGTTGGGCGTTAGTTACGCATTCTTGCGTATCTCGTTGAGTTTTCCTGGCGGAATATTTCTTCTCCCTACTTGTTTTAAGTTTCGGGACGAAACTTCTTTTAAGGAGGGTAGAATGTAATATCATGATTTTCGATTTCCGGTAATTATTTTTTTTGGCGGAAGTCTTTTGACGACTTCGCTCATGTCCGTTTCGTCATTCGAGAATAATTAATTCTACACTTTTTGACATCCGAGTTCGTTTCGGTGTCGTTTCGTTGAGTTGTGCTTTTTAGCGACTTTTCCGCACTTGAGTTCGATTCTTGCGAATCTCGTCAGCTGTGGTTTCGAGTTTCCCACAAGTCCGTTTAACTTTGTTATACGTGTTGTGAGCTTCGGTTTGATTATTCGTTGTCGTATGGTGATTTTCGGGCAGTTGGGCCATTTTCGTAATTTCCCAAAGTTTGGGGTAATTACCTTCCGTTGTCGAATTTCGAGCCTTCGGGTGGTCGGAATCGTGTGTTCTACTAGCTCTTAGATTCGTCTTTGTGAGTACTTCGTAACCGTATCTTCGGTTCGTATTCAGGCTCGGGTTCCGGTGTCGTTTTGTTGAATTCAGGATTACTAAACGACTTTTCTAAGTATGAGTTCGACTTTGTTAGATCACCATTAATTTTTGGTGACTCCAAAAATTGTAAATCTTTGCAATATTATAGAACATCGAGTTAGCTTTCCAATGGTTCAAACGGTGAATCAATCGGAGTCCGGACGAGAGAGTTATGGTCGTTTCAGTTTTTGGCCGAGCACTTCCAGGAGCCTTTCGGCCGATAGGGGGGGTCGATAGACTCTACTGCCTACTTTCAGTATGGCTATCGGTTGGGCCTATCGGCCGATAGGCCGGCCGATAGGTCCTGCTGTGTTACACTATAAATGCGTTGTTTTGAGCGTGAAGCTCATTTCTTTCCCATTTTCCACTGCGCCGCGAGAGAGGAGGTATAGAGGGAGAGAGTTCTTCATCCGGGGGTCGATTTTCATCACTTCTTTTCGGTTGTGAGGCTCGGATAATCAATCTAACGCGTGTTCTACGGATCTTAACACTTGAATCACTCAAGGTAATCTTCTAAGAACCCATTTTTGGGAGATTTTGGGGATTTTGGGTATTTTGGTTGTTTTCATCCGATTAATCCGATTTAACTTGGTATTATGATAGATTGATGATTATTGAGATGTATTACATCTGTTCACGTGTTATTCCATAGTTGGATCGTATCGATTCGTTGTTTTCGTCGAGTTCTTGATCGACGCCTTGAAGGTGTCCGATAAAATGTCATAGAGAGGATTCGAGCGTTCTACGATTATTCTTCCTCGTTCGTTCGTTAATTTATTGATGGTATGATGTTAGGGTCAGATTTCTCGCAAAGAATTCGAGTCGGAACCCTTCCGTTCGTCGTTTTCTTCAAGCTTTTCGATTGTGGGTGTATTCGTTGTCTTCGCCGGAGAATCGTAGGTGTTCGAAGTGTCCCGACTAATCCGTGATTGTGGGAGTGTCCGGCATCGATTATCGAGGCAAGTATCTTGCCCATACATTACGTGTTTTGTGGATATAATGGTTGTTAATCGTCGATACGTGCTAAATAAATATTCATAACCATCTTTTTCAAAAGTATCGGTATATTTACCAACATGGTTTTCTTAAAGACGACTCGTGTGTTCCGAGAATTAATATGCTTAATTGAATACGTGTATTAATGTTGAGTATAAGATCGTAATACTTTCGTGTGATGCCATTGTGTGTGATTACGTCGTCGGTAAGTGTTGAAGTTTAGTCCTTTGTTTAAGCTGTACGTGGAGTCATGTGGTTATCGATGAATTATGTGAATTTATGTGATATTGGTTGTGCCGTTCGGTGCTTTTGGAATAGTGTGCTATCTTGTTGATAATATTAGTTTGGGTTATGAATATATGTTGGATGAACTGGCCATTCTAGTAAAGTACCTCGACTATATATACTGTGATTGACCATCGAGGCTTGTGGTTTGCAACTGTGATTTTGGAACGTGTGTGTGTGTTGTTCCTTCCACCCGGAGTGTCCGACGGGATGTCCGGGGCCGATACTAAGGGTACGGCCACGGAAGTGGACTTGGGTGTGCGTGTGGATGAACTTCCACGGAGTGTCCGACGGGATGTCCGGGGTCGATACTAAGGGGTACGGGCGCGGTTGTGGTTTCCCACCCGGAGTGTCCGACGGGATGTCCGGGGTCGATACTAAGGGTACGGCCGCGGGTTACCAGTTGTGGTTTTCATCTTGAGGATGACGTTGATGTTTTCGTTAATTGTGATATTGTCCGGAGTATCACGATGCTTTGTGCTTGGGGTCGAGAGACATTATATATCGAGTCTTGGTGCTTGGCTAGAGTGGCATAGGAATAATGTGTTATGTGTAATGTGACCTTGTAAGTGAATTGAAGTGGATGATCGGGTCGTGGACCCTGTGTTTTATGACCGGAATGGTTGGGTCGTGGACCCCGTGTTTTGTTAAACGGATTTGTATTTTGAAAAATGAACTTTGGGTGTGACCCTAAATGGCTTTCGAGGAATTAAGAACCTTTTAATTTGATGTTTTCAAAACTCCCGAGAATTGGAAATGTTTTCACAATGCTTACTTGCTTCGTTTACCTTTCAAGACTTGAACTATTTTTAACTAAATATATCTCGGGAAGTCTTTCGTTATATTCTCGGAATGTGTTTTGTATGGCTCGTATTTGCACTTTATATTTGCACTAGCGAAACAGTGGAGTTTTGCTAACCCCCGAGTAATCGGGGGGGTGGATATCTGTATTGTGTCCAGGTACATGCAGGTTTTCGGGAGCAAGACACAGGATCGGCACGAGGGATGATGAAAGACGAATGATACTAATCACACGAAGGCCAGTTTTGGGTTCAGTTAGTCGGAGTCCATGGTATTGTCTTTTCCGCTGTCTTATTGTTCATTGTTGCAAGTATTTTACCCTTGTGTGGGTATGAGTCTGGATGAGTTTATGTATTTTGATTTGTAAGTCTGTGACGAAAGACCAAATCGGTCTATTGGTCCGTTATTTTTGATTCGTCGGTATGTAATGTAATGTGTTGTTTTGATGTCTAGCCTGGTGGATCCTCACGGAGAGGGTCTGCGGCGTGTAATATTCCCGGTTTGATCTGGGGGTGTTACATGACGATCGCTCGTTCAGTAGCCCATTGAATTTCCGTTTTCCCATGCGGCGGATGATCGAGGGAGTTATCGCGGGCAGCGCGCATGCTCTCCGTCGCTCCTCCAAGATGGCCATAGCCTCCTCGATCTGTTCCTTGGTTTGGAACTGATCGAGTGAGAGGTTGGGGCCATCTCTCGGATGCGGGATCGAGAGTCTCGCGTTGCCGCGGCTTCCCCCTGTCGTCGGCTGGGGTTCGGTGGCCGGAAATGGTGTCCGCGGTTCGGAGAGCGGCTTTCTTCGATGGACCGGCGGATGTCATGATTACGGAGGTTTTCTTTGAAGTGCGGTGAGTGTCACTTCAAGTATATGCCGAGAACAGTGAGTGTTCTTCGGGACGGTAGAAATAAAAGTTTGAGGGTTAGATCCCTTCCTCTAGCGCCAATTGTTGCTACCCAAAATATTATCCGGAGATAGATATTCTTTGGAATGGATGGGATAGCAAACAAATGCAAGAGCACTTCCGTGAGAAAGATAAATAACACAAGATTTGCCGGGGTTGTTAGTCCCGGGCTTGAATGCTCTCGCGAGATATTATTAATACCGATATTCGGGGATACAAGTACTAATGTAAGAATACAATTACAATGAGTGTAAAGTTTCTTGTTATCTCAGCTAGTGAGCGTGTAGATTGCCGGAAGAACCAGATTTGATGCTCTGTGAGTTCTTGTAACAAAGGTGATGAACAGTCGCGGCGGTGAGAGATCGACCGCCTCTCACGGCGAGTATATAGCTGGAAGTTTGGGCTTCTGGGCTTGTGAATCCCTTGGAATCTGTCTAGTGGACACTTGCTGCTTCGCCGATCGTCTTACGGATGAGAGATTTGGAGAGAGAAGTCACGAGATGGATTAGGTGAGATAGCCGGAGCTTGATGATATGTGTGTGTTCTTGATATTTAGTGGATGTATCGAATGTGAGAGAATGAGCTCGGCGTAAGTCGAATGAATTCGGGCTGTATATTGATGAATCAGGAGCTGTAGAGTGAATTCCGAGCCGTTGGTTCAAATGAATTCGGGCGAGAATCAGAACCGAGAACCTTTTCCAGTAGGAGGAGGTTCTCTATTTATAGGGCTTGATACGCGGGCGATCGCCTTTCTTGCAATATAATAATCGGGCGATCGTCTTTTAGCACATGGGCTGTCCTCGAGTCTGCGGAGTTGTTGGCGATCAACTACTCGGTCGATGGGGAGCTTACACGCGTCTGAGTTAGTCACATGCGGCCCTACCGACAACTTTCGGCGCACATGCCGGTAGGTGGGGTAGGTGACAGGCTTTAGTCAAAGATCTTGTCAGTTAGCAAAAGATCTTGTCAGCGCCTTTTACGGATCTGCACGTGGGTGCTTTCTGAGATCCAGTCCTTGACGGTTTTGATGGGCGATCGTCTCTGCTCGGGGCGCAGGTCGATTGCCCTTAGCCGGTTAGTAGAGCAGATCGCCAGCTGCCAAAGGGCGATCGCCCTGGGAGTCGATCGCTAGGTGCCTGATGGTGGTTTGATATCTTCGACTTGGCGAGCTAGTCATAGTTTGACTGGAGTTGACTTGGTCGCTCGGCCTTATAGTCGATCGCCTGTCGGGATGAATAAATCGTGACACAACAAACCGCTTGTTGACTTTTGTCTGATCTTTCTAATAACATCTGAGTGGATCAATTCCAACGGCTCTCTTGCTCTGAACTTTGACTCTTTGTAAGGTAGTTGATGTGCCTTACCATATTGACATCCAGCACACACAATATCATGTTGGATCTCGAGTTGAGGAAGTCCCTTCAGCATGGACTTCTGCATCATAATCTTCAGTTTGCCGTAATTGACATGTCCAAGTCGTGCATGCCATAGGTCTCCAGTGTCACTTCTCCGAGCTTTCTCAACGTAAGCTTCTTCAGCGGACATCACATAGATAGCCTTCATTTTTGGTCCTTCCACGAACGGTGTACCTATGACTTTCAATTCACGATACACTTTCACATCGTTTGGGCCAAACAACACATAATTACCTGAAGTAGTTAATTGTGGTACTGACAACAGGTTCTTCATCATCCCTGGGACATGATAGACATTGTCGAGTTGTACTTCATGTCCGTACCTTTGTGGCAGTTGTGTCTTGCCAACATGGGCTATTAGTAATTGTGTGTTATCAGCAATCACAATAACTCGATCTCCGTTGTACTTGGTCATACTTACAAGTTTCAACTCATCTCCGATCATATGATTGGAACAACCAGAGTCAACGATCCAATCATTCTTGTAATCAACTAACTGCTCACATACCGCAGTAAGTGCGAATTCCTCTCTTGGGCCTTTCCCTCGTGTATCAGCATTATCTACCTCCTCGGCATAGAAGGAAGTCTCGAAATCCCAATCTTCTTCTCCTGGAGGCTCGCCCTTAGATGTTGTTGCTGCATTTCCTTCAACTCTCTTGGACCAGCAATTTTTTGCATAATGTCCTTTCTTGCCGCAATTGAAACATCCGTCACTTTGACGATCCTTTTGTTGCCACCGGTTCTGACCATTTCGATTATGTTGAGCTCCTCGAGCTCCCCCTGACTGGAAACCTCTATCTTGGTTTCCTCGAACATCTCTTTCTTGACTGTTGAATCTCCCGAAACCACGTCCTCGTCCTCGACCACGACCGCGTCCTCGTTCGCGTCCGTGATTGTCTCTTCTATTAGTGAAAAGGGTTGTCTCTTCACTATTGGTTGCTCGACTAGACGTGGGTTAATATAGATCCTCTTCATTAATTAGCAAATTCTCGAGATCTGCTAAAGTTGGCTCGGTGGCCCAGCCCCGGGTTGCCGTGATAATACTCTTATACTCCGGCTTCAATCCGTAGATGATAATTCTTTTCATCCTGGTTTGTGTAATGCCATTTTCAGGATCTAGTTTAGAAATCTCGTCACAAAGAGATTTCACCTTTGAGAAATATTGACTCACGGACATATTTCTCTGGGAGATCGATAAAAGCTCATTTTCAAGCCTTTGCAATTTTGCATCATTTTTCTTTGCGAAAATAGCCGCCAATGTATCCCAAGCTTCCTTCGGTGTTCGGGCATCTTTGATCCGCTGGAGAAATTCACCTTCTACAGCTACAGTTAAGGCATACATAGCTTTGCCTGCCTTAACTTTCCATTTCTTTAAAGCATCATGGTCGGCAGCTGGCCTTTGATGTGCAGCATCTGGTCGTACCGGTGTTGAGGTTGAGATGTCGGAGGTTGTGTCTGTGCTTTTGGACTCCCTTGGTGGTGGTGTCTCAGCTCCGTTCACGATATCCCATAAGTCCTGCCCGAGCAGGTAAAACTTCATACGGGTACTCCATGACCCATAATTGTTGTTATTGAGCTTCTCAATAGAGAATCAACCATGATTTTAACAAAGCTTATGTAGCCAAAAGTAATTTTTTTTTGAAATTTTTGGGGTCAAAATAAAAAATTTTAGAAATTTAGGGACTGAATTAAAAATTTTCGAAAGTTCAGGGACCAATATGTAATTTCTGAAAAATTTATTTGCAGCAATTACTGTTCATGGTCTTCAACCTTGAGACGATTATTTCGGCATCCCGTACGGCTTCGTCTGACGTCGGTTTTGTATTCCGAAAATACCTCCGAACTCGTCTCGACACGAGAAATCTAACGATATCCTCAAAACTGAGTTTCGCCCACCTTTGTAAAACTCGAAATTTTCAGCCCTCTACCACTTCCGACTAGCACTCCAAACCTTTCTCCGATACCACTTGTTGGGATATCAAAGGATCATTATAGTGAATTACCGATGATTTGAGAGAAAAATATTTATTCTATTATCACTCAAGAATAGAATTACAAACTCACACAATAAAAACTCTCAACCTCACTCAATTATTTTATATCACTCAACCCGACTACCAAACAAGACCTAACAATTAAGAGAACTATTTCTCTTCTTCTTATTTTTGCCCTCTGCTGCTTGATCAACTCTACTTGGTTGATGATTTGAATGCCTTCTACTTCATGGTATTTATAGGCATTTCATTCAACCATCTTGCATACAAAATTCTTCATGACATTAAAAAGTCTTGCCAACCTTTGCCAACCCATCTTGACATTTATCATGTGGACATACCAACTTTGAATATTCTTGCCAACTCTTTTGACCCATATGTGTAAACATGGAAATGGATTGTGTGGAGGTGAATATATGTAGGCAATGATAATTCAACACACAAAACATACATTCAAATTAAATCCTTTCGACAAGCAACGGCAGATGTCTCCATATGTATGGACTAAATAAATTGTCAGTATTACAACACTAAGTACATAAACATTTGCATAAGATGTTTCTCTTACAACAAGATCAGCAATTACATTTCATTCAAGACAAAGATGAAATCGAAGCACAGATAGTATAGCTTTATACCCTCACTTGACAACACTCAGATACAAGATATCAAGCTTAAAGGTTTTAAGCCGGATCCACCCGAAGATCAAACGATACAAAAGACGCATGCATGAAGGGGAGTTTAAGTTGATCATCTGGGCAGAGAATTTGGAGGAAAATGACGCAACGGATTCTCCCTCAGTAGCTCCGTCTCTCTGAAACAGGAAACAAATACGAGTCAGAAAATAGCATCACAGCTAAGGGTTGGTGTGAACAATATCACATACTAGACTGCTTCTTACTTCTTAATATCTCTACCATCCCCAAGCCTGAGATGCAGAACCGAAGACTTTTCCACTTCATTTTCTTGCTTGTGTTGTCTATGACAAATAAGCGCGTTCATCAGTAAGCAAAGTTCAGAACACATAACTAACAAAGTTGTGACTGGATATACTTGCATTTTGGAAGTTGTCTTTCTAATAGAGAATAGTGATGAAAAATAATGAGAAGAAAAATAAAGTTCGAGGGTGTGATTGGATATGAGATGGGGTGTTAGATGAAAGTTAATATAATATAAGAACAGTTAAATAATGAGTGAAATAGTAACATTTGCACGGAAATGTCAAATGTGCTCGCTCTGTCCACTTAGAAGAGTCGTATTTGGTAAATGTACAACTTTTTTTATGGATTGTAAGGTGCACTACATAAAGCAAGTTTTTTATGCCCATTTCTTCCAGTTATAATCTTATTAGTTGGGATTTTTTCTTTTTTGGACCATACATATATACATATAAGTAAAGACGTGATGTAAAAAAAAGGAAGTATGACTATTCGATTGGGATACAATCATTTCTTGAAATACGACTCTTCAAGAGGGACGGAGGGATGAATAATTGGTGATATGATTTTTTTAAATGAGTTGAATTGATTGTTGGGAGAAAAAAGTGGAAGTGCATGAATAGTGTATTTTCTAAAAATTTTCATGATCATTTTTTTATTTTGGAGTGAAGATGGAAATAAAATGGTATCGAATCGCGCTCATTTCACTTTCTAAAGACAATTAAGAGTATCCGAAAAAAGACAATGTTTTCAGATTAATGAACAATGATGAGATTTTACAAGCTAATACTCATCAGGTATTCTTAGTCCATCCAGTAAAAAAAAATGTTCGTGGTGTCTGTATTCTTACTCTGAGGATTCGTCGTCCACAAAGATCTCAATACTTGGGCCTGGAGGTGGTCTTCGTAATCTTTGACAAGGTTTCTGAGGAATCTGTAAGAAAAAGTTAAATTGACATAAGAAGCAACTATGTCATGATGCATGGAGTAAATTAAAGCTTAATATTTACCTTAGTTGATGTCCACTTGGAAGGAATCACATTATTCTCTTTATTTCTTTCTGCTCGAGCACCAAGCGAGTGCCATGGTCTTAAGTCTGATTTGGACGTTTCTGGTTGATAGTTCGTTAGTGAACTACTGCTACTGTCTTTAAAAATGGACAACGCAGTTCCAGGAGCCCTAAAAGAAATAAAATAAAAAATGCAACATGTTCTGGCTTCCATAATATATTGTGCATGATATTGTTTGCAGAATCAATAGTCAAAGATTTAGACTTGGGGTGATATTGCCAGCAATTCTATCAACAGTACAGTTATTTGTCAAATGGTGAAAAGAAGCTTAAGAAGCATATATTTTTGGTTTCTAACCTTTCAGGCTTCTGTTTTTTCCTAAAAATATCAGAACTCTCCGAAGCTTGGTTTCCTGTTATCATAAGAAAGTATTAGTCAACAAAACCTTCATAAGCCATCTTTAACACCTTTAAAAGCTAGTATAAAGTAAATGGATAACACACTTGTTTGTTTCATCAACACAGTTCCAAAGCTTCGAGCTGGTAAGTGATTCTCCGCCATTTCCTCCTGTTAATGGGTAGTGGGTCGTCCCGGATTTATCAGGACAAGCTAACAACAACAAAAAAGAAAAAAAGAAACAAAACCATCCAAAAGGCAAAAAAAAAAAATGATGCTTACATCAGTAGCTTTCAGCTGTCTCATGGAACGTGTAAAAAACTTCTTGTACGCGGTTGTCAATTTTTCAACTGGTTGAGCTTTCCTAAAAATAAAATATCAGTTTGTCAACTGCATCGGAAGAACTACGACGGCCAAAAGATTACATGGGTGAGTTATCGTCTGAATTGGTAGGAATTTGATCAAGTTCTCAGGAAAATACTAAAGGGAAGAACTAAATTATCTATTAATTTATCTAATTATCTCCTCCGAGCATTTCCTCAATTTTTTCCACTTCAGGTACCAACTCAAGCAAAGAGGTTAAGTTCGACTCAAAAGGATTGTCCTCCCAGTATAGAAATTTGGTCTATATAATAATATGACAAGGACATCAATTCCTTATATTTAGGAGCATGGCATCGAAGCCACATCAAAAAAATGATAACGTTATTAATAGGCACAGTTCCTATAACTACAATGTGGACGTTAATTTAATGGTAAGGAAACAAATGATTTATTACACGCCTACATGCCTTCATATTCATTTTGTAAAAAAGAAAATGTTCAACAATAATACACTTGAACTTATATACTGGGTGATTTAAAATTTTGAGTTCCTTCCTCTGGTGCTTTCTCTCAGAGTCCCTCTTCAACGATGCCTAACCTACGATATCTGTGAAGTCTGAGTTCTGTGTATATGTATCAGAAATTACTATTAGATGCATCTTTGGAATAGAGAACACAAAGAGCTTTTTCAAATTACAATATAGGAACAGTCAAGCATTCATGATAAACTAATGGATCTCACTAGGAAAAGAAAAAAGGAAAAACAAAAAAGAAAAAAGAAAAAGATTCTTACATGGATAACCCACGATTGAAGATTTCATTAGCAGCTTTATTTTTATTCTTGAGTTCCATCTGCAACGCATAGGAGATGTAGAATGACGCGTGTGTCGCTCCAATTTTGTTTGCCTCCAAAAATTTATAAACGACTTCAGCATCAACACAATTTTCTGCCTGTTTTATCAATTCACATAAGCAGCTATCATCAGCATTTCACACAATTAACATAACCGAACGGGAAAAACAACGAAGACGCTTACATATTCCAACCATACTTTCAGGTACCGAAGATCATCCTTGTAACGGTCCTCGTGCCAAAATGTGCGCACACATTGTTCATAAATCACAACTAATCCTGAACAGTCACCGCCAGGAGGGAAGGCTTCCTGAACCCATTTGATGCACCTTTTGAAAATTTATTAAGTTCAGAAAAAAGATAAATAAAGACAAGAAAGAAGAGTACTCATACACTTGGCATTTGTCATTTAAATAGAGCACAAATTTCAATTAAATGACAAGAAACAGATTATCATCTATAGATGGCCTATTTGAGCAAGAGATCAGCGATATGATATCCTGCAACTGATTTCTGTGCTGTTTTAGTTCTTGACATCATGCGTTTCCAATCCGTGACGCAAAAAAAAAAAAGTTTCTCCTAACTATGTCAGGCCTTGTTTTCATACTTGTTCAGACTGAGCAGAAGTCTGCCTTCATCTATTGTGAGAGAGATTTACAAAATTCAAAAGCTTCACTGAATTATTTCTCATTCGAAAGGAGTTATTTGCAATTGGTGTAAGGGGTCATCAAGGCTGTCATATTCACTGATACAACTCAAGAGACTTCCTCAAGGATGTTAAAGGGACTACATGGACTTTCACAAGTCTAGTAAAAAAGGCCATGTATACAATGAAATTGGACTTCTTTAATTCAATTTTGTATATGACTCCACTAATAGATTGATTCATACAAGTTAACAGCTACAAGAGCATTGTTAAGTAATAAGTATTCTTATGTCTGATGATCTGAAAGTGTCCCAAGTGTGTAAGACAAATAAATAAGTCACTGACAAACATGAATAGCTTGTTAACAACAGTCAGATGCACGAATAGGTCATGAACAATATAATTCTAATCACCAGCAAGTAAACACATGATATTGAAATCGCAATTTCTCTCAACCCAACTCAACTAAGCCGTAACCCCAACCAATTTGATTGGGGTCGGCTATATGGACCTTGTTTCCCCATTATGCACGATCGTGGGTAACTGCAGTATAAGATGTAAAGTGTCTAGGTCCTTTTGGATCACACGGCTCCGAATAAGCCTAAGAATACCTTTCCACAACTATCCTTATATTCTCACATCTTCCAACTGGTGCATCTAATGGTCGACGAGTAAAATGTTCAAACAATATCCGCCATTCTCTCAATCTAGCGACTGAGGACAACTCCAACCTTATCCATAATGTCATCAATTCTTTATATTATTTATATGCTCTTGGAACAGCCAACCATTGTTACAACTTAAAAGTACTGTAACCTAAAGCATCAAAAACACCAACCACCACGACAAAAGCTAACTAATGGTACTAAAAAAGTCACTACCAACATTTTTCAAAGCTGATTATAAGTAATAGACGGACATAAAATGAGAAAAAAGAAAATGAAGCTAGAGAGTAACACCTTGACTTTCACCCCGACTGTCGGGTCAAATTTATTAATTAAGTAACCAAAAACAAAAACTGGGGATGGGGGTGCTGAATTTCTATTTCCGACTCAATCAAGCTACATCGAGGTAATAATTACTTACTCGATCCATGGCTGAATCGGATCGTCGCCAGTATACTCATCAATGGCCTCAATCAACATCCTAATGAATTCAAAATCTAAAATCATCGCTCTGAAAATTGCATAATAAACGAAGAAAATAATAGGGAAAAAAATATTTTGCACCTTCGGTGATGTAGAAGCGAAGTCTTGAGTTGAGTATTGGATTGAGATTTGAGAGCGCCGTTGAGGAGACCAACGTTGCGACCGCGCTTCAAAGGGCGGACGTTTTCCTTAAAGAGCTCCCACTCGTTACCGGTCTCTTGCTTGGATGCCAAAAACTCCGTCTCTGGATCTAGAAACATCTCAATCGGCTTCGACTCATCCAATTTGATGCTCTCCATTCCTTTGCCCCAATTCTTCCTCCTTGTTTTTACTCTCTCTCTCTCTCTCTCCTCTTCCGTTTAAGATTTGAATTTTTTTTGAAAATTTGGAAGTCTCTAAAAAGCCGTTAAGGCTCGAAGCCACCTTTTAACGTTTCAATTATATTTCGAGTAAAGTTACTCAAGACATTATTTGAAATACTAAATTTTAATATCTATCATTTATAATACTGAACATTCATTTTACTTAAACTTCGTGTACTGCCGTCTATCTGTTACTAACTCCGTTAAAAGTTCAGAAGTAAAGCTGTCATTCAAACAAAATTGCTTTTTATGTTACTTACTTATTATATTTTATATTCGTTGAAATTCAAATAATTATTCACCCCACTCACCATCACGAAATTGTGTTGATGATCTTCCTAGGCTGTTATGCCACTGAACCGATTGTTGATGTTGCTGCTTCCCTAACCGGATGGGAGAACTTTTAGGCGTAAAGTACGATTGGTTCGTCATTTGAGCATAGTCATAAATTCCTTGGTTGTTGCTTGCTCCTCCAAGAGAAGATGACCGGACATGATGATGATGAGGGGGCACATCATGCCTAAATAAAATTGAGAAAAGATCAACCTTAATTAGCAGCCATCATTAGCAACAGACGGAGAAGAGAAAACATTAAAATAGTTAATGATATATTTTCGCAGCTCAAAGAATATTTTATAATGGGCTGGTTAAACTGTAGGTCAAATTCAGCAAACAACAAATTTTTAAGAAAGAAACACTCGTCATGAAAAAAAATGGTAACATAATTTCCATGACAAAATACACAATTTTTTAAGAAAGAAACATTGGTCATGAAAAAAAAATGGTAGCATATTTTCCATGACAAAATACACTCAACGACCTTTCGCTGTCCGAAAATATATTTTGAAAATACAAGCCAACCTTTGTATGGAAAAAGCAGTATTTGTGATGCGACTAGATCCTCCGTCTCCAAGCAATGGTCCAATCATTAAAGGTTCACTCAAGTGCATCCCCTTGATAAATTCACTTGTCATGGTGTTCATTTCTGAACTCTCCTTTTGCAACAGTTCATGGTGTTCATTTCTGAACTCTCCTTTTGCAACATTAGTTCTTCATTGAAAGAGAGAGAAACAATGCTCTATGAAATGAGCTCACATTGGTAGATATTTTTTTTTCTTTTTTGAAAAGACAGCTTTACCCCTGGAGTTAGTAACAGACATACGGCAGTACACGAAATTTAAGTAAAGTGAATGTTCAGTATTGCAAGCGATAGATATTAAATACAGTATTTCAAGTGGTTGTAACACCCCCAATCCACTTAGGGATATTACACGCCGTAGACCCTTTCCTTAAGGATCTACTAGGCTGGTAACTAAAATCAAACATCTCCACATCGCCTTTAAGGCTACAATGACTCAGTAGATTGATTTGGTCTTTCAATTAATACATACAATTCAATCTCAATACATACCCACCCAGGGGTCAAAATATAACACACTCTCGTACAATGGGGAAAATACTGCAGCAGAAATAAAGTACAACTAAACCAATACGACATCGCACGGGTCCTCATGTGATTAGTATCGATCATCTTTTATCATCCTTCGTGTCAATTCTGTGTTATGCTCCCCAATACCTGAATGCAAAACAGACATCCACCGCCCGATTACTCGGGAGTTAGAAAAATTCCACTATTTTGCTAGTGCAAGTACAAAGTACAAATACGAGTCATACGAATCATATTCCAAGAATAATAATAACCAGGAATCCTCAAAGATTTAAAACATAGCAGAAAATACTTCCCGAGGCAAAGGGGTTTGAGTAAAACTTTCCAAATTCGACAGATCACCAATCAAGGGAACAATTTATAAAATATTTTTAAAATGAAAGCCCTCGGGAGTTTTAACGGAAAACTATTTAGGATTAACGAATCCTTCTCTTTTCCAAGAAACTGAAGGGGGTCATAACCCAAAGATTCGCTTTCTCAATTAAAAACCAACAACAATTCACAGGGTTCAAAACCCACGTCACGTGTCCTCAACGGACATAAAGTCAACAGAATATAACCACCCAAGATAAAAAATCTTGGTAATACATCCAAGGTACTCGACCTGGCAAAACACATCCAAAATCATATCCATACCACCGTGATCACATGCCACGTCATCTCACGGTTGGATCAATCACTTGTTGTCTCCTGACTACATGATCACAAGCCATGTGTCACCGTAGGTTTTCTTATACCACCGTGATCACTTGCCACGTTATCTCATGGTTGGATCATTCACTTGTTGTCTCCTGACCACATGATCGCAAGCTATGTGTCACCGTAAGTATCCTTAGGTTCTCACGGTTGGATCAATCACTCGTTGCATCCTGACCACATGATCACAAGCCATGTTCCACCGTAGACCCCGCCCTATCCACACATTCACACACGTAACACAGTATCCCAAGGATATCCAAACAATTCACCCAAAGGCAACAAATACATAGCACAACACAATCGCCGACGCACCAAAATGGGATAATATATGTATATATGTATATTATCAAATCACAACACCAACATCGAACATATCCATAGGATTCACATAACCATTCGCAAATACAACATTCACAAAATACATACGGTTTTGAAAGAGAGCCTATAACGAGGCTAAACCGAATCTTTTGAAAGTTCATTCTGAACAACCAAACAAACACACCCAAAACGATCACCAATCATCATATACACAAAATAAGAAATGTATGAACAAGGTACTTGTCTTGAATAATCACAAACGCGGAGAATCGACCGAAGTAGGATGGCACGAACCGACTATGAACCCGCCGACTCCGCCGAACACCAACCCGTGACAATAAACTACGAACGAGAATAACAACAATGAAAATGAATTTCATAGCACGACCTAAAGCCGTTGAATTCAAGGAATAAACGACGAAAGTTCAAGAGTTTCCCCCAAAGCGGACAAGAACACTAATCGACCCGACAAAAATATGAAAATGGAATTCCCAACCGAAATATGGATATACAATCTATAGTATATGTTTAAAAACATCATTTAATAACAATCGATTCATCAAAATCGGATGGAATACGAAATCAAGAACAAAACTCCCAAAAAGGTCAACTTTAGGAAATCAAGAAAAATACCTCGATCGGACGAAGAACAATGGATTAGATGATGTTATAATCACCTAGGATACTCCAAAATACCTTTGGATGGAACAAATCGGTCAGAAGTTCGAACCCTAGTCGTCCTCGTCTCAAACCCACGGAGAGGAGAAGAAATGAAATGGAAATGGTGAAAAACGACTGTTGTCCAATATATATGCTGGACAGATTAGCGTGCACTAATCTTCACTGATTAGCGTGCGCTATCGAAGCATAAAACAAGCGTTCTGCCAAAATGTACAGTTAGCGTGCGCTAACCACAAAAGTTAGTGTGCGCTAACGAGACCTCTAGACCCAGTCCAGTAGCTTCTGGACTGTCTCGAACTACCAGTTAGCGTGCGCTACCACAATCGTAGCGTGCGCTATCCACAGCATCTTAGCGTGCGCTATCCACCTGGATGTAGCGTGCGCTATCGACTCAGAATGACAACAACACTTTCAAAAATGGGTACGACGACGGACTTCTCCGACCGAAACTTCCAACTCAAGATACGCATAGGAAGCTCCAGAATATGATCATAGTAAGAGCTTTAGCTCTAATCAAACTCATACGTGACCATGAAGAGGGTCGAGACAACAAATACGAATGCGGATACCTACAACTTTGGGAAATTACAAAATAGCCCAAAACGTCCGAAAATCACAATACGTGATCGAATAACCAAACTAAAGTTCACAACATGTCTAACAAAGTTAAACGGACTTACGGGAAACTCGAAACAACAGTTTCGAACGAGATTCGCAAGAATCAAACTCAAGTGCGAAAAAGTCGCTAAGAAGCACGAAACTCAACAAAACGATACTAAAACGAACTCGGATGTCAAAAAGTACAGAATTAATCATTCTCAAAATGACGAAACGATCACAAGCGAGTAATCAAAATGGACTCCTGCCAAAAAAGAAATTTACCGAAAATTGAAATTGCGGATATTACATACTACCCTCCTTAAAAGAAGTTTCATCCCGAAACTTAAAAATATGTAGGGAGGAGCAGTATCCAACCAGGAACTACTCAACGAGATACACAAGAACCGCATAACTTACGCCCATCGGCGAAACATTACAATAAACGCAAAGAAACATACGGTGTGGAATCACGCTCGACGACAACCATCACATATCACAAGTAGAAACATAATAAAACCAACAAGTGTCAAGTATCACCAAATAGATAGCACAATCAAATCAATTATCCGAACAATCAGGAAACAAAAGGCACCTATTACAAGAAAACACGCACAATCGAAAAAATAGAAATTAAACGCGTAAAAATTCACAAAGGTAACCACGAAGAACTCCGACCACACCGAAATTCTCGAAAACCACACTAGGAATCTCCGTGTCCTTTTGGAGCAGGGACGCAACCTCGATCCCCGAACCTCTCAGCTACCATCTTGCAATGCACGGATCAATGTCCCAATTGACCGCAATCGAAACAGCTGACTAACGGTGAACGACAATTCTTCGCGGTATGGCCCGCTCGACTACAGTTGTAACACATCTTCGTGCTGTTCACATCACGCGATGCAGGGGGAATACTCCTACCCTGTTCACGTGATCGGGGTATCTTCTTATGACGACGACACGAAGTCTCAGCCTCACGAGGCCCACTCTCCTGATTTCCTGAAAAGCTCCCAACAATTTTCTGTTTCTTCTATTCAGACATATTCTCAGTCGATAATATGGATAGCTCATAGGCTAACGCCCTATTCTGATACTCCCTCAATGAAGTACAAGTGAGGCCCGCCATGTACTGATGAATCTCCGGCTTCACTTGTCTACCAAAATGACAGATCTTATCTTCATCTGTCCTGACCTGATCCTGCACGTAACTGAGCTGTTTGCTATGATCAATAATAACTTGAGAAAGCGGTACATCTCGTGGTTTCGCCGAAAAGAATTCATTAGTCCTCTGATTTCTTATCAGTTCTGGATAAAACTCATCTCTCATGAATCCCTGGAACTCTGCCTACGTGACCACACGATCTCGAGGCTTAACAGCCTCCCACCAACTAGCGGCATCCTTATCAAGAATATACTGGGCGACTGGAACTTACGCTCTTCTGGAGAATCAATTACCTCGAATATCTTTTCCAACTGGAAAAGCCAACCATCCCAGCCCAAAGCATCTGCGGCACCAGCGAAATGAGGGGGATTCATATGAACTACTTCTCGAAGCTACTGATTTGCACCAATGTTCTGGGCCACATCTGTATTACGCTGAACTGCTTGAGTCAACTGAGTCATCTGTGCAGCTACCTGCTGCAAAATAGTAGCAACACCGATACCAACACCATCACCAGCAGCATGATCCCGATCACGCGTCTGATCGCTATGACCACGACCTCTGCCCCTCGGCATACTGAATAAGTAACCACTCAGCACAACAAAAAATCATAACACATAACACATACCACGATTACCATCATAAGGCAACATACACATACCACGATTACCATTATAAGGCAACATACACATACGAAAATCACAGCAACGACAGCATCGTTCGGCGATTTCAACGGCCCGAATGATAACCAGCACACAATTACAAAACATCATGAAACAATCACAGATGTACATAAGCATACAAACCCAAGCTCTAACAGCTCGCACAGGTGCGATAACATGCAAATCACCAAGAAGCGACAAACATTTAATACCAACATCACAACTCTCACAGAGGGCTAACACAACGAATGCGTGGCGAACGACTCGATTCTCACACCACCAATTCAATCACAACTCAAAGGGCCAACACCCTAACAACAATTCTAACATCATACACACATTCTCTGAACGCAACATGAAATGATAGGTTTTAAAAACGAAACCACATTTTGCAAAATTTGGAAACACCAATTGAACTTAAGTATCACATTTCGAAAAAGTAATACAAACAACATCATCGAGACCTTGAAAAATCATCTTGCGTTTGATAAAAAAATGAGGATATTTTTCTTTTAGTGAAAAACTCTCAGAAATATTCGACCCTCGGGTCTAAGCATATGCATTTCTAAATCATTGAAAATATCTCAAAATATTTTGGTCCTCAAAGTGGAATACTTTTAAAACATACTGTGGCACTAGTAGACACCTTGAAAATACCGCGAGAAAATAATCCATTTTAAAAGTACGTCTCAAAATTTATTTTTTAAGATACTCGAGGTTTTCAGAAATTCATTAGGCCAGAATGCCCAAAACCCACACGTATCAACATTCGCTTATACACATCATAGTACAAGCATTAAATCATTCAAAATCAAAAAAATACATGCCTTTTACCGGAAAACAAACAGTAAAATATCCCAGTCGAAAACCGCTTAGGATCGGGGCGAAACCACTGATCCCATTCGAGGCCTCTAAGGACCCTTCCGAACTGACTAGCGAAAAAGCTCGTGAATCTGGAGTGAAGTCACGGATTCCCCCGAGGCCTCGTTAACGTTATGCAACAAGTCGTCACACAGGTGCACCAACTGGCCCAAGTAGTGCAGAATATTAATACTGGCAGGATGGTTGAGGGTCGGTGGCTTCAGGAAGTTATGAAGATGAACCCTCCCAGATTCGATGGTTCCGGTGATGAGAACAACTGGGATCATTGGTTAGTCGAGATGGAAAAGATCTTTGATGGTATTGGCTGCCCTGAAGCCAAAAGAGTCCCAATTGCTCAATATCTGACGGTTGATGACGCGTCGGATTGGTGGAGACCTGTTAAGCCCAGAGACCGTGACGTCACTTGGGAAGAATTTAAGGAACTGATGGAAGCTCAGTATTGTCCAGCGCCAGTACAGTTAGCAAGAGTCAGTGAATTTTTCAGAGCTCAACCCGAGGACGTTCCTATTTCCGAGGCAATCAAGACATACAACAAACAATTAATGTATGTTCAAGATCGGGTTAAGGATGATATAGACAAGATACTTCATTTAGACACAAGGATGAAACCGGAGGTCCGAAAATGGTGGGCCTTGGGTGTACTACTTTGAGGGAATATCAGGACAGAGTGCTTTCTTATGAGATGATGTCAGTTCCGGCTCCTACGGTTTCGAGTTCAAAGAAACAGAAATTTTCTAGTAGTTTTCGAGTCAGCGGATCGCGTAAACCTCAACTCTCTGTGCAATCTTCCGTTGGTTCTTCGCAACCCAGTGGAGGAGCGCCGAAAGTTTGTTTTAATTGTGGAATTCCTGGTCATATCAATTCCCATTGTTCATCGCGCCCTGTCACTTGTTTCACGTGTGGAAAGCAGGGACACCAGGCGTCCTATTATGAGAGAGCGAGTAGAATCCTTGCCAATACGTCCCCTATTTCAGCCGACACTATCTCAAGTCAACCAACTACGAGTGTTAGACGCGGTAGAGGCAAGACCGAGCATAAGGATGCATCTAACATTGGATCAGCTCCACCCCGATTGTATGAGATGAGGCAGACTGACGATGTAGGGGCTGCAACTACATCAGGTATTATTTATATTCGTACGCACCCGGTAGATGTACTATTTGATTCTAGAGCTACTCATTTCTTTATATCTTTGTCTTGTGTGAATCATCTGGGCCTTATTGGTCTCTCTGCGTGTGAAGCTTTTATTGTTGGACTGCCGAGTGGGGAAAAGATAGTTAGGGATCGAGAGATTGTCAATTGTCCTGTAACCATCAGTGGTAGAGATTGGCCATCTGACTTGATTGTTATAGATATGAAGGGAGATGATTTAATTCTGGGTGATAACTGGTTAGATCATCATGGAGCAGTAATGGATTATCATCGAAAGATAATTTCAATCATTGATCAAGATGGCGCGGAATATGTTTTTGAAGGACAGAAACCCAGTAGTACTAGGAAGACTATTCGAGCCATGAAGGCTGTGAAATTGTTGAACCAAGATTGTACCGGTTATTGGTATTACACAATGAAGACAGAAGATGACGGAGTTCAATTATCTTCTATTCCAATTGTGAACGAATTTCAGATGTATTTCTGGATGATTTGCCGGGATTGCCACCACATCATGAAGTGGAGTTCGTCATCGAACTAGAGCCCAATGTGGCGCCAATATCCAAGGCACCATACAGAATTGCCCCATCGGAAATGTTAGAATTGAAGAAACAATTGGGTGAATTGCTGGACAAAGGTTATATTCGGCCTAGTGTGTCGCCATGGGGTGCACCGGTATTGTTTGTACGGAAGAAAGATGGGTCCTTACGTCTATGTATTAACTATCGTGAGTTGAATAAACTCACTATCAAAAACAAGTATCCGTTGCCAAGAATCGATGATATATTTGACCAATTGCAAGGGGCTACGGTTTTTTCCAAGATTGACTTGAGGTCGGGATATTACCAACTACGAATTCGAGATTCGGATATCCCCAGATCGGCATTTTGAACGAGGTATGGACATTATGAATTCGTAGTTATGCCATTCGGTTTAACAAATGCTCCGGCGGCGTTTATGCAACTTATGAACAAAACATTTATCGAATATCTCGATAAATTTGTGGTGGTGTTTATTAACGATATCTTAATCTATTCCAAGAGTGAAACGGAGCTTGCCGAACACTTGAGGATTGCGTTGAGTATTTTGAGGGCTGATAAGCTTTATGCTAAATTTTGTAAGTGCGAGTTCTGGCTTAGGGAAGCTGCTTTTCTGGGACACATTATATCAGCCTATGGTATTCGGGTAGATACTCAGAAGGTTGAAGTGGTTTTAGCTTGGGAACCCCCGAGGAATGTTAAGGAAGTTCGGAGTTTTCTGGGATTAGCTGGTTATTATTGTCGATTTGTCGATGAATTCTCGAAAATTACTCGACCACTCACTTGGCTTTTGCAGAAGACACAGAAGTTTGAGTGGAGTGATGAGTGTCAGAAGAGTTTTGACGAGTTGAAAAAGCGATTGACTACGTCACCGATTCTAGCCTTACCGCAAGGGTCGGAAGGTTTCGTTATTTATAGTGATGCTTCTAAATAAGGATTGGGATATGTGTTGATGAAAAATGATAGAGTAGTGGCTTATGTGTCTCGACAATTAAAGCCATACGAGATGAATTATCCCACCCATGACCTGGAGTTAGCCGTTGTGGTGTTTGCGTTAAAAATTTGGAGGCATTATTTGTATGGTTCTTCTTGTCGAGTGTATACGAATCATAAGAGCTTAAAGTATATAGTCACTCAGAAGGAGCTTAATATGCGCTAGTGTTGATGGTTGTAATTGCTTAAAGATTATGATCTTGACATTCTTTACCATCCAGGTAAAGCGAACGTCGTTGCCGATGCATTAAGCCGCAAGTCAGTCGTGTTGCAGAAGTTGGAATTACTTACCATTCAACCGAAGAGAGTTGATTGATTTGGAAATTAAAGTTTGGACTCATAGAACCCAATGACAGTTACGTTTTCTTGGTCTAAATATGGAGTTGAGGAAGCCACCTGGGAGACTGAAGAAAATACGCGTGCCCATTACCCTCAGCTTTTCGAATCTTAAGTTTCGGGCCGAAACTTCTTTTTAGGGGGTAAAGGTGTAAACTGTGTATTTCATGTGTGTCGTTTTGGAATTATCTTGTGTATTGTGGTTATTTGTATATGAGGGACATGATGGTTGATATTGGTATATTGATAATCATTGAATTTTGTGATTTTCGGATTGTGTTCGTGCTGGCCGGATTTTGCAAATTTTATGCTGGATGGTAGCAGTTAGCGCACGCTAGACTGCACTGAGAGCGCACACTAACCAAGTGCGAGTAGCACACGCTACTCATGTGCATTAGCACGCGTTAGGCCCGTTAATGGAGGAATAGCGTACGCTATTACGGGTGTGTTAGCGTACGTTAAAGATTGGTAATGCGCGCTAGGTCGGCAGGACAATGAGGGCATATTGTTTTCTAAACTGCGGGCGATAGTAGGTAATGCACGCTATGTTTCGGGTCTAGCGCGTGTAATACCCGGTTGTAATTCAGGCACTATCATTCAGTAATTTCATTCAGTAATTATCACTATGTAATTTTTTCACTTGTTAATAATCATTCATCCGTGTTCACCATTCAGAATAACTTCGAGTTGTATATCGATATTGTTCATTGTTTCAACCTTATTCGGGAAACGAAACAAGAGTATTATATTGATTGTTGTAATTGATTCATTAGTCGATGTTGTCGTTGGATTTCATGTTATTTCAAATCTCTTCATTGTTCAAATTGTGTTTTGCTGGGCGAACCCTTGTAATCATTGTTTGGAACCACCGTTTTGGGGTTTCCGCACTTCCATTTCGTGCTATTGTTTCCCAAATATTGACTCCTATTGCTTTTATTCTCTTCCCGGATCATTTTTCATCATTTTAGGACCCAAGGGGTGTGTGGGCCGTGGCACAAGGAGTGTGCGCCGCGGCACACACATTTTCCAGCTTTTGGCCGAGCAGCCTGTACCGTGGGCCGCGGCTCATGCCGGCAGGGCCGCGGCACACTGCCGAGTCACTGCCGCGGCACACTCGTCCGGGCCGCGGCACACTCATGTTGCAACTTATCGGCCAACCCGTCTGTACCGGGGGCCGCGGCTCATGCCGACGGGGCTGCGGCACACTGCCGAGTCACTGCCGCGGCACATTCGTCCGGGCCGCGGCACGCTGCCGATCACTGGGGGCAGTTTTGGCCCTGTGCCGCGGCACACAGTGCAGTCAGCACTATAATTGCGTTTTTTGAGCGAGATCAACTCATTTTTCCCCATTTCTTCAACCTATACGAGAGAGAGGGATTGAGGGGGAAGACTTTCCATCATCTATCACTTGAGTGTTTGATTTTCTTCATCTCCTTTCGATCGTGAAGCTCGGATTGTGGATATAACGCGATTTCATCGGATTAAAGTACTTGGATCTTCAAAGGTAATATTCATCAAACCTCTTGGATTTCGATTTTGTATTGAGATATGATGTTTTGGATGTTAAGATCATGTTGTATGAAGTGATATACGCATGATTATGGACATGTTTGATTATTCATTGGATTATTGAAGGATTATTCAAGAACACTTTGAATATTGTGTTGGATTTGGGGGTTTTCGATTAATTATTGTTGAAATCACAATTTTGGATATTCATAATGGATTATTGATCGTATTGAAGATGTTTTGTTGGTTTGAAACACTTCTTGGGGATTTGATGTTGGTATTATTGAGGTTTGGTTATAAACAATCGAAGTTTGGCCACAAAGTGTTCGATATAATGCCCCAATGAACTTGGTTTAATCGTATCGACGTTTTGAGTTCGTTATATTCGTGTTTGATTCGTATATTGAACGGATTGTTGGTAATTATATTATTCAAGGTTGTTCGAGCGACCGATATCTCAATTAGGACGTTGTTCGTGGAAGGATAATTGTCACCGGTGTTGTGTAAGTTAATTCTTACTCGGTTAAAAGGATATTCATTCCTTTTGTTGTTGTTCATTCATAATCATAACTCATTCATCATTGTATTAACCGTATCAATACTTGTCATTGTCAATTAATCACTTGATCACAAGGAGCAGCGGTTCCAATCATTTCATTGAAATGTCATTCATTTCACTATCATTTCATCTCGGTGAGTCATTATTGATTTCGATGTCACTTTGTTATCTCGTGGCATTAGGGTCATCTTGGCGTGCGTTGGTATGTAGGATTTTCATGTCGGGCACATTTAAGTCGTGTGTTGGTTGTTGGCCTCACATTGGACTGTGCACACGAGTCGATTGCTTCGTGAGACTGATTAGGTACAAGACCACACGTGTATTCGATCGATACTCATTGGTGGCTTGTGCACGGACACATTTCCATCCCGGGCGTAGTTTGGCGCCACCCTTTTGTAACACCCCCAAAACCGTATGGGAATGTTACACGCCGTAGACCCTTTTCGCAAGGATCTACCAGGCTAAACATCCATAAACAACCAAATGCTTGCCCGGCCAGGGTCAAACAACATAATAATACAGACCGTTAAGGTCACTTACACATAAACACACAGACCGATGAGGTCACACAACTCCATTAACAGAACTGACTAAACAACATTACCCACACAGGGGTCGAAACACAATACATCGGAAGACTGAATCAACTCTAACAATATAACCAAACTCTACCAACTCTCGACTCTTGATTAGTATCGCAGCTCGTCATCCCCTTGTGCCAATCCTGTGACTGCTCCCCTGAACCTGCATGTACCTGGACGCAGAACAGACATCCACCCCCCGATTACTCGTGGGTTAGTAAAACTCCACTGTTTTACTAATGCAAGTATAAAACGATACGAAATGCAACAAGTAAATAGCAACTACGAATTTAATACGGAAATCAAATATCAAAATGTTCCCGAGAAGTTTTAGAATTTCGAACTCAAGTAAGAGATATTTGAAAAGGAACACATCATCTCGGGGGTTTTTAAAGTAGAAATTCTTTTGGACCTCGAGTCCCAATTTACAAAACCTTTTCGTAAACATTAGGGCCTTAGCCCGATTCTCGTTTCAAAGCACACTAAATAATATATCATTATGAGTCCGAGATCCATATTTAAAATGTTACCCAAACAATCACTACTACACGATCATTGTTCGTACACATCATGTACCGAACTCCGGAGGCCTCGACGGACCTTACCCGGACCACACACACTGTTCGTACACATCATGTACCGAACTCCGGAGGCCTCAACGGACCCTACCCGGCCACACACACTATTCATACACATCATGTACCGAACTCCGGAGGCCTCAACGGACCCTAACTGGCCACACACATCGTTCGTACACATCATGTATCGAACTCCAGAGGTCTCGTCAGACCCTACCTGGATCACACACCTTGTTCGTACACATCATGTACCAAACTCCAGAGGTCTCGTCAGACCCTACCTGGATCACACACCTTGTTCGTACACATCATGTACCGAACTCCAGAGGCCTCGTCAGACCCTACCTGGAACACACGCACACACATCGACACGACACAACTCATAATCATTAAATGTCAAGCCATTCCACATTACACCGAAATGTACAATCAAGTATGTAAACCAAAACAACACAAATATCATGATCATACAACGCCCAATCCCCCCTCTAAGACCTTTTGTCGGACACCTTCAAGGCGTTGACTAAGAACTCGACCAAAACAACGAATCGAAACGATCCAACCATGGAATAACAAGGGAAATGATAGAATACATCTAAATAATCATCAATACATCACAAATCTAAGTTATTACGGTTAAATCGGACAAAACGAACAAAAACCCCTAATTCACCCAAAAGTAGGGTTTCAAGAATTTACCTTGGATTAATGATGAAGAACAATTGTTGGTGTCATTAATCCACACCAAGAACTTGAAGAATATGAAGTTCTCTGGGATTGATGATGCAAAAACGCCCAAAAATCGCCCACAAGATCGCCCAAGAGGAGGAGGAATGAAGGAAGAGATGAAATGAGCATTCATCTCACAAAATCCGCACAAATAGGCTAATCTGCACTGTGTGCCGCGGTCCAGCCTAAGTGTGCCGCGGCACAGGGTACAGGCTGCTCGGCCAAAACTGGAAAATGAGTGTCTGAGCTATTTCGACCATAACTCTCTCGTTCAGACTCCGATTGACTCACCGTTTGAACCATTGGAAAGCTAACTTGATGCTCTATAATATTGAAAAGATTCAAAATCTTTGGAGTTTCCAAGAATTTATGGTGATTTTACAAAGTCGACTCATACTTGGAAAAGTCGTTTAATAACACTGAACTCGAGAAAACGACACCGAAACCCGAACCTGAATATGAATCGAAGATACGGTCACGAAGTACTCGCAAAGACGAATCTAAGAGCTAAGAGAACACATGATTCCGACCACCCGAAGGCTCGAAATTCGACAACAGAAGGTAATTACCCCAAACTTTGGGAAATTACGAAAATGGCCCAAGACGTCCGAAAATCACGATACGTGATCGAATAACCAAACCGAAGTTCACAACACGTCTAACAAAGTTAAACGGACTTACGGGAAACTCAAAACAGTAATTTCGGACGAGATTCACAAGAATCGAACTCGAGTGCGGAAAAGTTGTTAAGAAAACACGGGACTCAACAAAACAATACCGAAACGAACTCGGGTGACAAAAAGTGCAGAATTAATCATTCTCAAAATGATGAAACGGTCCCAAGCGAGTCGTCAAAACGGACCTCCACCGAAAAAATAAAATTACCGGAAATCTGAAATTGCGGATATTACATTCTACCCTCCTTAAAAGAAGTTTCGTCCCGAAACTTAAATCAAGTAGGGAGAAGCAATATCCCACCAGAAAAACTCAACGAGATACACAAGAACCGAAAAAATCGCGCACAACGGCGAAACGTTACAAGCAACGCGAAAGAACATACAGCGTGAAAACACGCCCCACGACGACCATAACAACGCCACCGGCAATGATTCAAAACAATAACGAGCAATTAACGACGCATCACATGCACACATTTAATCAAAGAAGCGCACACGACAACAAGTCGCACCCGACCACAACGACTATGCGGTAGAAACAAATATAGTATTATGATAGAATTCACTCCGATTCTCGTCAACAAGAAAATGTCCGACGTCAAGACAGAAACAATTCAAGATAATAGAAAACGAGAATACCGGACATTACATTCTATCCTTTTAAAAATAAGTTTCGTCCCGAAACTTAAAATAAAACATCATGGTAGAATACAAACAAAACCAAAAAGTTCACGCAACAAATATCAATTTCTACACGAATTACAGCACGAAGTACGATACACACTACATCACGGGACACCACCAGGCACTCCCCGAGTAGGAACGAAAACCCAATTCCCGAACATCTTGGCAACGGTCTCACAATGCACCGCTCGATGACCCACTTGGCCACACTCGAAATAGTTGACTAACGGTGAACGACAATTCTTCGCAGTACGAGATCAGGCAACAACAGTCAGACAACCCCATTCGAACAACAACGATCGAACAACAATGATCAAATAACAATGATCGAACAACAATGATCAAATAACAATGATCGAACAACAACGATCAAATAACAATGATCGAACAACAATGATCAAATAACAATGATCGAACAACAACGATCAAATAACAATGATCGAACAACAATGATCAAATAACGATGATCGAACAACAACGATCAAATAACAATGATCGAACAATAATGATCAAATAACAATGATCGAATTACAACAGTCGAACAATGACTCCGAAGTCCCCACTTCAACTCCAGGCATTAAAAGAACTTGTAGAAAGTGAAAGATATTACTTCCAAACAAGGTTCACAAGAATCGAACCGAACTCGGGAAGGTCACGATGATAAACAGGTCGATCTGAAACAAGGTCACAACCAGTTCGAACGATGACAACTGAGACATCAAACAAGTTCAAAAAGTATCGACGAACACGTGCAAGTCGATAGAATTTAGAAAGAGAAACTGCAGAAGTCAAATATAGTACGGGTATTACATCCGACCTCTTATAAAAGAAATGTCGTCCCCGCAATTCACAACAACGGAAACAAGGTAACAACACAAAAAGCATCCGACAGGAAAATCTCCCATGGGTCTCTCAGTGTAATACCCGGTTGTAATTCATTCATTTTCATTCAGTAATTATCAGTCTGTAATTGCCACTCAGTGTATTTTCACTCAATTATAATCATTCATCAATCATGTTCATTCACCGTGTTCACCGTTCGTAAAAACTTCGAGTTGAGTATCGTTATTGTTCATCGTTTCAACTTTCCTCATATGAGTTCGACTTTGTTAAATCACCATTAATTTTTGGTAACTCCAAAAATTCTAAATCTTTGCAATATTATAGAGCATCGAATTAGCTTTCCAATGGTTCAAACGGTGAGTCAATCGGAGTCCGGGCGAGAGAGTTATGGTCGTTTCAGTTTTGGCCGATCACTGCCGACCGAACTCGGCCGTGTCGTCCGACACGGCCCGTGCCGTACTCGTCCGGAAATGCAGAAGTTTCTGCCGACCAGGCTCGACCGTGTCGTCCGACACGGCCCGTGCCGTACTCTTCCGGATAAGCTGGAACGAGCTGACACGCCCGGCCGTGTCCCGAGGACACGGCCGAGTCATGCCGAGTCATTTGTCGGGCGGAGTCGCTATCGGAAGGCCCTCGGCCGCGGCCGTGTCGATCCGGACACGGTCGAGTCATTGTCGACCAATCGTCGGCCAGCCGTGCGACACGGCCGTGCCCGATCGGCACGGCCGTGTCCGGCGATCAACCCCCTATAAATTCATTTTTTCATCATTTCACCCATTTTACGCATTTTCTTCACCTTCAACCGAGAGATAAGGCTTGAGGGAGGGTTTTTCCTTCACAAATCATTTGGGTGTTTGATTTTCTTCATCTCCTTTCGATCGTGAAGCTTGGATAATCAATCTAACGCGTATTCTTCGGATTGAAGCACTTGGATCATCAAGAGGTAATTCCTTCAACTCTTTGGACTTCGATTTTGTGTTGAAAGAGGATGTTTTGGACGTTATAATCATGATATATGAAGGGATATGTATATGATTATGAGTTTGTATAAGGATTCATTGGATTATTGAGGGATTATTCAAGAACACCTTGTAAATCGAGTTGGAATTGGGGATTTTCAACTAATTGTTGTTATAATCACGTTTTCGGATAATCATAACGGATTATTGATCGTATTGGAGATGTTTTGTTGATTTGAAACACTTCTTGGGGATTTGAAGTTGATATTATTGAGGTTTAGTTGTATACAATCAAAGTTGGCCTCAAAGTGTTCGATATAATGCCCGATGAACTTGGTTTAATCGTATCGTCGTTTTGAGTTCGTTATATTCGTGTTTTATTCGTATATTGATCGGATTGTCGGTAATTGTATTGAATTAAGGTTGTTCGTGCGACCGACACTTCATTTAGGACGTTGTTCGTGGACGGATTTCTTCACCGGTGTTGTGTAAGTTAATTCTTACTCGGTTAAAAGGATATTCATACCTTTTGTTGTTGATCATTCATAATCATAACTCATTCATCATTGTATCAATCATATTAAAACTTGTTATTGTCAATTAATCACTTGATCATAAGGAGCAGCGGTTCCAATCTTTCGTTGAGCTTTCATTCATTTCATTATTACTCTCATTTCGGTGAGTCATTCTTGACTTTGTCGATTATTATTTATTCATTGATATTCATTACGGTCATTCTCGTTCATATGACCTTCCGGGTTCATATTGCGTGGCCGGGCGTGGGTGTGTGGAATTTTTAGTCTGGCACACGATTGTTATTGTATTTGGTTCACCAATACATTAGACCTTGCAGACGGGATAGCGTTACACCGTGAGACTAATTAGGTACACGGACGGATGTTGTACACTCGCCGAGAACATTACGGGCGTACTATGATACTCTTCTTGGCGTAATTCATAACTAAGGATATTTCATAACTTGATTAAATCATGTTTGTGTATTTTCAACTCTTGAGGATTGTTGTTCTTTATGCGACCCGTTTGGGGATTTTGTTTCGTGTTATGGCAAGGCAAACGCCGCAGAATAGCATGTTGATGTCGAGGAGTCCTAGTGATACTAGTAGGGGCCCCGATCTTTCGATTATTCATATTATTGTCCTTTATTTTCATTGCAGATTTTCATTTTGAACTCCGTTTCATTCGGTGTTGTGTATTTTATCTTCATATAAAATACACTAGTATTCGGTATTGTTCTGGTGTGTTGTAATTAAACTCCTCATCGGAGTAATTACTGTTGTAATGTGGTTCGGTACTACATTTATCTTGTGTAATTCATCCTTTTCATTCGCCTGGTGGGTCCCAGTCGGGGATTCACGGCACTGTAATATCCGCCTAGTTTGGGGTGTTACAGAGTTGGTATCGGAGCGTGGTTTGAATACTACCTTCCGAGTCGTGTCTCATTTGAAATCATCGTCGACTAGTATCATTGGACTTTCGCGTCACGTGTGACCTGTGCAAATGCCGAGCCAATCGAATAGGAAGAAGCGTAAGATTTCTAACGCCATGGTATAATTTCTGGCAATAGTCATTCATTCATCATTCATCAATTAACAATCCTCAAACATCATCATTCATTGTGATCAGGACGATCATGTTAACTCATTAATTACTCAATTCATTTCATTACTCAGTTGTCAATCTGGATAATCATATTATCAATCTTGTTTAGTTATTCAAGATAATCATTTCAAGAATTTCATCAGATAATCATGTAACTTCAGTAAATCATTCATATAATCATTAAGTTAGAGCATGTATACTCATTTTCATCATCTCATGACATAATCATAACGTGCTAATCATGCGGGTAATATAATCATTATGCGACCTTCCTACTTCAGTATGGAGAGAGCTGTCAGGGGATACACGGGAAGAGGCCGCGGTGCGGGCCGAAACCCGAGGAATAATCACTCGCTGTCGGGAAATCGTACCCAGGACTCGGCTCAATCAGAAGATGTTCGGGTTGATCCACTCACTTTAATGCAGGCGATGATGACCCATGTGCAGTTGCTCAATCATCATTGCGCCACTCTGGCTGGATTAATCGAGAGAACTCTCCCGTATAAACCAGCTGCTAAGGAGAGTGCTGAACAACAACCTTCATCTGTCAGCAGGAAATCAACGAAGCGTAATCAATCCGAAGGCGGTCAGTCAACCTTCAAGAAGCCTCGTGTGAGTCCTATCGTTTACGGCGACCTCTACGGTGTATAGTTGTGCGGGATCTCGATCCGGCGGCGATTCGGCCGTCACTGTTTCAAGCGTGAAGAACCGGGTCATTTCGGCACCAAATGTCCAAGCGGATCACGTGCCATAAGCGTGGAATTGCCGGGCATAAGGCCCGTTTTGCGAAAAGGACTCCAAGTCGGCTCGGTATCTCGAGCCCGAAGCAACAGCGTTTGAGAATCGGGCGCTTTGTCATCGTCGTTTAAGACAATGGAAGCAAATAGAGTTGGAGCTCGTATTTATCGACGGGAGCGTCCGGTTCGGGGACCGGCAAGTCCTGTGTTCATATGATGAGGAGGATCGACGATTCGGTGACCGAAGGATCTCGGTATACTCATGATTTTATTTCAACTTGTGTGTACCTTTTGATGCTGGTACACCGCATTCATTCATTTTCGGATCATGCTTGAATAAACTTATTTCGGGATAGTCCTATTGCTTGTGGACCTCATACCATCGGTCTACCTGACGATGGAAGAATTTTCGGAATCATACCGAATTAAGTTTAATGACCGCGATTGGTTGTTGGATCTAATCGTGGTGAACTTATCTTAGGACGATGTAATTTTCGGTATTAGCTGGTTTAACCATCTTGATACTATCCTCAGTGTTTGTTAGCGTTTGGTCGCTATCTTTCCGTCGTTGGTTGTCGAATGTGTGCTTCAGGGAAGTAATCCCCGTTGTTCCAGTAGAATTTCTATTATGGCGGAAGCAGAGAAATTCCACAGTCGAACTATTCAATCATTCATTGTTTCATTTTCATCGATTGGCCTTTCTAAGGCAATCGAGTCATTCAATCATTCATTGTTTCATTTTCATCGATTGTCCTTTCTAAGACAATCGAGTTATTCAATCATTCATTGCGTCATTTTCATCGATTGGCCTTTCTAAGGCAATCGAGTTATTCAATCATTCTTTGTATCATTCCCATCGATTGGCTTTTCTAAGACAATCGAGTCATTCAATCATTCATTGTATCATTTTCATCGATTGGCCTTTCTAAGGCAATCGAGTTATTCAACCATTCATTGTATTATTTTTATCGATTGGCCTTTCAAAGGCAATCGAGTTATTCAAACATTCATTATATCATCTTCATCGATTGACCTTTCTAAGGCAATCGAGTTGTTCAATCATTATTGGTATCTCTTTTTATCGATTGACCATTCTAGGGCAATCGAAATGTTCAATCATTCGTAGTATCATTGTCATCGGTTGACGATGTATTTCCAGACGAGTTATCTGGTTGCCATCACATAGAGTAAGGGAATTCAGGAGTGAGTTGGAGCCGGTACGTCCCCTTTATCGAAGGTACCGTATCGGATGGCCCCGACTAGAATGCATGAGTTGAAGATTCAACTTGAGGAGTAGTTCGAGAAAGGTCATCTCCGACCGATTGCGTCCCCGTGAGGAGCACCAGTGTGATCTGTCAAGGAGAAGGATGGCTCGTCTCGTGTGTGTATTAATTACCAAGAGTTGAACAGGGCGATGATCAAGAGTAGTATCCTTTACTTCGTATTGATGATCTTTTAGATCAACTTCAGAGAGTTTCAGTATTTTCCAAGATCGACTTAAGATCTGGATATCACCAGTTGCGGATTCGAGAGTCGGATATCGCGAGGACAGCGTTTCATACGCGCTATGGTCATTATGAGCTCGTAGTTATGCCGTTCGGGCTAACTATTGCACCTGTGGTATTCATGGAGTTAATGAATCGGGTTTTCATCGACTTTTTAGATCAGTTGTTGTTGTCTTCATCGACGACATTTTGATTTATTCTCTTAGCCGAGAGGAACACTAGGTTCATTTTCTTCAGGTTCTCGACGTGTTGAGACGAGAGCAACTTTATGGAAAGTTTTCCAATTGTGAGTTCTGGATGTCCGAAGTGATTTTCTCGGGCATGTAATTTCACTGTCGAGACCGTGTCGACCCTCGAAGACGGAGGCCATCCGAGGTTGGCAACCTCCGAAAGGTGTTAAGTAAATCCAAGTTTCCCGGATTAGGCGATTAATTATCCAACCCACGACCGTAGCTAGCAACCGTGGTTTTCTCGTTGGATTTTTGGCGTCGTTACCTTTATGGGATCTCTTGTCGGTCTTCACCAATCACAAGAGTTGAAGTATATATTTACTCACAAGGAGTTAAATATGCGGCAGGGGCGGTGGTTGGAACTAATCAAAGATTTTGATATCGAGATCCTTTACCACCGGGCAAGGCGACGTTGTCGCCGACGCCTTGAGTCGTAAGTCCGTTCGGGAGCGGATGCTTGCTCGTTTAACGATTCGGAAGGAGCTTCAACAGAATTCCTTAGACCGAGATCGAGGTGCAGCTTCAGCGAGTTCGGGGACAACTTTGTATGTTAGAGATTTCATCATCTCCGAGGATGCAATCGGGGAGAATCGTGGTTCGGACCCGGCATTGTTGCGCATTCGTGAAGATGTGGCTCGGGGAAAGCCCTGGATTCGTGGTCCACGAGGATGGACTTTTGAGGTTTAAGAACCGGTTCGCGTCTAGGTGAATGTCGAGTTGAAAAACTCTATTTTGTGAGGAGCTCATGCTATCCCTTATTACATTCATCCGGGTCCAGAAGATGTACAAGGACTTGAAACAAAATTACGGTGGAGTAATATGAAGCGAGAAGTCGCGAGAATTTGTTTCGAGATGCTTAACTGTCAACAAGTCAAGATGGAACCTCGGCGGCCGCGAGTATGCGATACCGCTCCTATTTGAGAATGGAAGTGGGAAGACATTTCTATGGAATTCATCACGATTTGCCGACGAGTCATCGTGGCATAAATATGATCGAGTGATCGCGGACCGCTTAACTAAATCAACTCATTTCCTTGAAATCAAGGATTTGTGGAGTCCCAAGAGATCGCCGATTGTTCATCAAGGAGATATTAAGGCGCACGGTACTCCTAAGAGTATCGTTTCGATCGTGACGGACGATTTGTGTCTCATTTTTGGAAATCGATTCATCGTGCTATGGGAACTCGGCTTAATCTCGATCGCCTTTCATCCTCGGTCAGACGGACAATCGAGAGAGGACTATTCGAGACGGTAGAGGACATGTTGAGGGCATCCGTCCTCGATTAGTAGACGATGGGGAAGCCCAATTCTTGTTGTTTAAGTCCACGTACGGTATAGTTGGCATGCCTCCATTAAGATGGCACCTTACGAGGCCTTGTACGGTCGTCTTTGTCGATCTCCTTTGTGTTAGGATGACTTGTTAGAATCAATCGGCACCGAGCCCGATATGCTTATAGCCGTCCGGGAGAAGGTAGCTTTGATCAAGAGTCGTATGTTGACGGCTCGAGTCGGCAGAAATCGTATGCGGATAATCATCGTCGACCACTAGAGTTCGAGACGGGTGACCATGTTTTGGTCAAGATATCCCCGAGTCGAGGTATTTTTCCCGTTTCGGAAAACGGGGAAGTTGAGTTCGAGATTCATTGGACCGTTTGAAATTTTGGATCGAGTAGGCGAGTTAGCTTATCGATTGGCTTTACCTCCGGCTTTGAGCCGAATTCATAATGTGTTTCATGTCTCTCGATTGCGAAAGTATGTTGCCGACCCAAGTCACATACTTGATTCGGAAATCGGGATCGCAGATGATCATTAAATGCGAGGAGCGTCTGTCATGCGAGTATTAGAGCGGCGAATCAAACGGTTGAGAAATAAGTCGATTCCTTTGGTCAAGATTCATGGTCAGGACATGGAGTCGAAGAGGCCACTTGGGAAACCGAGGAGATTATGCGGGAGGGTTATCCCGAGTTGTTTGACCCTTAGTTTGAGGACGAAACTCTTTTTAAGGGAGTATGTAATACCGGTTGTAATTCATTCATTTTCATTCGGTAATTATCGATCTGTAATTGCCACTCGGTGTATTTTCACTCAATTATAATCATTCATCAATCATGTTCATTCACCGTGTTCACCGCTCGTAAAAACTTGAGTTGAGTATCGTTATTGTTCATCGTTTCAACTTTCCTCATATGAGTTCGACTTTGTTAAATCACCATTAATTTTTGGTAACTCCAAAAATTCTAAATCTTTGCAATATTATATAGCATCGAATTAGCTTTCCAATGGTTCAAACGGAGAGTCAATCGGTCCGGCGAGAGAGTTATGGTCGTTTCGGTTTTGGCCGATCACTGCCGCCGAACTCGGCGTGTCGTCCGACACGGCCCGTGCCGTGCTCGTCCGGAAATGCGAAGTTTACGCCGACCAGGGCTCGACCGTGTCGTCCGACACGGCCGTGCCGTACTCTTCGGATAAGCTCGGAGCATCGCCGACACGCCCGGCCGTGTCCCGAGGACACGGCCGAGTCATGCCGAAGTCATTTGTCGGGCGGAGTCGCTATCGGAAGGCCCTCGGCGCCGCGACCGTGTCGATCTGGACACGGTCGAGTCACTGTCGGCCAGCTGTCGGCGGTAGTGCGACACGTGCCGATCGGCACGGCCGTGTCGGCAGACGCCAACCCCTATAAATTCATTTTTTCATCATTTCACCCATTTTCTCGCATTTTCTTCACCTTCAAAAGAGAGAAAAGGCTTGAGGGAGGGTTATTCCTTCACAAATCATTTGGGTGTTTGATTTTCTTCATCTCCTTTCGATCGTGAAGCCCGGATAATCAATCTAACGCGTATTCTTCGGATTGAAGCACTTGGATCATCAAGAGGTAATTCCTTCAACTCTTTGGACTTCGATTTTGTGTTGAAAGAGGATGTTTTGGACGTTATAATCATGATATATGAAGGGATATGTATATGATTATGAGTTTGTATAAGGATTCATTGGATTATTGAGGGATTATTCAAGAACACCTTGTAAATCGAGTTGGAATTGGGGATTTTCAACTAATTGTTGTTATAATCACGTTTTCGGATAATCATAACGGATTATTGATCGTATTGGAGATGTTTTGTTGATTTGAAACACTTCTTGGGGATTTGAAGTTGATATTATTGAGGTTTAGTTGTATCTGATCAAAGTTGGCCTCAAAGTGTTCGATATAATGCCCGATGAACTTGGTTTAATCGTATCGACGTTTTGAGTTCGTTATATTTGTGTTTAATTCGTATATTGATCGGATTGTCGGTAATTGTATTGAATTAAGGTTGTTCGTGCGACGACACTTCATTTAGGGCGTTGTTCGTGGACGGATTTCTTCACGGTGTTGTGTAAGTTAATTCTTACTCGGTTAAAAGGATATTCATACCTTTTGTTGTTGATCATTCATAATCATAACTCATTCATCATTGTATCAATCATATTAAAACTTGTTATTGTCAATTAATCACTTGATCATAAGGAGCAGCGGTTCCAATCTTTTCGTTGAGCTTTCATTCATTTCATTATTACTCTCATTTCGGTGAGTCATTCTTGACTTTGTCAGATTATTATTTATTCATTGATATTCATTACGGTCATTCTCGTTCATATGACCTTCTGGGTTCATATTGCGTGGCCGGGCGTGGCTGTGTGGACTTTTTAGTCGGCACACGATGGTTATTGTATTGGGTTCACCAATACATTAGACCGCACACGGAAAGCGTTACACCGTGAGACTAATTAGGTACACGGACGGATGTTGTACACTCGCATTGCAACATTACGCGCATTACTATGATACTCTTCTTCAGCGTAATTCATAACTAAGGATATTTCATAACTTCAGTTAAATCATGTTTGTGTATTTTCAACTCTTGAGGATTGTTGTTCTTTGTAACTGACCCCGTTTGGGGATTTTGTTTTTCAGGTTATGGCAAGGCAAACGCACGGGAATAGCATGTTGATGTCGAGGAGTCCTAGTGATACTAGTAGGGGCCCCGATCTTTCAGTTATTCATATTATTGTCCTTTATTTTCCGCTGCAGATTTTCATTTTGAACTCCGTTTCATTCAGTGTTGTGTATTTTATCTTCATATAAAATACACTAGTATTCGGTATTGTCCTGGTGTGTTGTAATTAAACTCCTCATCGGAGTAATTACTGTTGTAATGTGGTTCGGTACTACATTTATCTTGTGTAATTCATCCTTTTCATTCGCCTGGTGGGTCCCAGTCGGGGATTCACGGCACTGTAATATCCGCCTAGTTTGGGGTGTTACACTCAGAGCCGATCCTGATATCTGTGCTGAAGAGCGAACTCCGAAAGTCTCAATAGCCAATTCTCAAAACTGAATTCGGTGTCCCTCGAGTCCGCACTTGAAACGCGTTACTGACGAGAAGGACAATTTACACGTGCATGCCCCGGCACATCACGGTTGAAACACCTCGGCTCGGCATACCGAAAATACAAATGATAGATACAATGGGGCATAACGTCGCAAAACAATATAGCGGAGATGCCAACTCAGCACAACAAAGAATCATAACACATATCATATACAACGATTTCCATCGTAAAGTAGTACACACACAAACACTACAACAACGACGGTATCGTTCGGCGACCTCAACGGCCCGAACGATAACCAGCACATAACTACAAACATTATGAAACAATCACACATGTACACAAACGTACAAACCCAAGCTTCAACAACTCACACTCGTGCGACAACACACAAATCACCACGAGGTGATAAACAGTAAACACCAATTCACACCCCTCACAGAGGGCTAGTACAACAAATGCGTGGCAACGCCTCGACGTTCATGCCACCAATTCGATCATACTCGGGAGCAAACATCATAACGACAACACGAACATCACACATACATACCCAGCCCTCAAACGGGAATGGATAGGTTTTAAAAACGAAAACCTCCTTTTGAAAACAATTTTGGAAACACCGATTGATCTTGAGTATCACCCTTCAAAAAAAAAGTACAATCGTGAAACATCGTTATCGAGACTTTGGAAAACTATTTCGCATTCGATAAAAACGAGGACACTTTCTTTTCGTGAAAAACTTTCGTAAATATTCGACCCTCGGGTCTAAGTAAAAGTGTTTCTAAAATATTGGAAATATCTCAAAACATTTTGGTCCTCGAGGTAGAAGAATCTTGAAACATATTGTGGCACCTTGGATGTACCACGAGAAAATAATTTATTTTAAAAGTAAGTCTCGAAATTTATTTTCTAAGGTACTCAAAGTTTTCAAAGATAATTCAATGGGCTAGAATGCCCAAAAATTTCAGATAATTACACGGAACATTATAGCACCGTGGGTCCTGCGCGAACCCACTGTGCTAAAAACCATTTACAAAATGCCAAAAAGGTCGATGACGGTAATATTTAAAAAACTCACAAAAGCCATTTCCAAAATACTAAATACCCTCAAAAGAATTTCGACAAAACGATCAATGCCATAATGACAAAAAATCGGTTAAGGGAATCGGTTTTCAAATAAAACTCACCGTAAAATACCGAAAGCCATTACAAAAGAACTCACGCAATGAAAAGGAATACAGTCCAACATGCACAATCCAATTGAATACATCTCACAAAGATCTAGTTTAAACATACAACAAAACCATTCCTCGGAGTTTCTCACGAACTCCATCGTCGATACCTTATTCGAAACCCAACAAGGTTCTCAATTTTCACACCATACCACCCCTCACAGTGGTTCAAAGGTAAAACAACAATAGGCCCAGTTTTATACGTATATTATATGTCACACGTATTAAATACAACTTTATTCACAACACCGTGCAAATAAAATTATGCACCGCAATTAACTCATTTAGATAAAATCATGATACACAGGTACTTCGCATAAAAGAGGAGACTTACGTCCACAGGCCGCACGGAGATGACGGTCGCCCACGATACTAATCTCATCCGACAACATATCCGACACGTTGTGACTACGCACAACTCAACTTGTCACCTGACGACTCGAACGACAAGACAACACATTACTCGACAAACCACGACTCGACTCGACCCGACAACCTAGGTTTCCGCAACCTATGCTCCGATACCATAAATGTAACACCCCCAAAACCGTATGGGAATGTTACACGCCGTAGACCCTTTCCGCAAGGATCTACCAGGCTAAACATCCATAAACAACCAAATGCTTGCCCGGCCAGGGTCAAACAATATAATAATACAGACCGTTAAGGTCACTTACACATAAACACACAGACCGATGAGGTCACACAACTCCATTAACAGAACTGACTAAACAACATTACCCACACAGGGGTCAAAACACAATACATCGGAAGACTGAATCAACTCTAACAATAAAACCAAACTCTACCAACTCTCGACTCTTGATTAGTATCGCAGCTCGTCATCCCCTTGTGCCAATCCTATGACTGCTCCCCTGAACCTGCATGTACCTGGACGCAGAACAGACATCCACCCCCCGATTACTCGTGGGTTAGTAAAACTCCACTATTTTACTAATGCAAGTATAAAACGATACGAAATGCAACAAGTAAATAGCAACTACGAATTTAATACGGAAATAAATTATCAAAATGTTCCCGAGAAGTTTTAGAATTTCGAACTCAAGTAAGAGATATTTGAAAAGGAACACATCATCTCGGGGATTTTTAAAGCAGAAATTCTTTTGGACCTCGAGTCCCAATTTACAAAACCTTTTCGTAAACATTAGGGCCTTAGTCCGATTCTCGTTTCAAAGCACACTAAATAATATATCATTATGAGTCCGAGATCCATATTTAAAATGTTACCCAAACAATCACTGCTACACGATCATTGTTCGTACACATCATGTACCGAACTCCGGAGGCCTCGACGGACCTTACCCGGACCACACACACTGTTCGTACACATCATGTACCGAACTCCGGAGGCCTCAACGGACCCTACCCGGCCACACACACTGTTCGTACACATCATGTACCGAACTCCGGAGGCCTCAACGGACCCTAACTGGCCACACACATCGTTCGTACACATCATGTACCGAACTCCAGAGGTCTCGTCAAACCCTACCTGGATCACACACCTTGTTCGTACACATCATGTACCAAACTCCAGAGGTCTCGTTAGACCCTACCTGGATCACACACCTTGTTCGTACACATCATGTACCGAACTCCAGAGGCCTCGTCAGACCCTACCTGGAACACACGCACACACATCGACACGGCACAACTCATAATCATCAAATGTCAAGCCATTCCACATTACACCGAAATGTACAATCAAGTATGTAAACCAAAACAACACAAATATCATGATCATCACAACGACTCAACAATGACCAACCACGCCCGGCACAAACTTAGATGATTTGCACATCCAACACAATTCCACGATGTTAACTAAGTGAAGGTATTATCGTTACCATCAATTGTTCGTAATAATCAATTCATACGAAGCATATACATGAAATTAAACCAATGCATCACAACCATAATACGACGTCCCTATTCACAAGACACAATTCGTATAGTAAAATACTTGCCTTAATAACCGCTACCGAATACTCCGAAGAACACGGTTCGACCGGGAAGCTCAGACCCCGAAGAAGACAACGAACGGAAGGGTTCCGACTCGAGTTCTTCACAAGAATTTCGTCCCTAAGTCATACCAATGATAAATCAATAATCGTACGATGGATAATAATCATACAACGCCCAATCCCCCCTCTAAGACCTTTTGTCGGACACCTTCAAGGCGTTGACTAAGAACTCGACCAAAACAACGAATCGAAACGATCCAACCATGGAATAACAAGGGAAATGATAGAATACATCTAAATAATAATCAATACATCACAAATCTAAGTTATTACGGTTAAATCGGACAAAACGAACAAAAACCCCCAATTCACCCAAAAGTAGGGTTTCAAGAATTTACCTTGGATTAATGATGAAGAACAATTGTTGGTGTCATTAATCCACACCAAGAACTTGAAGAATATGAAGTTCTCTGGGATTGATGATGCAAAAACGCCCAAAAATCGCCCATAAGATCGCCTAAGAGGAGGAGGAATGAAGGAAGAGATGAAATGAGCATTCATCTCACAAAATCCGCACAAATAGGCTGATCTGTACTGTGTGCCGCGGCCCAGCCTAAGTGTGCCGCGGCACAGGGTACAGGCTGCTCGACCAAAACTGGAAAATGAGTGTCTGAGCTATTTCGACCATAAATCTCTCGTACGGACTCCGATTGACTCACCGTTTGAACCATTGGAAAGCTAACTTGATGCTCTATAATATTTAAAAGATTCAAAATCTTTGGAGTTTCCAAGAATTTATGGTGATTTTACAAAGTCGACTCATACTTGGAAAAGTCTTTTAATAACACTGAACTCAAGAAAACGACACCGAAACCCGAACCTGATGTAATACCCGGTTGTGAATTCATTTATTACCATTCAGTAACTGTCACTCAGAATTTTTTTTTCACTCAGTAATAATCATTCATCATTCATATTCAGTCAACTATGTTCACCATTCGGCGTATTTTGGGATCATCACTGTTTGAGATCGAGCCGAGATTATTGTCATCATCATCATCATGTTTTGATTTTCAGTTTGAGAGGTAGCGCACGCCACACATTGTAGTTAGCGCGCGCTAATGAGGTGCATGTAACGCACGCAATGATTCAGTATTAGCGCACGCTAGCGCAAGTGAGGCGATACCCGTAAGGTACCGGGCTGATTTGGGAAATTGTAGCGCACGCTACGAGAGGTAAGTAGCGACGCTAACTATGCCGGTAACGCACGCTAAGACTTGAGTAGCGCACGCTAACGCGCCGTAATGCAGGACATGAGGTTCGACTCCGTGATTTCGATATCGGCTATCGGGTAGCGCACGCTAACATAAGGTTAACGACGCTAAGAACAGTACGTTAGCGCACGCTACCAAAGGTACTTAGCGCACGCTAACGATTGATCAGAGGTACCGGATTACTCGGTACACGCGTTAGCGCACTCTAACATCGGGAGTTAGCGCGCGCTAAGCCGAGACAGTATAAGTAGGACGATTCGGTCCAACTTTAGTCATTTCTTCATTTCTCAATCATTTCGGACGAGCTCGGGCGATTCGGAAAGGTCTTTTCGAGCTGCAATCATCTAGCTTCATCTTCAAGCTCCTAAGTTGGATTAATCATCATCTAAATCAGTTTCTTCACTCCAAATCAAGGTAATGATTCTTGGATCTAGAATTTCGGATCTTGGGTGTTTTGCTTTCGATCTCTTCGTGCAAATCGATATTATGTTAGAATATGTTAGATATGGATTATCTATCTCGGATACTTGTATTTCTACGGATTCATTGGTGTGATTTTCGGAATTTACGAATAATTGAGAAATTGTTCAAGAACCCTTACGGGTTGACTTTGGAATTTTGGGGGTTTTCGACTAGACGTTGTTGAAATCTCGATTTAAGTATTCCTATTGGATTATTGATGGTATTCATGAGGTTTTGTGGGTTTGAATCATTCATTGGGAGTTGGTTTCGGATGTAATTGAGTTTTGGTTGTAAACAATTGGAGATTGTTTACAACGCGTTTGTTTAAATGCCCCAATGAGTTTCGGGTATTGTTGTATCGACTTTTGAGTTGGTTATGATCATGCTCGATTCGTGTATTAAGAGAATTGTTGGTTTTTGTGTTGTTTAAGGTTGTTCGAGCGGCCGGTAATTTCATTAAGGACGTTGATCGTGGAAGTACCTTCTCGCCTTCGGTTTGAGGCAAGTTTTATACTTGTACTAGTCAATGAGCTAATGTCATCATGTATGTGTATGAATGTGTTGTATCATTCCGAGACTTAGTCTCTTCATGAATTCATTGATATCAAGAGATCGTTCGATACGATACCTTTCGGCAATTTTGCCAAATGTTTATTGTTGTTCGTTAACGGCCGATTCAAGGCATTGTAATACTCATTATTAATGTCATTGTCGATAGCCGGTTCGCGGTATCGATGTATCAATTGTTGTTAATATAGATGTCAATTTAAGACATCGTTGAGATCATTGTTATTCCTGTTTGGATCGTCATTAAAACTGTACAGGCCGATTAAAGGCATTGGCTTATTCATTTCTCACCTTCGTCGTCGGTAACCGATTAAAGGTGCCGAGACATCATTCGTATCATTGTCATCGATTGGCCGTTCTCAGGCAAATCTAAATGTTCAATCATTCACTGCATCATTGTTATCGATTGACCTTTCTAAGGCAATCGAGGTATTCACTCATTCATCGTGTCATTATTATCGATTGGCCGTTCTCAGGCAAATCGAAGTGTTCAATCATCCGCTGCATCATTGCTGTCGGTTGGCCATTCTAAGGCAATCGAGGTGTTAATTGGGACTGTCAAGGACGGTGTCTATCCGTGTGTTACTATCATCGTGTTGGCCGACTCAAGGCAGCACACTATCATTCATTGTGATACGGCCGTGCGCGTGGCCGGCCCTAATTGTGATACGGCCGTGCGTGGCCGGCCCTAATTGTGATACGGCCGTGCGTGGCTTCGGCCCCTAATTGTGATACGGCCGTGCGCGTGGCCCGGCCCTCATTGTGATACGGCCGTGCGTGGCCGGCCCTCATTGTGATACGGCCGTGCGTGGCCGACCCTCATTGATACGGCTCATCGCTCGACTTCAGTGTTTGTGATATTTGTTAATTTCATTTGACGGCTTGTAAGCCTTTATTATTGTCTGGTAGTTTCATTGGAGCCTTCGGGCATTGTGATTCATAATTAATTCGATCTGGTTTGGTTCATGTCTTGTAATTCATTGTGGTATTACGTGATTTTGATTCGCGTCGGGCACTTATGTTCTAACTCGTCGACAATTATTAATAGTATGCCGTGGGCATAGTATTTCACGAATGCTCGGTTCTTACCTTGGTTTGTGAGCATCTCGTATTATTATTATCATTGTACCGTTTCATTCTGCCTTTGGATGCATATCATGTTATACATGTATTTGATGTTCATTATCTGGATGACTGACCCTGTGGGGGCGGAACATGTTTTCATGTTTTAGGTGCTTGCGAGGAGAGAGTTGAGACACAGGGGCATGACGTTGGCAACGAGGCATTCGAGCGATACTAGTCCGAGTTGTTCATTGTTGGTCAGACAGTTGGAGTGTACTCCGGCATCGTCAGTTGTTGTCATGTTGTATTACCCGAATAGATGTTCGTGGATGTTGTTGTATTTCATTTTGGCCATGTAGGCCACTTTTGTCATTGAAATTCCTTATCGGAATATTGTGTCGGACATCATGGTAAGGACTATGATTTTCCCTTGTTGTTCAATTTAATGTACATTAGTCATGTTTGCTGGTGGATCTCTGGTGTGGGGTCCACGGCACCGTAATAACCTGATAGGATTTGGGGTGTTACAGAAATGGTATCAGAGCTCTGGGTTGTGAGATACCCTGAGATGTGAGTTATGTGGTCCTACTGACGCGGTAGTAGTAGGACTGTCAAGTTATGACAATCTAGTCAGTCGGGTTTTGTGAGTCGTAATATTAGTGCGACTGCACGAGTCATTCATTCATCGAGTCGTCGTCAGTGAAGACTAGTATCGCGAGACCTCGAAGCTTCGTATGACCTGTGTAAGGACTCGATTCTCTTTATGTTCATACATTCATCATGTCATTAATTGTTCATGCCTTGTTGAAACCTATATGCGATATTAGTGTTATGATTGATTCATGACTAATTGTTTTGGGACACGTGTGGCTTGTGTAAGCATTAAGGATCAACTCATTCATCAGTTAATAATCCTCAATCATCATTCTGATCTTGTCAATCATGTCAATTCATTCATCACTCAGTCAATATCATTACTCAGTTAATTCATCACTCAGTTAACTCATTCATCACTTAGTTAATTCATTCATCATTCAGTCAATATCATTACTCAGTTGCTTCGTTCATCACTCAATTAACCTCATCGTTCAGCTAATTCATTCATCACTCAATTAATCTCATCGTTTAGCTAATTCACTCGTCACTACCAATCTCATTGTTCAGTTAATTCATTAATCATTCACCCATCTCACGGTTCAGTTGTTGATCTTGAGGATCGAATTTTCAACCTTGTTAACTTGTTCAAGGTAATCATTTCAGAATTTCATCGTGCAATCATGTTACCTCATTTGATGTTTCATACGGTCTTATCATACTGACGTAATGTCGACGATCATTTCATTAAATCATTAATGCATTCATTGTGTTAGAGCGTGTATGCTCATTATTGTCACTCGTAACGTAATCATAATGCGATATTCATGCGGAATCTATAATCATCATGTGACTTTCCTACTTCGGTATGGATAGAGTGTCGAGAGGACGCAGGGAAGAGGCGCGGTGCGGGCCGGAACCGGGATCTCGTGTGCATGCCCACACGAACGCGAGGATATCATTAATTCATCAAATAGTGAGGCTACTCATTCATCGCCAGATAATCATTCACTGTCAGGAGTCGTACCGAGAGGCATCTCACTCGGAAGGTGTTCGGGTTGATCCATTCATATTTATGCGGGGCATGATGGCCCAGATGACTCGGATGACGCGGATAGTGGAGACCATACGAGACCTCGATGGTTCGTGGTCCACCGCAATGAGGATGCAGTGCCATTTCATGGACAGACCGGAGGAGTGAATCGGATCGTTGGCGATATCTCTCGCCGATGCCGCCTACTTTTGAGGTTCGTCGGAACCGGTGATATTGTTCATTGGCTCGAGCATTTTGATAAACTCTTCGACATGGTTCGGTGTCCTAAGAGAGTAAAGTGGCGATAGCGGCTTATTACTTGAGTAAGGGCGCTTATTCGTGGTGGCTTTCTGTGAAACCCATCGATCGTGATTGTATTTGGAGCGAGTTCAAGACTCTCATGTTAGAGAGGTATTATCCGGCTCCACTTCGTGATGCCAAGTTGTCAGAGGTTTTGAACCCCGAACCCGATGAGGACGAGGGTGTCATTGTCATTGCTGAGAAGTTTCAGGGACTACTTCAGTTTGCTTCGTCAATTATCCGTACTGAGGCGGATAAAATTAAGTATTTTAGCAAGAGGCTAAATCCGCAGTTGAGGATGCAGTTGTTCAATCACAATTGTAATTCACTTAGTGAGTTCATCGGGAAGGCTCTTGGAGCAGAGCTTTTGATCAAGGAGCTTACTCAGAAGCATCTTTCAGTTTCTTCAGGTGAGAGGACTAGGATGCCGGCTCGTTCAGAGGGACATCGGGGTCCGACGTCCAAGGGGTCGTTTTCTAGTCGTCTTCGTGCTGGGACAGCATCTTCCTCTCAGGCGACGAGTTCGACTGTTGTTTGCTTTAACTGTGATTCAGCAGGTCACGTTAGTACCCGGTGTACGGTGCCAGCTATTGTTTGTTTTCTGTGTGGGAGGCATGGACACCGGCAGAAATACTGCAGGGGTTCTAGCGCCAGTAAATCTCAAGGGAGCTCAAGAGCCTCGAGGGATTTTGTTACTCCAGCCCGTACTTCATTCAAGGGGCCCTATCAGGCTTCGAGAGCCCGAGGTAAGGACATTCATCACCAGTTTTGAGCAAGTTAATTCTTGCTCGGTAGGAGGATAATCATTCATTTCATTGTCGTTCATTCATTCATATAATTCATTCATCATATATATCAATCATGTTGGGACACATAATTATCGATTAATCATTCAATTCACGAGGAACGGCGGTTCCAATCACTTCAGGGAACTATCACTCATGACGTTATTAATTCACCTTGGTGAGTCATTCCAAATCCTTGTCGGATTTGTAGTCATTTATCATTCATCATTCATTTTTGTCACTTTCATTCTCGTGACCTTCTGAGATCATAGTTAGCGGCGAGTTCATCGTCGCACATACCTTAAATCGTTGAGATAGAGGAAATCGATGATATGGGAGGATATCGATGTTGGGTACATTTGAGATGTAACCTTGTTTTTGGATGACTGTGTAAATCTATCCGTAATAATGTATCGTGACTGTGGATCATTTATTGTTGATCTATCTTATTATGATCATATTTGAGAATCTTGAGATTTGGGTCATTTGTTGGGAGTTCATCCCTCCGGCGTTGTGCTCGAGATTTCGTGATAATTGAGAAATCGTTCACTGTGTTTCGAGACGTCAAGTCTTGGGGACTTGGGCTTGCGGTTGATTTGGTCCCGAGGACTATTTGGGCGTTATTGTTTTCAGATCGTGATGGATAGTTTATATCCCGAGTTGTTTACCCTCAGTTTCGAGGACGAAACTCTTTTTAAGGGGGGGAGTATGTAATACCCGGTTGTGAATTCATTTATTATCATTCAGTAACTGTCACTCAGAATTTTTTTTTCACTCAGTAATAATCATTCATCATTCATATTCAGTCAACTATGTTCACCATTCGGCGTATTTTGGGATCATCACTGTTTGAGATCGAGCCGAGATTATTGTCATCATCATCATCATGTTTTGATTTTCAGTTTGAGAGGTAGCGCATGCTACACATTGTAGTTAGCGCGCGCTAATGAGGTGCATGTAACGCACGCAATGATTCAGTATTAGCGCACGCTAGCGCAAGTGAGGCAGACAGTCCAGAAGGTACTGGGCTGATTTGAGAAATTCGTAGCGCACGCTACGAGAGGTAAGTAGCGTACGCTAACTATGCTGGTAACGCACGCTAAGACTTCAGAGTAGCGCACGCTAACGCGCTCAGAACAGAGGACAGTAGGTTCTGGACTCCAGGATTTTGGATATCAACTATCAGGTAGCGCACGCTAACATAAGGTTAACGTACGCTAAGAACAGGCTGTTAGCGCACGCTACCAAAGGTACTTAGCGCACGCTAACGATTGATCGGGAAGGTCTTGGATTACTCGGTACACGCGTTAGCGCACGCTAACATCGGGAGTTAGCGCGCTAAGCCGAGACAAGATAAGTAGGGCGATTCGGTCGACTTTAGTCATTTCTTCATTTCTCAATCATATCGGACGAGCTCGGGCGATTCGGAAAGGTCTTTTCGAGCTGCAATCATCTAGCTTCATCTTCAAGCTCCTAAGTTGGATTAATCATCATCTAAATCAGTTTCTTCACTCCAAATCAAGGTAATGATTCTTGGATCTAGAATTTCGGATCTTGGGTGTTTTGCTTTCGATCTCTTCGTGCAAATCGATATTATGTTAGAATATGTTAGATATGGATTATCTATCTCGGATACTTGTATTTCTACGGATTCATTGGTGTGATTTTTCGGAATTTACGAATAATTGAGAAATTGTTCAAGAACCCTTACGGGTTGACTTTGGAATTTTGGGGGTTTTCGACTAGACGTTGTTGAAATCTCGATTTAAGTATTCCTATTGGATTATTGATGGTATTCATGAGGTTTTGTGGGTTTGAATCATTCATTGGGAGTTGGTTTCGGATGTAATTGAGTTTTGGTTGTAAATAATTGGAGATTGTTTACAACGCGTTTGTTTAAATGCCCCAATGAGTTTCGGGTATTGTTGTATCGACTTTTGAGTTGGTTATGATCATGCTCGATTCGTGTATTAAGAGAATTGTTGGTTTTTGTGTTGTTTAAGGTTGTTCGAGCGGCCGGTAATTTCATTAAGGACGTTGATCGTGGAAGTACCTTCTCGCCTTCGGTTTGAGGCAAGTTTTATACTTGTACTAGTCAATGAGCTAATGTCATCATGTATGTGTATGAATGTGTTGTATCATTCCGAGACTTAGTCTCTTCATGAATTCATTGATATCAAGAGATCGTTCGATACGATACCTTCCGGCAATTTTGCCAAATGTTTATTGTTGTTCGTTAACGGCCGATTCAAGGCATTGTAATACTCATTATTAATGTCATTGTCGATAGCCGGTTCGCGGTATCGATGTATCGATTGTTGTTAATATAGATGTCAATTTAAGACATCGTTGAGATCATTGTTATTCTGTTTGGATCGTCATTAAAAGCATGCAGCCGATTAAAGGCATTGGCTTATTCATTTCTCACCTTCGTCGTGCTTGAACCGATTAAAGGTGCCGAGACATCATTCGTATCATTGTCATCGATTGGCGTTCTCGTGCAAATCTAAATGTTCAATCATTCATCGCATCATTGTTATCGATTGACCTTTCTAAATCGAGGTATTCACTCATTCATCGTGTCATTGTTATCGATTGGCGTTCTCGTGCAAATCGAAGTGTTCAATCATCCATTGCATCATTGCCGGTTGGCCGTTCTAAGGCAATCGAGGTGTTAATTGGGATCAAGGGCGGTGTCTATCCGTGTGTTACTATCATCGTGTTGGCCGACTCAAGGCGGCACACTATCATTCATTGTGATACGGCCGTGCGTGGCTTCGCCCTAATTGTGATACGGCCGTGCGTGGTGGCCCGCCCTAATTGTGATACGGCCGTGCGTGGCCGGCCCTAATTGTGATACGGCCGTGCGTGGCCGGCCCTCATTGTGATACGGCCGTGCGTGGCCCGGCCCTCATTGTGATACGGCCGTCGTGCGTGGCTTCGCCCTCATTGATACGGCTTGGGCTGTTCGACTTCAGTGTTTGTGATATTTGTTAATTTCCATTGAACGGCTTGTAAGCCTTTATTATTGTCTGGTAGTTTCATTGGAGCCTTCGGGCATTGTGATTCATAATTAATTCAGTCTGGTTTGGTTCATGTCTTGTAATTCATTGTGGTATTCTGTGATTTTGATTCGCCGTCGGGCACTTATGTTCTAACCCGTCGAATGTATTAATAGTATGCCGTGGGCATAGTATTTCACGAATGCTCGGTTCTTACCTTGGTTTGTGAGCATCTCGTATTATTATTATCATTGTACCGTTTCATTACGCCTTTGGATGCATATCATGTTATACATGTATTTGATGTTCATTATCTGGATGGCCCGGCCGTGGCGGAACATGTTTTCATGTTTTAGGTGCTTGCGAGGAGAGAGTTGAGACACGGGGGCATGACGTTGGCAACGAGGCATTCGGCGATACTAGTCCGAGTTGTTCATTGTTGGTCGATACTGGAGTGTACTCGGCATCGTCGATTGTTGTCATGTTGTATTACCGAGCGGATGTTCGTGGATGTTGTTGTATTTCATTTTGGCCATGTAGGCCACTTTTGTCATTGAAATTCCTTATCGGAATATTGTGTCGGACATCATGGTAAGGACTATGATTTTCCCTTGTTGTTCAATTTAATGTATATTAGTCATGTTTGCCTGGTGGATCTCCTGGTGTGGGGTCCACGGCACTGTAATAACCCAATAGGATTTGGGGGTGTTACACCTGAATACGAATCGAAGATACGGTCACGAAGTACTCGCAAAGATGTATCTAAGAGCTAAATGAACACACGATTCCGACCACCCGAAGGCTCAAAATTCGACAACGGAAGGTAATTACCCCAAACTTTGGGAAATTACGAAAATAGCCCAAAACGTCCGAAAATCACGATACGTGATAGAATAACCAAACCGAAGTTGACAACACGTCTAACAAAGTTAAACGGACTTACGGGAAACTCGAAACAGTAATTTCGGATGAGATTCACAAGAATCGAACTCGAGTGCGGAAAAGTCGTTAAGAAAACACGGGACTCAACAAAACAATACCGAAACGAACTCGGGTGACAAAAAGTGCAGAATTAATCATTCTCAGAATGATGAAACGGTCCCAAGCGAGTCGTCAAAATGGAACTCCGCCGAAAAAAGAAAATTACCGGAAATCTGAAATTGCGGATATTACATTCTACCCTCCTTAAAAGAAGTTTTGTCCCGAAACTTAAATCAAGTAGGGAGAAGCAATATCCCACCAGAAAAACTCAACGAGATACACAAGAACCGAAAAAATCGCGCACAACGGCGAAACGTTACAAGCAACGCGAAAGAACATACAACGTGAAAACACGCCCCACGACGACCATAACAACGCCACCAGCAATGATTCAAAACAATAACGAGCAATTAACGAAGCATCACATGCACACATTTAATCAAAGAAACGCACGCGACAACAAATCGCACCCGAGCACAACGACTATGCGGTAGAAACAAATATAGTATTATGATAGAATTCACTCCGATTCTCGTCAAAAAGAAAATGTCCGATGTCAAGACACAAACAATTCAAGATAACAGAAAACGAGAATACCGGACATTACATTTTATCCTATTAAAAAGTGCAGAATTAATCATTCTCAGAATGATGAAACGGTCCCAAGCGAGTCGTCAAAACGGACCTCCGCTGAAAAAAGAAAATTGCCGGAAATCAGAAATTGCGGATATTACACCTTTGAGCCGTACTGTTAGTTGATTCATACAGCATGTTTGATTGCGTATGTTTTCAACAAGATTGGGTTATAATCTAACCGATTCATTTCTGATCGAACTTGTAGTTTATACAGCATATATATGATTGTGTTTATTCAACTCTTGAGGATTGTTGTTCTGTGTAACTGACCCCGTTGGGGGATATTGTTTTTCAGGTCATGGCAAGGCGAAAGCACGGGGAGAGCACGTTGACGGTGAGGAGTCCCAATGATACTAGAAGAGGCCCCCAGTCTTTTCATTCATTTATGTTTCCTTCATTTATTCTGTTGCAGACATTCCGTTTGAATACTCATTTCACTCAGTGTTGTATATTTTATCTCCATATAAAATATACACGTATTCTGTATTATCCTGGATGTGTTGTATGAAACTCCTCATCGGAGTAATTATTGTTGTAATATGGTTCGGTACTACATTTACCCTGTGTAATTCATTCATTTTCATTCGCCTAGTGGGTCCCAGTCGGGGGTCCACGGCACTGTAATATCCGCCTAATTTGGGGTGTTACAGAGTTGGTATCGGAGAGTGGTTTTGAATACTACCTTCCGAGTCATGTCTCATTTGAAATCATCGTCATCGGACTAGTATCATTAGACTTTCGCGTCACGTGTGACCTGTGCAAATGCCGAGCCAATCAGACCAAGAACTGTAAGATTTCTAACGCCATGGTATAATTTCTGGCAATAATCATTCATTCATAATTAATGAGTTAACAATCCTCAATCATCATTTTCATTTTGACCAGGACGGTCATGGTTGATCTGGAAGATCATATCATTAATCTTGTTAACTTGTTCAAGATAATCATTTCTAGAATTTCACCAGATAATCATGTCACCTCAGTTAATCATTCGTGTAATCACTATACTAGAGCGTGTGTGCTCATTTTAATCATTTCGTGGCATAATCATAATGTGATATTCATGCGAGAGATATAATCATCATGTGACTTTCCTACTTCAGTATGGAGAGAGCAAGAAGAGGACGCGGAGGACGAGGCCGCGGTGCGGGCCGAATCCCGAGAGCTCGTGTGAATACACGTGCGAACGCGAGAAATAATGCTAATTCATCGAGCAGCAACGCTGCCACTCATTCACCTGGACGTGATCATTCACTATCGAGGAGTCGTACCCGGGGCACAGCTCAGTCAGAAGGTGTTCGGGTTCACCCACTCACTTTTATGCAGGGCATGATGGCCCAAATAACTCAGATGGCACAACTAATGGAGACGATACATAATTCAGCTAATCAAAATCAACAGGCTCCTCCGCCGCCACCTCCGAGGCAAGAGAGGAATGTGAGCAGTATCATCGGCGACATCTCTCGCCAAAGGCCACCTACTTTTGAAGGATCATCTGAGCCGGCGGATATTGTTCATTGTCTCTAACATTTCGAGAAGTTATTTGCTATGGTAGAGTGTCCCGAAGGACACAAAGTCTCAGTTGCGGCTTACTATCTGGGTAAAAGCGCACATTCTTGGTGGTTATCGTTGAAGCCCACCGAAGGATTGTAACACCCCAAACTAGGCGGATATTACAGTGCCGTGGACCCCCGACTGGGACCCACCAGGCGAATGAAAATGAATGAATTACACAGGTAAATGTAGTACCGAACCACATTACAACATCAATTACTCCGACGAGGAGTTTTATACAACACACCCAGGATAAAATAGAATACATGTGTATTTTATATGACGATAAAATACACAACACTGAATGAAATGAACACTCAAACGGAATGTCTGCAGCGGAATAAATAAAGGAAACACAATTGACTGAATAAATGACTGAACAGACTGGGGCCCCCTACTAGTATCACTGGGACTCCTCGCCGTCACCGTGCTCTCCCCGTGCCTTAGCCTTGCCATGACTAAACAGCAGATCCCCAGCGGGTCGATTACGTAACAACAATCCTCAAGGGTTGAAAATACACAATCATGATATATACGAAATTATGAATTATTCTCAAAACATACGCAATCAAACATGCTATATGAATCGACTAATCGAGACGGCTCAAAGGAATGGCGCCACACTACGCCCGGGATGGAAATGTGTCCGTGCACAAGCCACCAACGATCAAACACGCGTGGTCTTGTACCTAATCAGTCTCACGAGCAATCGACTCGTGTGCACAGTCCAATGTGAGGCCACCAACCAACACACGACTATAATGTGCCCGACATGAAAATCCTACACATACCAACCGTCACGCCAGTAAGACCCGGAATGCCACAATACGACAAAAGTGACAATGAAAATGAATAATGACTCACCAAGATTGAATGATGGTGAAATGAATGATAGCTCAATGAAATGATCGGAACCGTCGTTCCTTATGATCGAGGTGATTAATTGACAATGACGAGTTTTGATACGATTAATACAATGATGAATGAGTTATGATTATGAATGAACAACGACAAAAGGAATGAATATCCTTTTAACCGAGTAAGAATTAACTTACACAATACCGATGATGAATGTCCGTCCACGAACAACGTCCTAACCAAGATACCGGTCGCTCGAACAACCTTAATTCAATACAATTACCAACAATCCGATCAATAACGAATTAAACACGAACATAACGAACTCAAGACGTCGATACGATTAAACCAAGTTCATAGGGGCATTATATCGAACACTTTGAGGCCAACTTCGATTGATTACAACTAAACCTCAACAATACCAATCTCAAATCCCCAAGAAGTGCTTCAAATCAATAAAACATCTCAATACGATCAATAGTCCGTTAAGAATATCCAAAACGTGATTATAACAACTATTAATCGGAAATCCCCAAATCGACTCGATATTCAAAGTGTTCTAGAATAAATCCTCAAAAATCCAATGAATCCTTATACAAACTCATAATCATATACATATCCCTTCATAAAACATGATTATAACGTCCAAAACATCATATCTCAACACAAAATCGAAATCCAAGGTGTTGAAGAAATTACCTCTTGAAGATCTAACCACTTCGATCCGATGAACACGAGTTATAACGAGTACCCAAGCTTCCCAAAGGAATGAAGATGATGAAGATTACACACTCCAGTGATTGATGATGATAAAAACTCTCTCTCAACCCTCTCTCTCGGATGAAGAAGGAAAAAGAAAAGTGAAGTGAAATGACCCGGCCAAGTCATTAAATGCTGCCGGAAGTTACGGCCGTAACTCGGCCCTCTTACGGCCGTAACTTTCCAAGTCAACGGCCTTACGGCCGTAGCCAACTAAATGCGGCCGTAACTCGCTTCGTCAGAAAGCTCGCCGGCTGACACTACGGCCGTAATCGATCTGAGTTACGGGCGTAACCCGCCTTCGTCAAAAACATCCGTCGACACCCTTACGGCCGTAACCGCACACCTTACGGCCGTAACTCGGATGATACGGCCGTATCCGGCCAAATCTTACGGCGTAAGCCCTCTTCGTCGAAGCGGCGGACACCACACTGCCGCGTACGGCCAGAATCGGCCAAATGCGGCCGTGCACGCCTCGACTTACGGCCGTATGCCGCAACCCTTACGGCCGTAAGTCAACCTGGAAGCCAACACCCAAAACTTACGAACACCACTTACGGCAGTATCTCACCTACCTTACGGCCGTAACTCACCTTCGGCCAAAATGCCCGGCGGCTCTTTGGACCACTTACGGCCGTAATCGGCCAGCCTTACGGCCGTACCGTGACTTACGGCCGTATCCCAGAACCTTACGGCCGTAACTCGATGCTGGCCAAGGTGAATCAATCCGATAATTCCGATTCCTCGCTACGACTGATGAATGATCCGACATCTCATACGAATGTGAAAGTGAACAAGTCTAACACGAGCCAAAGGTGATACTCTCAGTATACGACTACCAATCACGATGAAAATAATAATAATACTCCGTCGATCAAGAACGGAGATGACATGCCGATCGGTGGCGATATACGATTACAACATGCCAACGGTGAACACAAATGAATGAAACAAGATTGATGAGTGATTATTCACGAGTGAGAATCACTGAGTGACAATTACAGACTGATAATTACTGAATGAAAATGAATGAATTACAACCGGGTATTACATACCCCCCCCTTAAAAAGAGTTTCGTCCCCGAAACTAAGGGTCAAACAACTCGGGATAACTCTCCCGCATACTATCCTCGGTTTCCCAAGTAGCCTCTTCGACTCCGTGTCTAGACCACCGAATTTTAACCAAAGGAATCGTCTTATTCCTCACTTGTTTGATTCGCGCTCTAGAACTCGAATAGGGCGTTCCTCATATGAATGATCGTCGGCGATCTCGATTTCGTCAATCGGAGTATGTGACTCGGGTCGGCAACATACTTCCGCATCGGGAGACATGAAACACATTATGAATTCGGCTCAACGCCGGAGGTAAAGCCAATCGATAAGCTAACTCGCCTACTCGATCCAAAATCTCAAACGGTCCAATGAATCTCGGACTCAACTTCCTCTCTTCCCAAAGCGGAAGATACCACGACTCGGGGATACCTTGACCAACACGTGGTCACCAGCCTCGAACTCTAATGGTCGGCAGCGGTTATACGCATATGATTTACGCCGACTCGAGTGTCAACAAACGACTCGATCAAAGCTACCTTCTCACGGGGCTATAAGCATATCGGGCTCGGTCTTGGAATTGATTCGACAAGTCATCCCAACACAAAGGAGACCGACAACGACGACCGTACAAGGCCTCGTAAGGTGCCATCTTAATGGAAGCATGCCGGCTATTATTATACGTGAACTCGATCAATGGTAGTTGGGCTTCCCAATCGTCTTTCCAATCGAGGACGCATGCCCTCAACATGTCCTCTAATGTCCGAATAGTCCTCTCTCGATTGTCCGTCGGACCGAGGATGAAAAGCGGTGCGAGATTGAGTGAGTTCCCATAGCACGATGAACTGATTTCCAAAAATGAGACACAAATCGTCCGTCACGATCGGAAACGATACTCTTAGGAGTACCGTGAAGTCTGACTATCTCTTTGATGAACAGTTGAGCAAGTCTCTCGGGACCCCACGTCTCCTTGATCTCAAGGAAATGAGCTGATTTGGTTAAGCGGTCCACGATCACCCAGATCGTGTTCATGCCACGACGACTCGTCGGCAAACTCGTGATGAAATCCATAGAAATGTCTTCCCACTTCCACTCGGGAATAGGAAGAGGTTTCAGCATACCCGCCGGTCGCTGATGTTCAATCTTAACTTGTTGACAGGTTAAGCATCTCGAAACGAATTCTGCGACTTCTCGCTTCATATTACTCCACCAGTAATTCTGTTTCAAGTCCTTGTACATCTTGCTGGATCCCGGATGAACAGAATAAGGGGTAGCATGAGCTTCTCTCAAAATCGAGTTTTTCAACTCGTCATTCGCCGGTACGCACAACCGATTCTTAAACCTCAAAAGTCCATCCTCGTGGACCACAAATCCAGGGGCTTTCCCCTGAGCCACATCCTCTCGGATGCGCAACAATAATGGGTCCGAACCCTGATTCTCTCGGATTACCTCTTCGAGTGACGATGAAATCTCTAACATACCAAGTTTGTCCACGAACTCGCTGAAGCTGGACCTCGATCTCGGTCCGAGGAATTCTCTTGAAGTTCCTTCGAGCTGTTAGGCGAGCAAGCATCTGCTCTGAACGGACTTGCGACTCAAGGCGTCGGCGACAACGTTCGCCTTGCCGGGTGGTAAAGGATCTCGATATCGTAATCTTTGATTAATTCTAACCACCGTCTCTGCCGCATATTTAACTCCTTCGAGTAAATATATACTTTAAACTCTTATGATCGGTGAATATCGACATGTAACGCCATAAAGATAATGACGCCAAATTTTCAAAGCGAACACCACTTGCTAGCTCCGTGTCGTGTGTCGGATAATTAACCTCGTAAGGTCTCAATTGCCGTGAAGCATAGGCAATAACCTTCCCATTCGCATGAGTACACATCCGAGACCCCGTCCGATGCATCACTATAAACCACAAATCCCTCCGTCCCTTGCGGTAAGGAAAGGACAGGGCTGAAGTTAACCGGCTCTTGAGTTCCTCAAAACTCACGACACGCGTCGGACCACGTGTATTTCTTATCCTTCCGCAAGAGGTTCGTCATGGGTTGAGCGATCTTAGAAAATCCCTCCACAAATCGCCGATAATAACCCGCTAATCAGGAAACTTGGATTTCCTTAGCGTTCTTCGGAGGTAGCCAATCCCGAATAGCCTCCGTCTTCGAGGGTCGACCGAACTCCGTCAGCGAAATTACATGTCCGAGAAAAGTCACCGGACATCCGTAACTCGCACTTGGAAAACTTTCCAAGCGGTTGCTCTCGTCTCAACACGTCGAGAACTCGATAAAGATGAACCTCGTGATCCTCTCGGCTACGAGAATAAATCAAAATATCGTCGATGAAGACAACAACAAACTGATCCAAAAAGTCGATGAAAACCCGATTCATCAATTCCATGAATACCGCAGTGCATTAGTTAGCCCGAACGGCATAACTACGAACTCATAATGACCATAGCGTGTTCGAAACGCCGTCCTCGCGATATCCGACTCTCGAATCCATGTGGTGATATCCAGATCTTAAGTCGATCTTGGAAAATCGAAGCTCCTGAAGTTGATCTAAAAGATCATCAATACGGGGTAAGGGATACTTATTCTTGATTGTCACTCTGTTCAACTCCCGATAATCGATACACAACCGAAATGAACCATCCTTCTTCTTGACAAACAACACGGGTGCTCCCCACGGAGACGCACTCGGTCGGATATAACCTTTCTCGAACAACTCCTCAAGTTGGTTCTTTAATTCTGCATTTCGGTCGGGGCCATCCGTCACGGTGCCTTCGATATCGGGGGCGTACTGTGCTCCAACTCAATCGTGAATTCCACATCTCTCTGTGGAGGCAAACCGTAACTCGTGCGGAAAAACATCGGCATATTCCCTCACCACGGAATATCCGTTAACATTATCGATGACTCCTCGGTTTTGGCCATATAGCACCAATAACCGACACATCCACGATTGAGTAACCTTCGCTTTCATCAAATTAATGACCTTACGGAGCAGTAGGGATTACCTCCTGAAACACACATTCGACTCCATAAATGCGAAATGATAGTGACCAAACGCTTTCGGACACTAATGATGGCATCGTGACGGTCCATCCAATCGATACCCAAGATGACGTCGTCCCTCGGCAAATCTACTACGATTAGGTCCGCCGCCATACGACCATGGCCCAGAATCGGACAATTACGAATCTCACGACCTCCGATGATTCGTCTACCATCGGGTAGGCTAATGACATAAGGCTCACAACTAGTAGCACTACCTGCGTAGTCTACTCAAACATGACTCGGAAATGAATGAATGAGATGCACCGGTATCAAAAAGGGTACACACGAGGTTGAGATAGAATATCTAGTGTACAAGAGATAATCCTGGCATCGGTATCATCGTTGTTCTTCATATCATAAATTAGTGTCTTGCCTGCCCCCGAACAGGATGATACCGTCTGATAGCTCTTGGCTCCGCCTTTAGCTCCTGTCGTCTTTAACGACGCTGAGTGAGTGGCCTTATTCTGCACACCTGTATGACCTTGGGCTTGAGAAGACGACGGATTGGGTTTAGAGTCCCTACGGCAAAAACGGGCCCTATGCCCAGCAATCCTGATTGTGGCACGTGACCGACCGCCCGGACACTTGGTGCTGAAATGACCTGTTCCTCACGGTTAAACAGTGATGGCGAAGCGGCCGCTCGCGGCGAGATTCCGCGGGTTTAGACGCGCCGGGAGGTCGCTCGAGAAAAAGTAGAGCCCGCCGCGGTTTCTTGAAAGTGGCACGACTACCGTCGGTGATTACGGTTCTTGGACTTCTTGCTAGCGAGACGAAGGTTCTTTTAGCAATTTCCTTAGCCGTAAGCTCGTAAGTAAGAGCCTTCTCAATGAACTCGGCAGTGGCACAGATTATGATTAAATGGCGAAGTCTCATACGGGGTTTCACCTCTTCTTTGAAATACTTGATCTTGTCCGCTTAGAGTGAATGATAGATGAGGCGAACGGAAGAAGTTCTGAAATTTTTCGGCGATGGCGAGAACGTCATCATCCGCCGAAAGGTCGGGAGTGAGTAATTCGACAACTTGGCCTCCCCGAGTGGGGCCGGATAGTACCTCTCCATCATGAGAGTCTTGGGCGATCCCAAGTACATGTTCCGTCTGTGGGCCTCAACGATAACCACCATGAATGAGCGCTCTTCCGAGATAGTAAGCCGCAATCGAAACTTTATGCCCTTCGGGGCAATCCACCATAGCAAATAACTTCTCAAAATGCTCAAGCCGGTGAACAATATCCGCCGGCTCGGATGAGCCCTCAAAAGTAGGTGGTCGGCGAGAGATATCGCTAATGATATTGCTTACACCCCTCTCTTGCCTCGAGGTGGCGGCGGAGGAGCCTGCTGATTTTGATTGACGGAGTTATGCATCGTCTCCATCAACCGAGCCATCCGGTCATTTGGGCCATCATGCCACTGCATAAATGCGAGTGGGTCAACAGGACACCCTCAGGCGAGCCGTGTCCCGGGTACGACTCCCCGATAGTGAATGATCGCGTCCAGGTGAGTGAGTGGCAGCATCACTGCTCGATGAGTTAGCATTATTCCTGGCATTTGCACGTGTATTCGCACGAGTTCTCGGGATTCGGCCCGCTCCACGGCCTCGTCCTCCACGTCCTCTGCCAGCCCCTTCCATGCTGAAGTGGAAAGTCATATGATGATTATATATCTCGCATGAGTATCACATTATGATTATATTATGAAATGATGAAAATGAGCATACGCGCTCAAATACAGCGATTACATGAATGATTAGTTGACGTGACATGATTTCTGATGAAATTACTGAAATGATTATCTTGAACAATTTAACAAGACTGATGATATGATCTTCAAGATCAACAACTGAGTAATGAAATGAATTGAGTGATTAATAAGTTAACATTATCGACTTGATCACAATTGAAATTGATGAATGAGGATTGTGAACTGATGAATTATGAATGAATGATTATTGCCAGAAATTATACCATGGCATCAGAAATCTTACAGTTCTTGGTCTGATTGGCTCGGCATTTGCACAGGTCACACGTGACGCGAAAGTCCAATGATACTAGTCCGATGACGATGATTTCAAATGAGACATGACTTGGAGGGTAGTATTCAAAACCACGCTCCGATACCAACTCTGTAACACCCCAAACTAGGCGGATATTACGGTCGTGGACCCCGACTGGGACCCACGGGCGAATGAAAATGAATGAATTACGAGGTAAATGTAGTACCGAACCACATTACAACATCAATTACTCCGACGAGGAGTTTTATACAACACACCGAGGATAAAATAGAATACATGTGTATTTTATATGACGATAAAATACACAACACTTGAATGAAATGAACACTCAAACGGAATGTCTGCAGTGGAATAAATAAAGGAAACACAATTGGTGAATAAATGATGAGCAGTGGGGCCCCTACTAGTATCACTGGACTCCTCGCCGTCACCGTGCTCTCCCGTGCCTTAGCCTTGCCATGACACAGCAGCATCCCCAACGGGTCGGTTACGAACAACAATCCTCAAGGGTTGAAAATACACAATCATGATATATCCGAAATTATGAATTATTCTGTCAAAACATACGCAATCAAACATGCTATATGAATCGACTAATCGAGACGGCTCAAAGGAATGGCGCCACACTACGCCGGGATGGAAATGTGTCCGTGCACAAGCCACCAACGATCAAACACGCGTGGTCTTGTACCTAATCGATCTCACGAGCAATCGACTCGTGTGCACGATCCAATGTGAGGCCACCAACCAACACACGACTATAATGTGCCCGACATGAAAATCCTACACATACCAACCGCACGCCAAGATGACCGGAATGCCACAATACGACAAAAGTGACAATGAAAATGAATAATGACTCACCAAGATTGAATGATGGTGAAATGAATGATAGCTCAATGAAATGATCGAACCGTCGTTCCTTATGGTGAGGTGATTAATTGACAATGACGAGTTTTGATACGATTAATACAATGATGAATGAGTTATGATTATGAATGAACAACGACAAAAGGAATGAATATCCTTTTAACCGAGTAAGAATTAACTTACACAATACCGATGATGAATGTCCGTCCACGAACAACGTCCTAACCAAGATACCGGTCGCTCGAACAACCTTAATTCAATACAATTACCAACAATCCGATCAATAACGAATTAAACACGAACATAACGAACTCAAGACGTCGATACGATTAAACCAAGTTCATAGGGGCATTATATCGAACACTTTGAGGCCAACTTCGATTGATTACAACTAAACCTCAACAATACCAATCTCAAATCCCCAAGAAGTGCTTCAAATCAATAAAACATCTCCAATACGATCAATAGTCCGTTAAGAATATCCAAAACGTGATTATAACAACTATTAATCGGAAATCCCCAAATCCAACTCGATATTCAAAGTGTTCTAGAATAAATCCTCAAAAATCCAATGAATCCTTATACAAACTCATAATCATATACATATCCCTTCATAAAACATGATTATAACGTCCAAAACATCATATCTCAACACAAAATCGAAATCCAAGGTGTTGAAGAAATTACCTCTTGAAGATCTAACCACTTCGATCCGATGAACACGAGTTATAACGAGTACCCAAGCTTCCCAAAGGAATGAAGATGATGAAGATTACACACTCCAGTGATTGATGATGATAAAACTCTCTCTCAACCCTCTCTCTCGGATGAAGAAGGAAAAAGAAAAAGTGAAGTGAAATGACCGGCCAAGTCATTAAGAAATGCTGCCGGGTTACGGCCGTAACTCGGCCCTCTTACGGCCGTAACTTTCCAAGTCAACGGCCTTACGGTAATCGCCAACTCAGACGGCCGTAACTCGGCCGTCAAAGCACTGCCGACCTTACGGCCGTAATCGATCTGAGTTACGGGCGTAACCCGCTAAATCAAAAACATCCGTCGACACCCTTACGGCCGTAACCGCACACCTTACGGCCGTAACTCGGATGATACGGCCGTATCCGGCCAAATCTTACGGCGTAAGCCCTCTTCGTCGAAGCGGCCGGACACCACGCTGCCGCGACGGCCAGCAGAATCGGCTCGTGCGGCCGTGCACGCCTCGACTTACGGCCGTATGCCGCAACCCTTACGGCCGTAAGTCACACTGGTCGACAAAACCCAAAACTTACGAACACCACTTACGTCCGTATCTAACCTACCTTACGGCCGTAACTCACCTTCGGCCAAAATGCCCGGCACTGCTTTGGACCACTTACGGTAAGAAGCTGACCTTACGGCCGTACTCCGTGACTTACGGCCGTATCCCAGAACCTTACGGCCGTAACTCGATGCTGGCCAAGGTGAATCAATCCGATAATTCCGATTCCTCGCTACGACTGATGAATGATCCGACATCTCATACGAATGTGAAAGTGAACAAGTCTAACACGAGCCAAAGGTGATACTCTCAGTATACGACTACCAATCACAATGAAAATAATAATAATACTCCCGTCGATCAGTAAACGGAGATGACATGCCGATCGGTAACTGATATACGATTACAACATGCCAACAGTGAACACAAATGAATGAAACAAGATTGATGAGTGATTATTCACGAGTGAGAATCACTGAGTGACAATTACAAACTGATAATTACTGAATGAAAATGAATGAATTACAACCGGGTATTACAAGGATCATGTACTTGGGATCAGTTCAAAACTCTCATGATGGAGAGGTATTATCCAGCCCCACTCAGGGAGGCTAAATTGTCGGAATTACTCACTCCCGACCTCTCAGCGGACGACGATGTTCTTGCCATCGCTGAAAAATTTCAGGAACTTCTTCCGTTCGCCTCATCTATCATTCACTCTGAGGCGGACAAGATCAAGTATTTCAGCAAGAGGCTGAAACCTCATATGCAGCTACAGTTGCTTAATCATAATTGCACCACTCTGGCCGAATTCATCGAGAAAGCTCTTACTTACGATCTTACTGCTAAGGAGATTGCTAAGCAACAACCTTCATCTGCTGGCAAGAAGTCTAAGAACCGTAATCAGTCTGACGGCAGTCAGGCCACTTTCAGGAAACCACGTACGGGCTCTACCTTTTCTGAGCGACCTCCTATGGCGCCTAAACCCGCGGAATCTCGATCCACGAGTGGCGATTCGGCCGTCACATTTCAACCGTGAAGAACATGGTCATTTCGGCACCAAATGTCCAGCAGATGGTCACGTGCCATAATCGTGGAATTCTTGGGCATAGGGCCCGTTTTTCTTGAAGGACTCTAAACCCACTCGGCATCATCTCAGGCCCAGGGACATTCGGCGGTGCGAATCAAAGCCACTCGGTCGGCGTCGGTCAAGACGACAGGGAGCTAACAAAGGCGGAGCTAAGAGCTATCGACAGGAGCGTGCAGTTCGGGCTGGCAAGCCCCGAATTTATGACATGAAGAAGACCGACAATCTAGAGGCCCGAATGATCTCAGGTACACTCGATATTCTATCTCAACCTGTGTGTACCCTTTTTGATACTGGTGCATCGCATTCATTCATTTCCGAGTCATGTTTGAGTAGACTACGTCTGGGTAGTGCTACTAGTTGTGAACCTTATGTCATTGGTCTACCTGATGGTAGATGAATTATCGGAAATCGTGAGATTCAGAATTGTCCGATTCAGCTTCAGGGCCATGTATGGCTAGCAGACCTAATCATGGTAGATTTACCGAGAGACGACGTCATTTTGGGTATTGATTGGATGGATCGTCACGATGCCATCATTAGTGTCCGTAAGCGTATGGTCACTATCATTTCAGACGATGGGGTTGAATGTGTTTTTCAGGGAGGTAATCCCGGCTGTTCTGGTAAGGTCATTAACTTGATGAAAGCAGTGAAATTACTCAGTCAGGGGTGTATTGGTTATTGGTGCTATATGACCAAAATCGAGAAATCATCAGTAATGTTAACGGATATTACGGTAGTGAGGGAATATGCCGATGTTTTTCCAGACGAGTTACCTGGTTTGCCTCCACAGAGAGATGTGGAATTCACGATTGAGTTGGAGCCCGGTACGTCCCTGATATCGAAGGCACCGTACCGGATGGCCCCGACCGAAATGCAGGAATTAAAGAACCAACTTGAGGAGTTGTTCGAGAAAGGTTATATCCATCCGAGTACGTCCCCGTGGGGAGCACCAGTGTTGTTTGTCAAGAAGAAGGATGGTTCGTTCCGCTTGTGTATTGATTACCGGGAATTGAACCGGGTGACGATCAAGAATAAGTATCCTTTACCCCGTATCGATGATCTATTGGATCAACTTCAGGGAGCTTCAGTATTTTCCAAGATCGACTTAAGATATGGATATCATCAGTTGCGGATTCGAGAGTCGGATATCGCGAGGACGGCGTTTCGAACACGCTATGGTCATTATGAGTTTATGGTTATGCCGTTTGGATTGACTAATGCACCTGCGGTATTCATGGAGTTAATGAATCGGGTTTTCATTGACTTTTTGGATCAGTTTGTTGTTGTCTTCATCGATGACATTTTGATTTATTCTCGTAACCGAGAGGAACACGAGGTTCATCTTCATCAGGTTCTCGACGTGTTAAGACGAGAGCAACTTTATGGAAAGTTTTCCAAATGTGAGTTCTGGATGTCCGAAGTGACTTTTCTCGGGCATGTAATTTCATCTGATGGAGTGCGTGTTGATCCTCAGAAGACGGAGGCTATTCAAGATTGGTTACCTCCGAAGAATGTTAAGGAAATCCGAAGCTTTCTCGGATTAGCCGGTTATTATCGGCGGTTTGTAGAAGGATTTTCTAAAATCGCTCAACCCTTGACGAACCTTTTGCGGAAGGATAAGAAATACATGTGGTCCGACGCGTGTCGACGGAGTTTTGAGGAACTCAAGAGCCGGTTAATGTCAGCACCTGTACTTTCCTTGCAAGGGACGGAAGGATTTGTGGTTTATAGTGATGCGTCCGGACAGGGTCTCGGATGTGTGCTCATGCAGAATGGGAAGGTTATTGCCTATGCTTCACAGCAATTGAGACCTTACGAGGTTAATTATCCGACCCACGACCTGGAGCTAGCAGCCATGGTGTTCGCTTTGAAAATCTGGCGTCATTACCTTTATGGCGTTACTTGTCAGATATTCACCGATCATAAGAGTTTAAAGTATATATTTACTTAGAAGGAGTTAAATATGCGACAGAGACGGTGGTTGGAACTAATCTAAGATTATGATATCGAGATCCTTTACCACCCGGGCAAGGCAAACGTTGTCGCCGACGCCTTGAGTCGTAAGTCCGTTCAGGAGCAGATGCTTGCTCGTTTAACAGTTCAGAAGGAGCTTCAGGAGGAATTCCTTAGCCCCGAGATCGAGGTCTGGCTTCAGTGAGTACAAGGGCAACTTTGCATGTTAGAGATTTCATCGTCACTTGAGGAGGCAATCAGAGAGAATCAGGGTTCAGACCCATCACTGTTGCGCATCCGTGAGGATGTGGCTCAGGGGAAAGCCCCTGGCTTTGTGATCCAGGAGGATGGACTTTTACGTTTTAAGAATCGGTTATGCGTACCGACGAATGACGAGTTGAAGAACTCGATTTTGAGAGAAGCTCATGCTTGTAGGTCACAAGTCGTCCAGGAACAAGTCTAGAGGGGGGGGTGAATAGACTTGTTGAAACTCTTGAACTCTTTTTCCGAAGAGTGAGTTTCTTCAGCTGATAATCAAACAAATGACTTGGAGTCGTTTGTTCTTAAATAAGTGCGGAAGTCAGCTGATGACGAATATAAATTAATCTAATGAAACACTTTAACAATGTATGCAGCAGTTAGAGTATGATGCAGTAAAACAGTAATAACACAGGCAGTTATAGTGGTCTCAGAGGTGGGGTAATCCTCTACTAATCCACTTTTCTCCAAACCAGTTGGAGATGAATTCACTATAATTGTCAACCAGTGATAAAGATTACAGTGATTCACTACACACTACAACAGCTTCCAACCAGTGGAATTCCGTGCCGTTGTACACACACTCGACTGCCTTGCACCTCTTGATCCTCGATCCTCGGATGCCTTTACAGTCACTTACTTCAACCAGTGAAGTACCCCGGTACTCAAGATTTATAGACAAGAGTGTTTGTCTTCTCTAACTAAAGAGCTTCCTTGAATATGAACTTTTTGGATCTGCTCTTTTTCATGATGCTATTTGATTGCTTGAGATTGCTTTGTTTGCTTTGATTGCTAGAGTATATGTTCGCACCGGTAGTTTGCTCAGTTTCAAATCTTCAGATATATATAGATCACGATCTCTGAGCTTCTTCCTTGTAGCCGTTGCAAATCTGAACAAATCCGTCCGTTGGAGGGAGACTTCATTGTTTAATCTTTTCTGAACGTTGCAAGGCTGGATTCCCACTATTTAATTTTATCTTCCGACCGTTGTGAGGACTTCTGCATGTGAGCGCCGAATCTTTTGAATATAAAAGGATTAAAGTCTTCACGGTGGGTCAGGATGATTTAAATAAATCATATCTCTTGCGGGAATCACTCCAATTTGTCTCTTCACGTTGCATGTGAGCTTTCCGTAATATTTGACTTTTCAAAGCATGCTGACGTGGACTTGGAGTACTAGGCTGTAGTTGAGTAGACTGATGTGCAGCTTACTTCTCTGCAGGTAGGTCGTCTCGGCTGTTCACTGTTTGAGACTTGTCTGATCAGGTGACTTCCCTGAGGTACCTTGGCTGCAGTCTGGTCAAACTTCTCTGATAAATTTTAGTTGACCAGGGCTACTCGATTGAGTCGGTTGTACTTCTCTGATAGACTAGACTGTACTTTAGTACTTAGCCGATTTTCAGCCTAACTAACTTTGGCCTACAGAAGACACTCATTTGGTTCTTCTTTACACTTTGCCAATTTTATAATTAACACATTTTGGCCTATGGAAGATACTCATTTGGTTCTTCCTTACATTTTGCCAATTTTATACTTAACACATTTTGGCCTATGGAAGATACTCATTTGGTTCTTCCTTACATTTCGCCAATTAATAAACATTTGATTTTAAATTAATGACATCATCAAAATCTAACAAGTATTCCTAACAAATTCCCCCTATTTTGATGATGGCAAAACTAAGTAAGAAATCAAATGGCCAAGTCTGCACTTAAGTGCAAGACAAAACTGAAATCAGTCTAATATTGAGACAACTGGAAAATTGTCATTCAACAGACTGTTCATAAAATTTTCTGACTTATCATTGAAATTATACAAGATTGTTTTAAGTACAGAAAAATGAAATTACAAGTAAGAAAATAATTAAAAGGTCATCTGCCTCTTCCTCTGCCTCTTCGAATAGGCTGCTTGGCAGGTCTGAATGGTTTGGCTCCGATAGGTCTTACCTTGGTGGAGCAAGGCCATACTTTCTCTTCACAACCGGTCTTTGCGAAGTCTGCTCTCGCCGAGATCGAATTTGTTTTCAAGGCGGACTCGCTTGATTTCCTCCCGGAGTTGTAGCTCATCAAGTTCACCATCCATGCGGATTGGTGCTTCTTCACTACGAATTTAGGGTTCTTGGGATATGCATTTTGCTCTTTTGCGTACTTCTTTAGAAACGACCCAAAGCTTAGGATGAACCTCTTCCATCCAGGTTTATGAAAATCTCTGTGGGAGAGTTTGTCATCTTGAAGTAGTTCCTGGACATAAAAGTCTCGATGAACTTCTTCTAGCAGACTCCCCACATTTCAAGAGCTTCAAGTGGCGAAATCTTCAACATACCATAGCTCCGGACCTTCCCATTCAAGAGTAGGTTCAAAGTGCCTCTGGTCCTCTGCGCTTCCCTTCAGCCGGTCACCTTGTCTTCTTGATCTACTGATCCTTCCTTTTTAGGCTAGAGGGTCCTTCAACTGGGAACATCCCGCTTTTTCTTACTTGATTTCTCTCTCTTCCCCGAATCCTCTCTTCCCCCTTTTTGCCGGCATCAATGAGTGTTGTCAATTTGTTGCTCCATGCGGCTCATCGATCGGACATGCCAAAAGGCATTACATTGTTTGTAGGAGGAGGAGGTGAGGATCTCTCTGACGGGGTGTCAATCTTGGCATTAATGGTCGAAGGTCGGGAGTGACTGTGTTGATAGCGACTCCCAATGGTGTCTCTGAAAATTTGCTTGATCGGCTCGGTCATGGTGGGTGATAGCGAGCCGATGGGGAGTGTTCTCTGATCCTTGACAATGGAGCCACTAGGCTGCAGGCTCTGCTGCGGCCGGTAGGTCGATTGAGTCTTCTCCGGGTCCCGACACGGAGTCCTCTGCCCGGCTCAGTCTAGGTGGTGTCTGGGGAGGTACAACAACCTATCTGCAGCTTCGTTGGTAGGCTCGCACATTCGGCTCCTTTTCTCTTTCTTCCTCTTTCCCTTCTTCTTCTTGATTTCTCTTTTCTTCCTCCTCATCTTCTTCTTTTTCTTCTCCGGCCCGCCACACCGGCTCCTCCTTCACCTCCATCATCATTATTATCATCATCATCATCATTTTTCTCAAAGATCATCCTTCTCCTTTTCTCTTTCATCATCTTCATCCTTCTCCTTTTCTCTTCCATCATCTTCATCCTTCTCCTTATCTTCTTCTTCTTTTTCTGCTCCACTTCTTCTCCTTCTTCTTCATCTTCTTCATCATCTACTTCTTGTTTTCTCAATCTCCTCTGTCTCCTTTTCAATTGGTATGTTTTCTTGAGTTCTTTTGCTTCTTCATCCTCCTCAACCAAATTGATAATTTCATTCTCTTCATCAACTTCTTCTATCCTAATCTCCTTTTCTACTTTCTCCTCTTCCTCCTCCTCTCCAAAACTACCATCAAAAATACCGAGCATTATAGTGTGGATAAAATGGTCCATGTTTGTCTCAAAGTGTGACATGAACCGGTTGTCTGGAGGAGTAAAGTTAAATCGACTCTTTGCAAAAATCGGTCGAACATCCTCCGTGGCTTGGGGGTATTCCCAACCACTAGTTTCAACAAAAATTTGAAAATTTGTAAAGGACATGGTTTTAAGAGTTTTCCACTCTTTCAAAATATTTACGAAAGAGTGTTTTTCGCTTGTGGCTTGACAAGTGAAGTTGTTCTATGGAGAGATTAAAAGTATTATTTTCTAAAAGATTGAATGTGTAATCGCTTGAGGATAGATATAACAAGACTGCTTCCTCTTCTTCGGTCATGTACCTGGAGGAGTAATGACAGTACAATTCGGGTTTCGGTATGCAGTGCAGGTGGTCGGATGAGTGGTGATCGAGGCGATGGTGGCATAGTGCTCGTGCTCTCCTTCGCTGAACTGCAGCTTCCTTGGCCTCTTTGGAGAGGGTTCAGGTGATGACTGCAGGTTGGAAGGTCCTTCTGGGGCTGGTCCCCTTCTCTTGAATCGGATGGCGATAGGTGTATCGTCAGACTCATTCTCGGACTCGACTGAAGTTCCGATCTCAGCTGCAGGTTGGTCCGAGTCTGATAGATCGTATCTTGGGCAAAAGCTTGTGTCTGGCAAATCCTTCAACAACTGGGCTGCCCTCCCAGTGACTCCAACCTTCTTCTTGTCATGGTCCATGTGACCAAGCCTCTTGTTTGGGTGGAAAGGGTCAATGTTTCCCTTGGCCACGCCAGTCTGCTCCAAGAACCAACTAAGATGCGTTCCGAACGCCAACTTAGTCTTGAACTTCTTCTCTCCCTCGAGCCATTCGACCTTGTTCACCTCGCGAACAAGTTGCCTGAAAATGTAATCGGCCCAATCAACTTCCTCTCGTTGAATTAACGCACCCAACACCATGAATTTTGAAGATGATAGTTGGTCATAGCTTCCGCCATTCCCATGACTATTTTGTTTGTGATGTCCAGAGCGACTCGATAGACCCTCTTCAACTCATTTCTCTTGTTGTAAACTTCAATTTCTCGGGGACATTTTCGAGCTTAATCGTCTTCCACGTTTCGGCGGGTGATTGTTTGAGCGCTTCGACCGCCAACCGCGATGTTTCATCCGAATACAGAGCGAATCTTCTCTGTATCTATGGTGACTGGTACTCCACCGACCGTGCTCAATCTCGTCTTTGAATCGTAAGCGTTGCGATAAAATTCAACCACATCTTCCTTGAACAAGTGTTGAGGGTTGATTTCGAGAAACGGGTAGATTGATTCGGTTTCATCGCCGGATTAAGTCGAGCATATCAAAGTCCTCTAGATTTGCTTCCAGTAATCCTTCGAAATCGACGACCATGGAGAAGATGACCTGGTCCTTCATCGCCTTCAAGTTTGCTCCGTCAAAAGATGACATTTCTGCAAAAAGATTTTAGGATTTAGTGTGTATTTTGCTCTGTAAATTTTTAGGGTTTCTGAACGCGTAAAGAGGAAAGTGAAAGGGTTTTCTTCCTTATAAAGAAGATGAAAGGACGTTTGGATTAGTTTATTATAAGTTTAAACGGTGGTACGCCTTTTCATATTCTTTTGAATTTCAAATTTGAATCGGTGGCCCCATTTAAAATTGACGGTTGATTCTGATTGGCCACCATAGAGGTTAATTAAATGGGCGTGTGACGCGTGTATTTAAAATTGCCACTAGGCTTATAAAATGTATTTTTAAATGCTATTTCTTAAGCCAAAATAATATTATAAATATGACAGATAATAATTAAAAATTAGAGATCAGTTTAGAGAACTTAGCTAGTCTGATTCGTTGACTGTTGACCACTCTGCTACAGGTGAGTTTGACTTCTCGCCTGGTACTCTGTACAGCTAAGTTGCTTCGACTGGCCTTCGTCTTCTACTTTGCATCGGTTTAGGGTGATTAAGGGGTTCGTCCTTCCTTCAACTTGCTTCAGAACTAGATTCCCAATCTAGTAATCCAAGGTCTCTGCTCAGCTCTAGGAATCTTTCTTCTGGCAGGGGTTTGGTGAAGATGTCAGCTATTTGGTAGTCTGTGCTGACTCTTTCAACTCTAACCCTTTTGTTAAGCACATGGTCTCGAATGAAATGGTGCTTAACGTCAATGTGCTTTGTCCTTGAGTGCAAAACCGGATTGTTGGTTATTGCAATAGCACTATTGTTGTCACACCATATAGGAACTTCGTTGGCAATAATATTGTAGTCCCTTAATTGTTGTCTGATCCATAGGATCTGTGCACAACAACTACCTGCAGCTAGGTATTCTGACTCTGTAGTGGAGATAGAGTTAGAAACCTGCTTCTTGCTAAACCAGGATATCAGTCTGGTTCCTAGGAATTGACACGTTCCACTAGTGCTCTTCCTGTTGATTTTGCATCCGGTGAAATCCGCATCTGAGTATCCTGATAGCTCGAAGTTGTCATCTTTGGGGTACCACAGTCCAACATTAATTGTAGACTTTAGGTACTTAATTATTCTCTTAGCTGCATCTAGGTGTGATTGCTTCGGCTTGGACTGGAATCTTGCACAAACTCCAACTGCATATGAGATGTCTGGCCTGCTTGCCGTGAGGTACAGAAGAGATCCGATGAGTCCTCTGTAGTGGGTTGAGTCCACTGATATTCCTGCCTCGTCTCGCATCCGGTGAGTACTTGTGCTCATTGGAATTCTTGCGGGTTTGGGTGATTCCATTCCATATCTCTTGATGAGATCTCGGGTATACTTTGCTGGTTGATGAAAATTCCTTTTTCCATCTCGCTAACTTGTAATCCGAGAAAGAAGTTAAGCTTTCCCATCATACTCATCTCGAATTCTCCTTGCATGAGGTTGGAGAATTTCTCACATAGTTCGGATTGGTTGACCCGAATATGATGTCATCCACATAAATCGAACTATTAGTATGTGGCCTTCGTGCTCCACTCTAAATAGGGTCTTGTCCACTTTTCCTTTGCAAAATCCATTTTTCTCAAGAAACACAGACAGTGTTTCATACCATGCTCTCGGTGCTTGCTTGAGTCCATCTGAGCCTTCAATGACTTATAGACTTTGTCTCCTTTGACAAAACACGGGGTTGCTCTACATAGACTTCTTCTTCTAGGATTCCATTCAAACGCACTTTTACATCCATTTGGTAGACTTCAAAATCCTTGAATGCGGCATATGCGAGGAATAGTCCGATGGCTTCTAATCTTGCAACAGTGCATAAGTTTCATCAAAATCTATTCCCTCACACTGTGCATAACCTTTTGCTACGAGTCCGCTTTATTCCTAACAACACTCCGTCTTCATCACTTTTGTTTTTATATACCCATTTGGTGCCAATAACTTTCTTGTGATTGGAGTGCTCATTAGTTCCCAAACTTTGTTTCTCTCCATCTGCTCCAATTCCTCTTGCATGGCATTAATCCATGAATAATCTTCCAAGGCTTGTTCTGCTGCCTTGGGTTCAATTTGCGACATGAAACAAGAGAACATCGCCATTCCTGTGGTAGAGTTGGTGTCTTGTCTTGACTCCATCACCAACTTTCCGATAATTTGCTGAATTGGATGATCCTTGAGCCATTTGGGGATCTCGTCCTCTTCGGGTTTGTTCCCTGTTGGATTGCTCTGGTGGTTGTCTCAGACTGGATTCAGTCTCAGAATCGGATCGGCTACCGCCTTGTCATCTGCAGCTTGGTTCTCAATCGCAGATGAGTCTTTATCGCCTCATTTGGTCTTCTTGAAAGAATCGGATCGGATAGGTTTGGTGATCTGTCGATCTGCATTGGGTCTTCATCACCGCGGTTGGGTCATCAGCCGATCTGCAGTGAGTCCACCATTCCAGTGTCATGTACAATGACTTCTTCAAGGGTTGCCGACTTGAGCTTGTTCTCAATTTGCTCAAGTTGTTTCGTACTCAACGTAGATTCATCAAAAACAACATGGGGTGTTTCCTCCACAACTAAGGTTCTTTTGTTGAAAACTCTATATGCCTTGCTTCTTTGGGAATATCCCATAAATAGACCATCATCGCTTTAGCATCAAAGGCATTTAGCCGTGTTTTACCGTTGTTGTGGATGAAACACTTACAACCAAAAACATGAAAGTAAGCAACGGTAGGAGTTCTATTATTCCAAACCTCATAGGGAGTTTTGCCATGTCTCCCTACTATCATACTCTGCTCGGGTGTGGCAGTCATGTTGATGACTTCAGCCCGAGAACCTTTGGGTAGGTCCGCTCGCAATCATGGACCTTGCTTTGCTTCCTGGGTTCTGTTCCTTCTTTCAAAGAACACCATTCTGGTCAAGGCGTCTGCCGCAGAGCTCATGCCGGATCTCATTACGATCACGAAATCGATTATCGCCTTGTTGAGAAACTCTCCTCCTCTATCCGATCTGATCTTGATTATGGAGAGGGATTTCTCATTCGGATCCTTCTCGGCACTGTAACTTGGTCAAGGTTTCACTTTTCTTGTATAGAAAAATGATCCAAGTGTACCTTGAATAATCATCTACAATCACAAGAGCATGCTTTCGCGCTCAAAGTCCTTGGCTTGATAGGACCAAATAGATCCATGTGGAGTAGATCTAAGATCCTTGTTGTGAGCGTTGTAAGTCACATCGGCTTGAACGACGCCTTGGTCTCGCTTTCCCTTCTGACATGCATCACAGAGTGCTTCCTTCTTGAATGCTTCACTTGGAAGTCCTCTGACCAGCTTCTGAGAGCTAATCTTGTTGATGGCTTTGAAGTTCAGGTGACATAGTCTTTTGTGCCACAACCATCCATTCTCAGCTACAGTCTTGGATAGAAAACAGGAGTTAAGTGTTCTGTGTTCCAATCAATCATGTATACATCTCTTCTTCGAAACCTTGTAGCTTTATTTCTCCAGGATAAGATGTCTATCACCATACACTTCAAGATGGTGAAGACTACTAGATTCTTCTCGTCGCAGAATCGGCTTATGCTCAGGAGGTTGTATTTGAGACCTTTGACATAATGAACTTTGGATATTACAATGTTTCCTCGGTGCAGCTCTCCAAAGCCTTTTGTTTGTCCTCTAGAGCTATCTCCAAAGGTTACATCGGGACCTCTTTCCTTGATATATTTGGTCAGCATCCTCTTGTTCCGGTCATGTGCCTTGAGCATCCAGAGTCTACAAACCACTCTTCACCTCCAAAATTTGAGCTTGAGGAGATGTGGTTGTAGTCCTTCCATCTCTTACGCAATTAAACAAGCAGAGATTTAGGTACCCAAATTTGTGTGGGTCCTTTGGGGTTAGTTGGTTTCTGGAGAATTGATTTCTCCTTGGATTATAGGAATTGTTATTATTATTATAACCCTTATACGGTGCCTCGTGGTCGAGGTCTAAATCTCTGGTTGGATTGTATACCGGATATTCCTCAAAATAGTGTGGGCCATTTCTAATTCTAGCCGAGACCATTTATTAAACCTTTGTGGTCTCCACACTTGTTCGTTTTGTAATTTGGATAACCTTGAGGTTTCCATCCGCCCCTCCCATTATGAAATCTATTTTTGGGGAGTTGTTGGTAATAGTGGGCATGTTGTCTGGCCGTCTTGCTTTTGCACCGCTAGTCGCTGTCTAGGTGGTTGTCTGGTGTAACCCGATTGCCTCAGACGTTTGACTGGCCGCTGCTGTTTTTGAAAGTCGATTTATACACAGGCTCGTGATCGAGACCATTGTTTCTCCCTTGATAAACTTGGTTTGAACTAGAGGGAGTGTGAGAATCATATCCAAGGCTGATTTGGTATATAATGACCTTTTATAAGTACACATCGCCCGAGTTGAAGACGCCTTCAGGAGGTTATTTCGTGCTCGAGTTTTATTTAATCGTGCGGCTTAGTAAACTCGGCTTTGGCATGAGCAAGTGCGGTGACTTTTCTTTAAGTAAAATATTTAGCCGGTCTATCTCAATTTGTATTGGCACTTGCCTCGGTTTTCAAAATCAACAGTATTTGTCTCGGCCTTATTTAAATCTAGCCGAGTTTTGAAATCATTTTTCACCGCCTATTCTCATCTTGCCTTAGTCTTCTCTCATTGTCTGACTTGGTGTGCGATTTAAGTGTTTCAAAATCCTTGAATAATTGATTTACCGATTCATGTAGATCCATATCTTGTGACATGGCTGAGCTATTATTTGAACCGGTAGGTTTAGAGGTTACCTCTTCATCAGCCAAGTTTGCCATCAGGCAATCATATTCCTCGTCGTCATCAGAAAAGAAACCGCCGCTTGATTCGACATGCTCCTGGTCTTCTCCGATGAGAGCTTTTCTTCTGTCTTCCTTTCTGGCCACCTCCTTCTTGGTTTCATCCTTCTTGAGCTCGGGACAATCCATTTGGATGTGTCCTATTTTATGACAGTTGTAGCATTCAACTTTCCAGCCTTCCAAATTTTCTGGTTCCTTCTTGGGTTCTCCTTGTAGTTTTTCTTATACTTGGAGTAGTTCTTTCTGAAGTTACTGAACCTTTGCATAATGAAAGCCATTTCCTCCTCAAAATCTAGCGGGTTTGGAGGTTTCACATCGGACAGGCTCTTAGCAGGGGACTCGGCTGCAAATGTGATTCCCTTCTCTGCAGGCTCAGTTGAGGATGAGCTTGGAAGCTCGAACTCATAAGCCTTTAGATCAGAGAACAGCTCCTGAATCTTTATCTTATTCAGGTCTTTGGACTCTCTCATAGCTACAGCCTTCATGCTCCATTACGGATTTAGAGATCCGAGGACCTTAAGTGCCATTTCCTGTTGCCATAGGTTTTGCCAGGAGTTGATTTCATTGATAATTTCGGTGAACCTTGTGTCCACTTGGTCTATTGATTCTCCATTCTTCATTTTAAAGTTGACAAACTTATGGATATCTATTGACAAATTGTTATCCTTTAAAAGCTCCTAGAATTCACACATTAGAGCTAATGTGTCCCAAATCTCTTTGGCATTCTTACATTTTTGATCTTGACCATTGTGGATTTGTCAAGAGTTTGGTATAGCACATCTCGGCCTGTTGTCAAGATTGGCGGCTTTCTCTCTTCGGGTGTGTGCTCCGTTCTCTTCTTAGGATTCTTTTCGGGCCTGCATGCTGCGATTTCCTCGGGCGTGTTGTCCTTCTCGAATATGTATGGACCGTCTTCAATGATGCACCACATGTGGTCATGGATGGAAGATAATTGTGCTGCATTCTTATCTTCCAGAGATCATACTCGTCAACCGAAAAGACAGTAGTCTAGAGTGCATGTGTTCCATTATAACGTGAGAGATAAGATATATATCTTAATATAGATCTCGGTTCGTGAAAAAATGAACCAACCTCTCGATACCACTTGTAGGTCACAAGTCGTCCAGAACAAGTCTAGAGGGGGTGAATAGACTTGTTGAAACTCTTGAACTCTTTTTCCGAAGAGTGAGTTTCTTCAGCTGATAATCAAACAAATGACTTGGAGTCGTTTGTTCTTAAATAAGTGCGGAAGTCAGCTGATGACGAATACAAATTAATCTAATGAAACACTTTAACAATGTATGCGGTAGCTTAGAGTATGATGCGATAAAGAATAATAACACGGGCGATTATAGTGGTCTCAGAGGTGGGGTAATCCTCTACTAATCCACTTTTCTCCAAACCAGTTGGAGATGAATTCACTATAATTGTCAACCAGTGATAAAGATTACAGTGATTCACTACACACTACAACAACTTCCAACCAGTGGAATTCCGTGCCGTTGTACACACACTCGACTGCCTTGCACCTCTTGATCCTCGATCCTCGGATGCCTTTGATCACTTACTTCAACCAGTGAAGTACCGGTACTCAAGATTTATAGACAAGAGTGTTTGTCTTCTCCAACTAAAGAGCTTCCTTGAATATGAACTTTTGGATCTGCTCTTTTCACGATGCTATTTGATTGCTTGAGATTGCTTTGTTTGCTTTGATCGCTAGAGTATATGTTCGCACCGGTAGTTTGCCTGATTTCAAATCTTGAGATATATATAGATCACGATCTCTGAGCTTCTTCCTTGTAGCCGTTGCAAATCTGAACAAATCCGTCCGTTGGAGGGAGACTTCATTGTTTAATCTTTTCGAACGTTGCAAGGTGGATTCCCATTATTTAATTTTATCTTCCGACCGTTGTGAGGACTTCGCATGTGAGCGCCGAATCTTTTGAATATAAAAGGATTAAAGTCTTCACGGTGGGTCGATGATTTAAATAAATCATATCTCTTAAGGAATCACTCCAATTTGTCTCTTCACGTTGCATGTGAGCTTTCCGTAATATTTGACTTTTCAAAGCATGCCGACGTGGACTTGGAGTACTAGGTGTAGTTGAGTAGACCGATGTGCGGCTTACTTCTCTGCAGTAGGTCGTCCTACTGCTCACCGTTTGAGACTTGTCCGATCAGTGACTTCCCGAGGTACCTTGGGCCGATCTGGTCAAACTTCTCGATAAATTTTAGTTGACCGGTGGCTACTCGATTGAGTCGGCATTTCTTCTCGATAGACTAGACTGTACTTTAGTACTTAGCCGATTTTCAGCCTAACTAACTTTGGCCTACAGAAGACACTCATTTGGTTCTTCTTTACACTTTGCCAATTTTATACTTAACACATTTTGGCCTATGGAAGATACTCATTTGGTTCTTCCTTACATTTTGCAAATTTTATACTTAACACATTTTGGCCTATGGAAGATACTCATTTGGTTCTTCCTTACATTTCGCCAATTAATAAACATTTGATTTTAAATTAATGACATCATCAAAATCTAACAAGTATTCCTAACAATGCTACCCCTTATTCTGTTCATCCGGGGTCTAGCAAGATGTACAAGGACTTGAAACAAAATTACTGGTGGAGTAATATGAAGCGAGAAGTCGCAGAATTTGTTTCGAGATGCTTAACCTGTCAACAAGTCAAGATTGAACATCAGCGACCGACGGGTATGCTGAAACCTCTCCCTATTCCAGAGTGGAAGTGGGAGTACATTTCTATGGATTTCAGCTCATTTCCTTGAGATTAAGGATACGTGGGGTCCCGAGAGACTTGCCCAGCTGTTCATCAAAGAGATAGTGAGACTGCACGGTACTCTTAAGAGTATCGTTTCTGATCGTGACGGGCGATTCGTGTCTCATTTTTGGAAATCAGTTCATCGTGCCATGGGAACTCAGCTTAATTTCAGCACATCTTTTCACCCTCAGTCCGACGGACAATCAGAGAGAACTATTCAGATATTAGAGGACATGTTGAGGGCATGCGTCCTCGATTGGAAAGACGATTGGGAAGCCCAACTACCATTGATCGAGTTCACGTATAATAATAGTTGGCATGCTTCGATTAAGATGGCACCTTACGAGGCCTTGTACGGTCGTCGTTGTCGATCTCCTTTGTGTTGAGATGACCTATCCGAATCAATCGTCACCGAGCCCGATATGCTTATTGCCGCCCGTGAGAAGGTAGCTTTGATCAGGAGTCGTTTGTTGACCGCTCAGAGTCGACAGAAATCTTATGCAGACAATCGTCTCCGACCATTAGAGTTCGATACAGGTGACCACGTGTTGGTCAAGGTATCCCCGAGTCGAGGTATCTTCCGTTTCGGGAAGCGGGAAAAGTTGAGTCCAAGATTTATTGGACCGTTTGAGATTTTGGAACGAGTAGGCGAGCTAGCTTATCGTTTGGCCTTACTTCCGACATTGAGCCGAATTCATAATGTGTTTCACATCTCTCAGTTGCGGAAATATGTTGCCGACCCGAGTCACATACTTCAGTTCGACGAAATCGAGATCGCAGATGATCATTCGTATGAGTAGCATCCCATACGAGTTTTAGAACGGCGAATCAAATAGTTGAGGAATAAGACGATTCCTTTGGTTAAAATTCAGTGGTCTAGACACGGAGTCGAAGAGGCTACTTGGGAAACCGAGAATAGTATGCGAGAGAGTTATCCCGAGTTGTTTGACCCTTAGTTTCGGGGACGAAACTCTTTTAAGGGGGGGTGTATGTAATACCCGGTTGTAATTCAGGCACTATCATTCAGTAATTTCATTCGGTAATTGTCACTATGTAATTTTTTCACTTGTTAATAATCATTCATCCGTGTTCACCATTCGGAATAACTTTGAGTTGTGTATCGATATTGTTCATTGTTTCAACCTTATTCGGGAAACGAAACAAGAGTATTATCTTGATTGTTGTAATTGATTCATTAGTCGATGTTGTCGTTGGAGTTCATGTCATTTCAAATCTCCTCATTGTTCAAATTGTGTTTTGTTGGGCGAACCCTTGTAATCATTGTTTTGGAACCACCGTTTTGGGGTTTCCACACTTCCATTCGTGTTATTGTTTCCCAAATATTGACTCCTATTGCTTTTATTCTCTTCCCGAATCATTTTTCATCATTTTAGGACCCAATGGGGGTGTGGGCCGCGGCACAAGGAGTGTGCGCCGCGGGACACACATTTTCCAGTTTTGACCGAGCAGCCTGTACCGAGGGCCGCGGCTCATGCCGGCAGGGCCGCGGCACACTGCCGAGTTACTGCCGCGGCACACTCGTTCGGGCCGCGGCACACTCATGTTGCAACTTATCGGCCAACCCGTCTGTACCGGGTGCTGCAGCTCATGCCGACGGGGCCGCGGCACACTACCGAGTCACTGCCGCGGCACATTCGTCTGGACCGTGGCACGCTGCCAATCACTGGGGGCAATTTTGGCCCTGTGCCGCGGCACACTTTGGTCGGGCCGCGGCACACAGTGCAGTCAGCACTATAATTGCGTTTTTTGAGCGAGATCAACTCATTTTTCCCCATTTCTTCAACCTATACGAGAGAGAGGGCTTGAGGGGGAACACTTTCCATCATCTATCACTTGAGTGTTTGATTTTCTTCATCTCCTTTCGATCGTGAAGCTCGGATTGTGGATCTAACGCGATTTCATCGGATTAAAGTACTTGGATCTTCAAAGGTAATATTCATCAAACCTCTTGGATTTTGATTTTGTATTGAGATATGATGTTTTGGATGTTAAGATCATGTTGTATGAAGTGATATACGCATGATTATGGACATGTTTGATTATTCATTGGATTATTGAAGGATTATTCAAGAACACTTTGAATATTGTGTTGGATTTGGGGGTTTTCGATTAATTATTGTTGAAATCACGATATTGGATATTCATAATGGATTATTGATCGTATTGAAGATGTTTTGTTGGTTTGAAACACTTCTTGGGGATTTAATGTTGGTATTATTGAGGTTTGGTTATAAACAATCGAAGTTTGGCCACAAAGTGTTCGATATAATGCCCCAATGAACTTGGTTTAATCGTATCGACGTTTTGAGTTCGTTATATTCGTGTTTGATTCGTATATTGAACGGATTGTTGGTAATTGTATTATTCAAGGTTGTTCGAGCGACCGATATCTCAATTAGGACGTTGTTCGTGGAAGGATAATTGTCACCGGTGTTGTGTAAGTTAATTCTTACTCGGTTAAAAGGATATTCATTCCTTTTGTTGTTGTTCATTCATAATCATAACTCATTCATCATTGTATCAACCGTATCAATACTTGTCATTGTCAATTAATCACTTCAGTCACAAGGAACGACGGTTCCAATCATTTCATTGAGCTGTCATTCATTTCACTATCATTTCATCTCGGTGAGTCATTATTGATTTCGATGTCACTTTGTTATCTCGTGGCATTCCGGGTCATACTGGCGTGCCGGTTGGTATGTGTAGGATTTTCATGTCGGGCACATTTAAGTCATATGTTGGTTGTTGGCCTCACATTGGACTGTGCACACGAGTCGATTGCTTCGTGAGACTGATTAGGTACAAGACCACACGTGTATTCGATCGATACTCGTTGGTGGCTTGTGCACGGACATATTTCCATCCCGGGCGTAGTGTGGCGCCACCCTTTGAGCCGTACTGTTAGTTGATTCATACCGCATGTTTGATTGCGTATGTTTTCAACAAGATTGGGTTATAATCTAACCGATTCATTTTTGATCGAACTTGTGGTTTATACATCATATATATGATTGTGTTTATTCAACTCTTTAGGATTGTTGTTCTGTGTAACTGACCCCGTTGGGGGATATTGTTTTTCAGGTCATGGCAAGGCGAAAGCACGGGGAGAGCACGTTGACGGCGAGGAGTCCCAATGATACTAGAAGAGGGCCCCAATCTTTTCAGTCATTTATGTTTCCTTCATTTATTCCGATGCAGACATTCCGTTTGAATACTCATTTCACTCAGTGTTGTATATTTTATCTCCATATAGAAGATACATGTATTCTGTATTATACTGGATGTGTTGTATGAAACTCCTCATCGGAGTAATTATTGTTGTAATGTGGTTCGGTACTACATTTACCCTGTGTAATTCATTCATTTTCATTCGCCTAGTGGGTCCCAGTCGGGGGTCCACGACACTGTAATATCCGCCTAATTTGGGGTGTTACAGCGCGTGCTAGTCTCGTTCGATAACGCGCGCTAGTATTTCTGAGTAGCGCGCGCTACTGAAGTCAGACAGTGGGTTCTATACTGCCTGTCAAGCCCGTTAGCGCATGCTAATTTTTAGCCATAGCGTGCACTAGTTTCCCCCAGTATATATATGTTGGGCAGGCTCAGAATCGTCATTTATTCCCTTCCTTATCCTCCTCCGGCGGCTGAGCGTTCTTGACCATTAAGAATTGCAGATTTTGGTCGGATTTCTTCATCCAACAATATTTTTGAGTTCCTAACACCAAGTTATCATCATCTCATCAACTTTCACCGTCCTAATCAAGGTAAAATCCGCTGGAACCCTAGTTCTTCATATTTTGGAGTTTTTGTTGAGATTTTCGATTTTAACCTATTTTAGCTCAGATTTGTGCTAGATTATGATGTTGTAATCATAATCCTTCATTTTTTCCAAGTTCACGGATTAAATCCCAAGTTATCCTCCGTAGTTTGTATTCGAGCTATGTTGTCTTCGTAGTGTTTGAATAAAGGTCCCTAAGGGCAAAACTTAGGGTTAATCCTTCCATTTTCATAGTATGGTATTTGATTCGGTATTTTGTTGAACTAGGATCGATTCGTTGAAGGGGTTTGGACCGTACATCTTCCCGTTCATTATTCTCGTATCGTTTTCAACCAAGGCAAGTACTTTGATTACATTTATTGTACTTCATGTGAATATGTGAAAATTGTGATTTTGAGAAAATATACGATTCATGCCATGTATTTATTGAGCTTGTGTGAGCCGAGTAAAACCAGCGAGGGTCCCCTGGGATCCTGTTAGACTTCGAGTTCTATGGATCACTTGGTTGGGTTTTACACCGGGGATGTAACACCCCAAACTAGGCGGATATTACAGTGTCGTGGACCCCCGACTGGGACCCACCAGTCGAATGACAATTAATGACTTAAATAATATTATTGTAGTACCGAACCACATTATATCATCAAATTACTCCGATGAGGAGTTTCATTACAACACACCCAAGATAATACAAAATACATGTATATTTTTATATGAAGATAAAATATACAACACTGAATAAAATGAGTATTCAAACGGAAGTCTGCAGCGGAAATAAAATGAAGAAACACGAATGATTGAAAAGGACTGGGCCCCCTACTAGTATCACTGGGACTCCTCGCCATCAACGTTCTCTTCCCGTGCCTTAGCCTTGCCATGACCTGAAAACAACATCACCCAACGGGGTCAGTTACATAGAACAACAATCCTCAAGAGTTGAACAGTATATAACAATCACATAAATGAATTAATGAATTAAGTTGAATGATGAGCATCAAATGTACGCCCGAATGAAATGCGTAAGAGCACAAATAGCCGAGTGTCCGGAGCCCCGCATATACTGTAATATTCGAAATTTCTACTACTATTGTTTAATGTTATTTTATCCGAGTTATGTTGTACAGCGTGGAATCTGTACAGTATAGATCAAATAAATGAAGGACTGAGACATCTGTATTGGTATAATTGTCGTACTTGGTCGACAATTGCAATTGAGGATATTGTGTATCATATGGGAATATTATTGGAAGGAGTGTACGTATTCATTATGCCGTATGTTCGTGTTCTGTGTGTTGAGACGTTGGACAAGAGTAGCTGAAAATGGCTAAGTGTAACATTATTAGCGCACGCTAATATACATGCCTAGCGTACGCTATCATTCTAGTTTAGCGCACGATAGAGGCAAAAGATAACGCACGCTAGTACAGACCAGATCAGAAGGAATCTATGTGTGGACCCGGTCACTTTCGGCGCATGTGCCGACATGGTCAACGGATGTTTGTTGTGAACGATTAGAGCACGCTAATATATATTTATAGCGCATGCTAATCAGATCGGACCAAAGGAATCTTGGCTTTGTCAGGTTACTTTTGGCATGTGGGGACACGGGGGTAGGTGCAGACTGTAGCAAGTCAACTATGAGTAGCGCACGCTATGGTGGAAGGTTTGCGTACGCTAAATACAGGCCTTTACGTACGCTATTCCATGGGCATTGCGTACGTAAATCATTTTATGCAGCAAGATAGTAGCCTCTGGACTTCGATAGCGCACGCTAACAAAGAATGTTAGCGCACGCTAAACTGGTAACATACGTTAAATGAAGAGGTTAATGTACGTTAATAATGTACAGTGTATATATATGAGTAGTTGACTGTCATTCCTCATTTCGTCCATTCTCTTCTTGCAACTGATAGAGATAACCTTGGGAGGACATTTGGGAGTTCCTAAACACCGAGGGATGGTCTTCTTTAACAAGATTAAATATGGAAATTATGGATTAAAGCTTTGTTCTTTAAATCATTGGCGATTCTTGGAAATGGATTCAACCTTGGAAATCAATCCATTCCTTCAAAAAGGTAATCACTCTTCATCTTTGGATTTCATTTTGGATTGAATGTTGATGTTCTTGAGTTGATGATTATTACATACACAAGTTGATAAGCATGATTATTAGAGGGATTACCAGAGTATGATAATATTAATGTGATTCGTATGGTTTGAATCGTGTTGATTCGTCTTCTTGAGATTAGTTGGTTAATTCTTCTCCTCAGTTTCGAATGTTGATGTTATTGTTGATAATTACTCCCTGTAATGATAGATTATGGAAGTGTTGTTACGTTCTTAATGTTTCATAAGGTTGATATTTGAGGAAGAAGATGATATGTGAATATGTGAATTGGATTAAGAGTTGGATGATTACCTATATGTTAAAGGATATCGGATTTCGTTGTTTTGATAGCTATGAACATGGTTTCGAATGACTTAGTGTTCTTGATAATCACCATATGTTGATCAGTATCCGAAATACATGCAACTGCATGTCATTAGCGCATGCTAAGCCTACTGGCTAGCGCACGCTAACGGGAGCAACTTAGTGCACGCTACGTTAAGTAATTAACATGCGCTAAGTCAACAGGCAGGGTAGTATATTCTGTTTCGGTTATGAATTCGTGATCGTTTACGTTGGTTTGATCAGACTTGTGGTTAACCGAGATATTGTTGAGCCATTGGATTTGTGAATTGGTTTTATCGGATTGTTGTTTATTGATTATTGCCATAGGTTGTGGTAAGTGATCGGTGATTAGAACCATGCTTTGCGGTCGTATTCGAGAATGTTCGTAGATTGCATTGATCAGGGCCGAGGGACTTGCAGATGACGACAATGGATTTGGTAACGACTTCATCGGTATCGAGGCAAGTTATAATGTTTAATGAATGGTTTCATTTTCATTTCGTTTATAATGCATATAGCAATGATTATATGTTGTCTTTCCGATTATGGAAGTTAAATCGTACTGTATATGAATTATTTCGGTTATTGACATATTCGGGTATCGAGGTTACATTATGGTAAAGACGAGGATATTGTAATACCCGGTTGTAATTCATTCATTTTCATTCAGTAATTATCAGTCTGTAATTGTCACTCAGTAATTTTCACTCATTAATAATCACTCATCATTCATGAATCATTCATTTGCATTCACTGTTGGCATGTTGTAATCGTATATCAGTTACCGATCATCATTTCATCTCCGTTTATAGACCGAGACGGGAGTATTATCATTTTCATTGTGATTGATAGCCTTGTACTAGGAGTATCATCTTTGGCTTGTGTTGGACTTGTTCACTTTCACATTCGTATGATATGTCGGATCATTCATCAGTCGTAGCGAAGAACCGGAATTATCGGATTTTTCACCTTGTCCAGCATTGAGTTACGGCCATAAGGATTGTAGGTTACGACCGTAACAAGGGTTCGTTGTTTTCAGGCTAATTTGGACGAATGGGACTTACGGCCGTAAGGTGTCGGAATATGGCCGTAAGTTGAGCAGGTACGGCCGTAAGGCTGGCCGGTTACGGCCGTACGTGGTCCAGCAGGCTGCCCAGGCATTTTGGCCGAAGGCGAGTTACGGCCGTAAGGAGGGTTGGATACGGCCGTAAGTGATCTTCGTAAATTCAGGTGTTGTCGGGCAAGGGGGGACTTACGGCCGTAAGGGTTGCGGCATACGGCCGTAAGTCGAGGAAGGTACGGCCGTAAGGCTTGGCCGGATACGGCCGTACGCTGCAGGCAAGGTGCCTGGTCATTTTCGACGAAGAGGGATTACGCCCGTAAGTTTGGCCGGATACGGACGTATCATCCGAGTTACGGCCGTAAGGTGTGCGGGTACGGCCGTAAGGATGTCGGCGGATGTTTTTGACGAAGGCGGGTTACGCCCGTAACTCAGGAGCGGTTACGGCCGTAAGTCTGTCGGCAGGATTTCGGACGAAGCCGAGTTACGTCCGTACGAGTTGGCCGGTTACGGCCGTAAGACCGTTGACCTGGAATGTTACGGCCGTAAGAGGGCCGAGTTACGGCCGTAACTTCCGGCAGTATATAAGGATTTGGCCGGGACATTTTTACTCATTTCTTCTTTTCTCCACTTTTATCCGAGAGAGGGTTGAAGGAGAGATTTTGCCATCATCAATCAATTGAGTGTGTATTTTTCATCATCTTCATTCATTTGGGAGGCTTGGATACTCGATTTAACTCGTGTTCTTCAGATCGAAGTGGTTGGATCTTCAAGAGGTAATTTCTTCAACATCTTGGATTTCGATTTTGTGTTGAGATATGATGTTTTTGGACTCGATAATCATGTTATATGAAGGGATATGCATATGATTATGAGTTTGTATATAGATTCATTGGATTATTGAGGGATTATTCAAGAACACTTTGAATATCGAGTTGGATTTGGGGATTTTCGATTAATTGTTGTTATAATCACGTTTTTGGATATTCATAACGGATTATTGATCGTATTGAAGATGTTTTGTTGGATTGAAACACTTCTTGGGGATTTGAGGTTGGTATTATTGAGGTTTAGTTGTAATCAATCGAAGTTGGCCTCAAAGTGTTCGATATAATGCCCCAATGAACTTGGTTTAATCGTATCGACGTTTTGAGTTCGTTATATTCATGTTTAATTCGTATATTGAACGGGTTGTGGGATATTGTATAATTCAAGGTTGTTCGAGCGACCGATATCTCAATTAGGACGTTGTTCGTGGAAGGATAATTGTCATCGGTGTTGTGTAAGTTGATTCTTACTCAGTTAAAAGGATATTCATTTCCTTTTGTTGTTGTTCATTCGTAATCATAACTCATTCATCATTGTGTTAACTGTATCAAAACTTGTCATTGTCAATTAATCACTTCAGTCACAAGGAACGATGGTTCCAATCATTTCATTGAGCTATCATTCATTTCACTATCATTTCATCTCGGTGAGTCATTATTCGTTTCCGATGTCACTTTTGTTATATCGTGGCATTCCGGGTCATACTGGCGTGCCAGTTGGTATGTGTAGGATTTTCATGTCGGGCACATTTATGTCGTGTGTTGGTTGTTGGCCTCACATTGGACTGTGCACACGAGTATTGCTTCGTGAGACTGATTAGGTACAAGACCACGCGTGTATTCGATCGATACTCGTTGGTGGCCTGTGCACGGACACATTTCCATCCCGGGCGTAGTGTGGCGCCACCATTTGAGCCGTACTGTTAGTTGATTCATACAGCATGTTTGATTGCGTATGTTTTCAACAAGATTGGGTTATAATCTAACCGTTTCATTTTGATCGAACTTGTGGTTTATACTACATATATATATGATTGTGTTTATTCAACTCTTGAGGATTGTTGTTCTGTATAACTGACCCCGTTTGGGGATATTGTTTCTCAGGTCATGGCAAGGCAAAGGCACAGGGAGAGCACGTTGACGGCGAGGAGTCCCAATGATACTAGAAGGGGGCCCCAGTCTTTTCAGTCATTTATGTTTCTTTCATTTATTCCGCTGCAGACATTCCGTTCGAATACTCATTTCACTTAGTGTTGTATATTTTATCTCCATATAAAATATACATGTATTCTGAAATATCCTGGATGTGTTGTATGAAACTCCTCATCGGAGTAATTATTGTTGTAATGTGGTTTGGTACTGCATTTACCCTGTGTAACTCATCAGTTTTCATTCGCCTAGTGCGTCCCAGTCGGGGGTCCATGGCACTGTAATATCCGCCTAGTTTGGGGTGTTACAGAGTTGGTATCGGAGCATGGTTTTGAATACTACCTTCCGAGTCATGTCTCATTTGAAATCATCGTCATCGGACTAGTATCATTGGACTTTCGCGTCACGTGTGACCTGTGCAGATGCCGAGCCAATCAGACTAAGAACTGTAAGATTTCTTTAGCCAGGGTATAATTTCTGGCAATAATCATTCATTCATAATTCAGTAGTTAACAATCCTCAAACATCATTTTCATTTTTGACCAGGATGGTCATTTTAACGCACTAATCACTCAATTCATTTCATTACTCAGTTGTGGATTTGGAAGATCATATAATTAATCTTGTTAACTTGTTCAAGATAATCATTTCAATAATTTCATTAGATAATCATGTCACCTCGGTTAATCATTCATGTAATCACTGTGTTAGAGCGTATGCTCATTTTCATCATCTCATGTCATAGTCATAATGTAATATTCATGCGAGAGATATAATCATCATGTGACTTTCCACTTCAGTATGGAAAGAGCTGGCAGAGGACGAGGAGGACGAGGCCGTGGTGCGGGCCGAATCCCGAGAGCTCGTGTGAATACACGTGCGAATGCGAGAAATAATGCTAATTCATCGAGCAGCGACGCTGCCACTAATTCACCTGGACGTGATCATTCACTATCGGGGAGTCGTACCCGGTACACAGCTCAGTCAGAAGGTGTTCGGGTTGACCCACTTGCTTTTATGCAAGGCATGATGGCCCAAATGACGCAGATGGCACAACTTATGGAGACGATGCACAATTCAGTCAATTAAAATCAACAGGCTCCTCCGCCGCCACCTCAGAGGCAAGAGATGAATGTGAGCGGTATCATCGGCGACATCTCTCGCCAAAGGCCACCTACTTTTGAAGGCTCATCTGAGCCGGCAGATACTGTTCATTGGCTCGAACACTTCGAGAAGCTATTTGCGATGGTAGAGTGTCCCGAAGGACACAAAGTTTCAGTTGCGGCTTACTATCTGGGTAAGAGCGCTCATTCTTGGTGGTTGTCGTTGAAGCCCACCGAAGGATCGTGTACTTAGGACCAGTTCAAGACTCTCATGATGGAGAGGTATTATCCGGCCCCACTCAGAGAGGCCAAGCTGTCAGAGTTACTCACTCCCGACCCCTCATCAGACGCGGATGTTCTCTCCATTGCCGAGAAATTTCAGGAACTTCTTCCGTTCGCCTCATCTATCATTCACTCTGAGGCGGACAAGATCAAGTATTTCAGCAAGAGGCTGAAACCTCGTATGCGGCTACAGTTGCTTAATCATAATTGCACCACGTTGGCCGAATTCATTGAGAAAGCTCTTACTTACGAGCTTACTGCTAAAGAGATTGCTAAGCAACAACCTTCATCTGCTGGCAAGAAGTCTAAGAACCGTAATCAGTCTGAAGGCAGTCAGGCCACTTTCAAGAGACCACGGGCGGGCTCTACCTTTTCTGAGCGACCTCCTATGGCGCCTAAACCCGCGGAATCTCAGTCTCGGCGGCGGTTCGGCCGTCACTGTTTCAGCCGTGAAGAACAGGTCATTTCGGCACCAAATGTCGAAGCGGTATCACGTGCCATAAGCGTGGAATTGCTGGGCATAGGGCTGCTTTTGCCGAAGGGACTCTAAACCCACTCGCGTCATCTCGGGCCCTGGGACATTCAAAGGCGCAGAATCAGGCCACTCGGTCGGCGTCGTTTAAGGCAGCGAGATCTAGCAAAGGCGGAACCAAGAGCTATCGACGGAGGGCATACGGTTCGGGGCGGCAAGCCCGAATTCTGAGATGAAGAAGACCGATGATCCGAGAGGCCGAATGATCTCGGTACACTCGATATTCTATCCCAGCCTGTGTGTACCCTTTTTGATACTGGTGCATCGCATTCATTCATTTCCGAGTCATGTTTGAGTAGACTACGTCTGGGTAGTGCTACTAGTTGTGAGCCTTATGTCATTGGCCTACCTCATGGTAGACGAATTATCGTGTCGTGAGATTCGAATTGTCGGTTTCATGGTCGTGTATGGCCAACGGACCTAATCGTAGTAGATTTGCCGAGGGACGACGTCATCTTGGGTATTGATTGGATGGATCGTCATGATGCCATCATTAGTGTCCGTAAGCGTATGATCACTATCATTTCAGACGATGGGGTTGAATGTGTGTTTTAGGGAGGTAATCCCAGCTGTTCTGGTAAGGTCATTAATTTGATGAAAGCAGTGCGATTACTCAGTCAGGGATGTGTTGGTTATTGGTGATACATGACCAAAACCGAGAAATCATCAGTAATGTTGATGGATATTCCGGTAGTGAGGGAGTATGCCGACGTTTTTCCAGACGAGTTACCTGGTTTGCCTCCACAGAGAGATGTGGAATTCACGATTGAGTTGGAGCCTGGTACGTCTCCGATATCGAAGGCACCATACCGGATGGCCCCGACCGAAATGCAGGAATTAAAGAACCAACTTGAGGAGTTGTTCGAGAAGGGTTATATTCGACCGAGTGCGTCTCCGTGGGGAGCACCAGTGTTGTTTGTCAAGAAGAAGGATGGTTCATTTCGTTTGTGTATTGATTATCGGGAGTTGAACAGAGTGACAATCAAGAATAAGTATCCCTTACCCCGTATTGATGATCTTTTAGATCAACTTCAGGGAGCTTCAGTATTTTCCAAGATCGACTTAAGATCTGGATATCACCAGTTGCGGATTCGAGAGTCGGATATCACGAGGACGGCATTTCGAACACGCTATGGTCATTATGAGTTCGTAGTTATGCCGTTCGGGCTAACTAATGCACCTGCGATATTCATGGAGTTAATGAATCGGGTTTTCATCGACTTTTTAGATCAGTTTGTTGTTGTCTTCATCGATGACATTTTGATTTATTCTCATAGCCGAGAGGAACACGAGGTTCATCTTCATCAGGTTCTCGACGTTTTGAGACGAGAGCAACTTTATGGAAAGTTTTCCAAATGTGAGTTCTGGATGTCCGAAGTGACTTTTCTAGGACATGTAATTTTATCAGACGGAGTTCGTGTCGACCCTCAGAAGACGGAGGCTATCCGAGACTGGTTACCTCCGAAGAATGTTAAGGAAATCCGAAGTTTTCTCGGATTAGCGGGCTATTATCGGCGATTTGTGGAGGGATTTTCTAGAATCGCTCAACCCTTGACGAACCTTTTGCGAAAGGATAAGAAATACATGTGGTCCGACATGTGTCAGCGGAGTTTTGAGGAACTCAAGAGCCGGTTAATGTCAGCACCTGTACTTTCCTTGCCGCAAGGGACGGAGGGATTTGTGGTTTATAGTGATGCGTCCGGACAGGGTCTCGGATGTGTACTCATGCAGAATGGGAAGGTTATTGCTTATGCTTCTCAGCAATTGAGACCTTACGAAGTTAATTATCCGACCCACGACCTGGAGCTAGCAGCCGTGGTGTTCGCTTTGAAAATTTGGCGTCATTACCTTTATGGCGTTACCTGTCAGATATTCACCGATCATAAGCGTTTAAAGTATATATTTACTCAGAAGGAGTTAAATATGCGACAGAGACGGTGGTTGGAATTAATCAAAGATTATGATATCGAGATCCTTTACCACCCGGGCAAGGCGAACGTTGTCGCCGACGCCTTGAGTCGTAAGTCCGTGCAGGAGCAGATGCTTGCTCGTTTAACAGTTCAGAAGGAGCTTCAGCAGGAATTCCTTAGACCGAGATCGAGTGCAGCCCGGTAATTCAGGGACAACTTTGTATGCTAGAGATTTCATCGTCACTTGAGGAGAAAATCAGGGAGAATCAGGGTTCAGACCCAACATTGTTGCGCATCCGTGAGGATGTGGCTCAGGGGAAAGCCCCTGGATTCGTGGTCCACGAGGATGGACTTTTGAGATTTAAGAATCAGTTGTGCGTACCGGCGAATGACGAGTTGAAGAACTCGATTTTGAGAGAAGCTCATGCTACCCCTTATTTTGTTCATCCGGGTTCCAGCAAGATGTACAAGGACTTGAAACAAAATTACTGGTGGAGTAATATGAATCGAGAAGTCGCAGAATTTGTTTCGAGATGCTTAACCTGTCAACAAGTCAAGATTGAACATCAGCGACCGGCGGGTATGCTGAAACCTCTCCCTATTCCAGAATGAAAGTGGGAAGACATTTCTATGGATTTCATCACGAGTTTTCCGACGAGTCGTCGTGGCATGAATACGATCTGGGTGATTGTGGACCGCTTAACTAAATCAGCTCATTTCCTTGAGATCAAGGATACGTGGGGTCCCGAGAGATAGCTCGATTGTTCATCAAGGAGATAGTGAGGCGCACGGTATTCCTAAGAGTATCGTTTCCGATCGTGACGGACGATTTGTGTCTCATTTTGGAAATCGATTCATCGTGCTATGGGAACTCGGCTCAATCTCGATCCGCCTTTCATCCTCAGTCCGACGGACAATCAGAGAGGACTATTCAGATATTAGAGGACATGTTGAGGGCATGCGTCCTCGATTGGAAAGACGATTGGGAAGCCCAACTACCATTGATCGAGTTCACGTATAATAATAGTTGGCATGCTTCCATTAAGATGGCACCTTACGAGGCCTTGTACGGTCGTCGTTGTCGATCTCCTTTGTGTTGGGATGACTTGTCAGAATCAATCGACACCGAGCCCGATATGCTTATAGCCGCCCGGGAGAAGGTAGCTTTGATCAAGAGTCGTATGTTGATGACTCAGTCGACAGAAATCATATGCAGATAATCGTCGTCGACCACTAGAGTTCGAGACGAGTGACCACGTTTTGGTCAAGGTATCCCCGAGTCGAGGTATTTTCCGTTTCGGAAAACGGGGGAAGTTGAGTCCGAGATTCATTGGACCGTTTGAAATTTTGGATCGAGTAGGCGAGTTAGCTTATCGATTGGCTTTACCTCCGGCATTGAGTCGAATTCATAATGTGTTTCACGTCTTTCAGTTGCGGAAGTATGTTGCCGACCCGAGCCACATACTTCAGTTTGACGAAATCGAGATCGCGGATGATCATTCATACGAGGAGCGTCCTGTACGAGTGTTGGAGCGGCGAATCAAACAGTTGAGGAACAAGACGATCCCTTTGGTCAAGATTCAGTGGTCCAGACACGGAGTCGAAGAGGCCACTTGGGAAACTGAGGAGAGTATGTGGGAGAGTTATCCCGAGTTGTTTGACCCTTAGTTTCGGGGACGAAACTCTTTTTAAGGGGGGGAGTATGTAATACCCGGTTGTAATTCATTCATTTTCATTCAGTAATTATCAGTCTGTAATTGTCACTCAGTAATTTTCACTCATTAATAATCACTCATCATTCATGAATCATTCATTTGCGTTCACTGTTAGCATGTTGTAATCGTATATCAGTTACCGATCGTCATTTCATCTCCGTTTATAGACCGAGACGGGAGTATTATCATTTTCATTGTGATTGATAGCCTTGTACTAGGAGTATCATCTTTGGCTTGTGTTGGACTTGTTCACTTTCACATTCGTATGATATGCCGGATCATTCATCAGTCGTAGCGAAGAACTGGAATTATCGGATTTTTCACCTTGTCCAGCATTGAGTTACGGCCGTAAGGATTGTAGGTTACGGCCATAACAAGAGTTCGTTGTTTTCAGGCTAATTTGGACGAATGGGACTTACGGCCGTAAGGTGTCGGAATACGGCCGTAAGTTGAGCGGAATGCGGCCGTAAGAGTGGCGATTCTGGCCGTCACGTGGTCACCAGTGCCCGAGCATTTTGGCCGAAGGCGAGTTACGGCCGTAAGGAGGGTTGGATACGGCCGTAAGTGATCTTCGTAAATTCAGGTGTTGTCGGGAAAGGGGGGACTTACGGCCATAAGGGTTGCGGCATACGGCCGTAAGTCGAGGAAGGTACGACCGTAAGGCTTGGCCGGATACGGCCGTACGCTACAGGCAAGGTGCCTGGTCATTTTCGACGAAGAGGGCTTACGCCCGTAAGTTTGGCCGGATACGGCCGTATCATCCGAGTTACGGCCGTAAGGTGTGCGGGTACGGCCGTAAGGATGTCGGCGGATGTTTTTGACGAAGGCGGGTTATGCCCGTAACTCAGGAGGCTGATTACGGCCGTAAGTCTGTCGCGAGCTTTGGACGAAGCCGATTCTGGCCGTCTGAGTTGGCGATTACGGCCGTAAGGCCGTTGACACAGAATGTTACGGCCGTAAGAGGGCCGATTCTGGCCGTAACTTCCGGCAGTATATAAGGATTTGGCCGGGACATTTTTACTCATTTCTTCTTTTCTCCACTTTTATCCGAGAGAGAGGGTTGAGGGAGAGATTTTGCCATCATCAATCAATTGAGTGTGTATTTTTCATCATCTTCATTCATTTGGGAGGCTTGGATACTCGATTTAACTCGTGTTCTTCGGATCGAAGTGGTTGGATCTTCAAGAGGTAATTTCTTCAACATCTTGGATTTCGATTTTGTGTTGAGATATGATGTTTTTGGACTCGATAATCATGTTATATGAAGGGATATGCATATGATTATGAGTTTGTATATAGATTCATTGGATTATTGAGGGATTATTCAAGAACACTTTGAATATCGAGTTGGATTTGGGGATTTTCGATTAATTGTTGTTATAATCACGTTTTTGGATATTCATAACGGATTATTGATCGTATTGAAGATGTTTTGTTGGTTTGAAACACTTCTTGGGGATTTGAGGTTGGTATTATTGAGGTTTAGTTGTAATCAATCGAAGTTGGCCTCAAAGTGTTCGATATAATGCCCCAATGAACTTGGTTTAATCGTATCGACGTTTTGAGTTCGTTATATTCGTGTTTAATTCGTATATTGAACGGGTTGTTGGATATTGTATAATTGAAGGTTGTTCGAGCGACCGATATCTCAATTAGGACGTTGTTCGTGGAAGGATAATTGTCACCGGTGTTGTGTAGGTTGATTCTTACTCAGTTAAAAGGATATTCATTTCCTTTTGTTGTTGTTCATTCGTAATCATAACTCATTCATCATTGTGTTAACCGTATCAAAACTTGTCATTGTCAATTAATCACTTGATCCACAAGGAGCAGCGGTTCCAATCATTTCATTGAGCTATCATTCATTTCACTATCATTTCATCTCGGTGAGTCATTATTCGTTTAGATGTCACTTTTGTTATATCGTGGCATTCGGGTCATCTTGGCGTGCGGTTGGTATGTGTAGGATTTTCATGTCGGGCACATTTATGTCGTGTGTTGGTTGTTGGCCTCACATTGGGTATGCACTGCAGTCGATTGCTTCGTGAGACTGATTAGGTACAAGTCCACGCGTGTATTCGATCGATACTCGTTGGTGGCTTGTGCACGGACACATTTCCATCCCGGGCGTAGTGTGGCGCCACCCTTTGAGCCGTACTGTTAGTTGATTCATACAGCATGTTTGATTGCGTATGTTTTCAACAAGATTGGGTTATAATCTAACCGTTTCATTTTGATCGAACTTGTGGTTTATACTACACATATATATATGATTGTGTTTATTCAACTCTTGAGGATTGTTGTTATGTATAACTGACCCCGTTTGGGGATGTTGTTTCTCAGGTCATGGCAAGGCAAAGGCACAGGGAGAGCACGTTGACGGCGAGGAGTCCCAATGATACTAGAAGAGGGCCCCAGTCTTTTCAGTCATTTATGTTTCTTTCATTTATTCCGCTGCAGACATTCCGTTCGAATACTCATTTCACTTAGTGTTGTATATTTTATCTCCATATAAAATATACATGTATTCTGAAATATCCTGGATGTGTTGTATGAAACTCCTCATCGGAGTAATTATTGTTGTAATGTGATTTGGTACTGCATTTACCCTGTGTAACTCATCAGTTTTCATTCGCCTAGTGGGTCCCAGTCGGGGGTCCATGGCACTGTAATATCCGCCTAGTTTGGGGTGTTACAGATATGAGTATCTATAGTTTATTGTACTTTTGGATCGCCGAGCATTGATGATAATTGCCGGTGATGATTTGACATCGACATTGCTCCTGAAGGAATCGGGACAAGTATCTTAGTTTGATTCGGTTTAGTGTTAATGATGTTGATCATGCAGGTTGTCATTCATGTTGTTGAACATGAAGTCGTCCTAGTTGTTTCATCATAGTGTCGTTCATGTTTTGATTCATATGTTGTTCATGTTGATGAACATATCGAGTTGCATATGTGTATGCATAATTGTATTGTTTATGTTGTAAATGATCCGATGGGATCATGAGGATCTATGCTGAGGGCGCTGGATCGGATGTCCACCATGCGTTGGTTCGACGGGATCATCATGGGGATCTATGCTGAGGGCGCTGGATCGCTGGACAGGTTTTTCACCATGCGTTGGTCCGACGGGATCATCATGGGGATCTATGATGAGGGTGCCGGATCGTTGGATTACTCAGGATTGTGTTGATGGAATCATGTGGATTCGCATCATTGGTTTTATATGTGTTTTTTTGCAGATGTATATTATTGGTTATCCATCTCATGTTGATCTAGTAGGATCATCAGGGGATCTATGCTGAGGGCGCTGGATCATGGGATTTCCATTGAGTATACACTGTTGTTATTGTTTTGAGCATATTGAGGTGGTCATATGAGTATGCATTTGTAGGTCTTCTGTTAGGACCATGTCCATATTGCATTGATCTGATCTCGGATTAGACTGACATAATTGTCGTGGTATTGTGCATCTCGAGGTATTTCCATTGGTTGTTGTCTTTTGATGGACAATCGATTGTTGTGTTGAGATGTGATGATGTCACCCGATGGATTGTGATTGGACCGAGTTAGCAGAATTCGTAACAGTGAGTTATGATGATGTTTTAAGAACCTTGGGTTCCGTTTGAGATACATTACCGATGATTAGATATGAGCTTACCGTGTTGTTGAGGATGCGAGATGTGAACTTTGGTAATTATTATCACGAGTTGGTAAAGCTATGGCGGTAAGATTACATTGGTCGTATTCTTACTTAGTATTTTCATTAGTATGTAATTATTGATGTGATGTGATGGTTATCATTATTAGACATTATGGCTGACCCCGTCGTGGGCTTTCTTTTTAGGTTCTTGGGTTATCAAGCTTGTAGAGGTCGTGGAGAGATGAGCTTCCCATATGATACTGGCTAGGGCATGTATTTGTGTATTGAGTTTCCTGATCAGTTCTTGTATTCCACTGCTAGAGTATTTTAATTGTTCGTCCTTTTCCGCTGCGTGAGTATTTTTAAATGGCCTTTTGGTATCTGGTAACTTGGGTACTTTGGCAATCATTTTCTAAACTATTTTATCAGTACGTGTAAGCGATAGCTTAACGTATGTTTTTAAACTGTTGAGTTCTAGCATTTCAGGCCTTGTCCTTTCAAACGAGATTTTTACGACGGTTTTGATAAACAAATTTTATATAGTCTTCAAATGTTTTAAAGATAGTACCGTCGTTGGCCTCTTGGGAATTTGTAAATGTTGCGAAAATTTCTTTTAGCCTTATGGGTTCCATTATGGGGCATCATAGTAGGCCCGTAATGTTCTGTGCAAGTGCACAAGACGAGTGCCCGACACACCCGTCCTTATACCTAATTTGTCTCACGGAGGTACATTACCGTGTGCACAGTCCAATGTGTCGGTGAACCCGAACACATTACTATCGTGTGCCCGACTAAAAATTCCACACATCCGCACCCGGCCACGCGATATGAACCCAGAAGGTCACACGATCAAAAGTGACCAATGAACATTAATGAATAACAATACGACAAAGGTCAAGAATGACTCACCGAGATGAGATAATAATGAAATGAATGGTAGCTCAATGAAATGATTAGAACCGTCGTTCCTCGTGAATTGAGTGATTAGTTTGACAATTACAAGTCTCAACATGATTATTACACTATGAATGAATTATGATTTATGAATGAACAACAACGAAAGGAATGAGTATCCTTTTAACCGAGTAAGTATTAACTTACTCAACACCGGTGAAGAATGTCCTTCCACGGACAACGTCCTACAATGAGATGTCGGTCTCTCGAACAACTTTGAACAACACAATCACCCACAATCCGTTCAATATATGTATCAAGCACGATTAAAACTAACTCAAACTGTCGATACGACTAAACCAAGTTCATTGGGGCATTATATCAAACACGTTGTAACCAATCTTCGATTGTTTACAACCAATCCTTAACTATACCAATATCAAATCCCCAAGGAGTGTTCCAAACCAACAAAACATCTTCAATACAATCAATAATCCAATATGAATATCCAAATTCGTGATTACAACAACATCTAATCGAAAACCCCCAAATCCAACTCAATATTCAAGGTGTTCTTGAATAACCCTTCAATAATCCAATGAATATTCATACACACTCATAATCATACATATATCTCTTCATACAACATGATTATAATGTCCAAAACATCATATCTCAACACAAAATCGAAATCCAAGATGTTGAAGAATATTACCTTTGAAGATCCAAAAACTTTGATCTGGTGAAATCGTGTTAAATCGACTATCCAAGCTTCGCAAACGAATGAAAATGATGAAAACCGAACACCCAAGTGATTGATGATGAAAAATCTCTCCCCCAAGCTCTCCTCTCAGAACCAAGATGAAGAAGTGAGAAAATGAGCTCAAAGTCCCGTTCAATCCTTTAAATACAGCTCCGAGTTACGGTCGTAACCTTCCAAGGTCAACAGCCTTACGGCCGTAACAAGCCCTCCTTACGGGCGTAACTCGCCCTCGTCCAAACATCTGCCGACAGACATACGGCCGTATCGCACATGCCTTACGGGCGTAACTAGACTGTTACGGCCGTACTCGACTGTAATATCCGCAAATTCGATTTCCGGTAATTTTCTTTTTTTGGCGAAAGTCCGTTATGACGACTCGCTTGGGACCGTTTCGTCATCTTGAGAATGATTAATTCTACACTTTTTGACATCCGAGTTCGTTTCGGAGTCGTTTTGTTGAGTTCCGTGCTTTTTAACGACTTTTCCGCACTTGAGTCGATTCTTGCGAATCTCATTCGAAACTGCTGTTTCGAGTTTCCCATAAGTCCGTTTAACTTTGTTATACGTGTTGTGGACTTCAGTTTGGTTATTCGATCATGTATCGTGATTCTCGGGCGTTTTGGGCCATTTTGTAATTTACCCAAAGTTATGGGTATCCGTATCTGTACTTGCCGTCTCGACTCTTTTCTTGGTCGCATATGATTAATTATTGTATTATGTTTTCATTTCGGGTCGTCGATGTTTCCCGCAAGCTTTTCGTAGTGTTCGTTCCGTACGTTTTCGGAAATCGAGTCGTCAGGTTATGGCGGCTGAGCAGCTGGCCGGACCGGTGCGGCACTGTCGGAAGTGCTAGGCACTGGCCGAGCAGGCACGGTAGGAACCGGCGTAGCGCGCGCTATGGCCGAGAGGCTACGCGCGCTAGCTCGGCAGTGTAGCGCACGCTGTCGAGTCAGCCCAGCGTACGCTACCGGGTCTGGGCAGAGGGGTTCTGAGGTTCTGGACTCGGGTAGGATCGGCAGGTAGCGCACGCTACTGTCAGTCATGGCGCACGCTAACCGGCAGGGGTAGCGCACGCTGTCGGCCGACTAGCATACGTTACCTGGGCGAGCTTTTTAGTCCAGAGGTTACTGGACAGGTCGGCTAGCGCGCGCAGGCTTCCGGCCGTAGCGCACGCTAGCGGGGGTCGGCAGGATTGGTCGGTGGTGCCGGGTCATGCGGGCCCTGGCCGAGAGTGCTGGGCCGATATTGGCCGATAGCGCACGCTAGTCCGGGAAGGCTAGCGCACGCTAGTTCCGGCCCAGTATATAAATGACAGAGCAGCCACTTTTTCATTCGTTTTTCATTTCCTTTCTCTTCGGTCCGCGGCTGGAGCTTCGGAGGAGGTGAAGCCATGTTGTTAAACAACAAATCCATGAGGTTTCTGAGTTTATATCACTGATCAATCATCCTATAACATCCTTCGATCCAGCGAATCAAGGTCAGATCTTTAGAACCTACTTTTGGGGAAATTTGGGGGTTTTCACGTTTTTGTCCGATTCATTCCGTTTTGTTGATTAATTCATGATGAATATGATTAATCTTGTTGGTATTCTTAGTTTCCCTACGAATTCATGGTATATTTCGTGGTTTTTACGGAATCGAGAGGGTTTGGTTGTGGTCCGCCCTCGTTGTCGTTTTTATACGAATATACATGAATTGTAGGCGGGTTTCCGGGTGTATTCCAATTCCGTATTCGTTTAGAATTGGTTGTGATTGTATTCTTCGAATCGTTAGGTTCGGTTTCGTGGGTTCCTAGCATTCGTCGGTGACTTTTCTTTCCGTTCGTTGCATCGTCAACTATTCAAGGCAAGTATATATTTATGATTGTACGTTCTCGACTTTGAAAGTAAAATACATTAATGTCATGATTATTTATATCCACTCTGGGGCGGGCCGACGGGTCCCCTGAGGGTTTCGTAGCCTCTGGTGCGATTCCACGGATGATATGAACGAACCACTCTGGGGCGGGCCGACAGGTCCCCTGAGGGTTCCGTAGCCTCTGGTACGGTTCCACGGTATTCATATATGTATTGATGCGATGCCATAAGATTTAGTAATTGACGGTTACATTTACTTTATTGTCGAGGAGTATTGTGTTTCATACTTGATATACTTACACTAGCTATTCGACGGCTAACCCCTTTATGGGGGAAATACTTTTTATGTATTTCAGGTTCCAGGAGAGCGGACACGCAGGTATCGGGTCGGCATGAAGATGGTGGGCAAGTGTGATACTGTGTCTTTCCTCCGGTTATGTTTTGAGTTTTCCATTCAGTGTTATTATACTGGAATGGTTATTGAATACTCGAGTATTGTTTTCCATTTTCATTGATGTTCCGACCTGTGTTTGCCGAGGTATTGATTTGTATTGTGATGTCTTTGGATACATTGGTTATGTTTTGAATACCCTTTGTATTATTCTTCAATCCATTGTATGTAGACCTTCTCGGTCAAAATCTATAGTTCCGCGTATGTTTAGCCTTGTGGGTCCCACGATGGGGCTCACAGCGCTGTAATATACCCTGAATAACTTGGGGGTGTTACATCGACAAGACTTACGGGCGTATGACACCTTCGTAGAAACTGACCGGGCACCCTGCTCGAAACGTACGACCGTAACCGGCCAAGCCTTACGGCCGTACCTGCCTCATCTTACGGCCGTATGCCGCAACCCTTACGGCCGTAAGCCCTCTTCGTCCGACATATCTTGAAAACCACGAACACACATTACGACCGTAGCCTGCCTACCTTACGGCCGTATCTCACCTTCGGCCAAAACACCCTTAAGCCAACGAATGCATGTTACGACCGTAATGCATGATTAGTTACGGCCGTAACTCTTTGCTGGAAGTGACGAAAATGCGACAACTCCGTCTACTCGCAACAAACGGTGAATGATCCGACATACAATACTTGTATGAATGTAATTAAGTCCAATAACATGTGATAGATGATACTTCCAACACAAGACTACAATTCACGATGATTATGATAATACTCTCGTCTCGATCCTCCAACGGAGATGAATGACGATCGGTAACTGATACACGGTTACAATATGCCAACGACGAATACAAATGAATGAATCATGAATGATGAGTGATTATTACTGAGTGAAAATTACTGACTGATAATTACTGAATGATAATGAATGAATTACAACCGGGTATTACATACTCCCCCCTTAAAAAGAGTTTCGTCCTCGAAACTAAGGGTCAAACAACTCGGGATAACTCTCCCGCATACTATCCTCGGTTTCCCAAGTAGCCTCTTCGACTCCGTGTCTAGACCACTGAATCTTGACCAAAGGAATCGTCTTGTTCCTCAACTGTTTGATTCACCGCTTTAAAACTCGTATAGGACGCTCCTAATACGAATGATCATCTGCGATCTCGATTTCATCGAACTGATGTATGTGACTCGGATCGGCAACAAACTTCCGCAACTGAGAGACGTGAAACACATTATGAATTCGGCTCAACGCCGGAGGTAAAGCCAATCGATAAGCCAGACTGCCTACTCGATCAAAATCTCAAACGGTCTAATGGATCTCAGACTCAACTTCCACTTCCCGAAACGGACAATACCCCGACTCGGGGATACCCTGACCAAAACATGGTCACCTGCCTCGAACTCTAATGGTCGAGACGATTATCTGCATATGATTCTGTCGACTCTGAGCGGTCAACAAACGACTCCTGATCAAAGCTACCTTCTCACGGGTGGCTATAAGCATATCGGGCTCGGTGCCGATTGATTCTGATAATTCATCCCAACATAAAGGAGATTGACAACGACGACCATACAAGGCCTCGTAAGGTGCCATCTTAATCGAAGCATGCCAACTATTATTGTATGTGAACTCGATCAATGGTAGCTGGGCTTCCCAATCATCTTTCTAATCGAGGACACATGGCCTCAAAATGTCCTCCAATGTCTGAATAGTTCTCTCTGATTGTCCGGCGGACGGAGGATGAAAAGTTGTGCTGAAATTAAGCTGAGTTCCCATAGCACGATGAACTGATTTCCAAAAATGTGACACAAATCGCCCGTCACGATCAGAAACGATACTCTTAGGAGTACCGTGCAATCTCACTATATTTTTGATGAACAATTGGGCAAGTCTCTCGGGACCCCACATATCCTTAATCTCAAGGAATGAGCTGACTTAGTCAAACGGTCCACAATTACCCAGATTGTATTCATGCCGCGACGAATCGTCGACAAACTCGTGATGAAGTCCATTGAGATATCCTCCCACTTCCATTCTGGAATAGGGAGTGATTTCAGCATACCCGCCGGTCGCTGATGTTCAATCTTGACTTGCTGACAGGTTAAGCATCTCGAAACAAATTCTGCGACTTCTCGCTTCATATTACTCCACCAGTAATTTTGTTTCAAGTCTTTGTACATCTTTTAGACCCCAGATGAATGGAATAAGGGGTAGCATGAGCTTCTCTCAAAATTGAGTTTTTTCAACTCGCCATCCGCCGGTACGCATAACCGATTCTTAAATCGCAAAAGTCCATCCTCGTGGACCACAAATCCAGGGGCTTTCCCCTGAGCCACAACCTCTCGGATGCGCGACAAAAACAGGCCTGAACCCTAATTCACTCTGATCGCCTCCTCAAGTCGCGATGAAATCTATAATACCACAGGTATTTCATGCTTGATTACTTTGTACTGTGTGAATTTTTGTAATGTGACGTCATTTCTATTTATGTATTCCATTGAGTGCTATACAATTGTGCGATGTAAATGAAACGGAGGTGACACGCCTTGATGCCGATCATCGGTGCGAATATGACGGTGTCCAACATCTTGTTCCCCGATAATTGTTGACGAGTGGAAGGGACGGTCACCCCGAGATGGTTAGAATGTGATATGTGGCTAAAGGGTTGAATGTCTAACGCACGTTAGAGTTTTGCCTAACGCGCTACAACTTATGCCTAACGTACGCTATATTTCGATTGTTACATACGTTAAGGTAGTTATATTACGTACGTAACGGGTGAGTCAGTCTCCCGACCAGAATCTTTATTTTGACACGGACGGAGCTACTTTCGGCGGGCTAGAGGACAAACGAGTCAACTCTTCATAGCGTACGTTATCCCCCAAATTTAACGTACGCTACCGACTGGATCTTTACGTACGTAAAAACGACTTACGTATATAACACTTGGGCACATTTCGGGCAGTGGCGGTTTTTACGTATGTTGTCATTAAACTGTTACGTACGTAACAAGCCTTACATACGTAACACCGTTATCATTAACGTACGTTAATAGAACCGAGTTTTATAAAATGACACTTCCCCTCTTCATTTGCACGACCCCAACATTGCAAGATAACACCCTTGGAGAAATTCCTAGCCTTATACTCAGTTCTTAACCTCTTATATACTTGAATTAACATTGAGGTGGTGATTTCTTGAGCTCCTTGAAGATTATCCAAGTCGTTCAAGTCACTTCTCATTTCTCCTCGTAGTTCTTGTGGATTCGACAACTCTCTTCATTATTCTTCGTCCACTAAGGTAAGCCTACCAATCCCTAGAGTAATATCTTCGATGTTTTTTTTATTATACTTATTAGATTACGGGTATTGGGTAGATTTTTACCAACATTCGTAGACAATCTTTTCGGATGGAATTGTAGTAACCGGAGTTATCGTTTCTCGTATGTTTCGTTTCATGCAAATCATATCTATCTTACGAAATTTCATTTCAATCATCACTAGGAATGTAAAATTTGACGAATCAATTGTATGAGAATTCGTAGTAATCCGTCACCGTATGTTCCATTGTTTGTAGCCACCCTTACCTTGTGATTTTTGACACTTAGTGAACTAAGGAAAACAATTCGATAGTATAATCATTATTGGATATCAAACCACCAAAATTATTGTGTAATAGAATCCGCCGATTGTAGTATTCGGAATATAGAATTGAATTAGAAATTATGAGATTCGATTGTGCTATAATCATTTGTTGACAACCGAAAAATAATAGGGATAATCTTGTTGAGCAAATCGATATATCTAATTTTAACCGTAGAATTGAACGGTATAATGGTACGTAATGCTTATGAACTTAGAAACGATACTAATGTCGACAATTAAAACTACGCTAGGAATCCAATTAGGTAAGGGAGACTAGTTTTATTCATCATGATCCGTACGAGGTGTTAATCGGATATTACGTGACTAGGTTAAGCTCGAGCGGGCGTGGGGACTCCGTTTATCACAAAGCACTTACTGTCGGATCACAGGCAAGTGAAATCTTGCTCGAGAATTTCTAATATTAATGTTATGTCCGTATGTGTGTATGTGCCATTTTTGATGAATGCCGACGGTTGTCTTTCTCTAAAATATGTTATAAATGGGTCGATGTGTTGGGGATAAAACCTGTATGGTACCCATGTGGAAATGTGTTAGGGGATAAGACCCGAATTGGGCACCTATGTTCTGGGGTATTCCCGTGTGGATACTTTCGTGACCCTTGGTTGCGACCTTGGGGTTTATGTGATAAAGAGAGAGAGACAACGTCGGTTGTGTGACGAAATATTCCCTGTTGGTTATTTGGTACTGTGTTTGGTAAAATGGCGTATATCGTTGCTAGTAGTTGTTATTGGTATGCATTCTCTGACCCTGGTTACCTGGCATGATTCGTCGTGCCAGGTAAAATTGTTCATCATGTGCAGGACATTCCCAAGGGGTCTGGTCAGACTTGAGCAGTGTTGGAATTATCTCTTGCTGCTGCTTAAATTAAATTAAATTTGCTTTCTTTTAAAAACCTCCGTTGTGTAATAATTGAACTTTGAATTACGTTTTTCCTTAAAATCTTTCGACTCACGTTATGTAAACCTTGAACCTAATGTTTTATCGCGACTTCCTTAAATTGTCTATTTTCTAACTAGCCTTGTGGGTCCCACATGGGATTCACGGCACTGTAATACCTCGGGAGATTTTGGGGGTGTTACAGAAAATGGTATTAGAGCGAAACTCCTGGTTTGAATAAAATTTCTCCTAATTTTTCAAAGTTATTCCAGTCCAACACCCCAAGCGATCGTAACTCCTCGTGGGAATGCAAAGTAAGTGATATGTGTGTTTCTGTCTAAGTACTACATTTAACTGTAAACTGTGTACGGAACTGGCTTTAGATTAACACTGTCAGTGATGGCACGCCGAGGAGCTAGGAGGGTGGTGAATGACGCTCAGGGTTCCGCCGCGAACCACAATGAGGACGGGAACACTGCCGAGACCTATCCTGCTGGGGGCCAGCCGCCACCAGTTAATCAAAACGATCAGGAGGCGGAACGCCAGAATAACAACCCGGGAGGCATGGACCCAGCTTTTGTTCAGGCCCTTGCACAGGCTATCGCCATGGGAATTGCTCAGGTCAACCAGGCGGAATGGATACCGGTCATCAATGTGGAGGAAAACGCAGGAAGAGACCGATGGTTGGGAGAGATGCTGAAGGCTAGGCCTCCATTATTTGACGGGGCAGGAGAGAAACACGTGGACGACTGGATTTCTGAAATGGAGACTGCTTCTGTCCTATGATGTGATCGCGGTAGCGTGCGCTACATTCAATATTTAGCGTGCGCTACTACACCATTTGCGTATGCTAAAAACCATTCATAGCGTGCGCTGTGAATTAATCCCATTCAGTCCAGTAGCCACTGGACTCAACCTGATCCGACCTTATCGCGTGCTACACCGACTGTATAGCGTGTGCTACTCCGGCCTACTGGCGCGCGCTACTTACCATTTGTAGCGTGTGCTACTTACAACTCAACTGCAGTCCGGTGCCTACTGGACTGCCTGCTTGAACTACACTAGCGTGCGCTACCCATACTGAATTAGCGCACGCTAAAGAGAGTACGTAGCGTGCGCTACTCCTCACACATAGCACACTATGAAGATGACAACGGTGATAAACACGGCATGAAACTCCATCTAGATTAATGATGAATGACGATACAATTACTCTAAATAGTGAATACACTGATTGAATATGAGTGACAAACGATCATTAATGAGTGAAAATTACTGAGTGACAATTACAGAATATAAGTACTGAATGATCATGACTGAATTACAACCGGGTATTACATAAATGAACAATCTTATATCACATGTAGAAGCACTGTGGTAGAAAGTCGTCCGATTCTGAAACAATTTTTCGGTGACGAGATTTGGGTGCCCAAAACTAAGTATAAAACCGTAAAAAGACAGCCAAATTCCGACCATTTGGTGATGGTTCATTTGAGAAAGACTGCATGAATAATCTTATATCACACGTAGAAGCACTGTGGTAGAAATTCATCCGATTCTGAAATAATTTTTCGGTTACGAAAATTGGGCGCTCAAAACTAAGTATAAAACCTTAAAAAGATACCCAAATTACGACCATTTGGGGATGGTTTATTCGAGAAAGACTTCATGAACAATCTTATATCACACGTAGAAGCACTGTGGTAGAAATTCATCCGAGTCTGAAATAATTTTTCGGTGACGAAAATTGCGCCCCAAAAACTAAGTATAAAACCATAAAAAGACACCTAAATGCGGACCATTTGGTGATAGTTCAAAATAAATGAAGGACTGAGATGTCAGTATTGGTATAATTGTCGCATTTGGTCGACAATTGCATTTGAGGATATAATGTGTTGAGTATATGTATTCCGTATGCTGTATGTTCGTATTCTGCATGTCGAGACGTTGGACAAGGGTAGCTGAAAATGGCTAAGTGTAACATTATTAGCGCACGCTAATATACAAGCCTAGCGCACGCTATCGTTCTGGTTTAGCGCACGTTAGAGGCAAAAAATAACGCACGCTAGTACAGACCAGATCATAAGGAATCTATGTGTGGACCCGGTCACTTTCGGCGCATGTGCTGACAAGCTCAACAGATGTTTGTTGTGAACGATTAGCGCACGCTAATGTATATTTATAGGGCACGCTAATCAAATCGGACCAAAGGAATCTTGGCTTTGTCAGGTTACTTTTGGCATGTGGGGACACGGGGGTAGGTGCGGACTGTAGCAAGTCAACTATGATTAGCGCACGCTAAGGTCTAAGAAATTGTGTGCGCTAGACAATGTAATTTACGTACGTTATTGCATTGGTATTACGTACGTAAGCTGATGTGCGAAGCAAAACAGTCGCCTCTGGACCATGATAGCGCACGCTACTAAGGAAAAGTAGCGCACGCTAATAACAATCAGTATATATATGATTGCAGATGTGAATTATGTTCATTCGGCCATTTCTTCCTTTATTTCAAGAGAGAGTTTTTAGAGAGAAGTTTGAGGTTCCAAACACTGAGAGATGACGATCTTTAACAAGATTAAGCTGAGGAGCGATTGATGAATGATCCGACATATCATACGTATGTGAAAGTAAACAAGTTCAACACATGCCAAAGATGCTACTCCCAACACAAGACTACCAATCACGATGATAATGATAATACTCTCGTATCAATTCTCAATCAGAGATAAATGACGATCGGTAAATGATACACGGTTACAAAATGCCAACGATGAATACAAATGAATGAATCATGAATGATGAGTGATTATTAATGAGTGAAAAATTACTGAGTGACTATTACTGACTGATAATTACTGAATGATAATGAATGAATTACAACCGGGTATTACACCCAGGTGTCTTCCTCAACTCCATGTTTCGACCATTGGACCTTAACCAACGGAATCACTTTCCGTCGCAACTGTTTCACTCGGCGCTCCAATATGGATACCGGTTTTTCTTCATATGTGACATCCTCATTAACTTCAATCTCTTGATAGTCAATAACATGGCTGGGATCGGGAACATACTTGCATAGTTGCGAAACATGGAATACATTATGCACATGGCTAAGCGTTGGAGGCAAAGCTAGTCGATAAGCTACATCACCTACCTTGTCCAGGATCTCGAAGGGGCCAATATAACGAGGACTAAGCTTCCCCTTCTTACCAAAACGAAGAACTCCACGAGTCGGCGATACTTTCAACAACACGTGGTCGCCCGCCTGGAACTCTAACGGTCGACGACGAACGTCGGCATATGACTTTTGTCGACTCTGAGCGGTCAACAATCTTTGTCGAATAACTGCGACTTTCTCCCGTGTTTAAACAACCAAGTCCGGTTCTACCCCAAGTAACTCATACGGTTCGTCCCAACAAATTGGCGATCTACACCGTCTTCCATATAATGCCTCAAAAGGAGCCACCCCAATCGAACTATGCCAACTGTTATTGTACGTAAATTCAATCAATGGTAAATGAGTCTCCCAATCTTCTTTCCAATCCAACGCACAAGCCCTTAACATGTCTTCTAGCATTTAGATCGTTCTGTCCGACTGTCCGTTTGTCTGGGGACGATAAGCGGTGATGAAATTAAGTTTGGTACCGAGTGCTCGATGTACTGCTTGCCAGAAATGTGACACAAAACGCCCATCGCGATCAGACACTATACTTTTTGGGGTACCATGGAGTCTCACAATCTCCACAATGAATAACCGAGCCAACCTCTCCGGTCCCCAAGTATCTCTAATGCCTAGAAAGTATGCGGATTTAGTTAGTCGATCAACGATTACCCAAATCATATTCACTCCAGTTCGCGTCTTTGGCATTCCCACAATAAAATCCATCGCTATATCTTCCCACTTCCATTCCGGAATTGGTAGCAGTTGCAATTTACCGACAGGTCTCTGATGCTACGCTTTAACTTGCTGACAAGTCAAGCATTTCGACACGAACTCCGTTACATCTTTCTTCATGTTCGGCCACCAAAAATTTTTCTTCAAGTCCTTATACATTTTACTCATACCCGGATGAATCGAGTACGGAGTAGAATGTGCTTCATTCAAAATCACTTGTTTGAGATCATCCCGATTAGGTACACAAGTTCTACCTCGAAATCGAAGAACTCCGTCTTCATCGATTAAGAATCCAGGAGCTTTTCCTTTAACAATATCTTCCCGAAGCTGCACAATTGAGGGATCATCTAACTGTTTAGACTTAATATCTTCCATCACGGAGGACGTAATCTCAAGGAAACGCAACTGTCCTTGAGTTCTATGAGGCCAAACTTCAATTTCCAAATCAATCAACTCTCGTATGAGCTTCGGTTGAATGGTAAGTAGTTCCAGCTTTTGCAACACGACTGACTAGCGGCTTAACGCATAGGCAACGACGATCGCTTTACCTGGATGGTAAAGAATGTCAAGATCATAATCTTTAAGCAATTCCAACCATCGGCACTGGCGCATATTAAGCTCCTTCTGAGTGAATATATACTTCAAGATCTTATGATCCGTATACACTCGACAAGAAGAACCATACAAATAATGCCTCCAAATTTTTAACGCAAACACCACAGCGGCTAGCTCCAGGTCGTGGGTGGGGTAATTCATCTCGTATGGCTTTAATTGTCGAGACGCATAAGCCACTTCTCTCTCATTTTGCATTAACACACATCCCAATCCTTGTTTAGAGGCATCACTATAAATAACGAAACCTTCCGTTCCTTGCGGTAAGGCTAGGATCGGTGACGTAGTCAACCATTTTTTCAACTCGTCAAAACTCTTCTGACACTCATCACTCCACTCAAATTTCTGTGTCTTTTGCAGAAGCCGGGTGAGTGGTCGAGCAATTTTCGAGAATTCATCGACAAATCGACAATAATAACCAACTAACCCTAAGAAACTCCGAACTTCCTTAACATTCCTCGGAGGTTCCCAAGCTAAAACCACTTTAACCTTCTGGGGATCTACCCGAATACCATCGGCTGATATGATGTGTCCTAGAAAAGCAACTTCTCTAAGCCAGAACTCGCACTTAGAAAATTTAGCATAAAGCTTATCAGCCCTCAAAATACTCAACGCAATCCTCAAGTGTTCGGCAGGCTCCGTCTCACTTTTGGAATAGATTAAGATATCGTCAATAAACACCACCACAAATTTATCGAGATATTCGATAAAGGTTTTGTTCATAAGCTGCATAAATGCCGCCGGAGCATATGTTAAACCGAATGGCTTAACTACGAATTCGTAATGTCCATACCTCGTTCGAAATGCTGACCTGGGGACATCCGAATCTCTAATTCACAGTTGGTAATATCCTGACCTCAAGTCAATCTTGGAGAAAACCGTAGCCCCTTGTAATTGGTCAAATAGATCATCGATTCTTGGCAACGGATACTTGTTCTTGATAGTGAGTTTATTCAACTCACGATAGTCAATACATAGCCGTAAGGATCCATCTTTCTTCCGTACGAACAATGCTGGTGCACCCCATGGCGACACACTAGGCCGAATATGTAACACCCCAAACTAGGCGAATATTATAGTGCCGTGGACCCCCGACTGGGACCCACTAGGCGGATGAAAATTAATGAATTAAGTGATATAATTGTAGTACCGAACCACAGTATATCAATAATTACTCCGATGAGGAGTTTTATTACAACACACCCAAGGAAATGACCGAATACAAGTATATTTTATATGGAGATAAAATATACAACACTGAATGAACTCAAAATCCAAACGGAAATCTGCAGCGGAAATAAAATAAGGAAACACGGTGAATGAAAGGACTGGGCCCCCCTACTAGTATCACTGGGACTCCTCACCGTCAATGTTCTCTTCCCGTGCCTTAGCCTTGCCATGACCTGAAAAACAAAATCCCCCAACGGGGTCAGTTATACAGAACAACAATCCTCAAGAGTTGAACAAACACAATCATATATGCTGTATAAACCACAAGTTCGATCAAAAATCTCAAACCGTTGAACACATGCGATCAAAAGTGAATCGGTCAGATTATAACCCAAATCCTGTTGAAAACATACGCAATCAAACATGCTGTATGAATCAACTAACGGTACGGCTCAAAGGATGGCGCCACACTACGCCCGGGATGGAAATGTGTCCGTGCACAAGCCACCAACGAGTATCGATCGAATACACGTGTGGTCTTGTACCTAATCAGTCTCACGAAGTGATCTTCTCGTGTGCATAGTCCAATGTGAGGCCAAAAACCAACACACGACTTAATATGTGCCTGACATGAAAATCCTACACATACCAACCGGCACGCCAGTATGACCCGGAATGTCACGAGATAACAAAAGTGACATCGAAATCAATAATGACTCACCGAGATGAAATGATAGTGAAATGAATGATAGCTCAATGAAATGATTGGAACCGTCGTTCCTCGTGACTGAAGTGATTAATTGACAATTACAAGTCTCAATACGGTTAATACATCATGAATGAACTATAATTATAAATGAACAACAACGAAAGGAATGAATGTCCTTTTAACCGAGTAAGAATTAACTTACACAATGCCGATGAAGAATGTCCTTCCACGAACAACGTCCTAAATGAGATGTCGGTCCCTCGAACAACCTTGAATAACACAATTACCAACAATCCGGTTCAACACACGAATCAAACACGAGTATAACTAACTCAAAACGTCGATACGACTAAACAAGTTCATTGGGGCATTATGTCGAACACGTTGTGGCCAATCTTCGATTGTTTACAAACAAACCTCAATAATACCAATATCAAATCCCCAAGAAGTGTTTCAAACCAACAAAACATCTTCAATATGATCAATAATCCAATATGAATATCCAAATTCGTGATTTCAACAATAATTAATCGAAAACCCCCAAATCCAACTCAATATTCAAAGTGTTCTTGAATAACCTTTCAATAATCCGATGAATATTCATACATACTCATAATCATATGTATATCTCTTCATACAACATGATTATAACGTCCCAAACATCATATCTCAACACAAATCGAAATCCAAGAGGTTTGAGAATATTACCTTTGAAGATCCAAACACTTTGATTCGATGAACACACGTTAGATCGACGATCCGAGCTTCACAACCGAATGAAAATGATGAAAAATCGAGTATTCAAGTGATTGATGATGAAAATTTCTCCCACAAACCCTCTCTCTCGCAAGTAGGATGAAGAAATGAGCTTTTCTTCTCAAAAAACGAAATTATAGTGCAGCCTGCACTGTGTGCCGTGGCCCGGCCGAGTGTGCCGCGGCATAGGGCCAAAATCTGCCCCCAGTGCTCGACAGTGTGCCGCGGCCCTGCCGGCAGGAGCCACGGCCCCCGGTACAGGCGGGTCGGCCAAAACTGCAACATGTGTGTGCCGCGGCGCACACTCCCTTGTGCCGCGGCCCACACCACTTGGGTCCTAAAATGATGAAAAATGACCCGGGAAAAGAATAAAAGCAATAGGAATCAATATTTAGGAAACAATAACATGAAATGGAAGTGCAGAAATCCCAAAACAGTGGTTCTAAGCAATTATTACAAGGGTTCGCCCAACAAAAACACAATTTGAACAATGAGGAGATTTGAAATGACATGAACTCCAACGTCAACATCGGCTAATGAATCAATTACAACAATCAAGATAATACTCTTGTCTCGATTCCCAAGCAAGGTTGAAACAATGAACAATATCGATACACGACTCGAAGTTATTCCGAGCGGTGAACACGGATGAATGAATGTGGATGATGAATGATTATTAACAAGTGAAAAATTACATAGTGACAATAACTGAATGAAATTACCGAATGATAATGACTGAATTATAACCGGGTATTACATACACCCCCCTTAAAAGAGTTTCGTCCCCGAAACTAAGAGTCAAACAACTCGGGATAACTCTCCCGCATACTATCCTCGGTTTCCCAAGTAGCCTCTTCGACTCCGTGTCTAGACCACTGAATTTTAACCAAAGGAATCACCTTATTCCTCAACTGTTTGATTCGCTGCTCTAAGACTCGTATGGGACGCTCCTCATACGAATGATCATCTGCGATCTCAATTTTGTCGAACTGAAGTATGTGACTCAGGTCGGCAACATACTTCCGTAGCTGAGAGACGTGAAACACATTATGAATTCGGCTCAACGCCGGAGGTAAGGCCAATCGATAAGCTAGCTCGCCTACTCGTTCCAAAATCTCAAACGGTCCAATAAATCTTGGACTCAACTTTCCCCGCTTCTCGAAACGGAAGATACCTCGACTCGGGGACACCTTGACCAACACATGGTCACCTGTCTCGAACTCTAATGGTCGGCGACGATTGTCTGCATAAGATTTCTGTCGACTCTGAGCGGTCAACAAACGACTCATGATCAAAGCTACCTTCTCACGGGCGGTTATAAGCATATCGGGCTTGGTGCCGATTGATTCTGATAAGTCATCCCAACATAAAGGAGATCGACAATGACGACCGTACAAGGCCTCGTAAGGTGCCATCTTAATCGAAGCATGGCAATTATTATTATACGTGAATTCGATCAATGGTAGTTGGGCTTCCCAATCGTCTTTCCAATCGAGGACGCATGCTCTCAACATGTCCTCCAATGTCTGAATAGTCCTCTCTGATTGTCCGTCGGACTGAGGATGAAAAGATGTGCTGAAATTAAGCTGAGTTCCCATGGCATGATTAACTGATTTCCAAAAATGAGACACGAATCGCCCGTCACGATAAAAAACGATACTCTTAGGAGTACCGTGCAATCCCACTATTTCTTTGATGAACAACTGGGCAAGTCTCTCGGTACCCCAAGTATCCTTAATCTCGAGAAAATGAGCTGACTTAGTTAGACGATCCAAAATTAGCCAGATTGTATTCATGCCACGGCGACTCGTCGGCAAACTCGTGATGAAGTCCATTGAAATATCCTCCCATTTCCACTCCAGAATAGGGAGCGGTTTCAGCATACCCGCCTGTCGCTGATGTTCTATCTTGACTTGTTGACAGGTGAGACATGTCGAAACAAACTCGGCGACTTCACGCTTCATATTACTCCACCAGTAATTTTGTTTCAAGTCTTTGTACATCTTCCTGGATCCCGGATGAATAGAATAAGGGGTAGCATGGGCTTCTCTCAAAATCGAGTTTTTCAACTCGTCATTCGCCGGTACACATAACTGATTCTTAAATCTCAAGAGTCCATACTTGTGTACCACAAATCCAGGGGCTTTCCCCTGTGCCACATCCTCGCAGATGTGCAACAAAAATAGGTCCGAACCCTGATTCACTCTGATCGCTTCTTCAAGTGGCGATGAAATCTCCAGCATACAAAGCTGTCCCTGAACACGCTGTAACCAAACCTCGATCTTATGCCTAAGTAATTCTTGCTGAAGTTCCTTCTGAACTGTTAATCGAGCAAGCATCTGCTACTGAACGGACTTACGACTCAAGGCATCGGCGACAATGTTCGCCTTGCCCGGGTGGTAAAGTATCTCAATATCATAATCTTTGATTAGTTCCAACTGCCGTCTCTATCGCATATTTAACTCCTTCTGAGTAAATATATATTTTAAACTCTTAGGATCGGTGAATATCTGACAGGTAACACCATAAAGATAATGACGCCAAATCTTCAATGCGAATACCACGACTGCTAGCTCCAGGTCGTGGGGTCGGATAATTAACCTTGTAAGGTCTCAATTGCCGTGAAGCATAAGCAATAACTTTCCCGTTCTGCATTAGTACACATCCGAGACCCTGTCCGGACGCATCACTATAGACCACAAATCCTTCTGTCCCTTGCGGTAAAGAAAGGACAGGTGCTGAAATTAACCGGCTCTTGAGTTCCTCAAAACTCTGTTGACACGCGTCGGACCATGTGTATTTCTTATCTTTCCTTAAAAGGTTCGTCATGGGTTGAGCGATTTTAGAAAATCCTTCCACAAATCGCCGATAATAACCAGCTAATCCGAGGAAACTTCGGATTTCCTTAACATTCTTCGGAGGTTGCCAATCTCGGATAGCCTCCGTCTTCTGAGGATCAACACGAACTCCGTCTGATGAAATTACATGTCCGAGAAACGTCACTTCGGACATCCAGAATTCACATTTGGAAAACTTCCCATAAAGTTGCTCTCGTCTCAACACATCGAGCACCTGATAAAGGTGAAACTCATGCTCCTCCTGGTTACGAGAATAAATTAAAATGTCATCAATGAAGACAACCACGAACCGATCTAAATAGTCGATGAAAACCCGATTCATTAACTCCATGAATACCGAAGGTGCATTAGTTAACCCAAACGGCATTACCACAAACTCATAATGACCATAACGTGTTCGGAACGCTGTCCTAGCAATATCCGACTCTCGGATTCGCAACTGATGATACCCAGATCTTAAATCGATCTTGGAAAATACCGAAGCTCCCTGAAGTTGATCCAAAAGATCATCAATACGGGGTATGGGATATTTATTCTTGACCGTCACTCTGTTCAGCTCTCGGTAATCAATACACAAACGAAAAGAACCGCCCTTTTTCTTGACAAATAATACCGGTGCTCCCCATAGAGACGCACTCGGCCGGATATAACCCTTCTCGGTCAAATCCTCCAATTGATTCTTTAGTTCCAGCATTTTGGTCGGGGCCATCCGATACAGTGCCTTCGATATTGGAGATGTACCAGGCTCCAACTCAATTGTGAATTCCACATCTCTCTGTGGAGGCAAACCGGGTAACTCGTCTGGAAATACGTCGGCATATTCTCTCACTATCGGAATATCCGCCAACATTATTGATGATTTATCGGTCTTAGTCATATAGCACCAATAACCGACACATCCCTGATTGAGTAATTTCACTGCTTTCATCAAGTTGATGACTCTCCCGGAACAGCTGGGATTACCTCCCTGAAAAACACATTCGACCCCATCATCTGAAATGATAGTGACCAAACGCTTACGGACGCTAATGACGAGACGATCCATCCAATCCATACCCAAAATGACGTCATCCCTCGGCAAATCTACCACGATTAGGTCTGCTAACCAATCACGACCATGAAGCTGAATCGGACAATCCTTAATCTCATGATTCCCGATAATTCTTCTACCATCAGGTAGACCGATGACATAAGGCTCACAACTAGTAGCACTACCCAGACGTAGTCTACTCAAACATGATTGGGAAATAAAATAATGCGATGCACCAGTATCAAAAAGGGTACACACAGGTTGAGATAGAATATCGAGTGTACCTGAGATCATTCGGGCCTCTGGATCGTCGGTCTTCTTTATCTCATAAATTCGGGACTCGCCGGCCCCCGAACCGAATGCTCCCGTCTGATAGCTCTTGGCTCCGCCTTTGTTAGCTCCTGTTGTCTTAAACGACGTGGACTGAGTGTCCTGATTCGGAACCGCTGACTGTTTTGGGGTCTGAGATGTCGCCGGAGTGGGTTTGGAGTCCTTTCGGCAAAAATGGGCCCTATGCCCCGCAATTCCGCAGTTATGACATGTGACAGTCTGCCTCGGACACTTGGTACTGAAATGACCCTGTTCTTCACAGTTGAAACAGGTGATGGCCGAACTGGCCGCTCGGGACTGAGATTCCGCGGGTTTAGGCATCATAGGAGGTCGCTCGAAAAAAGTAGAGCCCGCACGTGGTTTCTTGAAAGTGGCCTGACTACCGTCAGACTGTTTACGATTCTTTGACTTCTAGCCAGCAGATGAAGGTTGCTGCTTGGAAATCTCCTTAGCGGTAAGCTCATACGTAAGAGCTTTCTCGATGAATTCGGCCAGAGTGGTGCAATGATGATTAAGCAACTGTAGTCGCATACGAGGTTTCAACCTCTTGCTGAAATATTTGATCTTGTCCGCCTCAGAGTGAATAATGGACGAGGCGAACGGAAGTAGTTCCTGAAATTTCTCGGCGATGGCGAGAACATCATCGTCCGCTGATGGGTCGGGAGTGTAATTCTGATAACTTGGCCTCTCTGAGTGGGGCCGGATAATACCTCTCCATCATGAGAGTCTTGAATTGTTCCCAAGTACAAAATCCGTCGGTGTGCTTCAACAATAACCACCATGAATGAGCGCTCTTACCCAGATAGTAAGCCGCGACTGAAACTTTATGTCCCTCAGGACAGTCCAGCATAGCAAACAGTTTCTCGAAATGCTCAAGCCAATGAATGATATCCGCCGGTTCAGATGAACCCTCAAAAGTAGGTGGTCTTTGGCGATAGATGTCGCCAATGATACTGCTCACACCCCTCTCATGCCTCTGAGGTGGCGGCGGAGGAGCCTGTTGATTTTGAGTAGCTGAGTTATGCATCGTTTCCATCAGTTGTGTCATTTGAGTCATTTGGGCCATCATGCCCTGCATAAAAGCGAGTGGATCAACCCGAACACCTTCTGACTGAGCTGTGTCTCGGGTACGACTCCCTGATAGTGAATGATTACGTCCAGGTGAATGAGTGGTAGCATCACTGCTCGATGAATTAACATTATTCCTAGCATTTGCACGTGTATTCACACGAGCTCTCGGGTTTCGGCCCGCACCGTGGCCTCTTCCCCCGCGTCCTCTGCCAGCTCTTTCCATACTGAAGTGGGAAAGTTACGAAATGATTATATATCTCTCATGAATATCACATTATGATTACGTTATGAAATGATGAAAATGAGCATACGCGCCCAAACACAATGATTACATGAATGATCAACTGAGGTGACGTGATTATCTGATGAAATTCTTGAAATGATTATTTTGAACAAGTTAATACGATTAATGATACGATCCTCAAGATCAACAACTGAACAGTGAAATGTACGAGTGGTTAATGAGTTAACATGATCGATATGATTACAAATGAAAATGATAAATGAGGAAATCTTACTGTTCTTTGGTCTGAAGGGCTCGGCTCTTGCACGGGTCACACGCGATGCGAAAGTCCAATGATACTAGTCTGATGAATGATGATTTCAAATGAAACATGACTCGGAAGGTAGTATTCAAAACCACGCTCTGATACCAACTCTGTAACACCCCAAACTAGGCGAATATTACAGTGTCGTGGACCCCCGACTGGGACCCACTAGGCGAATGAAAATTAATGAATTAAGTGATATAACTATAGTACCGAACCACAGTATATCAATAATTACTCCGATGAGGAGTTTTATTACAACACACCCAAGGAAATGACCGAATACAAGTATATTTTATATGGAGATAAAATATACAACACTGAATGAACTCAAAATCCAAATGGAAATCTGCAGCGGAAATAAAATAAGGAAACACGGTGAATGAAAGGACTGGGGCCCCCTACTAGTATCACGGGGACTCCTCGCCGTCAACGTTCTCTTCCCGTGCCTTAGCCTTGCCATGACCTGAAAAACAAAATCCCCCAATGGGGCCGATTATACGTAACAACAATCCTCAAGAGTTGAACAAACACAATCATATATGCTGTATAAACCATAAGTTCGATCAAAAATCTCAAACCGTCGAACACATGCGATCAAAAGTGAATCGGTCAGATTATAACCCAAATCTTGTTGAAAACATACGCAATCAAACATGCTGTATGAATCAACTAACGGTACGGCTCAAAGGATGGCGCCACACTATGCCCGGGATGGAAATGTGTCCGTGCACAAGCCACCAATGAGTATCGATCGAATACACGTGTGGTCTTGTGCCTAATCAGTCTCACGAAGTGATCTTCTCGTGTGCACAGTCCAATGTGAGGCCAACAACCAACACACGACTTAATATGTGCCCGACATGAAAATCCTACACATACCAACCGGCACGCTAGTATGACCCGGAATGTCACGAGATAACAAAAGTGACATCGAAATCAATAATGACTCACCGAGATGAAATGATAGTGAAATAAATGATAGCTCAATGAAATGATTGGAACCGTCGTTCCTCGTGACTGAAGTGATTAATTGACAATTACAAGTCTCAATACGGTTAATACATCATGAATGAACTATAATTATGAATGAACAACAATGAAAGGAATGAATGTCCTTTTAACCGAGTAAGAATTAACTTACACAACGCCGATGAAGAATGTCCTTCCACGAACAACATCCTAAATAAGATGTCGGTCACTCAAACAACCTTGAATAACACAATTACCAACAATCCGATTCAACACACGAATCAAACACGAGTATAACTAACTCAAAACGTCGATACGACTAAACAAGTTCATTGGGGCATTATGTTGAACACGTTGTGGCCAATCTTCGATTGTTTACAACCAAACCTCAATAATACCAATATCAAATCCCCAAGAAGTGTTTCAAACCAACAAAACATCTTCAATACGATCAATAATCCAATATGAATATCCAAATTCGTGATTTCAACAACAATTAATCGAAAACCCCCAAATCCAACTCAATATTCAAAGTGTTCTTGAATAACCTTTCAATAATCCGATGAATATTCATACATACTCATAATCATATGTATATCTCTTCATACAACATGATTATAACGTCCAAAACATCATATCTCAACACAAATCGAAATCTAAGAGGTTTGAGAATATTACCTTTGAAGATCCAAACACTTTGATTCGATGAACACGCGTTAGATCGACGATCCGAGCTTCACAACCGAATGAAAATGATGAAAAATCGAGTATTCAAGTGATTGATGATGAAAATTTCTCCCACAAACCCTCCCTCTTGGAAGTAGGATGAAGAAATGAGCTTTTCTTCTCAAAAAACGAAATTATAGTGCAGCCTGAACTGTGTGCCGCGGCCCGGCCGAGTGTGCCGCGGCCCGGCCGAGTGTGCCGCGGCATAGGGCCAAAATCTGCCCCCAGTGCTCGACAGTGTGCCGCGGCCCTGCCGGCAGGAGCCGCGGCCCCCGGTACAAGCGGGTCGGCCAAAACTGCAACATGTGTGTGCCGCGGCGCACACTCCCTTGTGCCGCGGCCCACACCACTTGGGTCCTAAAATGATGAAAAATGACCCAGGAAGAGAATAAAAGCAATAGGAATCAATATTTGGGAAACAATAACACGAAATGGAAGTGCAAAAATCCCAAAACGGTGGTTCCAAGCAATTATTACAAGGGTTCGCCCAACAAAAACACAATTTGAACAATGAGGAGATTTGAAATGACATGAACTCCAACGTCAACATCGACTAATGAATCAATTACAACAATCAAGATAATACTCTTGTCTCGATTCCCAAGCAAGGTTGAAACAATGAAAAATATCGATACACGACTCGAAGTTATTCCGAACGGTGAACACGGATGAATGAATGTGGATGATGAATGATTATTAACAAGTGAAAAATTACATAGTGACAATTACTGAATGAAATTACCGAATGATAATTACTGAATTACAACCGGGTATTACAGAATATAACCTTTGTCTAACAATTCACCCAATTGTTTATTCAATTCTAACATTTCCGATGGGGCCATTCTGTATGGTGCCTTGGATATTGGCGCCGCATTGGGCTCTAGTTCGATGACGAACTCCACTTCACGATGTGGTGGAAATCCCGGCAAATCATCCAGAAATACATCTGGAAATTCGTTCACAATTGGAATAGAAGCTAGTTGAACTCCGTCAGCTCCTGTCTTCATTGCGTAACACCAATAACCGGTACAACCTTGGTTCAACAATTTCACAGCTTTCATGGCTCGAATAATGTTACCAGTACTATCGGGTTTCTGTCCTTCAAAAACATATTCCGCTCCATCCTGATCAATGATCGAAATTATCTTTCGACAATAATCCATTACTGCTCCATGATGATCTAACCAGTTATCACCTAGAATTAAATCTTCTCCCTTCATATCAATAACAATCAAGTCAGATGGCCAATCTCTACCACCGATGGTTACAGGGCAATTGACAATCTCTCGATCCCCAACTATCCTTTCCCCACTCGGTAGTCCAACGATAAAAGGTTCACATGCAGAGAGACCAATAAGACCCAAACGATTCATACAAGACAATGATATAAAGGAATGTGTAGCTCCAGAATCAAATAATAGATCTATTGGGTGCGCACGAATATAAACAATACCTGACGTAGTTGCAGCCCCCACGTCATCAGTCTGCCTCATCTCATACAATTGGGGTGGGGCTGATCCAATACTAGATGCATCCTTATGCTCGGTCTTGTCTCTACTGCGTCCAACACTCGTAGTGGGCTGACTTGAGACAGTGCCGGCTGAAACAGGGGATGGCTTGGCAAGGATTCTACTCGCTCTCTCACAATAGGATGCCCGGTGTCCCTACTTTCCACACATGAAACAAGTTACAAGGCGTGATTAGCAATGGGAATTGATATGGCCAGGAACTCCACAATTAAAACAAACTTTCGGCGCTCCTCCACTGGGTTGTGGAGGACCAACGGAATATTGCACAGAGGGTTGAGGTTTACGCGATCCGTTGACTCAAAAACTACCAGAAAATTTCGGTTTCTTCGTACTCGAAACCATAGGATCCGGAACTGACACCATCTCATAAGCAAGCGCTCTGTCCTAATATTCCCTCAAAGTAGTGCATCCAAGGCCCGCCATATACTTTCGGACCTCCGGTTTCATCCTTGCGTCGAAATGAAGTATCTTGTCTATCTCATCCTTAACCCGATCTTGAACATACACTAATTGCTTGTTGTATGTCTTAATTGCCTCGGAAATAGGACCGTCCTCGGGTTGAGCTCTGAAAAATTCACTGACTCTTGCTAATTGTACCGGCGCTGGATAATACTGAGCTTCCATCAGTTCCTTAAATTCTTCCCAAGTGACGTCACAGTCTCTGGGCTTAACAGCTCTCCACCAATCCGACGCGTCATCAACAGTCAGATATTGAGCAATCGTGACTCTTTTGGCTTCAGGGCAGCCAATACCGTCAAATATCTTTTCCAGCTCGACTAACCAATGATCCCAGTTGTTCTCATCACCGGAACCATCGAATCTGGGAGGGTTCATCTTCATAACTTCCTGAAGCCACCGATCTTCAACCGTCCTGCCAGTATTAATATTCTGCACCACTTGGGCCAGTTGGTGCACCTGTGTGATGACTTGTTGCAGAACGTTAGGCACTTCGGCCTCCGAACCTCCGTCTGAACCTCCCGAACGGATCGGGTCTGATCTACTCGCAGAACGAGATGCTGATTCTGAGACGGACCTCTCAGATTCAGACACTACTACTCTGCCACGGCCTCGGCCACGACCGCGTTGGCGGATAGCTCTACCTCTCGGCATACCGAGGAATAAGAATGGTTCAACAAGGAAACGATTACAATAATAGATTGCACAATGGTAATATAAGTACTTTCGAAGGAAAAAAAAGCAACTATATCCGAAGAGTCTTCTAGCACAGGCAACACGGGGTGGAAGCATGCCAATGATATCATAGACGACGACTGACTCAATTTAACAGACCCAAAAAAAACACCGACAGCCTAGGTATCCATAAACCTAAGGCTCCGATACCATATTCTGTAACACCCCCGTGATATACGGTGACATTACAGAGCCGTAGATTCTCTTTTGAAGAACCTACCAGGCTAATGTACATAAAACCCATTAAAATCAATAAACCACAACATTCACTTAATTAAAAGGACAAATTGTCTTCAACACGACATAAATTACAAAACCAAATAACACCTTGTCCTGTAGGATCACAACTGATACAACAGTCCACAGCGGATATAATCGCACCGTCCACAATAAAAAAAAACAACTCAATGACAACACATGACAGTACCCGCGCGAGTACAAAACCAAAACACAAACATGACTTTAACAATACGACCATCAACTCGGAATAATACGCGATATCAAGGCTGCCCGCCAAGCTCGTATCCACCCTGTGCTGGCTCCCTTACTGGACCTGAACCTGAATATACAACAAGTATATCCACCCCGAAGGGGTCAGCAAAAATACTGGTGCAAGTACAACGATTACAGAAAATGTATAACCAATGAATATTCATCAGAAATCATAATGCCATCACAAATATTCCGGAATATAATGCCATAATCATCATCACAAGATAACCTCCCGAGTTGTACTGGCCCTGTACCCATACGGAGTACACACCCCGGAGAGTCCTCGTCAGGCCCTCCCCAGTGTACAACCCAACCGAGTGATCCATATAACTCGAAGTCTAACAGGATCCCACGGGACTCTCGCTCGTTTTACTCGGCTCACACAAGCTCAATAAATACATGGCACGAATCAAATATTTTCTCAAGATCACATTTTAGATATTCACACGAAGTACAATAAACGCAATCAAAGTACTTGCCTTGGTTGGAAACGATACGAGAATAATGAACGGAAAGATGTACGGTCCGAACCCCTTCAACGATTCAATTCTAGTTCAACAAAATACCGAATCAAATACCATACTATGAAAACAGAAGGATTCACCCTAAGTTTTGCCCTTAGGGACCTTTATTCAAACACTACGAAGACAACATAGCTCGAACCCAAACTACGGAGGATAATTAAAGATTTAATCCGCGAATCTTGGAGAAAAACGAAGGATTATGATTACAACATCATAATCTAGCACAAATCTGAGATAAAATAGATTAAAATCGAAGATCTCAACAAAAACCCCAAAATATGAAGAACTAGGGTTCCAACGGATTTTACCTTGATTTGAATGGTGAAAGTTGATGAGATGTTGATAACTTGGTGTTAGGAACTCAAAATTATTGTTGGATGAAGAAATCCGATCAAAATCTGCACTCTTGTATGCTCAAGAATACTCAGCCGCCGGAGGGGAAAAAAGAAGGGAAGAAATGACGAATCTGAGCCTGCCCAGCATATATATACTGGGGAGAAACTAGCGCACGCTAAGGCTAAAAATTAGCGTGCGCTAACGGGCTAGACAGGCAGTACAGAACCCACTGTCTGACTTCGGTAGCGCGCGCTACTCAGAAATATTAGCGCGCATTATCGAACATGACTAGCGCGCGCTAAACCCGAAACATAGCGTGCGCTACTTGCTATCGCCCGTAGTCCAGAACAATTTGTCCTCACTGCCCTGCCGACTCAGCGCGCGCTAACCTACTAATAGCGTGCGCTAGAGCGATGAAATAGCATACGTTAGTATGACCATAGCGTGCGCTAACGCCCCACTCCAGAGTCCAGAAACTCTCCAGGTCTCACTGCCCAGCAGGCCTAGAGTACGCTACTCACAAGGGTAGCGTGCGCTACTCACCCGCTGATAGCGTGCGCTAGAAATACAGTCTAGCGCGCGCTACTGTTGCAAAATTATTTCAGAATCAGACGATTTCTACCACAGTGCTTCTATCTGTGATATAAGATTATTCACGCGGTCTTTCTCGAATGAACTATCACCAAATGGTCGGAATTTGAGTGTCTTTTTACGGTTTTATACTTAGTTTTGGGCGCCCAATTTCATCACCAAAAAATTATTTCAGAATCGGACGAATTTCTACCAAAGTGCTTCTATATGTGATATAAGATTGTTCATGCAGTCTTTCTCGAATGAACCATCACCAAATGGTCGGAATTTGGGTGTCTTTTTACGGTTTTATACTTATTTTTGGGCGCCCAATTTTCGCCACCAAAACATTATTTCAGAATCGAACAAATTTCTACCACAGTGCTTCTATATGTGATATAAGATTGTTCATGCAGTATTTCTCGAATGAACCATCACCAAATGCTCAGAAATTGGGTGTCATTTTACGATTTGGTACTTAGTTTTGGGCGCCCAATTTTCGTCACCGGAAAATTATTCAGAATGGGACGAATTTCTACCATAGTGCTTCTATATGTGATATAAGATTGTTCACGCGGTCTTTCTCGAATGAACCATCACCAAATGGTCGGAATTTGGGTGTCTTTTTACGGTTTTACACTTAGTTTTGGGCGCCCAATTTTCGTCACCAAAAAATTATTTCAGAATCGGACGAATTTCTACCACAATGCTTCTATATGTGGTATAAGATTGTTCACGTGGTCTTTATCGAATGAACTATCACCAAATTGTCGGAATTTGAGTGTCTTTTTACGGTTTTATACTTAGTTTTGTGCGCTTAATTTTCGTCACCGAAAAATTATTTCAGAATCGGACGAATTTCTACCACAATGCTTCTATATGTGATATAAGATTGTTGACGTGGTCTTTATCGAATGAACTATCACCAAATGGTCGGAATTTGAGTGTCTTTTTACGGTTTTATACTTAGTTTTGGGCGCCCAATAATGTCACCAAAATTTTTTCCAGAATCGGACGAATTTCTACCAAAGTGCTTCTATATGTGATATAAGATTGTTCATGCAGTATTTCTCGAATCAACCTTCACCAAATGGTCGGAATTTGGGTGTCTTTTTACGGTTCCAATTTTCGTCACCGGAAAATTATTTCAGAATCGGGCGAATTTCTACCATAGTGCTTCTATATGTGATATAAGATTGTTCACGCGGTCTTTCTCGAATGAACTATTACCAAATGTTCGAAATTTGTGTGTCTTTTTACGGTTTTATACTTAGTTTTGTGTGCCCAATTTTCGTCACCGAAAAATTATTTCAAAATCGGACGAATTTCTACAACAGTGCTTCTATATGTGATATAAGATTGTTCACGCGGTCTTTATCGAATGAACTATTACCAAATGGTCGGAATTTGGGTGTATTTTTACGGTTTTATACTTAGTTTTAGGCGTCCAATTTTCGTCACCGGAAAATTATTTCAGAATCGGACGAATTTCTACCACAGTGCTTCTATATGTGATATAAGATTGTTCACGCGGCCTTTCTCGAATGAACTATCACCAAATGGTCGGAATTTGGGTGTCTTTTTACGGTTTTATACTTAGTTATGGGCGCCCAATTTTCGTCACCGAAAAATTATTTCAGAATCGGACGAATTTCTACCATAGTGCTTCTATATGTGATATAAGATTGTTCATGTGGTCTTTATCGAATGAACTATCACCAAATGGTCGGAATTTGGTTGTCTTTTTACGGTTTTATACTTAGTTTTGGGCGCCTAATTTTCGTCACCGAAAAATTATTTCAGAATCGGACGAATTTCTACCACAGTGCTTCTATATGTGATATAAGATTGTTCACATAGTCTTTCTCGAATGAACTATCACCAAATGGTTGTAATTTGGGTGTCTTTTTACGGTTTTATACTTAGTTTTAGGCGTCCAATTTTCGTCACCGGAAAATTATTTCAAAATTGGACGAATTTCTACCACAGTGATTCTATATGTGATATAAGATTGTTCACGCGGTCTTTCTCGAATGAACTATCACCAAATGGTTGTAATTTAGGTGTCTTTTTACGGTTTTATACTTAGTTTTAGGCGTCCAATTTTCGTCACCGGAAAATTTTTTCCGAATCGGACGAATTTCTACCACAATGCTTCTATATGTGATATAAGATTGTTCACATGGTCTTTCTCGAATGAACTATCATCAAATGGTTGTAATTTGGGTGTCTTTTTACGGTTTTATACTTAGTTTTAGGCGTCCAATTTTCGTCACCGAAAAATTATTTCAGAATCGGACGAATTTCTACCACAGTGCTTCTATATGTGATATAAGATTGTTCACGTGGTCTTTCTCGAATGAACTATCACCAAATGGTTGTAATTTGGGTGACTTTTTACGGTTTTATACTTAGTTTTAGGCGTCCAATTTTCTGTAACACCCCAAACTAGGCGGATATTACAGTGCCGTGGACCCCCGACTGGGACCCACCAGGCGAATGAAAATGAATGAATTACACAGGGTAAATGTAGTACCAAACCACATTATTACAACATCAATTACTCCGTTGAGGAGTTTCATACAACACACCCAGGATAATACAGAATACATGTATATTTTATATGGAGATAAAATATACAACACTGAGTGAAATGAGTATTCAAACGGAATGTCTGTAGCGGAATAAATGAAGAAAACATAAATGACTGAAAAGACTAGGGGCCCCTTCTAGTATCATTGGGACTCCTCGCCATCAACGTGCTCTCCCCGTGCTTTCGCCTTGCCATGACACGAAACAATATCCCAACGGCCGCCATAAAGAACAACAATCCTCAAGAGTTGAATACACATAATCCTGTCGAAACATACGCAATCAAACATGCTATATGAATCAACTAACAGTACGGCTCAAAGGAATGGCGCCACACTACGTCCGGGATGGAAATGTGTCCGTGCACAAGCCACCAACGAGTATCGATCGAATACACGTGTGGTCTTGTACCTAATCAGTCTCACGAAGCAATCGACTCGTGTGCACAGTCCAATGTGAGGCCAACAACCAACACACGACTTAAATGTGCCCGACATGAAAATCCTACACATACCAACCGGCACGCCAGTATGACCCGTAATGCCACGATATAACAAAAGTGACATCGAAAATGAATAATGACTCACCAAGATGAAATGATGGTGAAATGAATGACAGCTCAATGAAATGATTGGAACCGTCGTTCCTCGTGAATGAAGTAATTAGGTGACAATTACAAGTTTTAAAACGGTTAGTACCTTATGAATGAATTACGATTACGAATGAACAACAACACAAGGAATGCATATCCTTTTAACTGAGTAAGAATTAACTTACACAACACCGGTGAACAATGTCCTTCCACGAACTACGTCCTAAAATGAGGTGTCGGTCGCTCAAACAACCTTGAATAATAATAATTACCAACAACCATTCAATACACGAATCAAATACGATCATAACTGACTCAAACATCGATACAACAATATCCAAACTCGAATATATCGAAACCAACTCCAAGATGAGTATTTCAAACCATCAAAACACTTTCAATGATATCAATAATCCCATAGGAATCCATAGTTCGAGTTAACGACAACATCTAATCAAAAAGCCCCAAAATATCAAAGTCAACTCCCCCAAAGTGTTCTTGAAATCCAAACTATGTGCCAATAAATCCATAGGAATACATTAATCCAAGGTAGATAATCCATATCTAACATATTCCAACAACAATCCAAGTTCATACGAAGAAATCGGAAGGAAAACCCCAAATATCCAAAATTCTAGATTCAAGAAATCATTACCTTTGATTTGATGTGATGAAGATGATGAAATGATGATTAATCCGAATGATGAGTTTGAAGATGATGATTGATGATTACACCTAGAAGAATACTCTCCAAATCGCTCCAAATCGCCCAAAACCGCCGAAGGAGTGAAATGAGATGAAAAAATGACGAAATGGACTGCATTGTCCTATTTATAGTCACTCCAGTTTAGCGTGCGCTAGATCCTGTGCGTAGCGTGCGCTAACGGGTATTTTGGGTAGTCCAAGACTCCATCAGACGAGAACGGTAGCGTGCGCTACGTACCTCTTGTAGCGTGCGCTACTCCCCTTTAATTAGCGTGCGTTAACACAAAAGGTTAGCGTGCGCTAACGAATTATCTGATGTCCAGTACTGGAGTCCAGAACCTTCTGTCCTCTGATCTGATCTCGGTAGCGTGCACTATATCCAACAATTAGCGTGCTCTACTACACCGTTTGCGTACGCTAAAACCACTCATAGCGTGCGCTATGAATTAATTCAATTCAGTCCAGTAGCCACTGGACTCAACCTGATCCGACCTTAGCGCGCACTACACCGACTGCATAGCGTGCGCTACTCCGGCTCACTAGCGCGCGCTACTTACCATTCGTAGTGTGCGCTACCTACAATCCCAACTGCAGTCCAGTGCCTTCTGGACTGCCTGTTCAACTACACTAGCGTGCGCTAGTGTTGAGAGGTGGCGTGCGCTACCCGTACTCAATTAGCGCACGCTAAAGAGAGTACGTAGCGTGCGCTACTCCTCACACACAGCACACTATGAATATGACAACGGTGATAAACACGGCACGAAACTCCATCTTGATTGATGATGAATGACGACTGATACACGATATAATTACCCTGAACGATGAATACTATGATTGAATACGAGTGACAAATGATCATTAATGAGTGAAAAAATACTGAGTGACAATTACTGAATGATAAATACTGAATGATAATGACTGAATTACAACCGGGTATTACATACACCCCCTTAAAAGTGTTTCATCCCCGAAACTAAGGGTCAAACAACTCGGGATAACTCTCCCGCATAATATCCTCGGTTTCCCAAGTAGCCTCTTCGACTCCATGTCTAGACCACTGAATTTTAACCAAAGGAATCGTCTTATTCCTCAACTGTTTGATTCGCCGCTCTAAAACTCGCATAGGACGCTCCTCATATGAATGATCATCGGCGATCTCGATTTCGTCGAACTGAAGTATGTGACTCGGGTCGGAAACATACTTCTGCAACTGAGAGATGTGAAACACATTATGAATTCGGTTCAACGCCGGAGGTAAGGCCAATCGATAAGCTAGCTCGCCTACTCGATCCAAAATCTCAAACGGTCTAATGAATCTCGGACTCAACTTTCCCCTCTTCCCAAAACGAAAGATACCACGACTCGGGGATACCTTGACCAAAACATGGTCACCCGTCTCGAACTCTAATGGTCGACGACGATTATCTGCATATGATTTCTGTCGACTCTGAGCGGTCAAAAAACGACTCCTGATCAAAGATACCTACTCACGGGCAGCTATAAGCATATCGGGCTCGGTGCCGATTGATTCTGATAAGTCATCCCAACACAAAGGAGATCGACAACGACGACCGTACAAGGCCTCGTAAGGTGCCATCTTAATCGAAGAATGCCAACTATTATTGTACGTGAACTCGATCAACGGTAGTTGGGCTTCCCAATCTTCTTTCTAATCGAGGACACATGCCCTCAACATGTCCTCCAAAGTCTGAGTAGTCCTCTCTGATTGACCGTCGGACTGAGGATGAAAAGTTGTACTGAGATTAAGCTGAGTTCCCATAGCATGATGAACTGATTTCCAAAAATGAGACACGAATCGTCCGTCACGATCGGAAACGATCGTTTTAGGAGTACCGTGCAATCTCACTATCTCTTTGATAAATAACTGGGCAAGTCTCTCGGGACCCCACGTATCCTTAATCTCCAGGAAATGAGCTGATTTAGTTAGGCGATCCACAATTACCCAGATTGTGTTCATGCCACGACGACTCGTCGGCAAACTCGTGATGAAGTGCATTGAAATATCCTCCCACTTCCATTCTGGAATAGGGAGAGGTTTCAGCATACCCGCCGGTCGCTGATGTTCTATCTTCACTTGCTGACAGGTTAAGCATCTCGAAACAAATTCCGCGACTTCTCGCTTCATATTACTCCACTAGTAATTTTGTTTCATGTCTTTATACATCTTGGTAGACCCCGGGTGAACGGAATAAGGGGTAGCATGAGCTTCTCTCAAAATCGAGTTTTTCAACTCGTCATTCGCCGGTACGCACAACCGATTCTTAAAACGCAAAAGTCCATCCTCGTGGACCACAACCGGCTTTCCCGAGTCACATCCTCTCGAATGCGTAACAAAAATGGGTCCGAACCCCGATTCTCCCCGATCGCCTCCTCAAGTGGCGATGAAATTTCCAATGTACAAAGTTGCCCTTGTAACTGCAGACCTCGATCTCGGGTCTCGAAATTCCCGCGAAGTTCCTTCGAATCGTAATCGAGCAAGCATCTGCTCCTGAACGGACTTACGACTCAAGGCGTCGGCGACAACGTTTGCCTTGCCCGGGTGGTAAAGGATCTCGATATCATAATCTTTGATTAGTTCCAACCACCGTCTCTATCGCATATTTAACTCTTTCTGAGTAAATATATACTTTAAACTCTTATGATCGGTGAATATCTGACAAATAACGCCATAAAGATAATGACGCCAAATCTTCAATGCAAAAACCACGGCTGCTAACTCTAGGTCGTGGGTCGGATAATTAACCTCGTAAGGTCTCAATTGCCGTGAATCATAAGCAATAACTTTCCCATTCTGCATTAGTACACATCCGAGACCCTGTCCGGACGCATCACTATAAACCACAAATCATTCCGTCCCTTGCGGTAAAGAAAGGACAGGTGCTGAAGTTAACCGGCTCTTGAGTTCCTCAAAACTTTGTTGACACGCATCGGACCACGTGTATTTCTTATCCTTCCGTAAAAGGTTCGTCATGGGTTGAGCGATTTTAGAAAATCCGTCAACAAACCGCCGATAATAACCGGCTAATCCGAGAAAGCTCCGGATCTCCTTAACATTCTTCGGAGGTAGCCAATCTCGAATAGCCTCCGTCTTTTAAGGGTCGACACGAACTCCGTCTGATGAAATTACATGTCCGAGAAACATCACTTCGAACATCTAGAATTCACATTTGGAAAACTTCCCATAAAGTTGTTCTCGTCTCAACACGTCGAGCACCTGATGAAGATGAAACTCGTGCTCCTCCAGATCACGAGAATAAATTAGAATGTCATCAATAAAGACAACCACGAATTGATCCAAATAGTCGATGAAAACCCGATTCATTAATTCCATGAATACCGCAGGTGCATTAGTCAACCCAAACGGCATAACCACAAACTCATAATGACCATAGCGTGTTCGGAACACCATTCTTGCGATATCCGACTCTCGAATTCGCAACTGATGATATCCAGATCTTAAGTCGATCTTGGAAAATACTGAAGCTCCCTGAAGTTGATCCAAAAGATCATCGATATGGGGTAGAGGTTACTTATTCTTGATTGTCACCCTGTTCAATTCCCGGTAATCAATACACAAACGGAACGAACCATCCTTCTTCTTGACAAACAACACTGGTGCTCTCTACGGGGACGCACTCGGTCGGATATAACCTTTCTCGAACAACTCCTCAAGTTGGTTCTTTAATTCCTGCATTTCGGTCGGGGCCATCCGGTACGGTGCCTTCGATATCGGGGACGTACCGGGCTCCAACTCAATCGTGAATTCCACATCTCTCTGTGGAGGCAAACCAGGTAACTCGTCTGTAAAAACATCGGCATATTCCCTCACTACTGGAATATCCGTCAACATTACTGATGATTTCTCGGTTTTGGTCATATAGCACCAATAACCAACACACCCCTGACGGAGTAATTTCACTGCTTTCATCAAGTTAATGACCTTACCTGAACAGCCGGGATTACCTCCCTGAAAAACACATTCAACCCCCTCGTCTGAAATGATAGTGACCATATGCTTATGGACGCTAATGATGGCATCGTTACGATCCATCCAATCTATACCCAAGATGACGTCGTCTCTCGGTAGATCCACCACAATTAGGTCTGCTAACCAAACACGGCCATGAAGCTGAATCGGACAATCCTGAATCTCGCGATTTCCGATAATTCTTCTACCGTCAGGTAGACCAATGACATAAGGCTCACAACTAGTAGTACTACCCAGACGTAGTCTATTCAAACATGACTCTGAAATGAATGAATGTGATGCACCAGTATCAAAAAGGGTACACACAGGTTGAGATAAAATATTGAGTGTACCTGAGATCATCCGGGCCTCTGGATCGTCGGTCTTCTTCATCTCATAAATTCGGGGCTTGCCGGCCCCCGAACCGGACGCTCCCGTCTGATAGCTCTTGGCTCCACCTTTATTAGCTCCTGTCGTCTTGAATGACGCTCACTGAGTGGCCTAATTCTGCACTGCTGAATGTCCTAGGGCCTGAGATGATGCCGGAGTAGGTTTAGAGTCCCTTCGGCAAAAACGGGCCCTATGCCCAGCAATCCCACAGTTGTGGCACGTGACAGTATGTTTCGGACACTTGGTGCTGAAATGACCCTGTTCTTCGCAGTTGAAAGAGGTGATGGCCGAACTGGCCGCTCATGACTAAGATTCCGCGGGTCTAGACGCCATGGGAGGTCGCTCAGAAAAAGTAGAGCCTGCACGTGGTTTCTTGAAAGTGTCCTGACTACCGTCAGACTGATTACGGTTCTTAGACTTCTTGCCAGCAGATGAAGGTTGTTGCTTAGCAATCTCCTTAGCAGTAAGCTCGTAAGTAAGAGCTTTCTCGATGAATTCGGCCAGAGTGGTGCAATTATGATTAAGCAATTGTAGCCGCATACAAGGTTTCAGCCTCTTGCTGAAATACTTGATCGTGTCCGCCTCAGAGTGAATGATAGATGAGGCGAACGGAAGAAGTTCCTGAAATTTTTCGGCGATGGTAAGAACATCGTCGTCCGCTGAGAGGTCGGGAGTGAGTAATTCCGACAATTTAGCCTCCCTAAGTGGGGCTGGATAATACCTCTCCATCATGAGAGTTTTTAACTGATCCCAAGTACATGATCCGTCGGTGGGCTTCAACGATAACCACCATGAATGAGCGCTCTTACCAAGATAGTAGGCCGCAACTGAAACTTTATGCCCTTCAGGGCAATCCACCATAGCAAATAACTTCTCGAAATGCTCAAGCCAATGAACAATATCCGCCGGCTCAGATGAGCCCTCGAAGGTAGGTGGTCGCTGGCGAGAGATGTCTCCAATGATACTGCTTACACCCCTCTCTTTCCTCTGAGGTGGCGGCGGAGGAGCCTATTGATTCTGAGTAGTTGAGTTATGCATTGTCTCCATTAGTTGAGCCATCTGAGTCATTTCGGCCATCATGCCCTGCATAAAAGTGAGTGGGTCCACCCGAACACCTTCTAACTGAGTTGTATCCCGGGTACGACTCCCCGATAGTGAATGATCACATCCAGGTGAATGAGTGGCAGCGTCGCTGCTCGATGAATTAGCATTATTTCTTGCGTTCGCATGTGTATTCACACGAGCTCTCGGTATTCGGCCCGCACCGCGGCCTCGTCCTCCGCGTCCTCTTCTTGCTCTCTCCATACTGAAGTAGGAAAGTCACATGATGATTATATTTCCCGCATGAATATCACGTTATGATTATGCCATGAAATGATGAAAATGAGCACACACGCTCTAGCATAGTGATTACATGAATGATTAACTGAGGTGACATGATTATCTGGTGAAATTCTTGAAATGATTATCTTGAACAAGTTAACAAGATTAATGATATGATCATCCAGATCAACAACTGAGTAATGAAATGAATTGAGTGATAAATGAGTTAACATGACCGTCCTCGTCAAAATGAAAATGATGATTGAGGATTGTTAACTAATGAATTATGAATGAATGATTGTTGCCAAAAATTATACCATGGCGTTAGAAATCTTACAGTTCTTGGTCTGATTCGCTCGGCATTTGCACAGGTCACACATGACGCGAAAGTCCAATGATACTAGTCCGATGACGATGATTTCAAATGAGACATGACTCGGAAGGTAGTATTCAAAACCACGCTCCGATACCAACTCTGTAACACCCCAAACTAGGCGGATATTACAGTGCCGTGGACCCCCGACTGGGACCCACCAGGCGAATGAAAATGAATGAATTACACAGGGTAAATGTAGTACCGAACCACATTACAACATCAATTACTCCGATGAGGAGTTTCATACAACACACCCATGATAATACAGAATACATATATATTTTATATGGAGATAAAATATACAACACTGAGTGAAATGAGTATTCAAACGGAATGTCTGCAGCGGAATAAATGAAGAAAACATAAATGACTGAAAAGACTGGGGCCCCCTTCTAGTATCATTGGGACTCCTCTCCGTCAACGTGCTCTCCCCGTGCTTTCGCCTTGCCATGACCTGAAAAACAATATCCCCCAACGGGGTCAGTTACAAAGAACAACAATCCTCAAGAGTTGAATACACATAATCCTGTCGAAACATACGCAATCAAACATGCTATATGAATCAACTAACAGTACGGCTCAAAGGAATGGCGCCACACTACGTCCTGTAACACCCCAAACTAGGCGGATATTACAGTGCCGTGGACCCCCGACTGGGACCCACCAGGCGAATGAAAACTGATGAATTAAATAATATAATTGTAGCACCGAACCACATTATATTACCAAACACTCCGATGAGGAGCTTAAATACAATACACCAGGACAATACAAAATACTAGTATATTTTATATGAAGATAAAATACACCACCCTGAATAAATAAACGTCTGAAACGGAATTTGCAGCGGAAATACAACTGAAGGGAAATAAGCATGACTGAAATGACTGAAATGATTGAAATAAACGGAATGACTGGGCCCCCCTACTAGTATCATTGGGACTCCTCGCCGTCAACATGCTCTTCCCGTGCCTTTGCCTTGCCATGACCTGAAAACAAAATCCCAACGGCCGCCATACGTAACAACAATCCTCAAGGGTTGAAAATACACAATCATGATATATCTGGAGTTATGAAATATCCTTAGTTATGAGTTACGCTGAAGAGGAGTATCATAGTACGCCCGTAGTGTTCTGTGCAAGTGTACAAGACGGATGACCGGACACACCCGTCCTTGTACCTAATTAGTCTCACGGAGTTAATCTACTGTGTGCATACCCAATGTATCACTCCCAATACATGGCCATCACGTACCCGACTAAAAATTCCACACATCCGCACCCGGCCACGCAATATGAACCCAGAAGGTCATATGAACGAGGATGACCATAATGAATATCAATGAATAATAATAATCTGACAAAGTCAAGAATGACTCACCTAGATGAAAGTGATAATGAAGTGATTGATAGTTTCAATGAAATGATTGGAACCGCCGTTCCTCGTTAATGAAGTGATTATTCGACAATTACAAGTCTCAGTATGATTAATACAATGATGAATGAGTTATGATTATGAATGATCAACAACAAAAGGAATGAATATCCTTTTAACCGAGTAAGAATCAACTTACTCAATACCGATGACAATGTCCTTCCACAAACAACGTCCTAATCGAGATACCGGTCGCTCGAACAACCTTGAATAACAATAATTACCAACAACCGGTCAATACACGTATCAAGCAACGAAACACGACTAACCCAAAAGTCGATACAACGATAATCAAACTCATAGGGGCATTCTAACGAATACGTAACAAACCACACAACTTCGAAAATATTCAATCCCGAATATATCGAAACCAACAACAAAATGAGTATTTCGGACCATCGAAACACTTCAATGATATCAATAATCCCATAGGAATCCACAATTCGAGTTAACGACAATATCTAATCGAAAACCCCCAAAAACATCAAAGTCAACCCCAAGGTGTTCTTGAATCAAACCTCAAAATTGCTATTAAATCCGTAGGAATATATTTATCCAAGGTAGATAATACATATCTAACATATTCCAACAATAATCCAAGCTTACACGAAGAAATCGGGAAGAAAAACCCAAAAATCCGAAATTCTAGATCCAAGAAGAATTATTACCTTGATTTGATGTGATGAGGATGATGAAATGATGATTAATCCAAAAGATAAGATTGAAGATGATGATTGATGTTTACACCTCGAAGAACACTCTCCAAATCGCCCGGAATCGCCCGAAACCGCCGAAGAAACGAAGAGAAATGATAAATGACAAAGTAAGGGCTGAACTGTCCTATTTATAGCAATCCCAGTTTAGCGCGCGCTATCCCCAGTTCTTAGCGTGCGCTAACGGGTGTTTTGGGTAGTCCAGTACCCACTGTCCGAACACGGTAGCGTGCGCTACGTACCTTTTGTAGCGTGCGCTACAACCATGCCAATAGCGTGCGTTAACACCCAAGGTTAGCGTGCACTAACGAATTATCTGATGCCCAGTACTGGAGTCCAGAAACCGTCTGTCCTCTGATCTGATCTCGGTAGCGTGCGCTACAACCAATATTTAGCGTGCGCTACAATATCGATTGCGTACGCTAAAAACAACTCATAGCGTGCGCTATGAATTAATCCAATGCGATCCGGAGCCACTGGGCTCAACCTGATTCGACCTTAGCGCGCGCTATACCGACTGCATAGCGTGCGCTACTCCGGCCTACTAGCGCGCGCTACTTACCATTCGTAGCGTGCGCTACATATAACTCACCTGCAGTCCAGTGCCTTCTGGACTGCAGCCAGGACAACATTAGCGTGCGCTAATGCTGAGTGGTAGCGTGCGCTACGTGTACTCAATTAGCGCGCGCTAAAGAGAGTACGTAGCGTGCGCTACTCCTCACACACATCCCACCATGAAAAATGACAATGATGATACGCTCGGCCCGACTATCCAACCGGGTTGAATGAGGAAATAACACTGATACGCGATACTAATAAACTCCGAACGGTGAATACAATGAATGAAAAATGAATGATGAATGATCATTAGTGAGTGAAAAATACTGAGTGACAATTACAGAATGATATTACTGAATGATAATGACTGAATTACAACCGGGTATTACATACACCCCCCCTTAAAAGAGTTTCGTCCCCGAAACTAAGGGTCAAACAAACTCGGGATGATACTCCCGCATACTCTCCTCGGTTTCCCAAGTAGCCTCTTCGACTCCGTGTCTAGACCACTGAATCTTGACCAAAGTAATCGTCTTGTTCCTCAATTGTTTGATTCGCCGCTCTAAAACTCGTACAGGACGCTCCTCGTATGAATGATCATCTGCGATCTCGATTTCGTCGAACTGAAGTATGTGACTCGGGTCGGCAACATACTTCCGCAACTGTGAGACATGAAACACATTATGAATTCGGCTCAACGCCGGAGGTAAAGCCAGTCGATAAGCTAACCCGCCTACTCGATCCAAAATCTCAAACGGTCCAATGAATCTCGGGCTCAACTTCCCCCTCTTCCCGAAACGGAAGATACCACGACTCGGGGATACCTTTGTAATACCCGAGATTTCTGATATGTATTTGGAACTTGTGATATTGTAATTGTTACACTTTAATCTGAGTATTATTCTTCGTATCTCATAGTCCGGTGTTGTTGAGCGTATGATTTCATGAATGTGATTTATAAATTGTGATTCTGCACATGTAGCGCACGCTATCGTCTATAAGTAACGTACACTAACATGGATCCATAGCGCACGCTACAAAGGAACATTAGTGCACGCTATACGTGGTCAATATGATTGAGACGTGTGGTAGGTGAGATCAGGCCGGGGATCTTGGTCGGATTGTGTCGGGATGAACCTGGACGGCTTTCGGGAAAAGCCAAGTCGACGCCTTAGCGCACGCTACTGACATGAGAATAGCGCACGCTAAGTGCTGAGTACAGTGAAGTCAGTAAGACGTTAGCGCACGCTACGAGTATGGACTAGCGCGCGCTAATAACCATTTTCTATAAATAGGACAACATCCTTTTTCATATTTTCAGTCTTTTCTCTCCCCCATCCGAATCCTTATACTTAGAGTATTACTCTCTACATCCTAAACACTTCATATCAGCATCCTAGCTCGTGTGGAAGATTGTAGATCATTGAGGATTGGTGTTCAAGCCTTCGACGTTGGATTGCTTCGATTTCCTCCTTGTTCTTCACTACTTTGAGGTAGGTGATTCTTCACCAATATTAGTAGTGTTCTAAAGGACGTTTGATCATGTTTATCTAGTCAGTTAGATTCGTTAATAGTCGATCATCATGCGTTAGAAGGATATTTTTGACGTTTCGGCACTTATTCATCGTATAATCCTTTGAACCTTTTTAGTGTTGGACTCCTAAACGTATTCGTGTATCTTCAAAATTGTTTATGACCAGTATGGGGAGAGCATCAAGTTTTTATGTTTTGACATGATAGAATCATATGTTTGGGACATGAAATGGATTGGACTTAGGATGTTTCTTGAAGATCAAAGATGAATTATGGTGTTGTGATCATTATACGTACCCTTGTATCTTGTAGTCGTTTAATCCGTAGAGATCTTTCACAAACCGTATGAGCATGATATACACTGAGATGGCTTGTATTAACACTGAGGATTTCATAGTTTTCATCACCTTTAGCTCAAGTTTTACCCAGTAGTGACTGCCATGCACGATTAGCGCACGCTAAGATGTATATATTAACGTGCGCTATCGGGAACGAGTAACGTGCGCTACGTTGGATACGTAACGTACGTTATATCATCAGGCAGGCGATGGTCGCTCGAGAAGGTCACGACATAGCCTAGCGCACGCTAAACCTGGTCATTTGCGTACGTTAACGGGCAGGCTTAGCGCACGTTACGTATAGTACGTACCGCGCGCTAAGTAGTTCAGGCAGAATGCATTTTTTGAGCTTGCGGTCGTAAACCGGATTATTAGACGTTCGTACGACTTGAGAGGAATTCTTTATTATTTCTTAGGTCCGAGCCTTGCATAGGGGACGATCGAGGGGCGGTGGCATACGGACGCGTGTCATTTGTTGGAGTATTCCCATTATTGCCATTTTCGAGGCAAGTATCATATGTCGAGTTCGATTTATATTGAAACTTTGATCATGCTTATGGTTTTGTTCATGTTGTCGAATATGAGTTGTGTTTCTGTAATTTCTCATGGTATTCGTTGTTAATTGTTCGTATTGATGAACATATTGAAATGCATATATGTGTGCATAATTGATTGATTTATGGTATAAATGATCCGAGGGGATCATGAGGATCTATGCTGAGGGCGCTGGATCGAATGTCCACCATGCGTTGGTCCGACGGGATCATCATGGGGATCTATGCTGAGGGCGCTGGATCGTTGGACGGGTTTTCCACCATGCGTTGGTCCGACGGGATCATCATGGGGATCTATACCAAGGACGCTGGATCGCTGGATTACCCTGTATTGTGTTGATGGAATCGTGAGGATTCGCGTCGTTGGATTCCGATGACGGAAGTCCGTTTTGCATGTTTTATGATGCACTGATGATTTATGTATTATGATACTTGTACTAGCATTGTTTTGCTAACCCCTTCGAGGGTGGACATTGTTTTGATGTTCAGGTAGCCGAGGAGCGGGGAGGCAACCACAGTACCGACATGATGATGAAATGGCTCAGTGATGTGGTTGATATTTATCGTTATTGTGATTTGTCTTCTTGGTTCATTTAGTACTCGAGTACGTCTGTTTTAATAAGGTCATTTCGATATGGTTGTATAAGTTAACTCATTTGATCGGTTGAATCAAATCTGTGTTTTGGACTTCAGTTGTACGATTGGATTATATTTACATTTCTTTTAAATTAGCCTTGTAAATCCTTACTTAAAGGGTTTACGGCGCTGTAATTATTCCGAATATCTCGGGGTGTTACAGAATATGATATCGGAGCTAAGATTCATGGATATCTTGGCAGTCGGGTTAGTTGGGTCTGTTTACGTTATTTGATTATTGGGTCATTTGTAACATCACTGCTGAGCCGGCATCGTCGTGTGGACCGTGGTTGTAAGTTTCCTAATCTCAAATACTACCGTTTTATTTTATTCATGTTTTGTGAACATTGATGGATGTACTTTTAGAAAGATTGCCCTGGATATTGAGTATTTATGTTTACAGTATGTTGAGAGGAGGTCGTGGACGCGGACGCGGTCGTGGACGCGGACGTGGAAATGCGAGACAAGAAGAGTCGGTGTCTACCCCAGAAATAACCGCTAGTCGAACGGATTCCCATTCCGGGGGACAACAGGGATCGGCAAATAATAATGCAGATCCTAACGTGCCGGGAGTGCTTCACAGTGGTTGCTCGATAAACCAGCTTGCTCAAGTCGTGGATCGCATGCGACGGCGATGGGACAAAGAAAGATAACGTGGATAATCGGGGAGATAAATGGCTTACCGAGGTGATCAAATTGCATCCTCCGAAATTTGATGGCTCGGCTGAGACGCTTTCTTGGGATCACTGGCTGAAGGAATTAGAGAAGATTTTTGCGGGGATTAACTGTCCCAACGATAGAAAGGTTCCGGTCGCCTAGTATCTTTTGACAGGGGAGGCTTTCGACTGGTGGGAGGCCATTCGACTGGAGGAGCATAATGTTGACTGGACGGAATTCAAATTAATGATGGAAGCGCAGTATTGTCCTCGCCCAGTTAGAGAGGCCCGAGTTCGGGAGTTTTTCTCACCACAAAATTTAGAAGCATCTGTGACGGACGTGATTAAGACTTTTAATCACCAGCTGACTTATGTGCACCAATTGGTCAGGACCGAGGCGGAGAGGATTTTCCATTTTGACATGCGAATGAAGCCGGAAATTCAGCAATATATGTCCGGATTTGAATGTACCACTTTGCGGCAGTATCAGGACAAGGCGCTGGCCTATGATATGAAAGAGGCGGCAGTAGAGAAATCGACGGAAGCAAAGAAGCAAAGAGTGGCCGGCAACTTCACGGATAATAAGAGTAGTGGGCCTCGCAGGGGCCAGTCCTCTTTTCATTCATCCAGGAGGCCTCCGCATCCTTCTCGAGGAGGAAAGAAGTTCCGGGCAGCACCAACCATTTCAGACGCAGGGAAGAAATGTTATAACTGTGGCAAAGCGGGACATATTCGACGTGACTGTTTCGCGCCTGCCGTGACTTGTTTCGAGTGTGGACAGAAAGGACATCACGCAACATTTTGTGGGAATGCGACTAGATCTTTTGGCACTCGCACTCCTGCACTGGTTCCGAAGGACACTAGTGTAAACCAGACGCAGCAGAGCGGTTTCCCGCAGCAGAATGTTGGGAAGAGAGAGACATCCAGCGCTGGGTCCGTTCCTCCGCGTATTTACGAGATGAAGAAGGATGATCAAAACACAGCTGTTGCATCAGGTACGATTCAGATCCTTTTGCAACCAGTTAGTGTCTTGTTCGATTCGGGTGCCACGCATTCTTTTATATCTTTGAACTGTATTAATCGTTTGAAAATCTCGTGCTTGTATAATTGTGAACCTTATGTTGTGGGATTACCGAGCGGAGAGAAAATTGTGGGAACCCTAGAAGCTAGAGATTTTCCAGTGTCTATAGGAGGGAGAGATTGGCTATCGAATCTTATTGTAGTTGACATCTACGGTGATGATTTAATTCTCGGAGACGATTGGCTCAACCGTTATGGAGCTATTCTAAATTACCGAAAGAGAGTTATTTCTATCATTGCTGATGACGGATCTGAACACCTATTCCGAGGATGGAGACCGGGAAGCTCGGGAAAATTGATCAAAGCAATGAAAGCCGTGAAATTACTGAAGCAGGGATGTCATGGACTTTGGTGTTATGCCATGAGGAAAGAGGAAGGAATAAAGCTCTCATCGATTCCAGTTGCGAATGAATTCTCCGACGTATTTCCTGAAGAACTACCTAGGTTACCTCCACAGAGAGAGGTGGAATTCACTATCGAATTAGAGCCTGGAGCCGCTCCTATTTCCAGAGCACCATACCGCATGGCGCCAACCGAGATGTATGAACTCAAGAAGCAACTGGAGGAATTGTCACAGAAGGGTTATATTCAACCTAGCGTTTCTCCTTGGGGAGCGCCCGTTCTCTTTGTCCGGAAGAAAGACGGATCCCTCCGACTGTGTATTGATTACAGGGAGCTCAACAAAATGACAATCAAGAATAAGTATCCTATACCTCGGATCGATGACTTGTTTGATCAACTGCAAGGGGCAAGGGTATTCTCGAAGATTGACTTGCGATCAGGATACCATCAGTTGAGAATTAAGGAATCGGATGTACCGAAGTCTGCTTTCAGGTCCCGGTACGGGCATTATGAATTTGTAGTGATGCCCTTTGGGCTTACCAATGCTCATGCGGTATTCATGCAATTGATGAATCGGGTATTCTTAGAATACTTGGATAAATTTGTGGTCGTCTTCATTGATGACATCTTGATATATTCGAAGGACGCAGAGGAGCATGCCGAACATTTGCGTGTGGTTTTGAGCACCTTGAGGAAGGAACAATTGTATGCAAAGCTTTCCAAATGCGAGTTCTGGCTTAGGGAAGTAACTTTCCTTGGGCATGTGATATCAGCTGACGGAGTTTAGATGGACCCGAAGAAATTTGAAGCAATCTTGGAATGGGAGGTTCCTAGTAACGTGAAAGAAGTCCGGAGTTTCCTAGGACTTGCTGGATATTATCGCCGCTTTGTAGAGGGATTTTCCAAAATTGCTCGTCCACTCACTCAGCTGTTGCAGAAAACTCAAAAGTTTACGTTGGATGAGAAATGCCAGACTGGTTTTGATGAACTTAAGAGGAGACTGACGACGGCACCTATATTAGCGTTACCAGATGGGACTGATGGATTCATGGTATATAACGACGCTTCAAATCAGGGTCTGGGATGTAATACCCGGTTGTAATTCAGTCACTATCATTCAGTAATTTCATTCGGTGATTGTCACTCAGTGGATTTTCACTCATTTATAATCATTCATCAATCATATTCATTCACCGTGTTCACCATTCGGAAAAACTTCGAGTTGTGTATCGTTATTGTTCATTGTTTCAACTTTCCTCATATGAGTTCGACTTTGTTAGATCACCATTAATTTTTGGTAACTCCAAAAATTCTAAATCTTTTCAATATTATAGAGCATCGAGTTAGCTTTCCAATGGTTCAAACGGTGAGTCAATCGAGTCCTGACGAGAGAGTTATGGTCGCTTTTAGCTCAACCGCCACTTTTCGCTTGTTGGCCGATCATCGCCGAACGAACTCGCCGTGTCGCCCGACACGGCCCGTGCTGCATTCGTCCGGATAATGCCGCAGTTGTTCTGCCTCAGACCCGACCGTGTCGCTCGCACGGCCGAAGTCGCACTCTTCCGGATAGGCCGTAACTGTCGCCAGAGGCCCGACCGTGTGCCAGACACGGCCGAGTCAATGCCGAGCGCCGCGACGGGTCATCGGTAGGCCCTTCGCGCGCGACCGTGTCATGCAGACACGGCCGAGTCCCCTGCCGGCCGATGCGGCCGCGACCGTGTCGCGGGCACGGCCGAGTCCGGGCCGCCGAGTCAACCCATATAAATTCATTTTTGAGCATTTTGAGCTCATTTCTCCCATTTTTTCCATCTTCTTCACCGCAACCGAGAGAGAATAACTTGAGGGAGAGATTTCTTCATCAATTATCATTTGAGTGTGTATTTTTCATCACCTTCAATCATTTGGGAAGCTTGGATAGTCGCTTTTACACGCTTTCCTGGATCGAATTGGTCGATCTTCAAGAGGTAATTCCTTCAACACTTTGACTTCGATTTTGTGTTGAGATATGATGTTTGACGTTATAATCATGTTATATGAAGGGATATGTATATGATTATGAGTTTGTATAAGGATTCATTGGATTATAGAGGGATTATTCAAGAACACCTTGAATATCGAGTTGGAATTGGGGATTTTCGACTAACTGTTGATAAAATCACAATTTTGGATATTCAAACCGTATAATTGAGCGTATAGGAGATGTTTTTTTGGTTTCAAACACTTCTTGGGAATTTAGATATTGTTATATTGAGGTTTGATTGTAAACAAACGGAGTTCGACGCAACGTGTTTGTTTTAATGCCTCAATGGACTTAGTTTTATCGTATCGACGTTTGGAATTCGTTATATTCGTGTTTAATTCGTGTATTGATCGGATTGTTGGTAATTGTATTGAATTAAGGTTGTTCGAGCGACCGATATCTCAATTAGGACGTTGTTCGTGGAAGGATAATTATCATCGGTATTGTGTAAGTTAATTCTTACTCGGTTAAAAGGATACTCATTCCTTTTGTTGTTGATTGCTCATAATCATAATTCATTCATCATACTATTATTCATTTTGAGACTTGTAATTGTCGAATAATCATTTCATTCACGAGGAACGTCGGTTCCAAATCATTTCACTGGGTTATCAATCACGTCACTATTACTTTCATATCGGTGAGTCATCTTGGCCTAGTCTAATTGTTATTCATTGATATTCATCATGGTCATTCTCGTTCATGTGACCTTCCGGGTTCATATTGCGTGGCCGGGTGTGGCCGTGGTGGAATTTTTAGTCGGGCACACGATGGTCATGTATCGGGTTCACCGATACATCGGACCGCACACGGTAACGCTTACCTCCGTGAGACTAATTAGGTACAAGGACGGGTGTGTCCGGTCATTCGCCTTGTACACTTGCACGTAACATTACGGCATACTATGATACTCCTCTTCAAATAAATTCATAATTAAGAATATTTCATAACTTCGTTAATTCATGATTGTGTAATTTCAACTCTTGAGGATTGTTGTTCTTTGTAATCGACCCGCTTGGGGATTTTGTTTTTCAGGTCATGGCAAGGCAAACGCACGGGAATAGCATGTTGATGTCGAGGAGTCCTAGTGATACTAGTAGGGGCCCCCAAATCCTTTCAGTCATTCCTATTGTTGTCATTTATTTTCCGCTGCAGATTTTCATTTGAATACTCCGTTTCATTCAGTGTTGTGTATTTTATCTTCATATAAAATACACTAGTATTCGGTATTGTCCTGGTGTGTTGTAACTAAACTCCTCATCGGAGTAATTATCGTTGTAATGTAGTTCGGTACTACATTTATCTTGTGTAATTCATTCATTTTCATTTGCCTGGTGGGTCCCAGTTGGGGATCTACGGCACTGTAATATCCGCCTAGTTTGGGGTGTTACAGAGTTGGTATCGGAGCGTGGTTTTGAATACTACCCTCCAAGTCATGTCTTATTTGAAATCATCGTCATCAGACTAGTATCATTGGACTTTCGCGTCACGTGTGACCTGTGCAAATGCCGAGCCAATCAGACCGGAAGAACTGTAAGGTTTCTAACGCCATGGTATAATTTCTGGCAATAGTCATTCATTCATCATTCATCAATTAACAATCCTCAAACATCATCATTCATTGTGATTAGGACGATCATGTTAACTCATTAATCACTTAATTCATTTCATTACGCAGTTAATAATCAGGACGATCACGTTAACTCATTAATTACTCAATTCGTTTCATTACTCGCTTGTCAACTGAAGATCATATTATCAATCTTGTTAAGTTATTCAAGATAGTCATTTTAAGAATTTCACGATAATCATGTAACTTCAAGAAATCATTCATATAATCACTAAGTTAGAGCATGTATACTCATTTTCATCATCTCATGACATAATCATAACGTGTTAATCATGCGGGAAATATAATCATTATGCGACCTTTCTACTTCAGTATGGAGAGAACTGTCAGGAGATGCACGGGGAGAGGCCGCGGTGCGAACCGAAACCCGAGAAATAATCACTGGCCGCCGAGAAATCGTGCCTGTGACTCGCTCGATCAAGATGTTCGGGTTGATCCACTCACTTTTATGTGCCATGATGACCCATGTGCGCTTGCTCAATCATCATTGCGCCACTGACCGGATTAATCGAGAGAACCCTCCCGTATGAGCCACCGCTAAGGAAAGTGCTGAACAACAACCTTCATTTGTCGGCAAGAAATCAACGAAGCATAATCAATCAAGGCGGTCACCAACCTTCAAGAAGCTTCGTGAGTCCTATCATTTCGAGCGACCTCCTACGGTGCATAGTCGCGGATCTCGCCTCGAGCGGCCGGTCAAATGCCACTGCTTCAACTGTGAAGAACAGGGTCATTTCAAGACAAAATGTCCGCGGACTGCCACGTGCCATAATCAGGAATTGCCGGGCATAGGGCCCGCTTTTGCCGGCGGGACTCCAAGTCGGCCCGCGGCATCTCAGCCCAAGCAACCATTGCTTTGAATCGATCGCTTTGTCATCGCTGCTTAAGATAATGGAAGCAAATAGAGTTGGAGCTCGTATTTATCGACGGAGCGTCCGGTCGGGACCGCAAGTCCTGCATTCATATGATGAGGAGGATCGACGATCCGGTGGCCCGAATGATTTCAGGTATACTCGTAATTTTATTTCAACTTGTGTGTACCTTTTGATTCTGGTACACCGCATTCTTTAATTTTCGAATCATGCTTGAATAGACTTATTTCGGGATAGTCCTATTGCTTGTGGACCTCATACCATCGGCCTACCCGACGATGGAAGAATTTTCGGAATCATACCGAATTAAGCTTAATGACCGCGATTGGTTGATAGATCTAATCGTGGTGAACCTATCTTAGGACGATGTAATTTTCGGTATTAGTTGGTTTAACCGCCTTGATACTATCCTCGCGATTGTTAGCGTTTGGTCGCTATCTTTCCGTCGTTTGTTGTCGAATGTATGCTTCAGGGAAGTAATCCCCGTTGTTCCAATAGAACTTCTATTATGGCGGAAGCAGAGAAATTCCGCAATCGAACTATTCAATCATTCATTGTATCATTTCCACCGATTGGCCTTTCTAAGACAATCGAGTCATTCAAACATTCATTGTATCATTTTCATCGATTGGCCTTTCTAGGGCAATCGAGTTATTCAATCATTCCTAGTATCATTTTCATCGATTGACCTTTCTAGGGCAATCGAGTTATTCAATCATTCATTTCATCATTTCCATCGATCGCCTTTCTAAAGCAATCGAGTTGTTCAATCATTATTGGTATCTCTTTTTATCGATTGACCATTCTAAGACAATCGAAATGTTCAATCATTCGTGGTATCATTGTCATCGATTGACGATGTATTTCCGCATTTGTTATCCGGTTGCCTTCACATAGAGTAAGGGAATTGGGAGTGAGTTGAGCCGACGCCCCTTTATCGAAGGCACCGTATCGGATGGCCCCGACTGTAATGCAGGAGTTGAAGATTCAACTTGAGGAATAGTTCGAGGAAGGTCATCTTCGACCGATTGCGTCCCCGTGAGGAGCACCACAGGTGATCTGTCAAGGAGAAGGATGGCTCGCCTCGTGTGTGTATTAATTACCGTGAGTCAACAGGTGATGATCAAGAGTAGTATCCTTTACCTCGTATTGATGATCTTTTAGATCAACTTCAGGAGCTTTATTTTCCAGATCGACTTAAGATCTGGATATCACCAGCTATGGATTCGAGAGTCGGATATCGCGAGGACAGCTGCTTCATACACGCTATGGTCATTATGAGTTCGTAGTTATGCCGTTCGGGCTAACTATTACACCTGTGGTATTCATGGGGTTAATGAATCGGGTTTTCATCGACTTTTTGGATCAGTTTGTTGTTGTCTTCATCGACGACATTTTGATTTATTCTCGTAGCCGAGAGGAACACGAGGTTCATCTTCATCAGGTTCTCGACGTGTTGAGACGAGAACAACTATATGGAAAGTTTTCCAAATGTGAGTTCTGGAGGTCCGAAGTGACTTTCTCGGGCATGTAATTTCATCTGACAGAGTTCGTGTCGACCCTCAGGAGACGGAGACTATCCGAGATTAGCAACCTCCGAAAGATATTAATTAAATCCGATGGTTCTCGGATTAGTGGTTAATTATCCAACCCACGACTGGAACTAGAAGCCGTGGTGTTCGCTGAAAATTTGGCGTCGTTACCTTTATGGCGTCACCTTTCAGTTATTCACCAATCACAAGAGTTGAAGGATATATTTACTCACAAGGAGTTAAATATGCGACAGAGGCGGTGGTTGGAACTAATCAAAGATTTTGATATCGAGATCCTTTACCACCGGACAAGGCGAACGTTGTCGCCGACGCTTTGAGTCGTAAGTCCGTTCAAGAGCAAATGCTTGCTCGTTTAACGATCGAAGGAGCTTCAGCAGAATTCCTTAGACCCGAGATCGAAGTCCGGCTTCAGCCAATTCGGGGACAGCTTTGTATGTTAGAGATTTCATCGTCACTTGAGGAGGTAATCAGAGAGAATCAGAGTTCATACCCTTCATTGTTGCGCATACGTGAAGATGTGGCTCAGGGGAAAGCCCCTGGATTCGTGATCCACGAGGGTGGACTTTTGAGATTTAAGAATCGGATGTGTGTACCGCGAATGATGAGTTGAAAACTCGATTTTGAGAGAAGCTCATGCTACCCCTTATTCTGTTCATCCGGGTCCAAGCAAGATGTACAAGGACTTGAAACAAAATTACCGGTGGAGTAATATGAAGCGAGAAGTCGCGGAATTTGTTTCGAGATGCTTAACTTGCCAACAAGTCAAGATTGAACATCGCCGATCAAGGTGGTATGTCAAACCTCTCCCTATTCCAGAGTGGAAGTGGGAAGACATTTCCATGGATTTCATTACGAGTTTGCCGACGAGTCGCCGTGGCATGAATACGATCTGGGGATTGTGGACCGCTTAACTAAATCAGCTCATTTCCTTGAGATCAAGGATACGTGGGGTCCCGAGAGATCGCCCAGCTTATTCATCAAGGAGATAGTAAGACCGCACGGTACTCCTAAGAGTATCGCTTCCGATCGTGACGGCCAATTTGTGTCTCATTTTTGGAAATCGGTTCATCGTGCTATGGGAACTCGCCTTAATCTCAAGATCGCTTTTCATCCTCAAATCAGACGGACAATCGAGAGGACTATTCAGACATTAGAAGACATGTTGAGAGCTTGCGTCCTCGATTGGAAGGACGATTGGGAAGCCCAACTACCGTTGATCGAGTTCACGTATAATAATAGTTGGCATGCTTCCATTAAGATGGCACCTTACGAGGCCTTGTACGGTTGCCTTTGTCGATCTCCTTTGTGTTAGGATGACTTGTCGAGAATCAATCGACCGAGCCCGATATACTTATAGCCGTCCGGGAGAAGGTAGCTATGATCAAGAGTCGTATGTTGACATTTCGAGTCGGCGTAAATCGTATGCGACAATCGTCGCCGACCACTAGAGTTCGAGACGGTGACCATGTTTTGGTCAAGGTATCCCCGAGTCGAAGTATTTTTTCGCTTCAAAACGGGGGAAGTTGAGCCCAAGATTCATTGGACCGCTTGAAATTTTGGATCGAGTAGGCGAGTTAGCTTATCGATTGGCTTTACCTCCGGCTTTGAGCAGATTCATAATGTGTTTCACGCCTCTCGATTGCGAAGTATGTTGCCGACCCGAGTCACATACTTCGGCCCGACGAAATCGAGATCGCGGATGATCATTCGTACGAGGAGCGCCTGCATAAGTGTTAGAGCGGCGAATCAAACAGCTTGAAGAATAAGTCGATTCCTTTGGTCAAGATTCAGTGGTCTAGACACGGAGTCGAAGAGGCTACTTGGGAAACCGAGGATAGTATGCGGGAGAGTTATCCCGAGTTGTTTGACCCTTAGTTTCGGGACGAAACTCTTTTTAAGGGGGTGTATGTAATACCTTTGTAATTCATCACTATCATTCAAGAATTTCATTCGGTGATTGTCACTCAGTGGATTTTCACTCATTTATAATCATTCATCAATCATATTCATTCACCGTGTTCACCGTTCGAAAAAACTTCGAGTTGTGTATCGTTATTGTTCATTGTTTCAACTTTCCTCATATGAGTTCGACTTTGTTAGATCACCATTAATTTTTGGTAACTCCAAAAATTCTAAATCTTTGCAATATTATAGAGCATCGAGTTAGCTTTCCAATGGTTCAAACGGTGAGTCAATCGGAGTCCGGACGAGAGTTATGGTCATTTTAGCTCAACCGCTCACTTTTCGGCTTGTTGCCGATCATCGCCGAACGAACTTCGGCCATGTCGTCCGACACGGCCTGCGGCTGCATTTCCCGGATAATGCCGCAGTTGTTCGCCTCAGACCCGACCGTGTCGCTCAGCACGGCCGAGTCGCACCTTCCGGATAGGCCAAAACCGTCGCCAGAGGCCCGACCGTGTGCCGTGACACGGCCGAGTCAATGCCGAGCGCCGCGGACGGTCATCGTTGTAGAGGCCCCTTCGCGCCACGACCGTGTCATGCGGGACACGGTCGAGTCCCTCGCCGCCGAGATGCCGCGCGACCGTGTCGCGGGCACGGCCGAGTCCGGGCCGCCGAGTCAACCCATATAAATTCATTTTTTGAGCATTTTGAGCTCATTTCTCCCATTTTTTTCCATCTTCTTCACCTGCAACCGAGAGAGAATAACTTGAGGGAGAGATTTCTTCATCAATTATCATTTGAGTGTGTATTTTTAATCACCTTCAATCATTTGGGAAGCTTGGATAGTCGTTTTTACACGTTTTCATCGGATCGAATTGGTTGGATCTTCAAGAGGTAATTCCTTCAACACTTTGGACTTCGATTTTGTGTTGAGATATGATGTTTTGGACGTTATAATCATGTTATATGAAGGGATATGTATATGATTATGAGTTTGTATAAGGATTCATTGGATTATTGAGGGATTATTCAAGAACACCTTGAATATCGAGTTGGAATTGGGGATTTTCGACTAATTGTTGTTATAATCACATTTTTGGATATTCATAACGGATTATTGATCGTATTGGAGATGTTTTGTTGGTTTGAAACACTTCTTGGGAATTTTGATATTGGTATATTGAGGTTTGATTGTAAACAATCGGAGTTTGGACGCAACGTGTTTGTTTTAATGCCTCAATGGACTTAGTTTTATCGTATCGACGTTTGGAATTCGTTATATTCGTGTTTAATTCGTTTATTGATCGGATTGTTGGTAATTGTATTGAATTAAGGTTGTTCGAGCGACCGATATCTCAATTAGGACGTTGTTCGTGGAAGGATAATTGTCATCGGTATTGTGTAAGTTAATTCTTACTCGGTTAAAAGGATACTCATTCCTTTTGTTGTTGATTGCTCATAATCATAATTCATTCATCATAATATTATTCATTTTGAGACTTGTAATTGTCGAATAATCATTTCATTCACGAGGAACGTCGGTTCCAAATCATTTCACTGGGTTATCAATCACGTCACTATTACTTTCATATCGGTGAGTCATCTTGGCCTAGTCTAATTGTTATTCATTGATATTCATCATGGTCATTCTCGTTCATGTGACCTTCCGGGTTCATATTGCGTGGCCGGGTGTGGTCGTGGTGGAATTTTTAGTCGGGCACACGATGGTCATGTATTGGGTTCACCGATACATCGGACCGCACACGGTAACGCTTACCTCCGTGAGACTAATTAGGTACAAGGACGGTGTGTCCGGTCATTCGTCTTGTACACTTGCACGTAACATTACGGCGCATTTTATGATATCGCTTCTTCAAATAAATTCATAATTAAGAATATTTCATAACTTCGCTTAATTCATGATTGTGTAATTTCAACTCTTGAGGATTGTTGTTCTTTGTAATCGACCCCGCTTTGGGGATTTTGTTTTTCGTGTCATGGCAAGGCAAACGCACGGAATAGCATGTTGATGTCGAGGAGTCCTAGTGATACTAGTAGGGGCCCCAAATCCTTTCATCATTCCTATTGTTGTCATTTATTTTCCGCATGATTTTCATTTGAATACTCCGTTTCATTCAGTGTTGTGTATTTTATCTTCATATAAAATACACTAGTATTCGGTATTGTCCTGGTGTGTTGTAACTAAACTCCTCATCGGAGTAATTATCGTTGTAATGTAGTTCGGTACTACATTTATCTTGTGTAATTCATTCATTTTCATTTGCCTGGTGGGTCCCAGTTGGGGATCTACGGCACTGTAATATCCGCCTAGTTTGGGGTGTTACATGGGACGTGTGTTGATGCAAAAGGATAAGGTGATTGCCTATGCTTCTCGGCAATTGAAACCGTATGAGGTTAATTACCCGACTCATGATCTGGAGCTAGCAGCTGTGGTCTTTGCCTTGAAAATTTGGCGACATTATTTGTACGGTACTCGTTACCAGATCTTTACAGATCATAAGAGCCTCAAGTACATTTTCAGTCAGAAAGAATTAAACATGAGGCAGAGAAGGTGGCTGGAATTGATCAAGGATTACGACTTGGAGATTCTCTATCATCCGGGGAAAGCAAATGTAGTAGCCGATGCATTGAGCCGTAAACCTGTTTCTCTTCGAGTGTTGGAAGCACTTACGTCCCAAACCAGCATTCAACGGGAACTGATCCGCGAAGGGATTGAAGTATGGGCACCAGGAATCCAAGGGCAACTATATGTGATGGAACTGACTTCATCACTAGTCGAGGAGATCAAATCTAAGCAGTTGAACGATTCTCTGATCCTTCGGTTATGTGACGAAGTAAAGAAAGGAAAGGCCCCAGGATTCGTGATACAAGATGATGGAGTTCTGAGATTTCAGAGTCGATTTTGCGTTCCCGATGATGATGATTTGAGACGGACAATTCTGAAGGAAGCTCACAGCGCGCCCTATTCTATTCACCCGGGCAGCAGTAAAATGTATAAAGATCTTAAACAAAACTTCTGGTGGGGGAATATGAAGAAGGACGTAGCAGAGTACGTTTCGAAGTGTTTGACACATCACAAGTTAAGATTGAACATCAGCGACCTGCCGGAATGTTAAAGCCGCTTCCGATCCCCGAGTCGAAGTGGGAGGATATCTCGATGGATTTCATCACCAGTATGCCAAGGACTAGAACGGGAATGAACATGATTTGGGTTATAGTTGATCGACTAACCAAGTCGGCTCATTTCCTAGGAATTAGAGATACATGGGGACCCGAGAGATTGGCGCGAGTATTTATTGCGGAGATAGTCAGATTGCATGGGACGCCGAAGACCATTATTTCGGATCGAGATGGTCGCTTCGTGTCGCACTTCTGGAAGGCAATTCACAGGGATTTGGGGACTGAGCTCAACTTTAGCACGGCTTATCATCCCCAAACGGACGGTCAGTCCGAAAGGACTATACAAACAGTAGAAGACATGCTTAGAGCTTGTGCTTTGGATTGGTCAACTGATTGGGAAATTCATTTACCATTGATTGAATTCACCTACAATAATAGTTGGCATGCTTCTATTAAGATGGCACCATTTGAAGCTTTGTACGGGAGAAGATGTCGATCACCCCTGTGCTGGGATGACTCTTCGGACTTGATCGGGACAGAACCGGAATTGATAGTTCAGACTCAAGCGAAGATAGCTTTGATTCGGGAAAGACTGTTGACTGCCCAGAGTCGACAGAAGTCTTATGCAGATGTATGTCGTCGCCCTCTAGAGTTCGAAGCTGGGGACCATGTACTATTGAAGGTGTCCCCTACACGAGGGATTTTCCGTTTTGGGAGGGGAGGTAAGCTAAGTCCGAGATATATCGGGACATTTGAGGTCCTAGAGAAAGTTGGGGATTTAGCATACAGGTTGGCTTTACCACCATCGCTGAGTCACGTTCACAATGTGTTTCACGTATCCCAATTGCGGAAATATGTACCGGACCCCAGTCACGTCATTGATTTCGACGAGATCGAGATAGCTAATGATGGCACCTTCGAAGAGAGACCAATCAAGATACTTGAGAGTCGGATCAAACAATTGAGGAATAAACTAATACACTTGGTTAAAGTACAATGGTCACGACATGGAGCTGAAGAGGCCACTTGGGAAACAGAGGACAGTATGAAGGCTAGATATCCAGAGTTGTTTTCATCTTAAGTTTCGGGACGAAACTTCTTTTTAGGGAGGAAGGATGTAATACCCGAGATTTCTGATATGTATTTGGAACTTGTGATATTGTAATTGTTACACTTTAATCTGAGTATTATTCTTTGTATCTCATAGTCCGGTGTTGTTGAGCGTATGATTTCATGAATGTGATTTATAAATTGTGATTCTGCGCATGTAGCGCACGCTATCGTCTATGTGTAGCATACGCTAACATGGATCCATAGCGCACGCTACAAAGGAACATTAGCGCACGCTATACGTGGTCAATATGATTGAGACGTGTGGTAGGTGAGATCAGGCCGGGGATCTTGGTCGGATTGTGTCGGGATGAACCTGGACGGCTTTCGGGAAAAGCCAAGTCAACGCCTTAGCGCACGCTACTGACATCAGAATAGTGCATGCTAAGTGCTGAGTACAGTGAAGTCAGTAAGACGTTAGCGCACGCTACGAGTATGGACTAGCGCGCGCTAATAACCATTTTCTATAAATAGGACAGCATCCTTTTCGTATTTTCAGTCTTTTCTCTCCCCCATCCGAATCCTTATACTTAAAGTATTACTCTCTACATCCTAAACACTTCATATCAGCATCCTAGCTCATGTGGAAGATTGTAGATCATTGAGGATTGGTGTTCAAGCCTTCGACGTTGGATTGCTTCGATTTCCTCCTTGTTCTTCACTACTTTGAGGTAGGTGATTCTTCACCAATATTAGTAGTGTTCTAAAGGACGTTTGATCATGTTTATCTAGTCAGTTAGATTCGTTAATAGTCGATCATCATGCGTTACAAGGATATTTTTGACGTTTCGGCACTTATTCATCGTATAATCCTTTGAACCTTTTTAGTGTTGGACTCCTAAACGTATTCGTGTATCTTCAAAATTGTTTATGACCAGTATGGGGAGAGCATCAAGTTCTTATGTTTTGACATGATAGAATCATACGTTTGGGACATGAAATGGATTGGACTTAGGATGTTTCTTGAAGATCAAAGATGAATTATGGTGTTGTAATGATTATACGTACCCTTGTATCTTGTAGTCGTTTAATCCGTAGAGATCTTTCACAAACCGTATGAGCATGATATACACTGAGACGGCTTGTATTAACACTGAGGATTTCATGAGTTTTCATCACCTTTAGCTCAAGTTTTACCCAATAGTGACTGCCATGCACGATTAGCGCATGCTAAGATGTATATATTAACGTGCGCTATCGGGAACGAGTAACGTGCGCTACGTTGGATACGTAACGTACATTATATCATCAGGCAGGGGGCCATTGCTCGAAGAAGGTCACAAGATACGGCTAGCGCACGCTAAACCTGGTCATTTGCGTACGTTAACGGGCAGGTTTAGCGCACGTTACGTATAGCACGTAGCGCGCGCTAAGTAGTTCAGGCAGAATGCATTTTTTGAGCTTGCGGTCGTAAACCGGATTATTAGACGTTCGTACGACTTGAGAGGAATTCTTTATTATTTCTTAGGTCCGAGCCTTGCATAGGGGACGATCGAGGGGCGGTGGCATGTTGCGATATTTCTTACACGCAAGTGCACGTTATCGTTTTCAAGTAATAAAGTGATGAGTGAGTATCGTTCCCACGAGGACTGAATCACTAACTACCAATTTTTATGTATTCTAGTTTTATTTGAACAATCGAACTTTGGGTTTGCAATAATTACTAAGAGAATTAATAAAAGATTAAACAGTAAACAACGATAGCTTGAATAAAGAGAATCAAATGATGAATAAGTCTAGGATTCTGAATCCACCTCGGTTTATCCGAATTTACTCTCGATTATCTGAAGTTAATAATTTTCTCAATTTATTGAAGGCGGAGATCGTTACTCTATCCCTAGGTGAATTAATCCGTCAATAGGCAAAAAGCGTAAAATCTCCAAAAGGCCACGTAGTTCCTATGAGTATATCCCTATCTCACAGAATAAAACGGTCCTCACCAATAGTTCCTCACCAATTCTCCTCTCCTGATTCGAATTGAATGATTAAATCAATACAACTATTGGCCAGATAATTGAAAGCATTAAACACGATTGGGAAAACTCAACAAAAAGAGAATAATTTAGATAATCTCAAATAAATTTGTCAAAACGTAGGTTTCATCAAAATCCTAGATTAGGGTTTTAGCCTGACATGCTAATAAATGAAAATACAGAATATATGAATGAAAGCATTAAAATCAAACGCAGATGAAGCTCGGATTCCTCCGTTCTTCGGCTTCCGCCCTCTGCTATTGAAGTCTTCTGCTTCTCTTCTTCTTCTGCCGTCTCCCCTATGATTCCAAGATTATCCCCAAGATCCAAAGATTAAAAGATAATTAATTAGGGTCTTCAACCCTTATTTATAGCTTTGCACAGTCTCCAAATCGCGTCCGTATGAGTAGGTCGAAAACTGGCTTCGAAACGGCCCAAATCCGCGCGGAACATACAAAAACCGCCTAGTGTGCCGCGGCGCACTAAATCTGTGCCGCGGCACATTGCCTTCAGCTGGATGCCTGGGCGTCATTTAATTCTTCTGTGCCACGGCTCACCTGGGCTGTGCCGCGGCACAGAGTACAGTTTACTCTGTGCTTGCTGATCTTCTGCGTGTGCTGCGGCCCTGCTTCCTTGTGCCGCGGCTCACGGCCAAAATTTGCCGTTTTAGCCCGTTTCGCCTCGTTTTAGCTTCCGGACTTCAATTTCCTGACAAACATACAAAATTAAGGCATTAAAAGTTCATTTAAGCAAATTCACTCTCCAAAATAACACAAAATAATGATAAATAAGCGTATAAAAATACGCCTAACAAATACCCCCAAACTTAAGCCTTTGCTTGTCCTCAAGCAAAAAGAATTAATTTCAATAAAAGAATGTCGTGAATAATCGTGCAACTCATAGTGTTCAACCTAATCAATACTATCCTAAAATTCTCTCTGAATAATACGAGTGTCGTAATAGCGACCTGCACTCAGAATACAGATTCTACAAAGCAACCAAGTTCAGTCCTACTTTCTCGTTCATGAAGAAAATCCAGCTCAAAGATTAACAAACATGAATCAAATCGACCGACAATATGAAAGGTTAAAATAAATAAGCTAGTTCGCCCTGTTCCACAGTCTAATGGCAAACTTTTCACGAGTTTCATAAAAATAATCCTCGGACATTATTCCCTTATATATATATGCTCAAGAAATTGATTCGAGTTGACCACTAGGTTAGGATCTCGGGATGTTTCATCGGGATAATCCTAGGGTGGAACTACCATTCTCTTGTATAGGGAAACCGTTTGACGTAAAAGACACTCATGGGGCACATGGATGCTTCTAGTTACTAAGTTCCCTTCTACAGCGGAGAAACAACTCGAATATATAATTCCCGCATGTCCGAATCAAGGTCGCCGTTTTACGCGAGAGTAAACAACGGGTCACGTGAATACCCCCGGTTACTAGGCTCCCTATCATCGGCACATTTGAAATTTCTAAACCACTAGTCTAATCAGGGTCGTCGTTTTACGCGAGAGTAAACAACGGGTCACGTGAATACCCCCGGTTACTAGACTTCCCTTCATAGAACAACATTATCTCGACTTTTGGGAAAAACTGACCGACTCTAAACTCACTCTAAGTGCCAACATGACTAATGTAACTGGACGACTAACTAACCAAAAAAATGAAACCAAACGTATCGACGGTTATTTTAAAACAAGTATGTATCCTCTCTTATCCGCCAAGACCTCTACAATCACGAAAAAAAATTTCGGACCTAAATGAATACTAAGCAGAAACAGAAATCACTGACTACAACTCGACTAAAACTCGACCGTTTCTTCAGAGAGAAAAACAGTGTCGTAACATCAGTATTACACAAATAGAAGCACGAAAAATTCACGAATAGAGTAAAATCAAGACAAGCAAGGCTATCGAAAAAAAAAATAACGCAAAATAACAAAAAGTGCAACGAAATAAAGTACAACAATGAATGTAGCAACTGAAAGTAAACCCCCCCAAACTTAGGACGTACATTGACCTCAATGGACAAAATATGATATGAAATAAAATTAAAAGGTCAAGTACTCCCCTCTAGTCCTCTCACGAGCTGGTGCCGGCATCATCCGGTGAAGAGGGTGGTGTGGCTGGCCGGGCGGGTGCAATAAATGGCCCGTCTGGATGCATGATATGAGCCGTCCATGCGGCAAGGTGCTCCTGATGGTAGGCGTCCCTCGCTGCCATACGCCTCGCCTCTCGTCGGTTGGCCCGGCGGGCCTGCTCTCGCATCTCAGCTCTGACGGCAGCAATAACGCTCTCTCGCTCCGTCCACTGCTCCTCTCGCAAGGCAGCCAGCATACTCTCCCTCTCTCTCCTCATCTCAACTCTCTCTCTCCTCATCTCATCTCTCATATCCTCTCTCTCTCTCTCCTCGTCTCCTCTCTCAGCTCCTCTCTCTCTCTCCTCAGATCCTCCCTCAGCCCGTCAAACATCTCCTGCAATCTCTCTCTATCGGGTGGCGGGCCGGCATCTCCATGTGTCAGCAAAAGAGGCTTGGGGGACCCCTCGTGGGCCTCATCCAGCAGAAATCCTCTCCCCCGAGCATGCGTCGGCGCTCCTCCCCACTGGTCAAAATGTGAGATGATGCGGTGGTCGATCGGGGCCTGGGGAGCAAGCATCGGCTGCCGTCGACCACGCGGCCCCGATCACGGCACAAAGCGCAGATGAGAGAGGGGTGCTTCAACCCCGTCTTGGCTCCTCCCTGAATGCACTGGAATATAGAACGGACTAAGAGAGGGGCCACATCGAAACGCAGCCCGGAAGTGATAGCATATAGTGTCCGGGCGCAGGAGAGAAAAACAGTGCGGATCTGAGAGGTGGGGTCAATGCGTGCGCAGATAAAATATAGCCAGGTACGCCCGAGCCGGCTGAGGCGTGAGCTCTTGAAGTGGAAAGTGGAAGAACCCTGTGCGCGCTGCTCCCAGTCGGAGTCGGGCTGTGCAATAGTCTCGAGCAGGGCCTCCTTCGTGAGGCTAGTCATCACTCGGTCATAAGCCGACTCATCTACCACCGGAAGCCCAAAAAACCTCCGAATAGCAGCTGTGTAAAAATCAATCGTAATACCTCGGACATCGACCTGAGTCCGATACTCTAATGACGGCAATGTATGGCCTGCCCGAATGTGCTTCAGTAACGCGCTGGCGTAGAACTCCTGCACTATCGGGGGTGCAGCAAATCTGGCCCACCCCATCTCATCTATCATGGTAGCGCTTCCCGTCTTGGGAGCCGGAGTAAATCCTCTCCGGATAAGAGGTCGCGCCGAATCTTCTCATTGAAGATTTTGTGGATCTCGTGGTCGAGAACCGGTGCCCTCGGACTCGGCGCGCTACGAGGTTTCCCCTCGAGTGGGGGATGACTGGGTCCTGGCCCTCTTGTTCAACTTTTTAGTCCTAGCCATGGTGATCCCTGAAAAAGAATTAGCACCAGAGTTTATTTACGCAAACAATAACGGAACTAATCATTACTTGGCCAAAGATATCCAGCCGTAAATCAAGAATTTAACAAGATAGCATATCCGTGAGAAAAAATGAAATTGGACTTTAACGTTTAAACTGGACGTAAGGGTTGGGCTTGCTGTAATTTCAGAACGAATACGTTGCACAAAGATTCAAAAGATTGCTTTAACAAAGAAAATTTTTCATTTAGACATTTCATCGAACACCTAATGGGCGAGAGTTTACTTGAAGAATAAACATGGCTATAGCTCGATTCAACCCCCAAGAACAGAAAACACATCATTTACCATCCAAACTACATACTCAATTCATCAATAATCCAAAATACCCATGAAAATTCGATTAAAAGTTCATGTCATCCACTAAACCATCCTAGAACTTGTGAAGGCAATAAACATATTCAATCCATCCAATGCATACACAACTTCAAATTTAACTTCATAAAACAAGTAGAGATTAGAGATTGGAACATACCTTGATTAGTTTTGTGAAAAGTGCAAGAAGAAATCGCAAGAAGAAAATGCGAAGAAGAAGAGTTCGGCCGATTCGCGCGCGCAAGGGAGAGAGGGGAAGGAAACTTACCTGGGGTGGCCGGCCGAGTGAGAGTTATAAGATACCTGGCCCCTTCGAATTCCGCGTGGTGTGCCGCGGCACAGATCAAGTTTGCCGCGGCACCGAGTACAGTTCCGTTTCAGCTGTTCGCAAGTTTTGTCGTGTGCCGCGGCTCAGATTTCGTGTGCCGCGGCTCAAGTGCTCAAGTGTGCCGCGGCTCATTTATGCCGTGCCGCGGTACAGGGTACAGTGGGTTTAGCTTTCCCTTTCGATTTGTGTGTGCCGCGGCTCACAATACTTGTGCCGCGGCTCAAGCATAATTTTCTCCCCTGGGACTTTCCTGCATAGAATTTCGAGAAGAATACGTTAAATGCGAGAGGTAGAAGCAAATTAAAGCATAAACTGATGAAAAAAATAAAAATCCAGAATGCAAGAAAAATATAGAAACGCAAAAATCTACAACTACGAACTCGGGTTGCCTCCCGAGAAGCGCTAAGTTTATTGTCTTCAGCCGGACCCATTTAAAAATCAGTTCGCTTTTCGCAAACTCCATTTGATCTCCGCCCCGTTCATCGAACCGTCAATATGATTTTTAAAATTATGACCATCAGTCGTTAACGATTCGACTTTCGGTTCGGACATCGAATGTTGTTTGCGGAAAGGTGTTGACGAGAATAACTTTCCGAAACACCCGTTTTTCTCATGACTAGACGTCCGTTTGGTTTCCGGCTGATTTCCTTCTTTCAAAAATGACTTTATGACCCCTGTTGTTGCCCAAAATATTTATCCGAAGATTAATACTGCTGGAAGACGGACAACAAACAACAATTGCGGGAGCACTTCCGAGAGTAGATAAATAATACAAGATTTGCCGGGTTTGTTAGGCCCGGGCTTGAATGCTCTCGCGAGATGTTATTAATACGAATATTCGTGGATACAAGTATTAATGGGAGAAATCTAAATACAATGAGTGTAAAAAGACTCTGTTAATCCGGCTCTTGAGCGAAGCTCGGTGTTCTTCGTCCCCGCCGGTAATCTGCTGGATGAGATAGGCCGGGAGAAGTAAGACCGAAAGATAGCTGTTGCCAAGAGTTGGATGTTAGTCAAATGCTAGTATTTTGCTTCTGTATAGTGTGAAATGCGGGAATGCAGAGAGTTCCGAGAGTCAGAATCTCGGTCCCTTTTACAAGTGCCTGCTGCCTTGTATATATAGAGGCTGAGGGGCCCTGTCCCCTAGTGGGCGATCGCCTTTCGGCATTTAATGTAACGGGGCGATCGTCCTAAAGGGCACGTGGGCTGCCTGCCAAAAGTCCATAGATCCAGCCGGCAGCTAGCTGAGTGGCCCAATGAGGAGCCGGCACGCGTCCGGAAGTACTGTCACAGGAGGTCCCACTTTGTTACTTTCGGCGGATTTCGTCAGGGTAGGTGACTGGCTGTGGTCACCAGTCTTGTCTGTCAGCTCCTTTCGCAGGTCTGGGCCCTATTGGCAGGTGAGGTAGGTGACAGGTTTGTCAGCGCCTTTTGTGGATCTGCACGTGGGGTCAGTTTTGAGACTTGGCCTTGGCCGACTGGGTGGCCATCGGCCCAGATCGTCATGATGCGGTCGCCTCTAGCTGGACACCGAGGATCGTTCTCGGCCCGTCACTGAAGGTCGGCAATGGTCGGTCGCCAAGGGTCGGTCGGCAAAGCGCTGAGAGATGATCGTCCATAAGTCGGTCGCCAGAAGTCGGTCGCCAGGCGCCGAGCGATGATCGTTTTGGATGCCGATCGCTCGACACCGGGACTTGTCCTGGGACCTTCGGCTGGGCGATTCATGCTGGTCTTTCGGGCTAAAGCTAGGTCGCCTGGTCGCTGGTCGGCAGATCTGCCTTGCCTCCTCGACGGTAAGTCGGTCGCTCGGCCTCGGAGGCGATCGCCGGTCGGAAGGTGTTAAATCTTGACACAACAATTGCCCCCCAGCTTGCTCCTATGTTGAAGACATGGGGCGAGGTGGTTCTTGCTGGTGATCGTGTAAAGATGAGGACGGGCGATCTTGCTGAGCTGACTTACGATTTCGGACTTGGGCTACCATGATCGATTGGCTAGCTATCTTTCGGTCTTGTACCTGCAAAAACAACATTGGCCGATCCCCCACGGAAACTTGGTGGTTTCGCTTTGTTTGAGGAATCGTGCACAGTCGCGGAGATCGATGGACCGACTCCATGACCGTGTCTTGGTGCGCGAAGACATTGAGTGTCTCGTGACTCACTTTATTATGAGGGTCCTCCGTTAGCCGCGCCGCCTCGTATTTAAACGAAGGGCGTGCGGTCTCGCCTAGAGGAGTCTTGCGCTGGGCGTCGGATGAATCAACTCCACGCCCGCGCTTGTTAGCTCTGCTTCCACCTCGGCCACCATGGAGATGGCCGACCTCGACGGTACGTTGAGACGGGATTGTGGCATGTGTCCACCGATTAATGTTGGAGAGCCTCGGACTACGCCGGCCTCGTATTTAAACGAAGGGCGGGCGATCTTGGCCGAAAGGGACCTTGCATGGCCGGCAAATGGTTCCATCGACCGCCAGACTCGGCTTTATGATGTGCGGTGGAGGCGATCTTATGCCTTAGTCCGTCATGTTATATGGCCGGATCAGAGATGGCGATCGTGTCCTCCTGACGCGGATGATGTAGCGTGATGATCGCGATCGGCCGGAAGATCGCGATCGTCGCCGGCCGCCGATCGCTTATTCGTAGGTCGATATTAGCGATCGGGCGGAGATCGCTGCCCGGTGCCGATCGCGCGCCACAAAGCTAATAAGAAACCTTTGCCTGCCGTAAAATCTGCGGCTCTTGCCCGGAAGGCTGCGTAGGTCGTAGGTTGGGTCTTCGTGAGATGCCTGAACATAGGCGAAAAACCCTGAAATCCTCCTAGGACCGCGTAGAGGGCGGTCTCATCGCTTATGGGCTCGCCATTGAGGATGATTATGTCTACCCGGTCGATGTAGTCCGAGTCGGACTCTTATTCTCCCTGCTTGATTTGCATCATGCGAAGGGGACCTTCGAGCCGGACGACCCTGGTGGCGAAGTACTCAGTGAAGCCGTGCGCCAGCTCGTTAAAGGAGCCAATGGACCGAGGCGGCAATGAAGTGTACCACCGGTGGGCGAGGTCGTCCAAATGGGCCGAGGGAACATTCGGCATCCGGTCGCGCCGATGCCCCACACCTACCATGTAGATGTTGAACTTCCTCAGTGCACTTGGGGTCCGATCGCCCTCGTACACGGTGTTTGCGGGGAGCGATCTTATGCCGCACGGGGCGAGCTCGATGTCGATCGTGAGCGGCTCGCTGCCCGGCGATCGTCTTCTTGGCGCCGCCACGGATTCTGTGAGCGCCTTCATGTCGCCGAGTTGACGTTGCACGCAGCCATCGCCGTGGCTTGGTCGCTTGCAGATCGGCTTTGGGAGCAGGAGCCGAGGCGATCGTGTACCGATCTCCGGCTCACGCCGCCTCGCAATGGGCGAGGGGGAGCCAGACCAGGCTACCTTCGGGAGTCGGCAGGCCGAGCTCCCGGTGACGGACTCAAACTCCGCTGCCTCGCACTGGGCCGGATCGCCTTGGCCGCTGTGTCGGGTCACCGCCTGTGCGATCAAGACAGATGTGCCTGCCGCCGAGCGCCTCTTCTTGCGGGTGAGAGCCTCTCGGCGCTCGCTCGGCCAAGAGTGCCTTGAGCTTCCGCTGATCTTCCGGCGAGAGACCGGGGCGTGAGCCGGAGGCGCGCCGAGAGCACTCCGCCGCTCCGTAGACGGCCAGGCCCCTTCGATCTGTTCCTTGGTTTGGAAACGATCGAGCGAGAGGCTTGGGCCGCCCGTGGACGGATCGAGCGCCTCTCGATCGCGCGGCTACCTTCCACCATCGGCCGCGCTCGACCGGGACGGAACAGGGGTTTGGCCGGCCGGCCGCTTTCTTCGACGCGAGGCTAAGACATGATTTCGAAGGATTTCTTTGAAGTGCGGTAAGTGTCACTTCATATCCGTCCCGAGAACAGTGAGTGTTCTTCGAACGGTAGGTATAAAAATCGAGGGTCGATGCCCTCCTTCTAGCGCCAATTGTTGTTGCCCAAAATATTTATCCGAAGATTAATACACTGAAGACGGACAACAAACAACAATTGCGGGAGCACTTCCGAGAGTAGATAAATAATACAAGATTTGCCGGTTTGTTAGCCCGGCTTGAATGCTCTCGCGAGATGTTATTAATACGAATATTCGTGGATACAAGTATTAATGGGAGAAATCTAAATACAATGAGTGTAAAAAGACTCGTTAATCCGGCTCTTGAGCGAAGCTCGGTGTTCTTCGCCCCGCCGTAACTGGATGAGATAAAGCCGAGAAGTAAGACCGAAAGATAGCCAAGCAAGAGTTGGATGTTAGTCAAATGCTAGTATTTTGCTTCAGATAGTGTGAAATGCGGGAATGCAGAGAGTTCCGAGAGTCGAATCTCGGTCCCTTTTACAAGTGCTCGCCTTGTATATATAGAGGCCGAGGGGCCTGTCCCTAGTGGGCGATCGCCTTTCGGCATTTAATGTAACGGCGATCGTCCTAAAGGGCACGTGGCCGCCCGCCAAAAGTCCATAGATTCATGGCAGCCTAGCCGAGTGGCCTAATGAGGAGCCGCACGCGTCCTAAGTACTGCCACAGGAGGTCCCACTTTGTTACTTTCGGCGGATTTCGCTGTGGTAGGTGATCGGCCGTGGTCACCGGGCCTTGTCTGTCGCCTCCTTTCGCAGTCTGGGCCCTATTGGCAGTGAGGTAGGTGACAGTTTGTCGCCGCCTTTTGTGGATCTCGCACGTGGGCCGGGCTTTTGAGACTTGGCCTTGGCCGACCGGGTGGCCATCGCCCAGATCGTCATGATGCGGTCGCCTCTAGCCGACACCGAGGATCGTTCTCGCCCGTCATCGAAGGTCGGCAATGGTCGGTCGCCAAGGGTCGGCCGGCAAAGCGCCGAGAGATGATCGTCCATAAGTTTGCCGCTGAAAGTCGGCCGCCAGCGCCGAGCGATGATCGCTTGATGCCGATCGCTCGACACCGGACTTGTCCTCGGGACCTTCTACCGGGCGATTCATGCCGGTCTTTCGGCTAAAGCTAGGTCGCCGTCGCCGGGTCGGCAGACCGCCTTGCCTCCTCGACGGTAAGTGCCGCTCGGCCTCGGAGGCGATCGCCGGTCTGAAGGTGTTAAATCTAGACACAGCAATTGACCACCTGCTTGCTACTATGTTGAAGACATGGTGCGAGGTGGTTCTTCCGGTGATCGTGTAAAGATGAGGACGGGCGATCTTGCCGAGTGACTTACGATTTCGGACTTGGGCTACCATGATCGATTGGCTAGCTATCTTTCGGTCTTGTACTGCAAAAACAACATTGGCCGATCCCCACTAAACTTGGTGGTTTCGCTTTGTTTGAGGAATCGTGCTCATTCGAGGAGATCGATGGTCAGACTCCATGAACGTGTCTTGGTGCGCGAAGACTTTGAGTGTCTCGTGACTCACTTTATTATGAGGGTCCTCCGTTAGCCGCGCCGCCTCGTATTTAAACGAAGGGCGTGCGGTCTCGGCCTAGAGGAGTCTTGCGGCGGCGTCGGATGAATCAACTCCACGCCCGTGGCTTGTTAGCTCTGCTTCCACCTCGGCCACCATGGAGATGGCCGACCTCGACGGGTACGTTGAGACGGGGATTGTGGCATGTGTCCACCGATTAATGTTGGAGAGCCTCGGACTACGCCGGCCTCGTATTTAAACGAAGGGCGGGCGATCTTGGCCGAAAGGGACCTTGCATGGCCGGCGGCAGTTCCATCGATCGCTGTGACCACGGCTTTATGATGTGCGGTGGAGGCGATCTTATGCCTTAGTCCGTCATGTTATATGCCGGATGTAGATGGCGATCGTGTCCTCCGACGCGGATGATGTAGCGTGATGATCGGCGATCGGGCCGAAGATCGCGATCGTCGCCGGGCCGCCGATCGCTTATTCGTAGGTCGATATTGGCGATCGGGCGAGATCGTCGCCCGGTGCCGATCGCGCTGCTCACAAAGCACTAATAAGAAACCTTTGCCTCGCCGGAAAATCTGCGGCTCTTGCCCTAAGGCTGCGTAGGTCGAGGTTGGGTCTTCGTGAGATGCCCGAACATAGGCGAAAAACCCCAAATCCTCCTAGACCGCGAGAGGGCGGTCTCATCGCTTATGGGCTCGCCATTGAGGATGATTACGTCTACCCGGCCGATGTAGTCCGAGTCGGACTCTTATTCTCCCCGCTTGATTTGCATCATGCGAAGGGGACCTTCGAGCCGACGACCCGGTGGCGAAGTACTCGGAAGCCGTGCGCCACTCGTTAAAGGAGCCAATGGACCGAGGCGGAAATTAAGTTTACAACCGGTGGCGAGGTCGTCCAACGTCAGAGGGAACATTCGGCATCCGGTCGCGCGATGCCCCACACCTACCATGTAGATGTTGAACTTCCTCAGTGCACTTGGGGTCCGATCGCCTCGTACACGGGTGTTTGCGGGGAGCGATCTTATGCCGCACGGGGCGAGCTCGATGTCGATCGTGAGCGGCTCGCTTGCCCGGCGATCGTCTTCTTGGCGCCGCCCGGATTCCAGAGCGCCTTCATGTCGCCGAGTTGACGTTGCATCGCAGCCATCGCCGTGGCTTGGTCGCTTGCAGACGGCTTGGGAGCAGGAGCCGAGGCGATCGTACCGATCTCCGGCTCACGCCGCCGGCCTCGCACGGGCGAGGGGGAGCCAGACGGCTAGGCTACCTTCTCGGGAGTCGGCAGGCCGAGCTCCCGGTGACGGACTCAAACTCCGCTGCCTCGCACTGGGCCGGATCCGCCTGGCCGCCAGTCGGGTCACCGCCTGTGCGATCGAAGACAGATGTGCCACAGGCCGCGAGCGCCTCTTCTTGCGGGTGAGAGCCTCTCGGCGCTCGCTCGGCAAGAAGGCCTTGAGCTTCCGCTGATCTTCCGGCGAGAGACCGGGGGCGGTAGCCGAGGCGCGTCGAGAGCACTCCGTCCGCCTCGTAGACGGCCAGGCCCCTTCGATCTGTTCCTTGGTTTGGAAACGATCGAGCGAGAGGTTGGGCCGCCCGTGGACGGATCGAGCGCCTTCGATCATGGCGGCTACCTTCCACCATCGTGCCGCTCTGACCGGGACGGAACAGGGGTTTGGCCGGTCGGGCCGCTTTCTTCGACGCGGAGGCGGAAGACATGATTTCTGAAGGATTTCTTTGAAGTGCAGTAAGTGTCACTTCAAGTATCTGTCCCGAGAACAGTGAGTGTTCTTCGGAACGGTAGGTATAAAAAATCGAGGGTTGGATGCCCTCCTTCTAGCGCCAATTGTTGTTGCCCAAAATATTTATCCGAAGATTAATACTGCTGGAAGACGGACAACAAACAACAATTGCGGGAGCACTTCCGAGAGTAGATAAATAATACAAGATTTGCCGGGTTTGTTAGGCCCGGGCTTGAATGCTCTCGCGAGATGTTATTAATACGAATATTCGTGGATACAAGTATTAATGGGAGAAATCTAAATACAATGAGTGTAAAAAGACTCTGTTAATCCGGCTCTTGAGCGAAGCTCGGTGTTCTTCGTCCCCGCCGGTAATCTGCTGGATGAGATAGGCCGGGAGAAGTAAGACCGAAAGATAGCTGTTGCCAAGAGTTGGATGTTAGTCAAGTGCTAGTATTTTGCTTCTGTATAGTGTGAAATGCGGGAATGCAGAGAGTTCTGAGAGTCAGAATCTCGGTCCCTTTTACAAGTGCCTGCTGCCTTGTATATATAGAGGCTGAGGGGCCCTGTCCCCTAGTGGGCGATCGCCTTTCGGCATTTAATGTAACGGGGCGATCGTCCTAAAGGGCACGTGGGCTGCCTGCCAAAAGTCCATAGATCCAGCCGGCAGCTAGCTGAGTGGCCCAATGAGGAGCCGCACGCGTCCGGAAGTGCATCACAGGAGGTCCCACTTTGTTACTTTCGGCGGATTTCGCTGGTAGGTGACCGGGCCGTGGTCACCGATCTTGTCTGCGCCTCCTTTCGCAGTCCGGGCCTGTTGGGTGTGAGGTAGGTGACAGTTTGTCGCCGCCTTTTGTGGATCTCGCACGTGGGGCCGGGCTTTGAGACTTGGCCTTGCCGACCGGGTGGCCATCGGCCCAGATCGTCATGATGCGGTCGCCTCTAGCTGGACACCGAGGATCGTTCTCGGCCCGTCACTGAAGGTCGGCAATGGTCGGTCGCCAAGGGTCGGTCGGCAAAGCGCTGAGAGATGATCGTCCATAAGTCGGTCGCCAGAAGTCGGTCGCCAGGCGCCGAGCGATGATCGTTTTGGATGCCGATCGCTCGACACCGGGACTTGTCCTGGGACCTTCGGCTGGGCGATTCATGCTGGTCTTTCGGGCTAAAGCTAGGTCGCCTGGTCGCTGGTCGGCAGATCTGCCTTGCCTCCTCGACGGTAAGTCGGTCGCTCGGCCTCGGAGGCGATCGCCGGTCGGAAGGTGTTAAATCTTGACACAACAACCCCAGCAGACTTGTCCGAGTGCTCGAGAAATGCTACTCGTTCTACATCTTTCTTAAGAATTGGGCCATCTGACACATATTCTGAATTTTTCGACCGGCGATGTTTTCGGTGTTTTTCTTTTGCAACGGCCTCCACACTTTCACTTAGAGAACTTTTATCGACACCTCCCGGACATGGAAAAGATTTGAATACTTGGAATGTAACATGCTCGTCTTGGACCCGCAGAGTTAACTCTTCTTTTTCCACGTCTATAAGAGTTCTGCCGGTCGCTAAAAATGGTCGTCCCAAGATAATCGGGATATCTTCATCTTCCTCCATGTCGAGAACAATAAAGTCCGCTGGAAAGATAAATTTATCCACCTTTACTAAAACATCCTCAATCACTCCCCTCGGATACTTAATCGATCGATCCGCTAATTGCAAGGAGACCGTTGTCGGCTTTGCTTCCCCAATTCCCAGCTTCTTAAAAATCGACAGAGGCATGAGGTTAATACTAGCACCGAGATCGCACAATGCCTTATTAAAAGAAAGATTCCCCATGGTGCACGGTATGTTGAAACTTCCCGGATCTTTCAATTTTGGTGGAAGCTTCTTTTGAAGAATCACGCTGCATTCCTCTGTCAAGGCGACAGTCTCAAACTCCTCGAGTTTTCTTTTCTTCGACAATATCTCTTTCATGAATTTAACGTAGCTCGGCATTTGTTCCAACACGTCGGCGAATGGAATGTTAATGTGAAGCTTTTTGAACACGTCAAGGAACTTAGAGAATTGTTTGTCCGCCTTTTCTGTAATCTCTGCGGAAGCAGACGGTGGCACATATGCCTTCGGGTTATCCAAACGTTATCGAAGGTCTCTAATCTTGTGACTCCTCCCGCTAAATTTTCCTTTTCCTTAATTTCACACCTCTTTTCACTTTTCTCGTGGTCACATACCTCCTTCCCGCTTCTCAAACCGATTGCGTTTAGACTCTCTCAGATTTGTCTCGGTCGTACTGGCAATGCTCCCTCAAGTAATGCCAACACATTAGCAAATTGGCCCAGCTGAACTTCCAAGTTGCTAATGGAAGCGGAATGATTCTACAATGTCGCTTCAGTATGGGTCATGAATTGACTCGTATTCGCTGCCAATTTCGCGATTGCCTCCTCGAGAGAAACTTTTGGAGCGGGAGGGGGTTGCTGTTGGTTCTGAGCGAACGGAGGCTGGTTTGAGTTCTGTCCGTTTCTCCACGAAAAGTTGGGATGATTACGCCACCCCGGATTATACGTGTTGGAGTACGGATTATTTTGTCGATTTCCATTTCCTACAAACTGAGCTTGTTCGATTTGGGATTGCTCGAATGGATTTCCGACTTGACACTCCGCGCTAGGGTGGGATCCGTTACACCAATTGCAAGTCTCAATGGTAACGGGGGGAGGAGAATGCGAAAATGCTTGAAGCTGTTGGGTCAAGGCGGCGACTTGAGCTGACAATGTGGATATTGGATCATTACTAGAAACTTCCATAACTCGCTTCGGAGTTAATATTTCTGATGGCCATTGATATGCATTTGCGGCCATAGCTTCCAACAACGAGTGTGCCTCGGCTAGTCTTTCCCATCAAAGCTCCACCGGCGGCTGCATCCACTAGAGTGCGTGTAGAGGCACTCAATCCATTGTAGAACGTCTGAATTTGAAGCCAGTCTGGAAGGCCGTGATGTGGGCATCTCCGTAGCAAATCTTTATATCGCTCCCACGCCTCGTGGAGCGATTCCATATCATACTGTCCAAAAGTGGTGATCTCGTTTCTCAATCTCGCCGTCTTAGAAGGTGGGAAGAATTTGGCAAGGAAGGCTTGCGCTAACTCTGCCCATGTTGTGATCGACCCCGGCGGTAAAGAATTCAGCCAAAATTTCGCTTTATCCCTCAAAGAGAATGGGAAAAGCCGTAATCGGATAGCATCATCTGTGACACCATTATTCTTGAACGTGTCACAAATCTCCAGAAACGAAGCAATATGAGCGTTTGGGTCGTCATTCGGCAATCCACAAAATTGGCTCGCCTGCACCATCTGAATAATAGCAGGCTTGATCTCGAAATTGTTGGCTTGGATAGTGGGACGCCGAATCCCCGAAAAATTAGCGTTAATTTGCGGCATGGCATAGTCTCGAAGAGCCATCTCCGGTTGAGCTTGCTGCACAATATTATGTCCTCCTTGAATTTCGATATTCTCGGCCATGGTCACCGTCGTCTGTAACTCTCGTTTCTCCTTCTTGTTCTTTCTAAGAGTGCGCTCGAGCTCGGTATCCAAAGGTAGTAGGCCCTCGTTACTGAGTTTTCTCATGCACTACATGAAAGATCCTGAAAGGAAAAACAAATAAACAAAAGTAAATACACAAAATAATAAAATAAAAACGTTCAAACTAAGACTAGAAATACTGAAATCGATATTAGAAAATTTCAGTCCCCGGCAACGGCGCCAAAAACTTGTTGCGATATTTCTTACACGCAAGTGCACGTTATCGTTTTCAAGTAATAAAGTGATGAGTGAGTATCGTTCCCACGAGGACTGAATCACTAACTACCAATTTTTATGTATTCTAGTTTTATTTGAACAATCGAACTTTGGGTTTGCAATAATTACTAAGAGAATTAATAAAAGATTAAACAGTAAACAACGATAGCTTGAATAAAGAGAATCAAATGATGAATAAGTCTAGGATTCTGAATCCACCTCGGTTTATCCGAATTTACTCTCGATTATCTGAAGTTAATAATTTTCTCAATTTATTGAAGGCGGAGATTGCTAATATATTCTACCGCCTCTCCCGAGGTCACTAGATTTATCTAAAGGTGAATAACGCACTCTATCCCTAGGTGAATTAATCCGTCAATAGGCAAAAAGCGTAAAATCTCCAAAAGGCCACGTAGTTCCTATGAGTATATCCCTATCTCACAGAATAAAACGGTCCTCACCAATAGTTCCTCACCAATTCTCCTCTCCTGATTCGAATTGAATGATTAAATCAATACAACTATTGGCCAGATAATTGAAAGCATTAAACACGATTGGGAAAACTCAACAAAAAGAGAATAATTTAGATAATCTCAAATAAATTTGTCAAAACGTAGGTTTCATCAAAATCCTAGATTAGGGTTTTAGCCTGACATGCTAATAAATGAAAATACAGAATATATGAATGAAAGCATTAAAATCAAACGCAGATGAAGCTCGGATTCCTCCGTTCTTCGGCTTCCGACCTCTGCTATTGAAGTCTTCTGCTTCTCTTCTTCTTCTGCCGTCTCCACTATGATTCCAAGATTATCCCCAAGATCCAAAGATTAAAAGATAATTAATTAGGGTCTTCAACCCTTATTTATAGCTTTGCACAGTCTCCAAATCGCGTCCGTATGAGTAGGTCGAAAACTGGCTTCGAAACGGCCCAAATCCGCGCGGAACATACAAAAACCGCCTAGTAAAGCTGCAAGCACTAAATTGCGGTTGCGCACATTGCTTTCACTGATGCTCAAGGCTATTTAATTCTTACGTGCCACGGCTCACTGGCTGCGGCACAGTACGCTTTACTCGTGCTTGCCGATCTTCGCGCGTGCCGCGCCTCGCTTCCTTGTGCCGCGGCTCACGGCCAAAATTTGCCGTTTTAGCCCGTTTCGCCTCGTTTTAGCTTCCGGACTTCAATTTCCTGACAAAAATACAAAATTAAGGCATTAAAAGTTCATTTAAGCAAATTCACTCTCCAAAATAACACAAAATAATGATAAATAAGCGTATAAAAATACGCCTAACATGGCATACGGACGCGTGTCATTTGTTGGAGTATTCCCATTCTTGCCATTTTCGAGGCAAGTATCATATGTCGAGTTCGATTTATATTGAAACTTTGATCATGCTTATGGTTTTGTTCATGTTGTCGAATATGAGTTGTGTTTCTGTAATTTCTCATGGTATTCGTTGTTAATTGTTCGTATTGATGAACATATTGAAATGCATATATGTGTGCATAATTGATTGATTTATGGTATAAATGATCCGAGGGGATCATGAGGATCTATGCTGAGGGCGCTGGATCGAATGTCCACCATGCGTTGGTCCGACGGGATCATCATGGGGATCTATGCTGAGGGCGCTGGATCGCTGGACGGGTTTTCCACCATGCGTTGGTCCGACGGGATCATCATGGGGATCTATACCAAGGGCGCTGGATCGCTGGATTACCCTGTACTGTGTTGATGGAATCGTGAGGATTCGCATCGTTGGATTCCGATGACGGAAGTCCGTTTTGCATGTTTTATGATGCACTGATGATTTATGTATTATGATACTTGTACTAGCATTGTTTTGCTAACCCCTTCGGGGGTAGACATTGTTTTGATGTTCAGGTAGCCGAGGAGCGGGGAGGCAACCACAGTACCGACATGATGATGAAATGGCTCAGTGATGTGGTTGATATTTATCGTTATTGTGATTTGTCTTCTTGGTTCATTTAGTACTCGAGTACGTCTGTTTTAATAAGGTCATTTCGATATGGTTGTATAAGTTAACTCATTTGATCGGTTGAATCAAATGTGTGTTTTGGACTTCAGTTGTACGATTGGATTATATTTACATTTCTTTTAAATTAGCCTTGTAAATCCCTACTTAAAGGGTTTACGGCGCTGTAATTATTCCGAATATCTCGAGGTGTTACAACCTTGACCAAAACATGGTCACCTGATTCGAACTCTAAAGGTCGACGACGGTTATCTGCATAAGATTTCTGTCGACTCTGAGCGGTCAACAAATGACTCCTAATCAAAGCTACCTTCTCACGGGCGGCTATAAGAATATCGGGCTCGGTGCCGATTGATTCTGATAAGTCATCCCAACACAAAGGAGATCAACAACAACGACCGTACAAGGCCTCGTAAGGTGCCATCTTGATCGAAGCATGCCAACTATTATTATACGTGAACTCGATCAATGGTAGTTGGGCTTCCCAATCGTCCTTCCAATCGAGGACACATGCCCTCAACATGTCCTCTAATGTCTGAATAGTCCTCTCTGATTGCCCTTCGGACTGAGGATGAAAGGCGGTACTGAGATTAAGCTGAGTTCCCATAGCACGATTAACTGATTTCCAAAAATGAGACACAAACCGTCCGTCACGATCGGAAACGATACTTTTAGGAGTACCGTGTAGTCTCACTATCTCTTTGATGAATAGTTGGGCAAGTCTCTCGGGACCCCACGTATCCTTAATCTCAAGGAAATGAGCTGATTTAGTTAAGCGGTCCACAATCACCCAGATCGTATTCATGCCACGACGACTCATCGGCAAACTCGTGATGAAATCCATAGAAATGTCTTCCCACTTCCACTCTGGAATAGGTAGAGGTTTCAGCATACCCTATGGTCATTGATGTTCAATCTTAACTTGCTGACAGGTTAAGCATCTCGAAACAAATTCCGCGACTTCTCGCTTCATATTACTCCACCAGTAATTTTGTTTCAAGTCCTTGTACATCTTGCTGGTGTTGCGATATTTCCTACACGCAAGTGCACGTCATCGTTTACAAGTAATAAAGTGATAAGTAGAGTATCGTTCCCACGAGGATTGAATCTCTAACTACCGACGTTTTCGTATTCCAATTTTATTTGAACAATCGAAGTTAGGTTTTTTGGATTAATAACTAAAAGAATTTCTAAAATACTAAGCAGTAGAAAACAATATCTTGGATAAAGGAAATTAAATGATGAATACGTCTAGGGTTCTGAATCCACCTTAGTTTATCCGAATTTACTCTCGATTATCCGTAATAAATAATTTTCCCAATTTACTGAAGGCAGAGATTGCTAATATATTCTACCGCCTCTCCCGAGGTCAATAGATTTATCTAACGGCGACTAACGCACTCTATCCCTAGGTGAATTATCTCGTCGATAGGCAAAAAGCATGGAATCTCCTAAAGGCCACGTAGTTTCTATGAGTATATTCCTATCTCACAGAATAAAACGGTCCTCACCAATAGTTCCTCACCAAATCTCCTCTCCCGATTCGAAGTGAATGATTAAATCAATACAACTATTGGCCAGATAATTGCAAGCATTAAACATAATTGGGAAAACTCAATAAAAAGGTAATAAATCGATAATCATAATCAATTCCAAAACAAGGGTTTCATCAAAACCCTAGATTAGGCTTTAGCCCGACATACTAAAAACGAAAATACAGAATAAATAAACGAAAGCATAAAATTCAAACGCAGATGAAGCTCGATTCCTCCGTTCTTCGCCTCCCGCCTTCGCCTTGAATTCTTCTCGCTTCCTCCTCTTCTCTCGTCTCCAAGCTCAAGCTCTCCTAGGTTTAGATTCAATGATTCCAAGATAATTAAATTAGGGTCTTAAGCCCTATTTATAGCTCAAGACATCAAGAAACGCGTCCGTCTCAATCGGTCGAAAACTGGCTTTGAAACGACCCAAAATCCGCGCCGCCCTACAAAACCCGCTAAGTGTGCCGCGGCTCACTAAACCTGTGCCGCGGCACATCGCCAAAAGCTGAATACCTGGGCGTTAAATAATTCTTCTGTGCCGCGGCTCACTGGCCGTGGCCGCGGCACAGTAGCATGACATCGCCCTTCGGCCGGTGTCTTCGTGCCGCGGCTCAGATTCCTTGCGCCGCGCTCATCGCCCGCTTTGCTGCTACCGCTTTGCCTCGCTTTTAGCTCCTGACTTCAATTTCCTATCAATCATACAAAATCAAGGCATTAAAAGCTCATTTAGATGATTTCACTCACCAAAACACTACAAAATAATGATAAATAAGCGTATAAAAATACGCCTAACAAATACCCCCAAACTTAAGCCTTTGCTTGTCCTCAAGCAAAAAGAATTAAAGTCAATAAAAGAATGTCGTGAATAATTGTGCAACTCATAGTGTTCAACCTAATCAATACTATCCTGTAATTCTCTCTAAATAACACGAGTGTCATAAAAGCGAGCTGCACTCAGAATAATGATTCCGCAAAGTAATCAAGTTCAGTCCTAATCGCTCGTTCATGAAGAAAATCTAGCTCAAAGATCAACAAAACGTGAGTCAAATCGACCGTCAATATGAAAGGCTAACATAAACAAGCTAGTTCGTCGCGTTCCATAGTCTAAAGGCACAATTTTCACGAGTCTCATAATAAATAAACCTCGGACAGTATCCCCTTATATATATGCTAAAAAATTTGATTCGAGTCGACCACTAGGTTAGGATCTCGGGATGTTTCATCGGGATAATCCTAGGGTGGAACTTCCATTCTCATGTATTCGGAAACCGTTTGACGTAAAAGACACTCATGGGGCACATGGATGCTTCTAGTTACTAAGTTCCCGTTTATAGCGGAGAAACAACTCGAATACATAATTTCCGCATGTCCGAATCAAGGTTGCCGTTTTACGCGAGAGTAAACAGCGGGTCACGCGAATGCCCCCGGTTACTAGGCTTCCTATCATTGGCACATGTGAAATATCTAAATCATTAATCTAATCGTGGTCGCTGCTTTACGCGAGAGTAAACAACGGGTTACGCGAATACCCCTGCACTAGACTTCCCATCATAGAACACATTATCTCGACTTTTAGGGAAAAACCGACCGACTCAAAACTCAAACTAAGTGCTAACACGATCAAGAAACAAGACGACTCACTATCCGGGAAAATGTAGCCAAACGTATTGATGGGGATTTTAAACAGTATGTATCGTCTCTTATCTCGCCAAGACCTCTACAATCACGAAAAATTTCTGACCTAATCAATACTAAGGTAATGTAAATAATCGACTACAACTCGACTAAAACTCGCCCGCTTCTTCGAGAGAAAGACAAAGGTCGTAATATCAAGATCACACAAATAGAAGCACGAAAATTCACGAATAAAGAAAACTACGACAAGCAAGGCTATCTCGAAAAAATTTTATGCAAAGAAATGAAAAGTGCAATGTAATATAATGTACAAAGAAGAAAATAGAGTACAAGAATGAATGTAGATCGAATGTAAATCCCCCAAACTTAGGACGACATTGACCTCAATGGACAAAAATGAAATGCAAGAAAAGTAAAGGTCAAGTACTCCTCCAGCTTTCGCCAGAGCCGTGCCAGATCGTCCTGGTGAGGAGGGTGGTGTGGAGCCGGGCCGGGCGGGCGCAATAAATGGCCCGTCGGGATGCATGATGTGGGCCGCCCATGCGGCGAGGTGCTCCCGATGATAAGCATCCTCGCAGCAAGACGCCTAGCCGCTGCCGGCCGCCCGGCGGCTCGCTTCGCATCTCGGCTCGCGGCAAGAATAACACTCTCTCGCCGCCCGCCGCTCCTCCCGCATAGCAGCCCATCCAGCCTTCTCTCTCTCTCTCATCTCATCTCTCTCTCTCCTCAACTCCTCCCTATGATCGCCTCTCTGTCTCCTCATATCCTCCCGCAGCCCCATCAAACAGCCTCATCCAACCTCGCCTGTCGGCCGCGGCCGGCCTCTCGCAAGGCCAACAAAGCGGCCTGGGATCCTCGTGAGCCTCCTCGAGCAAAAATCTCGCCCGAAGCGTGCAGCCGGCGCTCCGCCCCACCGGTCAAAGTGCGATATGATGCGGTGGTCGATCGGGGCTGTGGGGCAAGCATCGGCTCGCCGATCGACCACGCGCCCCGATCACGGCATAAAGCGCAGATGAGGGAGGGGTGCTTCACCCGCTCTTGGCCCTCGATACTGGAAGATAGATCGACCAGAATGGGGCCACATCAAACGCAGCCCGAGGTGATAGCAAAAAGTATCCGGGCGCGGAGAGAAAACTGCACGGACCGGGAGGTGGGGTCACGCGCAAATAAAGTAAAGCTGTGCTCGCCGAGCCGGCCGAGGCGCGAGCTCCTGAAGTGAAAAGTGGATGAGCTCGTGGCTCGCCGCTCCCAATCGGTACCGGCCGTGCAATCGCCTCAAGTGTGGCCTCCTTAGTGAGGCCGGTCATCACGCTGTCATAGCCAGTCTCACAACCGCGAAACCCAAAAAGCCTCCGAATAGCAATGGGAGAAATCAATCTGTGACCCCTGACGCCGACTGAGTCCGGACTCTAAAGATGGCAACGAATGCCCTTCCGGATATGCTTCAGCAGAAAGGGCCGCGTAAACTCCCGGACGATCGAGATGACCGCCTCGGGAGGTGTCAGAATCCGCCCATCCCATCTCGCCGATCATGGTGAGCAACTCCCCGTCCTGAGGAGCTGGAGTAAAACCCCTCTCGGGAATAAGTGGTCGTGGACGGATCTTTTCGTTGAATATTTTGTGAATTTCGGGGTCCGAAAATTGGTGCCCCTCCGCCTCGGCCCGACCCCGAGAGGTCTCCCCTCTCGTAGGGGATGACTCGGTCCTAGCACGCTTTGTAAGCTTCTTCGTGCGCGCCATAATCAATCCTGAAAAGTGAAAACACGAGGGTTAATTCACGCAAAAATGATAACAATGATCTATGCGCGGCTAAGGACATCAAACCAGAAATTCCGAATTTAAGACACTAGCACATACGAGAGAGAAAGATGAATTTGACTTAAACATCTAACCTCGGATGTAAGGGTTGGGCTTGTCAGAATCGAAAACGATACGTTGTACCTAAAATTCAAAACGATTGCTTTTTCAAAGAAAACTTTTCATTTGGGCAATTTATCAGACACCTTGAGGGCGCATGTTTACTTGAAGAATAAACATAGTTCTAGCTCGATTCAACCCCCAAAAACAGAAATACAATTCAATCAGTAACAACTTAACACAATCAATTCATTGATATTCCAATTTAATCAAGAAAATTCGATGAAACTACCCTGTTATACTCTAACAATCATGAAACTACTTGAAGGAAAACTAGGCATGTTCCATCCATTCAAAGCAAAAACAACTTCTAAATATAAACCATAAGCAAGTGAATTCGCAAGATTGAAACGTACCTTTTTGAAGATTGCAAGAAAAAAATCGCAGGGAAGAATTGAAGGAAAACTTCGGCCGGTCGCGCTGGGGAGGGAAGAAGGAAAGTAGAAAACGTACCTGGAAATGCCGGCCGCTCGCGTGTTATATGCTACCTGCCCTTTCGGATTCCGCATAGTGTGCCGCGGCACAGCTAAAGTGAGCCACGGCACAAGGTACAGTCCCTATGACCTGTGTTCTCGTCTTTTCATGTGCCGCGGCTCAAATTCCGTGTGCCGCGGCTCATTGCTCAAGTGTGCCGCGGCTCATTTATGCCGTGCCGCGGCACAAAGTACAGTCGGTTTTGCCTTCCCTAGCGATTGATGTGTGCCGCGGCTCACAATATCTGTGCCGCGGCTCATACTCCAATTTCTTCCCTGGGACTTTCCTGCACAGAATTTATAGAAGAAGACGTTAAAAACGAGAGGCAGAAGCAATTAGAAGCACAAAAATGATGAAAAATAAGAATCACGAATACAAGAAAAATAAAGAAATGCAAAAATCTACAACTACGAACTCGGGTTGCCTCCCGAGAAGCGCTAAGTTTATAGTCTTCAAATGACCTATTGACAACGTTAGTTCGCTGCAAACTCCATTCGCTTCCGCCCGCTCATCGAACCGCTTATATTTTGTTAAAATTATGACCATTGGTCATCGTGGTTCGAGTTTCGGTCATCAAATGTTGTTTGTGAAAAGGTTTCGACTTGAAAAATTTTTCAAACACCCGATTTCTCCATGACTAATTTTTCGCTTGGCTTTTGGCTCACTTTCCTCCTTCACAAACGAACCCACGATTGCAGCAGATTTCTCCTCATGCTCGAGGAACGCCACTTGTTCTACATCCTTCTTAAAACTCGGGCCATTTAACACAACATTCGAATTTTCCCACCGACGATGTTTTCGGTGCTTTCCTCTTTCAACGGCATTCACCCTCTCAATTTGTGATCCTTTATCGCACTTCCTGGACATGGGAATGACTTGAATACTTGAAAAGTAATTTCTCGCCTTGGACCCTCGAGTTAGCTCTCCTTTTCCACGCCTATAAGGGTTCGCCCGTCCGCTAGAAACGGTCGTCCCAAGATGATCGGAATATTGTCATCTTCCTCCATGTCTAGTACGATGAAGTCGGCCGGAAAGATGAACTTGTCAACCTTAACTAATACATCCTCGATCACTCCTGATACTTTATCGATCGTCCGCCAATTGTAATGAGACTGTGGTTGGCTTAGCTTCCCAATATTCACTTTTGGAAAATCGACAGAGGCATGAGGTTGATACTGCACCAAGATCGCATAGTGCCTTATTAAATGAAAAATTCCCCATGGTGCAAGGTATGTTGAAGCTTCCTGATCTTTTAATTTAGGTGGGAGCTTCTTTTGAAGAATTGCACCGCACTCCTCATTAAGGTGACCGCTTTCAAACTCTTCAAGTTTTCTTCTTAGATAATATCTCTTTCATGAATTTGACATAACTCGGCATCTCGCTCCAATGCGTCGGCGAACGGAATATTTATGTGAAGCTTTTGAACACATCAAGGAATTTAGAAAATTGTTTGTCCGCCTTCTTTGCCGTAGTCTCGCGGAAACGGAACGGGGAACACATGTCTTCAAGTTATCCGGCTTCACATCCTTTGACTCCTCCGGCTTTAAATCCATCTCTTCCTCAATCACTTTTTTCTCTTTACCTGGCTCCGGCTGATCCAAAGAATCCTCTCCCGCTTCTCAAGCTAACCGCGTTTAGACTCTCTCAGGATTAGTCTCGTTGTACTGCAATGCTCCTCCGGACGAGCCGCCAACACATTAGCGATTTGGCCCACTGACCTCCAAATTCGAATGGAAGCGTAATGATTTTGTAGTGTAGCTTCCGTCCGAGTCATAAATTGACTCGTATTTGCCGCCAATTTTGCAAGCGCTTCCTCGAGAGACACTTTGGGAGTGGAAGGGGCCGCCGTTGATTCTCGCGAAAGGGGGCTGGTGTGCGTCGTCTGCTTTCTCCATGAAAAGTTGGGATGATTGCGCCACCCGGATTATAAGTATTGAGTACGGTTATTCTTGGCCGATTCCCATTTCCTACGAATTGAGCTCGCTTCCATCCGATTTTTCTCGAACGGATTTCCAAATTGACACTCCGCCGGTGTGATCCGTTACACCAATTACATGTCTCAATGGTAACGGGGCCGTGCGTGCGAAAATGTCCGAGCCGTTGTGTCAAAGCGGCGACTTGAGCCGCCAAGGTGGAGATCGGATCATTGCTTGAAACTTCCATTACTCTTTTCGGTGTCAATCTTTCTCGATGGCCATTGGTATGCTGCCATATCTTCCAAAAGCACGTGTGCCTCGCCATAGATTTTGCCATGAATGTCCCACCGAGGCCGCATCCACTAAAGTGCGTGTAGAAGCACTCAAACCACCATAAAACGTATGAAGTCAAGCCAATCAGAATACCGTGATGAGGGCATCTTCGTAGTAATTCTTTATATCGCTCCCACGCCTCGTGGAGCGATTCCATATCGAATCGGGCAAAAGTGGTTATTTCATTTCTCAACCTCGCCGTCTTAGCCGGTGGGAAAATTTGGCAAGGAAGGCTTGCGCTAACCTCTCCCATGTTGTAATCGACCCGTGGTAGGGAATTTAACCAAAACTTTGCTTTATCCCTCAAAGAGAAAGGGAAAAGCCTCAATCGGATGGCATCGTAGGTGACACCATTAGTTTTGAAAGTGTCGCATATCTCAAGGAACGAAGCAAGGTGGGCATTCGGGTCGTCCTTCGGCAGTCCACAGAATGGGCTCGCTTGCACCATCTGAATAATGGCGGGCTTGATCTCAAAATTATTTGCTTGGATAGTGGGACGCCGAATTCCCGAAAATTAGCGTTGACTGCGGCATGGCATAATCTCGAAGAGCGAGTTCCGTTGAACTTGCCGCACTTGGTTGTCTCCTCCTTGATTTCAATATTCTCGGCCATGATGACCGCCGTCTCAGCTTCTCTTTTCTCCTTTTTGTTCCTTCTTAGCGTGCGCCGAGCTCGGTGTCCAAAGGTAGTAAGCCTTCACCGAGTCTTCTCATGCACTAACGAAAGGTCCCGAAAGGAAAACGAATAAACAAAAATAAATACACAAAAATAAAATAAAACGCTCAAATTAAGACTGGAAATACTTAAATCGATATTAGAAAAATTTCAATCCCTAACGGCGCCAAAACTTGTTGCGATATTTCCTACACGCAAGTGCACGTCATCGCTTACAAGTAATAAAGTGATAAGTAGAGTATCGTTCCCACGAGGATTGAATCTCTAACTACCGACGCTGTATTCCAATTTTATTTGAACAATCAAGTTGGGTTTTGGATTAATAACTAAAAGAATTTCTAAAATACTAAGCGGAGAAAACAATATCTTGGATAAAGGAAATTAAATGATGAATACGTCTAGTGGTTCTCAATCCACCTTAGTTTATCCGAATTTACTCTCGATTATCCGTAATAAATAATTTTCCCAATTTATCAAGGCATAGATTGCTAATATATTCTACCGCCTCTCCCGAGGTCAATAGATTTATCTAACGGCGACTAACGCACTCTATCCCTAGGTGAATTATCTCGTCGATAGGCAAAAAGCATGGAATCTCCTAAAGGCCACGTAGTTTCTATGAGTATATTCCTATCTCACAGAATAAAACGGTCCTCACCAATAGTTCCTCACCAAATCTCCTCTCCCGATTCAAGTGAATGATTAAATCAATACAACTATTGGCCGATAATTGCAAGCATTAAACATAATTGGGAAAACTCAATAAAAAGGTAATAAATCGATAATCATAATCAATTCACAAAACAAGGGTTTCATCAAAACCCTAGATTAGGCTTTAGCTTGACATACTAAAAATCAAAATACAGAATAAATAAACGAAAGCATAAAATTCAAACGCAGATGAAGCTCGATTCCTCCGTTCTTCGCCTCCCGCCTTCCGCCTTGAATTCTTCTCGCTTCCTCCTCTTCTCTCGTCTCCAAGCTCAAGCTCTCCTAGGTTTAGATTCAATGATTCCAAGATAATTAAATTAGGGTCTTAAGCCCTATTTATAGCTCAAAGACATCAAGAAACGCGTCCGTCTCAATCGGTCGAAAACTCGGCTTTGAAACGACTCCAAAATCCGCCGCCCTACAAAACTCGCTAAGTGTGCCGCGGCTCACTAAACTCGTGTCGCGCACATTGCCAAAAGTCAATACCCGGCGTTAAATAATTCTTCCGTGCCGCTGCTCACTGGCCAGGCCGCGCATGCAGTCTGACTACTCGCCCTTCGGCCGGTGTCTTCTCGTGCCGCGGCTCGATTCCTTGCGCCGCGGCTCATCGTCCCGCTTTGCTGCTACTGCTTTGCCTCGTTTTAGCTCCCGGACTTCAATTTCCTGTCAATCATACAAAATCAAGGCATTAAAAGCTCATTTAGATGATTTCACTCACCAAAACACTACAAAATAATGATAAATAAGCGTATAAAAATACGCCTAACAGCTGGACCCCGGATGAACAGAATAAGGGGTAGCATGAGCTTCGCTCAAAATCGAGTCTTTCAACTCGTCACTCGCCGGTACGCACAACCGATTCTTAAACCTCAAAAGTTCATCCTTGTGGACCACAAATCCAGGGGCTTTCCCCTGAGCCACATCCTCACGGATGCGCAACAAAGATGGGTCTGAACTCTGATTCTCTCGGATTGCCTCCTTAAGTGACGATGAAATCTCTAACATACAAAGTCAGTCTCGAACTCATCAAGCCGACTCGATCTCGTGTCTAATAAATTCATGTCAAGCTCCTTCAATCAAGTTAAACGAGCAAGCATCTGCTCCTGAACGGACTTACGACTCAAGGCGTCGGCGACAACGTTCGCCTTGCCCGGGTGGTAAAGGATCTCAATATCGTAATCTTTGATTAGCTCCAACCACCGTCTCTATCGCATATTTAACTCCTTATGAGTAAATATATACTTTAAACTCTTATGATCGGTGAATATCTGACAAGTAACGCCATAAAGGTAATGACGCCAAATTTTCAAAGCGAACACCACGGCTGCTAGCTCCAAGTCGTGGGTCGGATAATTAACCTCGTAAGGTCTCAATTGCCGTGAAGCATAGGCAATAACCTTCCCGTTCTGCATGAGTACACATTCGAGACCCTGTCTGGACGCGTCACTATAAACCACAAATCCTTCCGTCCCCTGCGGCAAGGAAAGAACAGGTGCTGACATTAACCGGCTCTTGAGTTCCTCAAAACTCCGTTGACACGCGTCGGACCACATGTATTTCTTGTCCTTCCGCAACAAGTTCGTCAAGGGTTGAGCGATTTTAGAAAATCCTTCCACAAACCGCCAATAATAACCGGCTAATCCGAGAAAGCTTCGAATTTCCTTAACATTCATCGGAGGTAACCAATCTTGGATAGCCTCCGTCTTCTGAGGATCAACACGCACTCCATCTGATGAAATTACATGCCCGAGAAAAGTCACTTCGGACATCCAGAACTCACACTTGGAAAACTTTCCATAAAGTTGCTCTCGTCTCAACACGTCGAGAACCTGATGAAGGTGAACCTCGTGCTCCTCTCGGTCACGAGAATAAATCAAGATGTCATCAATGAAGACAACCACAAACCGATCCAAAAAGTCGATGAAAACCCGATTCATTAACTCCATGAATACCGCAGGTGCGTTAGTTAGCCCGAACGGCATAACTACGAACTCATAATGACCATAGCTGCATTTAAATGTCCTCGCGATATCCGACTCCGACCAGAATCGATGATATCCAGATCTTAAGTCGATCTTGGAAAATAGAAGCTCCTCAAGTTGATCCAAAAGATCGTCGATACGGGGTAGAGGATACTTATTCTTGATCGTCACCCTGTTCAACTCCCGATAATCAATACATAAGCGAAATGAACCATCCTTCTTCTTGACGAACAACACTGGTGCTCCCCACGGGGACGCACTCGGTCGGATATAACCCTTCTTGAATAACTCCTCAAGTTGAATCTTCAGCTCCCGCATTTCGGTCGGGGCCATTCGGTACGGTGCCTTCGATATCGGGGACATACCGGGCTCCAACTCAATCGTGAATTCCACATCTCTCTGTGGAGGCAACCCAGGTAACTCGTCTGGAAAAACATCGGCATATTCCCTCACTACCGGAATATCCGTCAACATTATCGTGATTTCTGTTTTGGTCATATAGCACTAATAACCAACACACCCCGATTGAGTAACCTCACCGCTTTCATCAAATTAATAACTCTTCCGTAATGTGGGATTACCTCCTGAAACACACATTCGACCCATCGTCTCGAAATAATAGTGACCATACGCTACGGACACTAATGATGGCATCATGACGATCCATCCAATCAATACCCAAGATGACTTCGCCTCTCGGCAAATCTACCACGATTAGGTCCGCCGCCATACACGGCCATGAAGTCAATCGCATAGCTCAATCTCACGATTTCCGATAATTCGTCTACCATCAGGTAGACCAATGACATAAGGCTCACAACTAGTAGCACTACCCAGACGTAGTCTACTCAAACATGACTCGGAAATGAATGAATGCGATGCACCAGTATCAAAAAGGGTACACACAGGTTGAGATAGAATATCGAGTATACCTGAGATCATTAGGGCCTCTGGATCATCGGTCTTCTTCATCTCATAAATCCGGGGCTTGCTAATCCCGGCACCGGATGCTCCCATCTGATGGCTAAAAGATCCACCCTTGTTCGCTAATGTCTTCTTAAACGACGCTGACTGAGCAGCTTGATTCTGGACGGCTGATTGCTTCAGGGCCTGATATGACGTCGGAGTAGGTTTGGAGTCCCTACGGAAAAAACAGGCCTTATGCCCAACAATTCCGCAATTATGGCACGTGACAGACTGTCTCGGACACTTGGTGCTGACATGACCAAGATCCCCACGCAAAACAGTGATGGCCGAATCGGCCGCTCGTGATTGAGATTCCGCGGGCTTAAGCGTCACAGGAGGTCGCTCCGAAAAGCAGAGCCCGCACGGGGTTTCTTGAAAGTGGCACCGCCGCCGATCGTTACGCTTCGACTTCTTGCTAGCGATGAAGGTTGCCGCTAGCAATCTCCTTAGCAAGAAGCTCATAGGTAAGAGCTTTCTCAATGAATTCTACCAACGTGGTGCAATTATGATTAAGTAATTGTAGTCTCATACGGGGTTTCACCTCTTCTCAAATACTTAATCTTATCTCCTCGGAATGAATGATAGATGAGGCGAACTAAGAAGTTCTCGAAATTTCTCGGCAATGGCGAGAACATCCTCGTCACGAGGGCCTGGAGTGAGTAATTCCGACAATTTAGCTTCCCTGAGTGGGGCTGGATAATACCTCTCCATCATGAGAGTTTTGAACTGATCCCAAGTACATGATCCTTCGGTGGGCTTCAACGACAACCACCAAGAATGTGCGCTCTTACCCAGGTAGTAAGCCGCAACTGAAACTTTGTGTCCTTCGGGACACTCTACCATCGCAAATAACTTCTCGAAATGTTCGAGCCAATGAATAATATCTGCAGGCTCAGACGAGCCTTCAAAAGTAGGTGGCCTCTGGCGAGAGATGTCGCCTGATATTGCTCGCATTCCTCTCTTGCCTTTGAGGTGGCGGCGGAGGAGCCTGTTGATTTTGATTTTCGGAGTTATGCATCGTCTCCATCAGCTGTGCCATCTGGGTCATTTGGGCCATCATGCCCTGCATAAAGGCGAGTGGGTCAACCCGGACACCTTCTGACTGAGCCGTGTCCCGGGTAAGACTCCCCGATAGTGAATGATCGCGTCCAGGTGAATGAGTGGCAGCATCGCTGCTCGATGAATTAGCATTATTTCTCGCGTTCGTACGTGTATTCACACAAGCTCTCGGGATTCGGCCCGCTCCACGGCCTCGTCCTCCACGTCCTCTTCTTGCCCTCTCCATACTGAAGTAGGAAAGTCACATGATGATTATATTTTCCGCATAATATCACATTATGATTATGACATGAGATGATGAAAAGGAGCATATACGCTCTAATACGGTGATTACATGAATGATTACTGAGGCGACATGATTATCTGATGAAATTATTGAAATGATTATCTTGAACAAATTAACAAGATTAATGATATGATCTTCCTGATCAACAACTGAGTAATGATATGAATTGAGTGATTAAAGAGTTAACATGACCGTCCTGGTCAAAATGAAAATGATGATTGAGGATTGCTAACTGATGAATTATGAATGAATGATTCTTATTGCCAGAAATTATACCATGGCGTTAGAAATCTTACAGTTCTTGGTCTGATTGGCTCGGCATTTGCACAGGTCACACGTGACGCGAAAGTCCAATGATACTAGTCCGATGACGATGATTTCAAATGAGACATGACTCGGAAGGTAGTATTCAAAACCACTCTCTCATACCAACTCTGTAAAACCCCAAACTAGGCGGATATTACAGTGCCGTGGACCCCCGACTGGGACCCACCAGGCGAATGAAAACTGATGAATTAAATAATATAATTGTAGTACCGAACCACATTATATTACCAAACACTTCGATGAGGAGCTTAAATACAATACACCAGGACAATACAAAATACTAGTATATTTTATATGAAGATAAAATACACCACCCTAAATAAATAAACGTCTGAAACCGAATTTGCAGCGGAAATACAACTGAAGGGAAATAAGCATGACTGAAATGACTGAAATGATTGAAATAAACGGAATGACTAGGGCCCCCTACTAGTATCACTGGGACTCCTCGCCGTCAACATGCTCTTCCCGTGCCTTTGCCTTGCCGTGACCTGAAAACAAAATCCCCCAACGGGCCGCCATACGTAACAACAATCCTCAAGGGTTGAAAATACACAATCATGATATATCTGGAGTTATGAAATATCCTTAGTTATGAGTTACGCTGAAGAGGAGTATCATAGTACGCCCGTAGTGTTCTGTGCAAGTGTACAAGATGGATGACCGGACACACCCGTCCTTGTACCTAATTAGTCTCACGGAGTTAATCTTTACCGTGTGCACAGTCCAATGTATCACTCCCAATACATGGCCATCACGTGCGTGACTAAAAATTCCACACATCCACACCCGTCCACGCAATATGAACCCAGAAGGTCATATGAACAAGGATGACCATAATGAATATCAATTAATAATAATAATCTGACAAAGTCAAGAATGACTCACCGAGATGAAAGTGATAATGAAGTGATTGATAGTTTCAATGAAATGATTGGAACCGTCGTTCCTCGTTAATGAAGTGATTATTCGACAATTACAAGTCTCAGTATGATTAATACAATGATGAATGAGTTATGATTATGAATGATCAACAACAAAAGGAATGAATATCCTTTTAACCGAGTAAGAATCAACTTACTCAATACCGATGACAATGTCCTTCCACGAACAACGTCCTAATCGAGATACCGTGTAACACCCCGAGATATTCGGAATAATTACAGCGCCGTAAACCCTTTTAGTAAGGATTTACAAGGCTAATTTAAAAGAAGTGTAAATATAAGACATCAATACTGCGAAAATTCAAGTTTACAAAACCATTCAACTGGTTCAACAACTAATTAATACAACCATATCGAAATGATATTAATAAGACACGCGTACTCGAGTACTGAAATCAAACCAAGAAAACAAATCACCAACAACAAACAAACATCACTGAACCCCTTCGTCATCACGCTTGCATCGTGGTCGCTTTCCCCGCTTCCTCGGCTACCTGAACATCAAAACAAATGTCCACCCCCGAAGGGGTTATCAAAACGATGCTAGTACAAGTATCATTTAAACGAATCAAATATGCATCAACAATACATAACAAGATACACCACACGGACTTCCGCTACCGGAATCCGATAATGCGAATCCACAAGATTCCATTAACACAGCAAGGGTATTCCAATGATCCAGCGCCCTCAGCATAGATCCCAAGATGATCCCGTCGGACCAACACGAGGTGGAAATAACCCATCCAATGATCCAGCGCCCTTAGCCTAGATCCCAAGATGATCCCGTCGGACCAACACGAGGTGGACATCCGATCCAGCGCCCTCAGCATAGATCGTACAACGTACACAAATACAACTCATGCATACACATATGCCAAATCATTATGTTCATCAACATGAACATACAAATACTAGATAACGAATATCATGACAATTCAACAAATTAATTTCCATGTTCAACAACATGAATAAGCCACAAACATGCTCAAAATATCAATTTTAACACATTACGATACTTGCCTCGAAGATGGAAAGAACGAAACACTTCAATGATCTCAACACACTCGAAGGCCGCCTCCTTCGATCAACGTAGCAAGCTCGAACCTTAACAAAATAAATGATATACAAATCATCTCAAGTCGAACGATTCCCTAACAATTCGATCTACGGCCCAAAAGCTCAAAATATGCAATCTGCCTGAACCACTTAGCGTACGCTACGTACTCTATGTAGCGCGCACTAAGCCTGCCTATTAGCGTACGCTATCGTATAAGCCTAGCGTACGCTAGCCACGGACTGACAGTTCTCTCGGATCAGCCGACTGACTCGGCTGATATCATAACGTACGTTACGTACCACACGTAGCGTGCGTTAACTTATCCCCGATAGCGCACGTTAACTTACGTATGTTAGCGTGCGCTAACCTTGCATGGCAGATTACTACTGGTAGAAAACTGGATCTAATGGTGATGAATTCATGAATTCTATGGTGATAATACAAGTCATCCCCGAGCATATCATGCTAATAAGGTTTGTGAAAGTTCTATATGTACTAAATGACTATGAGATTCAAAGATACGTATAATCATTACTACACTATCATTCATCTTGATCTTCAAGGAAATATTCTAAGTTCCGTTCGTCCTACGTTCCAAAACACATGATTCCAATGTGTAAAACGTAACAACTAGGTAATATCCGTCTATTGATCACAATTTGGTTTGAAGCTGCTTAGGAGTCCATAAACTAAAAAGGTTCAAGGATTCATACGATGAATAAGTGCCGAAACGTCGAAAATATCCTTCTAACACATGATGATCGATTTTGAATGAAATAAGTGACTATACAAACATGATCAAATCGTCCTTTAGAACACTACTAATATTGGTGAAGAATCACCTACCTCAAAGTAGTGAAGAACAAGGAGAAAATCGAAGCAATCCAACGTCGAAGGCTCGAACACCAATCCTCAATGATCTACAATCTTCAATCACGAGCTAGGATGTTGATATGAGGTGTTTAGGATGTAGGAAGTTATACTCTGAGTATAAGAATTCGGATGTGGGAAAAGAAAGGACTGAAAATACGAAAAGGATGTTGTCCTATTTATAGGAAATGGTTATTAGCGCGTGCTAGTCCCTGCTCGTAGCGTGCACTAATGTAACACCCCAAACTAGGCGGATATTACAGTGCCGTGGACCCCCGACTGGGACCCACCAGGCGGATGAAAATGAATGAATTATACAGGTAAATGTAGTACCGAACCACATTACAACATCAATTACTCCGATGAGGAGTTTTATACAACACACCCAGGATTAAATAGAATACATGTGTATTTTATGTGACGATAAAATACACAACACTGAATGAAATGAGTATTCAAACGGAATATCTCAATGGAATAAATAAAGGAAACATAAATGATGAATAAATGATCGAGCAGTAGGGCCCCCTACTAGTATCATCGGGACTCTCGCCGTCACCGTGCTCTCCCGTGCCTTAGCCTTGCCATGACACAAAACAAGCATCCCCAACGGGCCGGTTACGTAACAACAATCCTATAGGGTTGAAAATACACAATCATGATATATCTGAAGTTATGATTTATCCTGTCGAAACATACGCAATCAAACATGCTATATGAATCAACTATCAGTACGGCTCAAAGGAATGGCGCCACACTACGCCCGGGATGGAAATGTGTCCGTGCACAAGCCACCAACGATCAATACACGTGTGGTCTTGTACCTAATCAGCCTCACGAAGCCATCAACTCGTGTGCACAGTCCAATGTGAGGCCACCAACCAACACACGACTATAATGTGCCCGACATGAAAATCCTACACATACCAACCGGCACGCCAGTATGGCCCGGAATGCCACAATATGACAAAAGTGACAACGAAAATGAATAATGACTCACCAAGATTAAATGATGGTGAAATGAATGATAGCTCAATGAAATGATCGGAACCGTCGTTCCTTATGACTGAGGTGATTAATTGACAATGACAAGTTTTGATACGGTTGATACAGTGATGAATGAGTTATGATTATGAATGAACAACAACAAAAGGAATGAATATCCTTTTAACCGAGTAAGAATTAACTTACTCAATACCGATGAAGAATGTCCTTCCACGAACAACGTCCTAAATGAAAAGTCGGTCGCTCGAACAACCTTGAACATCAATAATTACCAACAACCGATCAATACACGACTCAAATACGATCATAACCGACCCAAACGTCGATACAACAATATCCGAACTCGTAGATGTACTCTAACGAAAACGTTGAGATACCCGTTGGTTAAAACCAAACCCAAATAATCGAACCAACTCCAACATGATTGATTCAAACCAAAAAACATTATCAATGATATCAATAATCTCATAGAAATCCACAATCCATGTTTATAATAACGACAATCGGAAATCCCCAAAATAACCGAAGTCAACCCCAAGGGTTCTTGGAATAATTCCGAAAATAACCATTAAATCCGTAGGAATATATTTATCCAAGTTAGATAATCCATAACTAACATATTCCAATGATAATCCAAGCTTACACGAAGAAATCGGAAGGAAAACCCAAAAATCCAAAATTCTAGATCCAAGAGATTAATACCTTTGATTCGATGCGAGGAAGATGATGAAATGATAATTAATCCGAAAGATGAGCTTGAAGATGATGATTGATGATTACACCTCGAAGAATCCTCTCCGAATCGCTCGAAATCGCCCAAAACTACCGAAGGAATGAAATGAGATGAATAATGACGAACTCTGACTAAACTGTCCAATTTATAGTCAGTCCAGGTTAGCGTGCGCTAGCTCCTTGCGTAGCGTGCGCTAACGAGTAATTTGGGTAGTCCGGTACCACTGTCCGAACACGGTAGCGCGCTACGTACCTTCTTGTAGCGTGCGCTACGGCCATACGACTAGCGTGCGCGAAGATCCATGATTAGCGTGCGCTCTCGAAAAATTCATGCCCGATCGGAGTCCGAAACCGTCGACCTCGGCGACCCGATAGCGTGCGCTACAACCATTGTTTAGCGTGCGCTAATATATCGGTTGCGTACGCTAACAACAATACATAGCGTGCGCTATGAATAAATCCAGTGCAGTCCAGTAGCCACTGGACTCAACCTGATCCGTCCCTAGCGCGCGCTACTCCACACATATAGCGTGCGCTACTACAACTCGTTAGCGCGCGCTACCTATAACTCACCTGCAGTCCAGTACCTTCTGGACTGCAGCCGAGGTAACCTTAGCGTGCGCTAAAGCTGAGTGGTAGCGTGCGCTACCTATACCTAATTAGCGTACGCTAAAAGGAGTATGTAGCGTGCGCTACTCCTCATGCACAGCTCGCAACGAAAATGACAATGATGATAACCACGGCACGAAACTCCAATCAGATTAGTGATGAATGACGATTGATACACGATACGATTACTCTGAATGATGAATACCATGACTGAATATGAGTGACAAATGATCAATAATGAATGAAATTACTGAGTATCAATTACTGAATGATAAATACTGAATGATAATTACTGATTGACAACTGGGTATTACATACACCCCCCTTAAAAGAGTTTCGTCCCCGAAACTAAGGGTCAAACAACTCGGGATAACTCTCCCGCATACTATCCTCGGTTTCCCAAGTAGCCTCTTCGACTCCGTGTCTAGACCACTGAATTTTAACCAAAGGAATCGTCTTATTCCTCAACTGTTTGATTCGCCGCTCCAAAACTCGCATAGGACGCTCCTCATAAGAATGATCGTCGGCGATCTCGATTTCGTCGAACTGAAGTATGTGACTCGGGTCGGCAACATACTTCCGCAACTGAGAGACGTGAAATACATTATGAATTCGGATCAACGCCGGAGGTAAAGCCAATCGATAGGCTAACTCGCCTACTCGATCCAAAATCTCAAACGGCCCAATGAATCTCGGACTCAACTTTCCCCTCTTCCCAAAACGGAAGATACCACGACTCGGGGATACCTTGACCAACACGTGGTCACCTGCCTTGAACTCTAATGGTCGACGACGGTTATCCGCATACGATTTCCGACTCGACTGCCATCAACAAACGACTCCTGATCAAAGCTACCTTCTCACGGGCGGCTATAAGCATATCGGGCTCGGTGCCGATTGATTCTGATAAGTCGTCCCAACACAAAGGAGATCGACAACGACGACCGTACAAGGCCTTGTAAGGTGCCATCTTAATCGAAGCATGCCAACTATTATTATACGTGAACTCGATCAATGGTAGTTGGGCTTCCCAATCGTCTTTCCAATCGAGGACGCATGCCCTCAACATGTCCTCTAAGGTCTGAATAGTCCTCTCTGATTGTCCGTCGGACTGAGGATGAAAAGCGGTACTGAGATTAAGCTGAGTTCCCATAGCACGATGAACTGATTTCCAAAAATGCGACACAAATCGTCCGTCACGATCGGAAACGATACTTTTAGGAGTACCGTGAAGTCTGACTATCTCTTTGATGAACAGTTGAGCAAGTCTTTCGGGACCCCACGTTTCCTTGATCTCAAGGAAATGAGCTGATTTAGTTAAGCGGTCCACGATCACCCAGATCGTATTCATGCCACGACGACTCGTCGGCAAACTCGTGATGAAATCCATAGAAATGTCTTCCCACTTCCACTCGGGAATAGGAAGAGGTTTCATCATACCCGCCGGTCGCTGATGTTCAATCTTAACTTGTTGACAGATTAAGCATCTCGAAACAAATTCTGCGACTTCTCGCTTCATATTACTCCACCAGTAATTTTGTTTCAAGTCCTTGTATATCTTGCTAGACCCCGTATGCACAGAATAAGGGGTAGCATGAGCTTCTTTCAAAATCGAGTCTTTCAACTCGTCAATCGCTGGTACGCACAACCGATTCTTAAACCTCAAAAGTCCATCCTCGTGGACCACAAATCCAGGGGCTTTCCCCTGAGCCACATCCTCTCGGATGCGCAACAATGATGGGTCCGAACCCTGATTCCCTCGGATTTCTTCCTCGAGTGACGATGAAATTTCTAACATACAAAGCTGCCCCTGAACTCGCTGAAGCCAGACCTCGATCTTGGATCTAAGGAATTCCTGCTGAAGCTCCTTCTGAACTGTTAAACGGGCAAGCATCTGCTCCTGAACGGACTTACGACTCAAGGCGTCGGCGACAACGTTCGCCTTGCCCGGGTGGTAGAGGATCTCGATATTATAATCTTTGATCAATTCCAACCACCGTCTCTGACGCATATTTAACTCCTTCTGAGTAAATATATACTTTAAACTCTTATGATCGGTGAATATCTGACAGGTAACGCCATAAAGATAATGACGCCAAATTTTCAAAGCGAACACCACGGCTGCTAGCTCCAGGTCGTGGGTCGGATAATTAACCTCGTAAGGTCTCAATTGCCGTGAAGCATAGGCAATAACCTTCCCGTTCTGCATGAGTACACATCCGAGACCCTGTCCGGATGCATCACTATAGACCACAAATCCTTCCGTCCCCTGCGGCAAGGAAAGAACAGGTGCTGACATTAAGCGGCTCTTGAGTTCCTCAAAACTCCGTTGACACGCATCGGACCACGTGTATTTCTTATCCTTCCGCAAAAGGTTCGTTAAGGGTTGAGCGATTCTAGAAAATCCTTCCACAAACCGCCGATAATAACCCGCTAATCCGAGAAAACTTCGGATTTCCTTAACGTTCTTCGGAGGTAGCCAATCTCGAATAGCCTCCGTCTTCTGAGGGTCGACACGAACTCCGTCTGATGAAATTACATGTCCGAGAAAAGTCACTTCGGACATCCAGAACTCACATTTGGAGAACTTCCCATAAAGTTGTTCTCGTCTCAACACGTCGAGCACTTGATGAAGGTGAAACTCGTGTTCCTCCCGGTCACGAGAATAAATCAAAATGTCATCGATGAAGACAACAACAAACCGATCCAAAAAGTCGATGAAGACCCGATTCATTAACTCCATGAATACCGCAGGTGCATTAGTCAATCCGAACGGCATAACCACAAACTCATAGTGACCATAGCGTGTTCGAAACGCCGTCCTCGCGATGTCCGACTCTCGGATCCGCAACTGATGATATCCAGACCTTAAGTCGATCTTGGAAAATACTGAAGCTCCCTGAAGTTGATCTAAGAGATCATCAATACGGGGTAAGGGATACTTGTTCTTGATCGTCACCCTGTTCAACTCCCGATAATCAATACATAAGCGGAATGAACCATCCTTCTTCTTGACAAACAACACTGGTGCTCCCCACGGGGACGCACTCGGTCGGATATAACCTTTCTCGAACAACTCCTCAAGTTGATTCTTTAATTCCTGCATTACGGTCGGGGCCATCCGGTACGGTGCCTTCGATATCGGGGACGTACCAGGCTCCAACTCAATCGTGAATTCCACATCCCTCTGTGGAGGTAAACCAGGTAACTCGTCTGGAAAAACATCGGCATATTCCCTCACCACCGGAATATCCGTTAACATTACTGATGATTTCTCGGTTTTGGCCATATAGCACCAATAACCGACACATCCCTGATTGAGTAACCTTACTGCTTTCATCAAATTAATGACTTTACGAGCAATGGGATTACCTCCTCAAACACACATTCGACTCCATCGTTCGAAATGATAGTGACCAAACGCTTTCGGACACTAATGATGGCATCATGACGATCCATCCAATCAATACCCAAGATGACGTCGTCCTCGGCAAATCTACTACGATTAGGTCCGCCGCCATACACGACCATGAAGTCAATCGGACAATTCTCAATCTCACGGTTACCGATAATTCGCCTACCATCGGTAGGCCAATGACATAAGGCTCACAACTAGTAGCGCTACCTGCACGTTTAGTCTACTCAAACATGACTCGGAAATGAATGAATGAGATGCACCAAGATCGAAAAGGGCACACAAAGTTGAGATAGAATATCGAGTGTACCGAGATCATTCGGCCTCGGATCATCGGTCTTCTTCATCTCATAAATTCGGGCTTGCTGCCCCCGAACCGACGCTCCTGCCTCGATAGCTCTGCTCCGCCTTTAGCTCCCGCTGTCTTGAATGATGCCGACCGAGTGGCTCGATTCGCACCGCTGAATGACACCGGGGCTTGAGATGACGCCGAGTGGGTTTAGAGTCCCTACGGCAAAACGGGCCCTATGCCCAGCAATCCCACGATTGTGGCACGTGATGCATCGCTGGACATTTGGTGCTGAAATGACCCTGCTCTCACAGCTGAAACAGTGATGGCCGAACCGCCGCCGCGATCGAGATTCCGTGGGTTTAGACGCCAGGGAGGTCGCTCATAAAGTAGAGCCCGCCGCGGTTTCTTGAAAGTGGCACGACTCGCCGATCGATTACGATTCTTGGACTTCTTGCTAGCATTTAAGGTTGCCGCTAGCAATTTCCTTAGCAAGAAGCTCGTAGGTAAGAGCTTTCTCAATGAATTCACCAACGTGGTGCAATTATGATTAAGTAATCAAGTCTCATACGGGTTTCACCTTCTTGTCAAGTACTTGATCTTGTCCGCTTCGAGTGAATGATAGATGAGGCGAACGGAAGAAGTTCCCGAAATTTTTCGGCAATGGCGAGAACATCATCATCACCGAAAGGTCGGGAGTGAGTAATTCCGACAACTTGGCCTCCGGAGTGGGGCCGGATAGTACCTCTCCATCATGAGAGTCTTGAACCGATCCCAAGTACATGATCCGTCTGTGGGCTTCAACGATAACCACCATGAATGAGCGCTCTTACCGAGATGGTAAGCCGCAATCGAAACTTTATGCCCTTCAGGCGATCCACCATAGCAAATAATTTCTCAAAATGCTCAAGCCAATGAACAATATCCGCCGGCTCGATGAGCCCTCAAAGGTAGGTGGTCGCCGAGAGATATCGCTAATGATATTGCTTACACCCTCTCTTGTCTCCGAGGTGGCGGCGGAGGAGCTCGCTGATTTTGATTGACGGAGTTATGCATCGTCTCCATCAACCGAGCCATCCGGTCATTTGGGCCATCATGCCCCGCATAAATGCGAGTGGGTCAACCCGACACCCTCGATCGAGCCGTGTCCCGGTACGACTCCCGACAGTGAATGATCGCGTCCTGGTGAATGAGTGGCGGCGTCCGCTCGATGAGTTAGCATTATTCTGCATTTGCACGTGTATTCGCACGAGTTCTCGGATTCGCCCGCTCCATGGCCTCGTCCTCCACGTCCTTCGCCACCCTTTCCATATCAAGTGGAAAGTCATATGATGATTATATATCTCGCATGAGTATCACATTATGATTATATTATGAAATGATGAAAATGAGCATACGCGCTCAAATACAAGATTACATGAATGATTAATTGACGTGACATGATTATCCGATGAAGTTATCAAATGATTATCTTGAATGAGTTAACAAGATTAATGATTCGATCTTCCCGATCAACAATCGAACAATGAAATGAATTGGTGATTAATGAGTTAACTCGACCGTCCGGCCAAAATGACAATGATGATTGAGGATCATTAATCGATGAATTATGAATGAATGATTAATGCCAGAAATTATACCATGGCATTAGAAATCTTACAGTTCTTGGTCTGATTGTCTCGGCATTTGCACAGGTCACACGTGACGCGAAAGTCCAATGATACTAGTCCGATGACGATGATTTCAAATGAGACATGACTTGGAGGGTAGTATTCAAAACCACGCTCCGATACCAACTCTGTAACACCCCAAACTAGGCGGATATTACAGTGCCGTGGACCCCCGACTGGGACCCACCAGGCGGATGAAAATGAATGAATTATACAGGTAAATGTAGTACCGAACCACATTACAACATCAATTACTCCGATGAGGAGTTTTATACAACACACCCAGGATTAAATAGAATACATGTGTATTTTATGTGACGATAAAATACACAACACTGAATGAAATGAGTATTCAAACGGAATATCTGCAATGAATAAATAAAGGAAACATAAATGATCGAATAAATGATCGAATGCATCGGGCCCCTACTAGTATCACTGGACTCTCGCCGTCACCGTGCTCTCCCGTGCCTAGCCTTGCCATGACACAAAAAGATCCCCAACGGGTCGGGCCATACGTAACAACAATCCTCAAGGGTTGAAAATACACAATCATGATATATCTGAAGTTATGATTTATCCTGTCGAAACATACGCAATCAAACATGCTATATGAATCAACTATCAGTACGGCTCAAAGGAATGGCGCCACACTACGCCTGGGATGGAAATGTGTCCGTGCACAAGCCACCAACGATCAATACACGTGTGGTCTTGTACCTAATCAGCCTCACGAAGCCATCAACTCGTGTGCACAGTCCAATGTGAGGCCACCAACCAACACACGACTATAATGTGCCCGACATGAAAATCCTACACATACCAACCGGCACGCCAAGATGGCCCTAATGCCACAATATGACAAAAGTGACAACGAAAATGAATAATGACTCACCAAGATTAAATGATGGTGAAATGAATGATAGCTCAATGAAATGATCGGAACCGTCGTTCCTTATGACTGAGGTGATTAATTGACAATGACAAGTTTTGATACGGTTGATACAGTGATGAATGAGTTATGATTATGAATGAACAACAACAAAAGGAATGAATATCCTTTTAACCGAGTAAGAATTAACTTACTCAATACCGATGAAGAATGTCCTTCCACGAACAACGTCCTAAATGAAAAGTCGGTCGCTCGAACAACCTTGAACATCAATAATTACCAACAACCGATCAATACACGACTCAAATACGATCATAACCGACCCAAACGTCGATACAACAATATCCGAACTCGTAGATGTACTCTAACGAAAACGTTGAGATACCCGTTGGTTAAAACCAAACCCAAATAATCGAACCAACTCCAACATGATTGATTCAAACCAGCAAAACATTATCAATGATATCAATAATCTCATAGAAATCCACAATCCATGTTTATAATAACGACAATCGGAAATCCCCAAAATAACCGAAGTCAACCCCAAGGGTTCTTGGAATAATTCCGAAAATAACCATTAAATCCGTAGGAATATATTTATCCAAGTTAGATAATCCATAACTAACATATTCCAATGATAATCCAAGCTTACACGAAGAAATCGGAAGGAAAACCCAAAAATCCGAAATTCTAGATCCAAGAGATTAATACCTTTGATTCGATGCGAGGAAGATGATGAAATGATAATTAATCCGAAAGATGAGCTTGAAGATGATGATTGATGATTACACCTCGAAGAATCCTCTCCGAATCGCTCGAAATCGCCCAAAACTACCGAAGGAATGAAATGAGATGAATAATGACGAACTCTGACTAAATCGCCCAATTTATAGTCGGTCCTGTGTTAGCGTGCGCTAGCTCCTTGTGCGTAGCATGCGCTAACGAGTAATTTGGGTAGTCCAAGACCCACTGTCCGAACACGGTAGCGCGCACGTACCTTCTTGTAGCGTGCGCTACGGCCATACTACTAGCGTGCGCTAAGATCCATTATTAGCGTGCGCTATCGAAATATTGATGCCCGATCGAGTCCGTAAAACTGCCTCGACCTCGACTGACCCGATAGCGTGCGCTACAACCATTGTTTAGCGTGCGCTAATATATCGGTTGCGTACGCTAACAACAATACATAGCGTGCGCTATGAATAAATCCAAAGGTACCAAAGAGCCACCGGACTCAACTCGATCCGCCCTAGCGCGCGCTACTCCACACATATAGCGTGCGCTACTACAACTCGTTAGCGCGCTACTTACCACTCGTAGCATGCGCTACCTATAACTCACTGCATCCGGTACCTTCCGGATCGCAATGAGGTAACCTTAGCGTGCGCTAAAGCTGAGTGGTAGCGTGCGCTACCTATACCCAATTAGCGTACGCTAAAAGGAGTATGTAGCGTGCGCTACTCCTCATGCACAGCTCGCAACAAAAATGACAATGATGATAACCACGGCACGAAACTCCAATCAGATTAGTGATGAATGACGATTGATACACGATACGATTACTCTGAATGATGAATACCATGACTGAATATGAGTGACAAATGATCAATAATGAATGAAATTACTGAGTATCAATTACTGAATGATAAATACTGAATGATAATTACTGATTGACAACTGGGTATTACAGCTAACGGCTACTGACTCTACTGTACTCAGCACTTAGCGCGCGCTATGCACATGCCTGTAGAGTGCGCTAAGGCGTTGACTTGACTTTTCCCGAAATCCGTCCAGGTTCATCCCGACATAATCCGACCAAGATCCCCGGCCTGATCTCACCTACCACACGTCTCAATCAAATTGACCACGCATAGCGTGCGCTAATGTTCCTCTGTAGCGTGCGCTATGGATCCATGTTAGCGTACGCTACACATAGCCGATAGCGTGCGCTACATGCGCAGAATTAAAAATTTTAAATCACATACACGAAATCATACGCTCAACAACATCGGATTATGAAATACGGAGAAAATAATCAGATCAAAGTGCACAATTACAATGTTACAAGTTCTAAATACATATCAGAAATCTCGGGTATTACATCCTTCCTCCCTAAAAAGAAGTTTCGTCCCGAAACTTAAGATTAAAACAACTCTGGATATCTAGCCTTCATAATGTCCTCCGTTTCCCAAGTGGCCTCTTCGACTCCGTGTCATGACCATTGTACTTTAACCAAGTGTATTGGTTTATTCCTCAATTCTTTGATCCGACTCTCAAGTATCTTGATTGGTCTCTCTTCGAAGGTGCCATCATTAGCTATCTCGATCTCGTCGAAATCAATGATGTGACTGGGGTCCGGTACATACTTCCGCAGTTGGGATACGTGAAACACATTGTGAACGTGACTCAGCGATGGCGGTAAGGCCATCCTGTATGCTAAATCTCCAACTCTCTCGAGGATCTCGAATGGTCCGATATATCTCGGACTTAGCTTACCTCTCCTCCCAAAACGGAAAATCCCTCGTGTAGGAGACACCTTCAATAGTACATGCTCCCCAACGTCGAACTCTAGAGGACGACGACGTACGTCTGCGTAAGACTTTTGTCGACTCTGGGCAGTCAACAGTCTTTCTCGAATCAAAGCTATCTTCTCTTGAGTCTGAATTATCAATTCCGGTTCCGTCCCAATCAAATCCGAAGAATCATCCCAACACAGGGGTGATCGGCATCTTCTCCCGTACAAAGCTTCAAATGGTGCCATCTTAATAGAAGCATGCCAACTATTATTGTAAGTGAATTCGATCAAGGGCAAGTGAACTTCCCAATCAGTTGACCAAACCAGCGCACAAGCTCTAAGCATGTCTTCTACTGTTTGAATAGTCCTTTCGGGCTGACCGTCCGTTTGGGGATGATAAGCCATACTAAAGTTGAGCTCAGTCCCCAAAGCCCTGTGAACTGCTTTCCAGAAGTGCGACACGAAGCGACCATCTCGATCCGAAATAATGGTCTTCGGCGTCCCATGCAATATGACTATCTCCGCAATAAATACTCGCGCCAATCTCTCGGGTCCCCATGTATCTTTAATTTCTAGGAAATGAGCCGACTTGGTTAGTCGATCAACTATAACCCAAATCATGTTCATTCCCGTTCTAGTCCTTGGCATACTGGTGATGAAATCCATCGAGATGTCCTCCCACTTCCATTCAGGGATCGGAAGCGGCTTTAACATTCCGGCAGGTCGCTGATGTTCAATCTTAACTTGCTGACAAGTCAAGCACCTCGAAACGTGTTCTGCTACGTCCTTCTTCATATTTCCCCACCAGAAGTTTTGTTTTAAATCCTTATACATCTTATCACGCCCGGTGAATAGAATAGGGCGCGCTGTGAGCTTTCTTCAGAATAGTCCGTCTCAAATCATCATCATCGGGAACGCAAAGTCGACTCTGAAATCTCAGAACTCCATCATCTTGTATCACGAATCCTGGGGCTTTTCCTTTCTTTACTTCATCACATAATCAAAGGATCAGAGAATCGTCCAACTGCTTAGACTTGATCTCCTCGACTGGTGATGAAGTCAGTTCCATCACATATAGTTGCCCTTGAATTCCTGGTGCCCATACTTCAATCCCTTCGCGGATCAGTTCTCGTTGAATGCCGGTTTAGGACGTAAGAGCTTCCAACACTCGAAGAGAAACAGGTTTACGGCTCAATGCATCGGCTACTACGTTTGCTTTCCCCGGATGATAGAGAATCTCCAAGTCGTAATCCTTGATCAATTACAGCCACCTTCTCTGCCTCATGTTTAATTCTTTCTGACTGAAAATGTACTTGAGGCTCTTATGATCGGTAAAGATCTGACAATGAGTGCCGTACAAATAATGTCTCCAAATTTTCAAGGCAAAAACTACAGCTGCTAACTCCATATCATAAGTCGGGTAATTTACTTCGTACGGTTTCAACTGCCGAGAAGCATAGGCAATAACCTTATCCTTTTGCATCAACACACACCCCAGACCCTGATTTGAAGCGTCGCTGTAAACCATGAATCCATCAGTTCCATCTGGCAATGCTAAAATAGGTGTCGTGCCGCCTCTTCTTAAGTTCATCAAAACCAGCCTGGCATTTCTCATCCCACTTAAACTTTTGAGTTTTCTGTAACAGCTGAGTGAGCGGACGAGAGATCTTGGAAAATTCCTCTACAAAGCGGTGATAATATCCAGCAAGTCCTAGGAAACTCCGGACTTCTTTCACATTATTAGGAGCTTCCCATTCCATGATTGCTTCGACTTTCTTCGGGTCCACCTGAACTCCGTTAGTTGATATCACATGCCCGAGGAAAGTTATCTCCCTGAGCCAGAACTCGCATTTTGAAAGCTTTGCATACAGTTGTTCCTTCCTGAAGGTGCTCAAAACCACACGTAAATGTTCGGCATGCTCCTCTGCGTCCCTCGAATATATCAAGATGTCATCAATGAAGACGACCACAAATTTATCCAAGTATTCCAAGAATACCCGATTCATCAATTACATGAATACCGCAGGAGCATTGGTAAGTCCAAGTGGCATTACTACAAATTCATAATGCCCGTACCTAGATCTGAAAGCAGATTTTGGTATATCCGATTCCTTAATTCTCAACTTGTGGTATCCTGATCGCAAGTCAATCTTCTAGAATACCCTTGCCCCTTGCAGTTGATCAAACAAGTCGTCGATCCGAGGTATAGGGTACTTATTCTTGATCGTCATCTTGTTGAGCTCCCTGTAATCAATACACAGTCGGATGGATCCGTCTTTCTTCTGGACAAAGAGAACGGGCGCTCCCCAAGGAGAAACGCTAGGTTGAATATAGCCCTTCTGTAACAATTCCTCCAGTTGCTTCTTGAGTTCATACATCTCGGTTGGCGCCATGCGGTATGGTGCTCTGGAAATAGGAGCTGCTCCAGGCTCTAATTCGATAGTGAATTCCACTTCTCTCTGTGGGGGTAACCCAGGTAGTTCGTCAGGAAATACATCTGAGAACTCATTCACAACTGAAATAGACGAGAGCTCTACTCCTTCCTCTTTCCTCATGGCATAGCACCAAAGTCCGTGACATCCCTGCTTCAGTAATTTCACGGCTTTCATTGCTTTGATCAATATTCCCGAGCTTCCTGGTCTCCATCCTCGGAATAAGTGTTCAGATCCATCATCAGCAATGATAGAAATGACTCTCTCTCGGTAATTCAGAATAGCTCCATAACGGTTGAGCCAATCGTCTCCGAGAATTAAATCGTCACCGTAGATATCAACTACAATAAGATTCGATGGCCAATCTCTCCCTCCTATAGACACTGGAAAATCTCTAGCCTCTAGGGTCCCCACAATTCTCTCTACACTCGAAAAACCCACAACATATGGTTCACAATCAAATAAGCACGAGATTTTTAAACGATTTACACAGTTCAATGATACGAAAGAATGTGTAGCTCCAGAATCGAATAAAACACTAACTGGTTGCAAAAGGATCTGAATCGTACCTGATGCAACAAAGGTGTTACGATCGCCGATTTCCTCATCTCGTACAGCGCGGAGGAACGGACCCATCACCGGATGTCTCTCTCTTCCCAACGCTCACTGAAATCCACTCTGCTGCGTCTGGTTCACACTTGTCTCCTTCGGAACTGGCGCTGGAGTGCGAGTACCAAAAGATCTAGTAGCAACTCCACAGAAAGCCGCACGGTGCCCTTCTTGTCCACAATCGTAGCAAGTCACAGAAGATGCGGGGCAGGCACGTCGAATATGCCCTGCTCGACCACAATTGCAGCATTTCTTTGATGCGTCCGAAACTGCTGATGTTGCCCGGAACTTCTTTCCACCTCTAGAAGGATGTGGAGGTTTCCTAGCCGAATAAAAGGAAGACTGGCCCTTGCGGGGCCCACCACTCTTGTTTTCTGAGAAGTTGCCGGTCACCTTCTGCTTCTTTGCCTCCACTGATTTCTCCACCGCCGCCTCTTTCATGTCGTAGGCCAACGCTTTGTCTTGATACTGTCGCAACGTAGTACACTCGAACCCGGACATGTACTGTTGAATCTCCGGCTTCATCCGCATATCGAAATGAAAAATCTTTTCTGCCTCCGTTCTGACCAAGTGTCGCACACAAGTCAGCTGATGATTAAAAGTTTTGATTACATCTGTCACAGATGCTTCCGAACTCTGTGGTGAGAAAAACTCTCGGATCTTTGCCTCTCTAACTGGATGAGGACAATACTGTGCTTCCATCATTAGTTTGAATTCCGTCCAATCCGAATTATGATTCTCGGGTCGGATAGCTTCCCACCAATCAAAGGCCTCCCAGTGAAAATACCGGGCAATGGGAACCTTCCGGTCCTCGGGACGCTTAAGACCCGCGAATATCTTCTCTAACTCCTTAAGCCGGTGATCCCAAGTAAGTGCCTCACAGATCCGTCAAATTTTGGCGGGTGCAATTTGACCACCTCAAAGAAGCCATCTGTCTCCCGGTTATCCTCGTGGTGCCGCCCCCCATCGCTGCCTCGCATGCGGTCGACTACTCGGGCGAATCGGTTTATCTCGCGCCACCACTGTTGAAGCACTCCCGCATGTTAGGATTTGCGCTGCCATTCGCCGATCCTTGCCGCCTCCGTAATGGGAATCGGTTCGACTAGCCGATAATTTCGGGTAGTTGCGAATCCTCCTGTCTCATGTTACCTCGTCGCGCCCACGATCAAGGCCCGCGTCCACGTCCTCCTCTCAACATACTGGAAACACAATTCCTCAATATCCAGGACAAAGTTTTCGAAATAAAGCCCGTCAATACTCACAAAACAGTAATTAAGTAAAACGGTAGTATAAGAGATTAGGAGACTTACAACCACGGTCCACATGACGACTTTGGCTGAACAGTGATGTTACGAACGACCCATAAATCAATTAATGTAAACAGACCCAACTAAAACCCGACTGCCAAGATATCCATGAATATTAGCTCCGATACCATATTCTGTAACACCCCTAGATATTCGGAATAATTACAGCGCCGTAAACCCTTTTAGTAAGGATTTACAAGGCTAATTTAAAAGAAGTGTAAATATAAGACATCAATACTGCGGAAATTCAAGTTTACAAAACCATTCAACTGGTTCAACAAGTAATTAATACAACCATATCGAAATGATATTAATAAGACACGCGTACTCGAAACTGAAATCAAACCAAGAAAACAAATCACCAACAACAAACAAACATCACTGAACCCCTTCGTCATCACGCTTGCATCTGGTCGCTTTCCTCGCTCCTCGGCTACCCGAACATCAAAACAAATGTCCACCCCAAGGGGTTAGCAAAACGATGCTAGTACAAGTATCATTTAAACGAATCAAATATGCATCAACAATACATAACAAGATACACCACACGGACTTCGCTACACGGAATCCGATAATGCGAATCCACAAGATTCCATTAACACAAAGAAGGGTATTCCAATGATCCAGCGCCCTCAAAGATAGATCCCAAGATGATCCCGTAGGACCAACACGAGGTGGAAATAACCCGTCCCAATGATCCAGCGCCCTTAGCCTAGATCCCAAGATGATCCGTCGGACCAACACGAGGTGGACATCCGATCCCGCCCTCAAAGATAGATCTTACAACGTACACAAATACAACTCATGTATACACATATGCCAAATCATTATGTTCATCAACATGAACATACAAATACTAGATAACGAATATCATGACAATTCAACAAATTAATTTCCATGTTCAACAACATGAATAAGCCAGAAACATGCTCAAAATATCAATTTTAACACATTACGATACTTGCCTCGAAGATGGCAAGAACGAAACACTTCAATGATCTCAACACACTCGAAGGCCGCCTCCTTCGATCAACGTAGCAAGCTCGAACCTTAACAAAAGAAATGATATACAAATCATCTCAAGTCGAACGATTGCCTAACAATTCGATCTACAGCCCAAAAGCTCAAAATATGCAATCTGCCTCAACCACTTAGCGTACGCTACATACTCTATGTAGCGCGCGCTAAGCCTGCCTATTAGCGTACGCTATCGTATAAGCCTAGCGTACGCTAGCCACGGACTGACAGTTCTCTCGGATCAGCTGACTGACTCGGCTGATATCATAACGTACGTTACGTACCACACGTAGCATGCGTTAACTTATCCCCGATAGCGCACGTTAACTTACGTATGTTAGCGTGCGCTAACCTTGCATGGCAGATTACTACTGGTAGAAAACTAGATCTAATGGTGATGAATTCATGAATTCTATGGTGATAATACAATTCATCCCCGAGCATATCATGCTAATAAGGTTTGTGAAAGTTCTATACATACTAAAAATCTATGAGATTCAAAGATACGTATAATCATTACTACACTATCATTCATCTTGATCTTCAAGGAAATATTCTAAGTTCTGTTCGTCCTACGTTCCAAAACGTATGATTCCAATGTGTAAAACGTAACAACTAGGTAATATCCGTCTACTGATCACAATTTGGTTTGAAGCTGCTTAGGAGTCCATAAACTAAAAAGGTTCAAGGATTCATAGATGAATAAGTGCCGAAACGTCGAAAATATCCTTCTAACACATGATGATCGATTTTGAACGAAATAACTGACTATACAAACATGATCAAATCGTCCTTTAGAACACTACTAATATTGGTGAAGAATCACCTACCTCAAAGTAGTGAAGAACAAGGAGAAAATCGAAGCAATCCAACGTCGAAGGCTCGAACACCAATCCTCAATGATCTACAATCTTCAATCACGAGCTAGGATGTTGATATGAGGTGTTTAGGATGTAGGAAGTTATACTCTGAGTATAAGAATTCGGATGTGGGAAAAGAAAGGACTGAAAATACGAAAAGGATGTTGTCCTATTTATAGGAAATGGTTATTAGCGCGCGCTAGTCCCTGCTCGTAGCGTGCGCTAAAGGCTACTGACTCTACTGTACTCAGCACTTAGCGCGCGCTATGCACATGCCTGTAGCGTGCGCTAAGGCGTTGACTTGGCTTTTCTCGAAAGCCGTCCAGGTTCATCCCGACACAATCCGACCAAGATCCCCGGCCTGATCTCACCTACCACACGTCTCAATCAAATTGACCACGCATAGCGTGCGCTAATGTTCCTCTATAGCGTGCGCTATGGATCCATGTTAGCGTACGCTACACATAGCCGATAGCGTGCGCTACATGCGCAGAATTAAAATTTTTAAATCACATACATGAAATCATACGCTCAACAACATCGGATTATGAAATACGGAGAAATTACTCAGATCAAAGTGCACAATTACAATGTTACAAGTTCTAAATACATATCAGAAATCTCGGGTATTACATATCGGTCGCTCGAACAACCTTGAATAACAATAATTACCAACAACCGGTCAATACACGTATCAAGCAACGAAACACGACTAAGCCAAAAGTCGATACAACGATAATCAAACTCATAGGGGCATTCTAACGAATACGTAACAAACCACACAACTTCGAAAATATTCAATCCCGAATATATCGAAACCAACAACAAAATGAGTATTTCAGACCATCGAAACACTTCAATGATATCAATAATCCCATAGGAATCCACAATTCGAGTTAACGACAACATCTAATCGAAAACCCCCAAAACATCAAAGTCAACCCCAAGGTGTTCTTGAATCAAACCTCAAAATTGCTATTAAATCCATAGGAATATATTTATCCAAGGTAGATAATCCATATCTAACATATTCCAACAATAATCCAAGCTTACACGAAGAAATCGGGAGGAAAAACCCAAAAATACGAAATTCTAGATCCAAGAAGATTATTACCTTGATTTGATGTGATGAGGATGATGAAATGATGTTTAATCCAAAAGATAATATTGAAGATGATGATTGATGTTTACACCTCAAAGAACACTCTCCAAATCGCCCGGAATCGCCCGAAACCGCCGAAGAAACGAAGAGAAATGATAAATGACGAAGTAAGGGCTGAACTGTCCTATTTATAGCAATCCCAGTTTAGCGCGCGCTATCCCCAGTTCTTAGCGTGCGCTAACGGGTGTTTTGGGTAGTCCAGTACCCACTGTCCGAACACGGTAGCGTGCGCTACGGACCTTTTGTAGCATGCGCTACAACCATGCCAATAGCGTGCGTTAACACCCAAGGTTAGCGTGCACTAACGAATTATCTGATGCCCAGTACTGGAGTCCAGAAACCGTCTGTCCTCTGATCTGATCTCGGTAGCATGCGCTACAATATCGATTGCATACGCTAAAAACAACTCATAGCGTGCGCTATGAATTAATCCAATGCAGTCCAGTAGCCACTTGGCTCAACCTGATTCGACCTTAGCGCGCGCTATACCGACTGCATAGCGTGCGCTACTCCGGCCTACTAGCGCGCGCTACTTACCATTCGTAGCGTGCGCTACATATAACTCACCTGCAGTCCAGTGCCTTCTGGACTGCAGCCAGGACAACATTAGCGTGCGCTAATGCTGAGTGGTAGCGTGCGCTACCTGTACTCAATTAGCGCGCGCTAAAGAGAGTACGTAGCGTGCGCTACTCCTCACACACAGCCCACCATGAAAAATGACAATGATGATACGCTCGGCCCGACTATCCAACCGGGTTGAATGAGGAAATAACACTGATACGCGATACTAATAAACTCCGAACGGTGAATACAATGAATGAAAAATGAATGATGAATGATCATTAGTGAGTGAAAAATACTGAGTGACAATTACAGAATGATATTACTGAATGATAATGACTGAATTACAACCGGGTATTACACGTCCGGGATGGAAATGTGTCCGCGCACAAGCCACCAACGAGTATCGATCGAATACACGTGTGGTCTTGTACCTAATCAGTCTCACAAAGCAATCGACTCGTGTGCACAGTCCAATGTGAGGCCAACAACCAACACACGACTTAAATGTGCCCGACATGAAAATCCTACACATACCAACCGGCACGCCAGTATGACCCGGAATGCCACGATATAACAAAAGTGACATCAAAAATGAATAATGACTCACCAAGATGAAATGATGGTGAAATGAATGACAGCTCAATGAAATGATTGGAACCGTCGTTCCTCGTGAATGAAGTAATTAGGTGACAATTACTAGTTTTAAAACGGTTAGTACCTTATGAATGAATTACGATTACGAATGAACAACAACACAAGGAATGAATATCCTTTTAAGTGAGTAAGAATTAATTTACACAGCACCGGTGAACAATGTCCTTCCACGAACATCGTCCTAAAATGAGGTTTCGGTCGCTCGAACAACCTTGAATAATAATAATTACCAACAACCGTTCAATACACGAATCAAATACGATCATAACCGACTCAAACGTCGATACAACAATATCCAAACTCGAATATATCGAAACCAACTCCAAGATGAGTATTTCAAACCATCATAACACTTTCAATGATATCAATAATCCCATAGGAATCCAAAGTTCGAGTTAACGACAACATCTAATCGAAAACCCCCAAAATATCAAAGTCAACCCCCCCCAAAGTGTTCTTGAAATCCAAAATATGTGCCATTAAATCCATAGGAATACATTTATCCAAGGTAGATAATCCATATCTAACATATTCCAACAACAATCCAAGCTTACACAAAGAAATCGGAAGGAAAAACCCAAAAATCCGAAATTCTAGATCCAAGAGATTAATACCTTTGATTTGATGTGATGAAGATGATGAAATGATGATTAATCCGAATGATGAGTTTGAAGATGATGATTGATGATTACACCTCGAAGAATACTCTCCAACTCGCTCCAAATCGCCCAAAACCGCCGAAGAAGTGAAATGAGATGAAAAAATGACGAAATGGACTGCACTGTCCTATTTATAGTCACTCCAGTTTAGCGTGCGCTAGCTCCTCTGCGTAGCGTGCGCTAACGGGTATTTTGGGTAGTCCAGTACCCACTGTACGAGAACGGTAGCGTGCGCTACGTACCTCTTGTAGCGTGCGCTACTCCCCTTTAATTAGCGTGCGTTAACACAAAAGGTTAGCGTGCGCTAATGAATTATCTGATTGTAACATCCCCGTGATTTACAGGAATATTACAGCGCCGTAGATCCTTTCTGGAGAACCTACCAGGCTTAAACCCAGATAAAACACATTAAATACGACAAACATAAATGTTCATACATTCAAAACCAACTTCAATTTCAACATAACATACCTCACAATACCAAACAACATATCATCCCGAGGAATCATAACCAATATGACCGTTCACCACGGAAATACAATAACATCATTAACCATTAATAATGACATGACATACAACACTAGACAAGACTACATGAGTACAAAACCAAAACAAGAATTTGACCATGACCATACGACCACCAACTCAAAATGATGTACGATATCAATGCTGCCCACCAAGCTCGTGTCCGTCCTGTGCTAGTCCTCCCACTGGACCTGTACCTGAATAAACAAAAGTATATCCACCCCAGAAGGGGTCAGCAAGAAGCCGGTGCAAGTACAATGATTCTAGAATATGTACAACAAGTGAATAATCAACAAAAACCACAGAAAATCATAGTGCCATCACAGATATTCCGGAATACCACATCACAATCATCATCACAAAACAACCTCCCGAGCTATACTGGCCCTGTACCTCTCAAGCAAGATACACACCCCAGAGACACCTCGTCAGGCCCTCCCTGGTGTATAGCCCAACCGAGTGATCTGTAGGGATACGCGGCCTACCGGACCCCAGGGGACCCTCACTAGTTTTACTCGGCTCACACACACTCGATCAACAATTTGGCACAATTCCATTTTTTACATATTCACACGATGTACAATAAACACAATCAAAGTACTTGCCTCAATTTGAACGACACAAGAAGCGGCGAACGGATGAATGTACGGTCCGAACTTCCTTCAACGACTCGATCCTAACACATCGAAATAAGGAATCAAAACACAACACCTCGGAAATGGAAGGATTCCCTTCCAATTCTACTCTTAGGGACAAACTATCAAACACTACTAAGGCGGAGTTGTTCATACTCAAATCAATAGGTGGGAAGTCAAACAAAATCCGTAGACTTCAAGAAAAACAAGGGATTATGGTCTCACAATCATAATCTGACCCAATTCAAGGTTTAAAACGGACTAGAATGACGAGATCTAAACAAAACCCTCAAAATTCCGAAAACTAGGGATTGAACAATCTTACCTTGATTTGGACGATACACTAGATGAAATCCTGTTAGATTGAGTCTAGGAACATGAAAATGTTGTTGGATGGTGAAAACTAGTCGAAAACCACGTCTAACTACGCTCCAAGTCGCCCAGCCGCCGAAGGGAAGAGGAAGAGGTGAAAAATGACGCTTCGAACTCGCCCCTATATATATCGGGAGGCATTAGCGCACGCTACGGCTGCGCTTAGCGTGCGCTAACGAGTTGAGGGCGGTGCACCGGCCAAGAAAAAGGCGCCCGTAACTTTCGCTGCACTCTAGCGTACGCTGAACTATCTGTTAGCGTGCGCTATCGATTGCTACTAGTGCGCGCTAACTCCATACAGTAGCGTGCGCTACTTGCAAGCACCTGCAGCCCAGAAACGTTTCTGTCCTCACTGACCTGACATCCTAGCGCACGCTATCATACAAGCAACGTGCGCTAGTAAGTCGAAATAGCGTACGTTAGTCCGTCCATAGCGTACGCTAACGCCTCATTCCAGAGTCCAGAAAGCTTACCGCCGGCCTAACGCACGCTATTGCACAAGAGTAGCGTGCGCTACTCGACCCTGGTTAGCGTGCGCTAGACATACAGTCTTAGCGTGCGCTAACTGCTATTTTCCAAATTTAAATTCGCAAGAAGTTCGGCTAAAACGAGCACAATCCGAGAATCACAAAACCCAACAATTATCAGCCATGAATATGCCAAGGTCAATCATCAATATATATACGGTCCAAATAACCACAATACCACAAAATACATCCAAAATAACACTCATAAAATACACGGGTATTACACCCTTACCCCCTAAAAAGAAGTTTCGTCCCGAAACTTAAGATACAAAAAGTTCGGGGTATCGGGCACGCATACTATCCTCGGTCTCCCACGTGGCCTCCTCAATTCCATGCTTAGACCATTGGACCTTTACTAACGGAATCACTTTTCGTCGCAATTGTTTCACTCGTCGCTCTAGTATGGTTACCGGTTGTTCTTCATACGTAACATCATCACTAACCTCAATCTCTTGATAATCAATAACATGGCTGGGATCGGGAACATACTTACGCAGTTGTGAAACATGGAACACATTATGAACATGACTAAGCGTCGGAGGTAATGCTAGTCGATAAGCTACATCGCCTACCTTGTCCAGGATCTCGAAGGGGCCAATATATCGAGGACTAAGCTTCCCCTTCTTACCAAACCGAAGAACTCCACGAGTCGGCGATACTTTTAACAACACATGGTCTCCCACCTGGAACTCTAACGGTCGATTTACTTAACGCCGCAGCATATGACTTTTGTCGACTCTGAGCAGTCAACAACCTTTGCCGAATAATTGCGACTTTTTCCCGAGTTTGAACCACCAAGTCCGGTTCTACTCCAATTAACTCGTACGGCTCGTCCCAACAGATTGGCGATCTACACCGGCTTCCATATAATGCTTCAAACGGGGCCATCCCAATCGAACTATGCCAACTATTATAGTACGCAAATTCAATCAATGGTAAATGAGTCTCCCAATCTTCTTTCCAATCCAACGCGCAAGCCCTCAACATGTCTTCTAGCGTTTGGATCGTCCTCTCCGACTGTCCGTCCGTCTGGGGATGATAAGCGGTGCTGAAATTCAATTTGGTACCGAGTGTTCGATGTACTGCTTGCCAGAAATGTGACACAAAACGCCCATCGCGATCAGACACTATACTCTTTGGGGTACCATGGAGTCTCACAATCTCCGCAATGAATAACCGAGCTAACCTCTCCGGTCCCCAAATATCTCTAATTCCCATAAAGTGTGCGGATTTGGTTAGCCGATCAATAATTACCCAAATCATATTCACTCCAGTTCGCGTCTTTGGCATTCCCACAATAAAACCCATCGCTATATCTTCCCACTTCCATTCCGGAATTGGTAGCGGTTGCAATTTACCGGCGGGTCTCTGATGTTCCGCTTTAACCTGCTGACAGGTCAAGCATTTCAACACGAACTCTGTTACATCTTTCTTCATGTTCGGCCACCAAAAGTTTTTCTTCAAGTCCTTATACATTTTACTCATACCCGGATGAATCGAGTACGGAGTAGAATGTGCTTCATTCAAAATTACCTGTTTGAGATCATCCCGATTAGGTACACAAGTTCTGCCTCGAAATCGAAGAACTACGTCTTCATCGATTAAGAATCCAGGAGCTTTTCCTCTAACACTGTCTTCCCGAAGCTGCACAATTGAGAGATCATCTAACTGCTTGGACTTAATATCTTCCATTACGGAGGAAGTAATCTCAAGGAAACGCAACTGTCCTTGAGATCTGTGAGGCCAAACTTCAATTTCCATATCAATCAACTCTTGTCTAAGCTTCGGTTGAATGGTAAGCGCTCCAACTTCGCAAAGACGACTGACTTGCGGCTTAACGCATCGGCAACGACGTTCGCTTTACCTGGATGGTAAAGAATGTCAAGATCATAATCTTTAAGCAGTTCCAACCATCGCCGTTGACGCATATTTAGCTCCTTCTGCGTAAATATGTACTTTAAGCTCTTATGATCCGTATACACTCGACAAGAAGAACCATACAAGTAATGTCTCCAAATCTTCAATGCAAACACCACAGCGGCTAACTCAAGATCATGAGTAGGATAATTCATCTCGTATGGCTTTAATTGTCGAGACGCATAAGCCACTACTCTCTCATTTTGCATCAATACACATCCCAATCCTTGTTTAGAAGCATCACTATAAATAATGAAACCTTTCGTTCCTTGTGGTAAGGCTAGGATCGGAGACGTAGTCAACCGCTTTTTCAACTCATCAAAACTCTTCTAACACTCATCACTCCATTCAAACTTCTGTGTCTTATGCAATAATAGGGTGAGCGGTCGAGCAACTTTCGAGAATCCTTCAACAAATCGACGATAATAGCCTGCTAATCCTAGAAAACTCCGAACTTCCTTAACATTCCGTGGAGGCTCCCAAGCTAAGACTGCTTCAACCTTTTGAGGGTCTACTCGAATACCATCGGCTGAGATGATGTGTCCCAGAAAAGAAACTTCTTTAAGCCAGAACTCACACTTAGAAAATTTAGCATAAAGCTTATCAGCCCTCAAAATGCTCAACGTGATTCTCAAGTGTTCGGCATGCTCCGTCTCACTTTTGGAATAGATTAATATATCGTCGATAAACACCACTACAAATTTATCGAGATATTCGATAAAAGTTTTGTTCATAAGTTGCATGAAGGCCGCCGGAGCATTTGTTAAACCGAATGGCATAACTACGAATTCGTAATGCCCATATCTCGTCCGAAATGCTGACCTGGGAATATCCGAATCTCGAATTCGTAGTTGGTAATATCCTGACCTCAAATCAATCTTGGAGAAAACCGTAGCCCCTTGTAATTGGTCAAATAGATCATCGATTCTTGGCAACGGATACTTATTCTTAATAGTGAGTTTATTCAACTCACGATAGTCAATACATAACCGTAAGGACCCATCTTTCTTTCGTACAAACAATACCGGTGCACCCCACGGAGACACACTAGGCCGAATATAACCTTTGTCCAACAATTCACCCAATTGTTTCTTCAATTCTAGCATTTCCGATGGGGCCATTCTGTATGGTGCCTTGGATATTGGCGCCGCATTGGGCTCTAATTCGATGACGAACTCCATTTCACGATGCGGTGGCAATCCCGGCAAATCATCCGGAAATACGTCTGGAAATTCATTCACAATCGAACAGAGGATAATCGTACCCGCCAACTTCCGACTTCAACGCGTAACACCAATAATCGGTACAACCTTGTCGCAATAACTTCATCGCTTTCATGGCTCGAATAATCTTCCTGTATACCGTGTTTTTGCCCTTCAAAACGTGTTCGCATCATCCGGCGCGACTATCGAAATTATCTTCCGACGATAATCTACTATCGCTCCATGCCGATTTAACCAATCATCACCGAGGATTAAATCCTCTCCCATCATATCGATCATAATCAAATCGGATGACCAATCTTTACTGCCAATGGTTACAGGACAATTGGCGATTTCTTGATCCCCAACTATCCTTTCCCCACTTGGCAACCCAACAATAAAAGGTTCACATGTAGAGAGACCGTCTAGGCCCAAACGATTCACACAAGACAATGATATAAAATAATGAGTAGCTCCAGAATCAAACAATACATCTACCGGGTGCATCGAAATATAAACAATACCTGACATAGTGGCAGTCCCTACGTCATCAGTCCGCTTCATCTCATACAATCGGGGTGGGGCTGATCCAATGCTAGGTGCATCCTTATGCTCGGTTTTACCTGCCACCGCGCGTCCGACACTCGGAGTTGGCTGACCCGTAATCGTGCTGCCGGGGTAGGAGACTGTTTAGAAAATATTCTGCCCACTGACTCACAATATAACGCGCGATGACCCTGCTTCCCACACTTAAAACAATCAATGGGACGAGAAGTGCAGCGAGAACTGACATGTCCCGGATTTCCACAATTAAAACAAACCCTCGGCATTCCTCCACTAGGCTGAGGGGAACCGACAGAAGATTGCATAGAAGGTTGAGGCCTACGCGATCTACTGCCTCGGAAACTACCAGAAAATTTCGGTTTCTTCGAGCTCGAAACTGCTGGAACCGAATCGACACCATTTCGTAAGCAAGTGCTCTATCCTGATATTCTCTCAAAGTAGTACACCCAAGGCCCGCCATATACTTTCGGACCTCCGGTTTCATCCTTGCATCGAAATGAAGTATCTTGTCTATCTCATTCTTAACCCGGTCTTGGACATACACTAACTGCTTGTTGTATGTCCTGATTGCCTCGAAATAGGGACATCTTCTCGAGCTCAAGAACTCACCGACTCTTGCTAGCAGTACCGGCGCTGGACAATACCGAGCTTCCATCAACTCTTTAAATTCTTCCCAAGTGACATCACGGTCCTTGGGCTTAACAGCCGCCACCATCCAAGCGTCATCAATCACGATATCGAGCAATCGGAACTCTCTTGGCTTCAGGACAACCAATACCGTTAAAGATCTTCTCCACTCAACTAACCAATGGTCCCATTGTTCGCATCACCGGAACCATCGAACTGGGAGGGTTCATCTTCATAACTTCTTGAAGCCATCGGTCCTCAACCGTCCTGCCAGTATTAATATTTTGCACCACTTGTGCCAGTTGGTGCACTTGTGTTACAACTTGTTGAAGAACGTTAGGCACCTCGGCCTCCGAGCCTCCATTCGAACCTCCCGAAGGAATCGGGTCCGACCTAGTCGCAGAGCGAGATGCCGATTCTGAAACGGACCTCTCGGACTCAGACACTACCACTCTGCCACGGCCTCTACCACGACCACGTTGACGGATAGCTCTACCTCTCGGCATACTGAAGAGTAAGAATGATTCAACAAGGAAATGATTACAACAATAGATTGCACAACATTAAGGTAATTATTTCCGAAGGAAAGAAACAACCAACATCCGAAGAGTCTCCCAACACAGGCAACACGAGGTGGTAGCATGCCAATGATATCGTAGATAACAACTGACTCAATTTAATAGACCTAAAAACACCGACACCTAGGTATCCATAAACCTAGGCTCGATACCATATTCGTAACATCCCCGTGATTTACAGAATATTCTGACGCCGTAGATCCTTTTGGAGAACCTACTGTGCTTAAACCCAGATAAAACACATTAAATACGACAAACATAAATGTTCATACATTCAAAACCAACTTCAATTTCAACATAACATACCTCACAATACCAAACAACATATCATCCCGAGGAATCATAACTAATATGACCGTTCACCACGGAAATACAATAACATCATTAACCATTAATAATAACATGACATACAACACTAGACAAGACTGCGCGAGTACAAAACCAAAACACGACTTTGACCATGACCATACGACCACCAACTCAAAATTATGTACGATATCAATGCCGCCCACCAAGCTCGTGTCCGTCCCGTGCTAGTCCTCCCACTGGACTGTACTCGAATACACAAAGTATATCCACCCCGGAAGGGGCCGCAAGAAGCCGGTGCAAGTACAATGATTCTAGAATATGTACAACAAGTGAATAATCAACAAAAACCACAGAAAATCATAGTGCCATCACAGATATTCCGGAATACCACATCACAATCATCATCACAAAACAACCTCCCGAGCTATACTGGCCCTGTACCTCTCAAGCAAGATACACACCCCAGAGACACCTCGTCAGGCCCTCCCTGGTGTATAGCCCAACCGAGTGATCCGTAGGGATACGCGGCCTACCGGACCCCAGGGGACCCTCACTGGTTTTACTCGGCTCACACACACTCGATCAACAATTTGGCACAATTCCATTTTTACATATTCACACGATGTACAATAAACACAATCAAAGTACTTGCCTCAATTTGAACGACACAAGAAGCGGCGAACGGATGAATGTACGGTCCGAACTTCCTTCAACGACTCGATCCTAACACATCGAAATAAGGAATCAAAACACAACACCTCGGAAATGGAAGGATTCCCTTCCAATTCTACTCTTAGGGACAAACTATCAAACACTACTAAGGCGGAGTTGTTCATACTCAAATCAATAGGTGGGAAGTCAAACAAAATCCGTAGACTTCAATAAAAACAAGGGATTATGGTCTCACAATCATAATCTGACCCAATTCAAGGTTTAAAACGGACTAGAATGACGAGATCTAAACAAAACCCTCAAAATTCCGAAAACTAGGGATTGAACAATCTTACCTTGATTTGGACGATACATTAGATGAAATCCTGTTAGATTGAGTCTAGGAACATGAAAATGTTGTTGGATGGTGAAAACTGGTCGAAAACCACGTCTAACTACGCTCCAAGTCGCCAAATTACCGAAGGGAAGAGGAAGAGGTGAAAATGACGCTTCGAACTCGCCCTTGTATATACTGGGAGGCATTAGCGCACGCTACGGCTACTGGCTTAGCGTGCGCTAACTAGTTGAGGGCGGTGCACTGCTGAAGAAAAAGGCAGTCCAGAACTTTCTGCCAGACTCCGGTAGCGTACGCTGAACTATCTGTTAGCATGCGCTATCGATTGCTACTAGCGCGCGCTAACTCCATACAGTAGCGTGCGCTACTTGCAAGCACCTGCAGCCCAGAAACGTTTCTGTCCTCACTGACCTGACATCCTAGCGCACGCTATCATACAAGCAACGTGCGCTAGTAAGTCGAAATAGCGTACATTAGTCCGTCCATAGTGTAATACCCGTAATTTTGTTCCCCGGAAATTTTCTATTTTTGGCGGAAGTCTATTTTGACGACTTGCTTGGGACCGTTTCGTCACCCTGAGAATGATTAATTCTACACTTTTTGTCATCCGAGTTCGCTTTCGCATCGCTCGTTGAATTCCGTGTTCTTTAGCGACTTTTCCACGTATGCGTTCGACTTTGTTAAATCACCATAAATTCTTGGAAATTCCAAAAATTCTGAATCTTGGCAATATTATAAAGCATCGAGTTAGCTTTCCAATGGTTCAAACGGTGAGTCAATCGGAGTCCGGACGAGGGAGTTATGGTCGAAATAGCTAAGTCACTCTCATTTTCCAGATTCGGCCAAAACTGCCTGTACCCGTTGCCGCGGCACACCTGGGATGAGCCGCGGCACACTTCCGAGCCCTGGGAGCAAATTTTGGGCCTGTGCCGCGGCACACCTATACTGAGCCGCGGCACACCTATACTGAGCCGCGGCACACATGACAGTTTACCCTATATCTGCGTTTTCTTGAGTGGATCACCTCATTTTCCCCATTTCTTCACTTGGGCACGAGAGAGGAAGCTTGAGAGGAAGAAGTTTCTTCACCTATCACTTGAGTGTGTGATTTCTCTTCATCTCTTTTCGATTGTGAAGCTCGGATCATCGATCTATCGCGTACTCTTCGAATCATAGTGCTTGGATCTTCAAGAGGTAATTTCTTCAACATTTTGGATTTCGATTTTGTATTGGGTAATGATGTTTTGGATGTTAAAATCATGGGGTATAAAGTGATATACGCATGATTATGGACATGTTTGAGTATTCATCGGATTATTGAAAGATTATTCAAGAACACTTCGAATTATGTGTTGGAAATTGGGGATTTTGTTTGACTTCATCCTTTTAATCCGTAGTAATTTAGATTAGTGATGGATTGATGATTATTTATGTGTATTCTATCATTTCCATCGTTATTCCACGGTTGGATTGTATTGATTCGTCGTTTTGGTTGAGTTATTAGTCGACGCCTTGAAAGTGTCCGACAAAAGGTCTAAGAGGGGGGTTTGTGCGTTGTACGATTATTATTCATCGTACGATTGTTGATTTATCGTTGATATGACTTAGGGACGAAGTCCTTGTGAAGAACTCAAGTCGAAACCCTTCCGTTCGTTGTCTTCTTCGTGGTTCAAGCTTCCCGATCGAACCGTGTTCTTCGGGATCTTCGGTAACGTTTATTAAGGCAAGTATACATTTATGATTGTACGTTCTCGACTTTGAAAGTATGAAATATTGATTATATGATTATTTCTAGCCACTCCGGGACGGGCCTATGGTCCTCTGAGGGTTTCGTAGCCTCTGGTGTGATTCCATGGTTGATATGAACGAACCGTTTCTACGGCATTCATATGAAATAATGTTGGCATGTAATGAACGAACCGTTTTGACGGCATTCCTACATGTAACGGCGTATGATATGAACGAACCGTTTCTACGGCATTCACATACGTCATGAGATTTTAGCTATTCCGGAATACTAGTCTTGAATTGATGAATTGACGGATATTGATGAATTGACGGATTACATTTACTTTATTGTCGAGGAGTATTGTGTTTCATATTGTTATACTTGCACTAGCTATTCGACGGCTAACCCCTTTATGGGGGAAATACGTTTCATGTATTTCAGTTCCAGGAGAGCGGACAGGTGGGTATCGGGTCGGCATGAAGATGATGGGCAAGTGTGATCGTGTTTTGTCTCGGTTATTTTCTTGGATTCCTCCATTCAGGTTGTTGTCTTGGAATGGATTTTTAAATACTCGAGTATTGTATTTCGCTTCTTGATGTTCCGGCTGTGTTGCCGAGGTATTGATTTGTCTGATGATGTATATGGTTTCATTGGTTATGGTTTTGAATACCATTTGTATCGTCTTTCTTTCCATTGTATGTAGACCTTCTCGGTCAAGTTTATAGTTCCGCGTATGTTTAGCCTTGTGGGTCCCACGGCGGGGCTCACGGCGCTGTAATATACCCTGAATAACTTGGGGGTGTTACAGAATATGGTATCGGAGCTTAGGTTTATGGATACCTAGGCTGTCGGTCTTTTGGGTCGATTGAGTTGGCATTTGCCCACAGTATCACTACTCTGCCATCATCACAGTGCGACCGGTACTTGTAAGTCCTCTCACTCTTCTTGTATTTTTCTTAATCGTTTCGTTTATAGCTTGGTATTCTTGGGATTTGGTCACTTCGAGAATGTGCGATTCGGATTATACTTACGCACGTGTGTGCCCTTCAGAATGTTGGCTGAAAGCGGGAAGAAACATAGCCGTGGTCACGGACGTGAACTCTTCCTTGAGATTTTGTTAAGTTGCTAATTGCGATATTGGTGTGTATCTGTATTATGTTGAGACTTTGTTTAGGAGTCGCATGCTAGTATCACGGGAGATCTTCGACTACACAGACCTGTAAGTATGTTGTTCGGATTATTCGAAAATTCTTGGTTATCTTGGTGATTTTGGATTTTCCGTTGAAATGTTGTTTGTTCGAGTGATTGCAAGTTTCGAGGACGAAACTTATTTTTAAGGGGGGTAGAGTGTAATACCCCGATTTTTCGGATATATTTTTTTTTTTTTTCGTTTATATATTGGATATCGTGGATGGTTAATTATACTCGAGGACGTTGTGAACGTTTGATAATGTTATTGAATTGAATATATGTATTGATTTGTCCGTATGCTCGTATTTGGTATGTCATGACTTTGGACAGGAATTGTTGAAATTGGCTAAGTATGGAATTATTACGTACGTTAATAAGGTGAGATTACGTACGTAAGATTGGCATGGTTACATACGTTAAGGCTAAGGTATTACGTACGTAACGAAGGCATCGGACAGAACCGAGTCCTGTGAGGCAGGTGGGACCCTGTTTCGGCAACTTTCAGCGGAGGATGTTGACAGGTGAGTCAACGTACGTGTTACGTACATTATACAGGACATGTTACGTACGTAACACAACCATTGTACTGTAGCAAGTCAACTGGTATATTACGTACGTTGTATGGTATGGGTTACGTACGTAATGGACTGCACGGAATGAGACAGTGAGTTGGTTACGTACGTTATGGATTTTGGATTACGTACGTTAAAGTTGTTACGTACGTTAAGAAAGGACACTTACGTACGTAATGAGAGTGCAATTTATAAATTGAAGTGTTGCCTTTCATTTCTCTCACGATCCTTTGAGATATTTCTCTCCAAAACTCGTCCCTCTTCACTTTTAAGAGTGTTCTAAACACTTTTAACATGATTGTGAGCTTGGAATCGTGGAATTAGAGCTTGGTTATGGAACTATTGTTGATTCTTGAAGTGATTTCTTGTGTTATCCATATTCTATGAGGTTTATGTTGAAGGAAGATAATGATATGCTTTGAATATGTTGATTATGATTATGGAATCATAGAGATCTTGATGTTCTTGAGGCCATATGATGACTATGATGATTTAATGATTCTTGGAATGGAGTTCAATTATTCTTTCTTCGTGGTTCGTCCATACAAGGTAATCCTCGTATCCCTTTGATAGTGGCTCTTTTTTTTTATTTTTGGATTACTACTTGGGAGGGAGTATGTTGGGAATCGTGTATTTTGATGTTCGTCTTATCTCAATGAAAATGCATAAATTGGACTGTACTTTTATCCGTTGCATGAATATTTTTGAAATGGATTTTGGTATTTTGCCAACTGAATTTTATTTTGTAAAACCGATTCCCTAAACCGAGTTTTTGGCATTTTAACCTTGATCGTTTTGACGGTATTTGGAAAATGATTTTTTTTTAGTATTTGAAAAATATTACCGTCATCGGTCTTTTTGGCATTTTTGAAATGACGTGGAAATTTGTGCTTAGCCTGGTAAATCCTTGTGAGAAGGGTTTACGGCGTGTAATATTCCCAGAAGGATCTGGGGTGTTACAATCTTGGTATCATGTGATAATGCTATACGGGATTTATTGGAATCGTAATAAGAGATTTCGGATGTTGATATGATTATTGAGATCTTCTTCATATGACGATAAGGGTTTTGTTGTGATTCTTGAGGTTGTATGAATGACATGATGAAGGAAATGGTAACATGGAGATATATACCTCAGATATGTTGTTCTGAACGTGATTTCGGGTATTTCATGTTCTTGAAGAACTCTTGAATTATCCGAGGTGATGAAAATTTTTAAGAAGTGTTGATGTTCTGAATATGAATATGGAATATTCATATCTAGAGCTAAACTATGTGATTGAAATAATATTCGTATAGGAATACGAATGTGATGATGAGTTTGATGAGACTATTATTCATCTCTGAATTTGTAAGCCCATACGTATGGAGCAAATATTCAAATCGAATGATTGGATTGTTTGATAACCTTTTTAATATGATTATCCATTGTTTTGAACCAGTCGGATGATTCGAATTGATGACGGTCATAAGTAAATTTTAACGATGGATTTACGAGAAGGGAACCTTGTCAATTCGTATTTAAGAATTGAGTTTGGAACATTTAGACCCTTATTATTGGTCCGAATTGGTTGCTGATATGATCATCATATTTCGACTCGTATTGTGGACATGATTTGTAAGTGTCTGAGTTGGATTGTTCAGACTGTGATTAGTTGAGATATGGTGAAACGATTGAGTTGTGGTTTGGTGGTATTGATATTGGCCGTCATCGAACCTGTTGATTATTAATCCTTCGTTTTACAATAAGATGTGATGTTTGATTATAGATTATGACGGTTGTGTTGCGGTTAAGGTTGAAGGGTTCGTAGATTAACTGGGTCGAGACTAAGGGAAATTCGTAAGAGGAAATCAACTGAATTGGTAACAGTTCGTTGTATTGATATCGAGGCAAGTTTTATACTCGTACTAGTCAATGAGACTAATGTTATTGTGTAGGCGTACGAATGTGTGTATCATTTCGGGACTTGGCCTCTTTATGATTGTATTGATGTCAAGGGATTGGTTGACACGACGCCCGTCGGCAAATTATGCCAAATGTTACTGTTGTTTGTAAATGGCCGGTTCAAGACATTACGATACTTGTTGGTAAAGTTGCTGTCAATAGCCGGTTCGCGGTATCGATGTATCGATTATTATTGTTCGCGATTAAGGTCGTTCTGAGACATCGTTGAATCTTTGTTATCGAATTGGAACTGTTGCTATGATGTTGCGCTAACTGATTGGGGACGTTTGATATATCCTTTTGTCATCTCCGTTATGGTGGTCGGTTTAAGACACCGGGACATCTATTCTATCGTATCATTTATTATCGATTGACCGTTCTAAGGTAATCGAGGTATTGAATTGGGATTATCGAAGATAATTCCCATCCGTTGTCAAAGATATTCTCATCTGTTGTATCGTTGTTATCGATTGGCCATTCTACGGTAATCGAAGCATTGAATTGGGACCGTCGAGGATAGTTCCCATCCGTTGAACTATTATTGCCGTGTTTGCCGACTCAAGGCAGCACACTATTATTCTTGTGAACTCGGTAATTTTGTGATCGTTGAGGGTTGAGGATTTCCCGAATTGTGGTGTTGTGATTATTGCCGTGTTAATCGGTCCTTAGAGAATTCTGATCCCAGGATGGTTGTTTTGAATATCGTTGGTCGTGTCGATCTTTCATTATTCGTGTGTCATCGTTCACTTGGTGAGTCGTATGATCCGTATTGGATGTTTTATCCCTTGAGTTTCGTTGTCATGTTGTATCGTGGCATATCTGGAATCATGTCTGCGTGCCGATTGGTTATGTGTAGGATTTTTAGCCAGGCACTCGATGGTCATGCGTGGATATTTCCGCATTGGACCGTGCACACGAGACGTAGTTCTTGAGGCTAATTAGGTACATTGTCACACGTATATTCTGGATTCCGTATACGGGGTGGACATGTGCACGGACACATTTCCGGATCGGGCGTCGTGATGTCCCTCTTGAGCTTTATTGATTGATCGCTCGTAGTCCATGTTGTATCGGATATGTCCGACGATTTACGATTTGGTTGTTCATACGCAGGGGTATGTCCGACGATCGAGTTTGCTTCTTTGAGATCTGTATTGTGATGATTTACAGCTTTGGGCTGTTCGGCTTTCAGGCCATTGTGATGTATCGGTATTTCCGTTGGAGCCTTCGGGCATTGTGAATTCGTATCTTTTTCGGCATTGGTTTGGTTTACCTTCGGGTAATGTATTGTTGTGTTCTATATTGATGATTCGCCGTTTGGGCGTAAGTTTCGGTTCTTGTGCATCTCGTTGAGTTTTTCCTGGCGAATTATTTCTTTTCCCTACCTGTTTTAAGTTTCGGGACGAAACTTCTTTTAAGGAGGGTAGAATGTAATACCCGTAATTTTGTTCCCCGGAAATTTTCTATTTTTGGCGGAAGTCTATTTTGACGACTTGCTTGGGACCGTTTCGTCACCCTGAGAATGATTAATTCTACACTTTTTGTCATCCGAGTTCGTTTCGGTATCGTTCTGTTGAATTCCGTGTTCTTTAGCGACTTTTCCACGTATGCGTTCGACTTTGTTAAATCACCATAAATTCTTGGAAACTCCAAAAATTCTGAATCTTGGCAATATTATAAACCATCGAGTTAGCTTTCCAATGGTTCAAACGGTGAGTCAATCGGAGTCCGGACGAGGGAGTTATGGTCGAAATAGCTAGGTCACTCTCATTTTCCAGATTTGGCCAAAACTGCCTGTACCCGGTGCCGCGGCACACCTGGGATGAGCCGCGGCACACTGCCGAGCCCTGGGAGCAAATTTTGGGCCTGTGCCGCGGCACACCTATACTGATCCGCGGCACACATGACAGTTTACCCTATATCTGCGTTTTCTTGAGTGGATCACCTCATTTTCCCCATTTCTTCACTTGGGCACGAGAGAGGAAGCTTGAGAGGAAGAAGTTTCTTCACCTATCACTTGAGTGTGTGATTTCTCTTCATCTCTTTTCGATTGTGAAGCTCGGATCATCGATCTATCGCGTACTCTTCGAATCATAGTGCTTGGATCTTCAAGAGGTAATTTCTTCAACATTTTGGATTTCGATTTTGTATTGGGTAATGATGTTTTGGATGTTAAAATCATGGGGTATGAAGTGATATACGCATGATTATGGACATGTTTGAGTATTCATCGGATTATTGAAAGATTATTCAAGAACACTTCGAATTATGTGTTGGAAATTGGGGATTTTGTTTGACTTCATCCTTTTAATCCGTAGTAATTTAGATTAGTGATGGATTGATGATTATTTAGGTGTATTCTATCATTTCCATCGTTATTCCACGGTTGGATTGTATTGATTCGTCGTTTTGGTTGAGTTATTAGTCGACGCCTTGAAAGTGTCCGACAAAAGGTCTAAGAGGGGGGTTTGTGCGTTGTACGATTATTATTCATCGTACGATTGTTGATTTATCGTTGATATGACTTAGGGACGAAATCCTTGTGAAGAACTCAAGTCGAAACCCTTCCGTTCGTTGTCTTCTTCGTGGTTCAAGCTTCCCGGTCGAACCATGTTCTTCGGGATCTTCGGTAACGTTTCTTAAGGCAAGTATACATTTATGATTGTACGTTCTCGACTTTGAAAGTATGAAATATTGATTATATGATTATTTCTAGCCACTCCGGGACGGGCCTATGGTCCTCTGAGGGTTTCGTAGCCTCTGGTGCGATTCCATGGTTGATATGAACGAACCGTTTCTACGGCATTCATATGAAATAATGTTGGCATGTAATGAACGAACCGTTTTGACGGCATTCCTACATGTAACGGCGTATGATATGAACGAACCGTTTCTACGGCATTCACATACGTCATGAGATTTTAGCTATTCCGGAATACTAGTCTTGAATTGATGAATTGACGGATATTGATGAATTGACGGATTACATTTACTTTATTGTCGAGGAGTATTGTGTTTCATATTGTTATACTTGCACTAGCTATTCGACGGCTAACCCCTTTATGGGGGAAATACGTTTCATGTATTTCAGGTTCCAGGAGAGCGGACAGGTGGGTATCGGGTCGGCATGAAGATGATGGGCAAGTGTGATACTGTGTTTTGTCTCCGGTTATTTTCTTGGATTCCTCCATTCAGGTTGTTGTACTGGAATGGATTTTTAAATACTCGAGTATTGTATTTCAGTTTCCTTGATGTTCCGGCCTGTGTTGCCGAGGTATTGATTTGTACAGTGATGTATATGGTTTCATTGGTTATGGTTTTGAATACCATTTGTATCGTCTTTCTTTCCATTGTATGTAGATCTTCTCGGTCAAGTTTATAGTTCCGCGTATGTTTAGCCTTGTGGGTCCCACGGCGGGGCTCACGGCGCTGTAATATACCCTGAATAACTTGGGGGTGTTACACATAGCGTACGCTAACGCCTCATTCCAGAGTCCAGAAAGCTTACTGTCCAGCGGGCCTAACGCACGCTATTGCACAAGAGTAGCGTGCGCTACTCGACCCTGGTTAGCGTGCGCTAGACATACAGTCTTAGCGTGCGCTAACTGCTATTTTCCAAATTTAAATTCGCAAGAAGTTCGGCTAAAACGAGCACAATCCGAGAATCACAGAACCCAACAATTATCAGCCATGAATATGCCAAGGTCAATCATCAATATATATATACGGTCCAAATAACCACAATACCACAAAATACATCCAAAATAACACTCATAAAATACACGGGTATTACACTGATGTCCAGTACTGGAGTCCAGAACCTTCTGTCCTCTGATCTGATCTCGGTAGCGTGCGCTACATCCAACAATTAGCGTGCGCTACTACACTGTTTGCGTATGCTAAAACCACTCATAGCGTGCGCTATGAATTAATTCACTTCAGTCCAGTAGCCACTGGACTCAACCTGATCCAACCTTAGCGCGCACTACACCGACTGCATAGCGTGCGCTACTCCGGCTCACTAGTGCGCGCTACTTACCATTCGTAGCGTGCGCTACCTACAATCCCAACTGCAGTCCAGTGCCTTCTGGACTGCCTGTTCAACTACACTAGCGTGCGCTAGTGTTGAGAGGTGGCGTGCGCTACCCGTACTCAATTAGCGCACGCTAAAGAGAGTACGTAGCGTGCGCTACTCCTCACACACAGCACACTATGAATATGACAACGGTGATAAACACGGCACGAAACTCCATCTTGATTGATGATGAATGACGACTGATACACGATACAATTACTCTGAACGATGAATACTATGATTAAATATGAGTGACAAATGATCATTAATGAGTGAAAAAAATACTGAGTGACAATTACTGAATGATAAATACTGAATGATAATGACTGAATTACAACCGGGTATTACATTTTCGTCACAGGAAAATTATTTCAGAATCGGACGAATTTCTACCACAGTGCTTCTATATGTGATATAAGATTGTTCACGTGGTCTTTCTCGAATGAACTATCACGAAATGGTTGGAATTTGGGTGTCTTTTTACGGTTTTATACTTAGTTTTGTGTGCCCAATTTTCGTCACCGAAAAATTATTTCAGAATCAGACGAATTTCTACCACAGTGCTTCTATATGTGATATAAGATTGTTCATGCGGTTTTTCTCGAATGAACCATCACCAAATGATTGGAATTTGGCTGTCTTTTTACGGTTTTATACTTAGTTTTAGGAGTCCAATTTTCGTCACCGGAAAATTATTTCAGAATCGGACGAATTTCTACCACAATGCTTCTATATGTGATATAAGATTGTTCACGTGGTCTTTCTCGAATGAACTATCACCAAATGGTTGTAATTTGGGTGTCTTTTTACGGTTTTATACTTAGTTTTAGGCGTCCAATTTTCGTCTCCGGAAAATTATTTCAGAATCGGACGAATTTCTACCATAGTGCTTCTATATGTGATATAAGATTGTTCACGCGGTCTTTCTCGAATAAACTATCACCAAATGGTCGGAATTTGGGTGTCTTTTTACGGTTTTATACTTAGTTTTGTGCGCCCAATTTTCGTCACCGAAAAATTATTTCAGAATCGGACGAATTTCTACCACAGTGCTTCTATATGTGATATAAGATTGTTCACGTGGTCTTTCTCGAATGAACCATCACCAAATGATCGGAATTTGGGTGTCTTTTTACGGTTTTTGTACTTAGTTTTAAGCGTCCAATTTTCGTCAACGGAAAATTATTTCAGAATCGGACGAATTTCTACCACAATGCTTCTATATGTGATATAAGATTGTTCACGTGGTCTTTCTCGAATGAACTATCACCAAATGGTCGGAATTTGGGTGTCTTTTTTACGGTTTTATACTTAGTTATGTGCGCCCAATTTTCGTCACCGAAAAATTATTTCAGAATCGGACGAATTTCTACCATAGTGCTTCTATATGTGATATAAGATTGTTCACGTGGTCTTTCTCGAATGAACTATCACCAAATGGTTGTAATTTGGGTGTCTTTTTACGGTTTTATACTTAGTTTTAGGCGTCCAATTTTCGTCTCCGGCAAAATTATTTCAGAATCGGACGAATTTCTACCATAGTGCTTCTATATGTGATATAAGATTGGTCACGCGGTCTTTCTCGAATAAACTATCACCAAATGGTCGGAAATTAGGTGTATTTTTACGGTTTTTTACTTAGTTTTGGGCGCCCAATATTCGTCACCGGAAAATTATTTCAGAATCGGACGAATTTCTACCACAGTGATTCTATATGTGATATAAGATTGTTCACGCGGTCTTTCTCGAATGAACTATCACCAAATGGTCGGGATTTGAGTGTCTTTTTTACGATTTTATACTTAGTTATGTGCGCCCAATTTTTGTCACCGAAAAATTATTTCAGAATCGGACGAATTTCTACCACAGTGCTTCTATATGTGATATAAGATTGTTCACGTGGTCTTTATCAAATGAACCATCACCAAATGATCGGAATTTGGGTGTCTTTTTACAGTTTTATACTTAGTTTTAGGCGTCCAATTTTCGTCACCGGAAAATTATTTCAGAATCGGACGAATTTCTACCACAGTGCTTCTATATGTGATATAAGATTGTTCACGTGGTCTTTCTCGAATGAACCATCACCAAATGATCGGAATTTGGGTGTCTTTTTACGGTTTTTGTACTTAGTTTTAAGCGTCCAATTTTCGTCACCGGAAAATTATTTCAGAATCGGACGAATTTCTACCACAATGCTTCTATATGTGATATAAGATTGTTCACGTGGTCTTTCTCGAATGAACTATCACCAAATGGTCGGAATTTGGGTGTCTTT